>CM060976.1:67498095-68822470 GCA_030765065.1 Deroplatys truncata | reverse complement strand
GGGACAGTTTCGCTACAGGCAAAGGGAGATGGAAGAAACCGAATCGATAGTGTTTGTTTAAAGATGGATTCACCATATGCTGGCCTTGGAATACCATATTCTATCGATAACATCGTGCGAAACAACTGAATAGCAACATCGCTATAAAATAGGATGCATTACATTCACACGATTTTCTCTACCATCTGTCATTTATTCTCATTCGGATTCTACAAACTATTCCTAAAAATGTTATTTTTGTTGCTACTTCGCATTAAGGTTTTGTAGAAATCCTTTCATTACACATTTCGTTTTACGTTGTACAACTGGTTTTGAGGTGACCAAAACGATTATCAGCTGTTTAAAAGCGTGCCACTATACCCTAGCCTTGAAATTCCAGGCTTTCCTTGAAATCACGAGAAACAACTTATTAGCAACAGCACTTTAAAAAGTTACGTGTGGAAAAATTCAGGCCACTAATAAAGTATTTCTCGATAATGTCTGATGCCACAAAATCCGTAATGGAAATAAACTGTGTGTCTCAGTGAGCTATATGTTTCTTGTGTAGTATGATTTTGTGCATCTCTTAAAATTTATCCGTTATATAAGATTACATAAATTTCCTTCAGAATGAAGAGAATTTCACAGGCTATCCCACAATATTTAAGATACACGGCATTTTAATCAAAATGTTGATTCAAATTTTGAGAAAATAAAATATATCCAAACTTTTTCCATGTAAACAGTAGTTTTGGGGTGGGAGAATTTTCTTGAAAGCCTTCGTGTGTCATATTTGAAAGATTATGATTTTAAATACCTAGTTTGGTATTTCTCCGACATTTCATTTTGGAGTTATGCTGTTCACACACACACACTTTTAAAATAATTTCGCTACTTTTTATTCAGGAGCTTCAAAGCACATATTTCCGGCATTTTTGGGGTGAAAAGCAAAAGTGAATTACTCTCCTTTTAGTTTTCAAGTTAAACATTAAATAAATAAATATTCCTAAATCATAAAGCAAAACACAAATATATATTAGTGGGTTATGATACAAGGGATAAACCACTTTTAACACGTGTGGCATATACTCTTATTTATACAGCGCTAGAATTTGTAAAGTATTAATAATATTATATTAATTCCTGAAACTAACCGATATAGTTTGTTCTTGAAACAAGAGAAATGAGGTTAAAAAGCGAGATGTTTTAATAATTTGTTGATTCGCTAGCAGTCATTTTCAGTGAAATTATTTTCAGCATTACACCAGTAATGAAGCTATTAAATGGTATATCATATTTCTTTCTGGAGTTTTGGACAAGTACTTATAGTGTTATTCTTTCTGCTGCTTCAGTAATTTCACTTCCATTTCAGTTTCTTCTGAATTAGTAATGTCCGCCATTTAATCTTTATGTAGGTTATATAAAAGAATGGCATTTTGGATCAAAGACAGCTGCTAATATAACGTAAAGGTTAACTATACAATGAATTGCGATAAATTGAAGTATGGCGCTTTGTATTGTGAAAAAAATAATGCGAGTACCATGAGAAATTAATCATATAAAAAGATATAATGAAAAGTAAAACCTAATGAAGCTAAGTCGAGTTATTAAAAATGCAAATGCAAAGGGTAATTGGCATGTTATTGGACTTGAAACCAAAGTTGGTTATGCTAAAGCTTCTAGCTCGTGTGCACTGTATTAGAAGTTCCTTTAGGGCATGCTTAATTTAATAACGAGTGTGCAAAATCTCCGCTGCTACTATTGCATGAATGAAATCAAATGGCGACTCAAATTGTCAACAGATTAATACATTGTCCTCTCAAGCATCAGTACTTGATTTCCTCAAGGAAAGCTTATCTTTCGCTGTATTCTGAGCCTGTTTAACATCAAAATCCTTTTTTTTTATCACCTCTTCTCTCATATTTTCAATGCAATTCAAATAAATTATTATATCTTACATTTGCGAGAACCGATTTAAAACTTCCTGACTTGTATGAACAGGATGTTTATTCTCGGGAATTAAATGGTTCCATCGTGTTATCTATTCCTCACGGAAGGAACCATGATGTAATCGAGGATGTCCTTTTACTGCTGGCTATTTAGTATGCTATCAAGCGCTACAACGTACTTAGACCATCCGGTGACATCCAATCCCTAAACACAACATAGGCGACCTTGGCGATCCATTTGTGCCATGTATTTTACGTCGTAACGTTTTCCTCTGGGACCATTAGTTCCCACTCACCCCATTTGTAGATGAAAGTGTCACCTTATCTGTGAATTTAGTCCTTTTTCAGAGTCGGTTGACATTTTCTTCTGCAATGCGAGTCCAAATAACCGTGTTCGTCTGTAAGACGCTGCTTCTTGCAGCCGATCAAGCTACGAGCCCTGCCGCAGTTTAACAGTTTAATTCTAATTGTAGAAATATGCTGGAAGGGATTGCTCTCTGCCTCTCCCTAGATCCGTCCTGCTGAGGAGTGGACGAACATTTTCGACCCGAACCAGGTTGACTACAAGCAATCCTTTCTCTGGATAACCACACCCACCTCGTGGCCGTAGATGTAGCGATTTCAGGCGATCTTACAGCCTAAAACAGAGTAATCAGCAAAGTTTATTAACTAGGAAAAGTCTCCTTGCGGCTTTATCTCTGTGTGTGCTTGGTCATTGCTGAAGTCAGTAAGACTGCTGATAAATCATGCAGAACTTAAGGATATAACCGATAATGACCACTGATACCTGCAGAATGAGGTAAATTATTTCGTTTTGAAGTTCTTGAAGTAATTGCTACAGCGGAAAAATAATTGGCACCGAAATAAACTGAGGGAAATGCGACACAAGCAGTGCATGTGATCAATCGTTAACAAGGACTGAAAGCTTGTCCCAAGCCAAATTTGAAAATGTCACGACGCAGCTGCGACAGTGAGAGCCATTGCCTACGACATTAAAAATTACCACAAAATTTTCACGAAATTTCTACCATAATTTAAACTATAAATACATTTAATATATTCTTCACCATCTCTTTAAAATAAATAACAAGAAAACCAGCTTATAGGTGTAAGGAGAAGACAATAAATAAAGTGATAGTCTAAGTTCTTCAAATCTTTTCAAAAATCCAAACCGGGGTATCAAAAACTATATATGGTGTATGTAACGTCACCACATATGTAAAATGCGACACGTTAGCATTTTCCTTCGACTTTCTTGGACGTAGGACCGACTATAAATTACCTAGGTGTAGCTAAGAATATTAGGCTTACTAACATTGTCACTAATAAACTGTTTCAAAACGTTACCGTCGTTTCTTTTTATTAGCACTTTGTTTTGTATGAGGTATTCTTAATGAAATCGAAACGGGATATCTGTTTATGTATAGATGGCTTCAATTGCATAGGCAAGAATACTTGTCATTTATTTTAACTGCTCTTCTAATGGGTTTTCTTTCTTGAATACTTCTTACTTTTATGTATGCATTTGTTTGGAATTGGAGAAGTACATTCAAGAAAAGAAAACTTTTGGGAGAAGCGTGATTAAATATAGAGTTACATTTTGCATGAAATGACTACTGCATTAGTCGTTTCTTTGCATTCAGTGGAATATTCATTTGCGCATACTAATGGTGGAAATTGGGCGTCTGCAGAGATACTTGTCAAATCTTAATGGGCTTTAGTTCTGATCTGTTTCGCTATAGAAAATCGTTACCAACCTGCAAGCCCGAAAATATATCGACCAGAAACAACTCCATACTTACACTTAAACCGTGCCAACAGACATATTCATTACCGGTACTCCCTCGATTTTGTTTATCGTACTCCTAGGACAAGCTACACACCTCTGTGGCGTTGTTTAAAAATCTTTGTGTCGCACTCTACATATCTTACTTTTATTTGATTTAAAAGTCGGGGTTAACCGTGGCGAACAGTACATAGACACTTTGATAAACAAGAAAAAAGAAGAAATAAACGAATATCGATTTGCAAAGTGTAAAGTATATAGTATTTAAAAATTCAAACCAATAAGAAGGAATATCTCTGTAATGATTACCACAAAAGGTTTTCTCTGACATAAATTGAGTTCTTTAACGAGATCCACATTTTTGCATAGTAATATCTCTTACGGCTTACCAATTATAAAAATGTCATTAAAAAAGAACACTACACAGGCTATTCCCAGAAAATTCAAGATACACATTTTATTTGTCGGGCAAATATCTTAAACATATGGTATTTTAATAAAAAACATTTTTTCCATATAAAGGGTAGTTTGTATTAGGGGTACTTTCTTGAAAACCTTCCTATCGTGTCCTTGGACGACAGACGTTAATACCAAGAAGACATGTGGACCTTTTTCCAAAAACGTTTTTTAATTGAGGGAGTCTCAAAACGTGTATTTAAAGTGAACTCTTCATATGGAACTTTTGGGAGAATGCAATACTTGCTCTAGATAAGCAGTAGAGAAAGTAAAAACTAAGTATACCAAGGATTTGAACCCAACTTGTTCCAATTACTAGATACGTGTGTCCCACCATTCAGCTGTCAGTGCCCAAGACCAGTCTATTAGACATGGTTCTGTTTATCACACACCTTGCAAGTGGATGTATGGTGGTATTAAACACTGATCAAAGGTCATCTTGGAGATAAGCATGAATCAGAAGTGAACCAGAAGTCGGTTCTAAGCTCGTAACCAGCTGTTCACTCCCGATTGATCTTCGTCACGGTGTTAAAGTACTTACCTCCATGATGACCTTTGAGTCAGGGGAACATGTGAAATTCACCTGGGAAAAGATCTGGTGAATATGGAGGATGCGAGAAAACTTCCCAGTTGAATCTTCTGACCTCCGCCTGGGTCAAAATTCAACTTGGAAGTTTTCTCGTATCCTCCGTATTCACCGGAGCTTGCCCCAACTGATTTTCACGTATTCCTCCAACTCAAAGGTAAGCACTTTTAACACCGATGATGAAGTCAAATCAGTGAACAGCTGGTTGCGAGCACAGGATCCGACCTGGTACAACACTGGCTTGGAAAAACTTGTCACGTCCCGAAAAATGCTTGGAAAAACATGTTGACTATGAAGAAAAGTAACAGAATGATTTTACAATATAAATAAAATTAATTCAACATGATCAATTGTGTGTAATGTTTTTTTTATAAAATAGGGAAACTACTTATTGAACGTTCCTCGTAGCTTACAGCTGATTGTTAAATCCATTAGTGGAAATGAATTACATTTTACTGACGACCTTGAAGTTCAAACAAAGATTGGCTTAGCCCCCTTGATTCTTGGCCCTAGATGTATACGTTACATTAAATGGTTTAATAGTTAAGTGTAGTTTTCGGGATAAACTACCTTAAGGTTAAAGTGTACATTAAATTAATGATGGATTTATAAGATTATAAAGTAGTTTTCTGAAGCAGTAGATAATAATTAAATAATGTATTTATTTTGCACTGCATAAGTATTGCCATGAACGCTGCATTTGTTTATTTATTTATTCTCCATTTATATGGAGCATTTAACATCTAAGTCTTATAGCCAGCTTTGTCTTTGATAATATTCAACCGTTTCCTATTATACCTATTTTAAAGAGTCTATTTCCTAGAGATAGATCTTTATAGACCTCTTTGTTATCCTCTAAAACTCCTCTTCAGTGAATTCCTTGAAAATCCTTTGAGGAGATATCAATTACCGGGCTATAATATCGTCAAATTCTTAATGTTTCAAGATACTAGTAAACACTATTCTATCTTATAATAAACAAACAAGGATATTTTTAATTTCATACAACTCATACTACACAATATAAAAAACATTAGTTCCTTCAATAGTATAGGACATAATATGTTTCAGTTGCAATTAGAATATTTTCCATAAACTCATATTGGTAAATTGGAAAAATTGGACAATCCATATGCAAAAACAATTATTTATGTTGTAGTGCACTAATGAAACGAAATCAATACGTGCACAATAATTTCTTTAATTAATATTTTAAAATACAATAATTATAACAGCCATAATAAACACTACGGTACTAGGAACATTCTGAATTAGCATATCAAAAGTTATTAATCATAAACAAAAGTAGTTATTGCAAAAAGGGTTTAAAATTGTGTAAGTTTAATTTGATTCCTGCTCTGTTTATGTGGTGAAGATTTCATGTTAATCGGAGAAACCGTGGATTTTCAGTATTTCAGACCTGCATTACCTCAAAGCGAGAGTGAATAATCGCAAATAAAATTTTTCTCTCGAGCTATTGACTTACATAATTGTTGTAGATTAATCGCTACCGATTGATATGGTTCATTCAATATCCAATCTTCATTCTTTTGTCATTAGTTTACAATATTTAAACGCATGCCGAAAGCATCTACTCCTAATTAAATCTGGTTACTTGATCTTGTAATCCTCCTAACAGAATGGTGTTAAACGGGGCCCAGAATATGACAACTTATAATGCTTGAACAATGACCTATATAATTACTCTAAATGTATTTAGAAAGGCATAATTACAAGTATTATGATGTGATACACTCACATAACTTTCTCTGCCTTCTATCACTTATTAGAGAGCACAAACACTAGTCTTACTAAAGCTTATTTTTCTGACCGCTTTATTATAATCTAAATAAACCTTTGCAGAAATAGCTACATTACACATTTCGTTATAAATACAAAGGGAAGAGCGACAATAAAATGTTTAAGAGCTGGACGCTATACGCTGGCCATACGGTTTCAAAGGAATCGCGAGAAACAACTGAATATTGACAGGACTTTTAAGAATTGCTAAGTATTGAACAATTCGAACCATTAATAACTGATATCTCGAAAATTTTTAATGCCACAGAAAAGTTATTCGAAATAAATTGTGTATTTTAAAAATATCTACGTGTTTTGCGTGGTACCTTTTCGTTTAGCACTTAACGTTTACCAGTTATACAATATTATACAAAACTCTTGCCGAATGAAGAGGACTTTTAAAGGGTATTCCCAGAAAATTCAAGATGTACATTCTATTTGTCATGTAAATATCTTTAACATATACTATTTTAATCAGAATCGTTAATAGCAATTTCCATAAAATAAAAAATGTCCAAAAATGTTCAAGTAAAGGGTAGTTTGGGTTGAAAATCTTCGCGACACACACTTCGCGGCTTTGTAGGGTACAGAACTTAAATAACAAGTTTGGTGTTGATTCGACTTTTCGTTTTTGAGTTATGCTGTTCACCGACACACAGGCAGACAGACGGACCTTTTTCTAAAGAACTTTTTCTTTATTCAGGGGACCTCAAAAGATGGAATTCCGGTGTAATCTCGGTATCAAAATTTTGGGTGGAATGCAATGCCTTCTCTACCTAGTAGGTACATGGAAGAGAAAGTAGTAATGACATAAAACTGATATTTATTTTAATTATTAAGAATTGTGAACAGAAAATTACAACTTAATTTATATATGGATTTACTACTATATATGCATAAAAAGTAGACATAAGAATGAGATCAGTAAGAAAATTAATTAAATTTTACTTGTTCCATGATTCTTTAAGGCATCTCAAAATAAAATTAAGAAAATGGTTTTTAAAGCAGGGCTTACAAAACTGTAGCATTAATTCTTTTGAATTTTTAGATTACACAAAATTCATCGCTGATTAAGAGAACTTAATAGTCTCTAACAATACCAACCTGAAGGCCTGCGATCATTAAGGCGAAATTTAGAAAACTGTCTCACCTCTAATTTAGGACATGAATACTTAACTGAAATGGCAACTAGTCTCCTAACAATAGTCACCAATCCATCTACAAGCGACCCTTTTCGGACTTAATAGGAATGTGACTGTTTTCCAAGAAGGCGAGTAAAGGATGCATCATTGTTATTTTTCAGTTGAATACTGAATTTTTGAAACGTTATGTTGGTATAAAGTGCCAGTGATATGAAACTTTATATCCTGAATGTAAATACAAGAAAATAAAGACGCAAAATGCGAAAAGTGTAAAAGTGATAACGTAAAATCGAAAACATTGCCCTACAATATAAAATTACAAAAAAAGGTATTGCGTACTTTCTCTACCCTTTATCTTTATTATTGGCTATACAAACTTTCTTACAAAAGCTTATTTTTCTATCTGCTTCATTTTAATCCAAATAAATCTCTGCAGAATTAGCAACATCACACATTTCGTTATAGATATAAACAGAACAGTGATAGCCAAATGTTAAAGAAATGTAGGCTATACGCTGGTCTTAAAACTCCATGCTGTTTTCATGCAATTGCGAGAAACAACTGAATGTTGACAGGACTTAAAGTGAATTATCATAAAAGAACCATTCGATCCATTCAGAAAATAAATTATGGGTTTTAAAGAGATCTATATGTTTTTGTGTAGTACGTTTTCATCCATCGCTTAACGTTTATCCGTTATACAAGGTTATACAAAGTTCCTTCCGAATTAAGAGGACTTCACGGACTATTCCCAGAAAATTCAAGATATACATTTTATTTGGCGTATAAGTACCTTTAATATATGGTATTTTAGTTAAAATATTTGGAGCCACCTTTTACAAAACCAAACATTTCCGATGATCTTCCATGTAAGGGGTAGTTTGGTGTGGAGAATTTCTCTTGATAATCTTTGTATCACATCTTTAGAATATGCTGAACTTAAATACCAAGTTAGGTGTTTATGCGACTTTTCGTTTTACAGTTATGTTGCTACAGACACACACGCGCGGAGCTTTTTCTGAAAATGTTTTTTTTTATTCAGAGGGCCTCAAAACATGTATTTCCGGTGAAATCTCGGTATCCCATTTTTGGGTGAAATGCAATTCTCTACCTATTGTGTACGTGGTAGAGAAAGCAATTAAAAGAGATATATAAGAATCCGATCCCTGGTTATAAATATTTGGTGCTGACTAGGTGCTGTTCCAGCAAAGCAGTGCGTAATTAATTATATTTAACGCAGCGGAAGTTTTCTAGCGTGAACCACTTGATTAGACCATGGAAAATTCCTTGGGGAAGCGCTCCTGGATACAGCGGTATCTCAGGAATGTCGAGAGCCCCAAGCCCTTTAATTCCCTCTCAAGGCAAGGGATGAGGCCCTTTTATAGAGTTTAGTTTCTGTTTTGCTACCGACGGTGCGGAAAATCCATTCTCACAAAGACGCGAGAGAGCGAGCTGAGCAAAGAAATATGAAATTTTCAAGGCAGCGGAAACCAATTATAATTCTTACATAAGTTCGTAACAAGCTCTCGGTTCTTTATCATCCGACCATCGAATGGCTCGTATTTTCACTTCTGGCGCAGGTAAATAGATTTTTTTTAAAAAAAATCACTACTGCAGGAGAGAGAAAATACGGCAGAGTAAAATATCTCTAATACGTGAAATCTTGCAGCCTTCTTTACGAGATAGGAATAACGGAAAACCTTCGTTCTAAAGCAATATAGAAAGCTGAACCAAAGAAGATCTGTATACCAAGTGGTTCACCAAACCTTTGTGATTTTATTTTACGCAACTAAGAACTATCCGAATGACCGGTTGTATCGCATGGAAGGCGACCGACAGACTGGTTAAAGAGATAAATAGACGTATAGTTGTGTTCTGGGCTCATGAGCCCCGAGGTGTGAGTTGTGGAAAGAGGGAAAAATGCAATCTGCGAGCTACCATGCAGCAAACAATAGGATCTTAGTCAGCATTCACTTGCAGCCTACTTTGCTTAGTATATGGAAGTAGTTCACTAATGTAGGAATTGATGCAACAAAGTGCTGGTTACCCGCGAGGTTATGACGATAGTTGTGACGTACAATGAGTGCTGCTACTGCGAAGGATTAGAGAGGGCTTGTGTTCGACGCCTTAGCAAATGAAATGAAAACAAGAGGCTTCTTCGTGCCTGTTTCATTACGCGAGTGGAAATGTGAAATGACAGCGAAAACTGCACAAAGTAGTTTACTATATAAAACATATGTATAACCTGACCGCTCGCACGGAGTTTTGCATCTTGGTAGGACGACATGCCCCAGCCGGCTGTGCCAGCACTCTCACTTCGCTTCTTAAATATGCATTCCTGTAAACCTGTACATAAAATATAATAGAATTAACTCTTAGCTCATAGCAAATACCGGAAATGTCGTCCTTCCGCAGCTAAGCAAGCATTGTACCAAGTAAACACATTTAGATTGGCATGATTTAGCTTGGCCACTAACATTTACGTACAAATATACGTTGTTACAAGGATAACTGCTTTCCCAACTACGCAAATGAAAGTGAAATACTGATGCTAAGGCCTACGTGGTAACTGAAGGACAGAAAGCCTGTCGTGAGTCTGGGATGTAAGGGAAGTCTTTTGGTACTGGCTCTGACACACACCGTGCTAATGGTCAGGTTTTATACCGAAATCCCGGTATATATAGGTTGGATGTCACATACAGAAATTGTAAAAGCTGTCAGGACGAAACTAAGTAAAATGTACACATTTTGGTGTTTTTATCTTATTACTAAGTAATAATCTGATTATATAGTAACAAAATATTCACCTCCAAATAAAACACCTATGTTTCATTAACCAAAGCTTTACCGCACCTTTATGTACTTTTAAAGCAAATACAGCCTTCAGCTTTAAAAATTAGGAGAAAGTTGGAATTAAATGAGTTACGTTTGTTTTATGGAACGTCAATGAATGGTTGAATTATTCAAAGGAATACAGGACTTACTATTAAGGTTTACGTTCCATCTGTCTAAGCCGCAATTTTCTTTGGTCAGCAGCTTTCTGAAGATAGGCATAAGGAGTTATCTTACTATAAAGAGAGCAGATGAGGAGACTGGGCCAAGTTATAATAATTTTACAGAGGCTGGTCTGAAGAATTCAAGCACATTTCATAAAGTGTGCATACCTCTTCAATTTGAATAGAATCTAATGTAGTTGTAGACAAACATACTATAAATAAACCAATGTTTTTAAAGATCCTTGAAGTTAATTTGGATTAGATTTGATTTTTCGGGAGGAGGGCCTTTATTTCATTTTTCTTACACTACCTCCCCCAAAGCCGATCAATTGCCCTCCCCAGAAACGATAGTGTAGGGGATCATGGTAAAAGGAAAAGTAAAAGAGGGAGGGCCTCCGGTGGTATTGGAGCGTTCATTAACAAGAGTAGTGGAATAAATGTGTGTGAAGTGTTGAGTATAGAGAAAGGCCAAATAATGTGGATAAAGATAAATAGGGCGAAGGGGATGGAAGTTTGTATAGGATTAGGCATAGTGTATAACCCAACAGAAGTCTCGGAATTTTATAAGGACAATTTATATATAAGACTGAATGATAGTATGGAAGAATTAAGAAGCAAAAATCCTAACATAGAGTTCATTGTAGTAGGGGATTTTAATGCAAGAGTAGGGGAATATAATCCAAGAAGTCTAAATGTAGAAAGTGAATGCATCTGGGAAAAAAATGAGGAAAAGGAGAGGAGAAGTAGAGATAAAGTGAGAAATGCAGATGGTAGAAAGTTAATAGAATTCTGCGAACAGAATAATTTAATAATATGTAATGGATACAAAGGAGAGGACCAGTGGGGAGAGTTTACATTTGTAAGTGTAATCGGCCAAAGTGTAATAGACTATATGATATGTAGTATAGGAGTCGAAGAGGTGATGGAAGAATTCAAGATTATGAACATAATAACAAATAGTAGTCATTTTCCACTAAAGATGAAAATAAGACTAGGGTTATGTTACAAGGAAGATGAAAAATTAGCATTAAAACAAATCAGAAGTTACAAATGGAAAGAGGAGAATGCAGAACAATTTAGGTGTAATTTAACTTCCAAGTGTGGTGAATTAAGGAAACTTGGTATTAGAGAAGCATTACAATGTGGGAGGATAGAGGGAGCACTGGAAAGGCTAGAATCAATGGTTAAGTGGGCAGGTAGCAGGATGGAAGTGAAGCCTAAAGTGAATGTAAATCAGTGTGGGTGGTATGATGAAGAGTGTGGAAAGGCTAAGAAAGAAGTGATGAAAGGAATGGATAGATGGAGAAGGTCAGAAGAGGAGGAAGATAGGCAAATGTTTTTAGCAAATAAAAGGGGTTATAAATGTCTACTAGATGAGAAAAAGCAGGATTGGCAGCAAAGAATGGGAGAAAAGATTAAGGAGGCGGTCAGAGGGAAAGAAAATAAATATATATGGTCAGTTGTTAAGGAAATGTACAGAAAGAAACAGGTAGTTAATAAGATAACACCAAGGGAATGGAAATATCATTTCGAAGGTTTGTTAGGGGGAGGAAGAGCTCAAAAAAGTGAAGTATATTGGGGAAATTTTGAGAACAGAGTGGAGCACTTAGACAAAGAGATTACAACCATAGAGGTAGAGTATGAAATAAAAAAATTAAAACAGAAGAAGGCTACAGGGGCCGATGGAATTCCGGGGGAATTTTGGAAAAATTTTGGGGAGTCAGGTGAGGGTACAAAGTTGTTGACACAGCTATTTAACAGAATCAAAGAGAAGAAAGTGATACCGGAGAGCTGGAAAGTGAGCATTATTGCACCATTGTATAAAGGAAAGGGAGATACAAATAATCCAAGCAACTACAGAGGAATTAGTTTATTATCTATATTAG
This sequence comes from Deroplatys truncata, assembly GCA_030765065.1. Classification (NCBI taxonomy): domain Eukaryota; kingdom Metazoa; phylum Arthropoda; class Insecta; order Mantodea; family Mantidae; genus Deroplatys; species Deroplatys truncata. The sequence continues at coordinate 68,809,890 of CM060976.1, read as the reverse complement.
GCAAGATATACACTGGTATATTAGCTAGAAGATTATACGAGTGGGTAGAGAGGGAAGATAAGCTATCAGAATACCAAACAGGTTTTAGGAGAGGAAAAAGAACAATAGATAACATAATGATAATTCAAACTATAGTAAACAAATATTTAAGAAATAAAAGGGGTAGGGTATACATATTTTTTGCAGACTTCGAGAAGGCTTTTGATACTATAAACAGAGAGGCTTTGGTATATAAATTGAGGAACAAAGGAGTCAGCACTGCGAGGGGGTTCAAAAATTGTATGAAGGAATTAAATTTTGTGTAAAATGTGGAAGAAATAGTACTACTGATTATATACAGCAAAATTTAGGTCTGAGGCAAGGTTGTAAACTCAGTCCAATATTATTTAACTTATTTATAGATGATATTTTAGATAGAATAATGAAAAGTAATAAACACTGTCCAGTTATAGGGAAAAAGGAAATACCAGGGTTATTATTTGCAGATGATCTAGTAGCTGGGGCAGTAACAGTGATAGGGTTGCAACATGCTATTAATGAAATTGCAAAATTTTGTATGGAATGGGGGCTAAAGGTGAATACAAAAAAGTCCAAGATAATAGTGTTCAAGAAAGGATCAAAATTAAAAAGAGAGGAAAGATGGTATATAAATGGAGAGCAAATAGAGGTGGTAAAAGAATTTGATTACTTGGGCATTAGATTCTCAAGCAACGGGAAGTGGGAAGCACAATCTAAATATGCACAATTGAAAGGAAAGCTAGCGATGAAAGCTGTTAGAGTTTGTTTGTGCAAAACACCCACGCTAACAATGAACTGGTTGGAAAGGCTATATGGAGCTGTAGTAGAGTCAAAAATGTTATATGGAATAGAAATATGGGGGGTGGCAAAGGGATGGATTAAGATTGATATAGTCCATAGAATGTTTTGTAAAGAAGTTTTGGGTTTACCCAAGAGTTCACCAAGGGGCGTGGCACTGGCAGAGCTAGGAAGGGTAGGGAGAAAAGGTATAATAGTGGAAAGAATCTTGAAGTATTGGTATAGATGTTTAAATTTAGAAGATAATAATATATTAAAAGAATGTATACAGTTTCAAAAAGCTGTCCTAGGAGAAGAGTGTTGGTTAGGGGAGATGGGAAATGTCCTAAAAGAAATTGGCATGAGGAATATTCTCCTATTAGATAAATATAATAACAGTGGGTTTTGGAAAGAAGTGAGATTGAGGGTGGAAGATATCGAGAAACAAGAGATATGGGCTAGTTTTGAGGATAAAAGGTCATTGATCTTGTATAAATCAGTTAAAAGAGATTGGGGAAGGGAGAAGTATGTAGATATATGTAATCAATTTGGTAGAATAGGTCTTGCGTGGATGCGCACAGGAGTAATATTTTTAAAAAGGAACGGATATAATGGTTCGGGGAGATGTATTATGTGTGATGAATCGGGTAGTACTTATCATTGTCTAATAGAATGTGATAAGGTTAAAAGGTGGAGAGAGGTTATATGGAATAAAAAATGGGACAAGTTAAACAAAGAAGCAGTAGCATTAAGAATGTTGGGAAGCACAAAAGTAGAAATAATTAAAATGATGGGAACATTTTTAGGCAACACAAGGGATAAGTGGATAAGGAGCTTAAGAAAGGTACAGCTGAACGAGCATAGTTTGTAAAGTAGAGAGATGGTATAGTAGCTTTATCCCATATATACAGCCTAGGGGCTAAATATGGGGGAGCTAGAAAACTGGTGCACTAGACATAAGTTTTAGATGTAAGCTTTTTTTGTATTATTGTAATAATGATGAAATAAATATTACATTACATTATTACATTACATTACATTACTTAACCTATCTTTATATACACTATTATGACAAAGTTTAACTCAAGAGATGCTTATTATGTAAAAATGACAAATTAATTTGAAGCGTAGAAAAACAAATTCACCAAAAAAGTTGGCCAAAATATGAATTCAACAAGAACTCCTTGTACTAGTGAGCAATGTAGGTCTGTAGTTGGTCAGATATTGCATCCTTGCTCTTTTAATTATTCGAATCTTTATAGTTTGGGTGGCGTCCTAGAAGACAAGCCCATGAATGGTGAATGAAACACTTACTCCTTGATGTAATACCTTTTTTTACCCTGTCATTAACTGATACTTTTTCTTTTTTAAATTGAAGGAAGTCGCTGATATACTCGTATGAACATTATGTGCATCTTCTCCTTTTAAACAACACGGGTGAATTATGGTAGAAACTAGATAGATGACCTCGGGGTCCACTGCGCTGAGAGTTGCTCTAAGTTTGTCTTATAAGGTAAAGGGAACATCCCGCATAATAACCTTATCTAGCTAATAGAGATTAGAACTCCTGCTCTCCAGATTGGAAGGCAATGCCGCTACCCCTACACTATGGAGATGGCCAACCTATTATCTTGTTGTTAATTTTATTCAATGTTTCCGACGAAAAACTGGAATTATTCGGCATGGACGAGAGCTTTTACAAGGCAATACCTTCCAACCACTCATCTCCTGGAGGACTGCAAGACTTTATAGACAAACTACAAACGTGCAATTGCAGTTCTCATCCAGGATTAACTGAAGTAACATGTTTGAGTTGGTGCTCTGATTACAGAATTTATCATTAGCATTAACATATGTACTTCTTGTTTACATTCCAAAGTATTGGAAAAACTGCCTGTTCAGTCCTCAAAGATCTTCATCTCCTCCTGAGTGTTTCCACGGATGTTCTTCCTATTAACCTATTTATCATTATTTGTTTTGTCAATGTTAAGTTACTAAATCTTTCTAGACGCCCTTTCCATTTTCGCTCGTAATTTCTCAGTTTATCACTCATATTCAAAAATTTAATTCTCGACGTATATCCTCACTGTTTATGTGATTAAGTATAGAGCATTTCAATTCTGATGTCTGTATTTTCTTTTCTTGCTTTTTTGTTGTCTATAGTTTGCATCCGTAGGATAACAAGGTACATCCACGGATGAAACCATTTACACCATAGTGTAAATTCTGTGTTAGAATTCAATGAATACTTCTTAAAATGATCACAAGTGTGGATCACAAAGACAATGAACATATGATCTACTGACTCAAATGACCTATGTAATTAAAACCACCCTGTCTTCCAAGTTCTGCAATAACTAATGGAATAAAACACTTTCGTCAAGCAAATTCCAGATACTAATCCTCTTTCTTCTTTGTTTTAAAGTAAATTCTAAGCAGAAGCCAAGAGGAATCAAGACAGGTAGCAAATTTGGGTATTTATCTGTTCCTTTTTCACATTCTGCTCCGGTTTAACTGTGGTATGTAGAGGGAGTATTGCGTTCAAAATTTCGATATCGAGATTTCACCGGAAACACGCATTTTGCAGTATCCTGAATAAGAAGGGAAATCAGATATCGAATTTTGTTATAAAATGGAATACTTCCTACTACAGGTAGATACTACAAAAAGTAAAAAGTTTAGAGTTCATTAAAAATACACCAAAGGCAAAAATATAACAGCATTAGCAGTTTCCGGAATATTTATTGATATACTTAGGTTTTCCCTCAAAGTTCACTGTCGTACGCCATGTAATATGTTTGAAAACTTCTTACTCTTATTTTCTCCCATAAGCTTTCTATAGTCTTAATTATTTTCCCAAAGGGGGTTCGAACAGGAACTATAAAAGATCTAAATATTTCCTTACTATCCTGTTTTTGAAACATTACATAAGTTTGTGAAAGTTATGTTAATTAAAAATGTGGTTAGCGTGTATATTTTCAGTATTTAAGTAAACAAATTTTTCATTAGTATTTGTTAATTATTGTGAATTATTATTAACCACGATAAGCCGAATTCTTTCATTCGCACTGTAAGCAAAGAAAAGGCTCAGTTACTGCTAATGTTACACTTTTACGTACCTTTTAATTTGTATTAAGAGCTAATTTTATTACTGGTTTTCATATCACGTGCTGTGTAAGTTGCACAGAGGAAGAACGAGAGAGTAAGTTTGATGGTTGTGAGAGCGGAAAGAGAGAGATAGAAACAGGAGGGATGGAAAATAGAAAGACAGTGAGAGAGGAAGAGAAGAGTGAAATCGGGGGGAAATAAAGAAGCACATAGGAATCATTTAAGACAATAACGCAAGCCGAGCTGCAGATTCTGTTAGTAAATAAATAAATAAATAAATAAAAATATATACAAAACACAAAATTTAAGCCACTCCCATTTTCCGTGAACGCAAAACCAAATATACGTGTTGATTCAACCGCAGAGTTCACGATTGTTTGGCCCTTATATGGAACGTGCTCTCCACCTCTGCATTTGATAATCCGTTTTGAACCTGGTTTTCATGGTTGTAAGAGTTCATTTAACATTCTATCACCATAGACTACGTAGCAGGACCTGTTATCTTTAGCATATGGCAGCCATGTGCGTTAAATAGTCGGCAATTATAAAACGCCTCTGGTATTCATATAGCTAATACTACTAAATCATTTTGGTTTAAATAGAAAGCTGGATTTACATGACTACAGAATATTGGGAAGTAGAACAATAACGGCTTAATTTACTTCAGGATATTGCAGAATTATAAGGCTCTGGTGGATTAAATGCTATATACTTAGCAGTTTATATAACAGTATATAGCACGCTTCCTGTTTATATACTCTACTGGAGGTTAAGAACGTTATGCGGCGCGTATCACCTGCAAAATTGTTTAAACATCCTTTATCAATAGAGGTAATATATACCGATTTAAGCATATAAATGGTCGTGTGTTATACAAAGAAGGAATGAGATGGCTGTGCAAAAATTGTTTAACACATGGGTGCTTGTAAATCTACAATACATTCTCATCCAATATAAGAAATGAAAGTAAAATAGGATGAGGTCAGAAGGTAGGTATATGTGGAAATTCTCAAAATTACCTTACTGGGTGAATATTTATTTTAGTTCTGTCACTGCCAGAATGGTACATTGTAAAATGTTGAAGCGAAATAAAGAGAATCAAGCGCTGCAGATAATTATACCGTTTTTAAGTCCACAAAAGCAATATTACTGTAGCTGAAAATCAGAGCAACAAAAAATGAAGCTTAAAATAGAGTTACATTTTACAATGCTAAAACCACGCTTTGCATTTTGATTAAAACATTTTAACCGAGGAGATTTGCTTTTTTCGCTTTAAGAAAAGTAAATAACTGACACTTAACAATTTTGCGGACATAAATTTAATATTGTGTTCTTTTATTTAATTTCTCTAGAGTATGCATTTTCATTAAAGCTATAGCGCATTTATAACAACTGTAATAAGTGTCGTTGAATAGCATTTAAAGAGAGTATTTCAAAAGGAAATAATCTAGATGACCATCCTTTATTCTTATATAGCTTCTAGAAACTATTCTTACCTGAGCTTTTCAATCTACTTCATGATAATCGAGATAAATCTTTGCAGAAATAGATTCATTACATATTTGGTTGAAGGAACAAAGGGGATAGAGGAAACCGAGTCGATAGTCATATGTTTAAAAACCGGGTTGCTATATGCTGACCTAGAAATTCCTTACTCTTTCCATAACATCCCTAGAAATAACTAATTAGCGACAACATTTTAAAAAATCTGATGCGTTACACTCACATGACTTTCTCTACTCCTGTACAAACTATTTTTACAAACGCTTATTCTCCATCTACTTCATGTTAATCGAGATAAACATTTGCAGACTCTATCTTATGCTAATTTACTTGTAGATGTAAGGGGAAAATATATTTACAAGGGCAATATAGAAAAACAGTAGCCTTTAAGCACAAACATATCTCTTAATAGCTGGTTGCTAGGTGCAGCCGCATTCCCTTTGCCACAGATTAATACTCTTTGCACATCCAAGACAAAAAAATGAATAACGAATTCCCATTTTAGAAAATAAGTATTGAAAATCTGATGTGTTACACTCACATGACTTTCTCTACTCTTGTACAAACTATTCTTACAAACGCTTAATCTCCATATGCTTCAAATTAATCGAGACATCGAGATGTCAATCTTATTGATAATTTTCTTGTAGATGCAAGGGGAATATGGTAAGTTTTAAGCGATAGTCAAATATTTTAACCCTGGTTGCTATGTGGCGCATTCCATTCTCTTTGCATGTCCAGGACATAAAAAAAATGAATAACGAATTTGAGAAAAAGTATAAGTATTGGAAAATTTAAGGTAATAACAAGCAATATCTCGCAAACGGTTCACTCAACAAAAGAAATGTATATGACATAAATTGTGTATTTTAACGCGATCTACATTTTTCGTGTAGTAAACTTTTGTCTATCTCTTATGGTTTACCAGTTATGAAAAAGTCGTTCATAATGAAGAACCCTTTTGGAGACTTGCCAGAAAATTCGAGATATACATGTTATTTGTCATGACAATATCTTAAACATATGATAGTTTAATCAAAATCGTTAGAGCCGTTTTTGAGAAAATTAAAATTTTCGAAAAATGTTCCATGTAAAGGGTAGTCTGGGGTGGGGGGATTTTCTTTAAAACCTTCGTGTCGCATCTCTGGAAGATACTGAACCTAAATACCAAGTTTGGTGTTTATCCGACTGTTCGTTTTTGAGTTATGCTGTTCACAGACACACACAGACACACACACAGACACACACACACACAGACACACACACGGACATGTTTCCAAAAATGCTCTTTTTGGATTCAGGGGGTCTCAAAACATATATTTCCGGTGAAATCTCGGTATCGAATTTTTGGGTGGAATACAATACTTCCCCTACTTACTATACGTAGTAGAGAAAGTAAAAAAGTTAAGGGAATAACAAGCAATATCTCGAAAATGGTTCACTCAACAAAACAATATATATGACATAAATTGTGTATTTTAACGCGATCTACAGTTTTTGTGTAGTAAAATTTTGTCTATCTCTTATGGTTTACCAGTTATGAAAAAGTGGCTCACAATGAAGAATACTTTTGGAGACATTCCCAGAAAATTAAAGACATACATTTTATTTGTCATGAAAATATCTTAAACATATGATATTTTAATCAAAATCGTTAGAGCCATTTTTGACAAAATTAAAATTTTCGAAAAACGTTCCAGGTAAAGGGTAATCTGGGGTAGAGGGATTTTCTTGAAAACCTTTGTGTCGCATTTCTGGAAGATACTGAACCTAAATACCAAGTTTGGTGTTTATCCGACTGTTCGTTTCTGAGTTATGCTGTTCACAGACAGACAGACACACACACGGACATGTTTCCAAAAATGCTTTTTTTGGATTCAGGGGGTCTCAAAACATGTATTTCCGGTGAAATCTCGGTACCGAATTTTTGGGTGGAATACAATACTTCCCCTACTTACTATACGTAGTAGAGAAAGTAAAAGGAATAACGAATTCCCATTTGAGAAAAAGTATGTGTTGGAAAATTTAAGGGAATAACAAGCAATATAACGAAAATGGTTCACTCAAAAAAAATGTACATGACGTAAATTGTGTATTTTAACGCGATCTACATTTTTGTGCAGTAAAATTTTGTCCATCTCTTATGGGTTACCAGTTATGCAGAAGTCGTTCACAATGAAGAATACTTTTGGAGATATTCCCAGAAAATTTAAGATATACTTTTTAGTTATCATGAAAATATCTTAAACATATGATATTTTAATCAAAATCGTTAGAGCCATTTTTGAGAAAATTAAAATTAAAGGCTTCTGTATTTCTATATTGCCCTTGTAAATATATATTCCCCTTACATCTACAAGAAAATTAGCAATAAGATAGAGTCTGCAAATGTTTATCTCGATTAACATGAAGTAGATGGAGAATAAGCGTTTGTAAAAATAGTTTGTACAAGAGTAGAGAAAGTCATGTGAGTGTAACGCATCAGATTTTTTTTATCCTTGTGGTCATGCTAAAAGCTTGGTATTTAGCCATCACATAGAGCAATCGTGGCCAATTATATAGACAGGCTACGGCGCTATCAGAGTTACGTAGTAATGGCAGTCTTAAAATATGGTTAACGCTGAATAGTTTCATGATATAACAATGCATTTTCCATGCATTTAACGAGAAACTTATTTGTTTGTTTATAATATGGATATGTTACAGTCGGGTATGACTGGACTAGAAGTATCAGCTGATTTCATTTCGCGCCGTAGCCGGTCTATCTCGTTACCCACGGCAACAAGCTCTTTAAAACTTTGATTATCGCTTTACCTATCTATCCTACAACGAAATGTGTAAATCTATACTGAAATTTTATTTGGATTGACAAGAAATAAATAGAATAATAAGTTTTTAAGAATATTTCTAGAAGAGTAAGCAGAGAAAGGCCCATGAGTGCAACAAATCAGGTTTCCTTGGAAGCTGAAGATACAAGAAGGGCAAACATCAAGAACGTGGTTCTGTTTTATCCTAAAATTGGATTTGATTGAAAGCCCATTTTAAGAGACACAAAGGGGTCAAAGAGCTGACGCGCAGGCTTCAAAAAACTCCATCATCATGCCCATAACTGTGCATAATTTTCTGATTGTTGACGTTGTTACAACATTCACTTGTGCGTCTAAATGCTTTTGTGCAACAAGCAAAGCTATTTTGTGCCATATAGCAGAAGGAGCATGATATTAACTGCATGGATGGTCACTAAACATAATGAAAACTTAGCTTCTGAGTGGTCGCTGCTATATAAAGATCGCAGGTCGCCAGAAAATTGCCATTTTTAAATACCGACTGATATCAAAATTTAAAATTAATTAAAAAATGACTTTCAGAGCTCCCTTCGTGACCCCTCTGCAGCTGCGGGAATGCAATTATCGCGCAATTAGCTGTTCCACATACCGACTAGCATAATAAACTTAACAAGCCTATCGCTAACCAGGCCAATTTTAACACTTCCGTGTGCATCTGTATCGCAATATTGGTTTACAATAACAAGTGTGAAGAATATCCCTTCGGCATTAATCTGTCATTCGGCCCTGAGCAATTGAAAGACTTCTGCGAAAATGCATCAAGGTGCTGTAGCTTTCGAAAATTTATGGCTATGATTTAAGATTAAGATTTAAAATTAGTTGATTATTTCCTTTAACATCTTCCGGTATTACTAAACGGTTTTTAAACACTTTAAAATATTTATATATTATGGTTGCAAAACTGGACAATTAATTCCTTCTTTTCAGCAACAAAAGTGAATGTCAGAAACACCGCTAAAACAACGGTTACACTTTTTGTAAAATCTAAGTAGCAGTTCAATTACTTTTCAAATTTTCATAAAAATGTTATGTGTTGTATTCAATAAAGTATTCTTACAAAAGTGTGTTCGTCTGTCTCTTTCTTGTTAATTGAGATGAACGTTTATTGTATATTTACACTTTTCCTTTAGTATAAGAACGTAAAAGGCTAAGGATAAACTTTTAAAAAGTGAAACAGTATGCGATGGCTTTGAAATTGCACTTCGTATTTCATGAGAAAAAACGAATACCCTTCCTGGTGTAGGGGAAGCACGCTAGTCTCTAGTTACCGAGGTCGCGCGGGTTGAAGCCCGCCGGAGGGCGATGGATATTTTTTCGGGCGTAAAATCCTTAGCATGTTTTCCTTGGAAGGGAAGTAAAGCCGGTGGTCCCGTGCCACAGATTTAGGCACGTAAAAGAGCCTCAAGCTTGATAGAGACCTCTGAGCAAACTTTCCAGCCTTTCATGCCCAATATAGAATGCAACGCTAAGGGACCACGGTAGTTAAAGAGCGCCCCATCTAAATAAAACTCAGTTGCATTCCAAAAAGCGAATAACGACTTATTTCTTGAGAAAATGTACGAGCACCTGAAAATTAAAATCAATAACTAATATATCATCAATGCTATACAACTATTATTTTACATTAGGTGGGATTTAATGAGATCTGAAAATTTTATGTAGTAAAGTTTTGTCTCTTACGGTTTACCAGTTATACTAGGGTGTTTTTAAAGTAAGTACAATTTTAATATTTTGCCTCTTCAACGCAGCAGTCGCGATTTTGAGTATTAGGAAGCCAGATGTAGCTGTGAGCGATCGTCACTTTGTGTTTTCCCGTTGTTAGAGCGTTTGGAAATGTTCAAAACAATCGAACGAACCGCCGACTATGAAGTGATTCGTTTTTCGAATGCGATAAATGTTGCGCCAGCAAACATTCATCATCAGGGAAGCAATGAGTGATGGAATGGAGAGGAAGTGGATTAGATAGTTTAACGAAGGTCGTGAAAATGTGCACGATGAGCGGCCGACCGTATGCGATCACGGATGATTTGGCGAAAGCTTACGATTTCAAAAATTGTGCTCAAGATGGGTGCCCAAAAATCTTGCTGATGAGCATAAGAACAAGTGATCTGCCGCTGCACTGACTTTTCTCACGCGATATGTTGAGGAAAGCAATTATTTGCTAATGTACATCGTTACAGGTGATGAGACATGGGTGTCTCACATCACTCCTGAATCAAAGCAACAATCCATGAAGTGGAGGCACACAACATCCCCCGAAGACGAAATTCAGAGATATCCACTTGCAAGATCATGTGTACGGTTTCCTGGGACAGACAAGGTGTTCTGTAGGTTGAAGTCTTGTCCAGAAATGCGACAATCAACAAACACATCTATTGTGAGACACTACAAAAGCTCCGTCGTGCAATACAGAACAAAAGGCGTGGAATGCTTTCGCGTGGTTTCATCATCTGAAGAAACATCATTTGTTAGAAACATTCAACAACAATGATGATGTGACACAAGAAGTGCAGTCTTGGCTTTCATCACATGCAGGAACATTCTTTGACGAAGGCATCAAAAACTGGTTTTCATTACGACAAGTCCTGAATAACGGCGGCAATTATGTAGAGAAGTAATGTAAGGTAACGAATGATATTAAATATTTGGAAAATAATGTTCTGTTGATTTTAAAAAAATTATCCATACTTACTTTAAAAACACACCTCTTTTAAAAGTCATGCAGAATATATAGGACTTACAGGGTATTCTCAAAATTAAAGACATACATTCTATTTGTCATTTAAATATCTTAAACATTTGGTACTTTAATGAAAATCGTTGAAACTTTTTCTATGTAGAGATAGTTTGGAGTGGAGAACTTTCTTAAAAACTTGCGTCGAATCATTGGAAGTTACGAATTTAATATCAAATCCTCTGAATGTAACACATCAGTGGTAATTACGATACCAGAAAATCCCCACCCCAAATTAGCCTTTATGTAGAAATTGTTTCGATATATTTCTATTTCCTCAAAAATGGCTGTAACGATTTTTAATAAAATAAAAATGTTTATTTTTTTCGGGGGTCCTCAAAACTTGTATTTCTAGTAAAATCTCGAAATCGAAATTTTTGGGTGGAATGCAAAACATCCTCTTTCTACTAGATTAGCAAGGAAAGTAAATAGCGGTGATGGCTTTGAAATTGCACTCTTTGTATGGCCAGTAGAAACAAATACATGCCAACTAACACTATAAAGTGTTTGAAAATTGAAACCAATAACAATGCATATCTCGGAAATTTCTTCTTCACTATCAAGGATTAAGTTTCCAGCCGGTTCTGTCTTCACTCCAGTCATCTCTTCGTTCTATGTTCCTTCTGATTTGTATTTCATTATTTGTTTCCCATTTTTTTTCATTTCCCATTCTTTTAGTATGTTGTGTCCATTGTTGTCGATTTTCTAATATGCATTTATTGGCGGAAAATACTTTTAATCCTGGTCTTATTTCTTCGTTTCGTATTTGATCCAATATTGTAAAAACATTTCCTTTTCTTAAAAAGTTAATCTCTGTAATGCTATATTCTGTTGCTATAATGTTTAATGCTACATAATACTTAATTGCACATAACTCGTGTGCTTTACCGAGATCTACATTTTTGTGTTGCTAATTATTTTTGCCTATGTTTTACGATTTAGCACTTGTATATAATTGTACAAAATTCATTCCAAATGAATGGACTTCACAGGCTATTCACACAAAATTCAAAAATTTTGGAAGAAACGGAATTGAAATATCAAGTTTTGTATTTTACTTCCATTCATTTCTGAGTAATACTTTTCAGACGAACAAACACGTATGTGTGCGGAGCTTTTTCTAAAAATTCTTTTTGTGATTCAGGAGTTCTCGAAGCTTGTATTTTCGATAAAATCTTGATATCGGATATTTGGCTGGAAAACGATACTTGCTCTCCCAAGGTAAGGTAGAGTAGGTAAAAAGAAACCGGCGATAAGTGATTCACGGAAATTACGCGGAAAGCACTCAACATAAAGCGACTACTGTCGGTGCGGCCAAGTTAACACCGTACGGTAGATGGGTGTGCGAAATACGAGCAGTGTGATACCGTAATTATTGACCTGAAGATATAAGTAATTAAATAAAGAAATGATAGAAGATAATGAAATAATTCCAATAAATAGTTTTCGTATACATTGATGTATAATACAATAAGCTTGAATTGAAAGCTTTGTGCGGAGAAAAAAGTGATTAGTGGGTTATTAACGAAAGACATTAATAACAGCCGAGTATAAAACATATTAGCTTAAAGATTCTTGGAATGCAGTTAGGATTGGGTTTAGTGCGTTTGAAAAGTCACATAAGCAGAAATTCTGTAAATTAGAAAGGCAATGAAATTCTGAGATTCGAGGATGTACCGCATAGCAACGAGGTAAGAGACGCATACGTAGGATTTTAGGATTGGACGGCGCGAGAAGGAAAGTTGGTAGCTGTATTGATATGTGGGCGGAGCTTAAGTTAAGAAACGTTCGTGCATTCTAAATTCGGGATACATTCGTGCATATATTCATATTCATGGATACATTTATAACATATTCACAACTCTCCTGGGATTGACTCTCGTGTGACTTGCTCTCGTGTATAATTTTAGTAGTATAGCGCACAGGAACACGCCGGTGTTAGGAGGATTTAGCAGCTATTGAGAGGGAACTTTCAGAGTAAACTTTCTGCGACTTACGGCAACTGACGCTTCACATCATCATTATTATTAATTATTATTATTATCATTATTATTATTATTATTATTATTATTATAGAAGTAATTCGTAAATTGAATAGTCGGCGACTCTTCTCAAACTGAACATTCTAGTGAACATTAAAATTTATCAACTAACTAAACTGGCATTATCCTTTCAAAATACACTCACGCATACCCTGAGAATAAGTATTCATAGCTATTCCACTAGAACAGCTGGCGCAGCAGACAACACAGAACGAGCTACGAGATGACATAAAACCATCAACAGAGCAGATAAAGTTAAATGTTATAAAAAATTTTAGCAGAGAGCGGCTTCAAGTGAAAAGAATAATCAACACATGTGCAGGAAACTATCATGATAAGGAGCTGACAGAATATGATATGAACCTACAGTAGAAACGGGCAGTAATAATTAGGGCTACCTTAATGTTAGGGTTTCAGAAGTAATGGAGACAGACAGTAACTAGATACCCATTAATAGTTACAAAGATAACGAACACAAAGTAACTAATTGCTTAACAGCGGAAATCAAATTAACAGTAACTAGCTATCACGTTAACAGTTACTGAAGTAACGGAGACAATACCGAGTCTGGGTGACGTCATTCACTGAATGGCATTGGTAACGCTTATAGGGAACTAGTTAACAACTCTTTGGGCAGTAGTAATCTTCTCCGCAACACACCACGAGTGGCATTATCAATCTAATGTACCATGTATCGAGAAAAGTTCAAACTAATTATCCGTTTTGCTATATATAGCCAACTGAGTTTATCTACATTTTTTTGTGAAATTGGAGATTAATGTGTGTTAGGGCGTTAATGTTTCCCTTCTCTAGCAACATTAATTCCTTTCATGTCATTACCATATTTCATCTAACGTTCTATGAGAATATTTAGTTATTATATGCTTAATTTCAACCATGTTGATGCTGGCAATAGTAACGTATTTTTCTTTCCTTTACCTGCATCAGAGATGTTTATACACTGTCCTTTGTGAAACTTGCACCACCAAGAAAGAATTTCCCGAATAACTCCAAACTTGGTGGAACCGTAGAAGAGTGAGTAAGCAATAAGTGATTAGGTTTGCAGAGAGATGGGGTACACGTAGGCCGAGCAGAGCTCTCTCGTGTCGATCCGACAAGGTCTGCGTTGCGCCCAGTGTAGTCAGTGAAGAGCTGTCGAACAAGGTGGAAACAATAAAGAGAGTGCTAATATGCCTCGTCGACGTCAAAGGGAGCCATATCAGCATATGTGTGAGTTCGTACAGGACAGAATGATCGGTCTCCTGGAAGCGGGTTTGTCATATCGTGACATTTCAGTTCATACAGGGCATGCTACTACGACAGTGATGCGTGTGTGGAAGCAGTGGATAGATGAAGGTCGTACGCAGCGAAGAGCGGGTACTGGACCACGGAATATGACCACAGCACGGGACGACCGTTATCTTGTCCGCATGGTCATAACGGTCCGTACAGCTTGATCCACAATGTTGACTCGACGCTGGAGCACTTCAACAGGTGTGAACCTGTCCGCATCGACGGTTCGTCGCCGTCTGCTGCAGGTTGGACTGGTTACATGCATGCCATTACGTCGGCTTCCATTGTCCTCCGACTGCGATGGGCACGTGAACACCGTCACTGGGGTTCTGAGTGGCAAAATGTAGTCTTTGCGAACGAATCCCGCTTCAACGTACCCTACAATGGTGGCCGCATATGTGCTCGGCGGTACTGTGGTGAAGGCAACCTGGAGGGCTGCATTGTTGAGCGGCATAGCGGACAAACACAAGGTGGTTTGGGGCGCCATTATTTACAAACAACTGATCTCGCCTCCTACGAATTGAGGGCGCTTTCAACAGTAACCGGTACCCAACGATGGTTATAGAACCTGAGGTACTCCCCCCTGCTTCAGGCATCTCCAAAGGCCACATTTCAACAGCACATATTGCGAGGAATGTACAAGGCTTCTTCGAAGAGCGACGGATACCATTGCTTCCCTGGCCTGCACATTCGCCTTACATGTCGCCCATCGAACATGTCTGGGATATGGTTGGTCGGCACCTGCGTCACGGTCCTCCAGTAACCTACAGTGTCACGGATTTTTGGGTTGGAATACAAACTACGTGGAGGGAAATCCCTCAGGAACTTATTCAGATTCAATTTGATTCAATGCCACGGCGTATAGCAGCTCTAATTGCAGCGCATGGAAACCAGACCAAATACTGAATATTAGATCTCAGAGGTCATGTATAGATTTGAAAAGTTTGTAATTTGTTACTTGTCATGTACCTAACCTGTGGTATTAAATTCATTGAATTCATGGGTTTCCTTCTGGTGTTGCAATTTTCACAAACGGCAGCGGACTTAGGACCCCTATGCTGGAATGTAGAAGCAAGTGCGAACGAATTTTGCAGTTAGAAACCACCGTAGTGATCGACGTGTTGACACAGCTAGAGAAACTTTTTTAGATTGCATCAACTAGCAAAAATAAGTTTGTATCAACATAATTCATTCATATTGAAACGAAATTGCAGCTAATCATTTTTGGTAACCGTTAATGCAATGTAACTGTGAACGTAATAGTCATGTAAATAAATAACTTAATCGTTACTGGTAACCGTTAACACACTGTAACTGCGACAGTTATAACCGTTTCCCGAAAATAACTGGCATAACCCTAATACATAGGAAGAAGTAAAAGCGAATAAAAGCGAAAGAGGAATGAGCAAGAAAATATGGAGAGCTATGAAGTACAAGCAGCGGAAAAATAGAAGAGAATCACACACCCTCTGCATTAGGCCAAGGAGGAACAAATTCAACTAGCACCTATGAGACATTAAAAGGAGTAGAACCTTAAATTGCTGTGGTTCACATATCAAAGCATAAATGTTATTAATCATAAGGGTATTGATTAAGGCTCATAAAATACTGTCATTTTGTAACTGATTTAATGACTTTAAACAGTCCGTCAAAATCAGTTTAGCTTCTAATCGTTCTTTCACACTTACAATGTGAAGTTGCAAGATTGAACCATATTTTAAAATGTCACTCCTATGGGCGGGACTCGAAGCACGGATCGTTGGTACGTGCCGACGCTCTACTTCTGTAATACCACGACCCCATCCATATTCAACAGCTTGCTTGAATGACTTACTGCGTAAAATTTGCCACACTCATCTTTGTATCTAAATATTGAAATAAAACTTTGGTAACTTAAAGCAATTCAACAATGATTCATTATCGCGCACTATAGTTAATTCATTAGATATGTACTGTAATTAAAAGGAGTTTAAAATCCGGTAGATCGTTGCCAAATTTATGCCAAATTTCCTGAATGTAGGTGTATATCCAGCTTCAAAGCTACCCGCAGAACACACTTTTAAGAGGCTTGAAGTGAAGACCAGGTTCCCTTAATAACAAATACACAAACTGTTGCTTAGCACTCGAAATAATCATCCCTTCTATCCGCAGATCCAGCCTGGGTGACCACATCTCCGTCAGGAACGAAGACAGTAAATGACAGTTGCCGCGCAGTTGCAAGGAGGGGAAGAGGAGTGGTCGCAAGCACATGGCAGTTTGAGGCGAATCAGATGACACTTTATTTTGTTGTTAAAGACTTATGCACTGCATAATTGCGTGTTTTACCTTATTCTTCATTGTTGGATTCCTCTTCAGAGCTATTACCGCGAAAAAATCCGTACAGTGGAATCAGTTTATAACTCGAAATTATAAAATTTAAGTTGTAAACAGCAAGTAAGTTCACACAACACACTGTGAAACAGACTACCACTGATTGGCTAGGAAGCACGTGGCTATGATTAACTACTACCCACAGAGCTTTTGCTATACGCTACCGCCTTAGTTCGTGGCGGAGACTGACCCAGACTCCCCCTGTTCTCTCCTTTTTCTTCAACTCTCACTTATTTCAGCTCAGATTGTTTCAACGAGCTTATATAGACGCTAGCTTCCCCATTATATGGCTGCGGATGTTATAAGGAGCAGATCTCAGCTTTTTATATCACAGAAACCAAAAAAGACAAACGCATTCTGCATATTACAAAACAAAGAAAACATTTTATTTAAGTTTTAGTTTTATGGTCTTTGAGGTCCTTTGCATTTAACAAGAACACAAGTTGCTGCACCAAATAAATAAATATAATTCTTTTCCATTTCTTGCCAGAAACAAATCAATTGGTCCCTAGTTATCAAACCGTGTATGCTATATTTCAATCTGCTTATGAAGTAGTGATTCTTGTTGACCATTGCAAAAGTGAGTTGTTCCACTTAAACAATGGATTCAGAACTGAAGTACACAAAATTATTTTTCCTGTGCTCGTCACCTTCTTCAAACAACCAGCACTGCTTTATGGCAATGAATGTAAATACTAAGCCTGTTTTATGCACCTACTTTACACCTCCCTCTATCCAATAACATATAGAATATATGTACTTCTGATTTTCACAATTTGTTTGAAATAAAAACCTGAACAAACCTATATAAAACATTCCATGGTAGGCAGTGACAAGTTTTCAAATGTTGAATTTCAGTAGTAAATTTGGTATTTTCCTGGCATTTATGTTTTTAGTTATGCTGTTTCCTCGCTCACATATTTTTATGCAATTGCATTTTTGGGGAGAGGCGTCAATAGATCTAAATTTATTTGCGCTGACAATCCGATATAAAAGCTTTGAGAAATACAATACCTAAAAGAAATTAAATTTAATTTTATTTATGGACGCTCTTTTAACTACTCTGGTTCTTGGCCTTCCGTTCTATATTGGGCGTGAAAGACTGGAAATTTTGCTCAGAAACCTCTTTATCAGGCTTGAGGGTTCTTTACGTGCCGTCTATCTACGACACGGGTTCACTGGCTTTACTTCTCTTCCAAAGCAAGCCATGCTAAGGATTTTTACGACCGAAAAAATCCATACCCTCCGCCGGGCATGAAACCGCGACCTCGGGAACTAGAGGCTAGCATGGTAACCGCTACACCACGGACGAGGACTACAATACTTACGTCCACGTACTACAGGTACTAGTACAAATTAAAAGTAGACACACATCGCACATTTTAATGATCTCCTCATTTTGCTATAATAAGTTTTTTTTGTCGTTATGGTTTCTCAGGTATATAAGATTTGATTGAACGGAAGAGCACTTGAGGGATATTCAAGAAAACTAATATATACCTATGTTTTTCATGTAAATATCTCAAACTTAAAGCATTTTGATCAAAATAGTCTGAACCATATGTTATATATACGAGGGCTGATCAACAAAGACTATGACTTTTTTTCACAGATGTTTATTACTCCAATTCAATGTTTACATGATCTTTTTCAAAGTAGACCCCTCCTACATCAATGCACTTTTTATAACGTCTCTGCCAGTCCTTGAACACGTGCTGCAGACCATTCTTTGTCAGGTCCTTGAGAATCACCTCACTTTTCTTGAGCACTGCTTCAGCGTTCTCAAATCGAATACCCCTAAGCTTTGCCTTTAGTGATGGGAATAAAAAAAGTCACAGTGTGCAAGATCGGGGCTCTAAGGTGGATGTTGTACACAGGTAATGTTGAATCGAGCCAGAAACTGCATGACTTATTTGCGACGTGAGGCCGTGCATTGTCATGATGAAGTCGCCACCCAGTTCGAGAAAGCTCTGGTCGTTTCTTTGCATTGTGCTTCCTCAATGTAGCCAATACTGACGTGTAGTATGCTGCTGTAACAGTAGTGTGAGGGGGAACTGCATGCTGGTAAATCATTCCATTACAGTCAAAAACTGTGATCACCATCACTTTCCCTGCAGATGGAACAACTTTTGCCTTTTTTGGTGTTGGAGAACACCACACTGTGCTGGCTTGTTTTCCTTCAGGATTATAATGATGCAGCCATGACTCATCACCGGTGATAATCGATTTAAAAAATGCATCACCTCCATTGCCTGGTATGCGAAATGCACGTAGGGTCTACAAAATAGAGCATTACTACCAACCTACCAATACGAGAGTGCTGCCGCCTACCAACATTATACATAAAAACCCGCTCTTTTCAAGTGTTTATGTTACAGATACGAAACTATCACGGAAGCTACAGGAAAAAATCAGTCTCTCTTTGTTGATCAGCCCTCGTTCATTTATATACAGGTGGGACCATTTAAGTTGAGACTGTATAATATCTCCCAAACTAAGCGTTGTAGAAGGAAATGTCTTATAACAAAAGTTGCTTGATATTTATGGGGAAAAGTAAATATCATTAGTCGTGCTTTATTTGGAGGACGTTGTGATGGTCATTTAAATTGACCCTAACTGCAGGTTCCCATTAAAAAATTAATATATACACTTAATTATTCCTTTACATGGAAAGGTTTTCTTCGGAATTCATCATCTGGTCTAGCATTTTGTTAAACAGAAAGTATGTAAGTGTAGTATGAAGTTATCCGATTTTCGGTTTTGAGTTATGTTCTCCTCTCTCTCCCTCTGTCTCTCTCTCCCCCTGTCTCTCTCTCTCTTTCCCATATACATTTTAAATACTTTTTGGAATAACGGGCCTCAATGCGTGTATCAACGGTGAAACCTCGGAATTAACATTTTTGAACAAAAGAAACCCTTCCTCTACCTTAGGTACCTAAGCCGAAAAATAAAGAGGCCTCAAAGGCGCTTCTTTCCACTGTTGTTTGTTGTTAAATTACGCAATGTTTAAAATCATTCAATATCTGTATCATACTGGATTGTTTTAAATGTTATGATCGTTTCTTGAGATTTTCCGCAATATTACTTTATCTATTAGTAGTGAGCTGTAGAGCTAACGGGATAAGGTTCTGGAGTTGCAATAATCCAGAACTTAGCAAACTTACTTCCACGGAAGGATCGGCATAACCAGCTCCAAGGGATGAATATTTGAGAGGCTGTTCACAGTTAATAATTCACTCTGTCTCCTGCGTGTTTGGATATCAAGGAGTGACTGTCGGGATTAGAAATTTCTGCAGTTTAACATGCAATTAGCTCTCACAAAACCAGACGTTTCAAGGCTCATTAATGGAGAAAATTAATCGCCAAGCAAAACTTTCTGCTTCTGCTTGACCACATGAGGAACGATTCACGAACAAGTTTTAAGGAAACAAATGCCATCAGCAAGACTAAAGGATGGGTACACGAGTTCCTCAGCAAATGGAAATATTATAAGGGTAATCCAGGAAGCAACGACCGTTTACGCATTCCCACTATCAGACTTCTATCCAAGGTCAAATGTTTTTCTCAATATTCTTTCTCAGTGTTGAGTGCCAGTCGAGGCACGTTATCGTGCATTCTGTGATTATTCAAAATGAATTGCATGATATCAAGTCCTGGCGACAGTGACGTGAGAGCTGTTATTCTATTTTTGAATGCTCCGAAGCTGAAATCTGCAGAATTTTAAAGAAAGTGTGTGGTGATACAGTAATGAATGCAAGAAATATTGGAAAGTGCTGCGAAACTTAAACAATGGACGAACAAAGTGTATGAGTCGACCGGACGTCAGAATACAGATAACTTGAGAAATCGTCCAAGATGGACTTGTAACTCCACGACCTACAGATGTCTTTCTTGAACATTTGTTGTTCTTTGCTTGGTGAAACTGCGTTCGAAAATCTTAGCTTAATGGACTGAGGCAGTCCACTATAATACCGGAATTTTGAAATGTGTGGATAGACATGACAAATGCTTAAATAACGAAGATCATTATGTGGAGAAATAAAGTAAGCTAAATTTTGTGACATGTGTTTCTTCCAAAAGAAATTGCTTGGATACATTAAAGCAAGACAGTCATTACTTTCTGGATGACCCTCGTAGTTAAGATTAAGTTAAGCTCCGAATGACAGAAATCTGAATACGATAAAAATAAGTAAATGATATAATGGAAGGCATCCGTGTGAACCTCAAATATGGCAAATTTAAAGTTTGGTAAAATTTTACGAAATATGCAATATAATATATATAATTTAAAGATTTAAGTGCAATCATTTTAAATAAAAACACATCCATTCCTTAATTCGGTCATTACTTATCATTTTAGTTAATTTTTCCTCCATCAATTTTGCATTTGTTTATTGTTTACGCAAATTCTATCGCTTTTAAAATCAAAGCTACACTTAGGCAGCATATCAAGCACAAACTCGAGCTTCAATGTCATGGATGTTTACTGTGCACTTTGATACATTCTTAAAATGTTAGGTAAATCTAGACTTTATGCGTTCGTCCTACTGAAGAATCAAGAAGTATTCATGAAAAAACATGAATAATATAATAGCTACGAAAATAAGGGACAGAAGGTGGAGAAAGTCCTGTGATGGTAGAGGAAATGTAGAGACAATTCAACGGAGGGGGACACCTCGCGCGCTGCAACCTGCATAGGTCTATTGCGGGAATCACACCCCAGGAGGAAGGGATGAGGTGAAGGAACCACAGGAGGCTACAATCCCTAGGCAGACAGGCCACAGAGACGCGTGGAACTACCTAACATTTCAAGCTCGCAGACTGTCCCATTTCTGTAGCCGCCAAGAGAGGGATAAGAACGCCCACCAATTAAGCAGTCTTCTGGTGTTCACGGGAAGTACTCTTTCCATTAAGTATGCATTCGCGCCATCCGTCCGGCACCGCCATACGCCAGGAAACCTGGAAGTACACTTGAAAGACGAGAAGGAAGTGGAACGGAAGGGAAATGATGGAAAGAAAATCGTGGTAGAGCAGAAACTACCTTAGCATTTGCCTGCTGACCCCGGGGAAACCACGCAAAACCATGAGACAGAGTGGGTGGGCGCCGAGGATCGGACCGTGGACTTCCTGAATGAGAGCCATACACGTTACCACGACGCCACCTCGCTCGGTCATATGATAGCAACTTTAGTATATTTTTCCTTGATTGTTTAAAAATAAACAATTTGAAGTATGAAGTCAACAACTAATTGCTCTGGTCTGGTCGTTACTTGACCTCGTTTCGTGTCGCAAATGTTTCTGTCCCTAAAGGACAAAGCAAGTGGTTTCTGATGCAGCCAGCTAATCTCCCCTCTACCATGGTGTGTTGCGAAGCTTGGGGATCATGTGGAAATGGTTTGCATGTCGTGCCTCTAATACCTCCCTAGAGACTAGCTGATTTTGGAAAATCCTGATTCCGTACGAACAGTAATTGGGGAAAACCACAAATAATCTCTATGGTATAGCGTCCACGTATCGATCACGCGATTCCCTGAGTGGCAGAGAGCGCTGTACCTGAAACATAGTTACCTACATCATCCCAAACAAAAAGTCAGATGACAGCATGGCACAGTGTTTGTACGTAATATACTAGAGATAAACACGCAGTAGACAACGTCACAATTTCAGCAGTTCCCATTACAGAAAGCCGTACTCTAAAAATACATGCTTTAGGTGATACTAATTGAACTCGCAGCTTCACTCGCATCATCCAGATCAGTGATAAGGCACATCTATCCCTCTACTCCTCCTTCCCTCACATACACACTCGTAATTTAAAAATCCGATGTGTTGCACTCACGTGACCTTCTCTACTCCTGTACAAACTACTTTTACAAACACTTATTCTCTATATGCTTCATGTTAATCGAGATGTTAATCCTATTGCTAATTTTCTTGTAGATGCAAGGGGAACTGGTAGGTTTTAAGCTATAGTCAAATATATTAAGAGCTGGTTGCTATGTGGCGCATTCCATTCTCTTTGCATTACCAGGACAAAAAAAATAAATAACGAATTCCCATATGAGAAAAAGTATAAGTATTGGAAAACTTAAGCGAATAACAAGCAATATCTCGAAAATGGTTCACTCAACAAAAAAAATGTATATGACTTAAGTTGTGTATTTTAACGCAATCTAAATTTTTTGTGTAGTAAAATTGTGTCTATCTCTTATGGTTTACCAGTTATGCAAAAGCCGTTCACAATGAAGAATACTTTTGGAGACATTCCCAGAAAATTCGAGATATACATTTCATTTGTCATAAACATATCTTAAACTTACTATATTTTAATCAAAATCGTTAGAGCCATTTTTGAGAAAATGAAAATTTTCGAAAAATGTTCCATGTAAAGGGTAATCCGGAGTGGGAGGATTTTCTTGAAAACCTTCCTGTCGCATCTCTGGAAGATACTGAACCTAAATACCAAGTTTGGTGTTTATCTGACTGTTCGTTTCTGAGTTATGCTGTTCAGAGACACACATACACACACAGACACACATGGGCATGTTCTAAAAATGCTTTTTTTTTGGATTCAGGGTGTCTCAAAACATGTATTACCTGTGAAATTACGGTATCGAATTTTTGGGTGGAATACAATACTTCCCCTACTTACTGTACGTAGTAGAGAAAGTAAAAACGAATAACAATTTCCATTTGAGAAAAAAGTATATAAGTATTGAAATATTCAAACAAATAACAAGGGATATATCGGAAATGGTTCACTCTACAAAACAAATGCATATGACGTAAATTGCGTGTTTTAACGAGGTATACATTTTTGTGTAGTAAAATTTTGTTTATCACTTACGGTTTAGTATCATATAGTTTATCACATAGTTCATAACTATGTGAAAGTCATTCAGAATGAAGCGGCTTTAGGGGACATTCCCAAAGAATTCAAGATATACATTTCATTTGACATAAAAATATCTTAAACATATGATATTTTAATCAAAATCGTTAGAGCCGTTTTTGAGAAAATCAAAATTTTCGAGAAATGTTCCACCTTCGTGTCGCATCCTTGGAAGATAGTTAACCCAAGTATCAGGTTTGGTATTTATCCGATTTTGTTTTCGGATTACGCTGTTCACAGACAGAAACACACACACACACACACACACACACACGGACATGTTTCCAAAAATACTTTATGTGGATTCAAGGCACCTCAAAAATATATTTCGGTGAAATCTCGATATCGAATTTTTGGGTGGAATGCAATACTTCGCCTGCTACTGGAGCAAGTAAAAATGTGGCATTTTGACTCATTTTACACATTAATACCAGTCATTTGTTCCAAAATCAAATATTACCTGAAACATTATATTTATACTTGTTTGTTTGTTGTTTTCTTTCATTTGTATAGCCTCCTTTAACTTCTTTGATCATATTGGGGGCTTTGAATTTAACAACTGCAGGCGTTATTACTGGCTGCAAAAATGCACTGACATGTGCGCAAACGTTTTTCTCTTAAACTGACTAAAATTAAGATATGCGTGCATAAACATTAAGTTCGTATACTTAACTCAAATTACAAATTTGGGAGGATACGAATAACCATAGATTCCAAGAAACATTTTATTATTATATCAAGCAATAATTATGCACAAGAATTAATATTTTAACAACGATTTGACATAGCTCTTTAAAATATTGTGTGCAGTATAGTGAGTATATGATAAAAGAAGTCGAAGCAATCAAAAGAAAAACTTTTGTGTTTCCAATGAGATACATTGCCTTAACATGCGCCTCAGTGGTGTGGCTTGCTATCAAACACGTCACGAGTTTGCATCCTGGTTAGGATGAATTACCTGTACTATAAGATTTGTTTAAAATTTTGCCTTATTCTAAGAAGAGGTATGTCCAGTAACTAAGACCTATGGATCTCGGACTAATTTAGCATCGTTTCATTCCATCACCTTCCGGTATTTCCCACCCGGACGTTAAACTGAAAAACAAATTAAGATATTTAATAAGTTAAACTCGCCTAATTCCTTATCCTTTATTTTTATATTCGTCTACAAACTATTCCTACAAAAGCTTACTTTTGTAACTATTCCATCTGGATCGAGATAAGCATTTTCAGAAGTGGTTTCGTTATACGTTTGGTTCCAAGCATAGGAGGATGCAAATGACTGAAGGGATAGTCAAATATGTAAAAAGCAGGTTTTTGTATGTTAAGTTTCAAATCCCATACTTTTTGGATAGCATCACGAGAAACAAAAAATTGGAGCCTTAGTACTTAAAAATTTAAAAGCATTGGAAAATTCGAATCAACAGCAAGGACTATTCCGGAGAAATTTAATGCTGCCAACATTTATAGGGTTGTCTCATAAGTTCGTTCTTTTATCGTTACGTTTCAATCACTAAGAACGCCTAGGAACACACCTCACCCGCAGCACAGCTATGACAGAGTAGTTGCCGAACTTTCTGTTTACAAACTTTAAACACAAGATGGTTAAAAATAAATAATTACGGCAGTTAGGTTTTGTAAACAAACTATTTATATCCCGCATTATACACCATTATTGTCGATAATACGTTGTGATTTCTCTGGAAGCGTATAAATTCCATTTCTCCAAAATGTGGAGGTTTTCTGGTTGATGAACTCTTGGAGGTTCAGTTTGCTGTCCTCCAAGGAAGTGAGGCGTTTGTCCTTCAGGAAATTCTGCAGGGAACAGAATAGATTAAAGTCGGATGGGGCAATGTCTGGAGAATATGGCGGTTGGGATAACACATCATATTCAGAATTACGCAACTTTTGACGGATAGCCATAGAGGTATGTGGTTTGGCGTTGTCGTGGTGAAAGACGACATCGTTTCCAAATTCGCTTTTCTCTTCATGGCTGCCTTGAGACGATTCAACTGAGAGCAGTATTTCTCGGAATTCTTAATCTCATTATTCGGAAGAAGTTTGTAATCTCACCAATTGCATAGCATAACCTTTCTTGGATGCAGCCCTGGTTTAGGAACCGATAATGGTGGCTGCCCTTTCTTGCGTCATGATTTACTCTTTCGGGCGCTGTTGTACGCAATCCACTTCTCATCTCCAGTTACCAGCCGTTCCTCCAGAAAAGGATCATTCTGTTTGCGTCTCAGTAAGGGGGCACAGATGGAAACGCACTGAATAAAATTCGCTTCGCTCAGTTCGTAAGGAACCCATACATGGCGAGTATTTACGTAACCCAATTTTTTCATGTTCCTGGCTACAGTAGCGGAGCTAAATTGAGGTCCAATGCCTACACCTCAGTTGTCATTCGTGGATCGTTGACTATCATTTCATGAATTCTTTCCACGTCCGTAACCATTGGCCGTCCAGATCGAGGTTTGTCTTTTAGGGAGAAATTCCCAGATTGAAATCAGCTAAACCACTTTCGACATGCTCAATTCGTTACTGCATCTTCCCCGTAGACAGCACAAATTTTCTGCCGGCATTGTCAGGCGGTTTTACCCTTACGATAGTAAAACAGCATAAGATTTCAGAAATGTTCCTTTGTGCTTTCCATCGCTTTTAAACAAGTTCACGCTGTTCCATCTAACGTCAATCACAAACACACTGACATATCCAAAAGCGAGTTTGGTTGTTGATCTCTAAGTCGTAGGGGTCGTTAGGCAACTATGATAACTTGAGTGTACAGAGGGTTCAGGGTTTTCAGGCGTTATAGATGCAAGCAAGCAAAGCAAGCGAATTTATGAGACAACCCAATATTTCACACACCCTCTGTATACAAAAGCTACATTTTTCTGTAATAAGCTTTTGTCTCTTATGGTTTAACATTAATAAAAAGTTATACAAACTTTATTAAGAATTAAGAGAACTTGATTGGCTACCCACCGAAAATTCAACATGCATGTGTACTTAAATAATCACGCAAATAACGTAAACATATACTAATTTCATAAAATCGTTAAGTTTCTAAATTCTTCTTGTGTACTGCAGCATGGGAAATGTTATTTATGTATTCGTTTTGCATCTTTAAAAACTGCTCAAGTTAGATACCAATTTTGGTATTTATGCGAATTTTCGTTTTTGAGTTATGCTGTTCACACACAAACATCATTACTTTCTCTACTACGTATAGTAAGTAGGGGAAGTATTGTATTCCACCCAAAAATTCGATACCGAGATTTCACCGGAAATATATGTTATGAGACCCCCTGAATCCAAAAAAAGCATTTTTGGAAACATCCGTGTGTGCGTCTGTGTGTGTGTGTGTGTGTGTGTCTGTGTCTGTCTGTCTGGAAACAGCATAACTCAGAAACAAACAGTTGGATAAACACCAATCTTGGTATTTAGGTTCAGTATCTTCCAGAGATGCGACACGATGGTTTTCAAGAAACTCCCCCCACCCCAGATTACCCTTTACATGGAACATTTTTCGAACATTTTAATTTTCTCAAAAATAGCTCTAACGATTTTGATTAAAATATATGTTTAAGATATTTTCATGACAAATGAAATGCATATCTCGAATTCTCTGGGATTGTCTCCAAAAGTATTCTTCATTGTGAACGACTTTTGCATAACTGATAAACCATAAGAGATAGACAAACTTTTACTACACAAAAAATGTAGATCGCGTTAAAGTACACAATTTATGTCATATACATTTTTTTTTTGTTGAGTGAATCTTTTCGAGATATTGCTTGTTATTCCCTTAAATTTTCCAATACTAAACTTTTTCTCATATGGGAATTCGTTATTCATTTTTTGTCCTGGTAATGCAAAGAGAATGGAATACTCTACATAGCAACCAGCTCTTAAAATATTTGACTATTGCTTAAAGCCTACCAATTTTGCATGTACAAGAAAATTAGCAATAAGATTTAACATCTTATCTCGATTAACATGAAGCATATGGCGAATAAGCGTTTGTAAAAATAGTTTGTACAAGAGTAGAGAAAGGCATGTGAATGTAACACATCAGAATTTTTTTCTAAAACTGCTATTTTTCGTTAAGTGTCAAACAAAGTCTTTCAAATACGGCTGCTCAAGAAGCAGTTCACAGTTTTTTGAAACATCTCTCTCACGTTTTAAACTTATAAGATAAGCCAAGAGTTACTAAATTCTTAATTTCCTTCTACAGCGTTTTTCAAGGCTTATTCCATTCCATATAGTATTTCACGCGAAATGTCTCGTAAGTGCATTTGCCAAGGAGACGAATCTACGAAAAGCACAGCTTCAGTAATTCCTATATCGCGTAAATAATCTCTGAACTTGTGCTAAAGCACACTCAGAGCCATCTGAACCTATGTACGTGCATCCAGCTAGAGAAGGAGAGAGCATCGGAAGATAGCTGGCTGCTAAAACCGTTTAGCCTAATAGAATTTGCATCCTTTATTAACTTATTAAAGGCGAGGGTCCATTTATGGGAGATTGTGAAAGCAAGTCTCACTCCAGCAAGTTTAGGATTCATACACCATTCTTGTACGTAGAAGGGGTGTGATTAATCATTACTTTCGTGTAACACCTATAACATTGTTTTAAGTTACTTTGCGTAAATGAATAGAGTAACGATTAACGTATTAAGGGGAAACTAACTGAGGAAAATTGCCAAAAAATTACATTTTCTGCTTTTTGTGTTTATAAACTGAAATTTCCTTTTAATTTGATATATAATCATAACAATAAACAATACCTATGTTTTAAATATATTTCCTAAAATGGTAATGTGTCTGCTATTTTGTACCATGAATTTTACACCACTTAATACACACACACACATACACACACAAAATTAAATCTCCTACACCCATAGGATTACACTAATAAAATTCAGTACATCCTTTAGGGTACCTTTTGCTCTAAAAATTGATACTATTAAGTTTGGCAGCTTCTGTGTGCTTAAGCAAGAGTGGTTTCTGTGTGGTTTCTTTATTTGCAAACATACATAGGTTTGTTTTCTCCATTTGTCTTTAATACCTCTCCGCAAATGACATGTTTCTGGTATAAAGTACTTGAAAAAAGATCTCCTTTAAGCACACAACTACACAACTTAAATTGTTACTTTCTCTACCACATACATAGTAGATAGAGAAGGTATTACATTCTACCCAAAAATTTGATACTGAGATTTCACTGTAAATACGTGTTTTGAGGTCCCCTGAATCCAAATAAAGCATTTACATAATTCAAAAACGAAAAGTCGGATAAGTACCAAACTTGCTATTTAAGATCAGTATCTTCCAAGGATGTGACGCAAAGATTTTCAAGAAGACCCCCCACTCCAAAATAGCCTTTACATGGAACATTTTTTTGAAAATTTTGATTTTCTAAAAATTGGCTCTAACGATGTTGATTGAAATGCTATACATCAAAGATATTTACATAACAAATAAAATTTATATCTTGAATTTTCTGGGAATGGCCCTCTTCATTAGTAAGGAATTTTCTATAATCTTGTGTAACTAGCAAACGTTAAGTGATAGACAAAAACACACTACCAAAAATGTAATCTCTTTAAAACACACAATTTATTTCAATTAAGTTTTTTGCAGCATAAGCCATTTCTGAGATATCCACTATTAATGGTTCGAATTGTTTATTTCTTGGTCATTCTTTAAATTCCTTTCAACATTCAGTTGATTCTCGTAATTGCATGGAAACAGTATGGAATTTTAAGGCCAGCGTCTAGCGTCCAGTTCTTAAACATTTGACTATGGCTGTTCCCTTTGTATTTATAACGAGATGTGTGATGCAGTTCTTTCTGCAAAGGTTTATTTAGATTAAAATATAATAAGTATAAAAATAATCTTTAGGTATAACGATAGAGGGTAGAGAAAGTCATATTAATGTCATTTCAGATTTGTTCTTTCTTTTGTGGAGATATTTCAGATACATCCCTTAGTATTGGTTTTAATTTTCAAATATATTTTCAAATACCCTTTTACCTCTGGTCATGCACAGAGCATGGAATTTAAATCCATCACATAGCTCATGTTATCTAAAAATCTGACTCGCTTTACCTAATGCATGGTACAACGAAATGTGTAAATGATAACTGAAAGTTTATTGGATTAACAAGAAGTAGATAGAAAAATAATCTCTTGTAAGAATAATTTGTGAAATGGTGAGTAGAGAAAGTCATGTGAATGCAACACATCAGTTTGCATAATGTTCACGTACTAGCTGTCACATTTTTTTTAAATTCGGAACTACCAGACAAACCTAACTTTTCTACTCCACCTTTTGTGATGTACTTCTGTTACC
This sequence comes from Deroplatys truncata, assembly GCA_030765065.1. Lineage (NCBI taxonomy): Eukaryota > Metazoa > Arthropoda > Insecta > Mantodea > Mantidae > Deroplatys > Deroplatys truncata. Next base: position 68,779,950 of record CM060976.1, on the reverse strand, counting down.
AATAAACGAAATGTAATATTTAATTACGTTTTACCCTTTCAATGTCGTTTCAATTACTTTTTTTCGTTGTTAATTTGTCCGATTATTTGCCAGTCACCCAATATCGCGTGACAGGTTGAATTTTCTAACTTGTTATGTCTGGCACAATTAGTACAAATTGTTATTTTTCGCTGACCACCTCAGGAAAGTAATTAATAGTGCTAGGAACCGTTTATACATTTACCAAAATTTTCTCAAGCCATCAGCAATATTATATCTTCTTCTTTTTCTTCAAAATTCAAAGATAGGGGCTTCCTGAAACCCATTCCGACATTCCGAATTTTAATGAAATAGTTAAATCCATCTCATCTTTGGCCGTTCCACCTTCGTCTTCCCATTGGAGAATAAGCCAATGTATGGTGTAGTAGTCACGAGACACCCCTCTAACATGGCTCTACAATTTATTCTCATATGTTAAAATCCTTTCATCCATTGTCTTGTTAATTTCTAATTCTCGTTTTATATCCTGACTCCTTGTCCTGTCCCTCAAGCGTGGTCTTAAAACCGATATCCGACGTTTTTTGTTTTTTTTCCTTCCTATGTCTGCTTATAAAACCAAAAAGTAACGATGGTTTTAAAATGTAAATGAGTTTTATTTATGGACGCTCTTTAAGTGCTGTGGTCTATAGCGCCCCATTCTATACTGGGCGTGAAAGACCGGAAATTTCGCTCAGAGGACCCTTTATCAGGCTTGAGGTTCTTTTATGTGCCGTAAATCTATGACACGGGATCACCGGCTTTACTTGCCTTCCGAAGGAAGCCATGCTAAGGATTGTTGCGCCCGAAAAAAAATCCATCATCATCCGCCGGGTATGAAACTGCGACCTCTGGAACTAGAGGCACCCCTAAATCATGGAGATCGACGATGGTTTTGATACCACGTTATACAGCCTAATTTTATATCTTTCCTCAATGTTTTCCGCATATATGTAATTTATTTAGTAGAGTTACTTTCCCAATTTAGGGATTGTCAAAAAATATAAAGCTTACCAACATAATTAAAATATTAATAAATATTGCACATAAAAATAAACAAGAAAGAAAACGTGAAACATAACATTTTACTTCATAAAGATATAATAATGTATCCTTACCGACGATTGTATCCATTGAAGTTGAGCCTTTAGTGTTGTAATGACTATATTTCAATGAAGTGTTTTTCTAATTTAAAACCACGGCAAAGCTTAACGTAAAAGGAAGATACCTCTTGCACTGATCATTAAACCAATCACTGTGATTTCTTGGAGATCGTATTTTTACTTACTTACCACGCACATAGTAGGTAGAACGTATTGATATCCACAAAAATTCACTACCGAGATTTAACCGGAATACCTGTTTTTAGGTTCCCTAAATCCATAAAGGCATTTTTAAAAGAAGATCGTGCGCTTGTTTGTGTGTGTCTGCCTGTGAACAGCATAACTCAAAAACGAAAAGTTGGATAAATACCAAACTTGGTATTTAGTTCAGTATTTACCAAAGAAGATTTTCAAGAAAATACCCCCACCCCAACTACGTTTTTGGAACATTTTTAGAATTTTTTTATTTTCTAAAAAATTACTACCAATTTTGATTAAAATACCATATATGAAATATATTTACATGTCAAAATGTATATCTTGGATTTCCTGGGAATAGTCTATGAAGTCTTCTTCATTCGGAAGGAATTTTATATAATCTTGTATTACACAAAAACGTTAAATAATAGAGAAAACATACTACATCTCTTTGAAACACAATTTATTTCAAATAAGACTTCTGGGCATAAGCCATTTCTGAGATATAGTTATTAAAGGTCCGAATTGTTCATTTCTTGATCATTCACTTAAAATCCTGTCAACATTCAGTTGTTTCTCGCGAATGCAGGCAAACAGTTTGGATGTTTAAGGCCAGCATATAGCGTCCAGTTCTTAAACATTTGACTTTCTCTGTTCCTTTTGTATCTATAACGAAATTTGTAACGTAGCTATTTCTACAGAGAATTAGTTGGATTAAAATATAGTAGATAGAAAAAAATAAGCTTTAGTAGAATAGTTTGTATACCCACTAATAAACGATAGAGGATAGAGAAAGTCATGTGAATGTTTTTGTAGTGCTGGATGGTGGGTGCATACATATTAGTTTCTCCAGAATGACGCCACAGGTTTGGCTACTGTGAAACTGCGATTGTTAGGTCTATTATGGTACCGATTCTAGTTACAGTTACTGATTGCATTGTTCAAATCGACAACATTATATCTTGTATTAGCATTTACTCCATATACCTTCAAAGAAATATTTTAGGACATTTAGAAACAAATTATATGCAAACTTTGTATTTGCAAATGAGCAATATTTCTAATTGTTCTCTATCATCCAAAAGAATTGAGTGCAAAATGCAGGTGTTAATTATATTACAAAATCTCGGCTTCATTTCAATTTTTCACACCTACTTCGATTCTATACAACACTCGTATCTGAATTTATCTGTACGTATAACCTGATTTATCAAAGTGTTTTCTATGGAAATAAACTATGGAAATAACATAATTCATATTCCTACAATCCAAATAAAAAATATAATATCATATTCAAATTAATACATAATCTCTTTTTAAAATTAATAAGTAAAATAAATCAAATGAGTTAAAAATTCTTCAATTTTATATTCCCCCACAAAAGGACATTGCTCTTACTTTAGCTATCTGCAGTATCGATGCAAGTCAACAGAAAGATATAAATTGATGACGTGGATAAATGTGTTGGGTAATCCTGGAGGGGGCCCGTCGCTAATACACAGCCTTTACATGCATGTCCAGAAGGATTTCAACAAGATAAACAAAGTGAAGGTATCGCACCTGGTGCAAGGATGATAAAGTTATGGCTTTTGCGCCCCGCATCTCTTTTCTCATATTTCACCTCAATTTTCTTGAGCCTCCCGCCTGACGTATTTAAGAATATCTCTCCTGTGTTTTATTCTTCATTGCGAGGTTTAATCAGTTTAAAAGTATACTTTTTGTTAGTCATTTAAGACACGGGTAAATCATCCTTTGTGAAGCAGTAACATGTCGAAATATTTATTGCAAAAGTTTCTTAAAATGTTGGCATTATTTTAAATTGCCGATGAGTGCGGGAAGGCTACAAAATTAATCGAACTTTTTTTTCAGCAGCCCATAAATTAATTTTCGATGAAACCAAAATGCAGTAATAGATCGAAATTGTGACCGAAGCAATTATAATGTATAATTTAATATAGCGTGTTCATTTTTGACACTTAATTATATTTCTCTCGAATTTTTTCTATAAAATACCCTTTTTTATTTTTACCTCCGCTACCACTTACCTACAATAAGTAGAGATATCAAACTTTTACTGGAAATACATGTTTTAAGGTCTAGTAATTCAAACAAAACAAACATTATTTTAAATAAAACGCCTGCGTGTGTGTGCTTACTAACATCATATCTCAAAAACAAAATCTCGGATAAACATCAAATTTGGTATTTAATATCAGACTGACACGAAGATTTCAAGAAAATCCCTTCACCTCAACTACGCCTTATATGAATAATGCTTGGTTGTTGTCTTTTTCTCATATGAGGTCTTAGTGCTATTGATTAAAACACCATATGTTCAAAATATTTATGTAACAGAATTTATATCCTAAATTTTCAGCGAACTTCCTGTAAAATTCTTTTCATTCTAAGCAAATTTGTGTAGTTTTTTATAACTGGTGACAAAATTTATTATACAAAAAACGTAGATCTGGTTAATATGCCAAATAATTTTTATTAACCATTTCCTAGATGGTCTGTTTTGTTTTGAGTTTTAATACACTTTGTTTTTTTGCATTTCTGGATCACCATTCATTGGTTTCTGACGGTCATGCAAACACTAAAACTTCAAAGCTAGGTAATAGCGACCCACTTTTTAAACATTTGACTTTCGTCTCTTCTATCTACGAGGAAATATATAATGAAACTATTTCTGCAAAAGTTTATCTCGTTCAATACGACTTAGAAGGAAGTGTAAGCTTTTGTAGAAGATAAAGAAGTTTGTAGAAGATAGAGAAGAGAAAGTTATGTGATGGCAACATATCAGATATGTATCAGTTAAATTCATCAGTTTTTGGTACAGCATTCCGCTATAAGGTCGTAAATAGGAACAATGACAAATTATTATTTAAATTTTATTTAATTTTAACTTTTTTAACTACTCTGGCAGTTTACTGAGTTTACTGAATCACATCGAATAGCAAATATCAATATTTCAGTGATATATAATTATACTGTAATAGATAGCCACATGCTAAGAAATAAAGAATGAAAGCCTTCATAAGGAAAACGTTGCCAAGCATGACAAAGCTGGACAAAGATTTAGATGTATAGGTTTAAGAAGTTCAAACATTTTGCAAAAGTGCAAGATATTACAAATATGGTTTTAAAAGCATCATTTATACTTTAGCTATGCTGATGATATAGGAAGCGAAGAAACCCCGGAAGGCAATAAACAGATACTTCGTTAAAAATGCATTGTAATCAATTCATTTTAGATCCCAAACACTTGCATGCGTTTGCAAAAAGGGCGTTATGGTGCTTCGTGCTCCCACTAGCAATTCATTTACCACAATTTCCTTATTGTATGGAATGCCGGCCCATACAAGTTTAGTTTTTTCGGTGTCAACCCCGCACACATTCCTTGAATTTAAGTGCGGGGTTGCATTCGACTGTTTTTTTTTTTTTTTGTTTTTTTTTGCCTTTCTGAAGGCAAAACGCTAACAACTGTAATTCATCGTGAGATCGCTACAGTATTGGGGAGCATTATAGGAGAGTATTGTTCGACGTTTGGCGTCAATTCCAAGATGGACGCAATAAATCCGAATGAAGAACGAAATGGACGACCGTCTGTTGTGAACGACGAATTTGTTGCAAATGTGGTGGTGTGGTCAGACAAAATCGCCGTTTCTCAATTCAGAATTTCATTAGCATTTTTTGCAAATCAGTAGAACTGTTCTGCATGAAGTGGTGACATACGTTAGGCTATCGTAAGTTTTATGTTATGTGGGTGCTGAAAATTTGCCTGGAACCCAAACAACCATGAGGATGGGAGCAGCACTGAACATTTCTTTAACCTATGAGAGTAAAGATGAAAGCTTTCTTGACCAGACTGTCATGGCAGATGAGACATGGGTTCGGTACGCGAATCAAAACGACAGTCAGTCTCATGAGATCATATCAACGAAATCACAAAAACACAAAAAGTATTTAAACGTTTTCAACAAAAATTATCGTTAAACTGGTGGTTGTTTATTTTTTTTGGGGGGGTGGCAAGCAAGGTGATGAGTTTATGGATCGAGACACAAGAAGTCGCTGACTGTCAAAACATTAACCGAACACAGGAGAGCAATCCTGAACAAACGACGTAGCCTTATGAGTTCTGGGGTTATTTTCTTGCACGATAATGCACGGCTTCATACGGCTGCACGCAGTCAAACTTTCCTGCAGGAGCGCAAGTGGGAGGTTTTTTATTTTGGCTCCTAGTGACTATAACCTGTTCTTAAATAGGAAGAAATGATTTGGGTCATATAGGTTTGAAACGATATGGATCTCAAGAAGGGCATCACAGGTGACTACAATCACAGGCGGCAGATTTTAAAACTTGCAAACCGATACGACAAATACCTGAATGTAAATTGAAGCTATGTTGAAAAATAATTTAACGGTTTAATTTTCATCTGTACCTCCCAAAATAAAATAGCATTTCTTAAATAAATTTTCGGAGCTTACTTTTTGAGTTACTCTCGTATATTACCAGCTACAAATAATTCCGTTTTACTAAGAATGGGGTTATTTACACCTAAGCACTGTTCCTAAAAATAACAGTGGCCCCGATAATGGTTTCTGAATGCCTTCACTAGTTTTGTTCTTCCAATTAATGAAATGTTCCGCTATTGTATCTATAATATAGAGAGAAACCCGATACCTAACTTCTTTTTTTCTCTTTTTAATTTAAGATTGTGATATTCCATGAAATAATGGCTGGTGGGGTGCTCTATCTCCTGATTGACTGTTTGGTATATCTAACGATCTCGAACTTACGGTTGAACTGACGGTTGGGTCTCTTCTGCTTCGGAATTCTTTCCGTTGGTGGTTCTATCTGCCTATTACTTTCTCTATCCTTCAAGCAGTGAACATGTAGTCCTTTCTCACAGTGCCTTGGCGAGTAATGATCTCACGCCATTGTGTCAGTTAATTCGAAGAGTTCTCCTTGAGTACAGTTCCTACAGATAATACACTCCTCAGTGTCTGGTACTTAAGGAAAGACCAGGAAAAGAGGGGTAGGATCCATTCATCTTAATGGTGTCTCTCTATTCAGAACCACCCAGACCTTTTTATTGACATTCCCCTTCTGTGTGTTTGGTGCTTGCGAAAATAACACACCGCCCATTGCCCTCATATCAGGTTGCTGCTGCAGCTAAGCATTGCACCAGCTTTTGATGTAATCGTTATTTCGCACACCATTTATATTATATATTGTAATAAAGGATCAAATCTGCTTGAATACCTAATTATAAACAATATTATTAAAGCTGTAAATTATTGTAAGCATTTAGGACCCATATAATAATAGTTCAGTAGATAAAGAAATAAGAGAGAGAATTACTCAACAAAATAAAGCATATTTCATTAACAATCATACATATGACCAAGTTAATATCATCAAATGTAAAATTAAGAATTTATAACAATTATAAAATCATAGTAACATATAGCTTTGGTGCTTGAATAATCCAAAAAACAAAAGCTTTTAATATTTCAGTGAAAGATTCTGAGAAAAGTTTATGGAGCAATTAAAGGCAAGCAAGGACAATGAAGAAAAATTAACTATAATTATAACAAAATAAAAAACGAACAACCATAAATTTTATAAAGTATAGAGATTAAGATGGTTTGAGTATAATAATGTTAGACGAGAGAATAACTAAAACGGTATTCAAAAGGAAACCTCTCGAATCTAAAACAGGTAGACTAAATCTAAATGGGAAGATGATACAATCATGAACTCAAAAGTATGCAAATAAAAAATTGGAATAAAGTGATCGGAGAACGTATTAGCTAGGTATAGTGAAGGACTACTGTAGAGAAGGCCAAATCCTTGCCGCGTTATCCTCCTTGTCGGTTTTTAATTCTTACCAGTAATTATGCAGCATAAATGGCGAAGGATAACTCGACGACATAAATTTCTTCTTCTTCTTTCTCTGTTTAACTTCCTCTTATGTAGGATTTACACCCCCCCCCCCAGGACTTACAGGCGGATCAGAGGCCAGTCGAGGAGCAGACACTCATGGATCAGACAGAATATCCAGGATGGGTGATCAGCCCGATGCCTGGTATGGTAGGAAAGAAGTAGATGAAACGAAATGATGGTGAAATGGATGAAAGGAAAGGTGATGATGGAACAGCTCATGGAATGAATGGCGGGGAAAACCGGAGAACCCGGAGAAAACCCTCTCAGACGCCGCTTTGTCCACCACCAATCCCACATGTGGGTCCCTGGGATTGAACCCGAACCGCTTCGGTGAGAGGCGAGCGGTATAACCACTCGGCCATGGCGCCGCCTCAACGACATAAATTTGCCGACTCAAAATGCTCACTGTAGGGCTATTGTTCTGGCTGAATAGAAGTGGTATTATTGTAATTACTATTAGAGTCGGCTGGTTACGTGGTCGTGTCTTCAGATTCTAGCTGCTGCTTTTGAGGTTCATGTCCATGCTGCTGTTGGCTGTTGATAAATATTATTGAGCATGAGACTGGATATGGATATCTCAAGGTTATGCCTCATAAGACGACGTGCTAAAATTGAAGACAATAATTAAATTTAAGTTGATGGCGTTTACGTTAAATAAGTAAAATTTGACAGTAGCACTTTATATATTGTTCGCTGAAGATACGCATAACACTTCCTTGAAACTACTTGACTTCACGCACTCGATACTTCTTTGTTTCTTACGTCCCGCGTATTTATGATCACGGAATCATTTCTCAGACGGTTGTAATTCTAGCTCAGGTAAATTAACAAGTACTTTCATTTTGAAATCGTCACCGTCGAACACATGATATTGTTACATTACGTCTTTACACTTGTTGTCTTGGAAGGTTTATATTCATTGTCACAAATTTATCCCACAAGTGAATTTAACAGAAAGCGAAACTCGTCTCCCGGACCTTAGCTTATACAGGGTGAATCACCTAAAACTTGCACCGCAAATATTTCAGAAATGGAAAGTGCTATTGATGTGCAGTTTTCACAGCATTGATTGGTAGTCAGGGGCTCGTACATTTCATCTATAAACAGATTTTAATAATACTGATAAACTTATTTTTTGAGCAAGTATACATTTTTTTAAACAGAACAATGCCTAGTTACTTCAACAGAATATAGGTAAGGTAAATTAGAACGTCAATAGTCTTTGTTGCAGTGGTTGATGAGAAATCGTATTTTGAAAAGTTTCCACCCGACAATTGTTTGTCCCATTCAACCTGCTTAGTTGCTAGGTACGGTGTTGTTATGTTTCTTTGCAGTGTGTTTTCTGTTCATTGATTGCACTGCGACTTTCTGGTCAGTTAGTTTGTAACAGTTCAAGCAGTAAGTCGTGAGTGGAAGATGGGGTTTACTAATGCAGAAAAAGCCGACATGCTCATGGTGTATGGAGAGTATAGGAAGAATGCAGTTCGTTCCTGTACGATGTATGCGGAAACGTATCCCAATAGACGTCAACCATCTCGGCAATTATTTATCAACCTCTTCAACCAATTACGTGAAAGTGGTACTGTAATACCTAGAAAACATAACAGAAACAAACAAGTGACTGGAGAAGAGATAGAAATTTATGTTTTGGCTGCCGTTGCAGTAGATCCGCAAATTAGTTCCCGTACAATCACACGTGGAAGTGGCATAAGTCAGGCAAGTGTACTGCGCATTCTCCATCGATATAGGTTCCATTCCTATCACATCTCTCTTCATCAAGAGCTGCATGGAAACAATTTTGAGATTCGTGTTAACTTTTGTACATGGGCATTAAGACATGATACTCCACATTCATCATGTTTCTTGTTTAGTGATGAGGCAATATTCACTAATCATGGCCAGGTAAACCGCAGAAACATGAACTATGGGTCTGTTGACAATCTCCGTTGGCTTCGTCAGGTGGAACGTCAGCGTCCATGGAGTTTAAACGTGTGGTGTGAGATAGTGAACCATCAGCTCATAGGTCTTTTGTTCATAGAAGGAACAATGAACTCGCACAAGTATCGCAGCCTCCTGACAGACCATCTGCCACAGATGCTAGAAGACATTCCTTTGCAGACTAGAAGGAACCTATGGTACCAACATGATGGCTGTCTAGCCCATAATGCTCGAGGTACCACAGCTTGTCTTAACGGATGGTTTCCAAATCGTTGGATTGGACGAAGAGGACCTGTACCTTGACCGGCCCGTTCAGGTTCTGACCCCTTTAGGCTGTGGGAAAGGCTGAAAGACCTTTCTACAAGGATGTTCCAACTACACTAGACGATATGAAACGACGTATTGCTGTTGCCTGCTGTGAAATTTCCGCTGAAATGTTAGAGCGTGTGCAGCAGTCTTTCCATAGCAGACTGGAAGCGTGTATTGAAGCAGCCGGTGGTCATTATGAGCATAACCTTTGAAGGGCTATATTCTCTTTACTTGTAGGAATTCACAGAAGTATTGCAATTCCCTTTTGTTTTTCTTTAGTTTGTGGTACCATAGTTTGTACAAGTGTCGGTGCATAACAGTTTCAAAATAAGATTTCTCGTATCCCACTTGCACTAGAATCTTGCAACAAGCGCCACTGACATCCCAATTTACCCTAAATTTTATTCTGTTGATGTAACTAGGCATTGTTCCATTTAAAAATTGTATGTTTGCTCAAAAAATAAACCTTCTCAGTATTATTAAAATTTTTATGGGAAAAATGTACGAGCATTGACTACCAATCAATGCTGTGGAAACTGTACATCAATAGCACTTTCCATTTCCGAAATATTTGCGGTGCAAGTTTTAAGTGATTCACTCTGAATAGGATGATAGTCGATCGGTCCGCATTTTATTTCTAATTTTCTATTGGCGGACTAGTAGCGCGATTTCTCAAATTGAGAAATCTGGGGGGTTTTAGTTTTACCTATTGGCTTCTCCACAGTCACGTAATTAAATACAATGGTGGAATCCCCGACCTGTAACTATGTTCGGAGTTCTCCTATCTGGGACAACTTATGCCTTTCTAGTGCGCACTGTCAACAAAAGTTCTTTGTGCTATGTTGTGCCTTACTTTCGTGTGAAGAAAGTTCTTGCTCGTAAAATTGTGTGCAGTGGAAATATTACTCCGTGCTATACCAGAAATGTCGCTAACACATATAATAAAATAACAATTACACAAATATAAATTAACAATATTGTTACATCAGGAATACATAGTATACACATCTTTATTAAATGCATTAATATAGCATTGTTTCGGTACAAAACTTGCCCCAACTTTCGGCCAGTGAAGTTGTAGAGCCTATTAAGAAGATAAAAGTAACCCTAGATTATTTTGAAAGTTGGAATGTCTCCCAAGAAGTACATACTATTGAAAGACCTTATGGCAAATGTAAATCACAAAAACGTGCTCAAATTCCTTTACACTACTTCAAATTTAGTCGTTAGCTTTCAGTTAAAACTACTTTTAGTATTTCCTTAACGCGAGCAGTTGGAAGGGATGAGTCAAAGCTAGATTTTGAACTAATAACTAATTAAAAAATCTGAAGTGCTTTTGTACAAACTATTTTTACAAGCTCTTATTCTCCATCTATTTCAGATTAATCGAGCTAAACATTTGCAGAAACTATCTTTTGACGTGCAAAGAGAATTACATTTTACACATAGCGACCAGTTCTAAAAATATTTTACTTTCGCCTAAGGCGTACTATGTTCCCCTTGTTTTGTATTTGCAATGGCAATATAGAAATACCGTAGCCTTTAAGCATAGACATATCTCTTAATAGCTGTTTGCTAGGTGCAGCACCATTCTCTTTGCCACAGATTAATGCTCTTTGCATATCCAAGACAAAAAAAATGAATAACGAATTCCCATTTGAGAAACTAAGTATTGAAAATTTAAGGGAATAACAAGCAATATCTTGAAAATGGTTCACTCAACAAAAAATGTATATGACATAAATTGTGTATTTTAACGCGATCTACATTTTTTGTGTAGTAAAATTTTGCCTATATCTTATGGTTTACCAGTCATGCAAAAGTCGTTCAGAATGAAGAATACTTTTGAAGACATTCCCATTTACCATGAAAATATCTTAAACATATGATATTTTAATCAAAATCGTTAGAGCCATTTTTGAGAAAATTAAAATTTTCGAAAAATGTTCCATGTGAAGGGTAATCTGGGGTGGGGTATTTTCTTAAAAACTCTCCTGTCGCATCTCTGGAAGATACTGAACCTAAATACCAAGTTTGGTGTTTATCCGACAGTTCGTTTCTGAGTTATACTGTTTCCAGACAGACAGACAGACACACGCACGGACATGTTTCCAAAAATGCTTTTTTTGGATTCAGGGGGTCTCAAAACATATATTTCCGGTGAAATCTCGGTATCGAATTTTTGAGTGTAATACAATACTTCCCCTACATACTATACGTAGTAGAGAAAGTAAACATTTTAGGTTTATATGGTTTTCTGGAATACAGAGTTGCCGGATTATTTTTAATGAGTTAGAATTTCCACAATTTTAGTCAAAGGGCTTACCTGTTTTGCAAGATAATCCTCAATTATCGTTGGTACCTCATTTTTAGAATAGTCTTTAGGGCCTGTTTTACTACAGACGGCACCACAGGTAGTAGACATTGATAATCAGGCAAAGGGATTCTTAAGTAATTGTTTTCAAGTTAGCTACACTCAAGCCAATATATCAATATACAAAATGTTAACAGAGGCCAAGGGTCATTAACGGCAGGGAAACACGATCTGCAAACGCATACAGACTTTACGAGGGATGGAGGTTGTTATCTGCGACGTCACTGCATGAAGTCCAATAGCAGTTCAACTTAATTTTATTTCGTCATAGCTGTATTGCTTCGAAATCCCTATGCTTGCTGATACTAATATATGAAAAGTAATAATAATTTGGAATGGATACTTTCCAGTTGGCATTTGTCATTTACGTGGGCTGAGGAAAACCTAGGAAAGAAATATTTTTAATTATTGGAGGTATTTTAAAAATAGTAATGATTTTCAAAATGTATTTACTCCCATAACACTTAAGCCACAGCCTTATAATATTATAAAGTACCACTGATATGCAAATAATTTAACAGTAGAGCCATTTTAATACTAAATGTATAAATGAACTAGAAACATTAATGTGTCTAGTGGGTTTAAAGCAATTTTAGTATTTAAATGGGAAATTTAATTATTAGTTCATCTAAATTAGAACCTTTTACCGTCTTAGCAAGTGTTTTCCGAACATATAGGTAGTAAGAAAATTTAGCCCCCAATCACGTTTGAATGTGAATAAACGCATCAAAATGAACTTCAGATAAAGGTCTTAAAGTGCCCTTTAATATGTAAAGGCATTTAAATGTGACAACTAAAAGTGCTTGCAAGTGTTGTAGAGATGTAACATTTGGCCAGAACTTATGTCTTAAGTTAAAAAACTATTTCTTTTTAAAAAAATTCAAAGTCATCCCCTTAACTTATCTTATTGGAATCAAGATATTTATATTCATATTCAGCATAAATGCCCTTTATGTCACTTTTATCTTAATAAAGGCAATGTGTTATAGAACATAATATCAAGATTTTATCAGTACATGTCCTTCCTTTATTAAACTAATTTTGAAAAAATGAATGCTGATAAATTCTGGTAGATACACGCGAGAAAGTTCGCTAATGGTGATTTTTTCCATTCATCAAGATTGTGTGTTTTTTTTACCGTACATACTATTTTGAGAAGGTATTACATTCACCCAAAAATTCGATACCGTGATTTCACCGGAATCCTGGATCCAAATAAAACACTTTTGGAAAAATGTCCGTGTGTGTGTGTGTGTGTGTGTGAACAGCATTAGTCAAAAACGTAAAGTAGGAGTAATACCAAACTTGGTATTTCTTCCAGAAATACGACACGAGGATTTTCAATAAAATCCCCCTATCCCAAACTACCCTTTACATGGAACGTTTTTCGAAATTTCTGATTTTCTAAAAAATGGCTCCAACGCTATTTATTAAAATAGCACATATTTAATATAGTTACATGATAAATAAAATGTATATTTTGAATTTTCTGGGAGTAGCTTGTGAAGTTTCCTTTATTTGATTGAATTTGGTATAAATTTGTATAACTAGAAAACCATAGCATATAAGACAAAACTTTACTTCAGAAGTAGTTTTATGTTCATCAATTTGTTTCGTAGCCTTAGCCGTTTTAGAAATATTGCATGCTTTAATTTTAACTTTTCCAAATTGTGTAATTAACAGGAATGCATGACGTTGTGCAATCCTCCTGTGTTTTTCTTTTTATTCCGAGCGCTTTTTACTACGAATGAAACATTTGAATGTTTACATTGAGAAATCAATTTACTGCTGTGATTTTTTAACAAATATAAACATGTATTTTAACTTTATAAAAGATACCTTTTATGAATATTCTTTCAGCGGTGAATTTCTTAAGACTGTTTCGTTTTATCAGTTTATATTTTATTATTTGTACTGGTACCATTTTCAGGCGTTCCTTATTTTAGTTTCTGTTGTTTTTTTTCGTTGCTTATATTTTAAGACTTTTCATTATGTCTAATAAGAGACGAATCAGCTGAATTTTAATGTTAAGAAGTGTTTTTCTGTGAAAGCAGCCAAAGTGATTCATTTTTATATGAATCAAAATAATGATGTATTTGGTGAGGTTAAAAACACAGTGCATTAACTGCTTTAGTAAGAATAGTTTGTTAACGCACTAATAAACTATAGAGGGTAGAAAAGTCATGTGAATGTATCACATCCGAGGTTTTTTCCGAAGGATATCTAATTTCTCTACGTTGTTTTGATAACCTATAAGGAGTAAAAGCTTTCTGTCAAAAACCTGAGTGAACGCTTTTGCAGGCCAAAAACGAAAATTGCATTAGGTTTTCGCGCATAGCAATTAAAAAAGAATGCAAACAAGCTTAATTTGCTCATTGCATCAGATGAGAAGCGTGAGTTCCACGTCATTTGTTCTTCTGTGGGATGAATTTAATGAGTGGTACAGTAATGAAGTAGATCAATATGGAAGCACAACTGCAACACAATGCCCCTGCTCCATTACATATTGGGGGCAGAATTATCCTGCGGCCGACCTCTGCTAATTTGATTATCGTTTCACATGACTGGTGGAATAGTTGACGTATGTACATCGTTAGCCTTCCCCACTAACGCCAGTGGTCGGTTAACTTGGTAAAGCTGCATCATTTTATTCAAATTAAAACTATTTATACGAGGGTTGTTCGTTAAGCCCATGCAAAAATAAAGAGTACAGCGCTTTGGGGAGAAGCTTTACTTTTTTGTTATTATTTTTGACCCTGTTCTGTAAAGCACCTAAAATCATCTCATAACTCTGAATACTTCCCAGATGAAAAACTCCACTTAAGAGCTGTTTCCCTCTACACCACTCACAGTGTCTTCATCTGTTCCATCCTGAGAATGTAGATCAAGTAAGATAATCAGGCGCGATGTTTTTTTTTAAGTGCTCTTGTGTTACCCAGTTTATGATACTGTGTTTTTACTGGGTTTTTCTGTTACCGCAATTACACAACACATATACGCACACAAACAACCATGCCCATGGCGGGACTCGAACACGCGACCCTCAGCTTGGCGGAGCGCCGGAGCTATACACTCCAGCGACCACGGATACGAGAGCCGGTATCTTAAACATGAAATTTTCCATTGACGTTTTTCCACTAAGGCCTGAAGAATACGACGCAGGAATCATACATATTTTGATTGCTAGCTTAGGTATGTTAGTGAGATATTTTAGCTAGAAGCAGCAGACAGATTTTCTCCCAGTATCATTGCGCGTTATGCCAATATTTCTTCAAGTAAGTCACTTGAAGCAAATAGGAAAAGCCATCTCAGGCATGACTAATGTCGGATAATGAATTCTGAGGTCTCTCTTGGAAGCTTATAGAAGGATGGTGCTTGAATAGGTTCAGACTGAAAATTCACCACGATAACTTTTCGTCGTTTTTCTCGTAGAAATAGGGTTCTATTAACCTTAAGATATACACTGCATAGTGGCTAACGGTATATTATTGTTTATTAAAACATAATACCCATCCTACAAGTTTAAATGCGTTAACCTCATATCCATACTAACGTCATTATTATTATTATTGTCATTATTAAGATTATTATTATTATTATTATTATTATTACTGTTACTATCACTACTATGAATTAGGCCCCTTAGCCTGTTCCGCTTTCATGGAGGTTAAATTTGTTCAGAGACCTATATGTAGTCGACCCAAGTTTCTCCTTCCTCGCGGTCTATATTTCTTTAAGAGCTTTTATGCTCTGTGTTCAGTCATTTTGTTCAATATGATCTTTCCATCCATCTCGGAATTATTTAATTTTATCTGTAAGTGTAAGTATACTTTATTAACTCCTGATACCATCATTTCTTTAACTGTCTAGAAGAGTATAGCTTGCAACTCCCCTAAAATATCTCGTTTTAGCAGTTTCATTTTTACTTTCTCTACTATGTATAGCAAGTAGGGGAAGTATTGTATTTCACCCAAAAATTCGATACCGAGATTTCACCGGAAATATATGTTTTGAGACCCCCTGAATCAAAAAAAATCATTTTTGGAAACATGTCCGTGTGTGAGTTTTGCTACGGTAAATGCTACGAGGCACACTGGCACTCACTTTATTGTTTCCACCTTGTTTGACAGCTCTACACCGACTACACTGGGGGCAACACCGACCTTATCGGACCGACACGAGAGAGCTCTGCTCGGCCTAGTGTACCCCATCTGTCTGCTAACCTAATCACTTATTGCTTGCACACTCTTCTACACTTCCACGAAGTTTGGAGTTATTAGGGAAACTCTTATTTGATTTTCATAAACGGCAGTATGTATATAAGATTTATAAAAATATTCGGCATTAAATTCCGCATTATTATTTTTACCCATTTTTGTTATTTTGTCCTTTATTTTAACAATGTTCTTGGAATTGTATTTACGTACTTTTAATCTAATATCATATTTCAATCTTTGCATTCTTAATTTTCAAATGTTGTTGCAGTTACTGAAATTTTTTTTTATATATATATAATTTATTTCTCTTTTCAAATGACATATATAAATAATTAACCCTCTTACGTTCCAATACATTTCTCTGCAAGTCGTCTTTAACTATCCAGCATTTACTTTACATCTCATTGCTATTTACCCTCCTGGATCAAATTGTGTGTGGCTAAACATTACTCGTAGCCGTAACCTAACCTTCAAATTTTTGTTTATGAATAACCTCTTGTATTCATATGACATTTCGTTCCCTGATAATATTTGAAAACAATCTACAGTTTCTTGAACAACACATCTTTTAACAACTTTCATTTTCAATTCTTCTATCATTTTAATCTGAGAATACTCTGACAAATCTGTACTAAACTGTACTGGACTGGAGTTTTCAATTTGAACATCTTGGTACAATTTATTTCTTTGCATTTCTGACTCATTCTGTATTTCTGATATTTTCCCTCTGAAATTAACTTGCGCCTCATTTACATTTACATTCCTAACCTCTTTTATCTCTCTTAACTCACTTGAAATACTACTCATTTGACTTCCTAACTCTGTACATTTTACATTATCCTCACTTTTTTTGTTACATATTTCCCTGCTTATGTCTAGCATTTTCTTTGAAATTTCTCCTATCTTACTTACTATTACTTCCTCATTTTCATCTCTCATTTCTGGCATACTACTATCTAGCTTCATAACTTTCTTTTCAATTTCTTCACTGCTTTGATCTACTGTTTGCTCTAATTTCTCATTCCTCCTACCAATACTTTCAATTGATTTCCTGTTTTGTTCTAAGCTTTTACCAATATCTCCTCTAAATTCCCTATGACTCTTTTGCATATCTTCCCTTAATTGATCTGTAATACTCTTACTAATATCTTCCCTATTTTGATCTATTTTCTTTTCTAATTTCTCATTATTCTTTTGCATATCTTCCCTGTTTTGATCTATTTTCTTACTAAGATCTTCCCTTAATTTTTCCATATTCTCATTCATATTTCTCAGCATTTCCATCATTTCCTTCATCATACCAGCATCAATAGTAATATTTCCTGCTATTCTATTCTTGGTTTCTGCACTAATATTTTCTTTTTTCAATACTACATTGTTTACGCTATTTTTTGTACCCTGTATTGAATTACAGCTAACTGTTACACTATCCCCTTCCATCATTGTTTCTTCTGTATTACTAGCAGCCATTGTTTTTGTTTTCTAAAAAAAAAAATTACGATACCTTTGTGATGCTTTCTGTTGATGTAGCTTTGATGTCCAGCGTTCTGCCCCATTCTCCTAAATTTGTATGTCGCTTCTGCGTTGTGTTGTGATGAATCTACGTCGTCTTGTAGTTGATCTCGGAATTACGATGTCCAATCATCCGTATAGTCTGTCGTTCCTTTTGTTTTTGGAATCTGCGTCTTGTAGATCATTTCACCGCTGCTTTCGTCCCTTCCTGGTTATGTTGATTCATTCCTGGTCATCGTTTTCCTTTCCTGGTCACTTCGCCCCACGTCCTGGGTGCCAATTTGCTACGGTAAATGTTTCTTACGTAATATTTATAGTGTAAGAAATGAGAACTTGTAGATCATATGTTGTGCTACTTTACTTAACGCGTTGCCATCTTGTGACGTCACTCCTTGTTTGGTTCGTAGCTTCCTCTGGCGTAGCAATTTGTATCAATTAGTTTCCGAAAGAATTTAAGGTTATGTATATTGTCCTCCGGCTAGCTATCATCTTATCTTGGTAGAACTTGTATCTCTTGCAGGGTGTGAATCGGAAAGGAATCTTTTATTCAGAAATGATACTGATGAAGAAATTGTTTTTATAACTTTTATTGCCGAACACGTTCACTAACACTTTTTACATAATTATCTGGATACTTGCCAAACTGAAACTGTTTTTAATAACTTCTTACTTATCACTTTTAACTTGCATACTTCAACTTTGTGTAGAATTAACTTTATAATAATTTAGATTCTCGTAATTCTGCTGCGCGTAACTTATGACGAAATGAAGGACTGACTGACGATATGTAGTGTACTGAGAATTCCGTTGAACTGGGGACGATGTGTAATGTGTTGAGAATCTTGTTGCACTGGGGACTGGGTACCTCGAACCTGGCTTATTTATAGGCCTGCCTCAAGATACACCTAAAGATTATAAATGAACTGCTATTGGCTAATAAAACGCGCCAACATTAGCGTCTATTTTAATATCCAATGAAAACCACGAATACATATTGCTTTTAGGAGAAACACATTCCAGAAGCTTCTACCGAAAAGGCGCGAAACATTACGTAACTTCCTGGTTCCCGGTAATGATAAACAACTCACCCCATCGCTGCATTATTGCGTTATTGTTGACAGTTTCAGTAAAGCCGTATATTATTATTTACCAATAATAATTACAATTAATAAACCTCTGAAATCAATGTCACATAAAAATACATATTCATATTACAATCATTAATTACATTTAAGTAATTTGTGATACAAATTACCGTAAGCAGCATAACTCAGAAACGAACAGTCGGATAAACACCAAACTTGGTATTTAGGTTCAGTATCTTCCAGAGATGCGACACGAAGGTTTTCAAGAAAATTCCCCCACCCCAGATTACCCTTTACATGGAACATTTTTCGAAAATTTTAATTTTCTCAAAAACGGCTCTAACGATTTTGGTTAAAATATCATATGTTTAAGATATTTTCATGCCAAATGAAATGTATATCTCGAATTTTCTGGAAATGTCTCCAAAAGTATTCTTCATTGTGAACGACTTTTGCATAACTGGTAAACCATAAGAGATAGACAAAATTTTACTAACAAAAAATGTAGATCGCGTTAAAATACACAATTTATGTCATATACATTTTTTGCTTGAGTGAACCATTTTCGAGATATTGCTTCTTATTCCCTTAAATTTTCCAATAATTACACTTTTTCTCAAATTCGTTATTCATTTTTTGTCCTTGAAATGCAAAGAGAATGGCATACTCCCCATAGCAACCAGCTCTTAAAATATTTTACTATAACTTAAAGCCTATCAATTCCCCTTGCGTCTACAAGAAAATTAGCAATAAGATTAACATCTCGATATCTCGATTAACATGAAGAATATAGAGAATAAGCGTTTGTAAAAATAGTTTGTACAAGAGTAAAGAAAGTCATGTGAATGTAACACATCAGATTTTTTCCCCTGTTTCTTAGTTACTGTCCATAACTCTGACCCGAATATGAAAGCATTTAAGAGTATTCTTAAGATGCATTTTGGTAGTGCCACGCATCTGATTAAATCTGCTTGTTTTGTCATTTCCATGCGACATCTTTTCTCTCAAAAATAGCTACATTATATACGAGATATTTTAAACTACTAATTCCTTCTAGAGTTGTTACCGAAGACTCCTATTGCTCTTCTCTTACCCTGAAACAGTATTTTGTTTTAATTTGTAGCCCAAGGCTTACCCAAGTGATTGTATTTTTATTTAAATGGTTTGAAATGTTCATTAATATCAAAGGAGTAGCAATGAATGTATTTAAAATGGATATATGTTCAACATTTATATTACAGTTCATGTATTTGTTAATTATTTCATTCTATGTGTATCAAACAGTCTTTCATATTTTGATGATATCTACCAATGTTAAATAAGCAGAAGTTTAAGAACCTTATAATGTGTACAGAGTCCAAGTTTTATAGGTACACATGCACTCTTGACGACAATGTTTCATAATAGTATAGTGTTGTATATATTAACACAGTTAACATATTAATTTTAAATGTAAACTTAGAAGCACTGTATTAGCAACCATGTAAGAAATATTTATAGAAACAGGCAGATTCAGTTCAATCAGATAGCCCCTCTCTGACATTGTCGCCCGATGAATATTGTACAAAAATCACAGCTATCACAAGTCGTGGAGGAGAGACTGTTCACTTGTAAGTCATTCAAAGGCCGAAAAAGGTATGTTTCATCATCAGCGTTGAATGCGGGTGTTTTGATTAGCAAATATTAATTAGATTTAATAAATCATAAAAACGCATACGCTTGAAATGAATAATACACTTTCGTTTGTGAAAATTGCAACACCAAGAACGAATCGGATGAATTCAATGAATTTAATACCACAGGTCAGGTACATGACAAGTAACAAATGACAAACCTTTCAAATGACGTTTGAGCCTTAATATTCAGTGTTTGGTGTGGCCTCCATACGCCGTGGCATTGAATCAAAAAGGTTCTGAATACGTTCCTGAGGGATTTCCCTCCACGCAGTTTGTATTCGAGCCCACAAATCCGTGACACTGGTTACTGGAGGACGTGACGCACCAGGTGCCGACCAACTATATCACAGAAATGTTCGATAGGCGACGTGTCAGGCGAAGGTGCAGGCCATGGAAGCAATGGTACGCGTCGCTCTTCGAAGAAGGCTTGTACATTCCTCGCAATATGTGGCCGGACATTGTCGTGTTGAAATGTGGCCTGTGGAGATGCCTGAAGCAGGGGGAGTACCTCATACTCTACAACCACCGTTAGGTACCGTTTGTTGTTCTAAGTGCCCTCAATTCGTAGGTGGCGAGATCGGTTGTTGTAACTAATAGCGCCCCAAACCATCACAGCTGGTGCTTGTCCACTATGCCACTCAACAATGCAGCCCTCCAGGTTGCGCTTAACACAGTACCGTCGGAGACGTATGTGACAATCACTCTAAGACACGTTGAAGCGGGACTCATCCGAAAAGACTACATTTTGCCACTCAGCAACCCAGTGACGGTGTTCACGTGTCCATTGCAGTCGGAGGAGCTTGTGGTTTCTGGACAATGGAAACCGACGTAATGGCATGCATGTAACCGGTCCAACCTGCATCAGACGGCGACGAACCGTTGATGCTAACCTATTAACACCTGTTGCAGTGCTCCAGCGTCGAACCAACACTGTGGATGAAGCTGTACGATCCGTTATGGCCATGCAGACAAAATGACTGTCATCCCGTGCTGTGGTCATGTTCCTTGGTCCAGTACCCGCTCTTGCTGCGTACGACCTTCATCTATCCACGGCTTCCACACACGCATCACTGTCGTAGCAGCATGACCTGTACGAGACGAAATGTCACGGTATGACAAACCCGCTTCCCGGAGACCGATCATTCTGCCCCGTTCGAACTCACTCATATGCCGATATGGCTCTCTTTGACGTCGACGAGGCATACTAACACACTCTTTATTGTTTCCACCTTGTTTGACAGCTCTACACCGACTACACTGGGCGCAACACCGACCTTATCGGACCGACACGAGAGAGCTCTGCTCGGCCTAGTGTACCCCATCTCTCTGCTAACCTAATCAGTTATTGCTTGCACACTCTTCTACACTTCCACGAAGTTTGGAGTTATTAGGGAAACTCTTACTTGATTTTCACAAACGGCAGTATGTGTATATAAGATTTATAAAAATATTCGGCATTAAATTCCGCATAAGAAATGTAAGTTTGAATCAGGAACGGGAAAAACATAAATCACGCAACTATCAAAATGTTATCATTGTGTACGTAAATCAATTAAAGTCCGAAAATGTACGAATATTTAATCAAACATAAAAAGTGTAATTAGTCTTTATTACTATAGAAATTCCCCGCAAAGCAAAACCCTGAGAACACAAGAAGAATCTCATTGCTGAACGAATTCACATAGCATTATAAATGCTGTGTTAATTAATGCACCACATAAATTAAATTACTAACTGTACCAATCCTTTACTCTGAAAGCTGTGTTACCTTTCTTTGTAGATATAATTAAATTTGCAACTCATTTGATGTAGTTTTAGAACAGCTTTCATGTACAACCTGTAAAAAAAGCAACATGACTACATACTATAAGTTACGATAGTATTACTCGTGACATTTAGCAATAGCGCCGGTTTGCTGGTGCTGTATCGTGTTTACATTCAAATAGCTTGTCCTCGCTATACACAACAGAAATAGTTGCTGCAATGGCCGCAAATAAACAACACTAGAAATATATCTATGTTCCGAGTAATACAGAGTTTTCATTTTCAGTGTCTTAAACAGGAATTTCGCTTTAAGACACGCGGTATATGTGCTATTGTTTTTTTCCTTTCTTTCTTTAAATAGCCCCTTTACTTCTATGGTTATATCGGGCTTTAACTGAAACATTTATCAAATGTTTTACTCTTTGAACTTTTTAAGCCAGGTTACTGTAACCGAGGGAGTAGCGCCGTGATAACGCGTGCGACCCGATTTAGGCAGGTCTCGGGTTCGATTCCCAGCGACCGCCCACTCTGACCCTTGGGTTTCTTCCGGGGTTTCCTCGGTCACTAGGCGAATGCTGGAGTGGTTTCTCTCATCCCCCGAATTTCCTGTCCCTCCATATCCTTCCATTAATCATTTCCATCCTTCACCCGTTAGGCCTGTTTCAAGGTTGGAAGTGTCAGCGATGGTGTTCCGGTGCGGCGTGGTAGGGAAAAAGGATACCCTCTGTGGAACTTTCACCGCCCCTCGGCCTTTGACTGGATGGCAAAAGCGATGGCTAATTGTTCTGGGGGGGCGTTGGACCCTCTGTGTGGGGCGGAGTGTGTCCGATTGACGGGGCGACTTAATCTGGAAACTGTAAGAACCCTGTCATTTCTGTGCCGTCACTCCTGGTTCCGGCCACCCGGTGTCACCTCTCAACTCATCCTCCCTCACGGGGCGTAGGTACAGAATTCTCATTCACTAGATTGGTGCCGAGTCCATTCTATTCCATAGGTTACCGAAGGTTTTCAACGTTTCTTTTAACTTATTTTTACATGCACATTCACTCTCTCATTCACACTTTCAGACTCTATATAAGGGAGAACGATTCTGATTAGAGAAATGTGCCCAATCCCAACCGAAACCCAGGACCTCGGGGTGAGAAGTCAGCTCGCTGACCACTCGACCATAGAGGCAATATGCTGTTCAATTGTTTATGCTCAATACGGGCCCTAATGTCACACAATAATTTTTTTTTTATTTTAAAAAACTGTACTGTAACTTTTTGTTACGGTTTGTAAATAAAATCATGTACGCAGCTTTGGAACCTGGGATTTTTATACTGATGGAATTTTCATCACTAGTATAACGCTTCAGCCACAACAACTTACGTAAATAACTATTTTAAGATTGTCTTCGAAACTCGAAATTACCACTCATATGAAAAAGCAGCTTATCTAGGCACTTCCTGCCATTATTTCGTGGCACATTTCTAAGGTGGATTGCGAAGCGGAGGGGATTCGGATCCGATCCAGTGAATCCTGATATTACACCTACGTTCCCCAAGAAGGGTAGCCAGATCCGGGAGTGGCGGCACAGCAGTGACAGGGTGCCTACAATTTCCAGATATAAGCGCCCCTACAGATGGACAGATAGACAGGGGCCCCGCCTCACAAGGGATCCAACACCTCCGCTAGGGGCGGTCCTTATACTCCGGCAACCAGCCGAAGGACGAGGGACGGAGAAGGTTTACAGAGAGCATCCTTTTCCCTGACACGTTGCACCGAAACTCCTATGCCGACACTTCCAACACAGACCAAATGGGGTGAAGGGAGTGATTAATGGAACGAAATGGGTGGATAGGAAATTCTGGGGGTGAAAGAAACCGCTGACGACCCGAGAAAACTCCAAGGGTTACATGGGTAGTCACCGAGGATCGATCTGGGTCCTCCCGAATGCGGGCCAAGAAGTTTCCGCCTGAGCCATTCTGTTCGGTTTTCTAAAGTGAGTAAACAGGGGCAGGGGATGAGTACCCTTGTCTGACACCTCTGCTTGTTGCTGTTGTTAGGTTTTAAATTTTGAAGCACATGTCCATTATTAATTTATTTTCACATATAATCTGCGTTTTGCAGTGGTCGAATGCTGTGAAAAATCTTTATATTCTAAAGATTATCTCAGTCAATAAAACCTATTGTATATTGGTAGATTATATTCTCTATGATTTTCCATCAATTGCTTCAATATAAAGACAAAGTCAATACATGATCTGCCTTTCCTAAACCCATTTAGACGATATTCAATACTTTTGCATACATTTTATAACGTGTGTTAAAAGAGTTTTATTCCTCTGTAATTATAAAAGTCCAGCATATTTTCTTTCTAGCAAATTGGCATTATTTTTGCAATATTCCATTCATCCAGTATGTAATCAAATTCCAACATGCATTTATCAACGTAAGTGTCTACACTAACACAAAGGGATTATCAGAAATTTACTCGATCATTCCGATAATTGCTCTGCTGTTAAAAGAAACACGCTATGCAATATTTCCTGAATATGAGAGATTATTGGGGGGGGGGATGATAGGTATTTCAAAAATACAATTGACGCCAGTGCTTAATATCCACATGGGTTAATATCACCCAAGGAATTTTTTGTCTGATATTTAGACTATCGCAATCACTTTATAAAATTAGAGGAGTGAAGTGTAAATACGTTATAATCCTTGTATAATAATTCCATAAACAGTAGCGGGTAAATAAAACCATTAAACCGTTATTCCAGTTTTAAAATGCCAGTTTTGCTACCGATCTTTGCCAGCTAATATTAAGTTCTCGAAAATGGGTGTGACAGTTTTAATGACATCTCTAGAAGGGACGTATTGAGGAAAGCACTCGAATTGCAGGGGTGTCTCTTCCCGCACCGTTTTCGCTTGTACTGCTTTCGGTCCGTCTGCTGCATGACGTCATCGAGAGTGAAGTTTTAGCTAGCCAGTATTCTGCACCGTACTTTTCGGCATGAAAGTTCGGATAATATTCTCGTTATACATCTGTTTCGACCCTATACTACTTGAAACAAAATCGCATCTATAACTAGACTTAGTCTTGGAAATAATAAACACAAACCTGTCTTTTTACAGCTAAATACCCAACTGGCGCCAATTCCATTTCTCCTTGAAATATTCACTAAGAAGCTGTCGATATATGAAATTTGGTCTTGAGGGATGACTTACAGCATATATGTTATTCAAAGAAAGAGAGATATGTAGATATAAAACAGATATTTGTTATATTAAAGTTGTTCAGAAGCTCTAAGTTGCAAGCTTTAAAACCATTTTCTTAGTTTATGCTATTGCTTAACTTTAATTATATTATGTTAAAGAAAACCAATAACACATTATTCGGCCAATTTGAGCAACGAAAATAAAATACGTTATACGCTATATAAAATTCACGTTATACGCTATCGGGTCTTAAACTTTGATTCGAAATTAAATTGTATTGTTTGTTTATGGATTATGAAAAACGCAGCTTAATGAGAGAAACTGTATGTTGATCATGCTATTATGTAATATGATTTAAACATAGCAGTTTTAAAAGTCATGATAGCTGAAAACTTGATATATGTGCATTTTCTCCGAGACTTTTTTTTTCGCGTCTAGGTAAAAACATGAATAATCGACTCATGCATATGAAACTGTGCCCACATGCTGAAAAACAGTTATCTGCACAGCAAGTCTTGCAAATATCCTCCAATTTTCAAATAAACCGAATTTACAGAATAGTGCACATTCGAATGATGTGTTCAGAATTTGGATATTTTGGCTTCATTATTTAGGCTGAGAATGTGCTTGTATAAACCTAGTTTCTTAATTATTTCTAGTATAAAGTTGTTTTAATTTTTTAATTAATGAATAATTAATTGTACATAGTTCCCATTTGATCCTTCCTACTTGAAAGAGTAAGAACAAGGATGCGTCTAGCCTTAATATTTTGGAGATATTAATTTTAGAACAACCTTTCCTGTATGCTTTAGTATACGCTCGCAACCAATACCCTTAAAAGCACACAAATGTAATGCTTTCACCCACGGGAAAGTGGGTATTGTTAAAAGGAGGTGTATTAGTGTATTGCACTGGCGATCATTGAAACAAATTACACTGATCTTTTTAAAAGGAGGTAGCTCTAAGGAACTTGCCAATTGTAATTAGGTGCCTATATTATTTAGTATTTATGCAAGGAAAGTGCAATAACTTACTCGTATCTTAGTTTTCGTTATTTTGTATGAAACATGGACACATTTCACGCCAAACTGGCAGGAGAGGCTTTACGAAACAAATCAATATTATATGAGCAAATACAGGGGAGATGAACGTAAATACATGAGAGGAAGTAAGGTCAGTGTTTTATAAGCAGGGCGCGGAATTTGATGACTAATTTTTACTTTCTCTACTACGTATAATAAGTAGGGGAAGTATTGCATTCCACCCAAAAATTCGATACCGAGATTTCACCGGAAATACACGTTTTGAGACCTCCTGAATCCAACAAAAGCATTTTTGGAAACATGTCCGTGTGTGTGTCTGTGTGTGTGTGTCTGTGTGTCTGTGTGTGTGTGTCTGTGAACAGCATAACTCAAAAACGAACAATCGGATAAGCACCAAACTTGGTATTTAGGTTCAGTATCTTCCAGAGATGCGACACGAAGGTTTTCAAGAAAATCCCCCCACCCCAGACTACCCTTTACATGGAACATTTTTCCAAAATTTTAATTTTCTCAAAAATGGCTCTAACGATTTTGATGCAAATGTCATATGTTTAGGGTAATGTCATGACAAATGAAATGTATATCTCGAATTTTCTGGGAATGTCTCCAAAAGTATTCTTCATTGTGAACGACTTTTGCATAAATGGTAAACCATAAGAGATAGACAAAATTTTACTACACAAACAATGTAGATTGCGTTAAAATACACAACTTATGTCATATACATTTCTTTTGTTGAGTGAACCGTTTTCGAGATATTGCTTGTTATTTCCTTAAATTTTCCAATACTTATACTTTTTCTCAAATTAGTTATTCATTTTTTTATGTCCTGGACATGCAAAGAGAATGGAATGCGTCACATAGCAACCAGCGTTAAAATATTTGACTATCGCTTAAAAGCTACCATATTTTCCTTGCATCTACAAGAAAATTACCAATAAGATTGACATCTCGATATCTCGATTAACATGAAGCATATGGAGAATAAGCGTTTGTAAAAATAGTTTGTACAAGAGTAGAGAAAGCCATGTGAGTGTAACACATCTTTTTTTTTTAAAATGAATACATTTGTTTTAAAATGACTTTGTGGTTACAAAAATTATCTAAAATGAGATTTATTTGATTTTTTAAAATTAGTGTACAGAAAGTTATAAATTAATTTATATATTGATATAACTCCTATAAAAGAAGAAAAAATAAGTAAAAGAGCAGTGAAAATGTTCTTGTTCAAAGAATGTGAAAAGAAAAGAAAATTTTCTTACTTTACTTTTCAGATTTTTCAAACAAGTAAGAACATTATTTTCTTTGCTTTTCAGATTCTCCAAACAAGAACATAGAATAAATATATAAATTTGCAATTAATTTTCTAAATTATTGTGTTTTTAAACAGGTCTTACAAAAGTGTAGCATTAACTCTTTTTTAGAACTCAGAATATGCAATGTTTATTGCGAATGAAAAGGATTTCACTGTCCATGTTGTACATAAATAAGCACAATACGCACTTATTAAGCAAAAAAAGGGAAAACTGACCTCATCCCTAATTTTGGACATGAATTCATAACAGTAATTATACCTGTTTCCCTGACAATAACCATCTCTTCACCCACAAGCAATTCTTTCCAGACCAACCAATAATCTTTATATACTCTATACTTATGCAAGAAAACAACCAAATAAAGAGGCAAAGGACAAAGAAATCACAAATTAATGATGTAATATCGAAAAAAAGGTTATCCAAAATAGAAAACTTGAAACTACCAAAATGACTTAATACACACACATATATATACATATATATACTTAATATGGGGCCCATGATAAGGATTTATGTACACTTAAGCAATACCTTTATTGCAAGAATTAAAAGATGGCACGTCATCAGAATTCGGATCATGCCTATATGATACTTGGTCTTCAAATAGCTTCTGCTAACAATAATTAATCCTTAATACGCATTCCTGAGGAATATAAAGAACTTCCTTTTTGGCAGGTAGGCCGATTCATAAGTCTGGACATGAAAATAAATGTAATGCGGGCCAAAGGTATTCTTCCCCGAAAATGGCACGCTTTTCCAGGTATATAATCCTTTACAGAACCACAGTGGACGGAAAAAGGTTGTTAAACTTTGGCTGTAAGAGCAAACAGCATTTCCTTTGAAATAATTATGCCGCTCAACTACAAAGGCAACAGATATTAATCTGAGCTTCTCTTCGCTTTAAAAGTCACGTACAAGTGCAATAAATCAAGATGTGCTCATATATAGGAAAGGAATATATGCCTCTGGCTTTATTTTGAAAGTATAATATATTTTTAGCTGTTTTGGTAAATTATCCTACTTTACCTCGCTATGTTGGCGGAAACTTCACAACTTAACAACAGAAGTATGAAAGTGCATTGTTCCTTATCACTCAGTCATGTACCCCCCACTTAAACAAATAAGTTGCACACACATATTTAAACTAGAATCTTGAATATAGATTCAGTTTTCTCTGCTTTGGTGAAGTGTTTAAGTCGGTGTGCAATGAGTGAGAACGTTAAGAGTAGAATGTACTGTGCTGTATCACAATACCGTAATTACGGTTTTAAAACGGTTGGTGTGAATTATCACACATTTCCAAAAAATGAGCAATTAAAGCGCGTGTGGGTGTCTCGCTGTAAGCGTACTGACAAATTTAACGCTGATAATTCACGTGTATGTTCAGTGCACTTTCTTCCTAGTGACTATAAAGGGGATTTGAAGAGTGAACTTTTAGGTTTGCCGGTTAAGAAAATTCTGCTCCCAGATGCAGTTCCGTAGCAGTTCATTCCCAATTGGCATGGATATGCACTTAGTGAAGGTCCAAGTACAAGTAGAATGTTGCAGGTATGTCTTTTTCATTTTTACATCCTGTAACAGAATAATGTATTCTGGAATTATTGTTTTCATTTCTTACGGTAAAAAAATACACCAGCATATCCATTTAGCGATTTCTATAGAGTAGTTTGAAGTGATAAGATCCGCGAGGACCCCGCGAGTACAAGAATAACCATAGCCAGAAGAAAAGTTAAGATTAATGCGCGAATCAAACAAAATAAGAAGGAGATAAAAGAGAATATTAAAGATTAAGTAAAGGGAGGAATAAACACTATTATGGATGAAATAAAATAAAGTAGAAATGAAATAAAATATTATTACGGATGAAATAAAATAAAATAGAGACACGTATAAATAGATCAGAAAGTAAAAGAACGTGAAAGGAAACAGACACAAGAAAATATGCCAGAGGGCAAAACACTTAACAAATACAGGAAAGGCTAGCTGGAGAACAGTTAGGTTCTATTGAAATCGCCAAGAGCTCACCGGCGTGCGAAATAAAGAAACGGATGTGCTAGTCGCTCATGCGAACAGAAAATTAAATCAGCCGTGAATAACGAGAAACAGTAGAAACGCTAGTTGAGCCTGAGGGTACTGAAATTGAACCAATGAGAGAGAAAACGCAGAGGAGCCAGATAACCAATAAGGAAGATTAAATGTCACGTGAATAGTAATACCAGGGAACAAAACTAGAAAAGAGGCGTGAAATAGATTTTGGTCTAGGAGCAGGAGCGCGTTTTAGACACGCGAAAGATGGAACACTTTTGTGTCGGGAAACGTTAGGAGGAGGACGTACAAACTTTGTGTCGGGAAGAGCTATGAGTAGGATGTAAAACTCTGCGTTGAGAAGAGCTAGGATGAAGACGATCTAGTTTGTGTTGGGAGGAGATAGAAAGAGAATGTTAGAATTCTGTATCGGGAAAAGAG
The DNA here is from genome assembly GCA_030765065.1 of Deroplatys truncata. Lineage (NCBI taxonomy): Eukaryota > Metazoa > Arthropoda > Insecta > Mantodea > Mantidae > Deroplatys > Deroplatys truncata. The sequence goes on along the minus strand of CM060976.1, from coordinate 68,749,780 downwards.
ATAGGGTAGCTAGGGATGACAAAAGTCATATTGTAAGTAAAGGAGAAATAGAATAAATTCAAGGGTAAAAGCACGGAGACTGTAACGGGGGAAAACTGATAGGAACGCGTCTTGTGTGAAGGGCCTGCAGTACGAATACAGTGTGGATCTTCATAATAAATGGGCCATTGAGAGGAGTTGTGAGTATCATTCACCTCCCATCCACACAATCCCTGAGGTAAGATTCTCGTAACCCATCATCCTCTACCTGAGCAGCCGGCAATCACCTGAAACCCTACACCAAGACCTTACCAACCAGAAAAGTTACCTTTATTTTCCAAACCCCGCTACAAAATGGCACCCAACGTGTCTTACACCCACGCCTAGCACCCTATCAAACCAACACTCACACCAACACAACGGAGGACGCCGCCAAGGAACCAGCCACCATCACCAGACCAACAGCAGCACAGCACAACAGCACCGAGTAAGTACAACCAACATTTCATACACCAAGAGAAAAGTGAATGTTACTCCGTAACGGCAAAACAACAAAAATCACCATGGAGAACGCCCTTACGGAGGAACAAACAACAGAAACAACAAATCAACAGGAACGTGCGGAAAATCCCTACACACTAGAGGCAATAGTTCAACAAATGTTCATTCAATTCCAGCAACTTACCTCTCAAATCACTGCACAAGGTGAAACACTGCATTCTCAGATCACTGCACAAGGTGAGAAAATCACCGCACAAGGTGAAACATTACACTCACAAATTCAGACACAAGGGGAGAAAATCACCGCACAAGGTGAAACATTACACTCACAAATTCAGACACAAGGTGAGAAAATCACCGCACAAGGTGAAACATTACACTCACAAATTCAGACACAAGGAGAGACACTAAACGCAAAACTAACAGCACAGGAGGAAACCCTCAAACAATTAGAACAGAGACTGATGACCCAGGTACACACACAATTAGTTGCCCAAGGGGAGAAGCTCGAGGCAAAAATTCTAGAGCAAATGAACACGAAATTCTCAGAACACCAAACACAAATAGAGGAGCAGGTAAACCGACAAGCAACCCAAGTGTCGGAGATGAATGCAGGGCAAGTGTCTTTACGATCGGAGGTCATTAGCATTAGAACAGATGTTCTGGAGGCATGCTTAGAACTAAAATCTTTAAAGGGAAGGGTCACACAAATGTCTGCTGACCATGTTAACCAGGAACAGCTGAATTGTGATCTGCAAGCAGCATGTGTAAATATTAAGGAAAATATAAATACAGAAATAACAGCAATGAAAGAACTCATCACCACTTCAACAAACCAAGCAGCTGCAGAACACAACGCGGCATTAGAACTAATTGACAAAAATTCGCGTGAGTTGGCACAGGTTAGAGCAGCAATAGCAAGACAGCAGAATGTGTCAAATCAAAATGCCAATAACCATGCCACCTCTCGCGAAAATATCACCGCGGAAACGCAACCTGCAATTCACGTGCAGCTTGCGTCGTCGCAGTCACCAACTTCTAGTTTAGCTCATGAGGAACATAGCTATATGAATGTGCATGCATACCCTCTACATTTTAATTTATTAAATGAGATAGCCGTACCACAGTTCAATGACTTGCGAGACAATGCGAAACGATACATTATGGATCTGGACGCTTATTTCGAGTTGAAACAAATTCCGGAAAACTTGAAATTATTGATTATAAAGAAAGGGCTACAAGGCAGGGCACTCTCTTGGTTCCGGTTAGCGATCGGCGACCACACCACATACTCTGACTTCAAACACTTATTCCTAACCAAATATTGGAATACTACCACCCAATACGCGGCGAGAATACGAATAAATAATGGGAAATATACACCAGGACAGGGGCAACAACTAATCGATTACTTCCTAGATCTGGCACAACAGAGCCAATTACTAGACCCACCCATGCAGGAAGATGAATTTGTAAAATTAATCGTGAGGCATTTCCCGGATAATATCCGAAATAATTTAATTGTGGCTAGGGCGACAACCATTGCCGACACACTAGAACTGCTGACGGCGCTACAAGGACACCAGAGCGGTAGCTCAGAAAATAGAGCACCGACACAAAATTTCAGTGGGTTAAGGGCACACCCCAACTATCAGCAAAGACGAGGTCCATACCCTCAACAAAACAGATACGATGACAGGGGCAACCAGTTTACGAGACACAGGGGCGACAACCATTTCCACAGGAACCCACCACGAGACAACGGGAGAAGGTACATGAACTATGTAAGAGTGAACGGGAGCCGGAGACATAACTCATGGGGCACAAACACACCGGAACCCCGTGAATACGAAACAAGACAAGATGGACGCCACAGCCCGAACAAAACCTTCAATGAACGCAGCCGCCCAGGACAAAACGTAGACGCACCATCATGGCCTCAGGAAAACCGAAGGGAACATATAGAATACAACCCACGGTCAAACCACCAACGAAATGACAACACGCAAACAAAACACACAGGGACCATAAAAAAGCAAACATGGTTCAACCGCGACAACCAGGGACCGACACAGCAGGATGAGAGGTGCGGTGGCGCATTCGGTACCAACGCGACGACGGAAAACTAAAACGGGGTCAGGATCAATTCCCGTCTCTAGAACCCCCAGCTCTTTGCAACACAGGGAATAACACCTCCATTAATGAAGAAAGACAAGGCGATATCATAGACTCACCACAAGTGTCAATACAAATAGCAGGCGAAGCATACCAGGCTATCGTGGACTCCGGAGCAATGGCTTCTTTATGCAGCATGGAGTTCTACAAAACGATCATATCGCGTGGAATAAAACTGCAAACATTGCCTGTTAAGAATGTTTACGCTATCTTAGCAATAGGGAGAAAGAAAACCCGAATCCAACAACAAGTAATGATACCCTTTAACATTAAAGAGATAGACTTTGAGTATATTTTTCTAGTGGTTCCACATTTAGTGACACAATTAATAATTGGGAGCGACCTGCTATCTGAATTCAGGGCTAATGTAAATTATAGAACAAGGGAGCTCACATTAGTGACAACAAACAATGAAACAGTAACTACACATTTTCTCAAGATACCAGGTATAACACCACACTTAACGGAGGATGAAAGAGACATCCATCAGAACAGGTTTTTCGTACAAGTCATCAGCCTTGGGGGCGAAATATGTAAAACGCAGGTAGAGATAGATGATAGATTTTATGAAGAAGAGGAATTAGAAGATATTAATGAACTCGACGACGAAGAATATAGAGAAGATGAAATAAAGAATAATTATATAAAGCCCGTGGGAGGCGCAAAGATAAGCGGACAGGATGACTTACCAAGTGAAGATGAAAAACAATACCTGTACGGAGAGACGGACATCCGACAAATTAGAGAGTGCATTGCACGAAAGGTGAATGACATCTCAGCCCTCAGCAAACGACAAAAACAAACACTAACTACAATTCTATGGAACAACAGAGAAGCATTTTCAGACAAAACAGGTTGCTTTAAAAATTACGAATATTCCTTTGAGGTGAAACCAGCTCCACCATGGAAATATAAATGTAGAAATATACCGATAACACTTCAAAACGCAGTACATGACACGATAACACAAATGATTGAGCAGAAAATAATACAACCATCGAATTCGCCATATATAAACCCCTTATGTGTTGTTGCAAAGAGCTCAGGAAAGGTTCGCATTACGATAGACGCTCGCCATTTAAACACCTTTATAATACCCGACAACACGAGGACCCAAAGTATCGAGTACATTCTTGCCGGAATCGGAAAGAAAACGTGGTTCTCATGCTTGGATCTCAACAACTCATATCTACAAATCCCATTGGCTCCCCATGTCAGACAATACACGAGTTTCATTTACCGGGGTAAAGTATTCGAATTTTTAAGGATACCTTTTGGGTTATCGGTCAGCGGATCAGGATTTTTGAGAGCGACAGAGAAAATTTTTGGAAATACCTTACCCAATACATCGACGACTTCCTGATACACAGCACGGACATTGAGAACCACCTTCAGCACATAAACACTGTGTTAACAAAAATTAGACAAAATGGGCTGACCCTGAATCTAAACAAAACAACATTCTTCAGCCAAGAAATCAAATTTCTAGGATACATAATCTCGGACAAAGGAGTGGCACCGGACCCGGAACGCATACGCACGATTCAGGCAATACCACCCCCTAGAAACGTTAGACAACTAAGAAAATTTTTAGGTATCCTGCAGTATGAAGCTCGCTTCCTCGCAAATTATTCCAGAGAGGTAGCACCCCTAAGAGAGCTGTTAAAGAAAGGCACACGCTGGAAATGGTCGGAGGAACACCAAAACACTTTCGACAACATAAAACAACTTTTGGAAAGGCAATACTATTGGAAAGACCAAACATGAATTTACCATTCCACATTTATTCCGACGCAGCCATCACAGGTTTCGGAGCCATCTTGTGCCAATACGACGAGAAAAATGAACAACATATTATCAGCACGGCATCTCGAACTTTGACCCCTACAGAGAAAACAGCGGGAATTACAGAACTTGAAATAGCAGCAATATATTTCGCGCTTCAAAAATTCAAGCACTACGTATATAACAGCTCAATCACAATATACACTGACCACGTGAGCTTATCATTCATTAAATCATGCAAACTCGTCAGCTCCAAAATAGCCCGTTATATACACGAAATCACAGCATATGACGTCAATATAAAACACATCCCCGGAAACAGCAACATTTTCGCGGATACACTGTCCCGACTAGGAAACAGAGAAGGAATTCCAGAATGCATGGGACATACCAGAAGAGAAATTAAAATTCTGAGAACCTCACTACACCCAGGTAGCGAACTCGCCAAACAGGTAAAACACATACAAACATTGCAGCTGCAGGAACCAAAGTTGGCAACCCTAATGAGCCAGGCAAAGGACATTACACCTGACCTGAAGGAGACGATAGGGCTGCACAAAGGCACACTGTACAAACTGAAAAGGTCGAAACAACCAACGTGGCTGACATATGCGCCGAGTTCTTTGGAAACAAAAATAATTGACACGTTCCATAAAACAATGATCCACGCAGGATCAGAAAAGACCTGCAACGCAATCCAACAACACTTTTACATCCCAAAACTACATCGAAAGGTACGGCAGCATATAAGCGAATGTGACACATGTCAAAAATGTAAACCAATGAATATAAAATACGACACACCACCTCAGAATATCATCAGGGATAAACCCCTAACACTAGTCGCGGGAGATTCCCATGGTCCTCTACCAGCAGGAGTAGGCGGCATGAGACACATTTTTGTATTGGTGGATGTATTCACAAAATTCGTAAAATTATACCCTATGCGAAAATTAACGAGTGCAGCATGTGCCAAGAAAATCATCAATGACTATATACCCAAATATGGGAAAATGAATGCACTTCTCGTGGACAACGCTTCGATACATAGGGGAAAACAATTTACAGACAACATAAGGGCACAGGGGATAAAAATATACAACTCAACGGTATATCACCCGCCATCGAACCCATGCGAGAGATACATGAGAGACCTCGTGATATATCTAAGAATCCTATGCAATAAAAATCACACATCGTGGGTGGACCACATACCCACGATAGAAAGGACGTTCAATGAAACACCGAACAGCAACACAGGTTTCACACCCCTGACTCTACTTACAGGACAAGAACACTACCTCATGGAAGGAATGCCATCAGCTATCCCGACAAAAGAAGCCACTCAGGTGGAAAAGTTGAAACTGGCATATGAAAACATAACTAGGAAAACAGAATTAAGGAACAAACACATGAAACGACACAACAAGACATGGAACCCGAAAGAAGGAGATAAGGTTTTATACAAGGCACACCACAAGTCATCCATGTTGAAAAAAGAGAACAATAAATTACATTTGATGTGGCACGGTCCGGCCGTAATCCGGAAACAATTGAGTGATCGATCTTTCGAATTACAAAACCCACGTACTTTAAAAATAATTGGCAGGTACAATTTGGCCTTAATAAAACCGTACAAAGTACCTACAAAATGACGGGAAATGAACCACAATGTAACGTTAAAATTGTCTCAGTAAGCAATTAAAACAGAAACATAAACACAGCAGTTGAATTAGCGAGTAAAAAAAAAAAAATTAAGGTCAATAACATAACGACCAGAACAGGGTAAAGGCATGGCACATACGAAAATAAGAGTAAAAGACTAGGAACTGTAAGAGTGTGAAACATGTAAACTTGTTAGACCTAAGGCAAAGAATGTAAATTCATATTAAACTTAAACAATATGCATGAAAACTTAGGAATCTATACAAAAGGTGTAGAGTCCCAGAGAAAGGGGAAATATAGAGTTAAGGCTTAACCAAAACAGAACAGAAGGACGATCATCTGGATATAGAAAATGTTAAAAGTCTCATCATAGTAAACACTGAACTATGATACAAAGGAGTGTAAAGAATATTATTATGTATTGAATGTTAGGATAAGGTCATAGATTAAGTTCATTGTAAATAACATTAAGACCGCACTCATGAGCAAAACTAGGAATAAAATAAAAACGTAAATCTGTGGAAAATTATGTTTACTTACATTCAGGTATAGGGACTTGCACAAAAATGTAAGGTCAGACAGACACGTGATTATTACCAGGTAGACTCAAAAAGGTGAATGACATCCCTAAACAGTCACAACAACTCGTGTGAACAGTGAAAAGTGAACAGTGCGCGTTACCTGAAAATACAAAGCACCAGTACACGAAATGAAACCGAAAAAAAAAAATGAGTGCTTAAGTAAGTGAAAGCATGTTTCACGAAAAGGAAACACGAAAATATACACCAGACAAAAGACTAAAACAAGAAAACGAGGCTTGAATGAAAAGGGCGAAAAATAAAAGAAAATGTAAATAGTTATAGAATAGGTTATAAGTAATAGATAAATTAGGTAAAGTAAAGTGCGCCACAAGGCACCAGGAGACGCAGAAGTCAGTCCCTGGAAACAAATTTTTCTATGTAAATTTTTTCAGGTGGAGCCACAAGCATAATTTGTAAGTTAAAATGTATATAAAACAGTTCGTCAGAACTACGTACGGAAAAGCCTCACACAAGACGCGAGGGGGGAACTTTAGCGCGAACAGCGAAGCACTAGTTTCAGTGGGTTTTCAGACAAGCCATTAATTTTACTCAGGCGCATAAAATGAATGCCTTATCTGAAGGGCATTTGAAGTGATAAGATCCGCGAGGACCCCGCGAGTACAAGAATAACCATAGCCAGAAGAAAAGTTAAGATTAATGCGCGAATCAAACAAAATAAGAAGGAGATAAAAGAGAATATTAAAGATTAAGTAAAGGGGGGAATAAACACTATTATGGATGAAATAAAATAAAGTAGAAATGAAATAAAATATTATTACGGATGAAATAAAATAAAATAGAGACACGTATAAATAGATCAGAAAGTAAAAGAACGTGAAAGGAAACAGACACAAGAAAATATGCCAGAGGGCAAAACACTTAACAAATACAGGAAAGGCTAGCTGGAGAACAGTTAGGTTCTATTGAAATCGCCAAGAGCTCACCGGCGTGCGAAATAAAGAAACGGATGTGCTAGTCGCTCATGCGAACAGAAAATTAAATCAGCCGTGAATAACGAGAAACAGTAGAAACGCTAGTTGAGCCTGAGGGTACTGAAATTGAACCAATGAGAGAGAAAACGCAGAGGAGCCAGATAACCAATAAGGAAGATTAAATGTCACGTGAATAGTAAAACCAGGGAACAAAACTAGAAAAGAGGCGTGAAATAGATTTTGGTCTAGGAGCAGGAGCGCGTTTTAGACACGCGAAAGATGGAACACTTTTGTGTCGGGAAACGTTAGGAGGAGGACGTACAAACTTTGTGTCGGGAAGAGCTATGAGTAGGATGTAAAACTCTGCGTTGAGAAGAGCTAGGATGAAGACGATCTAGTTTGTGTTGGGAGGAGATAGAAAGAGAATGTTAGAATTCTGTATCGGGAAAAGAGATAGGGTAGCTAGGGATGACAAAAGTCATATTGTAAGTAAAGGAGAAATAGAATAAATTCAAGGGTAAAAGCACGGAGACTGTAACGGGGGAAAACTGATAGGAACGCGTCTTGTGTGAAGGGCCTGCAGTACGAATACAGTGTGGATCTTCATAATAAATGGGCCATTGAGAGGAGTTGTGAGTATCATTCACCTCCCATCCACACAATCCCTGAGGTAAGATTCTCGTAACCCATCATCCTCTACCTGAGCAGCCGGCAATCACCTGAAACCCTACACCAAGACCTTACCAACCAGAAAAGTTACCTTTATTTTCCAAACCCCGCTACAAGTTGTAAATTTTCCTTTAGTACTAAAGTAATGTATGTTTGAATCTCTTTTAGCGCCTACAGTTTACGTTGAAGTACTGGATGTGTTCCAGTAGTGTTGTTTATACGTAAATATATTACTAATGTAATGCAGTTACCATTCGTTTTGCTTTATGGTTAGCCCACAATGTTTGTAGAAAGCTCTGAAATAGTATACCTTTTAAACAAAACTGGAAGAACGTGCTAATAATAAACAATTGGGAGTTAATCGGGAGGAATTTAGTGTGTTCACTGCGCTGTGTATGTATTCCGCGCGCTCGTCTTCACTCTCACTTACGTCACAGGCGGGCAGCCAATGGCAGCTCCCACCCCGTAGTGGCTCACCTTAGTTATTTAGCCACATTGCTCGAATTGGATGATCTTATACTAAAAGTCATTTTCATAACTAAAAAGGTATGGAATTCATTATTTCAATACACTATATGCAACAGTTACATGTAGCACAATTACTTTCTTTGGGAATGAACAGGACCGTGATCTTTACTAAAAGATACTTATTATATACACTGATTCAGACAACCATTTTATATGATATATAAAGTCATGATTATTTTAAAATATAGTTCAAACTTAACGCAAGTACATTGTGCTTTTATGAAATGAAGCTGGTCTAAGCTAACAAGACAAAACCTGCATTCAGTAAAATTAAGTTAAATTTCATCGAAACTAATGATAGCATTTCTGTCACCGATTCTCCATCTTAGTCCAGAAGACATGCTCTTGAATCGAGAAAGCCAACTAATAGAGAATGCCTTATACATATGCCAGATTTCGAATTGCTATGCTATATTGCTCATAAAATTTAAAACAAGAATAGAGAAGTTGGGGTCTACAAATAAATTTATGTAAGACCGAACATATGGTTGTTGGTGTAGGAAGTGACAGTGTTAGAAGACAGATCTACCATCAAGTGTAGTAAAACTAATAAACATTTAGGAACAATGATATCAGACAAAGGAAGTAGTGAGACAAATCAGGTACTGACTACAAAAGTAAAAGTTGCCATAAGAATTATATTCCATAATTTGGAAGAATACCATATATAAGGATATAAAGGAGAAGAACTTATAAACCAATAGTCGAACTATGGCGCCAAGTTTTGGGAGGTCTCGAAAAGGAATGAAAATAAATTAAGATCTACGGAAATGAACTATTGGAGATGAAGTTGTTGTGTCTCTAGGCTTCAGAAAATCAAAAGAAGAAACAGAGCAAATGCAAGTGACAGCAATAAATATTATCGATGCTGTAGAAAGAAGACGGTTAAGACGTATAGACACCTTAGAAGAATATCACCTGAGAGATGGCCATTTAAACTATATAATTGACAGCTTCCTCGGTGGAAGTAGAGGGGAAGACCACGACCGTTCTGGAGTGATCGGTGAGACAAGTTACGAAATATAGGAAACTGACAGATAATGATTGGAGTGACAGAAAAAGGAGGAAACACGGATGCCAGGGACGCCGTATGGTGTAAACAAATTCCTACTTGAATTAAAAATGAATCAAGTTTTGGAGCAACCTGAGGCAGTAATTTACAACCATAATTAATATAATTGTATTCACATATGTTATTCGCTTTTTATTATATTAATGACTGCAAAGGCTTATAGGGTATATAATGTATATTGAAATAATATGTAGACAAGCCGATAGTATTTCGTTATTGCAGCTAAAAATTCTCTATTAAACCTGTGAAATTGCAAGGAAAAGCGTATTAGACAACGTAAACTTATGATAACGATCAAAAGCTTCCAGAACATTCTATATCCGTGAAAGAAAGGCTAGCGTTCACTTTTTAAACGAAATATGTAAACATTATATGATAGGCTAGCCAGCAGGATACGTTATTTAATGCCAACAAAGTTAGTGCATTATTGCAGGTACAACGCAGAAGGAAGAAACGGTAAACGTTCGTTACAAATCAATATCCAATCTGAGCTTGTAAGCAGCGGACAGCCATAACACGCACTTCCTATGTTTAGGAATCTGAGTGTTAAAATACTACAAAAATACAGTATTAATAAGCGTAATATTTCCTCTACATTAACATTTAAACAATTTTATCAAAAGTATGAGAAATTGTGAAAGTTTATAGTCTTAATGAAAACACGCAACACTCTGGCTGACATTGATAGTTTACTAAACTTGTAACAATTGTTATGTGAAAGCTGTGACATTCTAAAAGTGTTAATATATTCGTATAACATAAAGAGTGAAACGTGTAAGTAATCAATTAAATAGCTAACATTTGTTCGTCGTTCCAAACCTGATAAGATTAAGCGCCTACGAATACATTGCTAACCTTGGTGCATAAAACAGCATCTAGACTAAACTGAGCAATTATAATATACACACACATAAACAGTAACACACATAGAGCATCATCATCCAGAGATAACCAGTAAGCATCATCTACAAACACTGCCAAGGAATAGCAACGCAGAGTGGAGAACATTTTATATGCAGGTAGTACCGGCGTAAACCTGCGTCTTTTCCCGAACTAATGAGAGCAATATTGTTATATACCGGGGTGAGGCCAAAAGGTTTCGCAGGTAGATATTAAATTTTAGTTACCCTGGCATAAACATTGGGAGGCATAGCAATAGATCTTAGCTACCTTTTTAGAGCAGGCGTGGTATATTTATAACAAAATACACATAATTTCACATTAATTACATTACCTGCGGTTTATTAAACATTAAACATGGTGCCTCTACATCATTCACAAAAGATTAAAAGAAAGACATTGGAGGGAGATGTTACACACACGAGGTACATTCCACACTCTTCCATGTCACACACCAGACTTTAAGAGATTAACTACTACTGACGCCACGCTAAACACACAAAGAAAAGAACTCTTGCTTCCCCCCTTCCTCTCTCCACCTCTGGCCGGGAGGTGGGGAGAGATGCCGCGTAGGACGAAATTCAAATCCCAGCCGAAATAATTAGGCCCAATAATGTCGTTGCTGCAAAGCAATAATGTATCCCACGCGACAATGCATACACATACACGCTACAATATGCAATGGAAAGAAACCTTAGATCTAAAAGTTGATTTGAATTAACCATTTCCGTTTACAATTGCTGTTGATTTAAACTTAACTAACCGCATAGAAAAGTCTATTTTAAAGGTTTATTAACCTTGTCCAAGACGACAATCTCATGGCCAGTGCTAGTGCCTGGGTCACCTCATTTGCCTGCTGCAGTTAGGTATACACCGAGGAGAATGACGTCATGATCAATAGAAGGAGCTAGTAGCACGTGAATACAAATGATGCCGGCACAAAGTCCTTTTTTCTGCTCCCGAAGTATTTGGATTTGTACGCTAACAAGAAGCACTGCAGCTAAGAAGAGTATACCAGTCAGTTCTTTGTAGAAAGAAGGATGCCAAAATCACCCCTTCTTTGGGTACAACCTTGAGCATTTCGCATGGTATGATTTGCTATAAGAAGAGACAGCGCCTTATTTTGCAAAGAATGCCCAAAATTTGTAAGCGCGGATATAACTCCATGCCTTACAAAATCTTATAACAACAAAAGACGCAAAGAAGATAGCAAAACATGCCAAGAGAGAACCTCAACATCAAAATTGGTTCCAGAAAATAAAAGTGAAATGTTATTACAGCTCACTGCAGTACGAAAGTGTTATATGTTTCTACAATATGCAACACGAAATAATTGTATGTGTATACCTTGCTTTCTCAAATATACGAAAGGTATATAGTTTCATGTAAAACTATAATAACATTGTGCTATGCAGCTATATTCAGGAAAAATAGAATATGCTTTTCTTTTAATTATTTTTCTTTTGCACTTGGCGGATCAGGCAACAATGCTTTTGCGGCTTTTAAGTGTGTCAGACCATATTTCCTTGGTTTTCCCAGATGTCTTCCTTTGACTAGTATTTGAGAGCTTTTCTTGTAATCATACCTAGCAGCATTGTGGATATGCTATCTGCATTCAAACTTGTATCATCTTTTTGTTAATTCCAAATAAGTTATTCCTGAATTTCGTTTACTTTATAATTTGGGATTTTTCTTAAAATGTTCCGCAAAACTTTTCCTTAAAATTCTATTACACATCTTACAAACTTCATTTTCGACAGCCTATGCCTTCCTTTTATCAGCTGTGGTGTGCCCGGATTCAGAAGTTCCAATATTATTAATAAACTGTAATCAAATGGCGATATGCTTATGAAACTGGAAATATTTTACAGTGTGTTTCAGTGGGATGTCCCACTTTTTAATTAATTTAGTCTTTGACTGAATAACACAAAATAAACGTACCCAAGTGTAAATGAGAGGTTATCTCCGGGAGAAATAACGACAGTTACAAGATGTGCTGGAAGTATCCTCCCTCCTCCTGGACACACATTCGTGCCCATTTTACCAAGCTCTCAGATACACGTCTAAGCAGATCTGCATTGATATTTTTTGTTTTGGCCGTGGTGTTTGTCCGGAGATCCTGGATGGTTCGTAGTCAGTTTTTGTAGGCTATTTTCTAGATATGGCCCCACAAAAAATATCTACTGATGTCATGTCCGGTGATCTTGGAAGCCACAAACCTTTAGAGTAACACCTCACGGATTCATTAGAGGTGTGGCATGTGGCGCCATCCTGTTGAAAATATCCCTGCGTAAGTTCGATGTCGTCTAGCTGCTCCACTAATTCGTGTCCTTACAACATCCGTATTTACATTTGTGTCAAAGAAAATTGGTCCAATGACCGTGTGACTAGATATTGCACACCACATTCCAAATTGTTCTGGATGAAGTGATGTCTCGTGGTACACATGAGGATTTTCTGATGCCCATATCCCTGTGTTTTGAGAATGTACATAACCTGTGAGATGAACCAAGTTTTATCGGTAAACCACGTCATTTTCAATATCTTGGTTCCTTTCCACAAAGTCGAGGAACCAATTGCAGTATCACACACGCTTCATTTGGTCGGATTTTTCAGCTCGTGTACTGCTGTCACTTTGTATGACCAGAGTTTTGCATGCTTTGCTGCTCTTTGGCACATAGTTACCGAGTAGCATGTCTTTTGTGACAGACGGCGTAGACTTTTGTGGGGAGCGAAGCAATCGCTCACGACCATCTCCAGAGCACTGTAGCACTAATGACGGTGGATAATGCTTGCCTATTTCACTGACTAATGTACCAGTTCGTTCCAGCTTCTCCACTAACCTTAGAATTGTCTTTCGATCAGGACCATCATGAACACCGTACTCGTGTGTAAGCCCTTTGTGTGGTGGTAACAGAATTGGTGAGCCAATAATTCTTCACAATAAATACACGCTGTTGAATTGTGTGCTCCATTTTAAAGCTTATGAGACTACAGCGAACATCGATATGTATCGAAATCGATGCAATCTGCCATCTGCTGGCATCCACTAAAACTCCTAACTTCGTGCATCATTGCAATGTATGTAAAATCTAAAAGTCATGTAAGGTTGCAGAGTTATAGCTAATTAAAAAGTGGCACATGCAGAAGTTCATTTAATGGTTTTCTTTTAGAACTAACATTAGCAAACTTTAGCGAAAGTAAACACTGCTAATGATAATCATCAGGTATAACTGCCTCCGCAAAACAGTAAGGAGTCCAATCTTCGTGAGTAAATTAGAAAGGTGGAACGAGTTCTGAGAAATGCTAATGACAGTGTATAGAAAATTCCATTCTTTGGGCGACAACAAATGACGTTAGTGCCACTGTAAAAGGTGTAATATCATGGGCTTATTGTTACGCACACAGACCTATGAGTGGCCATCCCGGGACAATTTCATACTTGCCTGTGGAATTTTGGGCCTTAACTTCGAGATGTTGCCTGTAGGACATGTGTTTTAACTTCCTGTCCGACTAGGTGTGTCCCAATACAACTGTAAATTAACTTCATCACTACAAATCCTCAAGATTAATACATAAATGTTTGGCGCGATGTGTTAATCTCGCAATAGTAAATAAAAAGTGTTAAATTCACTGGTATCCGGCCTGCTTCTTCACTGCATCCGACACCCGTGAACCTAGTCTCGTATCCCGTTACGGCAGTCATTGTCCATACTTCAGATCCAAGAAAAGCAGGTATGGCCTTTACCTCCTTTGAGTTTCTTCTCTGTTAGATTCAGACATATTCTCTGTTTTATGAAGTATAAAATGTTCTTCCATAAAGATAAAGTTTCTTTTATCTAAAACAAAATATCTTCCATAATCGACATGTACGAGTTACATTATATTAATGTACATCAATTTTATGCCCTGTTCTACTTAAACTATAACATATTTACAAGTAAAAAAATCTTTCGTCCCTCCTTTCCACTGCGATTGGTCTATATTCTCCTAACTGCTTGTCTTTTGGGTATCCGGGCACGGCCCTTGCGTTTTAGAGACGGAAACAAAACTGGACTATGGTACAGTATATAAAATCGATCCACTCTTTCTGGATCAAATACCTCCACTTAAAACTGTGGTTTGTTATGTTTTTATAACATAAAGAGCCATAGACAACCAAAATAATTTTCAATAATCCAAAAGGTAATCATCAAAGTCTCTTTGAGTATTTTATACTTTTGATTTCCTTTTTACTCATTAGTTGCTTATAATTTTTATAAGGAAATTAAAATTTGACGAGCAAACCATTACGCAGAAATGAATGTATCAACCAAAATTAGATTCCCAGACATTTTTTATATGATTGCTGAAATACAGTTACATAAATTCTAGCTCCTGCCTACTGAGGGACTGACTTCAGTTCAGCAAAGAGATGCTAGGTGCGAGAACAGCAAATTCACCGTCGTGAGTTACATCGAATTAGCATTCCGGGAATGTTCTCCTCCTTCCGATCGAAGATAGAGTTTAAGTTAGATTAACTGTCAGGATTTCTGCCAGCTTTCATGGGGTGCATATCGGCAGTCGGAGTTGCCTTATCTCTTGCTGTAAATCTTGTACCTCCCGCGGTATTCACATAATTAAAATTGACTTTCGCGAAGCAATAAACGTAGCATGTGTTATTCCAGAAATATCTGAACGTATATTAAGGCAGGACAACCTTCCCTATGTCATTCATGTTATTTTTACAGATCGCTCTTACACTTCATTAAAAAACTATTAGAGCTTTGTTCCTAAAACTTGTACAGGTTTGTTTTTAAAGCTTCCATTTATAATACACATAAATTTTCTAAAATATCTCTTACATTTTTAAATACGATTTTTTACTTGTATAGTAAGTGGGGGAAGTATTGCATTCCAACCAAAAATTCGATACCGAGATTTCGCGGGAAACATGTTTTGAGACCCACCGATATAAAGAATTTTTGGAAACATGTCCGTGTGTGTTTGCCTGTCTGTCTCTGAATAACATAATACAAAACGAAAAGTCGCGTAAGTTCGAAACTTGGTATTTAAGTTCAGTATCTTCCGGTGATGCGACACGAAAGTTTTCAAGAAAATCTCCCTAACCCAAAGTACCCTTAACATAGAATATTTTTCGAAAATTTTGATTTTCTAAAAACTTAGTAACGATTTTGATTAAAATCCCATATATTAAAGATATTTACATGACAAATAAAATGTATATCTTAAATTTACCCGATTATTCAAAAAATGATCTCTGTAATGGGAGTTTGGTGTGGAGGAATTTTGTTGAAAATCATGATATTTACACGACAAATAAAATGTATATCTTAAATTTACCCGATTACTCAAAAATGATCTATATAATGGGAGTTTGGTGTGGAGGAATTTTGTTGAAAATCTTGATATTTACATGACAAATAAAATGTATATCTTAAATTTACCCGATTATTCAAAAAATGATCTATATAATGGGAGTTTGGTGTGGAGGAATTTTGTTGAAAATCATGATATTTACATGACAAATAAAATGTATATCTTAAATTTACCCGATTATTCAAAAAATGATCTATATAATGGGAGTTTGGTGTGGAGGAATTTTGTTGAAAATCATGATATTTACATGACAAATAAAATGTATATCTTAAATTTACCAGATTACTCAAAAATGATCTATATAATGGGAGTTTGGTGTGGAGGAATTTTGTTGAAAATCTTGATATTTACATGACAAATAAAATGTATATCTTAAATTTACCCGATTATTCAAAAAATGATCTATATAATGGGAGTTTTGTGTGGAGGAATTTTGTTGAAAATCATGATATTTACATGACAAATAAAATGTATATCTTAAATTTACCCGATTATTCAAAAAATGATCTATATAATGGGAGTTTGGTGTGGAGGAATTTTGTTGAAAATCATGATATTTACATGACAAATAAAATGTATATCTTAAATTTACCCGATTATTCAAAAAATGATCTATATAATGGGAGTTTGGTGTGGGGAAATTTTGTTGAAAATCTTCTTGTGGCATCTTAAGAAGTACTGAACCTAAATACCAATTTTGATGTTTATCCAGCTCTTCGTTATTGAGTTGTACTGTTTACAAATGTACACACAGATCGCGACCCCTTTTGTGAAAACGCTTTCTTTATTCAAGGGGCCTCAAAAACATGTATTTTCGGTGAAATCTTGGTACAGAAATTTTGGGTGGAATCCAGTACCTTCTCTACCTATTATGTGCGTTGTAGAGAAAGTAAAAATGGATAATAACCCCGAATATTGAGAAACCGTTTAAATTTCTGAAAGGGGCATGACTGTAAGAGCACACTAGTCATTCTAAGAGAAACATACTTTCAGCTGCCCCTAAGAATGACAATATTAATCCTAAAAGTAATCATTTAGAGCAGAGGAAAGGATGTAAATGTGCTGCAGGTTCTTTGTGCTTAAATGATCCAATTAATTTTTGAGACAATTTTTCAGAAAAAAAAACAAAATTGGAACAGGATAATTTCCTGCTAAGTATGTGAAAGTTGATCTACCTAAACCGCGTAGAAGAACTGCAGAAAACTAGAATTATTATGTCTATTTCATATTTCATAATAGGTTTCCCAGTATGTGGCGCTACGTTTACAAAAATGACAGGTAAACTTACTATAATTGATTAGTAGGTTGTGTCTTGGTTGTTACTATTTTATTAATTATTGTATACGTGCGCTGTTAGTAATTAACAATACCTTTTTACACGTGATTTTGGAGATAAGTTGCTAAAATATACAAACTGGAAGTTCTTGTGCCTAAAGAAAACCGAGGAGGGCGAGTTCGAATACTTTGCAAGAGGGATGAAGAGCGGACTCAGAGCATTAAATAGAGATATACTGAAATAAAAGACTCGTGCAGTTCATTATTCTAAAAATAAAATCGTGCGATCTCATCTTCCACCAGAAGAAAATGTATGACAGGTATTATGCCTCTAGAATAAGAGAAGGGCATTAGTATGTTCTATACCTAAATACAAATCCTTTTCTATACTGCCGTTTGTGAAAATTGCAGCACCAATAAAGAATTTCCCGAATAGCTCCAAACTTAGTGGAAGTGTAGAAGAGTGTACAAGCAATAAGTGATTAGGTTTGCAGAGAGATGGGGTACACGTAGGCCGAGCAGAGCCCTCTCGTGTCGGTCCGACAAAGTCAGTGTTGCGCGCAGTGTAGCCAGTGCAGAGCTTTCAAGCAAGGTGGAAACAATAAAGTAAGTGCCAATATGCCTCATCGACTTAAAGAGAGCCATAACGGCATGTGGGCGAGTTCGAACGGGACAGAATGGTCGGTCTCCGGAAAGCGGGTTTGTGATACCGTGATATTTCGGCTCGTACAGGACATGCTGTTACAACAGTGATGCGTATGTGGAAGCAGTGGATAGATGAAGGTCGTACGCAGCGAATAGCGGGTACTGGAGCACGGAACATGACCATAGCACGGGATGACCGTCATCTTGTGCGCATGGCCATAACGGACCGTACAGCTTCATCTACAGTGTTGGCTCTTGTGCCAACTTTCCTTTCCTTAAAGTTCCTTTCCTTGCAATCGCGAGAAGCAACTGAATGTTGGCTGGGCTTTAAGAAAATGAGCAATGAATGAACAATGCAAACCGTTAATAACGGAAAGATGTTTCAGAAATGGCTTATACCATAAAAAAGCTTATTTGAAATAAATTGTGTTTTAAAGAGATCTCCACCTTTCGTGTAGTATGTTTTCATCTATTGTTTAACGTTTATCAGTTATACAAGATTTATAAGGTTCTTTCCGAATGAAAAGGACTTCGCAGGCTACTTCCAGAAATTTCAAGATCTAAATTTTATTTGACATGTAAATATATTTAGTATATGGTATTTTAATCAAAATAGTTAAAGAGTCATGTTTTAGAAAAGTGTTTCATGTAAAGGGTATTTTCTTGAAAATCCTCGTGTCGCATCCTTGGAAGATACTGACGTTAAATACAAAGCTGATACTTATCCGTTTTTCGTTTTTGAGCTATGCTGTTCACAGAAACATACACACCTACCTTTTTCTAAAAATACTTGTTTTATTCAGAGGGCCTCAAAACACATATTTGAGGTGACATCTCGGTATCGAGTTTTGGGTGGAATGCAATACCTTCTCTACCTGCTGTGTACGTGGTAGAGAAAGTAAAAAATTACTTTCAATAAATAAAACTCAATTTAATTTAATTTTGGATATGAAAGCTTCCTTGAGAACGACTACGCAAGGGAACTGACTTGAACACCCAGCAAATGACTGGCGTTTATGACAGTAGAATATGTGTTTTGTATTCGGTAGGGGAATGAGAATGACTGACAGTTTGGTTGAATGTGTCTCCTGGGAGTAGTTTAGAAAATAATGTTATAAACGGTATTTCTACATCACTATGTATTCTCGCAGTGGGGCTTTCTGAAAGAGCAAGCAAACTTCTTAAACGTAGTACATGAGATCGGAATCACTGTGCTTCTTATAGATATGTATAGTCGAATGCATGCAAGCGTGTCGATGCTTTTCTTATCCTATAATGATTTTCTTTATTTAACGTTGAAGAAATATCCTTATCCGTGTTCCAGCCTTAGGTGAGGTAATCTTGGTTTGAATTCAAGTCCAACACATGCATTAACCTATGAACAAAAGTCAGGCTTAGCTGAGCGGGGAAAGGGGGAAGTACGGAAACATTTCACCTGAGTGGCTTGAAGACATGCTTCTTCACGACTGTCCAGGCCAGCTTTGAGTGAATCCGTGTCATATTGGTTTGATATTAAGTCTGGCACTCAGCATTAACCTAGGAATACAGGTCGCTTCTGGCTTAGGAGGGAAGGAAAAGGGGCAGTGAAACATTACGTGGAGTACCAGAACCAGATAAGGGATGGGGATTTCGACGTGACAGAAGCTGTTTACCAACCAAAATAAAAAAAATTATAAAGGACACTAACAGACTATGAAGCATTTCCAGAACCTGGAAGAATGTCGAAGAGCGGTTAAGAAGTCAGACGTTCCACCGATGTATCACATCCTTTTATGTGAATATAAGGTGATTTTTCATCCGTTATTAGGAATAGCCGGGGCTGTTCCAAATTACAATGGGAGGATTAACCATAAAAATCTATATCGTTGTATAGTAAATTCATAAAGAACGAGGGAGATATTAAATTAATTGTCATGGAGTTAAAAAGCTAACATTTAGGTAAACCAGCTAAATCCTTGTATAGGCTAGTTTAACTTTCCATAAAAAGTAGTAACCCATGAAAGATACTTAATCTATACTGTCTGGTGCTTCCATTTACGGTTAAATTCTGAAGTTAGGAAATGCAATATCTCTTGGCGTTCCTATGAGCAACCTGCAACTTGGAAACATTACATCCTCATTGTATAGAAGAAACGCTAGTAAAACCGTATAAACAAAACCTCGCTCTATGAGGGAGTGTAAATTCCGAGAGGCTTTTCCAATTTTGGTTCTTTTGTTATTCTGTCTGTTTTCCTCGCAACTTATGTTCGATTTTTCCACACGCTAGAGCTACTCCGGAGCACTGCCAGAGATTTAAATGTTATTTTTCCTCTTCATCTCTGCCTTTCTGCAGTCGAGAAGATGACGTCATCTATGTTAAGCGGTTTTACGAGATAAACGAATGGAGGTTCTCGGTTTTTACGATAGTCACCGGTAGTTTATTGCTATGTGTTCCTCTACCTTCGCAAATACGAAGATACATAGCAATAATTTATCGCGTTTGCTCTGCCAGCATTTCGGTATCAACGCGGTGCTATTGTTTGCCGTATCCAAATACTCCTTTTCCTGTATTTCAAGATTTGTCGTTGTAGCGCGGAGTAAAAATTCAGGGTAAACTGAAACTTTCTGGAATGCTATGTTTTATCGAAGCATTAACGTTCGCTTTTGTGATTCAGTTATTAATACAAAACAGACCGTGCTATCTGAAATATTAAATAAAATATTCAAACAAACCTTTTTCTTCTACAACGGATTACCTTCTGTTTGTAGGGCTTACACCTCCAAGGACTTTCAAGCCAATGCCTTGAGTCAGTAGCCTGCCGAGGAGTAGGCGAACTCTACATCAGAGTATAGCGTGTATGTGTGTGCATTGTCGCGTCGGGCACATTATTGCTGTGTAGAATGACATTGTTGAACTAATAATTTTGATTGGGAGTTTGAATTCCGTCGGCGCGACATTTCTTCCACACCTCCTAGTTAGTAGTAGAGTCAGTCTTGTGTGTGTCTTCAGGGCGAGTGGATGTAGCATGTGTGGATCGTGTGTGTGGAGCATCTCCCTCCAATGTTTGTCCTGTAATCTGTTGTGAACAATGTAGTGGCACCATATCAAGTATTTAATAAACCACAGGTCATGTGTTAATGTGAATTTAGGTGTATTATGTTATGAATATCCCACGTCTGCTTTAAATTTGTGCAGCAAGTTCCTGGTCCTCCCGTTTGCCTCTACAGCTACGCTCCCCAGTGTTCATGCCGGGGTAACTAAATTTAATATTTTAGCTGCAAAACCCTTTGGTCTCACCCCGATGTATAACAATAGCATATCCAGGATGGGTGATGAGCCCAAGCCCGATATGGTGGTGAACGAGACGAAATATAGTGATAGAAGGGATAACAAAAGGATTCGTGGATCGAATTATTCGACCCAGCATTTGCGTAGCGACCGAGGAAACCCACAAAAAAACTTCGGTCAGTTTGTGCGGCGCGGTTTTCAAACCGGGACATCCCAAATACGAGTTGCACTCGTCACCGTGGCGCCACTTTACTTGGATAAAATAAACCTATGGGTAAAAGGCTTGTGTTATACTCACGCGACTTCCCCTACTCGCTCTTCTCTAAACCAATCTTATGAAAAGCTTGTTCTTCTATCTACTTGCGATAACACAAACAACCCTTCATTACTCATTTTAGGCATAAGAAGAATACAATAAGCTAAAGCGATAGTCAAAACTTTTTCAAAGCCGGTCGCTACGTGGTGACTTTGAAATTCCGTTCTGTTCGCATGGCCAATAGAAGAAACGAATAGTGATGTTCCTCTTGAGGAAAGTATAAGTATTTGAAAATTCAAACCAGTAGCAAGAATACCTCGGAAATGGTTAACGCTACAAATATGGTTTTAAGTTCCATTTATACCCCGCCTTAAACCGCAAAGGTCTTATGGCGTCTTTCCTTTGGAACATACTACTGCCTTTAGGCATTGGTGTTAACTTGTACGCTTGTCGTTGGGCTTCTAGTGTACGTTGGGTTTTAATCATTTGATCATATACAATATTCTCATTCATACTTCCAAACTCTGGGGCTGATAGGGCTAGATAAAAATTCTTACCCCAGCCGGGAATCGAACGCGAGATCCCTCGCACAATAGGCAGGTGCTCTACCGACTGAGCTATGGGGCCAGCCAAACAATTTTATTTAACATCAATCGTGTGCTTTAATGAGATCAACATTTTTACTTTCCCTACCACTTACCTATAGTAACTAGAGAAATTATTGTATTGCGCCCATAAATTCGATATTGGGGCACACTCCTCGTGCTGGTAGCATAACTCGCAGTATGTTCGCATGTTGACATATTAATATATGAAATAATATGTTAGCTATGATGATTGTCTAAGTGTTTAGGTGGTTACTATTAAATAGTTAATGAAGTTGTGTTTAGTTCTTGTCACGGCTACTGTTGTTTGGGTTTATGGTAGAGCATGTGTAACTTATCAGGGTCTGGTACGGGAAGGAAAGTATATGGCAACAACACTAACACATGATTAAATCAGTAGTGGAACAGAATACTTTAAAGACACACGCATTTTCTGCTGTATTAAGGAGCTACATCGTTACTTTAGAAATAATTGTGTTAGTTGGAGCTGTAGAAAGGTCGCTTAGCAATCAACTATTTTATAAATGCCC
Source organism: Deroplatys truncata (assembly GCA_030765065.1). Classification (NCBI taxonomy): domain Eukaryota; kingdom Metazoa; phylum Arthropoda; class Insecta; order Mantodea; family Mantidae; genus Deroplatys; species Deroplatys truncata. The sequence continues at coordinate 68,727,035 of CM060976.1, read as the reverse complement.
GATTAATAATGGTAGTATTTATCACATGTTCCTAAACTATACATTGTTTCCCCTTTAATAACGTGCACTTTCAAATTAATATAATTTCAACGTTCCCACTGCATTATGTTAAGCTTCGGAGACCGTATACGTATGTTCTGCAAATCGCCGCACTTTATACACAACTGTCTTTGGCTTGAGGACGCTATCTCTAACTTCCTGAACTTAAACATTAAAACATATTTTTCTTAAAACCTTATTGGCTGAGTTCATTCAGCTTGGAACGTTCTAGAAAACTTAACCGGCTATCATTCGCTGTTTCCAAACATGTGACCTCTGTTCGAAAATATACGTTGTACTAGCTTGTCGCATTTTTTCTTACACAATGACTCAAGGTCTTGCTATTGTGTCATCCCCCTACAAGTCGGTTTGCTTGCACCCTAATTCTAACAAAACATGTTTGTCTGCTTTTAACAAGTGTCCCACAGCTCCAGTTAAACTCCTACACATACTTAAAACTTATGCTTTAATATCTATTTACATAAGTATTTTTCTTATTAATATATTTTACATTATTATAATTATATATTATTATGGTCATACATATATATGTCCATAGTTACTGTCTCAATATTCAGATATCAGCACGCTTTCAAGTCCTCTGACTTCAAGAAACAAATTTTAGAAAAAGGTCCTGTGTCTAAACAGTTAATTCAATATTGGTAGTTATCAGACTTTTCTTTTCCGAGTTATGGTGTTCACACACACCACACGCGGACCTTTTTTCTAAAAATGCTTCTTTTTTACTCATGGGTGCTGAAACCGTGTATTTCCGCTAAAATCTCGATATCAAATATTTCGGTGGAATACACTAGCTTCTGTACCCAGTAGGTACGTGGTAGAGAAAGTAATAAATAAAACGAAATGATTTCAAATACGCTCTGATTGAGAATGGAACGGTGTGCTAGTTTTTAAACTGCTTTCACATTCAGGTTTCGGTTTTACGAATTAAACCGTGTGAGGATTTAAATTAAGATATGTTACGACTGCTGTTCGACTCACCCAGGGTGGGCCAGTTGGGGCACACACGTACACACTGACGTCTCTCTATTTGCTGAGTTTCCAACTCGGTTGGTTGTACCGCTCCATCCCCCCATCCTGCTCACCGCGACGCTCGCTCTCGCAGTAACGACGGCATGTATGATGAGTAGACACTTGTTCATCAACAGGAAGGTTATGAGAAAGCACCTTGTACAGGCCACGATAGTGACTTCATTAATGCACGTTTCCCGCTCGCTTGTATGTCATCCTTTTTAAAGTCCTGTGATTTCGCCCAATACTGCCTCATGGCGTCGCTACCAGAGGAACCGAGAAAATATTTTCTCTACTGCTTACTTTGATACAGGAAGTAATAATTTAGACCCAAATATTCGATATAGTGATTTCAATAGAAATGCGTGTTTTGAGATCTCTTGAATACGCAGCAAATAAACAGGCGTGCACGCGCGTGGTTTATACCTTGCGCGGAATTACATTGCTTGCATTGGCTGCGGGATTTTAGTTTTGCGGCCCTCCTTGCTCCGGCCTTGGTTAAGGGGCTTTGGCTCTACGGGGTTGGCTATCTTCCAGTAGCTAGTAACGCAGATTGGATCTACCATCTGTTCGAGCTGCATCCTCTCCTCATCTGACTATTCAGATAGTAATTCTGTTCCACAGTCTGAAGAAACATCTTCGGGCATTTGATTCCCCATTTGAGGTGGTAGCATTTTAGTTTCGGAAGTGAATAGGCGCTAGATTATGTTAGGAGTTGCCAAAGCAGCAGTATTGATGTAATATACTAAGCCATAAAACCGGCATTTTTTTTTTTAGTTTTATTTATGGACGCTCTTTAACCGCTGTGATGCTTAGCGTTCCATTCTATATTCAGCGTGAAAGGCCGGAAATTTTTCTAAGAGGCCTCTTTATCAGGCTTGAGATTCCTTTACGTGCCGTAAGTCTACGACACGGGACTACCGCCTTTACTTCCCTTCCGAAGGGATTTTACGCCCGAAAAAATCCATCACCCTCCGCCGGGTTTGAACCCGTGACCTCGGAAACTAGAGGCTAGCATGGCAACCACTACACCATGGAGGATGATTAAAAAGCCGGTATCTTATAGAATATATGTCGCAAGCATTGATGTAAATGATTAGAACCTTCAGCAACTTTACAAAGGCTAATGTGTGTTTTCTGTAATATTTAATACACATTTTTAGAGTTTGTGTAGGTTATAAATTGTCAGTTTTTAAATTTATGCTGATGCTCTAGCTTCATAATTTATAAATTTTGGTAAACCTCTATACTCTTTGATGTGGCTGTTTGCCTGAATCACTGTCATTTCACAAAGTAGGTTACAACGGCACTTTGCAGTTCAGATGCATATTCGCTTCTATTTATACCGTCACCGCAGATTTGGAAGGCATTCTATTGGCCTTCAAGGTGGGGTATGCATAGCAAGGAGCAAATGTGTGTATATCTTTACTATTTGCGCATGCAGTTGCGTCCTGCTTTACGTGCACAATTCTAGATTACTGCGAAAAGGTAAAAACATACACATATCTCCCCCTTGCTATATGTACTCCTCCTGTGAAGGCCAAAACAGCAATGACGCCATAAATGGAAGCGAGTGTACCATATCTAACCTAGTTGGCTTTTTATATAACCACAGACATTTCAGTTTTCTGCACCTCTACAGAGAATTCAAATTTTTTGCATTCATGTTTCTTTTTTAAAATGTCTGTAAGCTACTATGATTTAATACAAAAAATCTCATTCTGCTCTTGCCTTATTCTTATATAACACATAATATTGCGACTTTGTCCAATTTTCAACTGTCAATTTTCCAAGTTCTAAACGTCACTTCATTGCTTCTAGTTAGTTCAACTTCAGTGGGACCTCACTTAGTTCGCAATGTCTCTTCACTCATGTGAACTACTTTAATTTCCCCTTCACTTCACTTCTTGACGTACCCTCTTCTTCCTGACGATTCACTCGCTGGGGAGTCGAACATTGTGTAATCCCTCAGTCCGCTGTAGCACTTGCTGCGCGATTCAGTAGTCGTCATTAACTCGCTCGGAGAATCGCACTTGATGTCGCAGCAGAACGCGCTCACCAACACGCTTACTCAATCACTGACCGACACAACTAACTGACTCTTCTCGTGAGACTCTTCTCGCTTATGTAGCCAATGGAATCTTCCGCAAAACATTTCAGAACTATCTGGATACACGTTCTGGTGGCAAGGGGGAAGGAACTTCCAGAAGATTTTGGTTATCTGTCGATAGCGCTTCCGGTGTTTAAATAGCCAGCGCTACTTATCGTTGTTTATCTCCGGCAGCCCGGCGCCGACCTCCCGATATCCTGAAGTCATAGCTGCTGTGCCACAATATGCATTCTTATATTTATACACTCTAGTAATCAAAAAACGAAAAGAAACAGCCTGAATATACGATGATCCCGAAATAAAAATAATGTTTGTATTATAGTTAGAACACTGATGCAGATACGTGTTGTGAATACATTTTAATGCATGTATCCAGGATTTTCAAACTTCACAAAAGTTGTAAAGAAATGCTGGAAAATGTAAATTGAAGCTTTCCGATTCATACCTACAGCGCTACTCAACATTATCCTTTATATATTTTGCACGTTAGTGCGTTTTCACGTTGTTACACGAATTGAGCGCCATGATTGGAAGATCTTGCCGAGTTCAGAGTTGTCACCCTAAATAAGTATTTGTAATAATATAGTGTTGCAAGTATAACGTTTTAAATAAAACCAATGCCTTCTATGTATACAATAATTCATATAAACTTCATACGAAAACGCACTCATAATTAATTATAAAATAAATCATTGCATTTGTAATGTACTAAACCTTTTTGTTTCCGTATTTATCCTTGTTTTACTAAACAGCAACCCGATTTCAACGCTTCTTCGATTTCAACCTTTTTAATTCCACCACGTATATTATACACCTCCACCTTATAGTAGGTAATTGATTCTTGGCATGCCTACAATATGTTAACTGAATTACTTCAACGTACGAGGGCGGATCGAAAAGTAACGCAGAATAATTTATTTTACAAAAACGTTTAATAGTTAAAACAACAACAAATCACAAATGAGCTTTTACCTACTTTCGACATGGTCACCAAGTTTCTCAACATATTTCTCCCATCGTGATATCAGTTTCAATATGCCCTGTTCGTAGAAGTCCGTTTCTTTGGAGTGTAGCCATCTGCGGACTGCTGATTTCACTTCCGCATCTATCGCAAAGCGTTGGCCGCCCAGGAATTTCTTCATGGGAGTAAACAGACGAAAGTCCCACGGTGCAAGGTGCAGACTGTATGGTGGGTGCTGGGGCACCTCCCAACCAAATTTTATGATTTTCTGACGAACAGCAGCAACATGGGGGCGAGCATTGTCATGTAGAATTTTGACATCGTCAGCATTCATGTTGTGGCGTTCGTCACGAAGGGCACGACGCAACTTCACCAAAGTTTTCATGTAGGCTGCAGCATTCATAGTGGTCCACCAATACAACACCATGTATATTCCAGAACACCGTCACAAGTACTTACCTAGCAGACTGGATCTTTGAATGTTTTCTTCACTGGGGAACCAGCATGTTTCCACTGCATACTTGCCTGCTTTATTTGGGCGTGTAGTGGTATGCCCACGACTCATCAGTGACGATTCCTTTCAGAAAGTGATGCACTTCTGCGGTGTACCGCGTTAGGTGATCCAAGCTCATCATTCGCTGGCCCTTATAGTTGTCTGTCAGGTTCTTAGGCACCCAGCGAGCACTAACTTTACGAAATTTGAACGTGTGATGAACAATATTGTACACTGCACCATAGGAAATGTTGAACTGTTGCGATAAGGCACATAGTTACACACGCTGGTCGTTCAAAATTGTTGCCTCAATGCCTCTGACATTCTGCGGCGTTGCAGCTGTTACGGGCCTCCCGGAGCGTGGCGAATCACTAAGGTTCACACGGCTCTGTAGGAAGAATGCACACCACCTGCAGACATTGCTACGGTACAATCATCCTCATACACGCCACGCATGTCCCTGTGAATATCACTCGGTTTATGCTCTTTGGCCCACAAATATTGAACCACACCTCTCTGCTCTTCACACGTGGACGTCAGTATCATGCGCGCCATATTTGTTGTGTAGTTCACGCTTCTCTCGCTAGAGCTGCACATGAAACAAAAAATACCATTTGTAGGGAAAACTTCAAACTATATCTGTGTGAAATTGCAACATTCCAGCTGCAATACCAAGGCAGAAAAAAATTATTGTGCGTTTTACTTTTCGATCCGCCCTAGTATTTATGTTTATCTGACTGCTAAAATCAGTCAGCTGCTCATATTATAGATATTAAGTATTTTAAATATATATTATTAAAAAAGTGTACAGTACAGTTTGTGTAGTGTATTACAGAATCTCGGAAACAAAAACCTGCCTTCGGGGTCGCTCTCCCTCGATTCTTTAAAAACTACTTCCCAACCTCAAAGTATCCAATATACTATTACGTGTATCTTTGAGTGCATGGAATCGTGTCGATATAATGCGCAATGATTGAAAATGATGAAATAAAAATAAAGTTTGATCGTTTATTAATTTTTTTGGTTTAGGTTGGTAAACCGCCTATGTCACGTACAAATCCCCATCTCTTATCTGGTTCTGGTATTCCACTTAATGTTTCATTGCCCTTTTTCTTGCTCCCGAGACAGAAGCGACCTGTTTTACTAGGTTAATGTTTGAGAGCCATATTTTTTATATCAAACCAATATGACACGGATTCACTCAAAAGCTGGTATGGACAGTCGTGAAGAAGCATGTCTTCCAGCCACTGAGGTGAAATGTTTCCGTACTTCCTCCTTTCGCCGCTCACCTAAGCCTGACTTTTGTTCATAGGTTAATCCGTGTGTCGGATTTGAATTCAAAACAAGATTTTCTCACCTACGGCTGTTGTGGAACATGGATAAGTATATTTCTCCAACGTTAAATAAAGAAAAATACTATAGGATTCCAAAAGCATCCGCACGGCGTGCACTCGACTGTACATATGTATCTATAGGACGTACGGTGATTCCGATCTCATGTACTACGTTTAGGAAAGTACCCAAGCTTGCATGCTCTTTCAGAAAGCCCCAGTGCGAGAATACATAGTGATGTAGAAATATTGTTCATAACACTATTTCCCAAACTACCCCCAGGAGACACATTCAACCAAACTGTCAGCCATTCCCGTTCCCTTGCCGCATACAAAACATATATTCTACTGTCATAAACGCCTTTCATTTGCTGGGTATTCAGTCAGTTCCACTTCGTAGTCATTCTCAAAGAAGCTTTTATATCCAAAATTAAATTAAACTGAGTTGTCTTTATGGACGCTCTTTAACTGTTGCGGTCCTTAGCGTCCCATTCCATATTGGGCGTAAAAGACCAGTAATTTTGCTCAGAGGCCTCTATCAGGCTTGAGGGTCTTAAACGTGCCATAAATCTGGGACACGGGACCACCGGCTTTACTTCCCTTCCGAAGGAAGCCATGCTAAGGATTTTTACACCCGAAAAAATCCATTGTTCTCCTCCGGGTTTAAAACCGCGACTTCGGGAACTAGAGGTTAGCATGGTAACCACTACACCACAGAGGAGGACAGTTTTCATATCCTTCCTCAGTTTTAGCTAAGATTATACAATATCGGTTTTAGTGTTGAATTGTGGATCTACAAAGTAGTTTATTTCTATAATAGGTATTCTGGGATGTAATTTGTTCTCTATATCGTAGTACTTAAGAATTCCTAGGTGAACGTTCCACTATGCTCTTACCAAACCCCACTGTGTATAGTTGAGGATGGTAGAAAAATGCAAGATGCCTGGAACATTCCGAGAATTTATTCATGATTGAAGTGTTAAAAGTGAAGGTATATTTTTCTAGTACGAATTTCTGCAGAACGAGGCTGAAAGCCGAGGGTAAAAAGAATCATTTTTAACATTTATTGCTATAATAAATTATGTACTGTATTTGGCGGACATTTTCTGGACATCAAAACAGTAAAAACACTTCATATGTACATGGATCTGAAAATCAACTGTTTCGTTGTTATAGGTCAAAGAAGATGTATTCCATGAGTGAACAGACGGATATGCACTACACGCAGCACGAGCACGTGAACTTTATGCGGAAAGGTACCCTGACAGGCCGTTACTGTGTGCAAGAACATTCGCACGAATTCACGAACGCTTGCGAGAGAATGGCGCATTTGAGAGGAGTACTACGGATGTTGGAAGACCAAGAGCGGTAGCAGGCATTAAGCTTGAAGAACGAGTTCTTGCTGTGGATGCAGACTCATCACGAAGCACAAGACGTATGGCTGTAAGGGAAAGAGTTAGCCATGTGACCATCTGGAGAATTCTGCATGAAAATCTTCTGTATCTTCCACTTGTGCAAGGATTAAATGAGGCGGACTTTGAACCAAGAAGACGTTTCTGTCAACGCATGTTACAGCAGTGCGCTGTGTTCATCAATTTCCTAGCCTGTGTTTTATTCACAGATGAGGCTGGTTTTACTTGCGACGGCATCTTCAATATTCATAACACTCATAACTGGGCATTTGAAAATCCTAATGAAGTACAACAGGACAACCATCAACAGAGGCTCTCTCTCAACGTTTGGGGTGGAATCATTCATAATCACCTTATTGGCCCCTACTTCTTCCCTCCGCGTCTGAATGGACAAACCTATCTCCAGTTTCTCAGAAATGGGTTGCATCACTTAACTGATAATGTGCCTCTGGACTCCATCAAACGAATGTGGTTTTTACACGATGATGCTCCAGCTCATTTCAGTATGATCGACTTCCGCAAAGATGGATTGTTCGAGGGGGACCCATTGCATGGCCTGCTCGATCGCCTGATTTGAATCCAATGGATTTCTTCGTCTGGGATATTTAAAATCCTTGGTTTGTACGACTCCTGTACCTGATGTTGACATTTTGAGAGGACATATCCAAAATGGATTTGACCATATACGAAATACACCAGGAATTTTTAACAGAGTACGCCAGAGCATGGAACGCAGTCTTACTGCCTGCATCGAAGTAAGAGGAAGCCACTTTGAGCAATTTTTTAACTTTCGATTTTCTGTTGTAACTCTGAGATAAATGATTTCAGACCCATGTTCATATGAACGTTTTTTACTGTTTTGATGTCAGGAACACTTCCCCCAAATATATGACGCCCATAAATATATATCCTGTATATCACTTTTAAAATCCCTGAATATTAAATTATACAGTATCCAACTGAAATTTATATAGAAATAGCAGTATATATTCGAATATGCGCAATGATAAGCTCTAGACTGTGGTTCTTTGGTCTTCGTTGTGGTTTGATATTCATAGCACCAGTTAAATTAAATTGAGTTTCATTTATGGACGCTCTTGAACTACTGTGGTTCTTAGCGTCCCATTCTACGTTAGGCGTGAATGACTGGTAACTTTGCTCAGAGGCCTCTTTATCAGGCTTGAGGTTATTTTACGTGCCGTAAATCTACGACACTGGATCACCGCCTTTACTTCCCTTCCTAAGGAAGCCCTGCAAAGTATTTTTACGCCCAAAAATATTCATCGTCCTCTGCCGGGTTTGAACCCGCGACATCGGGAACTAGAGGCTAGTTTGGTAATCACTATAAAGAGAGGACGACTTATAGAACCAGTGCTGATACATGATCACACTATTAGTACCAGTAGCTAGTGTAATTATTGTGCGAGTTTTACCTTGTAATATTGGAGAAATTTGTTGTATGCAATGCTGTCCTGTTTCATCAGCTTCTTTGGTAACCATTCCAACCTTAACCTTTCTGCTGCTTGCAAAACTTGTTCTGGTTCTGTCGAATACTTTTCCAAGTCATTCATATAATCCGTTATTACATTAACCGGTACAAGGCCTCTGCTTCCATCGTAAGAAACAAGGGTACTAAAAGTGGATATTATAATCTTCAATTTCTACTGTGTAGTAGACGGTGGCCAGTTTCAGCATTTCCTTTAATAAAGTTGGTAAGTAAAGCCTTTAAAAATAGTTTTAAAATGTTGAATGGTTTTATCCGCGTCTTTCTACGATAGCGACAGACGGCAGCGACCGCCGAGCACGCGGACAGAAAAAACACCTCGCAGCCGGTTCGTAGCTTCTTGGTTCACTCTGTAGTATTTTAAACAGCCTGGTCTAAAAGTAGAACTTCTGACACAGTGCACACGAGCTAAAAGCTTTAGATTATCGCACCATTCCACTACTGCGATAATTCATTGTGACCAACTCTGGTTTACCCTTTGTATTTGCATATGTTTAATAACTCGACTTGGTTTGACTAGATTTTACCTCTCATTATGTCTTTTTGCATGATTAATTTCTCATGGCACTCGCACTATCTGTTCACAACACAAATCGTCATACTTCAATTTATCGCCATTCGTTGTAGACTTAACCATACGTTATCTTGGAGCTTTCTTTGATCCAAAACACTACTATTTTATCTAACCTACATAAAGATTAAACAATGGAAATTATGAATTCAGAAGAAACTGAAATGGAATAGCCAGTGAAAATTACAGAAGCAGCAAAAAGGATAGCACTAGAAGTACTTGCCCAGAAAATCCAGAAAGCAATATGATATAGCATTTAATCGTTTCATTGGCTGGTGTAATGCAAAACATAGCGAAAAAATAACTTAACTGAAAATGACTACGGACATATAAAAGAACCTCAAGCCTAATAAAGAGGCCTCTGAGCATAATTACCGGTCTTTTACGCCCAATATAGAATGGGATGCTAAGGACTACAGTAGTTAAAGAGCGTCCATATATAAAAAATCTGATGTGTTACACTCACATGACTTTCTCTACTCTTGTACAATCTAATTTTACAAACGCCTATTCTTCATATGCTTCATGTTAATCGATATATCGAGATGTCAATCTTATTGGTAATTTTCTTGTAGATGCAAGGGGAATATGGTAGCTTTTAAGCGATAGTCAAATATGTTAACGCTGGTTGCTATGTGGCGCATTCCATTCTCTTTGCATGTCCAGGACATAAAAAAAATGAATAACGAATTTGAGAAAAAGTAAAGTATTGGAAAATTTAAGGAAATAACAAGCAATATCTCGAAACGGTTCACTCAACAAAAGAAATGTATATGACATAAGTTGTGTATTTTAACACGATCTACATTTTTTGTGTAGTAAAATGTTTTCTATCTCTTATGGTTTACCAGTTATGCAAAAGTCGTTCACAATGAAGAATACTTTTGGAGACATTCCCAGAAAATTCGAGATATACATTTCATTTCTCATGACATTATCTGAAACATATGATATTTTCATCAAAATCGTTAGAGCCATTTTTGAGAAAATTAAAATTTTCGAAAAATGTTCCATGTAAAGGGTAGTCTGGGGTGGGGGTATTTTCTTGAAAACCTTCGTGTCGCATCTCTGGAAGATACTGAACCTAAATACCAAGTTTGGTGCTTATCCGACTGTTCGTTTTTGAGTTATGGTGTTCACAGACACACAGACACACACACCCACAGACACACACACAGACACACACACGGACATGTTTCCAAAAATGTTTTTTTTGTATTCAGGAGGTCTCAAAACATGTAAATCTCGGTGAAATCTCGGTATCGAATTTTTGGGTGGAATGCAATACTTCCCCTACTTACTATACGTAGTAGAGAAAGTAAAAATTTAAATTCAACCACCAGCGAATCAACAAAACATCTGTCTTTTCGCTTTTTATAACCGCAGTTTTCTGGTTTCAAAAGTATGCAAACTATTCTTAGTAAACCTTAATTTTCAATGTACTTCCTTATAATCGTGGAAAGCTTTGCAGAAGTAGCTATATTACACATTTAGTTATAGATACTAAGGGAACCGGGACAGTCAAATGTTTTAGAACTTTCAGCTATACGCTGAACTTTAAATTCCATACGCTTTCCATGATATCGCGAGAAACAACTGAAAATCGACAGACTTGAAAAGGATGACAAAGTACTGAACAATTCGAATCATTAATAACAGATATCTCGGAAATGCCATATACCACAAAAGACATCAATGGTGTTTTAGATCTACAGGTTTTGTGTGGTACGTTTTCGTCTATTGCTTAACGTCTACCAGTTAAAAAAATGTAATAAATAAGCCCTTCCAAATAAAAAGGACTTCACAGACTATTCCCAGAAAATTATAGATATACATTGTATTAGTTAGGTCACTATCTTTGATATATGGTATCAAAATCGTTAGAGCATTTTTTAGGGAATCATAAATTTCGAACACCCTTCCATATAAAGGGTAGTTTGGGGTAGGGGGATTTTCTTGAAAATATTCGTGTCGCATCCTGGTTATGCTGTTCACACATACACACACACACACACACATACACACACACACACTCACAGACTCATACAAGGAGCTTTTTCTAAAAATTGTTTTCCTGAGTTTAGGGGGCCTTAAAGCATAAGTTTCGGTGAAATTTTGACATTGAATTTTTGGATAGAATACAGTACTTCTTCTACTTATTATACCTATGTAGTAGAGAAAGTAAAAATGAAAATAATGAAAATGTCTTTATGTAAAGAATGGTTCAGGGTGAGATGATTTCTTTAAAAATCTTCATGTCCAATTATAGGAACATTCCGAACTTAAATATCAAGTTAGGCATTATTCCAACTTTTCGTGTTTTTGTTATATTGTTCACATATACACGCACGCACTACAGAAAAATATCTGATGTGATACATTCACATTACTTTTTCTATCCTCTACTTTAATAAGTGGGTATACAAACTGTTGTTACTAATCCATATTTTTCTATCTATTACATTTTAATCCAAATAAATCTTTGCAGAAATAGCTTCATTACACATTTTGTTATAGATACTAAGGAACAGTGATATTCAAATGTTTAAAAACTGGGAGCTATACGCTGGTCTTAAAATTCCATACTCTTTCCATACAATCGCGAGAAATAACTGGATGTTGAAAGAACTTAAAGATAATGACCAACTAATGAACAACTCGAACCTTTAATAACGGATATCTCAGAAATGGCTTATACCACAAAAACTTATTTGAAGTAAATTGTTAGTTTTAAAGAGATCTACATTTTTATGTAGTCTATCGCTTCACGTTTAGCAGCTTTCAAGATTATACAACATTTCTTCTAACTGAAGTGGAATTCACAGGCCATTCCCAGAAAGTTCATATATACGTCTTATTTGAGATGTAAATGTATTTAATGTATGGTATTTTAATCAAAGTCGTTAGAGCCGTTTTTGTAGAAAAACAAAAATTTCGAAAAATGTGCCATGTAAAGGACAGTTTGTGGTGGGGCGATTTTCTTTAAAAGGTTCGTATATCATATCTTTTTAAGCTACTGAACTAAACACCAAGTTTGGTATTTATGCGAACTTTCGTTCTTCAATTATGCTATTCACAGGCGCACACACACACATGGACTTTTTCTAAACATGTGTTGTTGTTTTTTACTTTCTCTACTACGTATAGTAAGTAGGGAAAGTATTGTATTCCACCCAAAAATTCGTTACCGAAATTTCACCGGAAATACATGTTTTGAGACCCCCCGAATACAAAAAAAACATTTTTTGAAACATGTCCGTGTGTGTGTCTGTCTGACTGTCTGTGTGTGTGTGTGTGTGTGAACAGCATAACTCATAAACGAACAGTCGGATAAACACCAAACTTGGTATTTAGGTTCAGTATCTTCCAGAGATGCAACACGAAGGTTTTCAAGAAAATCCCCCACCCCAGATTATCCTTTACATGGAAGATTTTTCGAAAATTTTAATTTTCTCAAAAATGGCTCTAACGATTTTGATTAAAATATTGTATGTTTAAGATATTTTCATGACAAATAAAATGCATATCTTGAATTTTCTGGGAATGTCTCCAAAAGTATTCTTCATTGTGAACGACTTTTGCATAACTGGTAAACCATAAGAGATAGACAAAATTTTACTACACAAAAAATGTAGATCGCGTTAAAATACACAATTTATGTCATATACATTTTTTTTTGGAGTGTACCGTTTTCGAGATATTGCTTGTTATTTCCTTAAATGTTTCAATACTTATTTTCTTAAATGAGAATTCGTTATTCATTTTTTTGTCTTGGACATACAAAGAGTATTAATCTGTGGCAAAGGGAATGGTGCTGCACCTAGCAACCAGCTATTAAGAGATATGTATGTGCTTAAAGACTACTGTATTTCCAAATTGCCCTTGTAATTATATATTCCCCTTACATTTACAAGAAAATTAGCACTAAGATAGAGTCTGCAAATGTTTATCTCGATTAACATGAAGTAGATGGAGAATAAGCGTTTGTATAAATAGTTTGTACAAGAGTAGAGAAAGTCATGTGAGTGTAATACATCAGACTTTTTTATCTCAGGAGACCTCAAAACATATATTTTAAGAAATATCGGTATCGAATGCAATACCTACACTTCCTACTATGTACGTGGTAGAGAAAGTAATAAAAACTGTTCTGATTGAGGAAATGCAACAGTGAATATTAAGCTTGTAATGGTGTAAACGTTAAAAGAACATAAAGATAAAAATAGGTATAGTACAATGCATCAGAGCATTCCTTTGTCTCCCTTGCCCTATCGTGTTTCATTCTAGAAGTTAAAATGCATCCATTTGCCTCTCTTGCTGTCTTTTCCGCATCATCCAAGTGTATGAAGCATGCATTAAACCACTCTTTACAAAGATGCAGGCCTCCCGATGCAACAAATGTCGGGGGCGTTACTATGCAAGTCAATTTCCAAGAAGACTACATAGTGGTACTCCGACAGACTCTCATCTGTTTCGCTTTCCGACCACGGCACTCTCTCTTTCATCCTTTTCTGTTCTTTGAAAAGAATTTCCACCTCATGCAAAGATGAAGGAAGGCTTTAGAAAGTGGAACAAGCAGCTCTTTGAAGCTTGATATGTACTCTCACCGGCATATGGAGCTCAAGCATTTTTTTAAGCGTAATGCTTTTTTAAACGGTTTCGATCTGGAGAAGATGCAGTGTTATAAAGGAGATCATACAGATGCATTATTAACTAAAGTCTCAGCTTTACCGAGATATCCTATCTTCCTAATTTCCCATTAAGAGGAAACTAAATGGCAAATGTTTCCAAAAGAAATCTGTGTTACATTCACATGACTTTCTCTACCCTGCACATTTTGTTACAGATACAAAGGGAACAGTGTAGACAAATGCTTTAGAAGTGGACGCTAGATGCGTGCCTTAAAATGTCATATTCTTTCCATCACATCGCTAGAAATAATTGAAAATACCAGGAGTTGAAAAGAATGACTAAGTATTGAACAATCCCGCCCATTAATAACAAATATCTCAGAAATGGCTGATTCCACGAAAATGTTACCGGAATTAAATTTTAAAAAGATCTACATTTCTGGCGTAGTACGTTTTCGTCTATCGCTTACCGTTTACCAGTTATACAAGATTATACAAAATTCCTTCCAAATGAAGAGGACCTCAAAGGCTGTTCCCAGAAAATTCAGGGTATATATTTTATTTATCATGTAAATATATTTAATATATGGCATTTTAATCAAAATTGTTATAGCCATCTTTAGAAAAGAAATTCGAAAAATGCCCCATGTAAATGGTAGTTTGGAGTAAGTGGTTTTCTTGAAAATCTTCGTGTCGCATCTTTGGAAGGTACTGAACCTAAATACCAAGTATGGTGTTGATACCAAGTATATTGCTTACAAACCCACGCGCGCGCGTGCAGACTTTTTCTAAAAATGCTTTTTTTATTCAGAGGCCTCCAAACGAGTATTTCCGGTGAAATCTCGGTATAGAATTTAGGGCTGAAATGTAATACTTGGTACGTACCAGATAAAGTAAAAAGTGGCATTTGTAGCTTTCGCTGTAGTCTTATAAATTAGTATTTCCTCTTTTATGTTGTAAGCACTAATTGTGTTTTAAATATATTTTAAAAGAATGCGAGTGTCGTATTCCCATGACCTTCCCTACTCGCTCCTCTACAAACTATTCGTATAAAGCTTATTGCTCTATTTCTTGTTGATCCATATAAATCTTCAATTTACATTTAAATTTTTCGTTGTAGGATAGATAAATGGACAGATTCTTGAACAGCATGTCGATTAGAGATACTTTGAAATGATGGTTTTCAAGTTCTGTGCTCTTTGCATGACCACAAAAAATATAAGTAACGATTTCGCATTTGAGAAAAGAATAAATGTCTGAAAATTAAAACCAATAACAAGGAATATCTCGGAAATGGTTAACGCTATAGAAATGTTATGCGGCAGAATTGTGTGCTTCGACGAGATCCACATTTTTTGTGCAGTAAGATATTTTCTATTTCTTACGGTTTACCAATAAATGCAATAGTGGTTCAGAATAAAGAGGACTTCAGAGGTTATTCCCAGAAAGTTCAAGATAATTGACATTTTATTTGTCATTGAAAATTGAGGTAGTATGTTTAACACTTAAATGATATCAGTCTAATTATATAATATAAAATATAATAAAAACCCGCCTTAAGGCAATATGTGTATGTAATAATATATAAAATGTATGTAGCAATCATTGTAGTATGTTTATTTTCATTATTATGTGCATGTAAAATAATGTTATGTGAATGTATTACGTAATTTAACAATGTAAGAGTTGTGAGAATAGAAGCAAACTACCTTTCGTAGCAAACATAATTATAAAGTAGAACCGAAAGTTGCTAACAATGAGGTAATGTTGAAACAACAATAAAGTACAAAGTTTAATAATGCTACTAATAATTCTTGGAACAATAATGTAATATTTAAAACAGTTTATAAATAGCCAATCAACAACTAGCAAAGCTTTAAGTTAAATAAAAGTAGGATTAGCCAATCAGAGATTTGAAATAGAGAAAAAGTACAAATTTAGACGGCAGACGCTACAAGACAGCGTTCCCAACCAGACGCCAAAAGACTGCGTACCCGATCGGTAAGATACAGGTTCAATGTGAGACACGAAACTTCATTGTGGTGAGAATAATATAAAGTTTAAGTGTTTAAAAAGTGCAAATAAGAATAATCTCACAGCTCTACAGTAGGATATATCAGTGAAGTGTCATTTAATCCTGTGAAGGCTTAATAAATAAAGTAATATACAATTATAATTTGTGTAAGCCTATAATTACTACTGACGCAGCCGAAGCATACATATATAATATTTAAATAAACATTTAAATACAAAGTTGATTTTTTAAACGTGGGGGCGAAGGCCACCGGAAAACTGAACTTGGGGCGAAGGCAACTGGAAAGTTTGTACCGTACGAGGGGCGAACACTCCAAGAAACAATCTCCCATACGTGGGGAAGCAATTACCCTATGAAAATATCTTAATCATTTGGTATTTTAACCAAAATGGTTGTAGTCATTGTTGAGAAAATGGAAAATAACGAATAATTTTCCATATAATGGGTAGTTTTAGGGGGAATTTCTATCATAATATTCGTGTCGCATTTATGGAAGGTCCTGAACTTAAATATTAAGTTCGGTATTTAACAGATTTTTCGTTTTTAAGTCATGCTGTTCATGGGTAAATACGTGCGTGAGTTTTTTCTAAAAATGCATTTTTGGGTTCAGGAAGCCTCAAAACGTGTTTCTGGTGAAATATCGTATCAATTTGTTAGGATAGAATAAAACACTCCCTGAACTTACTATAAGCACACAGCAGAGAAATCAATAACTGCTATACTTTTGGAGTGATACATTTAGTTCATTTTTAGGGGAAACTTTGCTCTATAATTTCGTATCATTTCTAAATTTGTCAGCTTCCGTATGTCTATGCAATATGATTATTGCTTTTTAATTATACGAAAGGCGTTTTTCTCCGTCTTTAATTCAAATAGTGTTTTCTCTGAATGACTATTTTTACTTTCTCTACTACGTATAGTAAGCAGGGGAAGTATTGTATTCCACCCAAAAATTCTATACCGAAATTTCACCGGAAATACATGTTTTGAGACCCCCTGAATCCAAAAAAAGCATTTTTGGAAACATGTCCGTGTGTGTGTCTGTCTGACTGTCTGTGAACAGCATAACTCAGAAACGAACAGTCGGATAAACACCAAACTTGGTATTTAGGTTCAGTATCTTCCAGAGATGCGACACGAAGGTTTTCAAGAAAATCCCCCACCCCAGATTACCCTTTACATGGAAGATTTTTCGAAAATTTTAATTTTCTCAAAAATGGCTCTAATGATTTTGATTAAAATATCGTATGTTTAAGATATTTTCATGACAAATAAAATGTATATCTTGAATTTTCTGGGAATGTCTCCAAAAGTATTCTACATTGTGAACGACTTTTGCATAACTGGTAAACCATAAGAGATAGACAAAATTTTACTACACAAAAAATGTATATCGCGTTAAGACACACAATTTATGTCATATACATTTGTTTTGGAGTGTACCATTTTCGAGATATTGCTTGTTATTTCCTTAAATGTTTCAATACTTATTTTCTCAAATGAGAATTCGTTATTCATTTTTTTGTCTTGGACATACAAAGAGTATTAATCTGTGGCAAAGGGAATGGTGCTGCACCTAGCAACCAGCTATTAAGAGATATGTATGTGCTTAAAGACTACTGTATTTCCAAATTGCCCTTGTAAATATATATTCCCCTTACATTTAGAAGAAAATTAGCACTAAGATAGAGTCTGCAAATGTTTATCTCGATTAACATGAAGTAGATGGAGAATAAGCGTTTGTATAAATAGTTTGTACAAGAGTAGAGAAAGTCATGTGAGTGTAACACATCAGAATTTTTATATAAAGTAGCTGTTTTCTCAGGAACCATTGAAGGTAGCTACGTGAAATTTTGAGACTTTACACTAGTAAACAGATCCTTCTTTTCTCAGATAGCAGGTGATATTTAAGGCTCTAAGTAGTCATAAAGAAGTGTCAGGGCTGGTTTCAACTGCCTAAACATGCTCACAAGCTTGTTAGAAGAGAACGAAGTTCAACTCATCTGGGTGTCGGGTCATAGTGGCATATAGGTAAGGCTGAACTTGCAAGACATGGAACAGCTTCACAATTTATTAGGGCATGTTCTAGGAACATCTCGATGCTTAGTAAGAGAGCCTATTAAGGACTGATCCTAAGTGGATCCAAGAAACAAAGATTATAAACTGTTTATTAGAAAACCACATAAGAAAACCGCTGATAGCTTACTTAAATGTAACAGACTTCAGCTGAAGAACCACTATCGCGCTTATCACAGGGCATACTCCTGTGAAAAATGACGTTTCAGGGTAACTTAGATTCAGATTGTGCAAGAGAGAGGCCGAAACAACCCAGCACATTAATGTGCTCCTGTGAGGCTTGGACTCGCAGGAGATGTATCACTTTTGGGGAAATGCTTTTAGAATCAGAAGCATTTGAAATCATATCTGATATGAGACTGTATTCCTTGGAAAGGGGTGCAGACATAATGAATTGGCTTTAAAACGATACAGGTAGCACAATTTCCCCAAGGCAGAAGTGCGTTTGGAGCAATGACGGAAATCTGTATGAAATTTTGATATGATGAAAACCAACTCAGTGCTGTTACTAATTTGCTTTGGTATTAGCGAGTTGCTTGGATATGTTTTTAAAAAGGAATTGCTAATAATTTTTAAAAAAATCTAATGTAATACATTCACATGACTTTTTCTACTCCTATAGTTTATTAGTGGGAATACAAACTGCTCTTACTAAATATTATTGTTGTGCCTATTACATTTTAATCCAAATAAGCCTTTGCAGAAATAGCTACATTACACATTTCGTTATAGTTACAAAGGGAGCAGCGATATTCAAATCTTTAAGAACTAGACGCTGGGCTTAAAATTCCATACTGTTTCCATGCAATCGCGAGAAGCAACTGATTGTTGACAGGTCTTTAAAAGAATGATCAAGTAATGAATAATTTGAACCATTATTAATGGATATCTCAAAAATGGCTTATGCCACAAAAAACTTGTTTGGAATAAGTTGTGCGTTTTAAAGGCATCTACATTTTTGTGTAGTACGTTTTCCTCTATCGCGTTTACCAGTTATACATAATTCCTTCCGAATGAAGAGGAATTCACAGGCTCTTCCCAGAAAATTCAAGATATACTTTCTGCTTGTCATGTAAATATACTTAATATATGGTATTTCAATCAAAATCGTTGCAGCCATTTTTTTATAAAATAAAAAGTTTCGAAAAGTGTTGCATGTATAGGGTGGTTTAAGGTGGGGGATATTTTTAAAAATCTTCTGTCGCATCTATGGAAATACTGAACCAAAATGCCAAGCTTTTTATTCATCCAACTTCACGTTTTTGAGTTATGCTGTTCAGTCATACACATACACACACACAAGGAGCTTTTTCAATATTGTTTTCTTTTGGATTCAGTGAGCCTCAAAATATGTATTTCCGGTGAAAACTCGGTATAAAATTTTTGGGTGGAAGGCAGTACCTTCTTTTCTGCCTACTACATAAGTTATAAAGTAAAATTTGCATAAAAGTACACCAATGAAGTTAAAGGGCATACTTCTGCTTCCTCTAGAAATTTCAATCTGCTGTGCTATAAAGTTTCTGAAATAACGATTCATGAACTTAGCAAATGTAACATTGGCGGGATAGGACTTTCGGTTTCCTTTTAACATAAATCTGATGTTTAAACTCCAAATTTTATAAAAATATTTTTCGTGTCTATTTATTCTTCCTATAAAACATTATTTTACTTCCTATTAATATAAATACACAACAAAAACGGTTTCAATACCCGTGTTGCAATAGGTACATAGAAGCGTACATGAGGCTGAGACCCAGTCCAACTGCTTATGGACAGACATACGCCAAATGTAAGTTGTATTTTGTAAAGAAAACTTAAAATAGTACTACATATGCTGGAGCTAGGGGTTTCGTTGTATTTTCGTTTTACATCACATTCAGTTAATTTAATCCACACCAATATAACATATGTGCTTTTCTCAAATAATAATATTAATTTCGTTATATTACGTCAATTTACATATTCATTCGTTCTTTCAATGCAGTAAAAAATGTTTGTTTTAAAATACAAACTCTCATGAGTCCTCTTTTTGCACTTTCAAATACTTACAGGAAGCCTATATTTTCTGGCCGAAATTCTATGTTTGATTGTGATCTACAGTTTCTTCTGTAGTAGGCTTCTGTATATCTACTTTTACTTCCCATTTATCTTACTGTACAACTTTTCGTTATTTTTTATTTCTTAAAATTGGAAATTAACATGGCGTTACTGAATTGTCTGCAAATAACGTAGGATATCGTCTTCATTTGAATGTATGTTGTATAATTTTGTATAACTTCTAACCGTAAGAGCTGGAGAAAAATATAAGCACACAAGAAGTTTAGATGTCATTAAAACAAGCTGTTTATGCCAAATAAATTGTTATGACATTTCTATTCCCAAGACATTCGCTACTCTAGGATAACGAATTTGAATGAACTTTCAAATACTTAATATGTTTTAAGTCCTAAGTGGCTATGCTCCCTCTTTCTCATTGTCATGCAAAAGGTGGCATTTCAAAGGCATCATAGAGCGGCCCGCTTTTTAAATATTTGACTATAGCTTAAGCCTACTGCATTTCGTTGCACCTACAACGAGATATGTAATGAAAATATTTCTACAAACGTTTATGTCGATTAACAAGAAGTAGATAGAAGAACAAGCTTCTATAGGAATAGTTTACGGAAGTGTGGGTAGAAATGGTTATGTGCATGCAGAATTTCAGATATTTTTTAAGAGAAACAAGATTTTTCTTGTGAAAAATCAATGACTACATATATGCCCACATTTTCTGGCATGACCAATTTCCTATTATCACGTTTTCTTTTACTGTAGAAAAGGTTTTCTCCACAGAACATGTTATTGGAGCATAGGTCATAGATGCTAATGCTGCAAGTTCTAGGGCTAATTTTTCTGTACCAGATGACTCACACAAGCCGTCCTTAATTGAAGTAAGTTATACCGTATAGCGCGGGTGCCAAAAGGTTTGCCTAAGCAGAACTGTAAAGGGGACTCCAGAACGACGAGAGGAGACCGCTAAATGAAAGACCAATGCTTAAAAACAAACACTTTAACTGCTATTACTGGTCCCAGAGCTCATTTGGTAGAGAAACTGTCAGCTGTATGAGGTGTTCCGGGTTCTATTCCCGGTTGGGCTCCAGAAAGTTGTCTTTAAACAAAAACTTCACGGTATGACCAGAGTCTGGCGTTTGAATGTGAGAGTACTTGTATGCGTGTATGGGGAGTATTATCGGTTATTTAATACGCAATTGGATCATTAACAAGAGATCGGGATTGCCATTTAACGCAAACCTGAGCACACGTACTAAGTCAATTAGTTGTCGCTGGGTCTATACAAGAGAAACAACAATATTGGGAGCCTCGGATAAATACTTTTTTTATCTGAAGAACTAAAAAGCTATTTAGGACGTTATAAGACACGCCCCTTGAAAGAGGATATAGCAAGCAAACAAACACACACACACATATATATATATATATATATATATATATATATATCAATATCAATATCAAACAACAGTTGTACATAATTATATAATTTACCAAAAAAGATGTTATAATATTTAACGACCAAGAATTGTACAAAGGCAGGTTTTAACTTAGATAAGGGACGGGCGAGCTAGCTAATTCCAGGTAAAATATAATTCTAGGTAGAGCCCACTTTTCACCAAGCTAATGAGCAAGGAACTTTAAGCAATAAGGATAAATAGAAAGAGACAGATATTGAATGGAAAGAGACAGATATTGAATCTGCTTCCGGACGCGTCACTGGGATGCGTATGCGAAATCTTTTGGAGCAGAATATTTTCATACATATGGTAATGCGGTCTGAGGACCAATCAGAAATTTCGTTACATTTTGAGGTGCGAAGGCGAGCGTCACTAGGCTTAGATATAAAAAGGGGAAGAAAGCCACAGATTTTCACGCTCTTATAGAATCTCGTCGACACACAATGATACTCTCTGGACGACAGATTCACGTGTGTGCATTGGGTGGAAGCGTGTGCAGTTAGATCAGGCTCCTAAAGTATTATAATGGTGAGAATTGTTACAATAGGAAGAGCTAGCCACCCATAAGTATTTATTTTACAATAAACCACATTTTTTAAGGGAAATACAGTGTATTTTAATTTGCCTCACCTATGAAAACCCTGAGATCCGTGAAATTAGCTAGATAGGTAATTATTAGGAATGGAGAATACAGCAGCCGACGAGCAGCAATAGCCGGAGACAAGAACACTGCAGCAGAGAGCATCAACCAGAGGAACAACACTTTCCAACTACAATTGATGCACGTTTTCCCGCTACATCATTGTGAAATTGTTAAGTCCTATTGAGTTCATATTAAGCCGTAGGAAGTGTGAAACATGTTAATATACTAAAAATGGTCCATTAAATTCAAATGAAAAAATAAGGAGAAAACTTAGGAATCTGGGACTTAGTGGTCATAACATATAAATTCTAACATCATTTTTTTGCCGATTCATCATTGTTCAGTTTCGCCAATTAGCGAGGAAAGGAACAAATTGTAACCAGTAAAGATGATAAATATGTAACAATAGTCCGACATATCTAACCGTAAGGGACGAGTCATAAATTTTTATAGAACCTCTACCGCAAAAGAGGATACAATATTCAAATACATCTACTCTCTTTCAGACCTTTAAGCGAAGGATTAATGTAACCCCCACGTCCGAATCCCTCAGGATGTCAGCAGCAGTGCAGTGAAGGTGAAATTGGGACAAGGAAACTGCACTACATGGGCGCCATAAAATGAAAATGTGCTCACTTGCCATAAAGTTGGCTACTTTGTGAAGCCATGAATCTAGATGAAGCCGGACTGCTCGCAAGAATCACCTATTGGTTTCACATAGAACCATGCGTTGGTTTAGTCCACCGCTGCCACTTGATCCTTGAAGGATATAAACCTGTATGTATGCAAGTTGATGGACCAGTCCACTACACTATAGCTGAATGTTTTGCAGTGCAACGATATTCTAGATTTTCTCTGTCCACTACCATTTCATAGGTAGTCGTCTATTAGTAATAGTAATAGTAATAGTAATATTTATTTTCATCATTATTACAATAATACAAATAAAGCTTACATCTAAAACTTATGTCTAGTGCACCAGTTTTCTAGCTCCCCCATATTTAGCCCCTAGGCTGTATATATGGGATAAAGCTACTATACCATCTCTCCACTTTACAAACTATGCTCGTTCAGCTGTACCTATCTTAAGCTCCTTATCCACTTATCCCTTGTGTTGCCTAAAAATGTCCCCATCATTTTAATTATTTCTACTTTTGTGCTTCCCAACATTCTTAATGCTACTGCTTCTTGTCGTCTATTATATATTACTAGCTTGCTCACCCGACGTTGGCTTTTTAAACTTGAATGACAAATTAATTAATTTAATTTGCCTCGCCCCATTTTTATAAATTATTGTACAATGTTCTAGAAGATTTATAAGGTGAATCCTCCCCTTTACTCTTACAATAGTAATTTCGCACACCCCTGGTTATTTCTAATAATAGATGAAAACTCCTCTGATATTCATACAAAAGATGTGGAAATGTGACGGAGCGTCCGATTTCCTTAAACTCCCCCCCCCCGACAGTCTTTCAAATTCTTGAAATGCTGTATAGCCTTTAAGTACCTTTGGTGGTGAAACAATCGCCGTCGGATTAGTAATTTTTTAGATAATTACTGGTAGAAATTTTAATTCTTTGTACGTTCTCCTTGGTTCCCTTATTATACAAGATGTATCTCCATTGGTGTCATATATTTGGGGGACGTGATCCTAATATCAAAACAGTAAAAAACTTTCATATTTACATGGGCCTGAAAATCAACCGTTTCGTTGTTATAGGTCAAAGAGATGTATTCCATGAGTGAACAGACGGATATGCGCTACACATATGGCCGTGTAGATGACAATGCAGCAAGAGACGTGAACTCTATGCAGAAAGGTACCCTGACAGGCCGTTGCCGTGTGCAAGAAAATTCGCACGAATTCATGAAAGTTTGAGAGGGAATTGTGCATTTAAGAGGAGTACTAGGAATGTTGGGAGACCAAGAGCGGTACGAGGCATTGAGCTTGAAGAACGAGTTCTTCGTGCTATGGATGCAAACCCTCACAAAGCACAAGACATATGACTATCTGGAGAATTCTGTATGAAAATCTTCTGTACCCGTATCACTTTCAACGTGCGCAAGGATTAAATGAGGCGGACCTTGAGCCAAGAAGACGTTTCTGTCAACGCATGTTACAGCAGTGCGCTGTGTTCATCAATTTGCTAGCCTGTATCTTATTCACGTATGTGGCTGATTTTACTTGCGACGGCATCTTCAATTTTCATAACACTCATAACTGGGCATTTGAAAATTCTAATGAAGTACGACAGGACAACCATCAACAGCGGTTCTCTCTCAACGTTTGGGGTGGATATTCATGATCACCTCATTGGTCCCTACTTCTTCCCTCCGCGTCTGAATAGACAAACCTATCTCCAGTTTCTCAGAAATGGGTTGCATTACTTAACTGATAATGTGCCTCTGGACACCATCCAACGAATGTGTTTTTACACAATGGTGCTCTAGCTCATTTCAGTATGGTAGTTCGTAAGTTTTTGTAGATTTTCGCAAAGATGGATTGGTCGAGGGGGACACATTGCATAGCCTGCTCGATCGCCTGATTTGAATCCAATGGATTTCTTCGTCTGGGGACATTTGAAGTCCTTGGTTTATGCGACTCTTGTACCTGATGTTCACATTCTGGGAGGACGTATCCAATCTGGATTTGACCACATACAAAACACACCAGTAATTTTCAACAGAGTACGCCAGAGCATGAAACGCAGGGTTATTTCATGCATCAAAGCAGGAGGAAGCCACTTTCAGCAGTTTTTGTAACTTTCGATTTTGTGTTGTAACTGAAATAAATGATTTTCAGATCCATGTTCATATAAACCTTTTTCACTGTTTTGAGTCAGGAACGCGTCCCCCTTGACACCAATCAGATACACTCTGTATAATAACATAAAAGCTACATTTCACATACTAGAGAAACACTTAACATATAGAACCGAAATAGAGGTGAAGCTGGTGAGTATAAGTTCCTTACTCCCAGGCAACCAAGTTAACTTATTTGAAAGATCCAGTCTGCGACTAATGGGAAAACTGATCTTCCCAGTTGCCAATAACTGCTAAATAACCGTTCATCAATTTCTTGTTAGCAACTTTATCTCTTTATACAATTATACAACGAACTTCATTACGTCATAAGTACAAAGGAAGTAAATCCAAGGAGTTTATTAAAATATTTTAGCATTTGTAATGCAGGCGTATGGTAGCGTTATAAGCAAATATTAGATTCTCTTATTTTGCAACGTCTTCTGTTTTCTTAGTTGCAAACTCATGACCATCTCCATATGTAAGTTTAAAATTTTCTTCCATTGGCATAGAAATATCATAATCTGTTTGCAATAACCTAAACATTTGTATTGAAAATTCCATTTCCATACACACTTTACAGTTAAAAATGTGCATATAATGTTTAAACGTTTTCGATCTTCAAATGAGCCAATATAAACCCCGTGACATCTAATGTCCATAGCATTTGAATCAGAATAAAAAATGCAAACAATTTATATAGTAAAATATCAGGTATTCCATTTAAAGAATACAACTTTGTCGCCGCGAATTTCAGGAACACCCTGTATAACTACTCTATATTGCAGACCTTGATAAACACTAAAATGCAAATACAAAGCAATTTTTAGCCATCCACTCCAATTATGGAATTATCCCACAGGTAATGGGGCACGTGGTATATTTGTTTTTTGGAGGTTATATAAAACGCTGCAAAGTCTGTAACAGCGAGATACGCCAGCAGAGCAACGTGGAATACGCTTAAGATGCTGAAGTATTTTACAAAGAGACCATGCATTGTGTAGACCAAAAACTTACCTAGATTTTTAAAATCTGGGCTGATTCCTTTTTATTACAAATGTTTATGCGTTTTACAAAAATCAAACTTTCTGGTCATGTCTTGAGCTTTCCTTCGAGTTCTCCAAGGGGTCAGCTTGTCCGTTAGAATGGCAGACATCAGATATTGAAGGCAATCACTAGCGATGTCTTGGACCAAAATCACTATCCCAGTCACTGTGAGTAGGCTCCTCTTCCCATTTCGGAGGGGGAAAGCATTTTGTAAACCCCACAGCCCCTTTGGAAAAGTAAATGGAACGCGAAATCAGATTTGACCGACTTTTTCTTTTTATTCTTTTCTTACGAACATCTCTGACGCTGAGAATTCTACACACGTCTATCTCCGTTCCTTTTTCTTCATATTTTGCTGCAGTCAAGTCTTCTTCCAGAGCGTCCCTGGAGCAAGGACAGATTGATGGCGTAGTATTCCAGGGGCGACCAAAGTCAGACACTATCAGGAACCTTTGTAGGCTAAAGCGCCAATAAGAGATAGCTAAAAGAACAACACCTTCCATTACTTATCTTTCTTCTGTGTGAGTAATTTATAAAACTAATCGTAAAATATACCTGGAGCTTATTTTCGAAAGGACAAATCCAATTTTTAAGGGACATAGATACTGAAATTTCGGCCACAAACCTGAAAAACATCGAATTTTAAAAGCTTCACATCACGATTCTAAAGATGTTAGATGTATTCAGGGATTTATAAAGGGACGACAACTATCTTAAAGAGACTCCTGCGCAGGCCTTTTCTATGAAGAAACAGATTTTTCTGAGAACGGTCTATTTTAATACTGCAGGGACTTAAACGGGAAATAGTTTACTAGAAAAACTTTATACTATTCGGTTTTTCCTCAGTATTCAAATATACGTTTGTATGTAATCACTGGTAGCTATTAAATACGTTAAAGCAATTGCTTGCATTAGTGTGTCCCTTGGAGCATTTTCTAGGCTTTAAGAATACAAAAATAATTAAGGAGGCATATTTAAAACACCATTGAATCAAATTTTTGTTGTTGTTCACCAACGGCACTAGAGATTAATTGATCTGCATCATTTTCCCTCTGGCTTCAAAATATAAAGTCTGTAAGATATCACCTTTAAAGCTTTTGTTGTTTGTTCAGGATGACATCATCTTCACAGAGAGTGCGCTTGGGTGTGGGTAGGCATCGTACACTATGTGATCAAAAGTATCCGGACTCCCCCACAAACATACGTTTTACATCTTAGGTGCATTGTGCTGCCATCCACTGTCTGGTACTCATTATCCGCGACCTCGGTAGTCATTAGACATCGTGAAACAGCAGAATGGGACGCTCCGTGGAACTCACGGACTTCGAATGTGGTCAGGTGATTGGGTGTCACTTGTGTCAGAAGTCTGTACGCGAGATTTCCACACTTCTAAACATCTCTAGGTCCACTGTTTCTGTGATAGTGATAGTGAAGTGGAAACGTGAAGGGACATGTATAGCACAAAAGCGTACAGGCCGACCTCGTCCGCTGACTGACAGAGACCGCCGACATTTGAAGAGGGTCGTAAAGAGTAATAGGCAGACATCTATCCAGACCATCGCACAGGGATTCCAAACTGCATCTGGATCCACTCCAAGTACTATGACAGTTAGGCGTGAGGTGAGAAACCTTGGATTCCATGGTCAAGCGGTTGCTCATAAGCCACACATCACGCAGGAAAATGCCAAACGACGCCTCGCTTGGTGTAAGGAGCGTCATCATTACACGATTGAACATAGGCAAAACGTTGTGTGGAGTGACGAATCACGGTACACGATGTGGCGATCCGATGGCAGGGTGTGGGTATGGCGAATGCCCGTTAAACGTCATCTGCTAGCGTGTGTAGTGCCAACAGTGAAATTCGGAGGTGGTGGTGTTGTTATGGTGTGGTCGTGTGTTTCCTGGAGGGGGCTTGCACCCCTTGTTGTTTTGCGTGGCACGATCACAGCGCAGACCTACATTAATATTTTAAGCACCTTCTTGCTTCCCACTGTTGAAGTGCAATTCGGGGATGGCGATTGCATCTTTCAACACGATCAAGGGAACCTGTTCATACTGCACGAGTTGTGGCGGAGTGGTTACACAACATAACATCCCAGCAATGGACTGGCCTGTACAGAGTCCTGACTTGAATCCTATAGAACACCTTTGGAAAGTTTTGGAACGACTTTGTGAGAGGCCTCACTGACCTACATCGATACCTCTCCTCAATTCCGCACTCCGTGAAGAATGGGCTGCCATTCCTCAAGAAACCTTCCAGCACTTAAATGCAAGAATGCCTTGCGAGAGTGAACGCTGTCGTCAAGGCTAAGGGTGGGCCAACACCATATTGACTTCCAGCATTACCGATGGAGGGCGCCACGTACTTGTACGTCATTTTCAGCCGGGTGTCCGGGTACTTTCGATTACGTAGTGTATCTGTTCTGCGAGGCAATCGTGGCCAGTTGCCATCCTAAATATGGCCACTGCAGTCTTCCTTGGCATTTTTTGTATGTCAGCTCTATCTTTAATATTCTTATAATTCTAACTCTTTTAACATTTTTGGCTTGGGGAGCATGCCTGTGTTGTAGTCCATTTAGCGTTACCCAGGGAACACCACGTGGAGGAGGACTACGTTGTTCCCCGAATCAAATTTCTTGAAACTTATAATCCACTAAAACCCAATAATTATAACTTATAATTTCACCTGCAATTATCCTACAAAATGTGAGCTCATTTGACCCACACTTTAAAAGTTTCAAATTTTTACTTTCTCTACCCGTGTATAGTAGGTAGAGAAGATACTGCATTCCATCCAAAAATTCCATACCAAGGTTTCATAGGAAATACATGTTTTGAGGCACCTTGAATGCAAAAAACAAGCATTTTTTTGAAAAAGGTTCGTGTATGTGAACAGTATAACTCTAAACGGAAAAGTCGAATAAAATATCCAACTTTGTATTTAAGTTCGGTATCTTCCAGAAATGCGACAAGAAGATTTTCAAGAAAATCCCCCAGATCAGAGTACTCTTTACATGGATTATTTTTCGGAATTTATTTTATCAATAATGACTAAGCATTTTGATTAAAATACGATATAGGGTGCTTTGCAAAATGAATAACCACCCCGATTTTCAGCTATAGAAGAACATAGGTGTCTAATAAGCTTGAATGATATATTCATGCAATATATTTGAGTGCCTGTATCATGTCAAACCACGGAAATATTTGACCTGTTTGCCGTACAGTAACACGACCACGGGACCATTGGTCTGTTGCAAAAGGATATAACCATGCATCATACCCTCCTCTCACCGTTTTAACGACTGATCATAGCAGCCGTAGAGGGCGCAAGCACATCAAATTGACTGTTTACATGGGACGTAAATTGGCGTTATCAGGCGAGGATAAAGGGCAAATAATTGCGTATAACAAGGAAGGTTTATCACCTAGAGAAATAGTAAGGAGGATTCACAGATCTCCTTCTATTGTGAACAATTATTTGAACCTTGGGACGAATAACTACTAAGAAGTCTCCTGGAAGGCCACAGAAACACAAAGGCAGGAGAGAATCGTAATCAAACAACTAAGTACAGGGGCAACCTCCTTGGAAAGATTGACTCAAGATCCAAACATTCCGTGCACAAATCTAGGCTATCCCGAATGGTAGCACAAAAGAAATTCTTGTTGCATAAGGGAAAGAAATGGCAGCCTCGGCTTAGTGAAGTGCATAAGAGAAGGCGGATATTCTGGGCAAAAAAGCACGTGACCTAGAGAACCCAATGAAAGCAAGTAGTGTTCAGTGATGAAAAATCTTTCAATTTAGATGGGCGAGATGCAGCAGCACGCTATTGGCATGATTTGTGGAAAGAACTCTTATGTCTAAATAAACACCTGTCATGCGTATGTGTATTTTTTTAATATTTGCTTTTCTTTCTATATCTGGCAGAGTGGTTGTATCGTTTTGCAACACACTTTATTAAGAATATTTGCACTACAAATAAAATGTATATCTTGAATTTTCTGGAAATAGCCGTAATGTCCTCTTCATTCACAAAGAATTTTGTATAATCTTGTATAACTGGTAAGCGTCAAGCGAATGATGAAAACGCACTACACAAAAAATATAGATTTCTTTAAAACACACAGTTTACTTCAAATAAATTTTATGTGCCATAATCCATTTCCGAGATATCCGTTATTAATAGTTCGAACGTTCCTTTGTCATTCATTTCAAGTCCTGATGATTTTCAGTTGTTTCTTGCGATTACATGGAAAGAGTATGGAATTTTAAGGCCAGCATAAAGCGTCCTGGTTTCAACACCTGGCTGTCGCTGTTCCCTTTGCATCTGTAACGAAATGTGTTTTATTTCGATTATAATGAAGATAGAAAAATAAACTTTCGTGAGAATAGTTTGCATATCTACTAATAAACGAAAAAGGGTAGATAAAGTCATGTGAATGAGACTAAACAAAACGCGTGGAGCAGCAGTCCGTTGCCACGCCAAGGCCTGCCTCC
This sequence comes from Deroplatys truncata, assembly GCA_030765065.1. Classification (NCBI taxonomy): domain Eukaryota; kingdom Metazoa; phylum Arthropoda; class Insecta; order Mantodea; family Mantidae; genus Deroplatys; species Deroplatys truncata. Next base: position 68,696,341 of record CM060976.1, on the reverse strand, counting down.
CGGCCGCTGTGTATCCCACCTCTGCCCACAAAAGATGTCATGAGCGGGGCGCAGTACTGGAGGATGGAACATAGTCAGCGGCGCGGATCCCTCCCGGCCGGTGAAAGTGGCCTTCTTAACCTGGAGCCGCTACTTCTCAATCAAGTAGCTTGGTCCCTCAGGGACCTAATGAAGCTCTCACTCTTTCTCAGGTCACGCAGAGAGAGAAAGTCCCCACGCCGGTACCGGGAATCGAACCTTGGCCTCCGCTTAGTAAGCAGCTGCGCTACCACCGTGCTGAGGAGACGATTATGTGAATGAAACACATCTGATTTTTCTACCATTGTCCTTCAAAATGAACCATAGATTACCATTTCAGAGAGGCATGCAGATAGATGTAAAAATAATTATATTTGTGCTTATTTTTGTGTTATTCAGATAATACACAAACAATAAATTTAAGACATCCAACGATACATGTTTACAAGTTTGTGAATTAGACAAATAGAATTATATTTACGTATAATGGATATGACGTCAGCGTAATGAAACAGTCTATATGATCTTTCCTCCATCGGGCCTACATCTCGTGCTAGTTTACATTTTTTCACCAGGTCCATTTGCCTCGGTCGGGTAGATGTGAAGTTAACGATACTTTCAATATCCACCTGAACTATGATGAGTGATTTTTTCTCTTCTGGTGTTCCTAGATTGCAAGTGTTCGGATAGGCCCTCTAAAGTTTGTCGTGCATTTCCAGATTATATAATATATTTTATGCAACCCTAACAACAACCTACACAGCGTTACTGTGTTCAATATCGTGCATAATTGGCTCATTATGGTACGCGCGCCTATAATAGCAATGACGTAATGCCGATATTCCAAGTTGCCATCGCTTAGAGAGAGCACATAAAAGCCATGGTGTGATATTCTTTTCTGTAAGCAAAAAAGATCAAAATCGCCTATAAATTATTAAACATAATGTAATTCAGATCTGCATTTATAATTACTTCCATACTGTGCTGATATAGGGTACATCACAGCCCGTAACATCTGCTCACTTTTCTCTTGCAAGGGAGTGTATGCATGGACTGTCTCGTTGATTGGTTCAACACGCCAGGCAATAACAAATGAAATTTAGGAAGAGAAGCTAACGTCTTATTTACGAACATATTAAGAAACATGACACTCGTAAAAACTGAAGCACAAATCATCAAGATTTTTCACTTGTTGCATAAGTTACTATTATATAAACTTGCTTTTCGTAGCAAAAACAAATTATACATACTCAACTCTGTGATTAAAGTAAGATTTGTTTCACAGAGCTCGTTTGTATTTGATTTTTTTCTAGTATACTTACCTCATTCACGTCGCATAATACTAAAACTTATAGAATAAGAAATCCTTTGCTACAATAACAAAATCAAAACAATGTACATAATTAAATAATCTGTTCTTTAAATGTAACAGTTTTCGACAAAAGATCATCGCTAAAAGCGCTATAAATAAAGTTGGAATGAAGATGGGTTGTACAAAGGAGTTTGCTGTTGACTATAAAAATATTTCCTCCAGGTCCCGAGGGAGAGATGATGATGTGAAGCACCAAAACTGCAACTGGGTATTTTGTTAAAGCAACTGCTAGCGAGAGCTATCGTCTAGCGTGTGAAACAAAGTCACGTTTTGCATTGGATGAGGCGTCGTATCACCTCACCAGAATGTCAAATATATGAGGAGAGAAGAATAACACAGTGGAGTCGTGTGACATGGCAAAGGCAAAAATAAACCAACCATTACAGTTACCCCAGCTCTCATTCTAACAGCCCGCTCGTCAAAGAAAACAGAACCAAATAAACACACTGTTCCTATTCCATAAGGGCTTAAACGCGAGCTGTAGTAGCTGTAGCGTCATTATGTGTATTAATATTATAAACATAGAGAGAAAGTGTGTGTGGGGGTAAGTTTAAAACCACATACTCGTCGACCATAATATGAATGAGCGCCACTGCTTTTGTTAACAATGCGAACGTTCATCAAGGCTAGGGATCAGAGTGTAATGAGGTGCAGGGCGATAGGGGGATGTACAGTTACACAATGAAAATAGTACTACATTTGCAGGCCTCAGCCTCGCTAGTAACTGTAACTGCGGATGTTTTCTTTACCTGATTGTCCTTCCGATGCCCCGCCCACTTGTTCCTCAACTGTTTAGTTCCTCTACCCAACACACGCATTCATATTGAGGCGTACTACTACGAACATATTGCTCATAATAGCAGGTACTTAAATGGATGATTCATTTTTAAATTTTCTGCGTGTAAAAACAGAAGTTAATTACACAGGCCATCCGTTTGGGCAGGCATAAAATAAAACAGATATGAAATTTATAATAATACTGCTGGAGAATTCATTTCACTTCCAATGTGATACTGAGGAATGAGAGCTTATCATCATTGTTATCCCATAAGAAACAAAATACATGTAGATTATTGAGCAATGATCAAGTAAACAAAATGGCGTTTGCTGCACAACGAGCGAAATGTGTCTTCTGGTTTGCTGAATGTAAAAGATTAAGAAGTGTTCAGTGGCGGTTTCAACGAGAATAAGGTGCTTGGAGGGCTCCAAATTGCAAGTCAACAGGGTTGTGGTTTCGCAGCTTGAAAGAATGGCGTTCAATATGCCACATACAGGTGGCCGTAAGCGCATCCCTGAAACTGAATCTGCTGTCAACGGCACAGAGATGGCTATAGTATCAACGTATATTTAGAAAATACTAAAACTTTATGCATCGTGTTTAGGTTGATCAGCAGCAGCATTTGCATCTATTATGCGCGATCATAGAGAAGAGGACTTCTTAATTAATCGGGGTTATTTTCTGACAAAGCAACCTTCCGTGTCACTGAGCGAATGAGTGACCGCAGTGCAATCATATGGAAACGCTAGCCCTAAGGTTAATGTCTGGTGCGCAGTAAGCAGCTATAAATTGTGTGGGGTCATTTATGTATGCAAACAAACAGACCAGAACCATACCCGGCATCTTGAAAAGCTTTTTCGTACCATAGCTGCAACGGGGAAATAATATCATTCAACAATATCGTCCGTGGTTATCTGAGTGACACGTTGGTAACAATTCGGCGGAGGGCTGCGGATTTTTTCGGGCGTAAAAATCCTTAGCATGGCTTTCTTCGGAAGGTAAGTAAAGCCGGGGTCCCGTATCGTAGATTTACGGCACGTAAAAGAACCTCAAGCCTGATAAAGAGGCTAGCAGTTAAAGAGAGTCCATAAATAAATAAAAAAAACTTTGTAACAATTGGAGCAGGGCCAATTATGTGGCCTCCAAATTCCCCAGACCTGACGCCATTCGATTTCTTTCTCTGGGGTTTCCTGACGAATGTGTATGCAGAGTTTATACAAAAGCGTATTATTCTTATATTCTTCTCGTTAATCAAAATAAAACTTAAATTCACATTTATAGATTTCGCTGTAGGATGCAATAGGTAAAGCGATAGTCAGATGTTTAAATAGACTGTTGCTACGTAATGGCTTTGAAATTCCATACTCCTTGCATAACCAGCAGAGAAAAAACGAATAGCGACTTTCCAGTTGAGAAAACTTACAATATTCAAACCAAAACAACGAATATCTCTGAAATGTTTAACTCCACAAAAACTTTTATTTGACAAACTCTGTGAGTAACGAGATCTACATTTTTTTAGTTTGTAGTTATGCTGTTTACAGACACAAACACATACATGGACGTTTTCCTGAATATTTTTTTTATTCAGAGGGACTCAAAACATGTATTTCCGGTGAAAACCCGGCATCTAATACAATATTTCCCCTACTTACTATTTGTAGTAAGATAATGGTTTGCCGTGCCCCTTTCTAAATTTCTAACAAATTTACAGTGGATGTAAAGAATAAAATACGATTCACAAGCAACTGCTATGTCCTCAACTAGCAACTATTCAGGTTTGTTCCGGAAAAAGTCAAAAGGGCTCACAGCTACAACCTCGGTTTCTTTATAAAGCGCTGAGGGTGGTGACGGCACTTCCATTTCCTGGCTCTGTCACTAGAGGCGATGAGAACACGACAGCTGTTTTCTTTGGTAATAGGTACAGCTTATCATTTATAACAGCGGACTGCAACTGAGATCCTGTGAACAACCAGAGCCCCTATTGTGCCTTTTTGCATACCGAATAATTCTGACACAACAAAACGCTCTTGCCCCTAAAGGAATATCCTATTTGTCACGAGGAAGCATAGGTGAAAGTGTAAAGCTGTTAACTAACCGGTTATACGATTATTTTATAAATATAACAACGGAATTTCTAGTAAAGCAGTTGCGTCCATAGGTACACTTGTCCTTATTGCCATCAGTTCCGGAAATATAAAATATAACGATATAACTTATTACATTACCGACCGAAAAAATTTCCTCTGCTTTTATATTTAAAGTTCACTGTGTATACACACTATGTATATGTTGTATATTACAGCTGTAATTTGTATAGTTGATTGTATTATTATTTTCGTGGAATAGTCTTAATAAACGAAACCGTGATTTAATCTGCCTTGGGTAAAAGCTGGTAATTTCAGAATCACGGCTCCTACTACTATAGGCAACCGACTTACTGCAAAGTACGTGTTAAGAGCTGTTTATCAAACGGGTTTTGGTTATTAATTTGTACCATTCAGACCTTCGAATACAAATGATCTCGCTCATCCAGGCGAGCTGAGTATACTGGAATCCGGTGCCCCGCTCTCAGTCCGCTCATTTGGTATACCAAACGAGTTGGTGTATCACTCCCTGTTCGACCATCTGTGACCAGACGCAAGGGGAAGGCTCTGGCTGGTTGCTTCATTGTTGATGTTGCCACACAGTACTTTATGGGCAGCCTAAGTTCGCGTGATATTTGGTATGGAGTCGAGTGATACAAGTGAATATCCTTCTTAGGATTAAATGGAGTTCCTCAGTTAGAGTACAAAACCGGAAGAATCAATGTTTAGAATAACTTCGAAACAACGTTGCTGTATATAACAGCAATAACACTAACGATAGTAATAATAATACACTAATACGTTTAAAGCTTTTTTGAATTTTTTTATGCTATTTGAGAATTCGTATATTAAAATATTAAGTTGCTCTCATATATCGTTAGTTTTCCATTAGAGTTTTGCCATTACCGAGTTAATTTGTATCTCGTTAAAACAAATTTTAAGCACAGCAAACATTTTTCAGTAGTGGACCTAACTGTATACCAGAACACCGACAAACCTTCAGAGGTTGTTCAGCGATACCTTCCGAGTATTTTGGTATAAACGACCCACGGTCTCCTGCGCTCGTTACAGAGTAATTGCATTTCGTTTGGTTTGTTGGACCAATTAGGTTTGCATCTGTATTGCACTGAAAATACTGCACAACAGTGCAAATGTCGACAGTATACGTAGTGTATCTCGTTTGTAAACAAATTGTTTCCATTCGCTCACGGTAACTGCTGTTGACGAAAGAGGAAAAAAAGAAGCCTTTGGAAATTATGGAATAATTTGAGTTATATCAGCTCTTGGTTTCCTAGGGTTTGTTGTATGAACAGTAATGCTCTCCTTAACTCGTTGACCTCAAGGTTGCATAAAGTACTGCTCGGTTCTGTCTAGAGTTTTCTTTTTCCGGCGTGCTAGTTGTGGGTTAACAGTGATATACAGCAGTATTTATAGGTTTACTGATGAAAAGTTGGCGATATACACCTCGTGTATGTGTTCACTGAATACAATGGAAGAGCTGTGCCCGCACCAACGGCAACTACATCACAGTACGTTTGCATCTGTACATATGCGCCTACACGAAACTGGATCCTTGCGTGTTAGAATGGAAGGTACTGGCCGTGCAAGGTATACCAGAACACCCGATTTGGAAGAGAATGTGTTGCACGCGATTGATAACAATCCTGCCGCTAGTAGTCGGCGTGTTACACGAGTTCTGAACACAAGAAAATCAGCTGTTTTGAGCGTCGCACATGAACAACAATTGCACCTGTATCATCCAAAGGTGCAGTCACTGCAGCCAGCAGACTTACTATTTCGAGTGGAGTTTGCAAATTGGTTCCTACAGCAATATGCAGAATACTGCAATTTTCCTGTTTTGGCGTTGTTTATAGACGAGGCCAAGTTTACAAGGGAGGGCATGTTCAACAGTAGGAATAGCCATGTGTGGGTGTGTCCATCGTATAAACAGCAGTTTGCTGTGTATGTATTGGCTGGTATTGTCAACGATTTTGTGATGGACTTTACGTACTTTCTGATACTCTGAACGGAGTCGTGTACAAAACGTTCCTTCAACTTGTCTTCCCCTAGTTCATAGAAGGTGTGCCGCTGAGAATTCGTCAGCTTATGTAGGTTCAACATGACGGCAAACTTTGCACTTAATGTTAGGAACTAAGTTGATGTACAGTTTGGACGACAATGGTTTGGTCGCGATGCTCCTTTCCAGGGCCACCAGACATGGCACCAATGGACGTTTGCCTCTGGAGGCATGTGAAGAGCCTAGTTTACGAGACACTGGACGATATTCGCATGGACTTGATTGCTAGAATTATCGCAGTCTCGGAAGTAGGACGCCAAACTCCTGGAACGCTTGATCGTTTAAGAACAGTCGATGGTGCGTCGCTGATCACTCTGCCGTGATCATAATGGTCGACATTTTAAACCATACCTGTAGGGCAACAATTCTGCATTTGTTACGTATTGTACTGTACACTGACAGATCAGATTGAATACACTATGATAAAAGTGTACGTGTTTCGTCTGTGGGATGTTGCATTACTCTGTGTTGTGTTATACGTTTTGGTTATTGCATGTTATACAGGCTTCTTCACTATTTTGAAGGTATTTTCACAGAAACAAGGATGATTGGAGAAACAATCCGAATAAATCATAATTACATTATTACTCTGCAATAACCGCTGAAGACTATGGGTCCCTTATTCGTACCAAAATATTCAGACGGTATTCCTAAACAATCTCTGAAAATTTGTCAGTGGTGTTCTGGTTCACCCTGTATAACACCAATGTAAAACAAAAACTATTCAGTTAATTAATTTTAATTTGTGATAAGGGTACCCACAGTTTAAAAAATGTTTAAAAGATCGATTTTTATATCCATAATATACTTTGAACTTTTAGCTTTAATTACATGCAAAGGCTTTTGTTTTCACAGTCACTTAAAGCTTCAACAGGTGACCTTTAAATACGTATTCAAGAGCACATGTTCCAACGGTATGTATTTACTTTCAATGGCATTTATTTGGCTTGTTTTTTCTTGCACTGTTGCGCATGCAGTTTGTAAACAATCTTGTTTCAGCAGAAACCCAGAGAGAATGGAATTAAGAAACTGGCATATGGGTTTTGCTTCACATATAAATTGCTTAAGATATTATATAATTAATTTGATCACTGAGGATAAACTTTCACAAAAAATTACATATAAAGGTTTTAATTTTTTTCTGAAATCACTAGATGAGTGAAAACATTTATATATGGCAGTTTTGTGTATTAGCATCTAAATAATATGGAAGTATTTTTGTATTTTTCAAAATTACGATTTCCGCATCGTGTGGAACGCCTGACTAATTAGCATAATAAAGCTAAACTAAAATGTTTTTTTCAGTAAATAACAGACATCTGTATTAAATATAAAATACATGTATAATTGTCGTACAGCGCCAAAGATTTGAAATATTTAAATAAAATTTGTAAGATTTAGAAATTTCAGCTTTAGGTACCTTTAAAGATTGGTAGTGACATAGTTTAATTTAATGATAATTTTGCATTCTTGAACTTACAGGATAATCAGTATTGAATTTATTGTATTATATATAACTTGCAAGGCTTATTTAACCAAATGATTATGCTCATGATTGAATTGCCTTCTTTCTCGCAAATTCCGAATGTAATTGTATATAAAACGTATATGATATTTATTTTGGAACATATTTTAGTAAATGCTTTGCTTAGAGCAATTACAGAGAAAACGTAGCAGAATGGAGTTTATATATCATAATATAGTAAAAGAGTTTTGACCGTAATTAAATCAAAAAATTCTGTGTTACATTCACACGACTTTCTCTACCCTCTATTGCTTATTACTACTCATAACAAACCTTATTTTTCTTTCTTCATTTTAATCCAAATAAACCTGCAGAAATAGCTACATTACGCATTTCGTTATAGATACAAAGGCAACAGCGAGTCAAATATTTAAGAACTGGACGCTGCCTTATATTTCATACAACATACATGGATTTGCGATAAAAAAACTGAATGTTAAAATGACTTTAAAGAATGACCAAGTAATGAACAATTCGAACCATTAATAGTGGATATCTCGGAAATAGCTTATACTAAAAAAATTGGTATTTGAAATAAAGGGTGTGTTTTGAAGAGATTATATTTCTTGTATAGTACGTTTACGTCTATCACTTACTGGTTATACAAGATTATACAAAAGTCCTTCCGAATGAAGAGGACTTCATAGATTAATCAAGTTCAAGAAAGAACATAGACTGGAAAGTTCAAGGTATACATTTTTATTTGTCATGCACATATCATTAATATATGGTATTTTAATCAAACTCTTTAGAGCCATTTTTAGAATATCAAGAATTTCCAAAAACATTTCAAGTTAAGGGTAGTTTGGGGTGGGAAATTTTCTTGAAAATCTTCGTGTCGCATCTTTAGAAGCTGTTGAACTAAATACCAAGTTAGGACTTTATCTGACTTTTCGTTTTTGTTCTTTACTAAGTATAGTAAATAGGGGAAGAAGGTATGGCAGTCCATCTAAAAATTCGATACTAAGATTTCATCGGAAACACATCTTTTGAGGTGCCCTGAGTCCAAATAAAGCATTTTTGGAAACTTTTCCGTATGTGTGTGTCTGTGTGCCTGTCAACAGCATAACTCAAAAATGAAAAGTCGGATAAGTACCAAACTTGGTATTTGAGTTCAGTATCTTCCAAGGATGTGATACGTAGATTTTCAAGAAAATTCCCTCATCCCAACTAACCTTTACATGGAAAACGTTTCGAAAATGTTTATTTTCTCAAAAATGGCTCTAACAATTTTGATTAAAATATCATGTATTTAAGATATTCTGTAGCAAATTAAATGTATATCTTGAATTTTCTGGGAATGTCTCCAAAAGTACTCTTCATTCTGAATAATGTTTCTATAACTGGTAAACCGTAAGAGATACACAAAACTTTACTACACAAAAAATGTATATCTAGTTAAAACACACAATTTATGTCACATACAACTTTTTTGGTCGAGTAAACCATTTGCGGGATACTCCTAGTTATTTGTTTGAATTGTCCAATATGTATACTTTTTCTCAAATGAAAATTCACTATTCTTTTTTTTTCTTTTTTAAGAATGGAATGCTCTAAATAGAAATCAGCTCTTAAAAGATTTGACTATCGCTTAAAACCTACCATATTTCCCTTGCACCTACAAGAAAATTAGCAATAAGGTAATTTCTGCAAATGTTTATCTGGATTAACATTAAGTAGATGGAAAATAAGCGATTGTAAAAATAGTTTGTAGAAGACTAGAGAACGTCATGTGTGTGCAACACATCAGATTTTGTTTCTATCTACCTCAATTTAATCGAGATAAATCTGTGCAGAAATAGCTGCATTACGCATTCGTTATAGAAACAAAGACAACAGCGATACTCAAATGTTTAAGAACTAGACCCCATATACTGGCCTTAAAATTCCATACCGTTTCCAAGCATTCCCGAGTAACAACTGAATGTTAAAAGGAATTTAAAGAATGACCAAGTAATGAACAATTCTAACCACTAATAACGGCTATCTCAGAAATTGTTTCTGCCACAAATAAGTTATTTGAAATAAATTGTGTGTTTTAAAGAGATCTATATTTCTTGTGTAGCACCTTTTCGTTTATCGCTTAATGTTTACTAGTTATACAAGATTATACAAAATTACTCATGAATAGAGAGAACTTCAAAGGCTATACCCAGAAAATTCAACTTGTACATTCTATTTTTCATGTAAATATCTTTAATATGTGGTATTTTAATCAAAATCGTCAGCCATTATTTAAAAAATCAAAACGTTTCCAAAAATCTTCCACCTGAGGGTAATTTGGGTGAGGGAATTCTCTTGAAAATTTCCCTCTCACATATTCAGGAGATACTGAATCGAAATACCAAGTTTAGGCTTTATCTGACTTTTCGTTTTTAAGTTATGTAGTTCAGACACACACACACACACACACACACACACACATACATGCAGACTATTTTCTACAATTTTTTTCTGATTCAGCAACCTCAAAACATGTATTTCCGGTGAAATCTCGGAATCGAAATTTTGTGTGAAATGCAATACTTTCTCTACCTATTATGTACGCGATATAAAAAGTAAAAATGTATATCTCTTTAAAGTAAACAATTGACTTCTAATAGCTTCTTCTGTGGCATAAAATATTTCTGAGATATTCATTATCATTGGTTTGAATGTTCCAATTCTTCGTAATTTTTAAAGTCGGTATTCAGTTGTTTTCTAGATGACATGGAAATAATATGCATGGGAGATCAAGGCCAGCATATGGCACCATCACACCATCGATTGTTTTCTGGATACACCTTGTATCTGGAACGAAATCTGTAGTGAAATTATTTCTTTACAGCTTTATCTCGATTAATATAAGCAGATAAATAGGCTTTCATAAGATTGGTTTGTAGAATGTATATAACAATAAACTATAGTGGGTAGAAAAGAATATGTAAAGGTAACACATCAGATATATATTTTTTTTCATAAGATTACTCTATCCCTCAAATATAGAAGAATGTGAAAAAATATGCAACAGTAACCTTACCCAAGAACCGACACCTAGCAGGGGCAATGACATATTAAATTTTCTTTCTGTCTCTGGGCGAAGTTGTAGCTTCCCTACCCTCACGGAAGCCCCAGCAAGAAGGGCAGGAAGAGTGTTGACACTTAGTGGAGGAACAAAAGGGCTCCATCCACTCAAGTGAATTATTTACTTATACACCTGCTGGATAAAACCCGATACGAGTATGGCAATCTCTACGTCAAATGGGGCTCTTTACAAAGTAAAACAAAAGAACGAGCAATGAGTGCAGGCTCTCACTCTCTTCCCTGCCTACGAGCTTCAGCTTTTTTTGATTTCAACTACTCTTCTTGCGCGATACTATCAGTTCGTGGCATGCTTTCATTACGTACACAGAAAAAACATCTGGTGGGTGGCGTCAAACCACTTTCCCTAATACTTCTCTAAAGTATTGTCGTCCTCCGTGGACTAGTGGTGCCGTGCTAGCCTCTAGTTCGCGAGGTCGCGTGTTCAAACCCGGCGGAGGGCGTAGAAATCGGAAGGGAAGTAAAGCCGCTGGTCCCGTGTCGTAGGCACGTAAAATAACCTCAAGTCTGATAAGAGGCCTCTGAGCAAAATTTGCGGTCTTTCACGCCCTATATAGAATGGGACGCCAAGAACCATAGTAGTTGAAGAGCGTCCATAAATAAAACTCAATTCTATTTCCAAAGTATTTCATTCACATAAAGGCATATTACTCTTCCTGCCGCTTATCTAAGATAGCGGAAGTATTGCATTTGACCAAATTCCTTCTTCTTGGTTTATTCTCCTCTTTGGAGGACTTACAAACCAATACCTTGGGTCAGTATCTTTCGAGGAGCAAACTCTCCACCATAGCATATTCAGGATGGGTGATCAGCCCAGTATGGTGATAAAAAAGGAAATGAAATGAATGATGAAAGTGATAGAAGTGATATGTAAGTCGACATTCGCCTTGCGACCGAAAAAATCCGCGAAAAAAACCTTCGGTGAAATTAGTTGCCGCTGGGCGCCCCGTGAACCCGGGCGCACCCGAGAGCGGGCTACAGACATCACTGCCTCTGCTCGATCACTTGATCCAAAATTTGATAGCGCAATCTCTCCGTAAATGGGCTTTTTGGGTTTCCCTTAATAGAAAAACCGTATATGTTGTATACATATTATTTTCTCTACTCATTTTTCTGCAAACTATTCTTACAAAAGCTTGTTTTAACTGCTTCTGGTTAATCAGATAAACTTTCGTTACACATTTAGAATTTCGTAGGTCAGATAACCAGATTGTTAAAAAGCGTGTCGCTATGTGATGGCATTGAAAATCCATTCTCTTTGCATGACCACGAGAAAAGCGTATAACGACTTGCCACTCACTAACCAAATGGTATAAGTATTTGAAAATTCAAACTAATAACTAGGAATAGGTATTCTTAGGAATTGGTTTCAGGTTATGTACACTAAAACCCTTGCACTATAAAGAATACAGAACGTAGGTGACAGGAAGGTAAAAACGGTCCGAATACCAAAATACGTACGAGGGATGGAGAAGGTTTGTTATTCACGATGGCCTCGCCTATAGTCCAGTGACAGTGTAATCTTATTTCCTTCCGTCCTGGCTTTAGTGCTTAGAAATTCCTATGTCTGCTGATAAAGAATATCTCGGAAAAATGGTTAATACCACAAATAATTCATTTGACATAAATTGCGCAGTTTAACGAGATGTACATTGGTGTAGTAATAGTTAATCTACGTCTTAAGGTTTATCAATTATACAGAATTCATTCAGAATGAAGAGGACTTCACGGGCTATTTCCAGAAAATTCAATACACATTTTATCTGTTATGTAAACATAATAAACATAAAGTATTTTAATCAAAATTATTAGTCTTTTTTAGAAAACAAAAAGCGAAAACTTTCCCGTATAAAGGGTACTTTAGGGTGGGTCTTTGCTAGAAATTCTTCGTGTCGCTTTTTTGGAACTTATTAAAGCTATAAGTTTGGTATTCATCGAACTTGGAGTTACGCTGTTCACACACACACACACACATGAAACTATTATAAAAATGCTTATTTTTTGTTCAGGGGGTATCAAAACACACATTTTCGGTGAAATCTCGAGTTTGAATTTTTGGGTGTAATACATTACTTCCTCTTAGCTACAATAGGTATGCGAAAGAGAAAGTAAAAGTTTTCATGTATTATATTCAGACGATTTCTCCACCCACTATCATATATTTTTATACAGATTCCAGAAACTATTATGAAACTCAGTTTTAATGTCTCTACTATGTAAATAGCAGGCAGAGAAGGTATTCCATTCCTTCCAAAAATTCTATACCGAGATTTTTCCGGAAATACATGTTTTGAAGCCCCAAAAACCAAATAAAAGATTTTTTAGAAAAAGTTTCGTCCGTGCGAGCGTCTTTGAACAGCATTAATTAAAATCGAAAAGCCGGATAAACCAAACTTGGTATTTAGGATCAGTATCTTTCAAAAATGCGACACGAAGATTTTCAAGAAAGTCCACCCACCCCAAATTACCCTTTACATGGGATATTTCGAATTTTTTTATTTTCTACAAAAGTACTTTCAATTGTATTTAAAATACCACATATTAAAGATATTAACATGACAAATAGTATGTATATCTTGAAAGAGCTTATGAAGTCCTCTTTATTCGGAAGGAATTTTGTATATTCTTGTGTAACTGGTTAACTTAAAGATGGATGAAAGAGTACAGGAGAGTTAAATAAACCGGGTAGTCTGCTAAAACGAGATACCGGGGTTTTCTCATTTTGTACGTACTGACAACTTTCACTGAACTCAGTAACTTCTTTGCTATTTGTTTGCTACCATTTTGAGCTTAGCAAAAATCTGCTTGCCTAAGTTCTGTGCGTTAAAAGTGTTTTCTTACAGTGCTGTCTGTAATTTCCGACAGTGAAATGCGTGTTTATATCTGTAAGATACAATTTTGAAGACTGCGAAGAAAGTATTACATAAATTAAGCCTTGTCTACACTACATAACCACGAGCATTTCAGTATGTATATCCCGCTAATTTTTCATTGTTGTGAAATTGTTCATGACATGGCGTTGTTGGATAAAACAGGACAGTACCCCGATTTACCCGACAGGCTTCAAATCACATTTTTCATCTTTTAAAATGCTTATTTACTTTGATAGTATTAGTAGTTGTAGTAATATCGCTACCATGATTACTATCATCATCATCATCAATATAATCATTGTAATTGAAGAAATTGAAAACTCTGCTATTATTATGATGTCCTACACAAGGAAGACTGGAGAAAGAGAACCAAAGAAGTACAGTAAAAACAGCAATCCTAACAAATTCTCCTTACAAAAAAAATACTTTTTGTAAGGGGACATACCCGATAACCAATAAGCATAGGAAGTAACAGCTTATAAAATTGGAAATATGATTAAGAATCAATGTTAACATTGAGAATAATTTAAAATGTGAGTACAACATGTAACATAGAACAGGCCAACTAGCAAATGAGAGGTGAAAGTCTATTAACACGCGTTCAGAGCACAGGGTTCAGGCTAAGACGTCATAAAATAGAAAGAGAGGTTATAGAATAGAAAGAGACAGAAACAGTGGTCCATTTCCCGGAGCTCGAGGGAGTTGGTAAAACAGAAAAGGAAACACGTACGTAAGAGAAATACAGTCATTAGGTTTTACCGGATAAGTCACCAGGACGCGTGACTTCAGAAATTTGGCACATTTTATTGTCATAGCATGCCATATAACGCTACTCGAGAACCAACGGAAATTGTAACAAATAAAGGCGCGCATTCTGTCGTCATAGGATAGCAGATAAATAGGGAGGAAAGCCCCGAATTTAGACGGCTCTCATATACTCTCTTGGCGTTAGTTTGCGTGCCATTACCGTAGTAACCGATATTATAATCAGTGATGTAAATAAATTGTGCAACCAGGTGGAAGATGCTGTGTTATGGGTGAGAAGAACATGTGACGAATTAGCTAGGTCCACAGGATAACATAAAATGATAGCGGGAATGTTTAAGCTATAAGATTTAATAATCGCTTCACAACTGAAAATTGTTAGCCGCCTGAATAGACGTAATTGTTCAATAAATAAAGTTTATGGGAAATATCAGTTATTATTTTGCCTTCAACCACAAAATCCCAGAGGTATCATCCGACTAAATAGGATACGAATTCTTTTCTCAGCTCTCCGACTAGCAGCCGCCAAGAACGTCAAGAAAACAACGGAGATCCAGAATGTACGGGATCCTACGAGAACTCCCGCTAAATCTTCCATTAAGAATGGAAACAGTGCAAAAAGAAAACTTCAAATGGAGTCAAATGCGACAAAATCTACTGCAACAAAAAATGGTGGAAGAAAGAAGAAGCCAAAGAAAGCTGTCAAGTACAGGATTGTAATACATCATCAGAAGAGAAGGAGAAGACAATAACACAGCTAGCATTGATTATATCCAAATATTTTTTAATTCTAAGTCTGAAGAGGGATGAATGAAATGTTGTAAGTGTAGTGAATGACTAATGAAAAATGTGCTAGTATTCATGATGAGGATGTTGAACCTTATACTTGTGATTTCTGCACATAAAATTAATTTGAACATTTCTAGAATAATTTTGTATTTTGAAATTTACACTATAATCTTCAGTACCCTGTTTTATCCAACCCATCTGACAAAACGGGTTCCTCGACATACATTATTGGCTACGATTATGCTTACTATAATGCTCTGCTGTCACTACCAATTTGAGGTAGGCATATCAACTAATTAATCATTAAATAATTAAATTATCATGCATAGTTTATATGATATATGAAGTTAATTATTAAGTACCCTGTTTTGTCTTACTCTTCCCTAATAAACAAAAATGTAGATATCTTTGAAACACGCAGTTTATTTCAATTACATTTTTGTACCATCTGCCATTTCCAAGTTATCTGTTATTAATGGTTATAATTGTTTGATACTTAGTCATTCCCCGGCGGAGGGCGATGGATTTTTTTCGGGCGTAAAAATCCTTGGCATGGCTTCCTTCGGAAGGGGAATAAAGCAGGTGGTCCCGTGTCATAGATTTTCGGCACGTAAAAGGACCTCAAGCCTGATAAAGAGGCCTCTGAACAAAATTACTGGTCTTTCACGCCCAATATAGAATGGGACGCTAAGGGCCATAGTAGTTAAAAGAGCGTCCACAAATAAAACTAAAAAAAAATTAGTCATTCTTTTAAAGTCCTGACCATTTTCAGTTGTTTCTCGCGATCTCATGGACAGAGAACGGAATTTTAAATCCATAGCGTGCAGTTCTTAAACATCTGTCTATCGCTATCGCGTCAGTCTTAGTTTAGAGACCTGTTTCTCTTAATCAGGGCGTGGTACGACAAGAATGTAGGCTTACACAGACTTTAAGTTTAAATTCACTTATTTTTATTAATTCTTGGTACAAATTAAATAGCATTACACTGATATTAAGACATGTGAGATGCTTTAATTTAAAACTTGCACTTTGTTATCACGTATACTTAATTTTCGTTACACACGAATACGTAATATTTCTTTAGGGAACACATCTTCCATCCGGTCACTACCAAGGTTTGCAGGCAACTGAACATATTTCAACCCTATAAACTTTTAACCTTTGTATTTCAAGTCTCTGATTGGCTAATCCTATTCCAATAGAATACCTGCAGTTACTAAAGCTTTTTCTGGCTGTTGATTGGCTATTTTTTACACTGTCACAAAATTTACATTATTGCTGCCCTAATCATGAGTAGTATCATTTAAACTCTCGAACTCATTATTGCCTCAAGGCTACCACATTATTACCTCATTGTTAGCAACTTGAAACTTATTTTTTTCACAGCTCTTACATTATTAAATTACTTAATGCAATCACATAACATTATTAAACATGTTTACAATAATATAAGCATATGCAATCACTGTTACATACATTTTTACAAATTATTACATACATATCGCTTCAAGGCGGCTGTTATTGAATTTATATATTATATAATTTAATTGAAATTATTCAAGTGTTAAAAATACTGCCTCAAAATAAATTTTCGTAAGAGTAATTTGTATGCCCTCTAATAAGCGTTAGGGGGTAGGTAAAGTCATGTGAATGTAACACATCAGACTTTTTCTCTTTACTTCATGTTAATCGAGATAAACCAGACAGAAATGGTTTCATTTCACACATGGTTGTAGGTGCAAGGGGAGAAGAACCCGAATTGATAGATCGTTAATTTCCCGATGGCTAAATGCTGGTTCCATAGTCCTTCCAGGATATCAGGATATATTCTCAACTTAAATACAAAATTGCCTATTCATAGGTCTTTCAGTTTTTGAGTTATACTTTTCGCACATTCAAACTCGCAGACAGAACAGACACCCACGGACCTTTAACAAAATATCTTTTTTGGATTCTGGGGGCCTCATACATGTATTTCCGATGCAATCTTTACATCGAACTTTTTATAAAATATATACTTGTACTACCTCTTACCTACTACAAGTAGGCGGCGAGAAAGTAATAGCTTGTGACGTACTTAGCTGATATTTCATCTGCAGAATAACACAACCCTGTACTCCATTCTTTTTATAACTATTTGAAAAATTAAATGCTTCAGTAATATTTATTGATTTGCCCGTCTATAAAATCTTCTAGCTTGTATTCATAACCCCTTGGTATATTGTGTGGTTTACGTCGTCTTGAAACGCTATGATAATTTCCAGATACAGAACAATGAGGTATTGAGAAATTCCAACCGTCGACAGCCCAGCTGATATCGATGCCCCGGAGAAACATGTTATCAGTCATTGCTTTGTTCTTAACTCTTGGTGTGGACTCTGCTAACGGAAAAACACGACATTGGTGTGGAGTGAATTCTAGTTGCAGATTTGCAATATTGTCTCCATTGTCTGCCACTTCACAGGTCCTGAGGAAACAATTATTGGTTTTTCCACAATTCCTAACACACATAAGTACTCCTTTTTTATATCCGCATCCTTATTGGAAAGGACTTTTGTTTGTGTTACATTCATGCTGCAAGCATCTTGTAATGTATTTGCTTAACGCGACATTTTCCATCAATGAGACATTTGAAAACTTCTTGAATATGACTCAAATACAGTTGTATATCATTAAATCTTCAAATGCGTTGTACTCTTAATTTAAGTTGACATATCAATAAAACTCTTACTGCTAAAATGTGACTCATAATATCTGCTGATCGCACATTGCTTTCTTTCGTATTAGGTCATTTCGGTAACGAATTGCAAATAATTTCGCTAACTGTCGTTGGGCAGCGTTGTTTACCGATT
This sequence comes from Deroplatys truncata, assembly GCA_030765065.1. Taxonomy (NCBI): domain Eukaryota; kingdom Metazoa; phylum Arthropoda; class Insecta; order Mantodea; family Mantidae; genus Deroplatys; species Deroplatys truncata. The sequence goes on along the minus strand of CM060976.1, from coordinate 68,678,124 downwards.
ATACTTCTTTAAACCACAGTATGTGGTGTATAGGTTGTTTTCGGTGTCTATGTCCGGTTGTCCTTCACCTGGCCCCTTCAGGCAGCATTTTTAACACTTAAATGATTTCAGTCTAACTATATAATATGTAAATTCAATACCAGCCCGCCTTGATGCAATATGTGCATGCAACAATATATAAAAATGTATTTAACAGTCATTGAATATGTTTGTATCATTGTATTCATGTGTAATAATGTTATTTGAATATATTACGTAATTTAATAATGTAGGAGCTGTGAGAAATAGGTCAAAATTTGCTAACAATGAGGTAACCTTGAGGCAATAATGAGTTTGAGAGTTTAAATACTACTTGTGATTCTTGGAAGCATTAATGTAATTTTAGTGACAGTTTATAAAAATAGCCAATCAACAAGCAAAAAAGCTTTAGTTAAAGCTTAAGTTATAAAAAATTAATAAATGTTGGCTAAATCGGCAAGAAAACTTTTCTTGGTTCCGCAAAATAGCTACATTTGAATGCGGAAACATATGCTCATGAGAAACGCAACGGACAAACTTCGATGAATGATCCAGTCAGTACGCCCTTTTAGCAATTGAAATATTTGCCTTACTAAACCATACAAGAAGTTCACCGAAGGGAGATGTATCCTCTCACCTAATAGAATCGAGCTCAAGGGTGAGAAAGGAGTATTTTAGAAGGAGTTGTATCGTAGTTCAACTGTTGGAGAGCCGAACTTGAAGTAGTTGCAACCGCACGTATAGTAAACATTTTCCGGTAGCCTTCGCCCCAAATGTACTTTCAGGTGGCCTTTGTCCCAAGTTTAAAAAATAATATTAACTTTGTAATTTAACTGTTTCTTTAAATATTATATATTTATGTTTGCCTCGGTTGCGTCAGTGTTTGTTAGAGACACGTTTCTCTTAGCAGGGTTGTGGTGCGACAAGAATGTAGGCTTACACAGATTATAATTTTACTTCACTCCTTTTATTAATACTTGATCGATTAGAATAACACTTTACTGATATAAAGAGCTGTGAAATTCTTTTTGTTAATTATTACACTTTTTAACACGTAAACGTATTAAATCTCTCGAGGACGCATCTCGCATTCGGTTGCAAACACTGTCTGCAGGCAACGAACTGATTTCCACCGCCTAAACTTGTAAATTTTTGTATTTCAAGTCTCTGATTGGCTAAACCTACTCCAATAGAATACTTTTATTCAACTTTTAGGCTTTCTAGTTGTTAATTGGTTATTTTATAAACTGTCACAAAAATTACATTATTGCTTCCAAGGATCACAAGTAGTATTGTTAAACTCTCAAACTCATTATTGCCTCAAGGTTACCTCATTGTTTGCAACTTTTAACCTATTATTCTCATAGTTCCTACATTATTTAATTACGTAATACATTCACATAGCATTATTACACATGGATACAATAATACAAACATATGTAACGACTGCTACATACTTTTTTATATATTGTTACATATTGCTTTAAGGCGGGCTGTTATTGAATTTATAGATTATATAATTAGACTGAAATTATTTAAGTGTTAAAAATACTGCCTCATAACATAATGGTTTCTGAAAACTTATGAGTATGGAAATGAGTGTCTATGCTAGATATTATGAAGCACATTACCCTGTGACTAACATTTGTTAATTAAACCCAGTATACCTGAACTTGACTGTTGTAAGCAAATGCTTACGGTGGCAGTCCTGTTACCTTATGTAGTCTTGACGTCATTCCTTATCCTAGGTCCAAATACTTCCTAGTTGAGGCACCTCCATTTTAATCATGTAACAGATACGATTAAGAGTGCTATAAGTTCATTACATCAGGTATTCCACCAGCCCCTATAGTATTTTTAAACAGTTGGCACTAAAAGTAGAACTTTTAACTTAGGTTATATTCATCTTCGTAAAGGTCCTAATAATGTTGAATTTACGTGTGATGCTATTAAATTATTTTGTAAACAGCATACAAATATTTTAGTTTCAAATTATTTATTATATTATTGGTGTCTTGTGTTTGCTTTATTTTATCTTTAATTTTGTGATTATTAATACGAGCCGCTCATACTAGAAATTGATAATTATAACTAGGCATAGAAATTTCCAAGCATTAAAGCCAGAACGAAAGGAAACGAGGTTCAATTGTTACTGGACTTTACGCAGTAACGTCACAGATAACAAAATAAAGAACCACCATATCCCTCGTATAGTTTGCAGACAGCACTCCGCCGCTCACCATACCATATTATTTGAATGACTCGGAAAATAAATTCGGCAGAACCAGAAGAAACTTCGCAAACAACATAGTTTTGGAATTTTTATCAAAGAAGTTGATAAAATAGTATGACATTGTATACCACAGATTTATTTACTGATACAAGGTAAACAATCTAATGCGTTACATTCACATGAGTTTATTCTGTAATTTTTACCAGTGGGTTCTTGTGAAAGTTCTTCTTGTAAAAGTTTATTTTTCTATTTCATTTCATTACAGATAAACCTTTGAGGTAATAGTTACATTACACATTTCGTTATAGATACAAAGGGAACAACCATAGTCAAATGTTTAAGAACTGGACGCTATATGCTGGCCTTAAAATTCCATACTGTTTCCACGACACCGTGAGAAATAACTAAAAATTGATGGACAAAAAGAATGACGAACGTATTGAATAAATCGTACAAGATTACACAAAATTCTTTCCGAATAAAGAGGACTTCACTGGTCATTTCCAGAATATTCAAAATGTATATTTTATTTATCATTTAACTATCTTTAATGTGTGGTATCTTAATCAAAATCGTTAGAGGGTTTTTTAAAAAACAAAACATTTCGAAAAATGTTCCATGTAAAGGGTAGTTTGGGGTGGCGGAATTTTTTGAAAATGCTCGTGTCCCATCTTTGGAAGGTATTGAACCTAAATATCAAGTTTGGTGTTTATCCGACTTATTATTTTGACTTGTGCTGTTCACAGACACATACACATCCGGACCTTTTTCTAAAAATGCTTCTTTTTAATTCAGGGTGCCTCAAAATATTATTTTCAGTGAAATCTTAGTATCAAAATTTTGGACGGAATGCAATACCTTCTCTACCTGCTAGGTACGTTATAGGGACAGTATTAAACGGATAACTGGAACTCTATCCAGAATTTCGATTTGCTGAGAAAGCGGAATCCTCTCAGCTTCCATTTAGTCAACAAGACGTCACTTCATTCGCGTTTCAACACTTAAGAGTAATGTGCGTTCCCTCCACACTTATTACCTACTTTATATCCCCTTTAATTTTTTAACGCCTTCATGTGTCATTCTGATTTTGTACGTACATTTTAAATATGTTTACCATGCAGTCATATGTATTATAGCAAGTATTGCGAGAGCATTCCAGAAGTCTCTAGAGTCAGGAACGGCGCCATCCTAGTCGGATTTCGTGGGGTTTTCCGCGAGGGGCAATGCTTAGTTTCTAAAAGCCCTCCCAACTGTTAATGCGGGACGGAAGGGTATACACTAATTATAAACATCAACCCAAAGGAGGGACCTCGGTGAGGCGACCGTGTTTGGCTGTCTACCAGTTGTCTAGGCTGATGCTTAAGGACATTAGGGCGTCTGTACATCCCAACCCGCCTAAGTATCCTCGCTCAGACATACCCATCTCTCATGGATATTGGCACCAGCATCACCTAATCCAATCAGAGCAGCTTCCCAGCGGGAAGGGCTTAGATGTTCGGTCCGACGTACATACATCTCGTCACATCAGACGAGTTCAGGAGTCCGCAGCGCCCCCACAGAGGTGCTGTTAGGTTCCGCAATGGCTCGCCTACAGAAATGTATTACAACAAGCAATAATGTTGCGCTTTTGTATACTTCAATAAAAACTGTTCTTATAGTTTTGTCTGAAAAATCCGAGTCAAACATATATTTTAATACGATCCAACATTGTCAGTCCGCGAACCAGAGGCTAGCATGGTACCCCTAGATCATGGAGGACCACTCTGAAAGGAAGAGGAGTCCTATGTTTGACATTCTAATGAGTGAAGAGGAAGGAAGAAGAGGCTCCTTCACGTGTGATTCATTACACCGCTACGCGCAAATTAAAGTGAAGTAACAGGAAAACTACTTATGTCACAATAAAACACCACTTTCAGAATCACTATGTTAAGGATCTAGTGGCTTAAGTTCTCACTCAAATGCTCTGCACAATTTATCCAACTTTCACAAAAAAACTACCCTTACTGCACGCCAGAGGCGTAGCCAGGAAGGATTTTTGGGGATTACTAAGGAAATGTAAAAACTAGTAGCAAAAATAGCTTCATTCAAATAACAGTACCTTTCTAGGTTTGCGGGAACGAAATGTTTCCTAATTGTATCACTGGTAGCACTATATTTATGCCGCATGTCTTAGACAATATCGCCGAAGCTAACAGCAACAGAACCTGTAGGTACTTAGGTGGGGTGGATACAACAATGTTAAGATATCGGAGGCATATTTTCATTCTGGTGCTAAATTTGATTGGCTTTGAGATGGCTGCGATATCTCCCCAATTTACAACAATTAGAAACGCATTATGTAGTGAAATAAAATGGCCTGCAGTGGTAATACAAAATACTTCACGTGGTAATAATTCTCTTGTCACGTCACATTTGCCACTAAGAATACATAAAACTTTATATCCTAATTTTAATTTCAATTACTACACCTTAATCTGTGAATATAATATCTATTCATTTAAATATTTCGTTTCAGGATTAATTCATATTTATCATCAATAGAAGTTATACAAATTGCTTAAAAAAATCTGATGTGTTACACTCACATGACTTTCTCTACTCTTGTACGAACTATTTTTACAAACGCTTATTCTCCATCTACTTCATGTTAATCGAGATAAACATTTGCAGAGTCTATCTTATTGCTAAGTTTCTTGTAGATGTAAGAGGAATACATATTTACAAGGGCAATATAGAAACACAGTAGCCTTTACGCACATACATATCTCTTAATAGCTGGTTGCTAAGTGCAGCACCATTCCCTTTGCCACAGATTAATACTCTTTGCATATCAAAGACAAAAAAAATCTGATGTGTTACACTCATATAACTTTCTCTACTCTTGTACAAACTATTTTTACAAACGCTTATTCTCCATATGCTTCATGTTAATCGAGATGTCAATCTTATTGGTAATTTTATTGTAGATGTAAGGAGAATATGGTAGGTTATAAGCGATAGTCAAATCTTTTAAGCGTTGGTTGCTATGTTGCGCATTCCATTCTCTTTGCATGTCCAGGACATAAAAATAAAAAATCTGATGTGTTACACTAACATGACTTTCTCTACTCTTGCACGAACTATTTTTACAAACGCTTATTCTCCATCTACTTCATGTTAATTGAGATAAACATTTGCAGAGTCTATCTTATTGCTAAGTTTCTTGTAGATGTAAGAGGAATATATATTTACAAGGGCAATATAGAAATACAGTAGCCTTTATGCACACACATATCTCTTAATAGCTGGTTGCTAGGTGCAGCACATTCCCTTTGCCACAGATTAATTCTCCTTGCATTTCAAAGACAAAAAAATCTGATGTGTTACACTCACATAACTTTATCTACTCTTGTACAAACTATTTTACAAACGCTTATTCTCCATCTACTTCATGTTAATCGAGATGTCAATCTTATTGGTAATTTTCTTGTAGATGCAAGGGGAATATGGTAGGTTTTAAGCGATAGTCAAATATTTTAACGCTGGTTGCTATGTGGCGCATTCCATTCTCTTTGCATGTCCAGGACATAAAAAATGAACAACGAATTTGAAAAAAAGTATTGGAAAATTTGAGGGATAACAAGCAATATCTCGAAAACGGTTCACTCAACAAAAGAAATGTTTATGACATAAATTGTGTATTTTAACGCGATCTACATTTGTTGTGTAGTAAAATTTTGTCTATCACTTATGGTTTACCAGTTATGCAAAAGTCGTCACAATGAAGAATACTTTTGGAGACATTCCCAGAAAATTCGAAATATACATTTCATTTGTGATGAAAATATCTTAAGCATTTGATATTTAATCCAAATCGTTAGTCATTTTTGAGAGAATTAAAATTTTCGAAAAATTTCCCATGTAAAGGGTAATCTGGGGTGAGGGAATTTTCTTGAAAACCTTCGTACAGCATCTCTGGAAAATACTGAACCTAAATACCAAGTTTGGTGTTTATCCGACTGTTCGTTTCTGAGTTATGCTGTTCACACACACACACACACACACACACACACACGGACATGTTTCTAAAAATGCTTTTTTTGGATTCAGGGTGTCTCAAAACTTGTATTTCAGGCGAAATCTCGGTATGTATTTTTGGATGGCATGCAATACTTCCCCTACTTACTATACGCAGTAGAGAAAGTAAAAATTGATCCCTATACATAATCCCTCTTATGTATAGGCTACGCCACTGCTGCACAATAAATGGCATAAATGCATCGCGATGTCACGATAACGTACTATAGGTTGAGAATACTTCAATGCCTTGCCTAAACAATCTGAAGAACAACTGACAAGCAATATTCCCGCACTGTATCTATTGATCAACAATTTAAAGATTCCATGAAACAGAATTCAATTACTAGTTTGGTTCAAATCATTAATGAATGCGAAGGAACTGAATTATATTTCGTACAAGTGGGCTAGATTCATAGGGAGAGAGAGAAAGAGAGAGAAGTTGTGTTTAAGGGCGCACAAAAGCCCAGGTTATAAGCGCTCTCGCTTAAAATAAAAAACAAGAGAAAATTAGAAACTAAAAGAACCGTTAAAACACAGAAGTACAGGAGTAAAACTAACCAGTACCACATGCGGTAGAACGCCAAATGAAAGTCCTAGAGTGTTAAAAACAAGTATAAAACAGTTTTAAAACAAGTGGCACAACTCCCATTATGAGTTATAAGAAATTGATAGGACAATATATATTCGGACAAAACAACACTTTGGGAGATAAAGGCTAAAGGACGTTCTACAGCACTAAAACTATCTACAAGCAGATCGGAAACTCGGCCTGGCAGATACAGACGCCGGCGTAAAGGAGGTAAACTGTACACAGGAGTAAATTGTGACGGGCCGTCAAAACTACGTTACAGTGTATACAAACTGGTGCGGATCATCATTTAACAAAAAAACTATGGCTGAAACGGCAACGTTCAATTCTCAGTCTTGCTTAAATTATCTCTTTTTGACGAGAGGGACCAATAAAAGTAACCCAGGTGATAGGAATGGGCTTAACTTCGCACAGTTTGTTCCCCTGGACTATGGACCACTCCTCTCCCCAACGCAAATAAATGGCGTGGCGTAAAAGCACAATTAAATCTTGCAAAGGAATAGAAGTGCTGAAGCACCTGGGAGATAAAATAGCAGCAGCATCAGCAGTCTAGTTCCCTGGCAGGCCCAGATGTCCAGGAACCCACACAAACGACACTTTGTGCCGGCACGGCCGAGAGTGTGAAGACAGTCCTAATACGCTGCACAATAGAATGGTAAGTGTACAACGACTGGAGGCTCTGAAGTGCGCTCAGGGAATCCAAACATATAAAAGACCGCTGTATACCATGTCGGTACATAGAAAAGAACTTGGAGTATACTGAAAAGCTCGGCTGTAAAAATGGAACACTGCCGTGAAAGACAGAATTTAAAACTGCGAGGACCAACAACAAAGGCACATCCTACACTCCAATCGTCCTTCCGCCTATCAGTATGTATAAAATTACCACCCCCTAGAGACTCCTTGAGCGATAAAAAGCCAAAACGAAAGATGAAGCAGGAGGTCGTGGTCTCTAACATATACATCAGCTCCAGATAAAAAGGAGATTCTGGCCACAGCCAAGGGAGAAAACTGCTTTCTTCCCTGAAAACCACACAAGGAAATTTTGTGATTTCCCAATTTCCGAAGCAGTTGTCGAAAACCTACTCCTTAGGGAAGAAGTGCCAGGGAGCGAGACTCACACAGACGATCTAGAGGGTGGTCAAAAAAAGTCCATGTGTTGTGTACTCAGGCATGCTGGAGCTGCGGCAAACATAGCTGCAAAGAAGAACTTCACGTCCATAAGACAGCGTAGGTTCGGCAGCTTCAGCACAAAGAGTAATGGCAGGACTGGTGGATAGTCGAAAACCTAGATGATGATGATGATGTTAAGGCGACGTAGGATGGAGGGTCACACAGAACTGCACATAATACACCCTTAGTCAGTTTTGTGCTGACCAATATTCCTTAAAGGGTAAAAGCACGATCCGATAAGCTCCCTAAAACGTGCCGCTTAAAACCCGTAAAATTGAAAAAGATCGCTTACCCCGAACTTTTAAATATGCTATGTGGGTATACCAATAGAGTTTTTGGTCAAAGAGCAAATCCAGAAATTTCACTTGGTCTGCGAAAGGTAAAGCTTCTGGACCGGGTTCGAGGATAGGTGGGGAGAACTCCTTTCGGCGCCAGAAATTGACACACATGATCTTTGCGGCAGAAAACTGGAACCTGTGTGTAATGCTCCAGGAGTACAGACTGTCAAGGCAATGCTACAGTAGTCATTCCAGAGGATGGTCCGCCGAGAGGCAAGGTAAAAATAAAATCAACAAAAACTGACGTTGAAATTTCTGGTGGAACACAGTGTACAATAGAGTTAATAACTGCAGCAAACAGTGCGACGCTGAGCACAGAGCCCTGAAGTTCGAGTAAAAAGCTGGGATAAAACAGAACCCACTCGTACAAGAAATACTCGGTCCTTCATAAACTCCCGGACGAAGACAAGGAGAGGACCACGAAAACCGCATCGATGCAGAATACCAAGAATACCCGTTCTCCAGCATGTATTGTAAGCTTTTTCTAAGTCGAAAAATACGACTACAGTATAACACCTATGTGCAAACCCATTCATTATTGCTGTCGAAAAGTTGACTAGTCAACAGCCGTGTAAAGCACACTGCACTGCACGTTCATTAAAAGTTTCCGAAATTCCAGCCTCCATGTTAACCACCCGTTGATCATGCCCTCCATAATCTTACAAACACAAGAGAAATCGGGTGGTAACTGGAAGGTACTTGACGATCCTTCCCAGGTTGCGATATGGGAACTATGGTAGCTTCACGATATACTAAGGGAAACGTACCATCTTGCCAGATATGGTTATATAGCTGTAGAAGAAAACGCTTACCATCAGCAGACAGATGCTGGAGTAGTAACACATATAGGGCATTGGGTCCAGAGGTAGAAGGCGGAGAGGTAGCTAGAGCATGTTCCAGCTCGCGCAACGAAAAAGGACGGTTATAATCCTCTCGGTTGCCTGCGCGAAAACATTTATCTTGAGCTTCCATTGTAACGTTATGGGCAAGAAATACAGGATGATAATTGGTGGGACTAGAGACGCCTTCAAATATTGTGCCCATGGTGTCTGAGATAACGGTAGGATTAACCAGGATGTCAATACCTAATCTAAAATCGGGTATAGTAGCGAGCTCTGATTTACCGTCTGCGCGCTTAAGTTTGTCCAAATGACGGATGTGGGGGTAAATCTATTAAAGCTTGCCACATATGGGGATCAAAAGCCTATTTACTATTGTGAATAATCCTTCGACTCCTCGCACGCAGTTGTTTTTAAATCAAGTTCTCTGTAGTAAAGATTCTCAGCGCACCTCTTCATGCACAAATTGCTTTCCGCAATCTATCTTCCACCAAGGTACCGATAGACGTCTGGGGTGGGAAGTCGTATGAGGAATGGAGCATTCAGCGGCGGCCATTACCTCTGAAGTCAGATACGTTGTCATGTGGTCAATATTTGGAAATTCGCAGCCAGAGAAGCAGGCAAGACGTGAATAAAGTTCCCAGTCTGCTCTATTGAATTGAAACTTAAAAATACCAATGGAAAATTCTGCAGCCGTAAGTAAAGTGATGACGCACGGGAAATGATCGCTAGAATGCGTGTCGGAAATAAAGTTCATAACAGGGACTAGCAAGTTGTGCAAACAAAGATCCAAACCCAGATAGGAAAGGATCCCAAATGCATCACAAAGAAATACTGGGTCTCCAGTGTTCAGGACGCAAAGACGCAACTATGCCGCATTACAAGAAAACGTGGCGTTGCGCTAGAATCCTGCAACAAAGACCATAGACATTCTAATTTACCCTACCTTTATTCTGTTGATGTAACTAGGAATTGTTCCATTAAAAAAATTGTATGTTTGCTAAAAAAATACACTTTCTCAGTATTATTAAAATCTGCTTATAGACTGAATGTACGAGCTCCTGACTACCAATCAATGCTGTGAAACCTGCACATCAATAGCACTTTCCATTTCCGAAATATTGGCGGTGCAAGTTTTAGGTGATTCACCCTGTATAGAGGCTACTTCCGTTTATAGACCGCAATGCATGGAAATAATTTTGATCAGAAAATACACACAATACCAAATGGCCAGCTTCTCAAAATACTTCAAGGCTCCCAAAAGATCCTAAATTTTGCAGGCAAAGTAAATATAACAAAAAATATATATATATATATATATTGTCGTATGCCTCTCTTTAATTATTTTATAGATACAGAGGGGAGCTACTCGCTTGCAAGAGGCATCGGTAAATCAAACTGGAACTTCAAATTACGAGGCAACGACGAGGACGCAGCTAAGTTAAATTCCAAAATAATTGCTACATCAACACAATGCCTGGCTTAAGGGAGAGGAAAGATTCTATTCTACCATAATTAAGACTTCCAAACGTGGATGGAACACAGTTTATTAAATGAAATTAAATACTCACATACCTTTGCCCATTGCCTGCCGACGAGGACATCGTGCTTTAGCAGTTTCCCGTCTGTCTCACTCGAAGCTTACTTACTGACTATTACAAAAAGCCACGCCAACTCGGGCGTCAGTAACGCTATCCCCCCCTTGACACTGTTTCCCCTGACTCGCCCCTACTCACAGACAAACTGCCGTGCTTCGGTGCCCAGAGAGCGTCTTATCAATATTATCTGTGCACATGCCACATCTCCCCCTGTCTCACTCGAAGCTTACTTACTGACTGTTACAAAAAGCCACGCCAACTCGGGCGTCAGTAACGCTATCCCCCCTTGACACTGTTTCCCCTGACTCGCCCCTACTCACAGACAAACTGCCGTGCTTCGGTGCTCAGAGAGCGTCATATCAATATTATCTGTGCACATGCCACATCATATATACACACACACATTCAAAATGCTTTATTTACTGCATGAAAGACAATTTTGCGAAGACCACATACGAAAAAGTTGCAACTTTGGCTATTTTTTAAAAAAATATATAAAGCAGATAAAATGTACGATTTGGAAAGTCTCCAAAACTCGTAAATTGCATTACCATTCTCAAAGCAAAATTAGAATTTTCTCTCCATTAATTTCGCTGCTAGAAGCTTTTTAAGCGTTATGTGAATACTTGTGATCCGGAGTGTAAGTGCAAATAACGCTAGGTCGTTCGATACAGCCAAACACAAAGACAAATTTTAGTTTGGCCCATTTAACCCTTTGCTGATTCAGAATAATTCCCTGCGAATAGTTAGGTTCTCCCTGCCGTCTAACTGAGTTTTAGGACTTACTAAAATGGCAGAGGACTATTGCAGTTAAAAGAATAATTTGAAATAACACGAGTTACTGGAAACTAATCACGTGACCAACTCACATTAAACATTAATTAATTACTCGTTCGAAACACAGTTATAAGAATGCGAGCCTGGTCACATAACCTCACCTTGTAAGGAAGACAGCTGAAAATCGTTTTCATATTAGCCGTCACATCTTCTAGTCGGAGCGAAACCCCAAAAGCAGGTCCCACCCAATCCAACTGAGTCGGCGACCAGCCACAGGTTTCCCTCTCGTGCATAATCCAGAAATCTCACCACATGCCTTCTTGTGCAGTCGAAATAAATGCCTCACCTAAACAGTGAAAGCGCAGCTTGACGCACACTTCGCCATACCGACGACTCCCTCACTCCTCAGCCAAAACCAGACAGGAGAAAAACCAAAAGTCAATCAGGCAGAATGACCAACTTCGAAAACTAAAACAGCTATTCGTAGCTGTGGCCAGCGAGTATGAGACGAGGCTGTGATCTCTCACGGAATAACGGCGAAATGGTAAAACAAATGGTAAAATACCAAATGTGGTATTAATACTCATGTTTCAACAAAGCGGGACAGAAAGTCCCCCATCTGAAACTATTCCTTGCTTGGAAAATGAGGCCTTAATTTTTATTTTATCAAAACCGACGCTAACGTATATTGATTAAAATCCTGTTTCAGACATTTACATTACTTATGTGTATGTATATTTATTTCCATAATACTATACAAAATTCTTACAATTTTTAATACATTACTTTGAGTTGCTGTTTTTTCTTTGTTTAATCCATCATGCATTTTAACACCGTGGTATTTATGCATGGTGTGTCATAACAAATTCATATTGCTTTATTTTTCTAAACCATTTTTCTCTTACTCTCCCCATATATTCTCCTATTCTTTTTATATCCCTCTCCTTTTATATTTTCATTATCCTAACTTGTAATACTTCTTTGTTAAAATTCTCCCATTCTTTAGGTAAAACTGATCTCTCCACAACTTAGTTTCGTCACATTCAACTATATAATGCGAATCATTATCTGCTTCTCCACAAAGAGAACACCTATTCAAATTCGCTCCCTTCTTATCTCCCCTTAGCACTTATTCTGGACCAGGCCCACCCTTCTCTCACTAACCTATTACCTACATCCACATACTTCTCCCTTCCCCAGTCCACCTTTAATTATCTATATACTTCCAAACTTTTCTTTCCTTCCAGAATTTGAAATAATTCTTGTTTCTCTATATCTTCTATTCTGTTCCTCACTTCTTTCCAGAAACCTTTAACTAACCCCTCTCTCTCCTCCCATAAGTTACCCATTCCTATTTCCTGTAAAGTTATCCTTATTCCTTGAGCCCAGTTCATCCCATCACCAAATACATAACTTGAACTTTCTGTGAACGCAAGTGAAGTCCTTTTTTACTGAATTTTCAACACAATGTTCCGAAATCGGTGCACTTTGTTCGAATAGGGACCAAAACTACATCAGGAATCGTAAAATATCTTTGGTGTTTTATCATTACATTACGTCGAACTACTTGCCTCTGTTTCAGTTATTTTATACAAAATCACATGTGTTGCATTCACATGGCTTTCTCTGCCCTCTGTCATTGATTAATGGATATAACAACTATTTTTACGAAAACTTATTTTTCTATCTACTTCATTTTTATCGAGAGGAACCTTTGCAGAAGTAGCTATATTACACATTTCCTTATATGTTCAAAGGTAATAGCAATAGGCAAATCTTTTATGCTGGCCTTAAAATTCCATACTCTTTCCATATAACCACGAGGAACAATTGAATGTGGACAGGACTTCAAAAGAATCACAAAGAATTGAATAATTTGAATGTTAGAAACGAATATTTTAGAACGAATATCTCCTGCCATAATAAAAGTAGTGAAATAAACTGTATGTATTAGAGAGATTTACATTTTTTGTGTAGTGCGTTTTCTTCTATCGCTTAAGTTTACTGGTTATACAAAATCATACAAATTTCCTTTCGAATGAAGAAGGTTTTACAGGCTCTTCCCTGCAAATTCAAAAATATATTTTATTTGGCATATAAAAATCTTAATAGATGGTACTGTAATCAAAATCGTTAAAGCCATTTTTGTAAAAACAAAAAAATTCAAAAAATGTTCTATATATAGGGCAGTTAAGGATGGGGGATTTTTTAAATCTTCATGTCGCATCTTTGGAAGATATTAAACTTAAATACCAAGTTTGGTATTTATCCGAATTGATTTATGTTGTCCAAAGACACACACACACACACACACACACACAAACGCGGACCTTTTTCTGAAAATGCTTAGCTTTCATTCGGGGGCCTCAAAACATGTATTTCCGATGAAATCTCGGTATCCAATTTTTTGGTGGAATACCTACTATGTACGTGCTACAGAAAGTGAAGAGTGTTCTAGTATTTCTAACAGTCACTGCGTACGAGGCAAGTGAATTTGATGTACTGATATTTACCTTGTTACATCGACCTGACAGATATACTATTTATTGCATACATAGTATAGAATTAGGTTTATAATATTAAATATAATGTAATACTTCGTAAATTACAATAATAATAATAATAATAATAATAATAATAATAATAATAATAATACCACCTCTCGTTCGTCATGAATCAGATATTTGAAGGTTATCTGTTAAGTGCCTGCTTTGACTTACATATCGGCAGTGACGAATATGATTAGGACGGTGGGTTTCGTATCTTGTTCCCGTCTGCGGAGTTATATATCTGTAATACATATCATATAAATACACATGCGTGTATAGAACCTCAGCTCGTAATCATCCCTGAATCCCCTGGAATACTTTGCCTGGGCGCCGTGAACAAATACGAGATATATGTTCGAGAAAGTATGGGGGGATTCAGGAACAGTGTGTATAATTTTTTATAAATGGTAAACCCAAGAAGATAAAGAAAGATTTTAAAGTGTAGACTTCATTCGAACATTTTATAGCACTAGCCATTTGGAAGTATTCCCTCTTCCATATTTAATCTTCCCAGGTTGCACCATCTCGCGGTACTTACTCAGTATCCTACGGGACTCTTTTATTTTCGTCGTGGATTCGTTGGTAATAAAAATATGTTACATTCACACACCTTTCTCTAACCATTCTTCAAGCTAGTGTTACAAAACCTTATTTTTCTGTTTATTTTATATTAATCGAAATAAAAGTTTGCAGAAATGAATTTATTACATATTACCTTGTAGGAATAAGGGATTACAGTAAGCTTAAGCGATAGTCAAATATTTTAAGAGCGGGTCGCTATGTGATGGTTTTGAAATTCCGTTCTTTGCATGAATACGAGAAAAAAAAGAAATAACAATTTTCCGCTTGAGAAAAATATAAGTATTTAACATTTCAAACCAATAACAAGCAATATCTCTGAAATTATTATTTCCAAATATATACAGGATGTTAATGAAAAGTATTCCATATTTTGAGAGGTGCTAGTATGGACCAAAACAAGAAAAATGTCCGGTAAACATGGGTTCTAAAATATATACCTTAAGAGCTACGAACACTTGTTCATCTTCGCTACTGTGAAACATCTCTTCCACTGCAAGCTCTTTGCTATTACGTATGGCCTACAGAATGCGTAAACAAATGAGTACACATTACTCTGTTAGTGTGAAGCAGCATAGCTTCTAATGTAACCTGCTTACAATTACATGCGACCTGCACATGGGAACCATCGCTAAAGGAGGTGCTCAATATAGTGTCCACCCATAGTAAGACATGCTTCTGTCCGACGTTTTAGAGAATCATTCACTCTCACCACTCCAGGTTGGTCACGGATGCTCTGGCAGGCATTGATGACGCCCTCCTGTAGTGTTTGTACATGGTTAATCGGGTTGTATAATCAAAGATTTAAAGATAAAAGTGCAATGCAAAAACATTTCACAAACTTTTCAAAACATAAATTGATTCCATTAGAACTAATAACAATATGCGTTGCGCTTACACAGAAATGTAAATAGAGTTTACAGTAACAACACTAGCAGATGTTTACTGCATGACAATGATCAAAATAACATCCACGGACAATAACAGAGTAATGACGTGTCCTTAATTGTTTACTGCCTGCTGTAGGTCGTCCGTAGGTAACAACAAAGAGCTTGCAGTAGAAGAGATGTTTCATAGTAGCGAAGATAAACAAATACTCATAGCCCTTAAGGTATTACTTTAGAGCCCACGCTTATTGTAAATTTTTGTCTTGTATTGGTCCATACCTCTCAAAATATAGAATAGTTTTTTTTAGTACTTGGTATATGTATTAGGGATGGCACCTCGATACTCAGTGGTATCGAAGTACGTCTAGCACTTTGAGATAAACCTTCGATACTTTTAAATTTTAAAGCTTTCATTATTGAAAGACTTTACGTTTAACTTTATGCTAGATAAGGAATGAAAGGAGTCAAGACTTCACTTTAATGTCTCGCACGTGTCCCCAAAGAGTTACTGGACTATAGTTCTTGATAGACCATGACTGCGTTTCCTGTGGGTGAATCAATGTAGCATTCCATAGACTCTTGTGTCTAAATGAAAACATACTTATATAAAAATGGGGAAGATGCACGCATACAACATGCGGCGTTATCTGAGTTGTAAATGAAACGGATTTAGCTGACACACTAAGTCACGTTACTGCAGTAGCCTGGCTTGGTAACTCACTCTCAGTCTTTACATTTACCTATTTCGGTGACCAAAATATGTGAATCCAGCAGTAGGAACTCAAGACGTAAGATAATACAGCGCATGGACATATTTGTTATCTTTAGTTGTTTGAGTTTCATTTAAAATATATATTAGTTTATATTTTCAAGGTTGCAGAATAAATAAATACTGCTGGTATTTATTTTTCTATGGAAAGGAGGTTTCTAAATGAAATTTCCAGCACAAAATGTACCTAGTTACATAAAAAGGGAAGGAAATAAATTATTATTTTATTGTTGTTAGCCTTGACTAACAAAGGGGATATATAACCTATGGCATTATCATAATAAAAAAAAATGTTACCCATTGCAGAATTTCAAACAGTAGCAATTTCGGAATCAGCTTACAATAAAAATTGGTTACATGTGTTTATATACAATAAACTACTAATAAGAATATAATTCAGTGAACAAGTAATTGCTTTTGCAGATTTTTATAAAGTAAATATTGAGTATCGGTGCTCAAAAATCAGTATCGAGTATCGAAAAACAGTGGTATCGTCCCATCACTAATATATATATATGACAATAATTGTGTGCTTTAATCAGACCTACATTTTTTTGTGTAGTAAGACTTCTCAGTCTTACTGTTTAGCAATTACCTATTTAAAACTCATTCAGAATTAAGAGGACTCCACAGTCTATTTACAGAAAATTCCTTCTTACCTTCGCCATCGTCCTCCAGACACATCACTATCAATCTATGGATCTGTTCTCTACAGCTTTTCTTGGCCTGCCTCGCTTCCTTCTACCATGAGATAACCATTCCAAAACCTCTGCTAGGTTTCTACTTATTCCTTGTATATTCGAAGTTTCACATACCAAGATTCGTTTACGTAGCCAAAGTCAATGCCTAATAATCCTTCCGGCTATCATTCTCTAGGGAAACGCAGCAAACTTTGTGTTATATAAGTGGGTTGCTAGCTCCCTACCAAACCCCAACTGGGACACCTAGACAGTTTCCTCTTCTGCCACTATTTAGGGACCTGATTGACCCTAGCTGCCGTAGCGGTTACTATATTTCACTCAACCTGGCAATCATCTACTTCCCGTTGACCTCTCAGGATGTAAACCCTGAGGTCACAGAAAGTTCAAGATGCACATCTTATACAGAAAATGCAAGTTGTGCATTTTATTTGTCATGTAAATATCTTAAACATAGGTACGTATTTTAGTCAAAGTCCTTACAGCCATTTTTGAGAAAATAAAAAATAACGAAATGTTTTCCATGTAAAGGATGATTTGGAATGGGGGATTTTTTTAAAATCTTTATGTCGCCTCCTCGGAAGATGCTGAACTTATATGCCAAGTATGGTACCCCACCGGCTTTTTATTTTTAATTAAGCTATTCACGAACACACACGAGTGCGCGCGACCCTTTTTCTAAAAGTGCTTATTTTGGATTAAGGAGATCTCAAGGTATGTATTTCCAGTGAAATCTTGGTATCGAATTTTGGGTGAAACACAATAATTTCCCTACTATAGGTAAGCTGCAGTGAAATAAAAATTTAGTTACGACTGGCGAACAGCTGTGTTTTGTTTTTCGTAACAAGTATGCCATTAAGTCCATGCTGATTAATTTTAAATTATTTCCTGTCAAAAACGTATCGAGGAATAAACATGAATTGAGGAGTAAATTTTAATTCGAATACTATAATAAGGCATTTGCGAAGTTACAATGGATGAGAATGTATAACATCAGAATTTTTTTACCATACTTTGAATGCCCTACATAAAGTTCAGTTTCCTATTAGATCGAGTTGGAACTGCTTGCCTAGACATTCAGAAAATTGCTTGCCTAGACAATTAGACAATCAAAGGTTACAAATTTTGTAGACTTAAAACAGTTAAGACATTCTCTTGTTTATGATGATTATAGGGGACAACCATCGTCGAAAGTGCAAGCTTAAGTGACTGGATGTGGAAAGTGGTTGTTGTGTTCAGCTTCTGCTTTAGAAGAGCTTCCTTTGGTTTCCGCTACCTTACAAAGCTTTATCTACCCCATTGTAGACAGAAGAATGGTGACATGATAAATTCTCTTGTGGGTCACTCGTGCATCTCTTGCGTGACTGGATTTCTAAAACTGGTCACTTTCCATAAGAACATCGATTGAATGTGAAATGAGAATACAAACCTATTCCGTAATAAATGTCGGTCACGGTCATATCAGAATGCAATGTAGCAGGAAGATAAAGAAGTTCATAATCCATTGCTGTCAAATGTTTTCAGCTCCATTGTGATTTTAGGCATACCTTATGCTGTCTGTGCGAGGTTCTTCATAGAGTAACATCCGTAACATTGGTATCAATAATCGGTGAGCCAGATGGCTCAGGCAACAACGTCTGTGACCCGCATTCGGGAGGTCACGAGTTCGATCCCAGTGATCGCCCACTCTAACTCATGGGTTTCTTAGGAGGTTTGCCCGGGTCGTCGGATGAATTGTTTCTTTCATTCCCGAATTTACTGTCCCTCCATTTTGTTCCATTAATCATTTCCTTCATGCTTCACTCCATGTGGTCTCTTTCAGATTTGGAATTTTCGGCATTGGAGTTTTGATGTAGTGTGGAGGAGAAAATGGATCCTCTCTGTGAATTTTCTTCGCCCGTCGGGCTTCGGCTAGTTGCCGGGGTATAAGGACCGCCCCTGTGGGACGTGGTCCTCAGTCTCCCTTCCGACTGCCATAGCGTCTATATCTGGAAAGTGTAGGGATCTGTCATTGCTGTGCCGTCACTCCTGGTTACGGCCGTCCGGTGTCTCCCTTCATCTCATTCCTTCCTCCAGGAGGGCTCCCTCGTGTGGCGTCGGTGCAATATCTTCATACCTGGATCGGTGTGATTGCCCTCCCCTTCACAATCCAAACCAAATCTCATTTGTTTAGCAATTAATTTGTCTCTTCTCAAGCATACGTCCACAAAGCACATTTCTGGTTCTTTTTACCGTACCTCATGGAGTATATGAAAGACTCAACTCCGCTAAAGTACATCTGCAACAGCGCTCAAGGTAAAAAGCTGTCGTGCGTTATATTCACATGACTTTCTCTATCCAGTATCACTTATTACTTTCTCTACTACGTATTCCATCCAAAACTTCGATATCGATGTTTCACGGAAATACCTGTTTTGAGGGCCCCTGCTAAAACAGCATTTTTAGAAAGAGGTGCATGTGTTTGTGTAGATGTGTGTCTGTATGTCTGCGAACAGCGTAACATAAAAACGAAAAGTCGGATAAATACCAAACTTGGTATTTAGGTCAAGCATGCTTCAAAGATGTGACAAGAAGATTTTCAAGGAAATCCCCCCACCAAAGACTACCCTTTACATAGAACAGTTTTCGAAAATTTTGATTTTGTCAAAAATGGTTCTAACGATTTTGATTAAAGTATCATATATTTAAGATATTTTTATGGCAAGCGAAATGTATATCTTGCATTTTCTGGGAATGTCCCCAAAAGTCCTTTTCAATCTGAATGGTTTTTACATAACTGGTAAACCGTAAGACATACACAAAAATGTAGTTCTCGTTAAAGCACATAATTATATCATTATAAAATTTTGTTTTTTGTCGAGTGAATCATTTCCGAGATATTCGTTGTTATTTGTTTGAATTTTCCAATACTTATACTTTTTCTCAAATTGGAATTCGTTATTCGTTTTTTCTTCTGTCCCTGACATGCAAAAGAGAATGGAATGCCCCACATCTTTTTTTTTTTTTTTTGTAGCTTGTGCAAACTATTCTTACAGAAGCTTATTCTCATATCTACTTTATGTTAATCGGAATTAACCTTTGCATCATTAAATATTTCGTTGTAGGTACAAGAGCGGGGGTAGAGGAAAGCCAACCGATGGCCAGATGTTTAAACCCGGATCGCTCGATGCGAGCTTAAAATTCAGTACTCTTTTCAGCATATCGCGAGAAATAAGTGAATAGCGACGGAACTTTAAACAAGACGAAGTAATTAAAAAATCTGATGTGTTACACTCACATGACTTTCTCTACTCTTGTACAAACTATTTTTACAAACGCTTATTCTCCATATGCTTCATGTTAATCGAGATGTTAATTTTATTACTAATTTTCTTGTAGATGCAAGGGAATTAGTAGGCTTTAAGCATAGTCAAATATTTTAAGAGCTGGTTGCTATGTGGAATACTCCATTCTCTTTGCATTACCAGGACAAAAAAAAGAATACCGAATTTGAGAAAAAGTACAAGTATTGGAAAATTTAAGGAAATGAGCAATATCTCGAAAATGGTTCACTCAATAAAAAAATGTATATGACATAAATTGTGTATTTTAACGCGATCTACATTTTTGTGTAGTAAAACTTTGTCTATCTCTTATGGTTTACCAGTTATGCAAAAGTCGTTCACAATAAAGAATACTTTTGGAGACATTCCCAGCAAATTCGAGATATACATTTCATTTGTCATGAAAATATCTTAAACATATGATAATTTAATCAAAATCGTTAGAGCCAATTTTGAGAAAATTAAAATTTTCGAAAAATGTTCCATGTAAAGGAACATGGGGGTAGGGGGTTTTCTTGAAAACCTTCGTGTCGCATTTCTTGAAGATACTGAACCTAAATACCAAGTTTGGTGTTTATCCGACTGTTCGAGCCTGAGTTATGCTGTTCTCAGACACACACAGACACAGATGGAAATGTTTCCAAAAACGTTTTTTTTTGGATTCAGGTGGTCTCAAAACATATATTTCCGGTGAAATCTCGGTATCGAATTTTTGGGAGGAATACAATACTTCCCCTACTTACTATACGTAGTAGAGAAAGCAAAAATTGAACTAATAATAACGGATATCTTGGAAATGGTAGATGCTTCAAAAAAGCTTAATTTAAATAAAATCCGTGTTTTAAATGTTCTACATTTTTATGAAGTTGTGTTAAACCGTTGTACAAAATTGTACAAATGTTCCTCTGAGTAACGAACAGGACTTCACAGGTTCCAGAAAATTCCGTATATAAGTTGTATTTGTCATGTAAATATATTAAACATTCGCTAGTCTTTTTCTAAAAAAATTAAAATATCCATTGTTAATGTAAACGGTAGTTTGGTGTAGGGGCGTTTTCCTTCAAAATCTTTGCATCGCATCCTTGGAAGATACTGAACATAAATACTAAGTTTGGTATTTATCCGACCTTTCGTTTTATTTAGTTATATTGTTCACACACACACACACACACACACACACACACACACATACAAACAAAAATGATTTTTTGGGGTTCATGGTGCCTCAAAACATGTATTTCTGGTTAAATATAGACATCGAATTTTTGTTTGGAATAATATACTTTCTCTACCTACTGTAAGTACGTAGTAGAGAAAGTAAAACTTAGCCTACTTGTGCTGCTTCTTATTCTTCTTCCAGCCACGGTTTAGATAGAAGCCTCTTCTGTTCTCTCATTTCCGATCGTTTCCTGGGTTGTCGGGATTGATCGTCGTCCTATAGATTTGTAGTTAAAGGCTTGTCTAGTTCGTTCTACTGGCATTCTTTGTAATTGTCTTCTATGTTTCTATGTTTGTACCGTACTTTAGGATGAATTGCCTCACTTTTCCGAATTTTTTATATTGAGTTATTCTGTTTCCAGTCACGTATACTGACCTTTTTGTAAACGTGTCTTACGAGGGTTCAGAAGGCTACAAATGTGACATTTTCTTTCATATTTCAATACCGATTTTTGGATAGAATATAATTCATTTACAGCTGTTCTTTATATTGCCAGGCAGCGTTTCGCGCATATG
Organism: Deroplatys truncata; assembly: GCA_030765065.1. Lineage (NCBI taxonomy): Eukaryota > Metazoa > Arthropoda > Insecta > Mantodea > Mantidae > Deroplatys > Deroplatys truncata. The sequence continues at coordinate 68,655,961 of CM060976.1, read as the reverse complement.
CTTGCTTCGCGAACCGTCTTTTACATTGGGGTGTTTTTTGTTCTAAAACTTGCGCGTTACTTATTCACGAGTGATAGTAACATGCACTATAATGTGTACTAACCTTGTTATAAGCTGTGTTGAAAGTGATTCCATCTGCATCTTCCTGCCATGTTAGGATGAAATTTCCATCCACACACATAAATTTTTCTTGGGTAATTTTCACTTATTAACCAGACAACTAAGTTATCTTGCACTGCAGTACCAGGAAATGTCATATGAAACGTTCTACATACCAGTCTACGTGATTCGATTATTACGTATGTATCGTACATTGAATGAATGAATGATTTATTGTCTACGTAGTACTTGCATGCAATTTATACAATGTTTACAATACAACGGAGTTGCTTAATATTTCTCTTCCCCTTATGTTTAACATTCTGTTGTATGTATAATGGGGAAGTATAGTTTTCCACTATTTACTTTTTTGCCTTGTGTTTTCTCCAATTTAATTCACATCACTTTAAACCAATTTTTCCTAAATATTTTCCTGCGTTCTCCATATATTCATTTTATCTTGTATTAAAAATCTTCCTAACTTTTAGCTCTGCTGGTAAATTTTTCCATTCCTCTAGTATTAACTTCCCTCTTCCTTTATCCGTGACCTTGCATTCCAGAATACAATGTCAATTGTCATGTAATACATTTAGTACATCTCTCCCCCTTTTCTCCCTGTTAGACAACTTAAATTCATTATACATGTCCTCGCCCATGCATACCCCATTCTGTCCTATTTGTGGCTTTCTCTTCCTCAATCCGTTTTTAAATATCTATAATCCATTAATGACCTTTTTTCCTTTAAACTATTCATAATTTCTTGCTTTTCAATATCCTCCACTCTTGTTCCAATTTATTTCCAGAAACCCTTGCTTTAGTTGTTTCTTTCTGCCTTTGTTTCCCCCATTCCTATTTATTTCAATGTCTGTATATTGTGCATCCAAGTTTATTTTTTCCTATTTTCTCCTGTACAACCAAGCAGTGCTTTAGCATCTTATTTTCCCCAGGTATTTTTATTCTGTACCAGTATTTGAAATCGTACATAAAAACTGTTTTTTCAAGCTTGGATTTTTGGTAGGCAATTCAGTGGACTAATAGGAATATTCTAATGTAATTCACACATAACGCATGTCTTGAATAAACTTTCAATTTCAGATGCACAATGAACAAACTCTAATCTTTACAGCACGAAAAGACGCTCAGTGAACGACTACAGTCTTTGCAGTACAAAAAGAAGGCAGGAACTGACAGTTGAGTGTTGAGTGAATGGTTTGCGGTAATGAATTACCGATACATACCGAGGTTACTGCAGTCAAGTAAACTATGCATGTACCAATTTATGGCCCGGCTATAAATTAAGCGCATGGTACTTATCAATGGCAAGCGTTAGAAGAAAGGCACACAACAAATACACCATGGAGATATTTATAGACAGTTTTATAAAGTCATCTGTTAGGAACATAATTTTTAAGAAAGAAGAGTGCTAAAGTATGCACAAGAAGTACAAAGGATCTCAAGACACCCATGGTTTAAGTTAATTAAGTTGGATGCTTTTAACGACTGTGGGAAACATTCACATTTTATTTAAAGAACAAAGTAGAAGACATTAGATCTGTCCCAGGGGTAACATGCTCCACATCCTACGGCTTTATTACCTGACGAATTACGCCATCTGCATCACAATGCTGGTAAATCCTAAGGGTTCATGCATTTTACATCTTCACTTACGCAACAAAGCAAAATTAACGCCGCGTGAACAACAAACGCTACGGCTTGCGCAGGCACCTATACAGGACCTTTAAACAGACTACTCCGCATCAGCAGTAGGACTTGAGGAGCAAGTTCATTTTTAAGACAATGTCCTTATAAAATTGGGTGAAAATATAACAAAATGAAAAGATTTTGTTTTCAACCTTTTATTGTATTTACACCCCATGCTTTTGTTTGTTCGGCAATATTTAACGCCCTGTGCGGGCTTTCAAACCATATTATAACACACATTCCAGATTTAAATGTTGTTTATCCCAAATTATTTTATCAACTTTTTCTTTATTTAAAATGTTCCAAAATATTTGACCGATTAACATCTAGTTTTCAGTAAAACTTCATGATCACTTAAGAGAATTATATAGCGAATTTTTAAACTTTATAGTTATGTTATTTTTAATAAATCTTTCAACAGCTTGATATAAGATAAAAAATGCATAAATGCAAAGCCGGTATATTTTTTTCTGGCATAGCTACATTTGAATTTTAAAAATGAACTCCATTGAGGGGTTCTTTATAATGCTATGTGAAAGGTAAAATAAAATTCTGGGACATTTTAATTAACACAAATTAATTAAATCATAAATAGAAACATTAGTAGCTCTGAAACAAAGGCACATACCTGATTAAAATTTTGTATGTGTCTTTTTATTGCTCTCTGAAATTCATATAAAGAATTTAATAATCACAATTTGAATTTGCGAGATTTGTTTCATAAATAAACTCTCAAAGCCGACAAAATATTTCATTGCTTGCAAAGAATGATAACCTCAAAACACTGGTCACTGCAACTATGATCTTAATGCATGTCAGTATAATCACCGAACATAAATTGAAGATGGCGCTGCACAATCTAATAATATTAGCCAAATATAACCGCGGCATTCAAACTCAACTAGATGTTTTGTTTGAACAGACAGTTACAAAGGTATAAATTTAAAAATATTATGTTTTCTTTTAATATTATTTTTAAAAGTGAACACGTCGTTGTATCAGTCTTTCTTAATTTGCCTACAATGGCTGAATGATGATTTTCGATTATTTACAGTAATTATAATGTGATATGTCTTGCATTTACTTTCTTCACTACTTATAATAAGTGGAGAAAGTTTTGCTATCCACCCAGTAATTCGATACCAAGTTTTCACCGGAATTACACTTTTTTAGGATCCCTGAATAAAAAATAATTTAGAAAAAGGTCCGTCCGTTCATATGTGTATGTGTGTGTGAACAGCATAACTAAAAAACGAAAATTCTGTTAAACATCAAACTTGGTATTTAAGTTCAGCGGCTCCAAGGATACGACACGAAGGTTTTCAACAAAATTCCCCACAACAAACTAGCCTCTATATGGGAAAGCTTTCATTGTGCTTTCATCATCTCAAAAGTGCTTTCAAGGAGTTTGATTAATGTACCATATGTTTGAAATATTTATATTACACTAAAATGTATATCTTGAATTTTCTGGAAAGCCTGTGAAGTCCTCCTCATTTTGAACGACCTTTGTATAATGGCTAAATCGCAAGAGATATACAAAATCTCACTACAGAGAAAATGTAGATCTTATTAAAGCATCTGATTGCGTCAAACAACATTTTTGTGACGCTAATCATTTCTGAGATATTCTTTGTTATTATTTTCAGCTTTCAAGTACATTATAGTTTTTTCAACTGAAAATCGTTATTTGTTTTTTTTTTGTTTCTCGTAGTCATGCAAATCAATGTGTAATGCAATAAGTCTGTATTAAAAATATTTGTCCGAAGAAAAAGGTCATTAGCGAGTTATGTTAAGGAAATGCATTAGCAACAGTAGAGTTGCGTTACATAAATATTTCTAGAATGCAGTTAGGGGCGAGTTCAGTAGGTTTGAAAGGTTCTGTGTACTAAAAATGCATACTATATTCCTTAATAACTGACACGATTGTATCATACAGTGAACATTAGAAGGCATACATCCATACCCTGCATAAACTTCTTTTGGTACGATAATGGGTCAGAGGCTATACAACGGAGGGGACACTTCGCACACTGCGAACCAAGTGAGATCTGTTGCGGTTACCACTTCTCAGGTGGAGGGAATGAAGTGAAGGAACCACAGGAGGCTACAGCCCTGAAACAAGTATGCCACATAGACGCGCGGAAGTCCTTAACAGTTCCTCGCTCGAATACCCATCCCAGAGAGAGCGATGAGCGACCCGTGCAACCAGACAGCCATGTAGTGTTCATGGGGAATACTCTTTCCTTGGAGCAAGCGTCTATCTGGCATTCCACTCACCACGAAACCCATAAGCACGCCTGAAATATGAGAAGGAAGCGGAATGAAAGGGAAATGAGGGAGAGGAAATCGTGATAGATGAGAAGACACCTCAGCATTTACCGACCAACCAAGGAAAACCAGAAAAAAACAAGGTCAGTGTGGGCGGTCAACACGAATCGAACCTGGGACCCCCCCCCCCCGACTGCTAGCCTCACACTTTACTGCGGAGCCATTGAAGAGATAGGGCTTTTAATTTCCCCTTAATTTATATCAGTGTTCTAAATTGATCCAAGGGTTGATTATTTTATGCAAGTAGTTCATAAAATAAAGAGGATAACGTACGACAAAGGGCCTAAGGCAGGGGTGTAGTATGTCCCCTACTTTATTTAAAATATATATTCAACGCGTACCAGAAAAATGGAATCGGTCCTGTATACCAGTTCAAAATGAGTTTTTTTATTTATGGACGCTCTTTAACTACTATGGTCCTTAGCGTCCCATTCTATATTGGGCGTGAAAGACCGGTAATTTTGTTCAGAGGCCTCCTTCAGGCTTGAGGTTATTTTACTTACCGGAAATCTACAACACGGGACCCCCGGCTTTACTTCCCTTCCGAAGGAAGCCATGCTAAGGATTTTTACGTCCGAAAAAACCCATCGCCCTCCGCCGGGTTTGAACCCGCGACCTTGGGAACTAGAGGCTAGCACGGTACCACTAGTCCACGGAGGACGACATACCACTTCAAGGTGGTAGTGTACATCCACTACTTTTGCTGATGACCACGTGGTGATGACTCAGAGTCGTGAGGATATGAAATATATAATGAGGAAACTTTTGGATGCTTTTGAAGTAGGAGGCCTAAGAGTAAAATGGATAAATTGGAATACCTGGTATTAGGAGGAAGTGGGCGGGACATATCACTACCCCAAGGAATTATTAAAGCTGTTAAAAAGTTTAAATATTTTGAATCTCTTTTTGATGAAGTAGGGAGCTGTAAAACGGATGTAGACAAGCACGAAGAGCTAAAAAATGTTCAATGGGTTTTGTGGAGTAGAGCCGTATCGATTTATACAAAGAAGAGGATCTTGAGGACTGTGGTGGAAGGATGCTGAGACGTGGACTTCGGTAGAGGGACAAAAATCTTAAGATCTTGGCAGTGGAAATGCACGGAGTAAGACGTAGTGCTAGAGTATCAAGGGTGGAAAGAAGGAGAAATGAAGATGTGAGACAGATGATTGATATGGAGGAAACAGTGGTAGAGAGAACTGAAAGACGGGGCCTTCAATGGCATGGACATGTGAAAAGAATGGAGGATGATAGGTGCCCTAAGAACTTTTTTGAATGACCACCTCGTGGAAGAAGGTAGGCCAAGAGCAACTTGGAGAGGACAGATTCATGGAATGATGAATGATCGGTGCCTGGAGGAGGAAGGCTTGTTCAATTGGGAAGAATGGCGAATGGGAATACAGGGCAACAGCTGAAGACTGGAGAAGCCCTTAAAAGTGAAAGTAAGTTCATAAAATGTTGGCATATATTTTAGATGTTTACGTTGCCATCAGAAGGGATAGCGCAATAAAAAGCCTTCATTCAAAGCAATTATTTTCAAATTCCATCAGATGAGCAAGGAGATATTTACAATCGTTCTACGCATTTTAAAACGTAGCGGAACTGCATAGTTGTCTTCAAAGAGAATGGATATTCTACAAGTTTCTTTTTGATGTGGTGCCTTTTGTCAGTGAAGAAGTTTCGTTGGAAAAGCTGGCATTAAATGCCACAGACCTAGGACGACATGAGAGATATCGATCGGGCAGGTGGTTGGCAGTTAACGACGTTTCCAATGCTTGCAGCAAGTGCAAGCAAATTACAGGAAATTACGACTCAGAGATGGAGAGCGAGCAAGAGGAAGATAAAAAAAGGTTAATGTAGCTTTTGATGGCGATGAATTCGCTTTATGAGGTCACGTGCGCTATGGCAGCTGATTCTTATCTCTTTTCACAAGCCACAAAGGTTATCCTGTCAGCGGCAAAAGCTGAATAAATTAATAGCCAAAAGTGGCAACATTTCTTTCTTTAGCAGTTTAATAATGATTAATGACACTGTTTTGTTTAGATCGTTAGGACTAAAATTAAACACAATGACAAAGAAAAAATACAGAAGATTTTGGTATTCAGCGTAACCAATCTTGGTGTTGGTTGCAAAATACATTTATTGATTCGTTAAACGCTATTGATCCTATAAAGTATTTATAGGGATGACTAAAATAACGAGCTGTAACATTGTGGGTTTGATATAGAGACCTTTAAGTTATAGGTCGAAATAGGACCTATAAGCTCCTAGATATTGCTTAACATCACATCTAGTCACGGTTAGATAAAAAAGCCATGTGAAGGCATCCAACTTGGTAGGTAAAAAATTAATTCACGTTGTCGTGTGAATTGATATACCATCACGTTCAAAAAATAAAATCAGTGGTAACATACATTCAACTTTTTTCGGCGATAGTTTTTACTTTCTCTACCACGCACATAGTAGGCATACAAGGTACAGTATTTAACCCAAAAATTCGATACCAATATTTCGCCGGTAATACATCCTTTGAGGCCCCTGAAATTAGAAAAAGCATTTTTATAAACAGGTCCGTGTGTGTGTGTCTATGAACAGAATAACTCAAAAACGAAAAGTCTAATAAATACTAAAATTAATATTTAACTACAGCATCTTTCAAAGCCTCCAACCCAAGCTATGCTTTACACGGAAAATTTTTCGAAATTTGTTATTTTCTAAAAAACTTCTCTGACCATTTTGAATAAAATACCATATATTAATGATATTTATATCACAAATACAATGTATCTTGAATTTTCTAGGGATAACCTCAAGACCTCTTCATTCGGAAGGAATGTTGTACAATTTTGTATGACTGGTAAACGTTAAGCGATAGACGAAAACTTACATAAAAACATGAAGACATCCTTAAAACATACAATTTATTACAAATAACTTTTCGTGGTAAGAGCCATGTCCAAGATATCTGTTATTAATGCTTGAAATTGTTCAATACTTAGCTAGTCTTGTCGATTTTAAGCTGTGCGATGTCATGGAAAGACAGTAGAATTTTACGGCCAGCGTATAGCGTCGATTCTAAAACATTTGAGTATCGTTTTTCGGTTTGTATGTATAACGAAATGTGCAATGCAGCTATTTCCGGAAAGGTTTATCTGTATTAAAATTAAGTACATAGGTAAATAAACTTTCGTAAGAATAATCTCTATACCCACTAATAAGCGGCAGAGGGTAGAGAAAGTCATGTGAACCTAACATCAGATTTTGTAATTATTATCATCATCCACTGTCCGCTTACGCTATCGTGAGTGGATGCTGAAATTCCTGCACGCCGTGCGTTTTGCGTTGTTTCCGAAGATGCTAATAAAATGTATTTAACCGTCCAACTCTTATAATTTTCTAATTCAGTTTTACCATTTAATTCTTCTTCATTTCCGTTAGTTTATTAACATCTCAAATTCAGTTGTTTACTGATATGATCCACACTACCGGGCGTGACTAATCCATCACCAGTTCACAGAAGTTAGCGCGGTTGACATTGATACTGCTTTAGAACAGCTGACAGTAATTAATTTTATTTTTGCGTAAGTATTTCTATTATTCACTATCGTCGAAAACATCGAAGCAATACACATGTTTTAAGTACGTTGCAGAGACTTTTTCCTAGTTCAGCAAAGATTAACTTAGCGAATTGGTATTGCAGTGTACTGTTGGTATACGTATCAGATCCGTTCTTTTCTTCAGTACAATCTCATGCTCACTTCATGTTGAACATCTGGATCAAGTGTTTTAAAACAAAAGGAGGGGAATGCTTTCATGTGAAATTAACAACCGTTCTCTAAGGCGAAGTGTTGCTGTTTTACAATATTTACGTATTGCACTGCTCCTTTTCTCGGAATGCGCATTTCTATCGATGGAGGGAGGTATATGTGGAAGGGTTCGAATTTTGGAATAAGTTCAGAGCGAACCCGCTACAAGAGAGGAGATGTCCACAAAAAAGAATATACAACATGTACTGTAATCATCATAATACACGTGTTCTGAGCTGCGTGTAGCCAAATTTTAACTGGAATATGAGGTAAATGCCAAATATACAAGTTAAGAAACAATAAAGAGTTCAGAAGCTTACACAAAGAATCGTATGTTCACTTTAGATTTCTCTTGGGCGTTGGTACACAACTTTCAGAGAAGGAAAGGCAGGTCAGGTAAAGAAGGGAGTACGTGTCCGTAACATGACCTCGCCCTGAACGAATAACCCGTGCCACCTCGGCCTTACGTAAATGTCCCAAATATAAAGTCTCGTAACTCTGATAAAATGCACGCAAATAGAACTAAAACAAAAACCCAGCGAAGCAACAAATTTAGAGAGAGCTGTGTCTCCACGCAAGCAACACTAAATAAAACCCCCAGGAATACAACAACTTACATAAACTATTAACAATTAGCAATTTAACAAGAGGAATATGATTTAGATAAAAGATAATAATCGCCCACTAAAGAAACACTCAAACAAAGCCACGAAAATAATTTGGGTAAACTATAGAATTTGATAATAACAATATGACTAGAATATAACAATTTAAATCAACTCTAAACTTTAACAACATGAATAAACTCTGAAAATTGCCAACTTAGGGCCAGAAATTACAGCCAAATTACAATACCAAAAAAAATGTTTAATTCCCATCTGAGGCTCCGCGTTCTCGTTAAATATTTACATTTGAAATATACATAATACGAGTAGTTTGCAACGAACCAAAGTAAGATAACCAAGGCAGTTGTGTCATCCAAAACCTACCCAAAAACTATTCACAAAATATTTGCCCATTCGAGAAACTTGCCCAAAAATCTGGACGTCGAGGAGATCTAGAACCAACTACTTAGGCTTGCTAATCGCAACCTGGGTGAAAATAAAAAAACTGATAATGGCACCGCGACCGGAAAAAATAGAATATAATAAATACATATTTTATATACCACGTGAGTCTTCTGATCCTCGAATTAATAACTAGGTTCATTAGGGCTATGCTGATGCTCGTTAACGTGCTCTGGTAGCGCAATGGTTAACATCTGGAAGGTCAGGGTGAACCTTGGAAGTTCAAATCACGCCCGCAAATAAATTAGTTTTTTATTCAATTCTTGTATTTATTTATGATGTTCATTAAAGCATATTCTAACTAGTAACAATTTGTGTTTTAATGAAATTCACATAACCAAACTAATTAAGTGAAACGAACACTTCCATGCCAAACTATCAGTTCTCGTTAAATTTACTAAACACAAAAAGCACCTTGAAGTGGCAGTATTTGAACCTGGCACCTTCACCACTGAAGGCCAACGCGCATTCTGTTGCGCTACGAATGCAAGTCGCTACATGCACAGAGGTGCAAAGCAGTCATTTCGGCCGAAATTGATACGACGCGATGCAGTGGACAGTGTTTACGGCATAACCTGTGCAACACCGGGACTGCATAGCTTCTCAATCCGCAGGCTGAGAAGACTCACCCGGTATATATGCCCATCTCGAATATATCGCGAACTATATGGCAATGACAAGCCGTAACGGCACAGTATCATTATTTTTAAAATTATACTTGTAAGAAAATCTGAATTCCATAAATATCAAGCATTTGAATTCACTTCCTCTATATATATATATATACTAGTAATACACTAAAAATCAAGTGAATCTGAAACATCAAGATTAAGACCCGTGGTTGAACTGACCGGATATGGCTCTTCATGTAGAAGAAATGTTACTACGAGCCGTACATAGGAATTTGTGTTTTCGTATTAGCGGTTTGTTAACTAGCAGACATAACATGGGGAAAGCTTCAGTCAGAGAATAGATGAAATTAAAACCACAGCAGTTATATCTCTTTCTCGATTTTCACCTTTGAGCGATTTTGCAGTTAACTCTTTGAGAACGTGGTGAAAAGATTGGGAGATGTGCTTGGACTTCAAGATGGCTTACTCTATTTTGTCACAGGGACCTTCAAGCCTTGCCAAACAAGCGAACCTTCTATTGCTCCTTCAAGTGAAATAGATTTAGAATCCATATGCTATTCATTAACCTGTTTCTTCGATTTCGTGGCGTGTTCGTCATTGAAATATACGTTTAAAATATATTTTGTGCAGCCCAAATTAATGCCTTGATCTGAATATATTATCAGCTTAATAATAGTTTTTAGATTTTTAATGCTATAGTCAGCAGGTTTCTTTCTAATGTCGTTTCTTAAAAGTTTTCTTTCATTGGATGGACACCTTACTGATCAAGTGATGGCTATGAGAGCGACATTGAAAATCTTTATAAAATCAAACAAGGATTAGTTTTTAAAAATTTGAACCATTTTATTGTTTTTTCAAAATATTCGCCTTTAACACAATACATTTTTTGTATTCGATGAAACCAGTTCTTAAAGTCTTCCTGAGGCACTTCAAAAACCAGGTTTTTATAATGTTCCACTGCATCATCTGATGAGGAAAAGGTGATTCCATGCATTTTATCTTTAATTTTTTAAAACAAAAAAATCACAAGGTGCTAGGTCAGGGCTGTATGGTGCTCACCTTTAAGGCATCCAGATTCTAAGTTGTTAATTTTGATCGTTGTCATGATGTGACATTTTTTCTTTGGGCGTTTTTTCACAACTTTTTCAAAAATTTGCTGTAAACAGACGTTTGTGTACCAATCGACAGTAACGATACGTCTATCTTATAATGCTATAGTAGTAATATGCCCCATTTTAGAAAAAACTAGCAACCATCATCTTACCAGCACTGCGAATTCTTCGGACTGTCGAAGTTTAGGTTCTATTCGAAACCGATTGATTTTGAGCCGATTGACTTTTCTTTTCCGTATCATAACGATAAATCCAAGATTTCTTGTCAGCAACGATATACCAAACCAAATTTGAAGTGCCGCCTTAGAATTTTTCCAGAGTTTTTCTGCAATTAATGCGTTGTTGTTTTTGATCGGGAGCCAGTTTATGTGGAATCATGACAACAAAGTTTTCTCACGTCTATTTATGTAAAATGTTTTAGATTTGACTCCTGCCAATGACCAATGTCGCCTGAATAAATTATAAGATGTCCGTCGGTCTTCTTCAAGCTTGCTCGAACAGCGGTAGTATTTTCGTCACTAACAGCAATTCCTGGGCGTCCTTCATCAAATTCATCACTAAGAAAAAGCTGATCTCCTTTGCTTTCGCTGTACCAATTATGAAGTTTTGCCTTAGATGTAACTTTTTTGCCAAATGCATTTCTAAGCCGACCTTCACATTTTTAGGCGTTAATGACGCGATTTAAAATCGACAAAATTCATAGCCCGAAAATGTTCTCTAGTCAAATTCATTTTTGGGTGAACACAAAATCTTTAATTAATAATAATAATTAAACTATTAGAGGAAATGAAATAAAGTACTCGACAATCAACTCGTGAAAGATTAGAAAGTAACTGCCAAATATAAACAAATTTCATTTATTTTTAGAAACATGGTATTCTAAAAATGTCCAGTATCGCCCTCGTTTTCGTTTGTTGATATACTATGCTCGATGTCATAGGTTTTTTTCAGCCAGCAGGCAAGTTTTTATTGAATGATGGTATAGCAAGGGCTTTATTCTTAATTTGCAAAGAAAGCTTTTTACTGCATCTTATGAGTAAATTTTGAGCAATCTACTTTGGACATTTGGCTCTTTTCGAGCACACATGAAGATTCGACAACAGTAGTGTAAGTTTTCTCACTGTTGGTCCGAACTCAATTCTTTCTTGAAGCAGTAGACACTTTTAACATAGATATGACAGAGAAGCTATGTGTCGTAGCATACATTAACTCCGTTTTTCCATCACTACAAACCGTACTTGTAACTATAGGTTAGGAAGGCCTTCTAATGGGAATTGTTATCACGGACGATAAGGATTTTCTTGGCTTTCAAGATCTCAAACTTTATTTAATGTGTGTTTTAAGTCCAATGAATGCGTTTGCACAGATTAAAGTCCGTTTCTCCAGTGGGAAACATAATATTTCTCCTGTCAGCATGAATTCCTAGCACAGCCTCTGGGCCACGCCATCTGTAGGTTTAGTTTGTATCTCTTACTGCAGTTGCTATTATTTTCGACACGAAATTCAAACTCTCCTCATCTTGTGCTCGCTTTCTTACTTTGGTTTTCCTGATATTCAGTGACCTTCTAACATTTCATAAGTTTCTCAGAGAATACGTTTTTTGAAAGGAGGCTATTTTGACCCTCGTCACCTTTGATATTTCCTTTAATAGCAGCTGCATTCAGGGAAACTCTTGGAGCATGGAGAGGATAAAATGGAGAAGCAATCTTCTTGCCTTACGTCCGTTCGATTCCTCTCAATTAGAGCAAGGTATTGGATGTACGCATTGCTGCTGAAACAAAGGCTAAGGGAAGGAATTAGCCAAGTCGATATACTCCATCCCAATTAATGTTCCTTACTTTTCCTTCTTGCCTTTAGTATTTTACCTATCTCGTTCAGCATTCTTCTCCACAAGTCGTTTTTTATTTTTATTTTCCCTTGGTAAACCCTTAACCTTTCCTGGTGATATCTAACAAATTCTTCGTATATCCATTTTCCAATAAAGAAAGGAGCTTCTTAGCAAAAATGGAAATGAGTAGTATTTAGGTGAAAGAACGAAGAATTCATTCAACATATTTATTCTTTCTTATGACTAATGTATTAATCTATCGAAAGCAGTGAAGCAATAATATCATTAGGGGATCATCAGCAAGCTATTAGTGTAAGCTGGTGCTATAAAACAAAGACAGTCTATCATTCCCTCTACCCCTTGTCAGTGACGGAGCAAGTGTTGCATTGAATTCAAAACTTTACCATAAATGTGTATTTTGAGGTATGCTTTTGCAGAAAACCATATAATTTCATACTTTGAAATTAGCTTGATAATTATTTTCAAATCTTGAACTTTTAAGACGTTCGTTTCGGAGACATAATGAAATAACTCAGAGATGGAAAAGGTGGGGAAAACAGAAGATGTACTTCCACAATCCACGTGCGGCTATGACGTTAAATCTTATGTAAGTAAGCGATGGTTCAATTACAAATATGAATGGCATACACTGAGACACTGGGAGAGAATTTGCATAATGTAAGCTAGCTTCTGACGTAGTGCAGCTCTACGTGTCTCAAATGCTCATTATGTGAGAGTTATAAAATTGTTTCCTTTGCAGATATCGGGATTTTTCCTTAAATACATCTTTGTGGCTCCCTGAACCCAAGAACCGAATTTTAGAAAGTAGTCCATGAATGTGTCTGTGGCCAACATTAACTCAAAAATGAGTCCGACAAACACCAAAATTGGTATTTAAGTTCAGCATCTTTCAAATATGTGACACCAACATTTTCAAGAAAATTCCTTCACCTCAAGCCACCATTTGCATAAAAGGCTTTTAGAAATTTTGAATTTTTTCAAAAATGGCTCCAACGATTTTGATTAAAATACCGAATGTGTGACAGAAAAATGAAATACATATCTGAAACCTTCTGTGAATAATCTATGGGGTCCTCTTCATTCTGAATGCTTTTGCATTACTAGTAAACCGAAGAGATAGAGTATTACTACATAATAAATTAGAACTCGTTAAAGTATACAATTTATGTAAAATAATTTATTTTTGTGGAGTTAATAATTTTCAAGATACGTTTTTATTTGTTTGAATTTTCAATTTCTTATACTTTTCTTTATAAACTGGGAAGTGTTATTCGTTTTCTTCTCCTGGTTCATACAGAGACAAAGTAATTTCAAAGCATCACATAGTGACCAGCTCTTAAAGAATTTGACTATCATTAAGCCTACTGTATTCCTTTATTACCATTGCACCTACAAGGAAATGTGTAATAAAGCTCTACAAAACATGAAGCAGATAGAAAAATAAGCTTTTGTAAGAATAGTGTGTTGAAGAATGGGTACTGTGTCACTGAATGTAACACATCAAAAACAAAATTTATATCTCATTTATATTACTTTCATTATCACGAATATAGTATATAGAGAAGGTTTTGCATTACATTAGAAAGTCTATATCGTTATTTAGCCGGAAAAGATATTTTAAGGCCACCTGAATAAAAAAAGAGATTTTAGAAAAAGGACCGTGTCTGTGAACAGCATAACCCAGAAATGAAAAGCTTCCAAAAATGTGACACGAGGATTTTCAAGAAAATTCCCCATCTCCAAACTACCCTTTACATGGAACACTTTTTGAAATGTTTGATTCACTCAAAAAGTACTTCTAATGTTTTTGATTAAATGTAAACCTTGAATTTTCTGGATAAATCCCGTGAAGTTCTCTTCAATTGGAAGGAATTTTACATAATCTTGTATAACTGATATATGTCAACGATACCGAAAACGCACTACACAAAAAAGTTGATATCTTTAAAACGCACAATTTGTTCCTAATAACTTTTTGTGGCCTAACCCAATTCCGAGATACCCGTTATTAATTGTTCGAATTGTTCAACACTTAGTCACTCCTTTAAAGACACATATAGCGTCCAGTTCCAAAACATTTGATCGTCATTCCCTTTGTGTCTATAACCAAATGTGCAATGCAGGTATTTATACAAGGGTTATCTACATAAAAATGAAATAAGATAGAAAATAAGCTTTAGTAGCAATAGTTTGTATCGGATTGTGAATCGGAGGGGATTCGGCACCTATCCAAGAATGAGGATATTGTACCGATGCCCCAAGAGGGGGCACCCCCGGGAGGGAGGGAGGGAGGTAGGAGGTGAAAGGAGACACCGGGCGGCCGGAACAAGGAGTGACAGCACGGCAATGACAGGGCCCTACAGTTTCCAGATTGGAACATCCCGGCAGACTGGGGATCCTGGCTCCCAAGGAGCGGTCGTTATACTCCGGCACCAGCCGAAGGCTGAGGGACGAAGAAAGTTAACAGAGAGCATCCTTTTTCCCTGCTACGCTGCACCGAAACACTCTCGCCGACACTTACAACCTGAAACAGACCAAATGGGCTGAAGGATGAATGAGATGATTAATGGAATGAAATAGAGGGACGGTAAATTCGGGGGATGAAGATACCACTACAGATTCGCCCGACGATCCGGGAAAACCCCCTAAAAGACCCATGAGTCAGAATGGGCAGTTGCCGGGAATCAAATCCGGGACCTCCCGAGTGCGAGTTGCACGCGTTGCCACGGTGCCTCCTCGATCGGAATAGTTTGTGTACTCGCTAATAAACGATAGAGAGTGGAGACAGTTGTGTGACTGTAACACATCCGAACCATTATTCAATAGATATGCTTTACGTAATGTGATAATTGCAATTTATACTAATAAATTGAATACAGTTTGAAGCGTTTTAGCAAGAGGTCTCTCGATCATACTGAAGTGGACATTTTTTATGCTTACAGGAACTTACTTCATACTGTACGACTTCATAGACTACTTCGAGAAGGACGGGCCCAGCTTCCTACAGCGAGATAAGTTCCTCGACATCATTAACACTATTTTCAAGAACATGTCCCGACTGGAACGGGAGGCCATCATCTTCCAGGTATTACTATACTTCTCGTTATTCCTATTTCACTTGCGAAATGTTTGTAGAGTTTTATACTTAAGTACTTTTAATATTAAAATACTTAAATACGTACAAAAGAAAAGGAATAATATTAGATGGTTTCAGGATAATTAAAATTTTGTATTTCCGTTGTATCGGATGAGATAGTATAAAACCGTACCCCACTGAAAACATATACTTAGATGCTATATGTGAGCAACATGTTCTGTCTTCACGAAAAATGGGCAGTTCAAATGCATATTTAAGACCTTTTCATGTTAAACCCTTTGCAGCGAGAAATAATATAATTAATAAATGGTTTAGAACAGAAATATTACATTCCAAAAAGAAAGTGAAACTGTTTTTATCATAACATGAGAGCTATTAATATGAAAATTATTTATATGAAAATTCATTAACATAAAAGTTCTTTGACCTGAGACTCCCTTTTACTTTCTCTACTACGTAAAGTAAGTTGGGGAAGTGTTGCATTTCACTCAAAAATTCTATACCAAGATTTCACCAGAAATACATATCTTGAGCTCCCTGAATCCAAATAAAGCGTTTTTGTAAACATGTCCGTGTGCGTGACTGTGAACACGATAACTCAAAAACGAAAAGTCGAATAAATACTAAACTTGGTATTTAGATTCAATGTCTTCCAAAGATGCAGCATGAGGATTTTTAACAAAGTCTCCACCCAAACTACACTTTACATTTTGTTTTCTAAAAATTGCCTCCAACAATTTTGATCAAAATACCATATATGAAATATATTTGCATAACAAATAAAATGCATACCTTACATTTTCGGGGAATAACCTATGCAGTCCTCTTCATTTGGAAGTCATTTTATATAATTTGTATAACTAGTAAACGTTAAACGATAGAGGAAAACGTACTACATAAAAATGTAGCCCTCTTTAAAACGCACAATTTATTTAATTCAATTTTTGTGATATAAGCCGTTTCTGAGACATCCGTTATAACAATTGAATTATTATACCACCTAGCGTCTGCAGTATCAATTTTCAGTTTGGAATAACTGTTGCCGAAATAAACTCACAGCGTACGTTGCCGTGAGTCGCTAAAATGCTTACCGGCAAAACCCCTCTCGGCGACCGCTAAATCTTACCACAAGCGCGTCACTGGGCGCTTAAAACAGCACACGAGTCGTAACAAGCGTCCAGAGTGACGAATGTATGAACGAATGTGTGCACGAACGACTGTGTCTGATAAGAATTGCATGCCCTTACGTTACCCAAGCTCCGCCTACTTTAGAGGTACAACATCCCTTCGTACGCGCCTCTTATTGTTACCATGGAGGCCTGGCTAAACTCGCAGAAATACCTTTAACTTTTGTTTTTTTAGGAATTTCTGTCTACGTGACTGTTCAAACGTACTAAACCTTAACTCTAAACTGCCTTCCAAGAATCTTTAAGCAAGTGTGTTCGCTTCTCAGGCTATTACTAATGACTTTGCTGGCTAATTACCCTTTCCTCGAACAAATCTTTCAGCTCAAGCTTGTTACATTATACATTGATTTAGTATACGGAAATTATTTATTGCAATTATTTCTCTATCTCACTATTATTTATTTAATTATTTATATCTTTTGTCAATAATTACGGTATCATAATATATTATATATATCTGACCTCGGTACTACTTTCTAATTTCAACGAAATTATCCATAATATATTATCATCATAATCATCTACCTCGCTTTTAATTTAATTAGTACTTCTATTCTTAGGTGATTGAGCGTCTTCCGTAATGCGATCTCCTGTCGTCTCTTCTATACTGTTGATGTCTTTGCAGCAATCATTAGTTGCCTTTCCATTGTTTCACTAGCGTTATAGTACTTTCTGTCCACATTTCTGTCTGCTCACATTCTTAACAATACTAATACTATCGAGTTTCTTTAGTCTCATTTCCTATATACAGTTTATTTTCTATCTTATCACAAATCACCTAGGCCCTTTTATACGTGACTATATATATATATATATATATATATATATATATATATATATTAGTGCTATAGCGCTATTAATTACTTCATTTATCTATATTCATTTACTTCAGGTTTTTCATGTGACTATATAAGGGTTTGTCATATTTTTATTCTTATTATTCTTTGCTTTTACTTTAAATGCCCTTTATGCTCATAACGTTGGTGCCAGAAGCGATTTGTCGTAAAAAAACTGCATGCAAATACTTCGCTGCAGTTTTTATTAAAAGGCTTAGAATATATTTCATTCTGTTTAGTTGCGCATATTGCGTTGTCGTTGCAGTATTCTGGCTTCAATGTGTCGCGGTATCGTTCGTGTTATCTTATTTGCTGAGCGCCTGTTATTGTTTTACTATTTTTAATTTTGAGTTCTTTGTCCTCCGGCTAGCTATTATTACCCAGTCGAGCAAATCTCTTGAACAGAGTGTGTAAACGGAAAGGTGTTGTTACTAACAGATAAGTGATAAAAGAATTTGTTTTTACACTTTTATTGCCGTGACACTTCCTTAATTTCACATATTTACTCTTGATAAACGCCCGACTGAAACTGTTATATTTTCGAATGTAACTATAATCACTTATTTGCCGCGCATTATTAATTCGCGTATTTCACATTTTTGTAACTAACTTTACGACGCGAGACGTAACTGTGACGTGTAACTTGTGAATGATTCTGTAGAACTGTGTGACGTGTAACCCGCGAATGATTCTCTTAAACTGCGCGACGTGTAACCCGTGAATGATTCTGTTGAACTGCGTGACGTGTAACCTGCGAATGATGCTCTTAAACTGCGCAATACTTCTCTTTGGCACGGAATTTATACTACCTCACCCCGATATGCCTAAACATTATAACAGAGCTGCTATTGGTTAATAAAGCGCGCCAACATTAGCGTCTATTTTTATATCCAATCAAAATTACGAACACATGCTCTAGGGAAGATTTTTCCTTCCATTTCTAAAGAAAAGCGCGCTACTCTGACGTCATTTGCTTGTCTCTTCTAATTAATAAACAACTCACCCCCTCGCTCATTGTTACCCGCTCCTATTGTCAGTTTCAGTGAGGCCGTGTAAACTTATTTCCTAACATTGCTTATAATTAACAAAAATCTCAAATCAATGTCATATAATAATGTTAATGTACACTACAATCACTCTGGCATTCACAGTGTTGTGATATAAAATATTGCATCAAATGTTTAGATCTTGCAGTTGATACTGGAGGCTAATTATTTGGAAATGGACTTCTTATCCACATGGCTTTTCTCAAAGGAATTTCAAGATAGGTTTCGACATGAAGGATTTGATACTTCCCTGTTAAGTATTGATGGAGTAGAACGTTCTTGAGTAACTTTAGGCCCTCCTTTTTATTTTATTTATTTGTTCTTTTTGGGGTAGCTACCCTAGTCAAATAGAAACAACCTTTGCTATGTTGTCCTCCATGGTCTAGTGATACGCGCTAGCCTCTAGTTCCCGAGATAGCGGGTTAAAACTAGATGAAGGTGATGTATCTAGTAGGGAAAATATTTTGGTTTAATGCAATAAATTACAGTTAAAATAAGCTATTTATTTAAGTTTTTACCAAAATTTCACATTGACACCCTAGTTCTTAAGTTTGTTTCTTCGTCAGTAAGTGGTATGTTGGTGATAATTTTGTACCGGTACGATCATTCCACGAGTTATTTCTTTCCCGTGTTAATTTGTTGTAAACTGCAAGTAAGTTTATTTTAATTCCGGTAGAATATTAAAAGTAATTACATTACTCACCACATCTTCATACGTATATTTTCGCATATCTTGATTTATTTTTGCGTTTAAATCTAAGGTCCGCATTATCAAATATTTCTTCTTTATAATCTTTTTAACCAGCATCTTTGCTTTTATAAAACAAATACCACCCAGGAATCGGCTATTACCTTATATCTTTCTCTATCCTTTTATCCTCCTAAAAAGAAGGCGAAAAGCAAACATTGATCTTGTTCATGAAAAACGTTCCTTTCCCTTTTTAACTTGTGTGTTTTTCCATGAGCGGAGGGACTTCACTTCAAACATACTTGTATCTGCACCAGCTGAGCAAATGTAACTGGAGTCCGAAGTTTCCACTTGTTTTATATTTCAGCCCTATGTTGTTGTACGTGGTTCCTAAGCAGAGATATTATATGCTTACCCCTAGTCCGAAATACTTAATTCGTCCGCTAAAGCTTTATTTTGCGTACTTGATACATAAATAGCTATTATACACATGCGTGAAGTAAAAGAGACAAAACGCGCATTTTTCCAACATGACAGCATTAACGGGAAGTTATCGTCGAATAACAATTTTTTTTTTGCACCAACAGATTCGCGCTGAATTTTTGTAATACGTATAGAGAAGGTAATTATATTGGGTTGTCTCATAAGTTCGTTCGTATTGCTCGCAAAAGCACCTGAAAACCCTGAACCCTCCGTACACTCACGTTATCATAGTTGCCTAACTACCCCTACGACTTAAAGGTCAACAACAGACTCGTTAGTGGATATATCAGTGCGTGTTTGTGACTGACGTTGGATAGAACAGCGATAACTTGTGTTTTAAACTATGGAAAGCAAAAAGGAACATTTCCGACATCTTATGCTGCTTTACTATCGTAAGGGTAAAACCGCCTCACAATGCCGGCAGAAAATTTGTGCTGTCTACAGGGAAGATGCAATAACGAAGCGAGCATGTCAAAGCGGTTTAGTTGATTTCGAGCTGGGAATTTCTCCCTAAAAGACAAAATTCTATCTGGACGGCCAATGGTTACGGACGTGGAAGGGAATTCATGAAATGATAGTCAACAATCCAGGAATGACAACTCAGGTGTTGGCATTGGAGCTCAATTTAGCTCGTGCTACTTAGTCAAGAACTTGAAAAAACTGGGTTACGTAAGTATTCGAGATGTATGGGTTCCTCACGAACTGAGTGAAGCGAATTTGATTTAGCGTGTCTCCATCTGTGGCTCCTTATTGAGACGCAATCAGAATGATCCTTTTCTAGAACGGCTGGTAACTGGAGATGAGAAGTAGTTTGTGTACAACAGCGCCCGAAAGAGTAAATCATGGCGCAAGAAAAGGCTGCCACCATTATCGGTTCCTAAACTACGGCTAGATTCGAGAAAGGTTATGCTATGCATTTGGTGGGATTGCAAGGGAATCCTGTATTACGAATTTCCTCCGAATAATGAGAATATCAATTTCGAGAAATACTGTTCTCAGTTGGATCGTCTCAAGGCAGCCAAGAGAAAAGGTCGGAATTGGGAAACGATGTCGTTTTTCACCACGACAACGCCAGACCACATACGTCTATGGTGACACGTCAAAATTTTGAGTGGAATGCATTACCCCAACCGCCGTATTCTCCAGACATTGCCCCGTCCGACTTTCATCTATTCCGTTCCCTGCAGAATTTCCTGAATGGCAAACGCCACACTTCCTTGGAGGACTGCAGACTGAACCTCGAACAGTTCATCAACCAGAAAACCCGCATATTTTGGAGAAATGGAATTTATAAGCTACCAGAGAAATTGCAATATATTGTCGACAATAATGGTGTATAGTTTGTTTACAAAACCCAATTGCCGTAGTTATTTATCTTTTGAACGACCTTGTGTTTAAAGTTTGTAAACAGCAAGTTCGGCAACTACGCTGTCATAGCTGTGCTGCAGGTGAGGGGCTTTCCCAGGCGTTCTTTGTGATTTGAAACGTAAAAAAAAAACGAACTTATGAGACAGCCTAATAATTTTTCGCTTATATAAAGATATTTCCGTTTCCCACCTTGTTATTATCACTGCAGCATATAATTAATATAAAGACCAATAAACTAAGACACTTTTGAATGCTAAGTTTCTTTCATGGAAGAATAGGAGTTGATGAGGTATCCTTAGCTTCAGGAACAGGGTGGGAATGCATATCTATACGTTGTTGGAATAGAAAAGCTTAAAAATTATAGCTTAACTATGAGTCATAGTAGCTCATTATGCTTTTAAAGCATTTCAAATTTCATCATTTATACGAAGAGGTAACTCAGGAGCATTATTAATGTATGCAGAATTCTAAGAGACGTCCACGTATCGAGTATAGAGCGCGTAATGAAGGGAAAGAATTATTACAGAAGGTAAATTAACATGTTACTGAATGTGTTGCATATTCGAGTAAGCAGTGGGTCAAATTACAGTGAAAATCTAAATTAATTCTACTTTATCTAAATAAATGACAAGGGACAGTACAGTTCAAGCTAACTTCAGCAAAGTTCTAAGTGAACCCGAATTGTAGCGGAATTCCAGGTGGATTTCACTTGCTTCCCAGTAAATAACTGCCCTAAACTCAAATTAACTTCCAAAACTGTAACGAAAGTCTCGGTTAATTTCATCCGGTTTCTAGTAACGGGTCTTAGCAGTGAAACTCGAATTAACTTCCTCTAAATTCCAAGTGAACCAAATTATAGTCAAAGTTGAAGTAAATTTGACTCACATCCTAGCAACTGCTATCTTCGGTAAAACGCACATTAACCTGCACTAAGCTTCAAGTGAGTGGAAAATCGAGTTAATTTGACTTATTTCCTAGTACATGACAAATTCAGTGAAATTCCACTAGTTTCAAATGAACTAAATTGTAGCCAGAGCCTAAGTTAATTTCGTTTCTTGCTAGTAAACGAATATTGTAATCGAGCAATATTGAATTTCCACAAATTTCAAATTAACCAAAGTTTCAGGCATATTTGTACTGTAAGTAAATAAATGTATAATAAAATGAAATAGGAAACCGGTGCATTAATAAGGAGTATCAAAGATAAGGAAAGGTAAAGGTGCATGCTATGAGGAGACCCAGCAACCGGGGCGAGCACCATGATGTAGCGTATGTGCGTGTATTGTCGCGTCGGACACATTGCTGTGTATAATATTGAGTTAATTCTTGTGTTTGTATGTTAAGATCTTATCCGGCGCGGCAATTCTATGTTCCTAGTTGGGGGGGGGGTGAAGGCAAGTCGAGGGAAGAGCCTCTTCGTGTGGTGGCTTGGCGTCACTTGTAGCGAGAGTCTAGTATAGGTCTTCAGAGGGGAAGGTTGCGTGTGTGTGATGGGTGTATGTGCGTGGGGCATCTCCCCCCAGTGTTTGTCTGCAACCCTTTGGGTATAATGTAGGCGCCTTGTTAATTATAATAAATCAGAGATAAATGAGAATACATTGAGAAAAATACATATGTATTTTTATGTTCTAAAGATCCCTCGGCCACTTTAGCTTTGAGCAGCAAGTTCTTGGTATCTTTCGTCGCCTCTGACTCTACGTCCCCCAATGTTTATGCCAGAGTAACTAAATTTAATATTTTAGCTGCAACCCTTCTGGCCTCACCCCGGTGTATAACAATATGTAGGGCAATGGGATCTTTGTGCTTCTACCGTAACTCCCATAGGAGTGAAGAATGAAATAAGAGACGCGGAGGACGACCATATCCGGGTGACGACGTACACAAGCATAAATGGGGTCCCTAACGTTTCCATATGGAACGCATCCGATGGCCACCCAAAAGCCCTTAACCCCCGCCCGAGAACACCCGGAGGCGGGATCTAGCTGAGCACTCCGACCGAACCAGGAAGAAACTTCTACAAAGCGCACATCCACCGCCCAGCTGCAACACGCCGAACACCGAAGCATGGTCCTACAACCCCGAAAAAGATGATGACGAAGAAGTAAATGATGGGCAAAGGAAATGAGGGACAGTAAAGCCGTGATAGAAGAGGAATCACCCTAGCATTCGCCTACCGTCCCTGGGAAACCACGAAAAACTAATGATTAGAGCGGGCGATTTCCAGTAATCGAACCCGGGACCTCGGGAATGCGAACCTCATTGGTTACAATACGGAGTATCAAAAAAAATTCTAGAAAAAACTAAACTTATGACCGGAAAATATTGAAAGAGAAGAAATATTTAGTAGTATGAGAGAGAAGAGTTCTCTGAGGCTGTACAGGGAGATAAAAGTGGAAGGGTTAGGGAAGAATCTATAGAAATATGTGATAAAATTGGTCAAGAAGAACTTACAAGTGCTAGAACCGAAGGTTTTTCCTTTTATGCTTAATTTAACGCCCTTTGGTCATATCGGACGGTGAAAAACGAAATGCTTAAAATGGTACTCAAATGGGCCCGGGATCACTAGAGCTTAAGAGTTACCCAACATTTGTCTTCTCAGGATAAGGGAAAAGCCTGGAATAAATCTTATCCAGGCAACTTCACACTAACCGAGGTTCCAACTTGGGAAATCGAATCTAAGGCGAACTGGAGTTATGAGTTTAAAAAGTTGAAGACACAACAAGAATTTAATAAAGTGTCCAACGTGCAGGGAAACAAACACAGATATCCATTGTTTACGGCATTGTAGTCGAACAAAATTATGACAAGAACAGACATGGCAACATAACTAAAATAACTTATATGTGAAAATATTAATTTCAAAGACTATAACTATAAACGGAGAGAAAATATAACAATTCTAGGAAAGTATTTTGGAAACGTTGAGAGAGAAATGGATAAGGATTATCAAGGGGGAGGTAGACGGCGAGGCAATCATATAGGAGCAATAGGCTAGATAATTATAATATTTCTATTTAAGTAAAAATTATAATTGATTCCAGAACACTAATAAGCTGGAGATGCGTGTATTGGGACGAATAAGTGTAAGCAAGCATCTTTAGAGAAGGGGATTTAGCTTATGTTTTAAATAGTTTGTATACAATAGCAAGTTATGTATCTAAAGTTGCAATGAACAAATAACTATCTATTTTAAAAAGAAAATCCCAGTTGAACCTAAACACTTCGCTTGCCAAAAAGAAAAATACTACACAACGAAGCAAAAAAAGAAAGTTTTGTATTGTTATATAGGATTTATTACGACAGGTTCCAATACTTCAAATAAATCACTTTTATAATTTTGTTAGGTTTTAATACTGCAGTATGAGGAAAGGAGCTATGCAGACACGAAGTCTGTGTTATGAATACCTGCTATTTCTGTCAGGTTCCCCATGCTGTTCATTCAACTCGTTACCAGTGACGTAGCTAGCGCCATCAATAATGAAGGACACCTTTTTCCAGAGCCATGCCGTCCCGTCCTTCACCAGATGACGTAGAAGCAATCACGCTACCTGGCTTCCAAGGAACGGCGTCCTCTGTGGTTCCTCATTAATAAATTGCATACACAGATCCATACTCAGGCTTGTATAACGATGTCAGTAGGGAGTTCTGGCGTCCAACACATCTCTGTAACAAAGAGAAAGGCATGCAAATAGTCTCCCAGCCTCAAATTAATGTATCGTATATGACGAACGTATATTTACAGTATGTTACGTCACGTGACTGCGGTGCATGCAGGATTGTTCCCCAACGCACCGGTATGAAACAACCGCTGCAGAAATATTAGGTACTTCCCACTATACACAGTATGTCTGGCGAGAGGTGAGCCTCATCTCGCCGAAATTTTCAGGGAGGGAGAGAGAGAAAATCACGTGATTCCATGACGTTTCTACCCTGTATCGTTTATTAATGGGTCTTACTAAAGATAATTTTTATATCTGCATTTTAATCTAAATAAACCATTGCAGAAATAGCTACATTACACATTTCATTATGGATACAAAGGAAACAGCGATATTCAAATGTTTAAGAATCGGACGCTATATGCTGGCCTTAAAATGCATACTATTTCAATGAAATGGCGAGAAACAACTGATGTTGACAGGGTTTTGAAAGAACGGCTAAGTACTGAATAATTTGAAGCATTAGTAACGGATATCTCAGAAATGGTTAATGCCACAAAAAATTATGTTAATTAACTTAAGTTTTAAAGCATTTATATTTCTTTAGCAATACGCTTTGTCTATTGCTTAACGTTTAGCAGTTATAAAGGATAATACAAAATTCCTTCCCAAGGAAGACAACTTCAAAGGCCATTCGAGGCAATTCAAGAGATATTTTGCATGTGTCACGTAAATGTCTTTAATATATGACATTTTAATCAAAAACGTTAAATTTCGCAAAATGTTCTATGTAAAGAGTAGTTTGGGGTTAGGGGGATCTTCTTGAAAATCTTGTGTCGCATTTTTGGAAGCTACTGAACTTAAATACCAAATTTGATGTTGATCCCAGTTATTGTGTTTGACTTATGCTTTTCACACACACACACACACACACACGGACCTTTCACTAAAACTGCTTTTTTGGATTCAGGGAGCTTCAAAACTTGTATTTTCGGTTAAATATCGGTATCTAATTTTTGGGTGGAGTGCATTAACTTCTCTACCTATTAGGTTCTGGTAAAGTAAAAAACCTTCCAGTCGCTTACACTCCTATCGGAAGCGTAAAAGATGTGCACTATGTGATCCGCCCCCACAAACATACATTTATCGTCTTAGATGCATTGTACTGCCACCTACTGCCTGGTACTCATTATCCGCGACCTCAGTAGTCATTAGACATCGTGAAACAGCAGAATGGGACGCTCCGTGAGACTCACGGACTTTGAACGTGGTCAGGTGATTGGATGTCACTTGTGTCAGAAGTCTGTACGCGAGATTTCCACACTCCTAAACATCCCTAGGTCCACTGTTTCTGATGTGATAGTGAAGTGGAAACGTGAAGGGACATGTACAGCACAAAAGCGCACACGCCGACCTCGTCTGTTAACTGACAGAGACCTCCGACATTTGAAGAGGGTCGTTAAGAGTAATAGGCAGACATCTACCCAGACCATCACACAGGAATTCCAAACTGCATCAGGATCTACTCCAAGTACTATGACAGGCGTGAGGTGAGAAAACTTGGATTCCATGGTTGAGCGGCTGCTCATAAGCCACACATACGCAGGAAAATGCCAAACAACGCCTCGATTGGTGTAAGGAACATCAACATTACACGACTGAACAGTGGCAAAGCGTTGTGTGGAGTGACGAATCACGTTCACAATGTGGCGATTCGATGGCAGGGTGTGGGTATGGCGAATGCCCGGTGAACGTCATTTGCCAGCGTGTGTAGTGCCAACAGTGAAATTCGGAGGTGGTGGTGTTGTTATGGTGTGGTCGTGTTTTTCCTGGAGGGGGCTTGCAGCCCTTGTTGTTTTGCGTGGCACGATCACAGCGCACACCTAAATTGATATTTTAAGCACCTTCTTGCTCCCCACTGTTGAAGAGCAATTCGGGGATGGCGATTGCATCTTTCAACACGATCGAGCACCTGTTCATACTGCACGGGCTGTGGCGGAGTGGTTACACGACAATAACATCCCTGTAATGGAATGGCCTGCACAGAGTCCTGACTTGAATCCTAGAGAACACCTTTGGGATATTTTGGAATGCCGACTTCGTGCCAAGCCTCACCGACCTACATCGATACCTCTCATCAGTTTTGCACTCCGTGAAGAATGGGCTGCCATTCCCCAAGAAAACTTCCAGCGCCTGATTAAAAGTATGCCTGCGAGAGTGAACACTGTCATCAATGCTAAGGGTGGGCCAATACCATATTGACTTCCAGCATTACCGATGGAGGGCGCCACGAACTTGTACGTCATTTTCAGCCAGGTGTCCGGATACTTTTGATCAGGTAGTGTATTTCCCACCTGGCTTGGATTCTGGACTTAGGCAATGTATCTATGAAAATCCAAAAATTTACAGTTTTCTTCTGAACTGCTTTGATTTTACTTACTCCACTACGTATTTACAGTAAATAGAGGAGGTACTCCATTCCACCCAAAAATTCCAACTCTAGATTTCACCGGAAATACCTGTTTTGAAGCATCTGAATCCCCGAAGATGCATTTTTAGAAAAAGATCCTATGTATGTGTGTGTGTTTGTAAGCAGCATAACACAAAAACAAAGACACCGATTAATATAAAATTTGTTATCGCAGTTCTGTATATGCCAAAAATGCGACACGAAGATTTTCAAGAAAATATCCTGCAACCCAAGCGATTCTTTACATGAAAAATGTTTCGTTAAATTTGATTTTCTTAAAAATAGCACTAACGATTTTTATTAAAATACCATACATTTAAGATATTTTCATTTCTTGAATTTCCTGGAAATAGTCTGTGAAGTCCTCTTCATTCTGAATGACTTTTGTATAATTGGTAAACCTTAAGAGATAGACAAAACTTACTACATAAAAAATTTGCATCTCATTAAAGCAAACAATTTGTACCAAATATTATTCTTTGTTATAGGTTATAATTTTCAAATATTTATGCTATTCATTTTTTTTCTCCAGGTCAAGCAAAAAAATTCAAACCCATAAGATATAGTCCCATACTTAAAAGATTTGACTATTGCTTAAGTCTTCTGTATTCCTTTAATTCCCTTTTACGTACAAGGATATATGTAATAAAACCATTTCCGCAAACATGTTAGCTGTTATGTGACTAGTTATGGATTTATTTACTACGTGTAAGTATGAGGCAGCACTGAAGAGGGAGAGACAAGTAAACACTCCACAGCCATGACGTAAGCTACTGTACTCGACCACTGCAACACTAAAGTGAACTGTTGCGTCGCCGTATTAGGAATAACTAAGGCACATTCGTTCAAAGTACGACCCACGTCTCGTATTGTGTACAATGCAGGTGTTAGCTCTAAGTGGCATGTTGCAACCTGTTAAAATATGTCTGAAAATAATCTGTTAACTGTATATTTTCGCTGTAGTTTATTATAGGTACGTATTTAATTGAACCTCATGAAAAGCATCTTAATTCGCATTATAAAGTCGTTCATCTTTTCTTCCTCTTCATCTTCATCTTCATCTTCATCTTCATCCTCCTCCTCCTCATCCTTACTTCAAGAGTTGAGCATCCTGACCATTAGTCTTCAACTTTTCCAGTTAATCTCTTCCTTTGTCGTCCTACGTTTCTTTTTCATTTGTGATGGTAATTTATTACTTTACTGGAACTCTGCTTGCAAATTATTTTACTATGAATAAATTCCCATTGTTATGATTATTTTCCGTTTCTCTAATAACTTAATTTCTTATATTATGATGCGCTTGGAACACTCCTTTAAATTTCTGTTACCATTATATTATATTATAATCCATAAACTGAAGATTTTTTTCTTTCATAGTCTATGATTAGATAGCATAACTCTATCCACATCTTTAGAAGATGCTAAAATTAAATTCCAAGTTTGGTATTTATCCGAGTTTCAATTTCGAGTTTTGCTGTTCAGCCACACCACAGATGCGGACACACAGACTTTTTTCTAACATTGTTTAGGGGCGACTCAGGGAACCTCAAAACGTTTGTTTCAATGAAATTTCAATATCGAATTTTTGGGTGGAATCCAATTCTTCCTCTACTTATTATAAGTAAGCAGAGAAGGGAGGAAATGTTCTGCCTGTAAAATAAAGTTTTAACTGTTTTCCTTTTGTACTTTTTCCTAGTATGTTTATTTTATTAGTTTTATAGTTGTCTTTTTAAAATTGCAGACTTTTTTGAAACTTTCATGTTTATTATTTATAAAATTATTTTTCATGCTTTTACTAGAGCATTTTATTTGATACTGGATTACCCAGAGTTACACACACAGTTTTTTTAAAATCGAATGACTGTTTAACTGTCTAAATTTACTTCCTCCTGTTCTTTATGAAATAACTGTGCAATGATCTAGAAAAAAGCGCTACCTATAATTCTAACTTCATACAGCACCGAATGTTAATAAAAGGGGAAATTTCCCCCGATATTTACGCAAAAAGTTATGTAACATCGACGAAACATATGACTTCTGAAACCTTCCCCCAAAAGTCCTCCAAATTCTGGAAATGCTGCATAGGCTATAATAACCCTTTAGCGGCGATAATATCATTGGTCGGTAGGTCCAATAGTTTTTAGACAATTTAGATGAAATTGCTGCACCTTCTCTTGGTCCAATAGTTATTTAATAACATAAAACCTATAGTTTTCACGTAACACAAAAACCGTTAAACTATACAAGAAATAGAGGTAAAGCTGGTGAGCATGCAGATTCAATACTCCTATGCTACCTAGTTAACCGCTTTGAAAAACAAACACACAGCCTGTGATCATAGAAAATCATAATCTCACGCTTTAATTATAAAATGTCGGTTGACCGAATTCTTATATTAGCTGGGCAAAATGTTCTCTCTTTATAGAATTAGTTGGGATAACAGCTAATGAACTTGATTAAAGCATTCAAAATAAATAAATAAATAAATAAAGCAAGTCTTCCTTACATGAGGGTTTTTAAAACAAGTTGACATTGGTATAGCATGCGTAGCACTCCGTTATAAGCAGATTCTCTTCTCTTTTTATTTTCTCTACTACATACACAGTCAGTAGAAAAGGTATTGATTCCACTTAAAAATTCGATACCAAGATTTCACCGTAAATACATGTTTTGAGGTCTCCTGATCAAACAAAAGTGAGTTTTAAAAACAAAGGCCCGTCTGTGTGCTTGTGAGCAGCATAACTCAAAATCGAAAAGTAGGATAAGTACCAAATTTGGCATTTAAGCTCAGTATCTACCAAAGATGCGACACGAATATTTTCAAGAATATTACCCACTACCTTTTATATGGAAGATTTGTTGAAGCTTTGGATTTTATAAAAACTGGCTCTAAGGGCTTTGACTAAAATACTATACATTAAGGATATTTACATGACAAACAAAATGTATATTTTGAATTTTCTTGGAATAGCCTGCGAAGTCCTCTTCATACGGAAGGAATTCTGTATAATTCTTTATAACTGATGAACGTAATGTACAAACAATGTAGATCTCTTTAAAACACACAAGTTATTTCAAATAACTTTTTGTGGCACAACCACTTCTAAAATATCCATTATTAATGGTACGAACTGTTCATTACTTGGTCATTCTCTTAATGTCAACATTCAATTATTTCTCCGACTACATGGAAACAATATGGAATTTTACGGGCAGTAGAGCGTCCAGTTCTTAAACATTTGACTATCGCTGTTCTCTTTGTATCTATAACGAGATGTGTAATGCAGCTATTTCTGTAAAGTTTTATTGCAATAAAATGTAGATAGAAAAATAACTTTAGTAACAATAGTTTGTATGTGCACTAATACAGATAGAGGGTAGAGAAAGTCATGTGAATGTATCACATCAGATTTTGTCCCTTTTGCTGTGTCTTTGCTGATTAATCGGACCATCTACATATATTGTTCGGAATGAAATATCTGCTGGATTTGTTTTATTTAACATACGTTTTTTGTGGAGTAACAACAGCTATTTTCTGGTCCATGGCATTCTCGACGAAAAATCAAGGCCTTGTTCTCAAGTATGTTCTTTCATAACTGCAATTATAAAAGATAATTCGTAAAAGATCTTATTATTGCAGTACATTACAATACTTAAGTACTACAGTCCTACTTACGCTTTAAAGTATTTTGGTAACTTATGCTCTTATAGACCACTTCGTATAAATTTTCTCTATTAATACCTACCTACCTACCTAATACCAGACAATCTCACTGACATAGCTTTTAAACTTACGAAGAAATAAATAGAGGTCTAGAACCGTGTTATTCCAGGTTTTATTTACTTCATCTAACAGTACAGTCTATTGCATATTTAGAGCGGACAATTTGTATTTATTTATTATCATAGGATGACTTTGTGACTTTAATATGTTCCTATTCATCCGTAAGATCGATTATTTAAGAAGAAATTCAAATCATTAAAAATGCATAGGAGGTATGGGGTTGTGGTGATAGACCTGGAAAAAATGGCTTGCAGAAATAATTTTATTTTCGAGATGAAAGACATAGAACATTATGATTCATATTAGATATATTCATTCTAACAAAATTGCATAAATCTCAGTTTCTTACATAATTAATATAGGTTTCACTTCAGCAAATAGTGCCCTACCTTGTCTTCCAATGAAAAATACTTGTAAAATGAGAATGTCGTTTTTTGCGTTAATTTTGTAACTTGCACTGCAAATTACTTTTGGTTGTGGTAAACTTGCAGTCTTATTGGTTCTTGTTTTATCTTCACCAATATGTTAACCTGATTAAATTCACCGAGCGTGATGTCTCAGAGGTTAACGTCTGTGGTTCCATTCAAACCTCCGGTGTCCAACAATGTGACTGAAGATTTTTTTTTGTGTGGTTTTCCTCGGTCGCTAGGCGGATGTTGTATAACTTGATCCGCGAATTTTCATGCCAATCTTTCTTGTACGTCCCCATGTACAAATCATACATTTTACTTAGACTTAGATTCCATTCAAAGTCTTCCTCTTCGGGGTATTTCCTACATAGGCGAGATAAACCTCTTGGAATGATGTGTTACCTAATAGCAGAGGAATCCTTATCTTCCCTAATTCTCGAAAATGTATATTTAAATATTTTTGTGCCCCTAATGTTTTTGTGTCTCTGGTATTTCTCTAATGCCTGTTTTCATATGTTCGTGAAAGACCTTTGAGAAATGCCAAGTAAGCTCAAATAAAATGTTTTGCAGACTATATTTTTTTTCAGAATGTACCTAGGTATAGGTAAATACATCCGTATAAACAAAAGGATTTTCATCATTATTGTAAAGGGAGCGAAAACAGCTTTCTTGGTATATCACTAGCGTTAGTTTCCTCATATGGAGGTCAAATTATAATGATAAAATTAAAAACATCATGTATAATGTAACGTTAAGTGATGTGCATTACTCTGGTATTTTGATACTTGGACATGGAACAAAATGGTTCTGTCGATATTGGCTCTTTTAAATGCACCTATTTACTCTCGATTTTATTCACAGCATAGCTCTGGACATAGAACATTCGTTGAGATTCATAACTAATATTCTAACAGAAATGGGCTTAGAACAATATGGTTCTAGATTATCGAAATGTATGAGATGGTAAATAACTGAGGCGTACATGGCAAAATTCAGTAACAACGTTTATATTTCCGGCTTTAACTCAGATCAAAACACATCTTCGGCGTATCACATCAAAACATTAGCTCTATTAATCCTAATTTTCAAAAATTATAATACTAATAAAATGAAAAGTCTGTAAAAGCACCAGAACAACTAAACTGTAACATAGTTTGCTCTTTTCAAACACTAAAACTCCGATGTGTCACATTCTCATGCTTTCTCTACCGTCTATCGTTGATTAGTGGGTATACAAATTATTCTTCCGAAGGTTTATTTTTCTGTCAACTTAATTTAAATCGAGATAAAAATTTACAGAAATATCTATATAACACATTCCGTTAGGGTACACAAGGAAGAGCTATAGTAATAGATTTACGAACTGGATACTATGTGCCGGCTTGAAAAGTACATACTGTTTCCATGCGAAAAATAACTGAACATCGAGGGAACTTAAAAAGAATGACAAAGTATTGAGCAAATCGAAGCATTAATAACGGATATCCCGGAAGTGGTTGATGCCACAAAAAAGTTATTTGGAATAAATTGTTTCCTTTAAGAAAGCTACATTTGTTATGTAGAACGTTTTCGTCTATCGCTTAACTTATACCAGTTATACAAGAGTATACAAAATTATTTCCGAACGAAGAGAACTTCACAGGCTATTCCCAGAAAATTCAAGATATACATTTTATTTGTCATGTTAAATCTTTAATATACGTATTTTAATCAAAATTGTTAGAGTCAATTTTAGGAAATTATAAATTTCGAAAAAATCATTTCATGTAAAAGGTAGTTGCTGTGGGGATATTTTCTTGAAAATCTTCGTGTCGCATCTTTGGAAGGTGCCGAATCTAAAAACCAAGTTTTCGTTTTTGAGTTATGCTGACAGACACACACATACACACACAAACCTTTTCTAAAATTCTTTGTTTATTCAATGGGTCTCAAAACATATGTTTCAGGTGCAATCTCAGTAACGATTTTTTTGGGTGGAATGCGATACCTTCTCTACATTTTATGCACATGGTAGAGAAAGTAAAATTAGAATTTTCTCTCCGTTAATTGGCTGCTAGACCTTTTAAATTTAGAGATGTATGGAGGGTTGTTCACGTTCTATAGTATCAATACTAGACGAGCACATAGCTCCGCGTTGAAACATGTGGAACCGAATGAAAGTTCAGCAGTATGAATGTATCACTTATTTGCTCAGTTATGTGTTCTTGTGCTTGCTTCATCAAAGGCGTCAAAAATAGAACCATTCTGTTAAGGCTACATCGTTGCCCTTTCCAATGCAAAATACTTGTATTCTGAAACTATTAAGCAGCGCAAGAAAGTGATCTCATATGCACTCAACAAAAAGGTATGGTAACATTAGAACTTATTCCAAAGGACAAGAAACAGGGAAATCCACGACCGGCCACCAGTCGCACCCCAGAGATAATTTAGAAGGTGCCTCTAGACCAAATACTGCAACTCAGACGGCCATTGCGCTGTGATTAGGCTACTCTTTTACTACTGTTAATACCATAATCAACCAGGATTTGGATCTAGAAAAGTACCATAAGAGGCGGGATATAAGCTGTTGCCTGAACCTTTGAGAACGTGCCACTACCAGCAGAAAGCTGCATGAACGATACCTAACTGGTGGAAAATTGATGTTTGTTGTCGTTTTAGATAAGGCATATGTTTATCTAAGTGACTGCAAACCCTGGACTATATGTTTCTGACCAATGGGAGAAAACAAATTGAAAGTTGGTGTAAGGAAACTAACGAAAAAATTTCCCCAGTGGTTTCATGGTAATAGCAAGTTACAGTTACAATGCAAATTAACCATTCATCGTGTACACACAAATGTGAAACTCAACTCGGTATATTATCAGACTAACGACCCGATATCGATTTTCCATACAGGAATCCCTGATCTCTATGGTGCAGTAGTAAATAAAGTTTGGTTGCATCAGGATAAGGCATCAAGCCATATCTACTTCAACCTACAATTTTTTCGAGAACATAGAGAGAGAAATGGGAATACATTCCATAACTTACCATACCACATCCATGTTAAGCCATCTGATGCATCACTGATGGGAGTTTATTGCATTTAGGTTACTGAAAAGAGCCCTTGGAAGCAGACGTCCGCAAATTTTGGATGGTCTCTGGAAAGTTGCCAGGAAGAATGCAATAAACTGGACATTCCTTATTTTGTAGCAGTTTCCTCCAGTGGAAGCTGTGCTGCAGATTGATAGCTAAAGCTAAAAACTGACAGATAACATCACTGTTGGTGGAGGCGCGGTTTTTCATAAGATAAGGGTGTCTTAAGTTTGTTAACACACATCGCGAACAATTCTCTGAAGTCACTGCAACAGTTAGCATCAGGTTAGTCATAAAACTCTGTGGAAAGTATTGTGGAATATCGGTTTACGCTGCATAAATGATAATAATAATAAATAATAATAATAATAATAATAAATAATAATAATAATAATAAATAATAATAATAAAATATTTCATAGATATTGCAGCAACACGCGATATTTTATACCCATGACAGGTAGAAGACATTCTATTAATTTTATTCGAATGAAAGGTGCGATATTTTGAACATGTACCTTTTGCGTAATATTATTCAATTCTATTATGCTTACCATTTCTTCTAAACATGAGTAAGTGTGTAAACCCAGCACCGCATTGATATTTATTTTGCAAGAATGGGTTTATATTTCCCTCGCCATCATTTGACCGTTTGAAAGGAGAACAGGAAGAGTATCTTCGCGCCAAACACACTACTAGTAGTTCATTACAAACGTAACAAGTTTAGCCGCTGAGCTTGCAATTGAATCCGCCTAGTACTTCCGCAGAGACATGACTCATATGCGGGAGAAGTTGCCTAACAAGCAAGGCGTTCGGCCTGAATGTCAGAATCTTCCACGTAAACATCTTTTTAGTATAATATTATACTGGTGTTGATAGGATTGTGCAAGAAATATTAACATGTTATTTTATTTTATGCGTTTGCATGTGACATTGCAAGGCACGTTATTCTGTATACCTTTTTATGATTGATGTCACTATAGTACTCTTTGGATTAAACACCTTGCTCGATAAGCATCTTCTCCGCCATACTTGTAATACGTTATGTCCTTCCCCTTAGAGCTGACACGCGCTTCAGAAACTTGGCTCAAAATAAGCACGTCATGACATGCTTAAAATGAATGCTCAGAGTAGTTTCCCCTTGAAATGGTGGACTAAGAAAATAAACTTATGATTTTAAGGTAGCCAGCAACAGTTAAAAAACACAGTTGCGTGAAGTATTATAACAGTATGTTTCAATTTTTCAGAAGTTTCTATACTCATTGTGATTAACAGCATTATTTTTGCTATAAAATGTGGGAGAGCAACAAAACTAAAGAAACATTAACATCATGCTAAAGTTAAAAGTATAAAAATGCATTATGCATTTTTATAGATAATGGTGTACAGTCATATAAGAAACTAAATACTTCTCCTTTATCTGTATTATGTAATGGATGAGCTAACAACTAAGCCCCTACGCTTCTCTTTGCTAAAAGGCTTGGATCGAACCCTGTGTAACTGGATTACAAGGATCTAATCAGGTCTGATTCAGCTTACCCTAGCTAAAAGTGAAGAAGCCTGCCCATTCTCAATCCAGACAGGTCCGAGCTAGTTAAAACCAATGTGCAGACACTAGCAGTGAATACAATCTCACGATGACCCCGCGGGCTTTGTACCATCAGTATTTCTGCACATGTCTCCCGCTTTTATGTGAGATGTCGAGTACGTTTTTTCGTACTCGGCATTTGCTACTTCTCAATAAAAAAATAAATATTTAGAGGGATGAAAAATATCCGAATTTATCATATGCACAAAAGTTAAAATGTGTACCCAAGTATTACTAGTATTAATTATCGATTAAAAAGTAGCGCTGTAAATAAACGTTCTGCTGCACTATACTCGCATGACATTGTCTACCTATTGAGTTGGATGCAGTAATTTGTATTACAAATTACTTAAAATGTAAAGAATGATTATAGTATGAATATGCATTTTTGTGTGACATTGATTTGAGATGTTTGTTGATTGTAATTATTGTTGAGAAGTAAGTTTATACGGCCTTACTGAAACTGACAATAATAGCGTGCAATAATGCAGCGAGGGGGTGAGCTGTTTATCATTATTGGAAACGAGGAAGTTACGTAATGTTGGCGCGTTTTTCTTTAGAATTTTCTGGAACATTCTCCCTAGAGCATATGTATTCATAATTTTCATTGGATATTAAAATAGACGCTAATGTTGGCGCGTTTTATTAGACAATTGCAGCTCAATTATAATCTTTAGGCATATCGGGGTGTAGGAGTATAAAAAGGGCTAGGTTAGAGGTAAAGTCCTTCAGTCCGTCAGTTCGTCGAAAATATTTGTATGCTACACGTCGCCCTCAGTCCAGCAGAAATATTTGTAAAGTATACGTCGGCTATCGATTCGCAAGTTACGCGTAGCAGAGTTAGGAAAATTCTCAAGTGTTGTAAAGTTAATTATACAAAAGGTTAAAGTACGCGAATTAAAAGTGATCAGTAAGAAGTTATTATAACAGTTTCAGTTTGGCGGGTGTCAAGATCAATGTGTAAATTGTGATAGTGAATGTGTTCGACAATAAAAACTGTAAAACAAATTCTTTCATCAGTGTTATCTTTGGATAATAGACTCCTTTCCGTTTACACAACCTGTATAAAGAGATGTGCTCGACCAAAAAGATCATAGCTAGCCGGAGGACGGTAAACAAAAATTAAATAAAATAACAGTCGCATTCTTTCAAACAAACACTAATACTACCGCAAATTGCTAACACCAGATGGAGCTACAAACCTAACAAAGAATCACATCACAAAATGGCTTCACCACGTGAAGTAAACACACATACACAAACATTATAAGTATACCGCCGCAAATTGGCTCCCAAACGTGGGGCTCAACAAATAAAAATAACATTAATAATACCACTTCAAGTTTCACTAATCCCGAACCCGACTCGAGAGCTAGCTTTGTTTGCCCGCCTAAAAATATAATAAAAAGAAATGGTGCGTCTATGTGAGAATAATTAATTTATTAATTTAATTAATTTATTCGAATTTTAAGCGATTAAACAAATCAAGCGCTCAGATTTTTAATTTATATATGGTGTAATGACCCGTACTGAAGGACAAACGCAAAGAAGTTACTTAATCAATTTTTACAAATGTCTGATGAAGGTATATCTATGAAAAGGCATTTGATGAAATGTAAAATGAAATATGATTAAATGAAATATGCAAAACCAAAATATTAGTTACTATAACTAATGAGCATTTCGAGCCCGTTTTGATGATAGGCAACACAAATTAGAATGCAAATGTCTGCAATTATAGCACAGAAAAACCAGTTTCGTTTTTCTCGTTGAATATGAACTGCTATTAACGTAATGAGTTACATTGTCATGAGACTATGAATGAAAGACTGAAATTTGCTAAGTATTTAACTACATCAGTTATTAATAGTGAGCGTAGAGTTTAATTTAATAAAATACTGGTTTGAAAACTAATGTGGTCTGTGCTCCTCGTTCTTGAAGGTCTATAGTTCCTATCTTAACCTTATAAGGCTTCTTGCGATTCATTCTCTGACGATTGATGTGTCTAAGGC
Source organism: Deroplatys truncata (assembly GCA_030765065.1). Lineage (NCBI taxonomy): Eukaryota > Metazoa > Arthropoda > Insecta > Mantodea > Mantidae > Deroplatys > Deroplatys truncata. The sequence goes on along the minus strand of CM060976.1, from coordinate 68,617,664 downwards.
TGCAAGAATTTTGGCAGCTCTGCATTAGCGTATAAGATATTAACTGAAGGAAACACCTCGGGCACTGCGACTTACTGAGAAATATTGTGGCTACCACAGCCGCAGAAGGAAAGAATTAAGTGAAGGAACCACAGGAGGCTACAGGTAGACAGGTCACAGAGACGCACGAAGGTCTTTAATAATTCCTGGCTCGAAGACCGACCCACTAATTGAAGTACTCAGAGAGGGCGATGAAGGACCCGTCTAACCAGGCAGCCCTCTGATGTCCAGGTGGAACACCTTTCCTTGGAGCAAACATCCGTCCCACCTATGGCACCGCCACACACTATGAAACCTAGAAGCACACCTGAATCATGAGAAGGAAACGGAATGAAGAAAAAGTGAGGGGAAAGGAAATCGTGGTAGATGAGAAATCACCACAACATTCTCCAAAGTCGCAGTGGGCGGTTGACAGGAATCAAACCCGAAATCTTCTGAATGTGAGCCTCACACGTTACGGCGAAGCCATCTCGTTCAATGCTGTTGATTAACTACAGATATTCTCTCTTTCGCACTCCTATCTTCTCTTTTCGCCTTTCTACCTTTCGCGCTCTCTTATTCCATCATCCTTTGCCCCTCTCTCTATATCTCTCACTCATCCGCTCCCTTCCTCTCTCCCGTTTTTCTGTCTCTCTAGATCTTCAACTCCATCGCCCTCTCCCACTATGTGTAATGTACTTCATGTGGCGTATTGAAAGCCGGTTTTAAAATACAAAGGGTCCATAGTACATAGATGTGTATCTTTTCTCTTTACTTACTGCACAAGGTAAATAATAATAATAATAATAATAATAATAATAATAATAACATGAATTCATATAGTTTCTTAAACATTTACCCCTTTGAAAATAGTGTAAACAATTAGAATTTCTCGGTGTAGAATTTCTACAAATTTCAACTAACTTAGGAGAACATTTTATCAGAGTTTTACTCAGCATCATTATGGAAGAAAATTAATATTTGTTGTCCTGCTCGTACCTAGGTTTTCAAGAAATTTTTCAAAAGCTGAAAATAAGAGTCCAATATTAATAGCCACACGATGTAAATTTGAACATTTTAAACCTTTTAAAGTATTTATACATCCCTAAAACAGCTGATTATTATTAAAGATTAAATTTTGCAGAACTTTAAAACGATTCTCGGAAAGTATTGACATTTTTTATTTAAAAGTATAAAGTTATTAAAATCCTATATCCAGAACTATACTTAATGTCAAGAAAAGGCTTTTTAGATCTCTTTATCTATCTTCAAAGAACGTATACTGAAAATTGGAATAATTTGAACAAAACTTTGCAATTTGGGGATAATTTTAGATCAGCAAAATTGTAAGAAAGTAATATAACGAGAAAATTAGGTATTAAATTTCAGACACAAAAATAATGGGACGCTAAGGACCACAGCAGTTAAAGAGCATCCATAGACAAATCTCAATTTAATCTTTTTTAAATTTTCAGTCTGAAACAGTTTCTTAAATAGCTTCTAAGATAATGGGTCATAATTTGGGAGATTTAAAATTAGTGGATAGGAACTTTAATTTTCCCTTAATGCGAATTCAAGGTAACATCAAATTATAAACTACCACAACAGTTACAGATTTATAAGATTTACCGCCACGCTCATTTGTATGACTATGAATGTCGCTGTCATAATATGAAATATATAGAAATAACAAATCTCTGTGAATCAGATTTGAGCTTTCATTTTCCCTTCTGTGAATAAAGTAATTACTAATGTTAATTTCTCAACGCATTAGTAGCTACCTTACAACTAGTAGTCCCCCCGTTAACCACTGTGTGGCATCGCTGATTTAACCCCACGACATTCAGCCGAACCACGACCCAATCTGCATACGGAACTAGAGAGCGAGTCAAACTTTAATATGTCTGCAACCTGCTGCCTCAGGCCTGTTGACAGCACTGTCCATTTGTTTGCTTGATGAATTCCTCAGCCTAACCCCACCACACTGTTCATTATCTCCAAAACAATGTTCCTTGTCAGCGAGAATCCCCGGAGCCAAATAGACCTCAGATCCTCAAACCGAGAAAGTTAAACGGGCTTGACACCAACAAAGATTCCCTACACAAGGGACAGTTGCAGCCTGAGTATTGAAAACTGCGTATTTCACTTTGACTTTAATCTAGTGATCTGACGATGCCACTATTTCTCGAAACTCGATACCAATACTGATTTTTGAGCACCGATACTTGATACTCACTTTATAAAAAACTGTAAATGCAATAGCTTGCTCACTGATTTATGTTCATATTAGTAGTTTTCTGCGTATAAAAGCATGTAATCAATATTGTATTGTATCCAATTCCGAAATTCTTCCTATTTGACATTTTCCAATTGGTAGCAATGCTTTTATCTTGATAAAACCACAGCATGTATATCTCCTATTGTTAGTCAAGTCTAATAATAATAATAATAATATTCACTATTATTATTAATAATATTTTCCCTTTTATGTATCTATATTTTGTGCTGAAACTTTATTTTCTTTTCATATTATTGAAATAATTAGCTCTACGATATACCTGTAAGCTACGCTGGTGACCCGAGTTTGACTTCGTAAATACAAATAGATGGAAGGAAAGAACAAATATGTCCATGCGCTCTATTACCTAGCGTCTTAAGTTCTGATTGTTACTGCTGGATTCACAGATTTTGGTCACCGGAACAAGTAAATGTAATGGCTGAGAGTGAGTCAGTAGCCTTCCTAAGGCTATTACAGAAACTAATGTAGTGCGTCAGCTAAATCAGCCTCATTCACAACTCAGTTAACGCTAAGGTCGCGGGTTAAAATCCGGAGGAGAGCCATGGATTTTTTTCGGGCGTAAAAATCCCTAACATGGCTTCCTTCGGAAGAGAAGTAAAGGCGGTGGTAGGTTTACGGCACGTAAAAGGACTTCAAGCCTGCTAAAGAGGCCTCTCAGCAAAAGTTCCGGTCTTTGACGCTCAATATAGAATGGGACGCTAAGAACCATGGCAGTTAATGAGAGCCCATAAATGAAAAATCTCAGTTAACGCTGTATGTTACATGAGTACTATAATGCAAAACTTAACAATTTAAACACATTGAGAAAGTATCGAAGATTTAACTCAAAGTATTAGGCATACTCCGATACTACCGAATATCGAGGGTATCAAGGTATCGACGTCCCATTGCTACGTGAGTCCACCATCATACTGATATTATAGAGAGGGAAAATCTGTACTATTTTGATAATTCTTTCACCACTGAAAGCCGCTATTCTTTCTGAGGGGATTGGGTCATAAAATACCTTCTAATTTCAACTCATAAATTAATGAAAGACTAATAGTAGATTATTATATAAGGGGTAAAACTAAGATTTTATTTTGCGAGTAGGAATGTTTACAATCTAAGAGAAAAATAAAACCACTTTTAACACGTGTAGCATATACGCTTTTTTAGACAGCGCTCGAATTTGTAAAATATCAATAATATTATATTGATTCCTGAGACTAAGAGAAATCACGTTCAGAACGCGGCTCTTGAAAATTGAAAAAGCCAGATGTCAGACGTTTTGTGATTTTCAGTTAAATTATTTCCAACATGTTCTGCCTTACTTCAGGTAATGAAGCGATTAAATTCTGTACTATATTGCTTTCTGGATTGTTTGGTCAGCAAAGCAATGCTTCTAGTATTATTCTTCAGCTACTTCTGTAATTTAGCTTGCTCTTCCATATCATTTTATTCTGAATTCATAATTTCCGCCATTTAATCTTCATATAGATTAGATAAAAAAGTAACGTTTAGATCAAAGAAACCTGGCTATATAACGTATAGGTTAAGTCTACAACGAATTGCGATAAATTGAAGTATGTCGATTTATATTGTGAACAGATAATGCGAGTGTCATGAGAAATTAATCATGTGAAACGACATAATGAAAAGTAAAATCTAATCAAGCCAAGTGGAGTTATTAAACAAGTGTAAATACAAAGGGTAATTGCCTTGTGATTGAAATTGAAACCAAAGTTGGTCCTAGTGCGATAATCTAAAGCTTTTAGCTCGTGTGCACTTGTTAGAAGTTCTGCTTTAAGGCCTTGCTGTCAAAAACGGTTTACAGAGTCTATATATAAGAATACGAGCATACTGCAGTTATATGTGAAGTAGGCTTTGAGTTAGACATGGAGTAGAAAATAATTATTACATAGAAAATGCATATAAAATAAGACGCAATTTGCATTTTTTTAATTTAACGTTCTTTAAGCGTTCAATCGGACGATGACTGAACGAAATGGTTGAAACGAAGCTAAAATGGACCCGGGGTCCCTAGAGCTCAAGAGTTACAAGACATTCGTTTTCTCAGGATGAGCGAAAACCTCGGAAAATAAACCTTATCCAGATAACTCACTCCTACCGAGATTCGAACTCTGTTCTTGAATGTGGGCAGATACAGTACCCTCGCATCACAGAAGTGAACTTAATGCCGCCGATATTTCATCCCAAACAATATATACTGTATGCATGAATGCATGTAAACAGAAAACGCAGCAAAACATAAGAGAATCGAATCAGCTTATAAAGCTATGATACACATTTTAATAAAGCTATCTTAGAAAAATCTGATGTGTTACACTCACATGACTTTCTCTACTCTTGTACAAACTATTTTTACAAACGCTTATTCTCCTATGCTTCATGTTAATCGAGATATCGAGATGTTAATCTTATTTCTAATTTTCTTGTAGATGCAAGGGGAATTGCTAGGCTTTAAGCGATAGTCAAATATTTTAAGAGCTGGTTGCTATGTAGAGTATTCCATTCTCTTGGCATTACCAGGACAAAAAACTGAATAACAAATTTGAGAAAAAGTAAAAGTATAACAAGCAATATCTCGAAAATGTTTCACCCAACAAAAGAAATGTATATGGCATAAATTGTTTATTTTAACGCGATCTACATTTTTGTGTAGTAAAATTTTGTCTATCTCTTATGGTTTACCAGTTATGCAAAAGTCGTTCACAATGAAGAATACTTTTGGAGACATTCCCAGAAAATTCGAGATATACATTTCATTTCTCATGAAAATATCTTAAACATATGATATTTTAATCAAAATCGTTAGAGCCATTTTTGAGAAAATTAAAATTTTCGAAAAATGATCCATGTAAAGGGTAATCTGGGATGGGGGATTTTCTTGAAAACCTTCGTGTCGCAACTCTGGAAGATACTGAATCTAAATACCAAGTTTGGTGTTTATCCGACTGTTCGTTTCTGAGTTATGCTGTTCACAGACATACACATGGACATGTTTTCAAAAAAAATTGATTCAGGGGGTCTCAAAATATGTATTTCCGGTGAAATTTCGGTATCGAATTTTTGGGGTGGAATACAATACTTCCCCTACTTACTATACCTACGCAGTAGAGAAAGTAAAACTTTGTTTTATTTCCTTCTTATTCATGTTGTAATCAAGTTCGTTTACAGGGCATGCTAAGTAATTGCACAAAGAGGAAAATTACTAAAGTCACTGAACCGATACTTTTAAGTAACATCTAAGAAGACTATTTTTCTTCTCGATTGTCGCAGACTATGTGTGTTTTCCAAAGAAGTTAACTTGGTGGCCTGGGAGTGTTGAGTCTTAACATTCATCACCTTTACCTCTATTTGGTTTATAGGTTATCGGTTTCTGTACTTTGTGAAAAGTAAGTAGCTTTAATGTTATTGTTACACAAGTACAGGACCGAAGCTCAAAGAGAAGGTACAAAGATTTGCAATTTCACTCATTATAATTATGTAAAAAATTACTCTACCATTCCGAGTGATGATTGTTCTGCCGCCAAAGGGTGCTTATAGACTGTAAGCAATTCCAGAACTTGGAAGACTGCCAAGGAGAGGTTAAGGAAGTCAGATGTTCTGCCGATGTTTTACATCGTTTTACATGAATATCTGGTAACGTTGTATATGTTATTTGGAATAGCCGGGGCTGTACAAAATTAGAATTACAAGGCGTAAAGGAAGCACTCTCCATAAAAGTCCTCTAGATCGCTGTACAGTAATTTCATCAAGAGCAGGGGAGGTAAATTAAATTAATTAAATCCTCATTCCAATTTAAATATCTAAACGTGTAACTTCGGGCAGTCAGCTAGTAATATACCGGGTGGAAGGGAAGTCATTGCATTAATGTGATCATTATTTACAACATTTTGTAACTTCCATTTTTTCTATGACCATTTCCTTTGAGGTATTTTAGGTTTTTCGAGAGCACAAAACAGAACCTGCTGGCAACGTTTCAAGGTTTGCTGACCTCGCAGAACTAGAATGTCACTTTCGCTTTTATAACAGTAAATGGTGTTGGAGGACACCATGTAAAGAGGTTTCTCTTTCGCTTTCAGTGGCGTGTACCTCATGAGTGTAAACAAACGTTTCGGGTGTAGCGTTTCCTAATAATTGCATATGAAACTTCCAGTGATGCATTTTGTAATCTAAACGCACAATCTACGGATATTTTTATCAGCTCATTCAACATTAAACTCGGGTACGCTTTGCGATTGATACTGCTGCAATGCAATCAATCAAACCACGTTTCTGACATGTAAATCCAAAACAACAAAATCGTTAGCCCTTAATCAATCTACTAAATGGTACTTTTAGCATAAGCAGTGGGAGAATAAACAATAAACCAAATGATTCACCCGCTTCACAGGTATTGTTCAAAATGTCCACCATTTCTCATTGTAGCATATTTCCTCCGCAGCCAGATACATATCTTCGATCAAAGAATCGTCAGTAATCGATGTTCTGTAGATCCTAATTTTCCTATTGGACACTGAAGGCATTGCTTTCATTTTACAGTGTTCTGGTGTAGAGAATAGCTTGCCAGTTGTACTTGTTATTTCGCCAAAACATTGCATCACCATTTCGTTGTGTTTGTTTGGGTTAAGGGACATGTGGAGAATAAAACAGCTAGTCATTCTTCAGATACAGGAAGGGAGTCAGGAAGTCTATGTTTTATTTACGTCTAGAAGCAGTTCAGATCGCTCGACCTATCTCGACCGGTTTGCATTCCTGTCGAGTTTTACAGCCACATTACGTCTGCAAAAAAGGTGTTGGGAATATCCTTTTAAATGATAATTATTTAAAAACCCCGTGTGCTGTCACATAGTAACTCCCGAAGACATGTCAGAAATAGTTTACTCTACTCATCTTACAAGTAACAAACCATTGTTTGTTACACATTCACACATTCTCGTTGCATTAAATATCTAATTTGAAACAGCTGGTCAAAGCTGTTTTTAATACTTCTCTGAAGCACATATTGTAAGGAATGTAACAAGTTCCTTTCCACCCGTTAATTTTCGTTGACAACTGAATTTTTCCTTACACCGCCGTTAACTTGTCCTTCTGCCTTTTTTGTTCCTCACATTTAATGCCATTAAACACAATACTAAATCAGATACGTACACCGTAGGACTCTACTATCACGGGACTAAACATTTTCCTTGTGGATTTTGGAAACGTTACTTCAACAGAAATTAGTGGAGTAGCTAATGTAAGTATATGCGAGGCATACACAAACCGGCAGGTACATCTGGGTGTAAAAAGGTACCTGTATAGAACAGGACAGGTTGGAAATTAAATAAGTGTCATCCTTTTACCTCCCATCCTGCGTAATTCTAATCACTTGATTAATTGCTTGCATCTTCCCAAAGATCAGCGGAAATTAACAGAGTCCATGAGTCGTCTATGTTCTTGCGGTCTAGCGCCATTGAATTAATAGCAATAGCAATATTAATAAAGATGGATAACAATTAATTTATTTAATAACGCTTTTTGACCCCCAGCGTCATAAGTGTCGTCAATTTCTATAATAATACAAATATACGTATTGCTATAATATTACATAATTTTATATTATCAATTATATGCAATTTATATTATTATTGCTGATTTTAATGCTGTACTGATGGCGACTTACAACGTGCAGAAACCAAAAGATTCGCAGCTCAAATCCCGGTATGGTTGAATTTTTCAGTCTGATTCTACCTTTCCAGAATAAAACTCGTTAAGAGAGGCTATTTCTGATCCCTGTTTTATATCGAATATAACATCGCTCATTGGTTCATGTTTGGAATTTAATTCAAGTGAGTTAGAGAGAGAGGAGATAAAGGCTGGGTGAAATCTACTGTAAGATAGTGGAAACCTTAAGAGAAAAACAATGATTTAAGGAATTGAATGAATTATTTATATAATTCATATATGGTAGTAAAGAAAATTGTATTCAAGTCAAACATTTGATAACATTCACGTGAAGTGACATCTTTTGGACCCTCCTGAACCCAATAACAAAGCATTGTCAGAAAAAGGTAGTTGTGTGCGAGTGTGTTAACAGCGATATAAACTTAATTAGTAATTTCACAATTCACCGATTACTGTATAGCGCACGACCAAGCAGGAATGTTTGCAAGCACTTTGTAGTGGTACACACAGGTACTTTTTATACCCATTACCATATCATGGTTATTCCTTATATTGTGCCTAAAGTAACTCGTCAGTCCCTTTGTCTTAATCATGATAAAAATGCTTGCCTGCACTTGTTTTATTTTTACAGTGAAGCGAAGCAAAACAAAACTAACTACACTACTTGTCAAAAAGTGGCCGGTCTCTTGTGCACTTAAATTTTTTCAAAGTTCCTTCGAGTGAGCGCACGGTTCACAACCGTCAACTTCTGTGCATCGCTTTGGTTAACTCCATAAAACAAGGCACAGGATTCTGATTTGGGCTACCTTCACACCGTGCTTGGTGTGCAGCAGTGGTTAAACTACTCAACTTCTACACAACAGCTCGAGTTCGATTCTCCATAGTGGATTGTTACCTTTTATTTTTACAGTTCGTTTTACTGTAATATACTTAAAAACTATTGCTTGTATTCCTTCATTTTACTTAAAAATATAATTACACAATAATTGTGAAATTTGTGGATATAAAATTAAATTGACTGAGCATGAAATATCTTTCCGACAGATAAATTAATACCCTAGTTGCCATCTACCGGTATGATTGACTACTAAATAAACGCCACATACATAAAAATGAAGAAAATCTGTTATATTTTTACTCATATATTTAAAATGAAAAGCTGAGTAGCTCCACAGAGATTTGAATTTACAGCCTCAAACTGTAAGCTCTCTACCGCTGAGCTAAGAGTGCTGCATTAAGCGTGGCGTTGTAGTCCTATACCACTTGAGTGAGTTCCGGTTACAGATATTCAATTTTACACAGTCTCAAGCATTTGTCGGTCTGAAATCCCGTATAGGAATTATTTTCTCGGAAGTCTTTTGGGATTATAGTTGTGTTCCTCATTATAACTACTACAAGAATATACTCAGTCTTGTGAAAAAAGCCTGGCTGTCTCGAGCGCTTATGGAAGTAGCCGATTCGAGCTCCGTCTCCCAGACGCTGGCCATTTTTAAATTGATCGATTGTACATCAGCCTTTAGGGAAAAAAATCTGAATAGCTCGACCGAGATTTTAACTTGCAACCTCAAACAATAAGCTCTCTACCACTGAACTATGGCGTTGTATGATCTTTAGTCATACAACACTTGAGAACCATAAATCAAAAGCCTGTGTTTTGTTTACAGATATTCAGTGTTCAAACACCTTCAAACATTTATTTGAAATCTTGTGTATGAATTATTTTCTGGAAGATTTTTGGTACTGTAGTTATGTTCCCCAATATATCTACTACAAGAATATACTCAGTGTATTATATACTAACTTAGAGCTCCGTCTCCCAGACGCCGGTCAGTATTAAAGTGATCGAGTATACATCAGCCTACATGCGTATTGTTGGTTGTGCGCATAGAAATAATTCGTGTAGACATCCTCAATTTATAGCAATTATGTAGGCAATATAGTTGAAAACATTAGTACACTATTAATACACTACTACAGAATACTAGTTGGGGATTGAAGAAAAATAATATTAACAGAAAAATAATTACGTTAGCAAATTGCTGCGCAAGCCATTTGTTTTACCGCAGTTTGGCCAACATTACAATCAAGCCAGTCCTTTGCTTGTGATTGTTAACATATGTGACGAAGCGGATGTAACTTTTGCTATAGCAAAGGCGACCTTAAACAGTGGGGTGAAAACAAATTGTTCTAAACGCATTTAGTAAGTTTAGCGAGAAATATGCTACTTATTCAATAGATGACATAACATTAATTTCAGAAGTTACTGGTGTGCGAGTAAAGGACGCATTGGTTTCTGATCTTGAGAGAATAGATCACATTCCAGAATCTAATTAATGGAACCACTTTCATGCTAAAAGTCCTGCATCAACCTAGGTATTAAATTATAACGTTATTAAGAACAACAATAATCTGTTGCTCATCGTCACCTATTCCTACAATAAAAATTTCTAAAATATATAAAGTGTGTTAAATCGTTTATATCTACTATGCACATAGTAGATAGAGAAGGTATTGGCATATCTGGTACCCGTGTCAGTATCCTTAATACTTCAGAAAGTTGTCCAATCCCTTTGTGTTTTATAAACTCCATGTTCTTGTTCCATTTTCCGCCCATATCAAACCTTACTCCTAAGTAATCGAAGTGTTTAACATTTTGAATTTCTTCCTCTTCATATGTCCACTTTTCATGTTGGCCGTACACATATCCATTTTTAAAGGTGACTGTTTTAGTTTTAAGAATATTTACCTCCATACCCCATTGCCTCTTGGGCACATACTTAATGGAAGTACGTGTACTAAGAGATAAGGTGTTTATGTAATTTTTCTTTAAACATATGTGGTGCTTGAGTACTTGTGCGCGACTGTGTGTGTGTGTGTGTGTGTGTGTGTGTGTGTGTGTGTGTGTGTGTGTGAGTGTGTGATTCAGAGTGTTTTTTCAATTTTATATGTATGTATATAGTGCGGTGATTAAAAAAAAAATAATTGTTTTCTGGTTGATACTGCAAGTCACGTATACAGACCAGGTATTTTTCTAGAGAGCATGTACGGTCTTATGTCCCATGTGACTGTGTTATGCAATTAATGTAATACTAAATACTTAATAAATACCACCACTACTACTAGAGAAGGTATTGCACTACACTCAAAAATTCGATACCGAGATTTCACATAAGATACATGTTTTGAGGACTCCTGAATAAAAGAAGACATTTTTAGAAAGTTTGTTTGTGTGTGTGTGTGTGTGTGTGTGTGTGTGTGTAAGAACAACAGAACTCAAAAACGAAAAGTCGTATAAATACCTAGCTTAGTATTTAGGTTCAGTACCTACCAAAGATGCGACATGAGGATTTTAAAGATAATTCTCCGGACTACCCTTAACCTGGAGCTTTTTTCGAAATTTTTTATTTTTTGAAAAATTGCTCTAAGTATATTCATTAACATACCATGAATTAAATATGTTTACCTGAAAAATAAAACGTACATCTCGAATTTTCTAGGGAGAACTAGTGAAATCCTCTTCATTCGGAGAGATTTTGTATAATCTTGTATAACTGTGAATGTTAAGCGTAAGACGAAAACATATTACGCAAAAATGGTATATATCTTTAAACAGTTTATTTCAAGTAGCTTTTTTAGGAGCATCAGCTATTTGCAAGATATCCGTTATTAATGGTTCAATTTTTTCTTTTAAAGTCCTGTTGAATTTTAGTTGTTTCTCACGATATCATGGAAAATGTATGGAAGTTTAACTCCAGCGTATAGCGTTCAGTTCTAAAAATGTTGGCTGTCGCTATTTCCTTTGTACTTTTTATGAAATATGTAATGCATCCAATTCCGGAAAGCTTTATCTCGATTAAAATTAGCTAAATAGGAAATAAACTTGCATAATAATGATTTGTATACCCAATAATAAGTGATAAAGGGTAGAGAAAGTCACGTGAACTTAACACACGAGTTTTTTACTATTTATTTATTTATTTTTAAAACTTTAGCCACTTAAGAGATATTTGGCACCGTTATTCAAGTATTATTTATTAAATGTATTGTTTTTTGTTATTTAAGGGACTATGCAGAGAAACCAAATGCAGCATATTATTATTTTTAAACATCTGGCTGTAGTACTAACTCCCATACGCTTCTATGTTGCCACAACGAAATGTACACTAAGAACATTTAGGTAAACATTTATTATGATTAACAAAGAATAAAAGCTCATAATAAATTTTCATCAATATGTGAATCCTTTATACAAAAATCTGATGTGCTAAATTCTTATGACCTTCTCCGCACATTAACGTTTATTTTATGCACCTTCTACATTATATCCTTACAAAATTTCGGTGCTCCCGTGTCGTAAAAGAAAACCTCAAACCTGATAAAGAGGCCTCTGAGAAAAATGTCCGATTTTTCACGCTCAATATAGAATGGGGCGGAAGAACCACAGTAGTTAAAGAGCATCCATAAATAAAATTCAACTTGATTTTTTACAGAAAATGTTCTATCTAGTTCATGTTAATCGATACAAATGTTCGCAGAAATAGTTTCGTTATAGTATACGTAAGCGGTATTCAAATGTTTAAATGCTGGACTTTAAATTCCATGTCCTTTCCCTTCCCCTTTTTCCGAGTAAAACCTGAAGTTACAGCACTTCAAAAAACGATAAAATAACCAATATAAACTCATATTTTAGAAATTCTTATGCCACAAAAAAGGTTATTTTAAACAAATTGTGTGTTGTAAACAGATCTAATTTTTCAATGCAGTAAGGTTTTGTCTCTTTTTTATGGTGTTATACAAAATTCTTTCAGAAAGAAGAGAATTTCGCAAACCATTGAGAAAATTCGGGATATTCATTTTATTTGTTATGTAAATATTACAAGTATATGTGTATAAGTCAAAATTTTAAAGTCATTCTCAGAAAATAAAACATCTGCCAAACAAAGGGTAGTTTGGTGATAGAATAGTCTTTAAAATATTCATGTCACATCTTTGGAAGATACTGAACTAAAACAGCAAGTTTTGTACTTATCGAAACCTGTTTTACAGTTATGCTATTCACAGATACGCGCGCGCACCCAGACATACACAGAAACACTCGGACCTTTTTATAAAAATAGTTTATTATTATATTATTATTACTATATTATTCAGGGCATGTATTTTTGCTGAAATCTCGACATCAAATTTTTGGGTGGAATACAATACGTTCTCTTATCTTCTAAGTAAAACAGGATTTGTCAATCAGAGAAAAATAAACGTCTATTTCGCTTTCAATTCAAATTATAAGACTGACGTTTATTTTCTCTGAAAAATTTTAAAAATATGTGCTACTTGTAACCAATATTTGGTAACGAATGTTTTAATGCACTTTTTAGAAATAAATGCGTATTTGAAAATAGTTTTGCTTTTTAGACCGTGTTGATGTGTTTAATAAAATACTTTTTTACACAGTAAGGCCTAAAATTAGTGCACACGAGCTAAAAGCTTTAGATTATCGCATTATCTCATGGCCCTCACGATAAATTGCCATATTTTAATTTATCACAATTCGTTGTAGAGTTAACCTATTCGTTATATTGGGAGTTGGGAACGTTTTTTATCTAAAACGTTACTGTATCTAATTACATAGAGATTAAATGACGATAATTATGAATTCAGTATAAAGTAAAATGGAAGGCCAGATGAAATTACAGAAGCAACAGAAAGAAAAGCACTAGAAGTACTTACCGAAAAAATCCAGAAATTAGTATGATATAGCATTTAATCGCTTCATTGCCTGGTGTAAGGCAAAACATGGTGAAAATAATTTCACTGAAAATGAATGCTAGCAAATCACCAAAATATCTGACATCTCGATTTTTTAACGTCATTTATCTTGTTCCAAGAACGCGTTCTAAACGTGATATCTGTTAGTTTCAGGAATTAATATAATATTATTGATGTTTTAAAACTTCGAGCGCTGTCTAAAAAATAGTATATACCAGTCGTGTTAAAAGTGGTTTTATTTTTACCTCTTGTATCATAATCTACTATTAAAAGTTATCTCCTTAACGATTAACTAATTTGGAAAAAGTATTTTATATATTGTCTATAAAGAAAAAAATATTATGTATACATTCACATGAATTACTATACCCTCCATTGTTTATTAGTGGCTACACAAATCATTCCTACCAGAGTTTATTTTTCTGTCTACTTCACTTTAATCGCGATAAACTTTTGCAGAAAATGAAATGTGTAAAGACACATTTCATTATAGATACAAAGGGAATAACCACACACAAATATTTAAGAATTGGACGCTATTCGCTAGTATTAAAATTCCATATTCTTTCCATGCAATCGCAAAAACAACTGAAAATCGACAGGGCTTAAAAGAATGACAAGGTATTGAACAAATCGTATAATTAATAACGGATATCTAGGAAATGGCTTATGCCACAAAAAAGCTTTTTGATGTAAATAGTATGTATTAAGGATACCTAAATTTTTTGTGTTGTACTTTTCATCTATCGTTTAACGTTTACCAACTCTACAAAATCCCTTCAGAATGAAGAGGCTATTCCCATAACGTTCATGACTTAGATTTCATTCTAAATATCTTTAATGTATTGTATTTTAATCAAAATAGTTGGAGCCATTTTTATAAAATAAAAAAATTCGAAATCAATTCCATGTAAACCGCAGTTTGGAACTTCATATTTTCTTAAAACCCTTCGAGTCGCATCTTTGGAAGGTACTGAACTTTAATACCAAGTTTGGTACTTATCTAAGATTTCATTTTTGAGTTATGCTGTTCACAGACACACACAGACCTTTTTCTAAAAATGTGTTTCTGGTATCGAATGTTATAGTGGAATGCAGTTCCTTCTATACCTAGTAGGTACATGGTAGAGAGAATAAAAATGTTGTGCTTTTTTCTAACTTTCAGACAAGATAATTCTTACATGATGATTGTTCTTTCACACTAACCTTATATAAGGAGTAACTCAGAGAGCTGAAATAGATTTGAAGACTTCAGTGCAACGACCATGGATCAAGCCCTGGCTGTGGCAGTGAATTCTTCAAGTGAAAATAAGAATTCCAGAGTAGATTTAAACTGCACGTTCTTTTCACCTACAAATCTCTGTTGAAGCAAAGTTTCGGTACCACATATCATGCCCTTGAACAAAATCTCGTATATAATTTCTCTTGCAAAACGAAGAATAGTGAAATAAGTCGTTATTTTTGAAAGTGCCAATTTTTTTGCCCTTTACAAAGCTTTCTTTGGGCAAAAAAATCAGCATTTGCGCAACAGAATAAGTAGGACGGCATTAAACTACCATCTTCCTGGTTGCCTCATCCAAATTTTGATGTGTTTGTTTGTTATCGCAGCTCTGTTTAAACATTACCATCTATTTCGTTATTCAGTGGGAGCCAGTGAGGGTCTGAGCCACTAGTCATGTGCCATACATGCTGTGCGAATCCGGAATGCCAAAAGTCTTATGTCCAAATAAAGTAGATACAGACAGCTTTAAGATCCAGGTTTTCATAAGCTTGTCTTTTATTTCTAGGGTGATGGTATCTGTTATGTAACTTCACTATTATCAATGCCATCTGTGACGAGTGCAGGTCAGCCGGAATCGATCTCCAGAAATAAACACGTGTATGATTCTTGCGTCACGAGACGCTCCAATTCTCATCGAGTGTCCCACTTAGCATTTCCCTATTTGGACTTCAACTCTGAGAATATCAACTGGTATTCACCTGGATCCTCTCTAAGAATTACATTAATTTGTTATGCTTACTGAGTAGTGTAAGTACAGGGTTCATCAAGACCGATCCTGAAAGGTCATGGAAAGGAAACTTTACACGCATATGAGATAGGTGCAATATGGAGGGCAAAGTTTAATAATGTTTTGGATATCAACTAAAAAACTGTGTAGCCATCACATACAGAGAAAGTACCAAGTGAGATGGCTCCGTGGTAAGTATAGGCTCGCATTCAGGAAGTCCCGGGTTCAGTTTCCATCGACAATCCACTCTGACTAATGGTTTTTAATGGTTTTCCTTAGTAGGCAAGACATTGATGGGATGGTTTGTGCTCTACCACAATTACCTATCCTTTGTTTTCTTTTCATTCCATCTACTTCTCAGGTGTGTTTCTAGATTTCGCGGTTCCGCAGCGTGAATGTTTCCTCCAATGAAAGAGTATTCTCTGTGAACGCTATGAGCTTTCTGGTTGTAAGGGTTGCCTATCGCCCTCTAGGGGCAGCTCCTGTAGTGAGCTGAGTCTTCGAGCTGGGAACTCTTGGGGCTTCTGCGTATCTCTGAAGCCTGCCTACTTACGGCCTTAGCCTCCTTTGATTCCTTCACTTCATCCCTTCCTTCTGGTGTGGGTGGTAGCAACAATAGATCTCCGAGGCGTGTTTTTAAAGCAAGTACCGATACTTTTTAAAAAAGCAATACAATATTATTTTCCAAATACTTTATTATCATTCATTACTTTACACCTTACCTACTTCTCCACATAGTCATTCAGGCAGTTGTCGCAACAGGAAACCAGTTTTTGTATGCCTTCGTCAAAGTATGATTATACCGATGATGAAAGCCAATATGATGATTGTTTCACATTATCGTCGCTGAAGTGTTTTCCACCAAGGAATTTCTTCAGATAAAGAAGCAGATGAAAATCGCTTGGTACCAAATCCGAACTGTGGGAAGCGTGGTCAAATTGTCCCCAACCAAATGATGCGATCAGTTGTCGAGTTTGTTTGATCGTGTGTAGCTACTTCCTCGCCATTCCATCACTCATCATTTTTACCTCATAAACCTCAACATTTGCCAATGAGTGTTTGTTGCCATTAACATTTATCGCATTCAAAACAGAAAGAAAGAAAACGAATCACTGATGCGACATCACAGTTGGCGTGTCGTTCGATTGTTGTTACTAACAACAGTGAAGACATTTAAAAAAAGAACATTAAGAAACGTCGAAAAATTTCCATGTAAAGAATAGCTTGGGTTGGGGGAATTTTCTTTAAATCTTCGTGTCGCAACTTTGAAAGGCACTGAACTTAAATACCACGTTTAGTGTTTATCCCATATTTCATCTTTGAATTGTGCTGTTCAAACAAACACACACACATGGACGGTTTTCTAAAAATGCTGTTTGGGATTCAGGGGGCCTCAAAACATCTATTTCCGATGAAATCTCGTTATCGAATTTTTGGGTGGAATACAATACCTTCTCTACACACTGGGTACGTGCTACAGAAAGTAAAAATACAGCGAGATAATAAAGGAAAGAATTTAACATATTTAATCGCTTATTCTAGGGAAATCAATGCAGACAGCCGGAAGGATATTAAAAATTTTCCTCCTTTCGGTGGCTTTAAGAGTTCGTAGTTATACCCCTTCTACCCTGTATGTGGATTACGTGTACAAAAATCACAAAGGAACTGTCGAAATATAAACTAAATCTGCATCAAATTAAAGTTCAAGCTTTTCTGATGCTAATGTATAACATAAGAGTTTTATTGAATTGAGGAAAAGTTTGGAGAGTTTCTCTTCCCGAGACGCCGTAAAATACTTCAAACTTTCATACTGCTGCAATAATTTTGACGTCTGTGACGACTGCGAGTTTTTCACAAATCGTACTTCTCCCATGAAAACGTGGTATTTCTTTATAAGTGTTTCGAGTACCAACCATAAGTAAACCCTATCACATTCAGATTATTTGTACCACAATATCAAAGAATTTGACAAATAAATAACAATGCATTTCTCAATTCTGAGTACATTACACCTTTATTTTCAAATAAGAGCAACAAAATGAGAGGGTTTGAATGTTATGGTTTGCAGGATCGGAACGATTTAGCCAGGCAGTGAAAAACTAATAAATTTTGAGTATTTAAGATATCCAAATGCGATGCTGATATACATGAAGTGTGTTTTTTTTAAGTAAGTACTAATAATGTTTTAAAAAAATAAGAGAAAATTATAACAACAAAATAACAAATACTTTATTATTACTACATCTTACACTACGTCTCCACATAGACACCGCCGTTATTCAGGCATTTGTCGTAACGGGAAACTAGTCTTTGTCAAAAAATAAGCACCTTGTGATGAAAGCCAGTCTGCACTTCTTGTTTCACATCATCGTCATTGAAATGTTTTCCACCAATAAATTTCTTCACATGAAGAAATGGATGAAAATCGCTTCGTGCCAAATCCGGACTGTATGGAGCGTGGTCCACCTGTTTCAAACCAAATGATGCGATCACATCTTGAGTTTGTTTGAATGTGTGCGGTGGCATTGTCATGAACAAAAAGAATTTCGGGCGAAAGCATTTCACGCCTTTTTTCTGTATTGCACGACACAGATTTCGTAGTGTCTCACAATACACGTCTTAGTTCATTGTCGCATTCCTGGGCAAGAATTCAACCAGCTAAACGCCTTGCCTGTCCCATAAAACCGTACTCATGATCTTGCGAGTGGATATCGTCCGTTTGAATTTCTTCTTCACGGGGGATGTTGTGTGCCTCCACAATATGGATTATTGTTTTAATTCACGAATGATGTGAGACATCCATGTCTCATCACCTGTGACGATTTACGTTAGCAAATCATCGCCTTCCTAAGCATATCGCGTGAAAAAAGTCAGTGGAGCTTGTTCTTGTGTTCATCAATAAGATTTTTGGGTACCATTCTTGAGCACAATTTCCGAAACCCCAAGAGTTCTGTCACAATGTTGTAGAGGACTGATCCTGAAATTTGTGGAAAATGCGAAGACAACATCGATATGGTGATACGTCTGTCCTCGCGAATGTTTTCTTCTATAGCTTGCACCAAATCATCCGTGATCACAAACGGTCGGCTGCTCAGGGGCTCATCATGCACATTTTCACTACCTTCGTTAAACTGTGTAGCCCACTTCCTCACCACTCCATCACTCATTATTGTTTCCCCATAAACCCCACACAATTGGCGATGAATGTTTGCTGGTGTAACATTTCTCGCATTCAAAAACGAATTACTAATCTGACTGTACAGTCGGCGGGTCGTTCGATCACATTGAAGACTTGGAAACGCTCTAAAAGGAAAATACAAAGTGACGATAGCTGTGACAGCTTCCTAATGAATGATGGCGCATGCTCTAAATTGCGACTACAGCGCTGCAGCGGCAAACTATTAAAACGCTACTTGCTTTAAAAACACACATCGTGTATGTATATTTATTTCTTTCTTTATTTATTAGAGAGAGATAGACTGGGAAAGAGGACATCATATATGAATGAAGAGGACGTTACAGACTATTCGCAGAAAACTCAAGATATTCATTTAAATTTTCGGGGAAATATTTTTATAAACGTAGTATTCCAATCAAAATCGTTACAACCATTATTGAGAAAATGAAAGATAACGAAATGTTTCTATTTAAAGGGTAGTCTAAAGTTGGGAGATTTTCGTTTGGTATTTAACCGACTTTTCGCTTTTGAGTTATGCTGTTCAAAGAGAGACAGGCAGACAAGCGCGCGCACACGCACAAGCATACGGACTTTTTCTAAACATTCTTGAAATCGCGATACTTAATTTTTGGATGGAATGCAATACTTCTACTTAGTGTAGGCAAGTAAATAGAAACTAAAAACGAAACAGGTACTAACAGAGTCCAGTAATGAGTAAAATGTGCTGTAGGATTATACATATAAGTGGATAGCGGATTAACGAAAACAACAAACGAGCGATATTCTAAAACCGTTTCAAGGAGAAGCACAGTTTAGTAGACAGTATATTTATATTAGTATTAGAGTGAAGCAAACGCGGAAAACATGGGAAGACTACACTGTGCTTTTATAGATTTTCGTTAAGCGTTCGACTGCGTTGAAAGACAAGCACTGTGGATAAAATTATGTGCGACGGGTTTGTCAGGAAATATTATTAGGACACTGCAGGGAATATACAAGAAAGTTGAGTTATGCGCAAAGCGTGACCTCAAAACGGTGTTGCAAAATGTGGAGGTGAGTAAGACAGGGTTGTATCAGCTACCAATACTTTTCACTTTGTTTGTGAGTGATATACTGGAAGTGTTGAATACAGTTGAAGCATAGACCTACTGTAGAAGACATAACCATAAACGCTCAGCTGTATACGGATAATCAAATGTTGATACTTGCACCACCTTGGGCACATTTATTCACATTTTGAATGTCTAAAATGGAAATGCCAAGATCAAATACAAAAAGACCATAGAACTGGGAATCGACTGGACTAGTTCAAGGAAAGGATTGCCTCCCAAATACAAAGTTCAGTGAAAAGCTATTTAATGTTGAAGATTTCAAAATAGCAGCGCATATAACATCTTTATAGATTACAAACTGCCCACTTGGTTGGTAAGGGCTGTTCTTACGTGAACAGTCATTCTGCTTTTGCATTACAATGAGAATGTGCATAACAAGGACGCATAAAATCCATAATTCATTTAACATGTTTGCCCCATTCTATATTAATGGCCCACACTGATGACCCAAGTCTCTGGCAATAGAATACGTGTAAGAATAACAAGCAGCGCGAGAAGAAACTGACGATACTCCTTATGTACATAGTTCGCTAAAAGAATTAACAATTACAACTGCACAAGATTATGAACTATAAGCTCTAAATACATTAACAATTACAAGCTCTGAAAAATTAACGAATAAAAGCTTTGACAATAACACACACAATTTCAATGAAGTAGACTATAAAACATGTAAAAAAAATCTGATGTGTTAAACTCACATGACTTTCTCTACTCTTGTACAAACTATTTTTACAAACGCTTATTCTCCATCTATTCCATATTAATCGAGATAAATATTTGCAGACTCTATCTTATTGCTAAGTTCCTTGTAGATGTAAGGGGAATATATATTTACAAGGGCAATTTGGAAATATAGTAGCCTTTAAGCACATACATATCTCTTAATAGCTGGTTGCTAGGTGCAGCACCATTCCCTTTCTCACAGATTAATACTCTTTGCTTATCCAAGACAAAAAAAAATGAATAACGAATTCCCAGTTGAGAAAACAAGTATTGAAAAATTTAAGGAAATAACAAGCAATATCTCGAAAATGGTTTACTCAACAAAAAAGTGTATATGACATAAGTTGTGTATTTTAACACGATCTACATTTTTGTGTAATAAAATTTTGTCTATCTCTTAAGGTTTACCAGTTATGGAAAAGTCGTTCACAATGAAGAATACTTTTGGAGACATTCCCAGAAAATTCAAGATATACATTTTATTTGTAATAAAAATATCTTAAACGTATGATATTTTAATCAAAGTCGTTATAGCCATTTTTGAGAAAATTAAAATTTTTGAAAAATGTTCTATGTAAAGGGTAATCTGGGGTGGGGGATTTTCTTGAAAACCTTCGTGCCACATCTCTGGAAGATACTGAACCTAAATACCAAATTTGGTGTTTATCCGACTGTTCGTTTCTGAATTATGCTGTTCACAGACACACACACACACAGACACACAGACACACACGCAGACATGATTCCAAAAATGCTTTTTTTTTCAATTCAGGGTGTCTCAAAACATGTATTTCCGGTGAAATCTCGGTATCGAATTTTTGGGTGGAATACAATACTTCCCCTACTTACTATACGTAGTAGAGAAAGTAAAAATACTAACGAACGTTACACTACACAATTTAGTAAATGTACACAGAGTTTGAAATATGCAAAGATCCCCCCCTCGATAACGCGAACTAACATACATTTAGCTGCTTAAACCATTTTAGAAATAAACGAACGTTAAATGGTAGACTGCTCCCTGTAAATCAAACCTTGGTAGCAGGTAAGATAGCGATCATTCCAAAAAACCACAAAGCCATAAATAAGTCGCCATACTAGACCATGAGAACACTTACCGCCCGGCAGACGTGCACGCCAAAAGACAGCGAAAAGTCACCCTGCTCTGCTCAAAAAAAACCTTGCAGATTGCACAAGCTCCCTAAAGGCTGCCATGGCGCTTCACGCGGCAACAAACCGAACACAGTGCGCCCATGGCGCAGCATAGCGGAAATAATTAAAGCCTGATGAATAGAGTTTCGCAAACTAGACGAATGACCTATTAAGTCAATTGCAATCAGCATAAATTGGTATATTATAACAAAGTATAGCCTTTTGTGGTCCTATAATATTTAAATGACAGAATTTAAATTACCAATTTACTTAATGTAGGTGTGTTATTAAAACTGAATATAGATAACTATGTATACATTGCAGGATAACGTTTTAAAGTGTTTGATCAAAATTTCATTAATTTCTTTTCGGACGACATTAAGAAATATAATTAATGACTGGTAACTGAGAAAAATAAAAATGTATGCAAAGGTATTATGTAGAGTTGAAACAGACTTGAAAAACTCAACCTCATGGCGAGTTTGAACTAAGGATATTCGGCTTTCAATGTCGATGCTTTACCGAGATGCTATGAACTATTGTTATACCTTACATACTGCTCAAAATGTTGCAACAACTTTTAACCTGAGAGTTATATAGTTAACCACTATTAAGGTTAATTTAGTTTCGATAGTTGCTTCTTTTTATGGCCTTGCCTACATTTAAGTTTGAGAAATAGAACAGCCAGGCAGAAGATTAATGGGTCCCGAGGCTATCGTTGAATTTTTCATCAAGTGTAATTCCCCAAATTTAGCCTGCACATGCCAGTGAGAGGAGCAATTATAAACTATGTTCCTTAGGAAGGGAAGTAAAGCCGGTGGTCCCGTCTCGCAGATTTACGTCACGTAAAAGAACCTCAAACTTGATAAAGAGGCCTCTGAACAAAATTACCGGTCTTTCACACCCAATATAGAGTGGGATACTAAGGACCACAGCAGTTAAAGAGCGTCCATATATAAAATTCAGTTTAATTTTTTAATTTATAAAATATGCATTCAGGCATTTATCACTAAAAATACTAGAGGTTTGAACTCTTATATGTTCATCATCGTGGTGTGGACTAGCGAGTCTGCCGCACAACCTGAAGGGTCTGCATTTAAATAACGTGTTCCTCCAGATGTTCCTCCAGGATCTTAAAACAAACGTTGAGTAGCTCTCAACTCAATGGATGTACGACTCATTAGGGGATTCATTTCACCCATTTCATTCGCCTTTTCGGTAGACCTGGTTTAGTACAAGGTACATAAGTGAACAAAGCAATTCTATAAGAGCAGTTCATTGCATGTGGAAACAAAAAGGACAGGTCAGTGTGGTAGCTTCGTATTGTGACGATTATTTGCTCTCGGCGCAATTTGATTGCCTTGTTCTAAATGCCCGCGTTAATTTATTTCCTCATCTTCCGTGCTTTGTCCGTCATGTCTCGTTTTGGTTTTGTTTTTGTTGGGGGTACTACCGTCGCTGCCCGATTAGTTTCGGCAACTCGAGTTTTGAGGAAGGATGTTCTGTCAAGGTATTGTTCGGGACCATTTCGGTTAACTTTTGGCCACACCTCTTTGATCTAAGTTTTCTATTTGGGCAATCTAACTATGCAGTAAACACTTGGTAATTGTGATGATTGCCTTATGATTTCTGACACTATTTTCCGGATTTATTTTAGAGCTCTCCTGCTCGAGAGATATTTTACATCTAGCAAAACGTTTAGCGTACCATATTATTACTAAAGGGTGCTTGTTCTCATGAAGCGTATGGTTCAATTGGGTTATATAGAACTCCAGCTGGTTAATGTGTAATATTTGTTATATATTTAATATATTGTATTTGAATATACCGGCATGTTTTAAAACTCCTTACACCATTGAGAGTACCTTGTTGTCCTGTGTTATTATGTCAAGACATCAAATGTACTGTTAAATATTTTGTTCTTTAAGAGGCATTAAGATTTATGCAGAAACTATAATATTTCTAATGATACCAGAACTCGCCATAACTTCTGTCCTCTGATTAAGATCTGATATATCTTAAAATAAAATGAACAAAAACCTATTATTTATATATAATTCAGAGACTAATGTGCATGTTTTACTTCCTAAGTCGTTCAAAAACATCATCTCTGGACCTTAATTTGTTAGGCCAGTCTTCTGTTGCAGCAGGATGACATCTAGAGGTTTTTCTTGTACTGTCTTTAAGAGATCTCATTATAGATGATCCAAACTGGAGTGAGGTTTGGCCTTACTGTCCAAGATATTCCAAATGCTACTTACAGTCAGATCTGGTCTACCAGAGGTTCAATCTTCCGCTGCAATGAATTCTGGAACATTGTCCCTTAACCATGCTTCGGTTGTTCTAGCCTTGTGAGCTGAAAGACCCGGTGCATACCATTGAAGAGTGAGGTATTCATGGGCCTCATAAATACCTCTAAGATGCCCTGCAGATACTTATTGGCCCCTGTTTCCATTCCTTGTTTGAGAGATGGGGGGATTTGTTCCCTGATGGGACACACCCCACCAAACCATTACTGATGTTGGGTAGTGACATTTGTGAACCCGGGGGGGGGGCACTAACATTTTAGCTTCCTCTGAGCTCCGTGCATTATTTTATCATTTTGCTTATTGTATTTCTTCTCAACTGTGAAACTTTTTCTCATATATGAAGAGGATAGTTTTATTCCATTTTGAGCAAGCCACTATAACAGCTTCTTTAATCTTTCATACCTGATCCTCTTTAGTTTCCAGGTTAACTAATGCGCCACTGAACGTCGATAAGCTCTCATATGAAGATCTTCTCTGATAATTCGAGAAATGGATCTGGTGGATACATTTAGCTTCCGGGACATGCTTTGTCTCCGGAGTGGGAGGAAGATTCACTGAATTGCACCCCATTCCATAGTTGTTGATAGATGCAGGGAATTACACAAAGCATATATGTTTAAAGAAATAACTCAGTTGTCATGCTAACGTATAGCAATAATGAAGCATTATTTCTGTATATGTTTTTGTACCACCGCCATAAAGTACAGAATTTATGACAGATCTAGGTATAAATAGTGGCGTTTATTGAAAATACATTAACAGAAATGTATCTGACCTTTTGTATTTGTACGGACCTCTGGCATCCTCTACTTTCATTATAGTGTTATTAACAGATACTTAAAATAATCAAAAGGGGGTGGCTGAGCTGACAGTGTGATGTGCTGGAAAACCTTACCATGTTCAGTGACATATGCACATGAATAGAAAGGTCACAAAATATCACTATGGTTCAAACGTAATGTTTGCGTTAATTTTCGGGTTGCGAAGCGGATTGATATACTTTTATTTATTGCTGCGTAACTGCAATAATGGATAAACAAATATTAATAGAATAATCCATTGGTACTATATTCCATGGACTGCAGAGATGTTGAGCTTAACGAAACTCAAACTCGTGCCTAGCAAATGGAAACACGGTGGAACACACTGCGAGAGAAATGCAGTAACGAAATTGGTACGGGTAATTGCTTCGAGATTAACAACACAGAAGGCTCGTAACGGGGTTTCTGCTCTCGTTTAACTACAAAGCTCTCATTGCGTATAAACTAATTAAATACCCGTTCGCTGAAGAGTTCTTGGCCCCACTGTAAAATTTAGATTTCCAGTTTGTCGACGTACAACCAATTGCTTCCTTCAAAGCCTATGAAATAAACAGTCTTCTAAATTTGAGTGCACAGCAAGCTATATCAAATCATCTGCTTGTATGTCTAAGTATAAAACGCTGGAATACCGCTGATAACAATAAATATATGGTGTGAATTAATCAAGAATTATTAATACCTAATCCATGCAGCGATAATACTTCTTTGTATGCAAGTTTTTATGTGCTCAGGAATTAATCAATGCTGATAATTATTTTAGTATACATTTAACATAGGTAGAACTTCTGAACTTTTAGAATGAATAAATTTTTTAAATTAATCAGCGGCAATATTCATCTAATGGGTATTTTGGCATTTTAAGAATTTAAAATTTAAGAATTTAAGAATTGGCACTGAAATTTGATGAAAATATTGAGAATATGAACTCTAAGTTTGCGCGTCTACAAAAACGGAGAGAAAGAAATCATTTTAAAAAATCAGAGTATGATATGAAATTGTATTTTCTCCTTTGATATTGGTTATGTTTAGTTTACAAGGTAACAGTACTGAATAAAAGTTTGTAGCGGGAAATCGTTGCTCCTCTTGGTTGAAGCCCTCTGCTGCAGTGTCCTGTCTCCGGCTACCTCTGCTCAGCGGCTGATGTTTTCTCCAATCCTAATAAATTACCTATCTAACTGATCTCACTGATCTCAAGATTTTCGTGGGTGAGGCAAAATTAAAATACACTGCATTTCCTTTAAACATGAGGCTTATTATCAAACAAAATACTTATGGGCGGCTAGCTTTACCCATCTATAAAAATGCCCACCATAATAGTAAATTAGGAGCCTAATTTAGCTGCACATGCTTCCCCACCCATATGCACTCACGTGCATCCGTCGTCTTCACGTAACAGGGGTATCGAAGAGAATGTATAAGAGAGTATAATTAAGTATCTAATGGAGTCTACAACGGAGTGAAAGTCTGAGGCCTGCTTCCCCCTTTTATACCTAAAAGTAGTGCCGCTCACCTTCGCGTCTTAAAATGTAACAACATTTCTGTATGGTCCTGAGACCGCGGTACTTTACAATGTATGAAAATGTTCTGTTCCAAAACTCTTCGCTCACGCGTAACCAGTGACAAGTCAGGAAGCAACCTCTATATCTCTGTCTCTTTCTTTTATATATCTCTCTGTCTCTTTCTACTTCTCGTTATTCCTCCAAGTTCCATGTTCATTAGCTTGGTGACAGGTGATGGACTTCTACTTAGAATTACTTTTACCTGGAATTAGCTAGCTCTCCCGTCTCCCTTAATTATCTACGTTACAATCTACTTTGTACATCTCTTAGCTGCTAAATATTCTAACATCTTGCTGAATTATATTATTATGTACAATTCTTGCTTAATATTGACTTATATGTGTGTGTGGTATATGCCCTTTCAAATTCTTTTATTTTAAAGTCTGAATCTGCGATTTTGTTTTCTGTACTTTTGTTTCTTCAAAATTCACACCAATTGTACCCAATTCTTGTGAAATTAAGTTGTGTTGTGAAAGTTTTTTCTGACTGAATGATGTTTAAGCCAAAAAATCTGGAAAAATACAAATCTATAATGATATATCACTCTTACTGCATCATGCCGCCTTTGATAAAAACAACGGTAGTGAACTAGGTGTATCAAATGATCATGGCTGCTTATCCCACAAGCTTTATCATCGCCCTGACACTTGCTTGTTTTCATCACCTCCCAATCCGTTTTTCTTCCTTCTTGACTAACAATCGTCCATAGAGTTCAATGAATAGTATATAGTTCGCACAACTGCTAACAGGAGAACAGTTCATCATAGCAACTACTGCCATCTTGCGGAGTATTTATGTTGAGATGGTGCCATAATACATTCTCTGGACAGTTTGGGTTTAGGTAAGTAAATTAGTATCTGTTGTATTTATTTCTCCTATATATACTTTCTTCTAATCGTGTAATAGTGAATAAAATCCCACCCCTAAATTCAATAAATATGCAGCACGTTTTCTTGAAGTTTTTCTTCCGGTCCTACGTCCCAGCAGAGGGCTACAACCCATCTGATATAACATTTCTCACCCCTCCCCATTCACGAACACCGACATATTAGTTCTTATTCAAAATTCACAAAGAAAACCACCCTGATCGTCTAATAGTTGGCGGTTATAATTCAGTTAAAAATGTATTTGAGCCTTAACAGACTTTTTCGTTGTCTTTTTTAGTCCAAGGTCTTCTTACATCCTATCACTTTTTAGAAATTATTAAGAAAATGGACCTCTCTTCAGAATACTCCTTACCAACATTAATGTCGTTTAATTGTATACAGGTATTCTCCATGAGGAGGGAAGTGCATCTATTGGATTTTTCCTTTTCAGCCTTTTACCACTTCATAATACTTTCACCAAGTTTATCTGTTGGGTGGGAAAATTTGCTAAATTAAAATGCCTTTTAAATTTGAGAACCAGCATTACTTTATAACGTTCTATGTTCTAGTATAACAGTATTTCGTGAAAGAAATTCTCAGACTATTAGCTAATTAAATGTCATGAGGAAACAAATTATAAGTGCTGAACCACACTCAGAAGCTGCGGTATTCTAAATTCAGAGCACAGGATTATGCAAAGAAACCTTTAACTAAGGTACCACAAGAAACCACAAATTATATGTAACTTTATTTAAATGTAGTTTTAAAACTTGTAAAGAACATTTGCTACATTGTCATTATAATTTATTTAACAACTTTAAAATGCTTTGACTAAATTAATACATTTACCGTCTGCATTTAACGACAATCAGAAATCTGCTAAAGAACAAATTTGAACACTTTAAGATTCTTTTCTTTTTGGTACATTTTTCCGGCTACGTAATTATAAGATATAATAATCGTAAAGTTATTAAACTTCGTGCCTCCTACGAGCATACGTATAGCTAAAATACATACCACACACAATTTTGAATGTAATTACCAAAGCAGGTGTATAGAAATTTGAATGGCCTGAAACGTACAGTTTATCTTCTCTGCGCTACACCATGTAAATATTGCTCTGAATTTGCTTCACGCTGCTACCACCGACGATCACTGAAATGATAAAATCATTAAAACATGTAACGGTTCTTACATGTTCGCTTTAATAGGCATTTGAAAATAGTGGCATTCGGATTCAAATTCATACACGATAGACAACGCTTATGTTTTCTCCTCTCTATCATGGTAAGGTGTTAAAAGCGTGTGCATAAAACATCACCTCTGCTATTCTATGACTCTCTCTGTCACTCTTAGATATTCGTTGAAAAACGATGCGATATGCCTCGTCCACTTGATTTTCAAGAGTTGACACATCAAAGAGGGGCGAGATCATAGGATGTTTTTCATAGGGCTAGAATGTTTTCCAGATCTCTAGAGAACTTTTGCTTAACCGTAAGGCGGTCAAGAAATGGCTAGCGGAAGGCGTTGAATGAACAAAGCCGCTACCAAGATCAGGAAGGCCTCAGGCAAATACCGCTACACAGATCGAGGCACTGGTGGCCCAGGTGAGGGAGTATCCTATTATACACAGATCCGTTTTGCTGGATAATGCTGTGGAATATGGATGTTCTCATGAAACTATACAGAGGATACCAAAGGAGGATAGCCTTGTATTGCATCGTCCTGCCACGAAGACAATCCTCACTGAGGGTCACAAAGCCAGAAGTTTGGAATGGGCCCAAAGAAACATCCAGCTATCGCAGGCAGGCCTACTGGGATATAACAATTTCAAACACTCTAACAATCTGGGGCCTCAACAGTTTAACGTACAACTGTAAATCATGCAGTAAACACCGATATTATCTTCAGTTGTCACATTACCTGCTTGAACATATACTTTAAATACTATGAATTAAAATTACTGTATCATTAAGTGAAGACATACGTCAGCACGTGTACTACAAGCAATTCGGTTTGCCGAGACTTTCCATCCAGTCATACAATCACACACACTAATGTTGGTCATACAGTCTTTTGCAAACAATTGTTACACCGACAGGTTGGCGTCACTTTCGCCATCTGTCACTGTCAAACTAGTTTGTTCACATTTCTCTTAACGTGAATAAGGGCTTTATAGCCCGACATATAGCGTTTTTATTATGTAAGTCGCCTATTTGTAGTGATTGTTCTGGATATGTGCTCGTTGTTTCCCAGCCTTCGTTTTTATTGCTACAGACAAACCCACATCCTGTAGTTATTGTTAAAATTAAAATTATGTTTTATTTTTACACAGTTAACTACTTCTATTTGTGCGCATTTAACATACACATTATTTGTTTAGTTTAAATTTGCAATAAGTCTGCTAACTCTTCTAAATGTTGATTGACTCCTACTAGTTTCATGGGAAAACAGAAGGTGCAGTGTCTTTCGGGAAGTATGTAGCAAATTGATAAATTCGAAACCTTCTCCTTTGTTTGAAATATAATAGTTTGTGAGAAATATATGCATTAATTGCAGAGCTCACAAAGTTGGGAGCCAACTGGAAAAGTTTGGAACCACTGGCCTGAACTGTGTTCATAAAAAGTGATAAAGGAATAGTTTATTAATGATGGCTGTTCTGTCACACAGATTGTGCGTAGGCAAGGATTAGGAACTTAAAACAAATTTTAACAACTCCTTGTCACGGATGGGACTTGAAACACGAATGCTTGTCTCCATATGTTGATATTACTATGTAAACCTCCAAGGGGATCTCAGTTACTTTGAGATAACGTGATTTGTAATGCTACAAGTAATATTAATTTTCGGGCTTCCAGTTAACCACACCATTAGTGTTAATTTATGCTGGCTATGCCAATCATACTTCAGTCATTTGATGTAGACAATCATATGCTATAAACCGTATAGCATTAACCAATCATGATTCTCCTATATCGATAACTGAAGACAATACTCTATAAACACTGGTAAATAATCCCCTGTTTATATACGACCAGGTATAACTAAGATGTATTTAGTAGAAACAAGCCCTAATTCAAGCAACAAAATGGCTGAAAGATGTGCCCAAGCTACAAAGCAGGAAGTAAATCAAAGTGAAGGGTTATAACTAGAAAAACCAGTATTAATGCAGTACATCGCATACATTTAATCAGACTGGGCAGCTAATATCAGGAAAATAAAAGTACAGCGCCATCTTAATAAACTTACACTCAATAAGTTTCGTATGTTGACATAGTTGCAGTGACCAGTGTTTTCATGCTCATTTGTTTGGCATTTGAAATATTATATTATTTTATTGGTTTATTACTTCATTTATTCTTAAAATAGCCCAAGCAAATATAATTCGTGTTTTCCAAATTATCAAGATAAATTTCTCTTGGCGTTGCATGTGGTGGGCGAGTGCAGACAAAGAAACACAATTTAGATCCAATTCTAAACTGAGCGAGATGGCTCCTTTGTATCGTGTAAGGCTCGTGTTCAGGAGGTCCTTCCAAAGTATGCATAGGGTATTCGATTCCCTTTGAGTCAGTCACTCTGACCTTGGATTTTTTCGCCGTTTGTTCCGGTTAGTAGGCAAATACTGAATCGCATTATATAATGCCGCAAATTTTCCTGCTCGCCCCCCCCCCATTTCATTTTCTGCCATTTTATTTCCTTATTATGTTTCAGGGTCAGCGGATCAAAAGAGTGGACGGCGGGTTAGACGTGGGGCGGTGGAATTTGCCTTGTAGAAATGTCTGCCTTGGCATACGCTATGTGATGGAATCTCGCAGAAATTTCTACGCGAGGAGAGATGGGCATTTGGAGGTCCCGCCGGCGCCAGAATGTAGTATACAGGGTGGCCCATGGAAAATAGTACATTTTCAATTGGTTATTTAGAAGTTTAGCGTATACATACACCAATATAACTTAAATATAACTGTAACACAAACATTGCCATTACTGTAAAAAGACAAACACACGTTTATTTCTTAACACACAAACACTATTTTTATTTCTTAAAAAGTGCATCACGCAAGTGGCTTACATCATTGGTGATGCATTGCTGATGACGTTCGCGGAAGCCGCACATAACGTTCTCAATCATTTCTTGAGGAATTGCCCCAATCCCTTCCCGGATTGCAGGTTTCAGCTCATCGGCATTGTGGAGTCGCCGTGAAAAACGTTGTTCTTGAGGCAGTACGCGAAATCTCTGCACATTACTGGACAGAATTGACCAGGATGACGTATGTCTGACAAACCTTGTGATGTCTGATTCAGACTAACTTTCAATTAGTTTATTGACTTGTTTGTCAATAAACAAAATTTCGGATACTATTCGGACACAAACCCGCAGATTATTCATGAAAAGGCCTAGAGTAGCTCAAAGGCTCGTCGTCTGTTGTGCTATTAGACAGTCCATTGGAATTGTTGGGCCATATTTTTTTAAGGCAACGCCGGTGAGCAACTGTTCGTTCCGAGCTGCATGCGACGATGACTAACAAATTCTTCATTACGCAGCTGCTGGGACATTACCGTCTAAACGCGATGTGGTTTCAACAAGATGGGGCTACAGCCCATACTGCCCGTATTTCAATAATTACGCTGAGGCGCCACTTTCTGCATCGATTACTCTCACGATTCGGCGATATCCCATGGCTGGAGAATTCGTCTTATCTCTCAGCCCTGATTTTTTCTGTGGTGTCATTACAAGAACGAAGTTTTTCACGGCGACTCCACAATACAGATGAGTTGAAATCCGCAAACCGGAAGAGATTGAGGCCATTCCTCAAGAAATTATTGGAAACGTAAGAAATTATTGGAGCTTCCGCTAACGTCTTCAGCAATGCCTCACCAATGAGCCATTTGTATGATTACCTTTTAAGAATTAAACTTGTGTTTGTGTGTTAAGAAATATACACGTGTTTGTGTTTTAAGTAATAGCAATGTTTGTAGAACACTTATCTATATTTTATACTGGTGTAAATATACGCTAAACCTGTTAACCAATTGAAAATGGACCATTTCCCGTGGGCCACCCTGTATGTAGAGTTAGGGAACCCGTTTGTGACGAGCCTGCCGGCCCAGATCTGGTCGCCCTCTTTGTCCTTCACTTTATATGTTTCTCCTGGATGTTTCCATATGCACAATACCCGACTGCACTTAATGTGTAAAAATCCTCCTCCGCTTCTGACAACTAACGAAACAACTTTCTAAAAATTCAACTTTCAAGGAAATATTATGACAATCTTAAGGAGTCTAAATAAACTGTATTGAGAGTATATCTTTTATCTCGTGGTCACTCATGCGCCTATTAAACACAGAGGTCCCTTATGGAGTAGGAATTTTCCTTTAATTAAGATGATTTCCTATCCTCCGAGAAGTGTGAGAAGAGTGAATACGTGAGTGAATGTGAGTGTGTTTCATTACAAATGATAATTTACTAATGAGATCATAATTGCTTCTCAAGCCGACCGGGAAGTTAAAAGGAGCTGAACAAATGAAACAAAGAAATTGCGTTCTAACCATTTCGTCTAAACCATTAATAGTAGGAAAACATATTGAACATCTTACTACATAACGCTTAAAACAATTTTCTTTGAAGCAACTGTATTCTTTCCATTATCTGCATACGCAAGACTTTAAAATTCCTTTCAAAGTTCTTTAGAGAACTAATTCATTGCCTGAAAACAATTGGGACACATTGTTATGATCGTAAGCCGAATGAAATAAAATTGGCAATTAGGAAAGTGTATTGTCCCCACCAGCCTGTAAATTCCCCATCCACTATTTTAAGGGAGTCTCGGGTCGCCTCATCGATCCCAGGTTCCCGTTGCACGAGAAGCCCATGATTTGTCGTTTGTTCGCCCTCTCATACGAGAATGGGAGAAAATGAAGCAGTGTTTACCCCGCAAATGCCAAATGTTAACCGCCAGTTATATATCTGCTGCGGTAGTCATTTTTTTCTTTCTTCTCTCGTAGGCGACATCTGTGTGCTCTGTTTATGACTGGCAGTTTTTCGCTTTTATTTTGAATTCAGAACCCATTTTAGATTTCGCTGTTTACACAAACTGTTTATATTTGTATGCATTTAATGCGCACACTACTTGTCTAAGGTTGTTTTCAAATGAGTTGATGCCTATCCTTGAGTGCCACGATACTGTCAATCAGCAGCAGCCTTGCTTGTAGGAAGTACCCCTCGTCAAATGAATCCATCTTGTTTTTCTTCACATCAGGGACTAGGCATTTTTGCCTGTTTCGTCTTCGCATTTCAACAAATATACCCATCTTCCTCTAGCACGCCCGACATCTCTTCTTATTAAAACTGGTAGTCTTTCTTCACTCATTCTATTCACTTGTTCCTTCCAGTTCTGTGTATTTTATCTTGTAATTTATATATGCCTATTCCTCTCGAATTCTTTCATTTCTTATTAATTCTCTTCTGGTGTATTATTTAACTGTTTTTAAAACCCTTTTCTGCTGTCCATATTTTATTTTTGTCTCTATCTTTTAATATCCAGGATTCACTTCTCTATATAAGCAATGGAATTACCATGATTTTATAAAATTTAAATTTCATTTCTTTCCTTGTTTTACCATTCAAAGTTCTTGCCATGGTTCCACATATTTCTCGTGTTATCTTTTTTACTTGGCGCCTGTTATTGTTTTACTGTTTTGAATTTTGGGTCCCTTGTCCTCCGGCTAGCTATTATTACTCAGTCGAGCAAATATCTCTGAACAGGGCGTGTAAACGGAAAGGAGTTGTTACTAAAAGAAAACACTGATAAAATAATTTGTTTTTTACACTTTTATTGCCGTCAACTTAATTAATAGTTAACATATGTAATCTTTATACACGCCTGACTGAAACCGTTATATTTCCGAATATAATTACTGTCGTACGCGTACTTCACATTTTTGTAACTAACTTTACGACGCGAGAGATTCTGTAGAATTGCGTAATGTGTACCTCGCGAATGATTCTGTAGAACTGCGCGACGTTTACCTCGTGAATGACTCTTCAAGACTGCGTGAAACTTGCCTTTGGCTGAAGAATTTATACTCCCTCACCCCGATATGCCTAAACATTATAATAGAGCTGCTATTGGTTACTAAATCGCGCCAACATTGGCGTCTGTTTTATAAGCCAATCATAATTACTAAAACATATGCTCTAGGGAAGATATTCCCTCTATTTCTAAAGAAAGGCACGCTAACCTGACGTCATTTGTTTGTCTCTTCTAAGTTATAAACAACTCACCCCATCGCTTCATTGTTACCCACTCCTATTGTCAGTTTCAGTGAGCCGTGTAAACTTATTTCCTAACAATGCTTATAGCTAACAAACATACAAAATCATTGTCATACAATAATGTTATTTTACACTACAATCACTCTGGCATTCACAGTGTTGTGATATAAAATACTACCTCAACTTTTTTAACTTGTTTTCCAAATCCTTTCTAAATCTTAGCTTACTTCACATATCAAATAGTTGAAATTCGAGGACTGTTCCAAGCATTTATTTTCAATACTTATTTTTGACCCTACTGGATATTTTCCTCGATGTGCCATTACTTTTGTATTCTTTCTGAACGTGTTTAAATTATATCCATTTCCCAAAGAATACATTATATACACGGGACGTTGGAGGCTCTCTTCATTATCCTGTATTATTGCTACATCATCAGCGTAGAGAATCACATTTAATTGTATCCCTTTACTCACCTCCTTTTTCGAGATCTTAAACAGGCCATCCACGTATATGTTAAATAGCGTGGGAGAAAGGCTGCATCCCTGCATTACTCCTTGATTAAGTTTCATTTCTTATGTTTTTAAGCTACCTATAATTATAATAATTTGTGTTTCTCTATATAAGTCTTTAATTACTTCTGCTTTATGAGGGTGTTATGCCCTTTTGTCCATTACATTCCATAAGCCTTCTCTATTCATAAACTCAAATGCTTTTTCGAAGTGTATGGAGTTATAATAAGAGTTTCTAAGAGGACCTATCATCTTTTTCTTCTAAAATTATCTTTATACTAAAAACGCATCAATAGTAGATCCTCCTATTCGAAAACCAGATTGTTCCTCTTCTGGAATCACTTCTGTTATTGGGTTTAAACGGTTATTAATGATTTCAGCGTACACTCTATAAACTGAGTTTCATCCATCTCTAATAAATATGATTTATGCTACGTTCAAATATTCTAATTTTGCAAAAACTAATTTTTGAGGAAGGTAAAGGGTAATGTTTGTAACATAACCGTGAAAACCCATACGTATAGCTCAAATAGTATTCATAACGCAAATGCATAAATGCACCCTTATGCATTCGATCGTAGACACATAGGCACTGAAATGCTCATCATTTGTATAAACATATTATATAGTTGATCCTGGTTATCTATACGTTATTCACTTTTACATATTTTGCAGTTGTAGGCTAAATCTTTTAGGCATCGAACTTTGTCTAATATATTTAGATCAATTATGCGTTTTTACTTACTCTGCCACATATACAGCAGATAGAGAAGATATTGCATTGCACACAAAAATTGGATATCGAGATTTCACAGGAAGTACATGTTTTGAAGCCCCTGAATCCAAAAAAAGCGCTTTTAGAAAAAGATCCGTGTATATATGTGTGTGTGTGATTGGCGTGTGTATGTGAGAGAGAGAGAGAGAAAGAAAGAACGCCATAACTAATAAACAAATAGTCGGATAAATACCAAACTTGGTATTGAAGTTCAGTATCTTCCAAAGATGCGACACGAAGATTTTCAAGAAAATATCCTCACCTACAGCTATCCTTTACATGGAACCTTTTTCAAAATTTTTGTTTTTCTCAAAAATGGCTATAACGATTTTCTTTAAAATACCATGTATCGAAGATGTTTACTGAAAGAATAAAAATACATATATTGAATTTTCTGGGAATAACCTGTGAGGTTTACTTCATTTGGAAGGAGTTTTGTATAATTTTGTATAACTGGTAAACTTAAGCGACAGGCGAAAATTCACTACACAAAAAAATGCACATTTCTTTAAATCACACAGTTTATCTGAAATAAGTCCTATTGACATTCATTGTTTCTCACGGTTGCACAGAAAGTGTAAGGAATTTTAAGACCAGTACACGCCCTCAGATCTTAAACATTTGACTATCACTATTCGGTTTACACTTATAACGAAATGTATAATGTAGCTACTTCTGGAAAGATTTGTCTCGATTAAAATTAAGTAGTTAGAAAAATAAGCTTTCGTAAGAATAGTTTTTATATCCATTAATAAATCAAAAAGGTATAGAAGGTCATGTGAATGTAACATAGGCCTTTTTCGGTTATACGGCCCCCTTTTTCTGGCACGAATGAAAAAAAATTAATATACTTACTGATTTATAAAGTATGTTTATGTTTTATAGATATATTTTTCATGGTTCCTGTATACTATATCCTTCTGTCGCAGTACAAAACGCAGGCATGTTGTGCAAGACATCAATATTTTTGGAACGCATTACTTCTATGCAGGTGTTAACACGGTCGGGCAAGTTCATGCCTCCCCAAGTTCTATCTGAAGATAATGATGACGATGTTTTTCTTTTTTTATGGACCTGTTCACTTAAGAGCTACGGTTCAAAGTCCATATTTCACCCCACCTACTCTATTTGAAGAGAATGACAAGCTAAACCAATCACGTTTCAGTCTTTGGCAGCACCGAGTGGAAATGAATTGGAAGGAAACCTCCCTTCAGTCCCTCTCTTTGTAAGCTTGAGCATCGCTGCTCTTTAACTACTATATTGGGCGTGAAAGACCAGACATTTTGCTAGAGGTCTCATTATCAGTCTTGAGGTTCTTTTACATACCGTAAATCTATGACACGGGACCACCGCTTTACTTCACTGCCGAAGGAGGTGGATGACAGTGCTGAAGAAGTAGTCTAAGTAATGATACTGGTCTCCAAGTGCATGGATCAATCCAAGCTTAAGAAATAGCACGGCTTGTATCATCTCAACGTCTAAATTATGACAGCATGTCTGTGATTAATGCATACTAGTATAATCGAATAGTGTGCAACTGAGTGGAAAAATCAAATATGCAAGGAAAAATTGAAGATTTCTTATAAATCAGTACTGTGATTTTCTATTTTAGTTTTAAATATAACGGTATTGGTATACAAATAAGTACTCTAAATAGTGTATTATGTTTTTATTATTGTCTGTTTGTTTCATTTATTGCTTTCTTATATTAATACATAATTAGTTTGATAAATAACCTAAATAAAACAGCTTCATATTCATAAGAAAATTCCCTTTTATGCTTTCTTATTTATATTATTTTAGCCGTCTACCTTTGAAAACGTAAGTTACATGCAAACTATTACCAGGATAGTGCTAAGAAAATTGCGTTGAACAAGCACCAAGAATTTGCTTGTTTCCTCTCTCTGTTGTTCAAGATGATAGCCAACTGCTCATTTAACATGGTAAATAGAATGCTGCATCTGAAGAACGTCAACCGTGACCTAGTCGCGGGCATCCTTTCCCCAACCGGCTTCAAAGCGAACGGAAAGCTTTGAAGCCTGACCATAAACCCATCAGTAAACGATTAGTAGGGTCTTCCCATCCCTTAAACACAACACGTGGTCCTTTCTCCAGCTCCACCAAAGCAAAGCGTTGTTAAGATTTTATGGTGCTTGCGGTTAGGGAGGGTAGGGAACAAGTGTTTGGCTACTGCACAAAGGTCGCCGCTTGGGGATCCGAAGGCTGCGATGACCATACATATGACGCCTAAGCGGGCCTTATTTTTAGCCTTGACAATTCAAATACTTCACACACGTAATTAGTTGTTGCTCTAGGTCGCAATAGAACAGGCGTGAATTCGTGCAACAGTCTTAAGACAGGAATTTAGTGACAATTCAAAATGCCAGGTATTGAGAAGCCAGGCTCAAAATATTATTTTTGGGTATACACATTCCTTAAAAAATGAATGAGGAAGAGAGAAATAGACTCGATTTCAAAAATGTTCAACAACTTACTACTAAAAGCGCGTGGTGTAGGCAAAGCAAGTGTGTCTTGCGAGATACTTATATTACCTTGCGCTGGACATGGTGCCAGTGAGAGGAAAATATGAAAATAATGGGGTAACGAAGAGCAATACAAAGTTAATAACAGCGTCTGATTCGCTGGAGAGCAAAGCTCTTCCCATTTGAACAGCACTGCAGTTTAAATGTTCAATAAGTTGGTCTATTCCTACTGGATACATGTGAATTCAGGTTGGGAAAAGCATGGTGTACAGTGCATTGCAGGAGGTATGTAACGGAGGGTGATGGATTTATTTCGGGCGTAAAAATTCTTAGCATGGCTTCCTTTGGAATGGAAGTAAAGCTGGCGGTCCCGTGTCATAGATTTACGGCACGTAAAAGAATATCAAGCCTGATAAAGAGGCCTCTGAGCAAAATTACCGGTCTTTCACGCCCAATATAGAATGGGACGCTTAGAACCACAGCAGTTAAAGGGCGTCTCCATAAATAAAAAAGAAGTGAAGGGTTAAACAGACTTAAATATGATTTCTTCTTTTTGCAGTACACGGATTGGGAGCATGTGAGTGACGGATACCTCAACCAGAAGATGATTGGTGCAGTGGTGGGAGACTACTATTTCATCTGCCCCACAAACCTGTTCGCAGAGAAGTTCGCCGATCATGGCATCAAGGTCTATTACTACTACTTCACACAGGTAGGATGCACATAACCTTACTGATATCGTACTTTGTCATTATCTCTGTCATAGCCTACTCATTAATTTTGCAATAAAAATGGTCTAGCAAATCCAATGCTGTATTAACTATGTTAACGTACATGATGAGCTCTCCAGAAGTAAAAATGGCTAGTTTTAATTTTTTTATATTCAGTGCGTGCTTGTATACAACAGTGGTTGAATCAAATGCCATAACAATTTTTGCATTATGTACCCTAGGCCTCAATTATTGAACACATCACACTGCAATATAATTACTTCTGCATGGGGATAATAATTAACGATTTTCTTATATATGTATTTTGTGAGAAATATTATATGACAACGCAGGATACGCGAGACGGCATAAATGGGAGAAAGAAAGAGAATAGGGATACATGATAAGGGAAGAAGAGGAAGGGTAGGAAGTCAAATTGACGAGGAGAAGAATTTACGTAATTAATGCAGTAACACGAGTGCAGGTGGGGATTTTGCTAGTTATAGAAATAACCGTTAACTTCGAAATTATCTTCCCAGAAATGTTTTACTTACACATAGAATTAGACGTGTTTATTTCACGTGTTTTGTTTATTTAATTCCACGAAAGCATAAGGTGTGGTTTATCCACATCACCCACAATTTTTCATCTAATGTTCCTTGAAAACGATGTTGCAGCAAGCTGGACTCCTAGCCTGAGCCTGACGCAGGGACGATAACTGAAAACCACAAGCGCAATAAAGCAAGGATTACTATGAAATGTCTTGACTTAACTTTAAAAAATTAACACACGGTATTGGTTAGATATAACTAAGGCTCGAAAGTTGGGTCCTTGCGTGGGTAAGCGACCGGTATTTAATGTCAACAAGCTTCTCCCACCAATGCAGAGGTATTGTCACTGAGTACACGTTGTATTAGCTTTGTTATACCGCAGGGCACACTAGGTCCCAAGTTCCGAGTCTTAATATAACTTAGAAGTTTGTGAATACAGATCTTCTCCATGCAGTTACGTTAGGTAATGCCTTACTATGCAATAATCAAATAATTATCCAGGAAACAAATGATGAATTACAAATATGTGTTTATTTTACATCATGTTGAAATATAGTATAATTTAAACACATCTAGCAATAAAACAACAATTTTTGCTTTTACAGAGAAGAATCGCTCCAGATTGAAAATATTAAAAATATTAATAAATCGAAGGTTTTAGAACAAGTATCTCACTTCCAATATCCAGAATCTGCCATTAATTTTAAATCAGATAAAAACATTGAAACAAAAGTTAACGCATTCCAAATCATTTCTGCTACAATAATTAGAAGAACTAAGGAGATAAAGCTGGGAAAGAAATACAAATGAAATTTTACAAGATGATGGCTGTACCTATTCATATACGTACAACATATGGTCCTAAATCGTGAAAGAAACAAAAAATAACGAACGAACGCGTATTCAATTTGCGAAGAGGCAAAATAGGAAAAGAAACTATAGAATCGATGTTAATATATTTTAAATTAACGAAAAGATGGCAATACAAAATATATAGTACACTTGATAGAATGTGAGATAATATATTACCCATCAACCACCTGGAAATGGATATTTGGGTAGGCTTCGTAAGAGATGGCTCGATATTAGGGACTAAACCGGTGAATTCATCTAATTCCTGAAAGGAGGAGGAAGAGAGGATTTTTTTTTCAAACTTAGCCTTCGGTCTGCAAATTTATCGAACAGTAGAAATTAGAAGCAAATACATTGCATCTGAAAGGGGATATATCACATATATATATATATATATATATATATATATATATATATATATATATAAGAATTGTACGTAGTAATAATATAATTCACCAAGGAATATGTTAAAATATTTAACAACCAAGAATTGTACGAAGCAGATTGTAAGTGAGCTAGCAAATTCCAGATAAAAGATAATTCTACGTAGAGCCAACCTTTCACCAACTAATGCACAGGGAGCCGGTAGCGGTAAGGAGAAATAGAAAGAGACAGATAGAGAAAAGAAGGACACGGAGGTATTGAATCCGCTTCCTGCGCGTCATGGGGGCGCGTATGCGCGAACCTTTGGAGTAGAATATTCTCATACATGTTAAGGAAACGCGGTCTGAGGACCAATTAGAAATGTCGTTACATTTTGAGGCGCGGAGGTAAGCGTCACTAGGCTTAGGCATATAAAGGGGAACAAAGCCCCAGATTTTCACTCTCTTCTAGAATCTCGTCGCCATAAGGTGTTAATCTCTTGACGACAAATGCACGTGTGTGCATATGGATGGGAAGACGTGTACAGTTAGTTTAGGCTCCTGATTTATTCAAATGGTGGGAATTGGTGTAATGGGAAAAGCTAACCTCCCATAAATATTTGAATTGTTAATAAATGACATTTATTAAGGGAAATGCAGTATGTTTTAATTTGCCTCACCTACGGTAATCCTGAGACCCAAGAATTAGCCATGTAGGTAAACATTAGGAATGGTAAACACATCCGCCGACGAGCAGTAATAGCCGAGGACAAGAACTCTGCAGTAGATAGCATGAACCAGAGGAACGACGCTTTCCAGGTGCTACTGATCAACCATTTCCCGCTACAAATGTCGCCCAACAACCATTTCCCGCTACACATCAAGTTACGTTAAGTTAAGATCACCCTAAATAGACCTTAGGTTTAGCGACAGTTGTTTACTTCATGTTACGTCGCATCACGTTCACTAACTTTACGTTAAATTTCCTAATCCCGACTTTAGCTGATCCTCGCTTTGCATCAGTCCCCGCGCTCAGGACTCGCTGCTAAACCCGTATCAACTACCCAAGTGCAAGCTAAGGAGCAGGACCTGGATTTTGATTACCTAAAAATGTTTGAAAACGACCTATTAAATTACTACAAATTTTTAAAATGACATAATAATTTCAAACACCTACCTAAAACTTATTTACTGTAATAAAATTAGTGTACAGAAAGATATAAATTCACTTAGACATGGGTATAAATGCTGTACAAAAAGAACAATTAGGTATACAACATTCTGGAAAATTTACCTAATATATGTGCATCTTTATAATCTGGACCCTTAAAAGCATTTAAGTACACGTAAGCAATTCCTATAGCGCAACAATTAAAATATGTTATCAGAATCCAGGCTCTGGTAATGAGGAATTGACCTGGTGCTGTTATTCACAACGAGCACACCAACATTAAATTGTTAAAACTGAGAATACACCCTTTTTTTCCATAATTCACTTAAATCCGTCAAGTGTATTACAATGTAC
Source organism: Deroplatys truncata (assembly GCA_030765065.1). Classification (NCBI taxonomy): domain Eukaryota; kingdom Metazoa; phylum Arthropoda; class Insecta; order Mantodea; family Mantidae; genus Deroplatys; species Deroplatys truncata. The sequence goes on along the minus strand of CM060976.1, from coordinate 68,575,133 downwards.
AGTCACGAAGTGAAATGTGGCACTAAAGGTCAGTCAGTTATGAATCCGCCACCTCTCTATCGTGGCGACACACTACCATAGAAATGCAAACCACCAGCACCTAACGCCGATAGCATAACTGCAAGTCTAATGAGATCGTGATTAACCTTAAGCCGATCTTAAACTATCAATAATAATAATAATAATAATAATAATAATAATAATAATAATAATAATAATAATAATAAAGTTGACCCACTTGACACCATGGCAGTTTCTTATGCACAGCAACTAGCAAGCCGAGTGACAGTCAGGATAAGCTGTTTCATCTACATTGCCGTTTGTGAAAATTGCAACACCAAGAAAGAATTTCCGGAATAACTCCAAACTTGGTGGAAGTGTAGAAGAGTGTGCAAGTTATAAGTGAATAGGTTTGCAGAGAGATGGGGTACACGTAGGCCAAATAGAGCCCTCTCGTGTCGGTCCGACAAGATCAGTGTTGCGCCCAGTGTAGTCAGTGCAGAGCTGTCAAACAATGTGTAAACAATAAAAGGAATGCCAGTATGCCCCGTTGACGTCAAAGGGAACTATATCGGCATGTGAGCGAGTTCGAACGGGGCAGAATGATCGGGTTCCGGGAAGCGGGTTTGTCATATCGTGACATTTAGGCTCGTACAGGGCATGCTGATACGACAGTGATGCGTGTGTGGAAGCAGAAGACAGATAAAGGTCTTACGCAGCGAAGAGTGGGAACTGGATCACGGAACATGACCACAGCACGGGATGACCGTCGTCTTGTCCGCATGGCCATAACGGACCGTACAGCTTCATCCACAGTGTTGGCTCGACGCTGGAGCACTGCAACAGGTGTGAACTATGTCTGCATCAACGGTTCGTCGCCGTTTGCTGCAGGTTGGACGGCTGCATGCATGCCATTACGTCGGCTTCCATTGCCCAGAAACCACAAGCTCCTCCGAATGCAATGGGCACGTGAACACCGTCGCTGGGATGCTGAGTGGCAAAATGTAGTCTTTTCGGACGAGTCTCGCTTCAACGTGTCCTACACTGATGTCCGCATACGTGTCCGGCGGTTCAGTGTTGAGCATAACCTGGAGGGCTGCATTGTTGAGCAGCATAGCGGACAAACACCAGGTGTGATGGTTTGAGGCGACATTGGTTACAATAACCAATCTCGCCTCCTACGAATTGAGAGCACCTTGAACAGCAACCGGTAGCTAACGGTGGTTGTAGAACCTGAGGTACTCCTCCTGCTTCAGGCATCTCCATGGGCCACATTTCAACAGGACAATGCCGGGCCATATATTGCGAGGAATGTACAAGCCTTCTTCGAAGAGCGACGAGTACCATTGCTTCCCTGACCTGCACGTTCGCCTGATATGTCACCCATCGAACATGTCTGGTATATGGTTGGTCGGCACCTGGTGCGTCACGATCCTCCAGTAACCAGTGTCACGTATTTATGGGCTGGAATACAAACTGCGTGGAGGGAAATCCCGCAAGAACTTATCCAGAACCTTTTTTATTCAATGCCACGGCGTACAGCAGCTCTAATTGCAAGCATAGAGGCCACATCAAATACTGAATATTAGGGCTCAAAGGTCATGTATACATTCGAAAAGTTTATCATCTGTAACTTATCATGTACCTAATCTGTGGTATTAAATTCATTGAATTTATGCGCATCCTTCTTGGTGTTGCAATTTTCACAAACGACAGTGTATATAACCCTCTCTCGGGATACAGCGAGGCCATTGCTCAGCGACGCGGCTGCCTCTATAGCTGGAGAAACATAAAGGAAGAAGAGGTAACCTACTTTTAGGTTAATAAATTAAGCCATGTGCTCTCTCCTCTTATTTTCTTATGGATCAGACTAGATATAAGGAAGCTCATTTTTACAAACAAAAAATAAGTGCCAATTGCAGCTTGCGGCTTAATATTTAATCAAATAAGCTAGCATTTCAATAGTAATATAAAGGGTTTTTCCTTCAAACAGTGGTCACCGCATAGCTACTCGCACGCCGGCCGCCGCAGCTCGGATTCCCACTGAAACAGTTGTGATATCCCGTAACCGCCACATGTTCTCATAATTACAGTTATAATTACAATAATAATAAGCACATATCTTAACACAAGAGATGTTGGAAATGTTGTCCTTCACTATTTACACATTTCTGGCATCTTTTCAGAAAATTTTCGTTCACACTGGAGAGTTTAATATTCGAAATTAAGTGAATTTCATGCCTGATGTTTTCTTTTAGTTCTTACAATGTTCTTGCTTACATGTTCACATAGTCGGCTAAATTGGATTTTTGTAAAATGATAAGAGTAATTGACTCACGAGTAATACTCTTCTCTGATGAAGCATGATTCCGTTTAATTGGCTATGTTTCGTCGCCTAATAACAAATATTGGAGTACAAAGAAACCCGATTTTATACGCGAGATTCCCTTGCATGACGCGAGCATTTTTTCACAGTAAATGCATGCAGAACTTATATTTTTTGAACAAACAGTAAATACGAAATATCCTCATTGTCATTTATATATAGTCTATACACTTATTTTTAAGATATTCATTATTGTCAACTTAGTTTCTCTATATTTTCAATTAACTTAAGTTTATTGTTCTTCTAATATCTGTGTCCTTTGGGTATTGTTTGCCTGTACCATCAATGTGTTCAGGATATTGTGTTCAGAATTTTCTATGTGGTTGAGCGGAAGAGAAGACCAAATAGCTTTAACCCTACCCTAATAAATAAATAGATGCGGAGAGGTACAGAAATGACTTAAAGCGTTTTTTGAACCACTGACCTACGTTGAATGTCAATCTGGATTTTTCCAACAAGACTTTGCTATCCCGCACACAGCTAATAGTCATGAAATTTCATTTAGGAAAATTTTTTAGATAGAGTAATTAATAAAGAATTATGGCCCTCACTATCCCCTGTAACTTTCATCTATGGGGCAGTTGAAAAATAAAGCGTGTATAACAAATCCCATAGATTGTAAGAACTAAAAGAAATCATAAAGCGAGAAATTCACTTAATTTCAGATATTGAACTCTCACGAGTAAATGAAAATTTGCTGAGAAGATGCCAGAAATATGTGGATAGAGAAGGACAACGTTTGCAACATATGATAAGGTATGTTCTTATTATCATTGTAATTGTAACTGTAAATATGAGAACGCCAGGCGGTTGCGGGTATATTATAACTGTTCCGGCGAGTGTCCGAGCTGTGGCGTACGGCGCGAGAGCACCGTGCGGTGGCCGCAGTGGGAAGGATAGGCACTGCACCATTTAAAATTAATATCTACTTTATCTGTCATTTACGATAGGCAGAGGAAGTAGCTTTCCCACCCAAGAATTCGATATCGAGAGTTCACTAAAAGTACACGTTTTGAGATCTCTGAATCCCCTCCCCAAAACGAAATGAAGTTATACTTATGTGCTGGTATGAACCACATAAGTCAAAAAAGAATATCGAATGAATACCAAACTTACCGACAGAGTTGGTTTAAAGGTAACGTATCGGCTCGCATTTGGGAGGTCCCTAGTTCGATTTCCGTCGACTGCCCACTCTGACCTTGAGTTTTTCGTGATTTTCTCAGGATGGTAGGTGAATTTTTAGGTGGTTTCTCTTCTATCACGATTCCATTTCCCTCATTTTCCTTTCATTCCATTTCCTTCTCATGTTCCATACTTCTAGGTGTCACGGTGTGAGGCATGCCGGACATATGGAGCGGATACTTGCTCCAAAGGACACTAGAGAGCTGTCTTAATCTACGGGTCGTTCATCGTCTTCTTAAGTGATTCGCTTCACGTAGACTTATTGGAACTTCGTGTCAGTCACGTGTGTTTAGTTTGATCATGGTCGTAATAAGGATGAAACAGAAAATGCAGATATTTATCGTGATTGTGCAACTATAAAACTACACTGTTGTGTAAAACCTAAGGACGAAAGTAATCTTCGCATGCTGTGACACTGCTAAGTAACATAGCTCAATCAAACTTGAATCATACATAGAGGGAACTGCTACGGTAATCTACAGTAGGCAACTAAACGAAATATGCAATGAGACGAACAAAAATGCCACTTCTATTCATAGACCATAAGCTACAATAAAGCCAATACGATATACGATGGCTCTCTAGATTTACAGAAACACATACATGGTTCTTAAAAGGGTGTATGATCACCACGAACAGCATTGCATGCTCTGCAGCGTGCTCCCATACTGGCCACAAGGTTGGTAAGCAGTTCTTGTGGTAGGGCGTTCCATTCCTCCACCAGCGCTGTTCACAACTGTTGTAAGGTTGTTGGTGCATGTGGATGTGCTCCCCAAAGCATCCCACACGTGTTCGATGGGATTTAAAACGGGGGAACTGGCATGTCAGTCCATTCGCCGAATATCCTCTCATTCCAAGAGATCCTCCACCTGTGCTGTTAGATGAGGTCGCGCATTGTCATCCATAAAAATGAAGTCCGGGCCGACTGCACCCCTGAAAAGACGCACATTGGGAAGGAGTACAGTATCACAATAACGTTGACCAGTGAGCGTCCGTGTTCAAAGATTTGGGGGTCGGTGCACCCATGCAACATTATGCCTCTTCAAACCATAACACCCGGACACAATCATGCTCAAGGATTTTCCTGGGTTCATTAAGTGTTCCCACCTCTCGCCAGATGAGGGTACGCCGAAAATCCCTACTTAGACTGAATCTGCTCTCATCCGAGAAGAGCACGCGACCCCATTCCTCGTTGGTCCAATTTTGATGCTCTTGGGACCATTGCAAAAGGTGCCGCCGATGTGCGGATGGCAATTTAACTCAGCATACTGGCCGTGTAGTACACCTCTGTGTAGTAGCCGTGCCACTGTGTATCGTGAGATTGCGTGCCTAGTTGTCCTGTTAAATGTGGTTGCAATTGCACCCGTTGTTTGGCGTGGATCCCCCCTTGCCTGTTGCACAATGTAGCGGTCACCTGCTGCTGTAGTTGAGCGTGGGCGACCACCACCTATTCTTGGGAGGCAGTGCCTGTGGTTTGGAAGGTTCCTCATGCACGTGAAACAATGCAATTCCGAACTCTTTAGCAACACTTTTCACACTTCGCTCTTCTTCCAGTTTCCCGATGATTCTTCCCCGTGTGAAGTCATCCAAATGGTGTCTACGGACCATGTTGCAACGAAGAACACTACTACAGTGCACCGTAAAAGCTCGCTAATTGCCACACACCGTCTTGTCCTGTTTCGTCAACTGCCCCGTGTTGCGCGACCAGGCCCATTTGGCTCGCCACACTCACTCCATGTGACGTCCAGCTTTCTGTGTACGTGTGAGAGACCTCTGGCAACATGCTCCTGCACCTTCATCTACTTCCACCAAGTAGTTCATTTGTTATGCTACTTTACCCATCTCGTCCTTAGGTTTTGCACGCCAGTGTATGAATATTCGGTAGAACTGTTTTAAAACTAAGAGAAATGTAACTTTTACACACCAGATTTGTTGTAACCTGTGGTTACAAAGAATGTAGAGAATAATAACATTTTATGAGATCATAACATTATAAAAAGGTTATTACGTATTCAATATAGTGCATAATTGGCTCATTGTGGCACGCTTATCAATAATACTAATGGCGTATTTCCTATAGCAATGATGTAATACCGGTATTCCCAGTTGTCGTGGTTTATAGAGAGAAGATGAAACTATTGTGATATTATTTTATCTGAAGATGCAAGAACCTGTGTGCATTGTTAAATATAGCATAATTAAGATCTCCTTTATAATTACTTACGGTGATGCGCTGACAATTTGCTACATCACAGTCTGTAGCATCTGCTCACTTCTCTTTCAGGTTGGGAATTTATGCAAATGCTTGTCTTGCTAGGTACATTTTTGTTACAAATCATGACGCCTCGCCCCATATCCTTAAGCAGAGTCTTCTCCCTGCCACTGGGCAATAACCATTAGCAAACAAAAAGCAAACCCCATTAGGAAATTAAGAAGCAACTTAACCAAATATTGAAATTAATTGTTCTTCCACATAAGCCGTGTGTTGGACAAGATTGGAAGGGTAGAATTAGACGACTGAAAAATTCAATGCCATAGCCGGGATTTAAACCACGGATCTCCCGGTCTCCGTCCGGGTGCTCTAACCACTGAGCTACCATGGCAACTTGCCGGTAGGACATTAAATTCCTCCACTGATTCGCATGTTTCAGGTCGCCATGTAGGTCGCCATTGGGGTACGTCATCTCAATACAATTTGAGATCTCCTTGTGGTTTACCAACCCTCAAAGCTCTGTCGCTTTGAGCAGTTGTGGGAGACGAGGCCGTTATGTTTTGAAAAATACTTTAATAAAAAATAAAATGCAGATAGGAAATTTAATGTCTCATTAACATATGCAGACGCTCTCACTTATGTCAGCTATGAATGTCATTATTTCACTATTTCCCACAATTTATAATGCTAAGTTTGAATAAAATATTTTATCACTTAATCTTAAAATGACACTCGTAAAAGTTGACTCACTATCCTTCGTGTGAAAAACATTCACACCATCAAGATTATTCAGTTGTTGTACTACTGTACTTCAAACCCTTGTATCTCAGCAGAAAACTAATGTACATCTGTGCTTTTAGAATCGTTCTTATTTACCCAGTACGAAACAGCTTGTAGTGGTTATCGACTGAACAACGAATCGATAGTCTATTGGCTTATATGGGTATGCTTGTGCATGCGTTGTTATCTAGAACATGGCGTTTAATGAAGCAGTTCTTCAACGTCGAGTTGTGTTTTTGCCTCGCTGAAGACTTCTTGATGAAAATTAATTACAAACCGCTAGCTCTAATTAATATTTATTTACCAGAGTAGCTAAGGGCATTTCGGATAATTAATTAACTGCACTTCTCCAAATAACTTCCACCGTTGTCAGCTAAACGACGTAAGCAATTTCCTTCAAATATCTGCCTCAGACATGCTGTCTGTGACGCAATAGCATTTCTGGTATCCAACATTGAGAAAAAAACGTGTGTTTTCATTGAAACCAAATACATGGTTATTTATGGAACATAGCTCTGCATTACATTACAGGATTTTTTTAACATCCTAGTTGGTTAAAAGTCCCTCACATAAAATTCCAGATACTTAAAAATGATTATGCCTGAGTAGTTAAATAAAATTAATTGATATAACATAGTAAATTTCCAGCAGTTTCCCGTCAGAAGGAAACCCAACTCCATTACTCTCAACAAAACAACTGTTTCTTTTAGCATAGTTGAAGAGTATTCAAAGATCAACAGGCTGGAATAATCTGCCTTTTATCCTCCAAATTTGTGTTGTATTCTGCTCAAAAATTTTATATCGAGATTTCACTGTGAATACGCGTTTGAGGTATTCTGGATACAAAAAAACGGCATTTTTAGAGAAAATGTCCGTCCTACTTGTGTGTGTATGTGTGTGTGTGTGTGTGTGTGTGTGTGTGTGTGTGTGTGAACAGCATAATTCAAAACCTGATTGTCGTATAAATACAGAACTTGGTATTTTAGTTTTTATCTTCTAAGGACGCAATACGAAGATTTTCAAGAGAACTCCCCACCCCAAACTCCGCTTTACATGGTAAACAACTTCATGTGTTTCATTCACATGACTTTCTCTATCCAGTCTCCTACAAAATATTCTTATAAAAGTTGATTCATCTGTTCGCTTCATGTTGATGAAGATAAACATTTGTAGAAATGTTCTATTATACATTTCGTTTTAGTTACAAGGGGGATATAGTATCGGGCGGGGACTCGGCACTGCTCCAGCGAGGATATTGTACCTATGCACCACAAAGGGGCACCCCCGGGAGAGAGGAGCAGGTGAGAGGAGACACCGGGCGGCCGGAACCAGGAGTGACGGCACAGCAATGAGAGGGTCCCTGCAGTTTCCACATTAAGACGCTCTGACAGTCGAACAGGCAGATCGGCGATCCGCGCCCCCACGCAGAGGGTCCAACACCCCACACCGAAGGGACGATCCGTTTACCCCGGCAACCAGCCGAAAGCCAATGAATGGTGAAAGTTCCAGGTAGAGCATCTTTTTTCCTGCCACACCGAACCGAAACACCATCGCTGACACTTTCAATCCTGATACAGACCTAACGAGGTGAAGGTTGAATAAAATGATCAATGGAACGAAATGGAGGGACAGAAAATTCGGAGGCTGAAACTAATACTTCCAGCATTGGCCTACTACTCGAAAAAACCCCCGAGTAGGACAGAGTGGGCGGTCGAACCCGGGACCTCCCGAATGCGAGTCGCACGCGTTACCACGGCGCTACCTCGCTCGGTTTACATTAGGCTTAAGCAACAGCCAAATTTTCAAAACGCGGATCGCATATGATGGCGTTGAAACTTCGTTCTCTTTGCGACACCACGACGAAGAAAAAAAGCCGTTCCGTTACAATCACATGACTTTCTCTATCTACTATTACGAACTTGTATATAACTTCTACACACTATTCTTACGAAAGCTTATCTTTCTGTCTACTTCATGTTAATCGAGATAAACCTTTGCAGAAATAGTTGCATTACATATTTCATTATAGACATAAGCAGGGCATAGGAAAGCGACTTTATTGTCAGATGTTTAAAAACGGACCGCTATATGATGGCCTTGAAATTCCATACTCTGTACATGGCTTCCCGAGAAATAACTAAATAGTCAAAAATGCGACTTCAACATTTTTAAGAATAGCTTCCCGACCTAGACTACGCTTTACATGGAAAATAATTCTTTATTTTTATTTTTTTCAAAAATCGTTCTAGTGATTTTGATTAAAATACCATAAGAATTTACAAAACTTATTACACAACAAGCGTATATGTATAAATACACAATTTATTTCAAGTAAATTTTCTATGGCATCACGCACTTAAGAGACATCCGTTTTTAATGGCTCGAGTTTTTCAATACTTTGTCACTTTTTAAAATTTTGTCATTCTTTAGATATTTCTCGCGATGCCAGAGAAAGAGTATGAAATTTCAAAGTTATTGATATCCTTTATTAAACATTTAACTTCGCTTCGGTTTCCTGTATCCCCCTTGTACCTACAACGAAACTATTTCTGTAAATTTTATCTGATTAACATGAAGTAGATAGAAAAATATGATTTTGTTAGAACAGTTTATGGAAGATAAAAAAATTAATGCTAGTGGGTAGAGAAAGTCATGCGAATGTAACACACCTTTTCTATATTGTAATTTTACTGTCGGCATTTAGAAATTATTACTTTAGGACATACATGGAGAGCGTAAGTTTTCAGAAGATCAAATTTATGGTAAACATTTTCATAGAGATTAGTTATAATGAATATAAATCTAATATCAAGTGTTTAATTTCCAATAAAATTACTTATAATCTCGATCGTATTTCCCGGACACAAACGACAAAATAAAGAAAAATGGCAATTTTATATAATTTAAATTTCAGGACGTTAAGTTTCTAAAATAAATATTTATTATTATTATTATTTTGGCAATACACTGTCAAATTTTTCTTTTGTATTTTTTCGTCTGTCTAGTCACTATCACAGGAAGTAAATGGACAGGACATTTATACCCCACAACAAAACACTCTTCTCTACCGTTTGCCAAGGAAAACATTAATGAAGAGTTTTTCTTCCTTGAAGGTTTAGTTTTACAAACCAGGAAGTGTTTTATAGTGGCTGGCCCATTTATCTCGGTCTCCTAAATAACTCTGTTCTTAAGTGCAAAATAGAAAATAGTTACCTATAGGGATATTCATGCACTAGGAGGATATTTTTCTTAAACATTTGTTAACAGTTAGACCCATGTATGATGATGAGACGAATAACTGCATAGGCACCCATTAGCCGAATGTTGGCATTACTGTTGCAGCTTTTTATGTCTATCAGCAGAGATCACTGTGAAATAAAGGGAAGAGGAGAGGTATTCCACATAATCTCATCCGAAAGTTTTAAACATCTCTGTTATCGTGGTTATACTACTCTTGCGTAAAGTTGCCAACTTAGCACTAAAGTTCTTTACGCTATTAATATAAGTATTCGGCAAGAGTTAGTAAAATAAGAAGGATTTGGATCTGCAACACTATTAGTACAAAGACATACCTACCAGAATCCGCATATACAAGCCCTTGGCGAGACCTGTACTTTGTTACGGCAGTGAGGCATGGATATTAAAAAAGAAATATAACTGCTAATGAAATAAAATGTATGAGATACATAGAGGATATATCAAACGGGATCATAAACATAGCGAGGAAGTAAACGAATAATTACAATTAGAGCCTGTAATTGATCGCATTCAACATTATCAGAACAAATGGATAAATCTTCTACATCGCAAGCATACAAATAGAATCCCAAAAGGCATGCTTCACTTCGTCATACGGGAAGAGTACCTTAGGTAGTTCAAGGAAGGAAAATTCAACTGTGAGGTCGTAACAGGCCATAGGGCCTAATACTTGAAAGTAATGATAATGTACGGAATAGTTAATGCCAGGAGTGTAAATGGGTTTATGCAAAGTTCTCTTCTCGTACAAAAGGACGGGACAACCATGACCCATGAACAAATGAAGCACGTAAACTTTGAAAAGTTGAGTCGAGAAAAACTAGCTGCTAATTTTCACCCTTCTTATGCTGTTTTATTAATGCTCCCTATTATATTGTAGAGGTAGACAACCCCGTTCTAGAAGCTTCTTGAACTTTGCTGTGATATCATGGTTGCCAAATAAAGAAATTCAGCGTCAGTTTTATGTGTAAATGAGAACTCTACAACATTATTTACAGAATAATAATAATATATTCTGATGTGTTACATTTATGTGATTTTATTTACCCAGAATCATTTACTTTTATGTAGCTTCAACATGTTATTCTTACGAAAATTTTTTCTACTACTTCAGGTTAATTGAAATATACAGTTTCATTAAACATTTGGTTATGGATACAAGGGGAATAGAATAAATCCATTCAGTAGGCAGGTATTTAAAAGCTAGTTGGTATATATTGACCTGACTCTTTCCAGGAAATCACGAAAAGCAACTGAATACTAGTGAGAAACTATTAAAACATTCAAACCAATAATAAAAGATATCTATGAAGTAGTTGATGTCACACAAGGAGGTATTTCAAATAACCTTCTGTTTTAAAGGCATCTGCATTTTGTTGCATAGTATGCTTTTGTTTTATTTCTTATGGTTTATCCGTTATACAAAATTATAATAAATTCCTCTCAACAAAGAGTACCTTTTAGGCTATTCCCAGAAAATTCAAGATGGACATTTCATTTGCCAGTAACTTCTTTAAATATGTGTTATTTTGATCAAAACTTTAGAGCCATGTTTGAGAGAATGAAAAATAATGAACATTGTCCACATAAAGGGTGCTTTGGAATAGTAGGGTTTTCTTCTTGTTGCATTTTTAGAAGACACTGAGCTTGGGGCTATGTCAGTTGTGTCCACGTAAACATGTTTACGAATAATCAGTACGTCAGTTGCGTCCACAGCTACCTGCTTAGATAGCTTTGGTAGGTTTAGGTTCTGCGATGAGACACAGCACAGCACTGTTTAAATTGTTATCTGCTACAGCATAAAGGTCAAACTGAACATACGTAATAGTTCTCATTCTCAGTTGTGCACAGCCATGGAATTGATGACAAGTGAGAAGGGGAAGCCTTTATTTGTGATCGATGGTTACAAATGTAGACATCACAGGGATCTGCGGAACAATATTTCGCGTTGGGCGTACTGTATGAAATCTTGTAAGTGTTTCATAAAGTTAAATTTTAAAAATGAAATCGTTGAACGAATCAAGAACATAACCATAACAAACCAGATCAAGTGTTAATACATAGACAAAAAGTAAGTAATAAGCTTAAAAGGAAAGGTATTGAAAATTTAAGTGAGAGGCCAACTAAATTGCTGCATGCTGAACTTTAAACCAGTGACTCAGTGACTTTGATGAGTTGTGATGCAAAATTAATAAAACAAAGTCAAACAAGACTAACAAGACAAATTTAGTTATATTTTCAGGCCAGAACTTCAATAATGACAGTGCCAACATTTTATAGTGAAAATACCACAAGCATCATTTTAACCTACCTGTAATGTTTCAACCATACAAATTCTTTGTTATGGTTTGTTTATTTTTTTAACTCGTGTTCAGTCCTTATATGTTTATGCATAACACAATGTAATCTAACAAAACATAACCAAATTTCATCCATTTGTGGGGTTTAAATTACAAATCCAGACTGTCCTAAGTCTGCAAAATGGGAACGGAAATGTTTTTGTGCCAGGAATTGAAAATACTGGGGCCAACAATTCAAATCTTTCAGAACGCAACTGACGTATGACCCAAAAACTCCAGAGACGCAACTGACGCATAAAACTGACCATGGGACGCAATCGCCGGTCACCGCTGAACTTAAACAGATGCACACAGAACCGCTTTTCTAAAACTGCTTTTATGGATCTAGGTCTAAAACGGCTTTTATGGGGTTTAGGGGGCCTCAAAACGTTTATTTCCGGTGAAATATCGACATCGAATCACAACATAACTTCTATGGTTAGCTGGTAGAGAAAGCAAACATAGGATCAGTCATGCATAATTCATTTGCTAGACGAACATATATCTCGCCACGAAGGAGGAATACAAACCGAACCGTAAAAGAACACTGTACTCTGATGGGTATAATCGTAGTTAGGAATGAAATGATTAAGATAATTGTTCCCTTCAACTCCAGACGCACTAGGGAAGTAATTCACTTTATTTTCCCAGGTACTAAGTTAGTGAACGTGTGAAGGGGAATAAGCCAAGCGAGATAAACAGCGGCTTCCAGAAGGAAGTAATTAAGCGGTCCATCAATCAGCCGAGGAAGGTAAAAAGTCCTTAAAGAGGTCAAGGGGCAACTTCACCAATCCATTAGCCAGCCTGGAATATAACCAGCGGACTTTATGAGAAAATGGAGAGAGCATTATCGTTGAAAGGTCACCTACATATATTTAAGTAATGAGAGAATTCTGATTCCATGTAAAGGTCAAATTTTGAAATCTCTCTTTCACTGCAAGTAAAGATATAGGTAATAAATGCTTTCACTTTTAATTAACACCTAATAATTGCCATTCCGATGAAATTAAAAGGTTGTGAAGTTCGAGAAACGTTTTTGTAGGTAACATTACGACAGCAAATTTTATAACTGAAGTGTTCTGTGTATCACAACCATTTTCATTAAATATGGAGGAGTTCCGATAGCATCCTAGAAAGTAGTGCTATCAGATTAACATCTGGAGTATAATAACGCAGTGAAAGCGCGCTTTCCTCCAATTTCCAAAAAATCCACAAAGGTTTGTTTGCAGTTTGCTGTGTGACGGTTCCGTATACCGGGTGGAAGAAATATATTTGTTATTCTGCTGGGTGATGATTCCGTGTAAAGAGATGAGTGAACATTTATAAATACCACGTTACGCTTATTTTAGCAGAAAATAGTTATTTAGGACACAAATATTAAAAGCGGAGTTTTATTTTGGGAATATAAAACCACTTTTAACATGGTATGTCACCTACTATTTTAGACACCGCTGTGTCTAATATTTAATATCTATCTACTTCACTTGTATGTTGAACTACCCCAACAGAACGCATAAACAAGCATGCAATAGGATATCAAATGAAGAATGCTTATTGATTGGATCTAACAAATTAACAGGAAAAAAATAACTCATAAAGAACTTAGCATGCTTAATTTCAAAGTATATCAAAAATTTATTGTAACAAAATTACATTTAGGCGAACATGACTATAATAATGTAAGATAATGGAAAGCAAATTGCTGGCTATACGAACATCTAAGCTAAACCGCATATTGAGACATATTCAACAACCAATAGGATTGTGTAAAATCATGTTACTATAGCAATGTGTGAAGTAATTATGCAAAACTAGAAGGAGACGTCAAGCCATTAAGAACACATTTTAAAATTGAATTAAATTGAGTTTATTTATGGACGCATTTTAACTGCCGTGGTCCTAGCGTCCTATTCTGTATTGGGCGTGAAAGAGCGGCAATCTTGCTCAGAGGCCGCTTTATCAGGCTTGAGGTTCCTTTACGTGCCGTAAATCTACGACACGGGTCGACCGCTTTACTTCCCTTCCGAAGGAAGCCATGCTGAGGATTTTTACGCCCGAAAAAAATCCATCGCTCTCCGCCGAGTTTGAACCCACAACCTTTGGAACTAGAGACTAGCATTATAACCGCTACACCACGGAGGACGACAAGAATACACTTTAGCTGCTAGTCAGAGATACAGGTCGTGTTAACCAGCTCGAGAAATTATTGTACGCCGCAAACAGTGAATATTTATAATTGTACAATATGGCTATTAGCAGTACAATACTATTCGGTATAAAATCATTTAAAGTGAATAGTGATATCTTACTTTGTGATTTTTTTTATTTCTTGAGAGAAATAAAAGAAAGTGAAATAATTTGTTCTTCAAAATCAGTCTTTTCGACCGAGACCACGCCCGAGATACCCACAGTAGAAGTATATTTTACAGGAGTCCCATGACTGCAATATACTGCTGAACTAAGCTACGCTGAAACCATAATCGAGTTAGCAGATCGAGGAGTCACATTGTACTTCAGCACCAGATACGTGAACAAACGTCGCAACTGCTACAAGTAGTGACTATGAAAATTATCCTTTATTCCGCTACACCTGAATATTAAATGATAATGTATTCCAGCTGAAACTTTTGTGTAAATAACCATATATATTCGGACATGTGCAATAGTGAGCTCCAGTCTGTTGCTGTTTGGCCTTCGTTGTTGTTTGATCTTTATAGCACCAATGTTGCCAACATGATCACTTGCACATTCGTAACGTTCTCTAATATATAGGAGGCTGTAGCAAAGATAACTCATCAAAATAAATATATCAATAATTTTGTTACTAAGTATTGTTTTTTATCTAACATTATATTTGTTTGATGTAATTGTAATGTTGATGGTGCAATTCATACAATTTATAATATCAATTACTTGTGCGGAAGAAGTAGCAGTTTATTAATGTAATGCTGGATTATTTGAATGACTCGGAAATGGATTCGGCAGAACCAGAAGAAATTTTGTAAGCAGCGGAGATTATAAGCACCTCCGCAGAGGGAATTAATATTACAGATTATAATGATTTTACAACCAACATCACAATTAATAATACTAATAATAATAAATAAATAAAATATACACTTATTGATAAAATTGTTATAATCATTCTGTTGGTTTATTTTTGCCTCTGCCTCTATATGAATGTGTACGTAATGAGGTTGTCAGCACTGGTTCTATGAAGGTCAAACAACAACAAAGGCCAAAGAACAGCAGACTAGAACTCCCCATTGCGCGTGTCCGAATGTATACCGCTATTTCCACACAAATTTTAGCTGGAATGCTTTATGATTTAATATTCAGGACTTTTCAAAAATACTACTGACAACATACGATAAAAGTGATTCTATTTTGCTCGTAGGATTGCTACACTCGGATTTCAGACTCGTTTTACAAACATTCCTACTTGCAAAATAGAACACTTGTATCATTAATAACTATATCCTGATAAATAAAGCAGGAATTATGGTATTTATAAATTTTAACAGATAGCTGTGTAGTCTTCTTCATAACATGCCTAGTAAACCATACGCGAGAGATAAACCTTGCTTCAGAAAAAACATAGATCTTACATAAATATGCACTTAGTGTCAAATTTTCATAGTATCATGAAATATCCTTATATACACTTGAATTTGTCTACGTTTAAAGCAACCAATTACGAATTGGAGGGACTCCCTAAATGGAGGGACTCGGATGTTAACCCCATATACTTGCAGTATCGTCGTTTTCCTCATATAGGTTCGCAATTACATACTTCGTCACAATATGTAGGTAATTTATAAGTGCCACAGAATGTTAGAATTAAAAGAGATTCCAAGCATTTAACTTCAATAATAGAAAATGTATGGCATCAGTGTTATAAAAGGAAATGTTTAAATTACAAATTAATGCATATGTTCCCTGCTTAGCCTTCGCCCTTGAACAAAAGGCCAGTGCAGTTAAAATATAATTAATTTTAAAAACCAATGTTTGCGAATAGTTGTATACATAGATTCTAAAGCAGTTCAATTTCAAATAATATATCTAAATAATTGAAAACCAACTTGTATACTTTGTATATGTGTGAGGGGGGGTTAATATTTACAACAAAACAATATTACAGACAAATTTAGGATTTAATATAGTTCTAGCTTTTCCACCTATAACAGACGACAATGAGAATCGGGCGCTAAATAGAGTAATGAAAAGGAGAACCGAATCTAAGATGATATATTTAAGATAAATTGTGGGATGTCTTCTTAAGTGATAACATATAAAGTACTGCTATAAGAAAACAATTACAAATCTATAATTTACAAGAAAAAAATAATGTCTTAAAACAACAATGTTCTGAACACATTGAAAGAATTCATATAAGCAGATTAAAAAAATTAAGTATTTCTTTACATTCCACGAGAGTAAATCCACAGAGGTGAAGATCAATGGCAACACAGACACTACTTTGGAAAGACAGTCTTTGAGGCGGAACAGACTTTAAAGTCTATCCTTGAGGTGTATTAATAAGAAGAATACAAACTAAAAAGCCAAATTCTGCAGCCTTCTTCCGAAAATAATGGAAGAAACCTAAATTTGTACTTATTATAATGTGAATAACAAGTTTGGCAATGTAACTCTTTAGAATGTGACATGAGCGTGCCAGAGATCTTGAACAATAAGTATATAAATGTTGGCAGTCTTATTGGTTCCCTAAAATATTGTGACCGCGCGCGCGCGGAAGTTACCTACGGAACAGCCGTACGAGTGCCTCCCGGCACGTCCTGGTCGGGGGTGGGGCTAATGGCTGGACTCCTTCAGAACAATAGCCGTGCAGAGCAAAAGTCCATTATGTGCCCCTGGACAGTAAAAGTCGACAGTGCCGAGTGCAATTCAGTTGTTTTCTGTTCTGAGCGTGTCAACAGTGTCCCAAGTGTAGCATTGTGCTACGCTGATCGCCTAATTGATAAATAAAGTGTGTTTATCGGCAACTGGATTTTTCATGTACTTTAACCTGAAAAAGGAAATATGGCTGTCTCTTTAACTCACAACTCCGAGAATTGGGCCATGAAAAGAAGCAACAGAACTAATATAGAAAGAGTTCAATTATGCTCCTGAGATATTTGGAAGTCCGTACGCATAGAAACGTTAATACATATAAAGGAAATAGTGTTTTTAGCAGAAATAATAAATACAGTAGAACAAACAAAACTTATTGGCCTATATTTTCCGAACGTCAGGAGAAAGATCAGTTGAAAAAGATGGGATCTGCGAAGACCCAGTTGGCGCCGGTAGGTCTACTTCTAAGGTGAATCACTTCCATTTAGTATCTGATTGTTATCAGTATTATAATTCCGCCTATTTTAACAATAATAAAACTAAACTAAAAAGAAATGCTTCACCATCACCAGCATCATCTACTTTCAAGGCTTGGTATATATTATCCTGTTCCGACTTCCAGGAAACCTTGATCTTGAGTTTGGAAGTCCTCTTCTTCTTTTAATTTTCTGATGGTCTGTGTGTTGTTATAATTTTGAGTAGGTAGTTCCTTTTCCATTCTGTCTATATGCTGGTCTATTACACTTTCATTCAATATTTTTAGTTCTTGTCTGATTTGTATATTTTGGTATACAATTTCTTTCTTTTCTTTCGTATCCGGCAACATTTCATAGGAATTTAATTTCAGCTGGTTGTATTTCTTGTGTTAGTCTTTTGGTTAGAGTCCAAGTTCCACTACTGCATATTAATACTATTGTTTTGTATAATTTAGTTAATGATTACTTTATTGCTTTATCCTTTAAATTTCTTAGTATTCTATCATTTGTGTTAAATCTATTTACTTTATTCGTAATGTATTGATCTTGTAGATGTTATATCGCACTCCCAGATAATTCAAAGTGTCACTTATTCTATTATTGTAAAATTTAAAACTATTTTAGCTCTTTCATGTGTGCCAAATTAACCCTCCCCCGGGGAAATCTACTCCAGGCGACTACGGTCTGCACTAAAGGAAGGCTGACGTCTCCGTGAAGAATAGTGAAATGAGTATGGTGGTGCTTTTGAAAGGAGACGTCAAAACCAAGAAGAGAGCGCACAGTTAATTTGATTCACATAGTACATCTGCAAATGTGGCCGTCGACTGTGCAGGCGTCGGTTCAGTGCTAGCTCTGCTCACCGTGCAGTGGACGAAGGTGAAGTTAGTCTTGCTTCGACATGAGGAATTTCACGAGGAAAACAGCAGGGCAACGCTTAGACAGAAGGCATTGCGGACAGTATTTCTAAATTCCTTTTGGCTAACGTTTTAAAAATTAGCTTTAGTAATTATTAACCGGAAAAGATTGATCGTGCGATATATAGACTTATTGGTGTTGTAAATTTGAAATATATGGGTAAATGTGAGAACAGAAAGCAAGTATGTAATACTTGTAATCTAATTCAATGGATTGAAGCCGTAAAGAATTTAAAGGAATTGTGTAAGAATAATGGTTTCTGAAATTGCAATTATGTATTTGATAGTGACGTAAGCTTATTAAATGAAATAAATCCGGTTTATTAATTAATTTATGTAATATATTGCCAAGTAGTAATCTGCCATCATTCGCACTTTAATCCACTTCCTCTTGGAACAGAAACATACGTTACACATGTAATGTCAATACATTACCGGATGTCGAAAGTCATTAAGGTACAGACTTGTGAACCGGAAGCTCGGGACTCAAATTTCGCCAGGACTCATACAAAAAGCAATAAAAATTAACTTTAAATAAAACAAACGAATTCAAATATAGTGGATCGGTTTTTGAGGAGGGTACTGCATCAGTTTTGGGGAGGGTAGTGCAGCAAAAAAATGAGACAAAGGCTTTTTCTCCCGATAAAGTCAAATCTCCTCTCTGACTAAGGCGTTTTACAGGTTTTCTTCAGCCCTAATAACTGGAAACTGGAACGTTTCCGTCCCAAATTTCTTAACCCAAATATCAGCATTTCCCATATATAATCAGTGTCCACCACCTGTGGTGCCGTCTGCAGTAATAATGAACGTTACACACTATTATAAATGCAATGCATAAACGGTAGGAACAGTTCTTTATTTATTGTTGGGGGGACTGAAGCTCAATATGTTCGATAATACCTCCAATTTTTGGAGGATAATACTTTCCCTATTTCCTATAGTTCTAGAAACTTTGCCCATTCCTATAGTTCTACTGAAAACTGACTGATATAATGTATTTCCACTGCTTTGTACATTTCGTGCTTGTTTTATAGTTCAAATAGGACTAGACTCTTTTTCACTGGGGGAGGAAGAGGAAAATGAACCGCTGCTGTCATCTCCCAGGAAATAATAGTATTGTGACCGCACGCGCTAAGTTACCTATGAACTGGCAGTGCGAGCACCTCCCGGCTCATCTACCTGGCCGCGGGTTAGGCTAATGGTCGGTCTCTTCTTCAGAACAACAGCCGTGCGGAAGAACAGCCATTATGTGCCGCTTGCCCGTTTTAGAGGATTCCTTTGGGTCGTTTCGAATAGCTTCCTCTTCTAGAAAGTTTGACTTTGTATGCGGGGCTTACATAAGAAATTGCTCTGCTCAGTGAGTTCAGTCCTGTTAGTTCCGAAGTTATAGGTACAAATGAAGTGGACAGTGTAAGTGGACAGTGCCATTGCAGTTCAATTGTAACTCAACAGTTCAATTGAGAGTTGTGATTCTACGGATCAGTTATGTTGTGTTCCAAGTGTTTGTGCCAAATGTGACTCAAGAGTAACGTTTCTGCTACGCTGAGTATCTAGTGGATAAATAAAGTGTGCTTTGCAATAATTGGTGCTCTCATTTGTTACAATATCATCGACGAGGTTTTGTCCAGTGGTTTCACTCTATGAAATAAACATAAAAGTTAGTAAATCAAGAATACAAACACTCACAGAGACACAGTTTTTGCCTGATCTGAAAAAGAGGCGTGACGTTGTTGCACTATATTAGTAACAACTCATTTTCACATAGTTTACCTACATATCCCCTTAAAAGTGCCTGTTTTTATTGTTACTATCTATATTTATAATCTGTGTAAGTGCATCATTTTAGTAAATGCAGTGTAGAAGGCTGTAAAAACGTTTTCAAATTTTATTTACTGATATTAGTGGTGTCAGTTAATGTGGGAAGGTAACAATGTTTCGCCCACACTAAGCGCCACTCCGTATCGTTCACAACCAAATCTTGAAGTGGTTATACCTCTCCTACGCCATATTGTATGCTATAGCATGTGAACCTGAAGTTTTCTTATCAGTCACAAATGCTGTGCTCCGATAATTATGAACCAAACTCAAATTAGCTTTCCAAGAATCCACAGCTACAAAACTTTAGTTTATCACATTGGTGTGACAGTGTTGGGATTTACTACGAGATTTTAATTGAAAAAAATTATTCTTACATTTATTATTTATTTGTTTGCAAAAAATCACATTGTGACGCCAAACAGTTCTGAAACTATCCTGATTTTCTTACAATTTATGCCCCATAAGGTTTTTCATTGGGAAACGATAAGCCCAGCAAAAACATTTATTCAATTTTACAATCTCACAGATCCAAGGTTAGTCTGAATACCAAGAAGTCTTAAAATGCCTATGATAATCACCAGAGACCTTTGTTATTAGTTAATAAACCGTAAAAAATGTGGCAATTTTTAATAACTTCCATTTATATTTTCTTTACATGCTTTTCTGCAAACGAAACGCAAATACAAAATATTTTCAATATTATACCTGTGTTTGTTTGCTTGGGACGATATGTCGAACTGGGCGTCACTGTTTACACATGCAACTATCTGCAATTCATACGTACAAAAACAAGCTAGAATATCGCAGAGAAAATAAGTAAAGCGCACTGTTTCTGGTACCTGTCACGCTGTCTGTGAACGTTTACGGGAACGCGTAGCCCATCCAGCGTACAGCCTGTCCAATAGTTCATGGACCCTGGAAGGAATGAAGTCGGTCAGTCATGCATTCACTAATTCATTCAGTAAAATAATCCAGTCACACTATGAATTCCACCACTGGACTTACTTCTCTACAGCAGTAGTGCCCACTTTAGAGTACGTGTCCGCTAGATTAAACCGAAGAAGTAAATCAACGATTGCGAAATCTAAAGTTATAAGTTATTCACCTTTACGCTCCCATCACGTACGAGGCGTGTTTTTAAACGAAGTACCGTTTTAATATTTTGCCGCTGTAGTCACGATTTTGAGCATGTGTGATCACTTCCTCCTTTCATTAAAGTCAGACGCAGCTGTGAGCGATTGTCATTTTGTGTTTTCCCGTTGTTAGAGCGTTTCTAAATGTTCAAAATAATGAAATAGCCCTCAGGTCAGTGATTCGGTTTTGAATGTTTCGTCCTCCGTGGTGTAGTGGTTACCATGCTAGCCTCTAGTTCCCGAGGTCGCGGCATCAAACCCGGCAGAGAGCGATGGATTTTTTCGGGCGTAAAAACCCTTATCATGGCTTCCTTCGGAAGGGAAGTAAAGCCGGTGGTCCAATGTCGTAGATTTACGGCACATAAAAGAACCTCAAGCCTGATAAAGAGGCCTGCGAGCAAAATTACCGGTCTTTCATGCCTAATATAAAACGGGACGCTAAGGACTACAGCAGTTAAAGAGCGGCCATAAATACAATTCAAGTTTTTTGGTTTTGAATGCGAGAAATATTACACCTGAAAAAATTCACTGCCAGTCGTGCAAGGTTTATGGGGAAACAATAATGCGTGACTATGCCCGGCCACACATAGCGAAACAAACTCAAGATGTGATCGCATCACTTGTTTGGGAACAATTCTACCACCCTCCCTACAGTCCGGATTTGGCGCCAAGCGATTTTCATTTGTCATCTGAAGAAATTCCTTGGTGGAAAACATTTCAACGACGTTGATGTTGTGAAACAAGAAGTGCAGACTTGGCTTTCATCACAGGCGGCATCATTCTTTGACGAAGGCATACAAAAACTGACTTCCCGTTACAAGGGCCTGAATAATGGCGATGACTGTGTGCAGAAGTAGTGTAAGATGTAAGGTAATGCATGACAATGTATTTGGAAAATAATGTCCTGTTATTTTAAAAAACAATTATGGTATCTACTTACTTTAAAAAATGTCTCGTTAGCTTATAAACATGCAATCATCTCAAATCAGTAATGTGACCGCTCTTCAGAATTAGGCTCGTTTACGCTGGAGGAAGAAGAGGAAAGTAAATCGCCGCTGTTATCTACCAACTAAATTATAATATTGCTCTTCCCCAATTAATAATATTCTACCTTCTCTACATGTTTCCAGAATTCCTGCCATTCTGTCCCGATCGCAAGTGACTTTCCCTCAAGGCTTATGTCACACAATTTCTGCAGCGATAAGTCGCCTATTCGTCCCATCTTGGCCCCTTCTCTGGGACTGAGATCACACATGTATAGGGACCCCGACCTTGCTAAAGCACGTCATCCGAATCTGGTCGCCCTTCCGGTCTCCTCTTCATCTGTTCCTCCAAGGGATCACGGAAGCACAAGAACTATGGTTTACGTGCGGTGCTGTGCTCCAGTTACTGGAGGCCCTTCCGTCCGACTATTCCTAACTAAGAATTCATGATGTTGCATTGAACTACTTGGTTTTGCAACCATTAATATTCTAGCAGATTTTACGAAACTTTGTTGTTTTTTTCCCTCTTCTACAGCGTTATATGCAGCAATATCTAACACTAAAACAGAAGAAGGGGCAACTTAAAAACTAGTTATTTTGGAATCCACTAAGTTCATATGGTTGATTTGTCCGCGGTAATTACCTTTACTTGTAAACGAGAAGATAATATTCCAGAAACCTGTTTACACAACCCACATGAACTAGTAGTGTTGATGTAAATGCCAACACTTACTTTATCAGCTCTTGCCTAATGCTTTTTTTCTTGCTTTTGTGACAAGTTACAAGTGAAAGACAGATATCGGGATGACTATGAGTAATTTTAGCGTAAAAAACATTGGTCTTAAGTTTGCAACATTAAGCAACAGCAGTATAACCACGATAGGCACAGATGTTTATGTCTCGGATAGGACTAATTTGGAGTATCTTCCATTCCCCGGATATCAATTAATTGACCTAGTAGTTGGTTAAACTATGAAGCCCGGAATTTAAATTACTTATGACATTGTAAGTCGCCAATGGGGTATGACATCTCAAATTAATTTTACATCGCCTTGTTAAAAATAACACATATTGTTGGTAAACGACTCTGTCAATTGCCAGGGTCATATCAGCGCGTAAATCTATTGACATGGGGCAATAGCTTTTAAGCACGCTTAAAAACCATCGGTCTGTGCCGGGTTTGAACCCGCGAACTTGGGATCAAAGAGACCTCTTTGTGGTTTACGAAAAAGAATGCGAGTCAGTTGAGGAATGATGCCATGGTAGTTCAGTTGGTTGGAGCAACCGGACGGAAACTGAATGATCCGTGGTTCAAATCCGTGATGGTATTTAATTCGTTGGTCTGATTCTGCGTTTTCAACAACAGCGTGGCTTCCTTTGGAAGGGAAGTAAAAGAACCTCAAGCCTGATAAAGAGCCCTCTGAGCAAAATTTCCGGTCTTTCATCCCAATACAGAAAGGGACGCTAAGAACCACAGAAGTTAAAGTGGGTCCATAAATAAATCTCAATTTCATTTAATTTTAAAAGACTAGTTCTCATAGTTGGCATGTCTAAATGTATATTGCTATTTTCATAAAATTCCAGATCGATACTTTATAATTTAATAGCCAGGGCTGTCTAAAAAAGAGTATATGACAACACATGTTTAAAGGCTTAATAGCTGAAATTTCGTCAAACTTTTCAAAAAATTCAAAAAGTAGTTTATGTCCAAAAAATACTTTGAACATATAGCATCAATTACACCCTATGACTATTACTTCCAGCCCTTTAGAGATTCAACACGTGACCATTTAAATGCTCAAGAGCTCATGACCAAATGACCTTTATTTACTTAATGCTTTTACTCGACTTTCATTTTTCTTATACTTTCGTGCATTAAAAGTAGTAGTATGTAGTATGTAACCAATCTTTTTCAAGTCTTCAGCATAAATTCAGACAGAATGAACTTAAAGAAGTTGCATATAGCAAGGGTGGCGAAAACGATTTCCTTCCGCGAGTCACCAAATATGCAACACGCACTGCATCACTCAAGAGCATCTGAAAATCAAACGGACGGTTGCAGAGAGGGAACGTGCGCCTGCGAGTCAAAATGACTCGCGAGTCACGTTTTCGCCACCTCTGGCATGTAGTATTTGCTACACCTTTAAACTGCTCAGAATACGGCATAATTCGATCACTGGGGATGAACTGTTACAAAAATCATATTTAAAGTTTAACTTTTTTGTCTGAAACAATCAGAAGAGCGAATAAAATTCTATATGTCAGTTCTGTATATTAGTAGTTAAATAATATGCTGGTATTTTTTTCTTCAAAATTACCACTTCTGTAGTGGGTGTGGCAAACCTGATTAATTCACATAATAAGAACATTAGCAAAATAATAAATATATCTGCATGAAATTTGAAACACGCTTATAATTGTGGTAGAGCAGTATGTGACAACAATCAGATAAAAACTGTATCATTCAGAATTTTCAATTATGGAAATTCTTAAAGCGATGTTATTTTGCTCAATGATTGTTACACTCGGTTTTCAGCTTCCTTTCACAAACATTCCTACTCGCAAAATAAAGCTCCACTTTTAACACTTAATTATGTTACAAGTGTTAAAAGTGGACTAGTGGTACCGTGCTAGCCTCTAGTTCCCGAGGTCGCGGGTTCAAACCCGGCGGAGGGCGATGGATTTTTTCGGGCCTAAAAATACTTAGCATATTTTTCTTCGGAAGGGACGTAAAGCCGGTGGTCCGTGTCGTAGATTTACGGCACGTAAAAGAACTTCAAGTCTGATAAGAGACCTCCGAGCAAAATGTCCGGTCTTTCACGCCCAATATAGAATGGGACGATAAGGACCATAGTAGTATAGCAGTTAGAGAGCGTCCATAAATAAAATTCAATTTAATTTTTATCGTCTTCGATGATGATGTTGATGAGGTTGGAAGCGAGTTAAACTTGACGTACCTCAGCCTAAAAGGCTTTATGTGCGCTTCCTTAGCTGGTTATAGGCTTAGTTCAACGCGATCAATGAGCCGAGTTATTTGCCTTACAATTTGAGTCCCTTCTCCGGGATGCTTAGCCATTTCGAAGATGAGGTGTCTCCTCCTTTCTAGAGCCTCACACTTTAGAAGAAAAATGAACGTCTGTTTCAACAGATTGTTTACAGAGGCGACATATTGGTTCTTCGTGGAGTATCCCTATTGTCCTAAAATGTCTCTTAAACCCGCCGTGTACGATGAGAAAGCTTAATAACTTTCCTTAATAATTGCCTATTTAATTTAACGAGGAAATCACTAAGATTTTTTATTAGGTTCTGTGATTAAGATCCTGTACGTTTTGTTCCTAGGGATTCGAACCATCTTTGAGGGATTGTTCTCTTCATCTAATGGTTTTAGCTGATTTGAAGTTTATTCCACAGAATGGTTCTAGACCTATAAATGGAGCATAAGCCCCTTTCTTGACCAGATAGTCGGCTTTTCATTGCCTTCAATACCTGTATGACCAGGTACCCAACATAGTTAAGCTTTGTTGGTGGGTGAGAGATTAAGTAAATTTTTGTGTTTCCCACACAGTTTGACATCGTTTTCTAACTCGCATCACTGCACTGCTGTTGGTATTTGTTTCGGAATGTGCATCCATTCTATCCTCAGCTGTAAGTCGACTGCTCTGCTAACTGATAATGTGTGATGCGAATTAAAAGACGATGTCGACATAGCAACTTTCTACAATGAATCTGGCATCTTGAGAGATTACTTATGATTATAACATACTCTATTCCTTTACTTTCAAGATACGTAGAGGATCTGTGAGGTAAAACCACAGTCATAGCACGACTATTTATTGTTTTAAAAATGCCCTGTTGTAATAACAGAACTGTAACCAATTCTTCGTTTTCAGAATGTAAACACAGAGATATACGTGACGCATCCTAAGCGGAGAGGATTAGCGCCGAGAATTAATATGCTGCAGTGAGAAAAAAAGCAGGTGTTAGGTTCACTGAGGGAGCACAGGTCCTACAAAAGCTTGCATTCCCAGAGGATTCGCCGTAAATGAGTAACAAAACCGCAGAGTCAAGCGCACTAATCGCTTTGCAATTAAAAGTGAGCAAGATTAAAACTTCATAAAGCCGATATTAATGGAAATATTTACTCGTTAGCATAGTACACATAAAGCAAATAACGTACGCTAGCCTCAAGTATTAAAACCTTCTATATTATTATAATATAGGGTTTATAAATGCATACGGAGAATCCTGGAGTGCAATTTTTCTTTAGCTAGGATTATTCCCCATCCTCCCTATAATCTAAAAGTATGATTGAGAGCAAATGTGTGCGTGAACTTTATATTAAAAAAAAGAAACACAGGAAACCTAAAGTAAGCAAATCCAAGGATTAACACGATAGAAAACGAATGAACATCATTGCCGATGAGTAATTGCTCTAAAGGCAAAGTCATCGATATAGCCTTAAATGGTAAAAAAGGTATTCCTATTACCACTGTATGATTCGTTCATGTATATCTGTGCATAATTTGGACAATAGTGTACATTTCGTACATACTTTAAGGTTTATTCAGAGAATACTATTTGTACTATTTTCTATATTTAGCCAGTATACCGGGGAATCAGTGTCTCTTATGTTTCTGTGTCTATGCAACTACAGATTAAAATCCTATGAGAAGGCAACACCCCCTCCCCATAGTAAAGAACATCTGTAGCTAATATTCTTGTAATATACGAATGGGAAAATGGTTATTTTTAGTAACAGTAACAATCGATCCAGTTCCAACAAATACTAGGTTTCCAAATACTAGATCCACTGTTATTTGCGTGATTGGTTGTTTCGTATAGGGTCACGATAAGTCATTCCAATTAAAAAGAGCATCTGAAGATAATGTTTCCCTTCCTTCAATCATGGACCAGCGAATTGATAACGTATTGCTAATTTACATTATAATTACTGTTCACTTAACTCACGTTAAAGGAATTCACGTCCATTATCATCGCAGTAACTATCTTTTATCACTTACACTGATGTTCCAAAACGGCATTTTGGCCTTTCGCATTGTCGAAAGAGTTCAAAAGTATAATTAAATTTGATTGGCCGGAAGATTTATATTGCGCAATGCCTCTATTCAAAGTTGGAAGCAGGGACATTTCCAAAGTCTCGCATATCTACGTGTAACCTTAATACAGGGTTATTCAAAAAGAAGGAGCAGACTTTAAATGTTTACTACTAACGAACGACAATAGATGGCGACAGATACGATACATTCATGAATAGAGGAAGGTTCAAAATGTTATTTTACGTGTTCAAAATGAACACCATTTGTTATGCGAGCACGACCAGTGCTTTTCCGTTTGCATCCGCAACCATGTTCTACGAATTTATTGTATCAATTGTAATTTTTTGTGACAAGGCGGCTCTTTGTTGAACTTACAACGAAATGCACGCGGTAATGGATTCAGTCTTTGCATTCTGCAGCATACAAAACGACTTTCCTGTGGCGTCGCCATTTTCTCGTAAACAAACCCAGCGCCACTGTAGGCACTGCTTGGAACTAATAGGTGGGGTTTAAAACTTTGAACTTTCCTCTATTCAATGATGTGTTGTATGTGTCACTATCTATTATCTTTCATTAAAAATCAATATTTAAAATCTGTTCCTTCTTTTTGAATAACGCTGTGTTATAACACCGGTCCGGAAATTCGATGACGTAAACATTTTTTAAAAATGCGTAAAACTGGTACTTATTTAATTCATTAAAATTAGTGCACAGAAATTTATAAATTAATTATGCATGGATATAACTGCTATATAAGTAAAAAAATCTTATGTGTTACACTCACATGACTTTCTCTACTCTTGTACAAACTATTTTTACAAACGCTTATTAATCGAGATATACATTTGCAGACTCTATCTTATTGCTAATTTTCTTGCAGATGTAAGGGGAATATATATTTACAAGGGCAATATAGAAATACAGTAGCCTTTAAGCACATACATATCTCTTAATAGCTGGTTGCTAGGTGCAGCACTCTCTCTTTGCTACAGATTAATATTCTTTACATATACAAGACAAAACAAATGAATAACGAATTCCCATTTGAGAAAATAAGTATTGAAAAATTTAAGGGAATAAAAAGCAATATCTCAAAAATGGTTCACTCAGCAAAAAAAATGTATATAACATAAATCGTGTGTTTTAGCGCGATCTACATTTTTTGTGTAGTAAAATTTTGTCTATCTCTTATGGTTTACCAGTTATGCAAAAGTCGTTCACAATGAAGAATACTTTTGGAGACATTCCCAGAATTACATTTTATTTGTCATGAAAATATCTTAAACATATGATATTTTATTCAAAATCGTTAGAGCCGTTTTTGAGAAAATTAAAATTTTCAAAAAATTTTCCATGTAAAGGGTAATCTGGGGTGGGGGGATTTTCTTGAAAACCTTCGTGTCGCATCTCTGGAAGATACTGAACCTAAATACCAAGTTTGGTGTTTATCCGACGGTTCGTTTCTGAGTTATGCTGTTCACAGACAGACACACACGGACATGTTTCCAAAAATCCCTTTTTTGGATTCAGGGGGTCTCAAAACATATATTTCCAGTGAAATCTCGGTATCGAATTTTTGGGTGGAATACAATACGTCACCTACTTACTATACGTAGTAGAGAAAGCAAAAAGTAGATATAACAATGATATAATTTATATCAATTAAAAATGTACATTTAATTTTATTCCATGTCCTTATTTGAAGAAACTGAAAAGAAGGTTAGGTTTATGAATCAAATCATGCACAACTGCAGCATTAACTTTCAATTGTGCAACACTTGTAGCGAATGAAGAGGAGTTCACAACCTATAACAATGGCAACTTGGCTGTTGGCCCTCATTAACGCGAAAAAGGGAAAATTAAACTGATCATCTACTAGTTTGGGTCGTGAATTCATCATAACTGTAATGATACCTTCTCCCCTAATGATATTCAACCTTCCAACCTCAAGGAACCCTTTCCACATTAACAATGAAATAGCAATGTGATTTTTCCCCCAAGAATGCGAGTAAACGATGTACAAAGTTGCTCATATCTCAGTTGAATAGTAAACATCCTGATGTTTTAAAAGTTATCCTTATGTATAACGTCAATGATATAAAAGTCTTTATGTTCTCAACGTAAATGCAAGAAAATGACAAACTAATCACGTAAAATCGAAAGTGCCTTAGATAGAAAATGCGGAAATGACATACGAAATATGCATTTTCATATTTATGGAAATGTATATTCCATAAAATGGAATTTATGATAGGTATATGACCAACAACTCAAAGATGGCGTCAACAAAACCCGGCCGTGATTATAACGTACTCTCTACGATCAGAGCGCTAGTTTTGGAAACGATTACAAAAAAAATCTGATGTGTTACACTCACATGACTTTCTCTACTCATGTACAATCTATTTTTACAAACGCCTATTCTCCATATGCTTCATATTAATCGAGATATCGAGATGTCAATCTTATTTGTAATTTTCTTGTAGATGCAAGGGGAATATGGTAGCTTTTAAGCGATAGTCAAATATTTTATCGCTGGTTGCTATGTGGCGCATTCCATTCTCTTTGCATGTCCAGGACATAAAAAAATGAATAACGAATTTGAGAAAAAGTGTAAGTATTGGAAAACTTAAGGAAATAACAAGCAATATCTCGAAAACGGTTCACTCAACAAAAAAATGTACATGATATAAGTTGTGTATTTTAACGCGATCTACATTTTTTGTGTAATAAAATTTTGTCTATCTCTTATGGTTTACCAGTTATGCAAAAGTCGTTCATAATGAAGAATACTTTTGGAGACATTCCCAGAAATTTCGAGACATACATTTCATTTCTCATGACATTATCTTAAACATATGATATTTTCATCAAAATCGTTAGAGCCATTTTTGAGAAAATTAAAATTTTCGAAAAATGTTCCATGTAAAGGGTAGTCTGGAGTGGGGGATTTTCTTGAAAATCTTCGTGTGGCATCTCTGGAAGATACTGAACGTAAATACCAAGTTTGGCGTTTATCCGACTGTTAGTTTTTGAGTTATGCTGTTCACAGACACACACACACACACAGACACACACACGGACATGTTTCCAAAAATGCTTTTTTTGGATTCAGGAGGTCTCAAAACATGTATTTCCGGTTAAATCTCGGTATCGAATTTTTGGGTGGAATGCAATACTTCCCCTACTTACTATACGTAGTAGAGAAAGTAATAATCGAATGATCGCTTAGTATAAATTTGGAAGAACGTTATTTTTTTTAACTGTACGACTGGACCTATGGTTATATTTGGAACAATTTCAAGAAGGGGAACTGTTCCAAAATAATTGTTACATTATTTCCTACCTCTACAATTTTATTATTTGTTCCTGCGCCTAACTGGCATCATTAATTGTTGTGCCCATGCAAAGACACTACAAAAGTTCTGAAAGCGAAAGGCTGGCGTTGATCTGGAAGCAGAATCATTAGGAAAAGTTGTGGAACATCGCCAAAGGTGCTTAAGTTCATATGGATTACCGCCTCCTGGTTCCTGTGGTAGACTCGATGATCGATCCTTCAAACCTCCAGCTTTAATCCTTTGTCACCTGAACCGAAGAGTTTAACACCAATACTAATTATTAGAATGCAATAATAATTGCTGCAATGTTCTATATTTTTTGCTGTAGAATAATTTCTATTTATTGAACGTCAATTATGCATCCAGGGGTGCACCGCGAACATCAACTTAAATCATTACGAACTAACTTCATGTCTAAGATGTGTAGCGTTTTCCCCGCCACTTTGTTGCTGTAAATCTTACCTGCGTCGATCTCGTCTCTGCATCGTTGTACGTGAAGTCTTCAGGACTCGAAATCGCCGATATCAGGCAGGAAGCACTTTTCGCATCTCAGGTTCAAATGTCGGTGAATCGGCCTGGAATTCCCAAATGTTATGTCAGGGTAGGATTGTGGGAGTGGTGACGCCAGGAAATTGTCTTGAAAGAAACACTGTTTTCACTTTTCTCACTCTTTATGCTAGAAATCCTGCAAGATTCATTGGTATTCCATAGCACATGTGATTCTTTTAACACTGTCTTCAATGTCCAATTGTTTTTAAAGTTAAGGTTGGATTTGTGTTTTCATAAATTAAATAAAGAATTCGAAAAAATTTAATAATCAACTTGAAAAAACATTACTAAATCGAATTAATAAATAAACCCCCACTATTGTCTCTTAGAATACTAAAATTTTCTCCGGCTAGCTATTTAATATTTCGTTGCTCTATCACCATTCTTTAGATTTGCGCGAACTTGAAGTAGTCACTTGACTAACATTAACTCGTTAATGAGCTTAGATATAACTATATCAAAAAATACCATTAGCACATTATATAAATATTTCACCTACATCACTTTATAATTGCATAATTTCGGAACTTAGCGTCCTTTTTCTGACCCGGAGTGCTACGTGTTACCTTAACGAAGAATCATAACAAACTGCCCCAAATCCATGCTCGCGTTCACATATATCAATCACTGCTCGTCTTCAAATTTTGTACATGTCACTGCGTCTTCCTATCTTTCCATTGGTTCTAATACTTATCCTCTACGTTTATCGGTTCCCTAGTGAAAATGCAAAGCCTAACCGTAAGTAAAGTCCGTTGCCTCATAGCGTCTGTTTAATCTTAAAACTTACCTCATCCCCACGAAGTACAAAAGAGGCTTTCGAATTTTTTGGCCCCACGATCGGAAAACATAATGGACAGTCCGAATCGAAGCTACTTCTATTTTGTCTAAATCTTGCAGTTTTTCTTAGGCAATTACGCTTTTATTTATTTGACAATATTATTGAAACTTAAAACAAATTTACAGCTTTTGAGGGTCTTTCCATTGATATACATTTTAATCAGATTGCTTTAAAATTATGGAGAATTATCAAATTACATGTTAATTAATTATTAATAATTTTTAAACTATAATTATTGCAGAGTTCCTTTTTTTGCGTATTCTTAATCGGGCGAAAACATCGCTACAGATTCATTTTTTGCACTTCTCTTCTGTATATAATACTTTGTGTAGACACGGGGGGAATCGTGGCGGAAAATGCGCCACCAGGAACATTGGGGGGATTCAAAATGTTGGGTAATACAAAAATATTGAATTAACTAACATAGATAATACAAAGATATTTATTACAATTTTAATGGAGTACTGAAATTATTAACTTAGTTTGTACCTTAGGTTGGTTAATACCCCCCAAAAGTAATGTTAAGTACAATTCATACCATATGGTATAATGTGGCATAAGAAATTATAATTTTTGGAAATGCATAAAGGAACTATGTAGGTAGCTATGTAGGTTTTCATAACATATAGCGTCATTACACTTACCATATTGGTATATTTAGATAGATAAAAGCACACATTTAAATACCAGTAATAAAATATACCACCTGCCAATTTTTAGTTGTAATTCTTTGCTGTAAATATTATGGTTTCTTTTATGATTTGACTCGCATTCGGGAGGTCCCGGGTTCATCCCCGGCGACCGCCCACTCTGAACCATCCCGCCACATCATCTCCTTTAACTTTCCAATTATTTACATATATAAATTTTCTCTTGTGTACCGGTATCACAATAGCTACTATAGTACCTATAAGACAGCCCCTTTGCGAAACTTTCTGCGACATAGAAAGGGAACTAAATAGTTGAAATTGAGCCTTCATAAAAATTAGGGGCAGCGTGATTGGTTTAGAGAGACGCGCCATAGACTTTGGGGAGGATTATACACCCCTGGATTTAGAGATATCCAGTCTCAATTGCATAGCAGTATTGTAGAGGAAAAAAGCTAAAATTCCTAACTGTTCTTCCACTTCAAAACGCAGAACGAACGATAATTAACTAATTATACTGGAGCTATAAAATCATTCTAACCGAGCTGTATAATGCTGGGCACACTCTTTGTTATCACTTCGAAACAACATTATGTTACCACCTTCTAGCACAATTAAGTCAGCATTAGACATCTTCACTTTATTAATCAAATGGCGCTGATTTCTACAACTGTATTTTATTCTTTTCGCTCAGCTTCTATTTCCTCTGGTTCTATCTGTCTTGCGTCAGTGGTTATGTCTATAAATTTACATGGTCTATAAATTTCGGTTGGACATTCTCCTTTCCTTTGAATTGGTGACGTACAGCGAAGAACTCTCTTTGGCCATTTGTTCTCTTGCATCCGAAATACCAGATCATTGTTTTCCATCTCGTCCATCGAATCTCTTCCCCAACCATTTTTTCGTTCATTCTTCAATTTCGAACCCTTTACAGATTTCGATCAATTGCTTTAGGACACCATTTCAGTCGTCAGTAGTTTACCTTATCTCATCACTTTCCGCCCAAAAGCTCAATAATACTACCTAATAGCTTTCAGAGTTCAGATACGGAACAAAACGCCTCTACAGATGTGAGAGAGATATCGAAAACCAAGTTTACCTCCTCTACCATCTAAAAGAAACTTTATTCAGTTAATATAAACAGAAGCAAGGAGTAATCCTCTAATGGAATGCATTGTCTATCCTGACAGTGATGCGTTTGCTCCACTGCTTCTGCGAAAATGAATGGCCCGGAAGTTAGACGACATTTCTGTACTTTTACACGCGGAGACGTTTCATCAGTAACGATAGTAAGCTTCAGAAAGATTGGAAGAATATTGTAAACAATAGGGAATGATGCTAAGCATTAACAACACGAAAACAATGGCTTTCAAAAATGGCTATATGTTTGGCAGAGATGAAAGATATTATTAGAAGGAACTAGGAATACCAAATGTTAAACATGTCTCCTATTTAGCAGTAGTGTTTAATATGAGAGGGAAATTGCGTAAACATCTCTCAGTAAATAACTACAAAACACAAGGACAGTTAAATGAACTATTACATACTCTGGCATGTTTACTTGGTGTGTTGGTAGATACATTAAAATAGATTATAACTCAATGACAAGGCCGATTTTGTGATACAAGGTGAAATTTGGGGATGGGAAA
The DNA here is from genome assembly GCA_030765065.1 of Deroplatys truncata. Taxonomy (NCBI): domain Eukaryota; kingdom Metazoa; phylum Arthropoda; class Insecta; order Mantodea; family Mantidae; genus Deroplatys; species Deroplatys truncata. The sequence goes on along the minus strand of CM060976.1, from coordinate 68,540,726 downwards.
AAGTAGAGCATGTAAATAAAACGCAGATAACATTATGGAAGAAAGTTCTTGTTGTTTCAAGGCACGTCAAATTCTGGGGCAATGGGGGAAGTAGGATGCTATGAAAACACAGTGCACCATAAATAAGAGAAGTGAAGTACTGGTTGAGACTGATGCACGGAGATAATTCCACACAACACTCAAATCATACAAATACCAGCTCCTAAGTTTTGAGCAGCTGAACTGGAAAGAGGATTGAGGAAAATACGCATAGGTCAGTATGACAAAGAGGTGAAATAAATGACTAAAGCATATGAAAATATGTCAAAAGAAGACTAATAGATTTCAGCCAACAGGAAATAGAACCGGATTGTAAACTTAAACTTTCTTTAATCAAATGAAATTAAATTGAATTACGATAAAGAGGCATAAATATAATTAAGTAAGGAAGAAAGAAAACATCAGGAATGACATGGTTTAGATTGGGAGGCTGGAGAGCACAGAATATGTCTGACGATTCTGGAGGAAGAATCTGCCCATTCGTTAGTTTGGATGAAGAGTGGGTACATATGTTGGAGGAATGCGCATAGTGGGAGAACCAGTAAAAATCGAACTCATAGAAAAATTCTTAAATCCTGCTAGAAGGAGATTGCAAGTTGGGATCTACTAGTTGACCAGAGAAACTGAAAAAACTTGGGAAATTTCCTGGCTAAAGTGTGCGAAGCCAGATTAAATTTGTTCAGTTAGTGACAGGCAGTTTATATTTATTTTTTCTTTTGTTTCTTTTTGTCACCTATAATTTGTATCTTAAATTGCATGCACAGACCCGTGCACTAATTATTTCTGTAATAACTTTTATAATCTGACACCAATAAAGATACATTAACTGCGTTCATCGTGAACGATGAAATATTGCCCTGGTTTACTGAGCCCCAGCTCTAGAATTTAAAGAGGATGTCCTGGGCATCGTAACTGATACTGGTCCGATGGATGATCGTTATTGACATATGATTCTTTTTTGTCCAAAGGATTATTTCTGATGTGAAATCACTCGGTTCCTCCTTTGACCATGACTTATAACATCAGAAGGTAAGTCAATAAATATTATAACTAAAACTCGTAAAGTATTCAAAGAACCGTGTCAATCAATAAATCTGTTTGTTATTAAGGATAAAATTCTACTCTGCACATCCGCCGCACATGCACATCTTCCTTTCTTTACAAGACGACTGCTGTCCTCCGTGGTATAGTGGTTACCATGCTCGCCTCTAGTTCCCGAGGTCACGGGCTTAAAACCGCGGAGGGCGATGGATTTTTTTTCGGGCCTAAAAATCCTTAGCATGGCTTCCTTCGGAAGGGAAGTAAAGCCGGTGGTCCCGTGTCGTAGATTTACGGCACGTAAAAGAACCTCAAGCCTGATAAAGAGGCATCTGAGCAAAATTGCCGATCTTTCACGCCCAATATAGAATGTGACGCTAAGGATCACAGCAGTTTAAGAGCGTGCATAAGTGTAATTTAATTTATTTTGTACGGCGTATACAATCAATATCTGCATAGCAAAATATTCCTCTTCTGAGGAATGATTATACACCTAGCCTAGACTGTTAACGGGTTCAGAGAGAACAGGATTATGAAAGAAAATTAACTTAGCAACCACTCCTCTTAGTTTCTGATATGGCTTCTTACACACTGGTTTCCAGTAAAATACAAGAATTAAATTATTTGTTGTTTATATCTGCAGAGTGAGTATATTTTTGACGCCTTAAAATTCTATGCGAGCTTCCATGCCGGCATAAAGGCAAATATACTATCTAATTATTGTATATGGTCAAGAGCATGTTGCTATACAAACATTAAACTTAATATGGAATGAAGCAATAAAATTATTTTTGGTCCACCAGCCTACAATACGCTGATTACATGTGCCGTAACTGAACTGTTACAGCATCCATAATACTTCCGCGACTCATTATGATTTTTCTCGGCGGCGCGCGCAGCTCCCCTTTCACCCAGACCTTTTAACACCTTCAAAGCAGCAGTCCACTGAGATCCATTCCCCAGATAAACAATGAAATATGAGGTTTTAAAATAAATAAAATCATTTTAATTTTAATATTCCCATAAATTGAATTAATTTTCTTTGATTCAATAGAAGATACTTTCACGTTACCTGCAAAGCATAAATAAATACGGCGTGGACTCGACAGTGCTGTCACCCACTGCACTGCTCGCAAACACGCTCAAGGCCCTGCTATCAGCATTTAATTATACCCAATTAATAAGCTAAAACATTTTTGTTAAAAAACCAGGTTTTGAAATTATAGTGTGGTCGACCAATCCAAGTCGTATGCAACTTGATTATTGAAAGTTATGAAACTCGCTCCCGCTCGATTCATAATCACTCTAACGTCTTAATTACTACCATTATAGTATTGATGCAAATATACTATTTGGTTCTAGTAGTGTCATTATACAGAAAGGGTAATAAAATGAAAACGGATCATATTCCAAGTGGTGCACTGGAACACTTGTTACCGACTGTGATACATGTTCACCAATTGCAGACAAAGACATTGAGTCCCATTCTTGTGGAACCTTATACACTGCCGTTTGTGAAAATTGCAACACAATGAAGCAAACGCACGAATTCAATGAATTTAATACCACAGGTTAGGTACATGACAAGTAAGAAATGCTAAACTTTTCAAATCCGTACATGACCTTTGAGCCCTAATATTCAGTATTTGGTGTGGCCTCCGTGCGCTGCAATTAGAGCTGCTATATACCGTGGCATTGACTCAAAAAGGTTCTAAATAAGTTCTGGAGGGATTTCCCTTAACGCAGTTTGTATTCGAGCCCACAAATCCGTGACACTGGTTACTGGACGACCGTGACGCACCAGGTGCCGATCAACCATATCCCAGACATATTCGATGGGCGACATGTCAGGCGAACGTGCAGGCCAGGGAAGCAATGATACCCGTCGCTCTTCGAAGAAGGCTTGTACATTCCTCGTAATATGTGGCCGGGCATTGTCTTGTTAAAATGTGGCCTGTGGAGATGTCTGAAGCAGGGGGAGTACCTCATGCGCTACAACCACCGTTAGGTACCGGTTGCTGTTCAAAGTGCTCTCAATTCATAGGAGGCGAGATCGGTTGTTGTAACCAATGGCGCCCCAAATCATCACACCTGGTGTTTGTCCGCTATGCCGCTCAACAGTGCAGCCCTCCAGGTTGCGCTCACCACGGTACCGCCGGACACGTATGCGGCCATCACTGTAGGATGATGATGATGAAATGGGGTTAAGGGCGCTAAACATCGACGGTCCTCAGCAGCCTTACGTGGGGAATTTAAAAGACTAAAACTAAAAAAAACGGGACACAAACCTGCGTAGTCGAAAAAACTAAAACATGGCAACAAATGCTAAAACCACCACAATAAAAAATCTGGCAAATAAAACAACAAAAGCGTAAAACGACGTATCAGGAACTGTAGAAGTCAAGGGACCAGAGCGCCATATGTTCCCGGGGGAGAAGACCCCCCCATTAAAACAGACAATATAAAATCACAAAACTAAAGGACGCTCAGCGCATCAAATGCGCTTTCTAAAACCGCTGTCAGTGATCAAACGTAAAAGACATTCTACAGAATACGCGTCGTCTGCCAAAACGTTGGCCATGTCAACAGGCAGACACACAAACGCGCAATGGAACTAAAACCTGACACTCAGCTAAAGTGTGACGCACCGTTAAGGGCGCATCACACTCATCACAGAGTGGTGCGTGGTCACCACTGAGCAGGTGCTTATGGCTAGAATGGCAATGACCGATACGTAAACGAGCTAAACTTACTCTTCCCGACGACACAAACGAGAAGAGGTACCCCAGACTAACGGGAGAGGTTTAACCTCTCACAACTTGTTTCCCCGGAGGGCCGTCCACTCATCGCGCCAAAGCGAGAGGATGAGGTGACGTAAAATAACACACAAATCTGACGAGGGAACAACAGAGGTAAAAAAATCTGTGTGATAAAATCGCCGATTTGGCGGCGGCGTCAGCAGACTCGGTCCCTGAGATACCCACATGACCCGGAATCTACACAAAGGGGACGCTGGTGCCAGAAACACCGAGCGAGTGGAGCAGATCATGTATGCGCTGTACGAGTGGGTGGTAATTATACAGCGCATTAATGCTCTGAAGGGCACTCACAGAGTCTGTGCAAAGAACACAGTGACGTAACTCATGCCGCTGGATGTATAAAAGTGACTGATAAATACTAAAAAGTTCGGCGGTAAAAATTGAACATTGCCCGGGTAAACGAAAGGTAAAACTACGTTGACCAAAAAACAAACGCACACCCTACTCCATCATCAGTCTTAAACCCATCAGTATATACAAAATTAAAGTCCCCAAATTGCGCCTGAAGTTCTAAAATCGCTGATCTAAGGACTGAAGAAGGGGTCGCATTCTTCGGCATCGACGTTAACCCAAGGTGACAGTGGACCTCAGCGCGCAACCATGGAGGTTCTTAGCGTCCCATTGTATATTGAGCGTGAAAGATCGGAAATATTGTTCAGAGGCCCCTTTATCAGGCTTGGGGACAAAAACGTCCTACACAGAAGATATAGATCACTTTAAAACACCAACTTAATTCAAATACCTTTTTTGTGGCATCAACCATTTCAGATATTTCCGTTAATATGAAATTCAATTCCTCAATACTTTGTAATTTTTACGGTCCTGTCGCTATTCACTTGTTTCTCACAATGTCATGGAAAGAGGAAAATCACAGCGAGCTGTTTTGAAATACCTGACTATCAATTCGATTTCCTCTAACACTCTTATACCTACCTCAAAATGTGCGAAAATATATCTCTTTATCTCGATCAAGATGAAGTAGACAGAAAATATCTGATATGACACAATCATATGACCCCATATCGTTTATTAGTGAGTACACAAACCATTCCTAGTAAAGCTTATTTCTCTAACTGCTATATTTTAATCCAAATAAACCTTTGCAGAAATAGCTGCATTACCCATTTCATTATGAATACAAAGGGAATAGCAATAGTCAATTTTTTAAGAACTGGACGCTACACTGGCCTTAAAATTGCATACTGTTTCTATGCAATCGCGAGAAACAGCTGAATGTTGACAGCACTTTAAGAGAATGACCAAGACATGAACAATTCGAACTTTTAATAACGGATACCTCGAAATGGCTTATGCCACAGAAAACTTTATTTAAAATAAGTTATGTGTTTTAAAGAAACATTTTTGTGTAGTGAGTTTTCGCCGATCGCTTAACGTTTACCAGTTATACAAAATTCCTTACGAATGAAGGCTACTTTGTAGGCTATTCCCAGAAAATTCAAGATATACATTTTATTTGTCATGTAAATATCTTTAATATCTGATATTTTAATCAAAATCGTTAGAGCCAGTTTTTAGAGAATCAACATTCGAAAAATGTTCCGTATAAAGGTTAGTTTGGGATAGGACATTTTCTTGATCTTCGTGTTGCATCTTCAGAAGATACTGAACCTAAATACCAAGTTTGGTATTTTTCTGACTTTTTATTTTTTAGTTATGCTGTTGTAGTCACACATATATACACAGACATGCATACGCACACGAAATCTTTTTCTAGAAATACTCTTTCTGGATCCAGACGGCCTCAAAGCATGTATTTCCGGTGAAATCTCGGTATCGAATTTTTTGGTGCAATGCAATAGGTACTTTATCTACCTACTAGATAAGTGGAAGAGAAGATAATAAGCTTTAGTAAGAATGGTTTGTAGAAGTTACATAAAGATAAAGGTTAGTGAGTAGAGAAAGTCACATGAATGTAGTGTATCAGACTTTTTTCACTTACGATTCGTATGCTTTTGAAGTTGTTATTGGGTCGACGGATTGCAGTGAAACTTTCAGACCAATGACCGTGTATCTACAACACCGATACATTAGCCAAATTACTCCGTCTCGTGTAGAGATGTTTTTTCGCGGACAATCTCAATGGGGTGCGCTGTGGATGTATCCACTATCGGAAAAATTGTCCGGGCTTTTCCAACTCACTCTCACGTCAAACTAATGGCAAACAGCGTGGTATTTTCGGCTTAAACTATCTCATCAACCGATGTCATAACATATCAACGTTATGACCCGTTACGCCTACATAATATCGAAAGTACTCTGTTAGGTATAATACAAAAACTATACAGCCGCAAATTTCCAAAAAGGATTACTGCTGTAGTAGTGGGTTGATAGGGTTAGGATAATTTATTTCTAGAACCGCCTAATTGTTTACGTTCTCGAAGCAAGCCTCTAAAAAAAATTTGACAAATTCTGTTATGTTTCACCTGGTTGAAAATGGTATATAATTAAGAGTAATTTGTACTGAGAGCCTCCTGAACCTTTGAACTTTAGGATTTGAATTTTTACTTTCTCAATTATGTACTTACAGAAACTAGAGGAAGTATTGTATTTCATCCAATATTCGATATCCAATTTCACCGGAAATACATTTGTGGCACCTTGAACTCCCACCAAGAAAGCATTTTAGAAAAAAATCCTTGTGTGTGTTTGTGTGTATGTCTACAAACAGCATAACTCAAACGCAAAAAGCCAGATAATTACCAAACTTGATGTTATTCAGCATGTTACTAGAATGGCACAGAAAATTTTCTAAAAAATCCCTCCATCCCAAGCTACCTTTTACATGGAAACTCTGTCGATTTTTTTTTTATTTTCTCAAACGTGGCTCTACCGATTTCGATTAAAATTCCATATACTGAGGTAGAATATATTTACGTTATTAGCACCACGCTCTGGACGCCAATTTGAAGTAGTTGTTGCCCCACGTACGATACAAATTTTCCGGTGGCCTTAGTCCCACTTTTACTTTCCGGTGGCCTTCGCCCCCACGTTTAAAAATCAACTTTGTATTTTAATGTTTATTTAAATATTATATATGTATGCCTCGGCTGCGTCAGTAGTAATTTTTAGAACGCGTATCTCTTAGCAGGGGTAGTACGGCTAAAAAATGAAGGCTTACACAAATTATAATGGTATTTAACTTCGTTTTATTAATCTTTCATACGATTGAATAACACTTCACTGATATTGTATCCTACTGTAGAGCTGTGAGATTATTGTTACTTGTACTTTTTAACACGTAAACTTTATATTATTCATGCCGTAATGCATTTTTTTTTTTTTTTTTGTCTCTCACTGAATACGTATAAAATCGAACTGCTCGGGAACGCTGCCTTCTAGCGTATGGCGTCTACCGCTTAAGTTTGTACATTTACTACATTTTAAAACCTCTGGTTGGCTAATCATACTCCAATAGAATACTTTTATTTAACTTAAAGCTTTTCTAGTTTTTGATTGGCTATTTATAAGCTGTTTTAAATATTACATTATTTTTCCAAGAACTATTAGTAGCCTTTATTAATTTATTGTTGCCTCAAGTTTGCCTCATTGTTACTTCATTGTTAGCAACTTTCGGCTTCTATTCTCACAGTTTCTACATTGTTAAATTACGTAATACATTCACATAACATTATTATACATGTACATAATAATAATAAACATAATACAATGACTGTTACATACATTTTATATATTATATTATACACATATTGCTTTAAGGCGGGTTGTTGTTATATTTTAAATTATATAATTAGACTGATGTCATTTAAGTGATAGAAATACTGCATCAATATTTAAGATATTTACATGACAATATATTGATTTTTCTGAGAATAGCCTTGGAAGTTCTCCTCATTTGGAAGGAATTTTGTATAATTTTGTGTAAGTGGTAAATGTAGAGGGATATGTAAAAATGTACTTCAAGAAGCGTAGACCTCTTTAAAACAGACAATTTATTTCTAACACCTTTTTTATGGCATCAACCATCTCCGGGATATCAGTTGAAATTTTGAAATTGTCAAAGGTTTGTCATTTTCTGTAGTTCCCTCGTTATTCCGTTATTTATCGCTATGTCATGAAAACATTATGGAAATTTACGGCTAGCATATGAAGCCCAGCCTTTAAACATCCGACTATTGATTCGGCTTGCTCTATTACCCTTTTACCAAAAACGAAATGTTTAATGAAAGTATATTTGCAAAGATTTATCTGCATTTACATGAAGTAGACAGAAAAATAAGACGCTATTTTAAGAATAGTTTATACAAGTATATAAAAATAAACGACAGCGAGTAGATACATTTATGTGAAAACAGCATGTCAGATTTTGTCATAGCATTAGCCATTTACAAAACATTATTTATTACATATTTAAATTTTCTCAGTTGACTTGTGATAAGGCATATTGTAAAACAGATTTAAAAAATCGGATGTGTTGTACTCACATGACTTTTACTCTTGTACAAACTATTTTTACAAACGCTTATTCTCGAACTAATTCATGTTAATCGAGATAAACATTTGCAATTTATTGCTAATTTCCTTGTAAGTACAAGGGGAATATGGTAAGCTTTATGCGATAGTCAAATCTTTTAAGAGTTACTTTTAAGGCTGCTATATGGAGCATTCCACTATCTGCATTTCCAGGTCATAAAAATACGAATAACGTATTCCCATTTGAGAAACAGTATAAGTATTGGAAAATTCAAACAAATAACAAAACATATCTCGGAAATAGCTCAAAATATATATATATATATATGACATAAATTGTGTGTTTTAATGATATCTACATTTTTGTCTATCTCTTACGGTTTACCAGATATGCAAAAGTCTTTCAGAATGAAGAGGACATTTGGGGACATTCCCAGAATATTCAAGATGTGTATACATTTCATTTGTAATGAAAATATATTAAACATACGATATTTTAATCAAAATCGTTAGCCATTTTTAGGAAAATCAAAATGTTCGAAAAATTCTCCATGCAAAGGGTAGACTCGGGTGGAGGGATTTTCTTGAAAATCTTCGTGTCGTATCTTTCAAAGATACTGAACTTAAATACCAAGTTTGGTATTTATCCGACATTTCGTTTTTGAAGTATGCTGTTCACAGACACATATATGGATTTTTTTAAAAATTCTTTTTTGGATTCGGGGGGCTTCAAAATGTGTATTTCCGGTGAAATCTCGTTATATAATTTTTGGGTTAAATGCAATACTTCCCCTACTTACTATACGTAGTATAGAAAGTAATATACGTTTCTGCAATTTTCTCGTGTGCTCACAGTAAGAAAACTGGTTTGTGAGATTTACAATGTGTTTAGTTCTATGTATGTTGTATGTAACTAAGTTATTTTGCAGTGTGAAACTCTTACTTGGAAACTTATTTATACTTATTTATGTAATGACGTGGAATCACTTTTTGAATGGTTAGTATAAAACATAAGGGAAACGTGTTAAGTGATAATGGGTAGGGAAATGTGTGAAAGCCTACCAGTAAGATTTTCTTCTTTTTTGGATACTGAGAGTACCTATTTGAAGTGGGTGACGTTGTAATATTCTTGCGATCAAACTTGGGTGTTATATGATAAGCATTGTATTTGTAGTCATTTGCAGATTTTCTGAAATACCATTGCAGTAAATGCAACGTTCATGTAAAAATGAAATTAAAACAGTACGCGACAAGAATAGAACGCTATTGGGAAATGTCTCATTAAATCCCTTTATTATGTTTAAAAATGTAAATATTAAGTAATATTTACATTTAGAGAGAATTAATAACAATTTTACGAAAGTTCAAGGCCGTTTTACTGAATGTCCTTGGTATAAGGAACCTGCTTTTTATTTACTGGGTTACAATCGTCACTTTTTGTTATACGTCCTTTTTTGCATCAAAGGCAGCCCTAAATTGTGTATAGATAAGAAGCTAAACAGAGGACAGAAGGATAAATGGTAACGACATGTCAACTTTCTGTCATATGACTGCGATAAAATTTACCCATTTAGCCATGCATTTCAAAGTGAAACCTTTACAGCAAATGTAGTGCAAGCTTATACAGATTTCAATCGTAATGTGGAGTTCTCTTGCTTTACAAATTTAATATTAACCATATTTTATGGAAAGCTCTCAGCATTTACATGCATCACAGTTTAGAAAGGAGAACTGGGTAATACTCTAGTCCTTATCACAAAAATTAACAATATAAAATCACGTAATATTCCAAACACTTTAAATACTAACCCCAGCTCATAAAAGATCAACTATTTACAAATGATTAATGAGATTACCGAGCTAACTGGACAACAGAATGATTCAAAAATGAAGTGGACACGTACAGCAACAATGATCAGAAAGGATAGCAAAGTAGATTACATGCCTTACCAAAAGCGAAGCCAAACTCACCAAGAGAGGCAACTAACTCGGCACAATGGCGAAGTCGTCATCCTTGGTATGGTGGTTATCATGCTAGCCTCGAGGTCGCGGGTTCACACCCGGAGGGCAATGGATTTTTTTCGGGCGTTAAAATCCTTGGCATGGCTTCCTTCAAAAGGGAAGTAAATCCGGTGGTTCCGTGTCGTAGATTTACAGCACATAAAAGAACCTCAAGCCTGATAAAGAGACACCTGAGCAAAAGTTGTGCTCTTTTACGCTCAATAAAGAATAGGACGCTGAGAAATGTAGCAGTTAAAGAGACTCCATATATAAAATAAACAATGGCTAAGGTCCAGTAACAACTCTCGTCAACTGTGAGTCAAGGAAGGCTTGTACTAGCAATGAGACTGCCGCCGCCAACGACAACAGAGGGGCGAACAGCGAAGTCACCGCCAGAAAAAAATTCATGTGCAGAAAATACAAATGTCAAAATTTAAGCCGCCATAATCCTAATACATAAATAATTGGCACACAAATTAGTGTTAATCTTTCCAATTGGTACTCTGTGGTGCGTGGCGCTAATATTCGCACATATGGATGCTTTTGTGTCCTATACAAAAGGACACAATGAATGGTATTTCAAGAGGTCGACAAATTAAACAAGTGTATTTGTTTAAATTTAGCGAGCAGAAGCGTTTTGGAAATAAAGCGTAGATTACTATCAGGATGATGTAGCAGCAGACAATACACATTTTAGAAAAACTTAATTACGCAGCTGTCCCGAATGATACAGCATAGGTCCAATTATAGCTCACTGTGTAAAACTAACCTGACTTACATTGCTCAACTGAGATCATAAATCGTCATACAATTTTTGTTAATTTGCGCCTTTTAAACTATAAAGTTTCTATGTTTCTCTAATATAAAAAACACCAAATGTTTGCTTCAGGAGTATTTAAAGGAGGTAACTACAGCTGGACGTACGAATTTTATTTTTTATTTTTGCTGCAAATTCTGAGCATTATACACTCCATCGTTGATCTTCAACAGACGTCTATGAATGCATTATAATACACAGAGATGAATATAGAAGTTCAATAGTTTCAAACATTATCATCGTCATCTCATTGTTTCTTACATTCAGAGAAGTGATGCATGTCAAAACAATAATTGAAATACCACTTGATAAGGGGAATTAAAGCATCCATGGGATTTATTTAAAAAGAAGTTATTTTATAGTTGTATTTTTCATATTTAAGTTGAATTAAACCTTTAATAATAACTTAATATTATATTTAATATCCGACCAGAAAATATATTAATTTCATATGCTTTGCTAACGTTTGCTATATGTTCTTTTAAAATTATACAGATAGGCAAATTACAATATATATATATATATTGCGGTTTGTGAAAATTGCGACACCATGAAAGAATTTCCCGAATAACTCCAAACTTGGTGGAAGTGTAGAAGAGTGTACAACCAATAAGTGATTAGGTTTGCAGAGAGATGAGGTACACGTAGGCCGAGCAGAGACCTCTCGTTTCGGTGCGACAAGGTCAGTGTTGGACCCAGTGTAATCAGGGCAGAGATGTCAAACAAGGTGGAAATAAAGTTAGTACCAGTATGCCTCGTCGGCGTTAAAGGGAGCCATATCGACATGTGATTGAGTTCGAACGGGGCAGAATGATCGGTCTCCGGGAAGCAGGTTTTTGTCATACCGTGACAGTTTAGCTCGCACAGGGCGTGCTGCTGTGACAGTGATGCGTATGTGAAAGAGAAGATAGATGAAGGTCGTACGCAGCGAAGAGCGGGTACTGGACCACGGAACATGACCACAGCATGACCGTCATCTTGTCTGCATGGTTATAACAGACCGTACAGCTTCATCCACAGTGTTGGCTCGACGCTGGAGCACTGCAACTTGTCTGCATCAACGGTTCGTCGCCGTCTGCTGCAGGTTGGACTGGTTGCAACCATGCCATTACGTTCGCTTCCATTGTCCAGAAACCACAAGCTCCTCTGACTGCAATGGCATGTGAACACGGTCACTAGGGTCCTGAGTGGCAAAATGTAGTCTTTTCTGACGAGTCCCGCTTCAACGTGTCCTACAGTGATGGCCGCATACGTGTCCGGCGGTACCGTGGTGAGCGCAACCTGGAAGGCTGCATTGTTGAGCGGTATAACGGACAAACACCAGGTGTGATGTTTTGCGGCGCCATTGGTTACAACAACCGATCTCGCTTCCAACGAATTGAGGGCACTTTGAACAGTAATCGGTACCTAACGGTAGTTGTAGAGCCTGAGGTACTCCTCCTGCTTCAGACATCTCCACAACCCACATATCAACAGAACAATGCCCGGCCACATATTGCGAAGAATGTACAAGCCTTCTTCGAAGAGCTACCGGTACCATTGCTTCCCTGGCCTGCACGTTCACCTGACATGTCGCTCATCGAATATGTCTGGTATATGGTTGGTCGGTACCTGGTGCGTCACGGTCCTCCAGTAACCAGTGTCACGGATTTGTGGGCTCGAATATAAATTGCGTTAAGGGAAATCCCTCAGGAACTTATTCAGAACCTTTTTGATTTAATGCCGCGGCGTATAGCAGCTCTAATTGCAGCTTATGGAGGCCACACCAACTACTGAATATTAGGGCTCAAAGGTCATGTATAGATTTGAAAAGTTTGTCATTTGTTACTTGTCATGCACCTAACCTGTGGTATTAAATTCATTGAATGCATGCGTTTCCTTCTTAATGTTGCGATTTTCACAAGCGGCAGTGTATATTATATCATATGATGCACGTTTTATGCTCACCGAAACTTCGCATATACATGTTATACATTATAGTGTTCATATAAAAGTTTTTTTCTATCCATGTTGCGTTATTCACGCTAAATTTTTACTCGAAAATCTTTAAAATTAACCGTTTACAAACTTACGAATAACTTGCAGAAGCTTAATTTAAACGTTAATAGTACAAGCAGGGAGGAATACATTCAGGATTCATAGCAACAACCTCTTGCGAAAGAAAAGAAAGAAGAATCCAGAGCCTTCAAACTTATCGTCAGAAGATCCTTACTAAAATGTGAACGTACAACGTGGAATATGCTAGAAACAGTCTACACTACCAAAAATATTTTGGACACTAAATATGTGTACTTTAAAGAGTTCTCCAAAGCTATATCTATCTCTTATGGCCTTAAGTTACACAAAATTATACGAACTTCAATCAGAATGAAGAGACCTTCACATCCTATTTACGGAAAACTAATATCTATACCCTTTACATATGCCAATATCTCAAATATTGGAAGTGTCAGTAAAATCATTGGAGCCTTTTTCACAAAATAAAAAATAACGAAAACTATCTATGTAAGGTGTAATTTGTGGTTACAGAATTCTGTTATAATTTTTGTTTTCCACTCTTCAATGTTGCTGGATTGGAATACAAAGATTGTAATTCATCGAGATTAATACTGAGTTACGCCATTCACCTACATACACACACGCTGGCACTTTCGATATCGAATTTTATGGAAATGCAATGCTTTATCATGGGTAAATGATAGAGAAAGTAAACATCTCATATAAGATTCATATAACTCTCTCTAGTCAATATCGTCTATTTGTATATAGTAGTGTCTATAAACTGTTTTTGCAAAATATTGTTTTCCTAGTTACCTCATAGGAAGGGAGTTAAACTTTTGCGAAAATAGTTTCATTCTTGATACACGGGGGATACAAGAGGATGCAGCAATAGTCAAATGTTTACTTTCTCTACTGCGTATACTAAGTAGGGGAAGTACTACATTCTAACCACAAATTCACAGAATTTCACAGAAAATACATGTTTTGAGGTCCCTAAATAAAACAAATTACTTTCTCTAATACGTAGAGTGAGGAGGGGAAGTGTTGTATTTCAACCAATAAATTCTATATCGATGTTTCAACGGAAATATACGTTTTGAGTTGCCCCGAATCCAAATAAAACTTTTTGGAAACATATCCATGTGTGTGTGCCTGTCTTGTGTGTCTGTAACCAGCATAACTCAAAAACAAAAAACGGATAAATACTAAACTTGATACTTGAGTTTACTATCTTCCTAGGATGCGACGAGAAGATTTTCAAGAAAATCCCTCTATCCCGGCCTACATTTTTCGAAATGTTGATTTTCTCAAAGATGGCTCTTATGATTTTGATTAAAATATGTGTTTAAGATATTTTCATGGCAAATAAAATGTATATCTTGAATTTTCTGTGAATGTCCCCAAAATTCTGAATGACATTCGCATAACTGGTAAGCCGTAAGTGATAGGCAAAATTTGACTACACAAAAAATGTGGATCCCATTAAAACACATAGTTTATATCCTACACATTTTTTTCTGGAGTGGACCATTTCCAAGATATTCTTTTTTATTTGTTTGAATCTTCCAATACTTATTTTTCTCAAATGGGAATTCATTATTCTTTTTTATGTTCCACATGGCAACCATCTCTTAAAAGATTTGACTGTCGCTTAAAGCCTACTATATTTCTATTGCACCTACAATTTGACTGAAATTGTAAGTTCCCATTTACAAAAATTAAATTTACTCTAAAATGACCCTCCAAATAAAATACGACTAATGACATCTGCCTTCCCCCATAATATCAAGCAGCGTTTATTAAAGACATTTCTTTCTACAACGCTTAGTTCCAGGTATTGTACAGTCTCAACTTAAATGGTCCAGCCTGTATATACCAGGTGAGTCAGCTGCCCCTTGGTGTTCGTATCTATGCAACCCGCAGTTTATGGTCTAAAGTGAAAACACTGACCCTTTTAGCAAGCAAACTACTATTGTAGCCCTAGCCTTCTATTGGTACTATACGCAAGCCCCATTAATGATTAAAGGTCCGTATAAGAACCAACGAGCTGCGAAAGCCTTAAAAAAGACGGCGTTTCATGGATATAATGCTTGCAAGGAGATAGAGGAACGTTTTTTCAAAGAGCGGGATAAGTTACGTGAGTTCTGGCCGAGTGGTTTAACTGCCGGAATGGGGTAAATCCAAGTTTAGCTTCGGAGGTTCAAATCTGATACAAACATAAAATTGTTTTGGTTATTTTTTTCTCTCCCCTTGTGTTTATTTTTGTATCTTAGTGAACTAATTTATTTTTTGTTACTGGCTCTCCTGTGAGCCATAGACATAAGAATTACAATCAGATAATTGTGTATCATGTTTATCCTAATAAAAAGTACTGTATCTGGTGTTGTAAACCGTGTTACCTAGTTAGCTTTTACTTTCTTGAGCGCATATTGACGATATTAAATATAACAGTTTTTGTTTCATGTTTAAACCTTATGTTTCACTTCTTCTATTGACAAAGGAGTTGTAAATGTGCTAAGTTCACGGGTAAACAAAATAATAAATTGTTAAAGAACGTGGATTTCTTCAAGGAAGTAAATGTTAAAAATGACGACCCCCTTCATCAAGGCATATTTTTGTACGTTGCCGGAGATACCTTCTGCATGCTGTAACATGCGTGGTGACATCTGCCTGCATCCTTCACGTTTGTGTGTGCCCGTATATGATTTGGGCTTTACGGTGGAAAACATGACGATTATTCTATTTTGTAAACACTTATAATGTTATGAAAATGTTATTTATATCATAATATCAAATTTTATGTGCAAATGATAAAACAAAGGGCAATAAAAAGCTTGAAATTCACAGAAGGATTTGAACCCGAATTAAAGTGACACAGTGTTAAATCAACCATGATAATACAATTCGGCCAATGCTACCTTGCGAGCTGAGGTTCCTAGACGAATTAGTAATTGCACAAATAGACCCCACCTCGAATCTTTACACGCTTTTTGCAGCGTCATACAGTGTTTTGAGATCGGTTTGGTAGTTTTAATTCAAACAAATAAACTGAATCAGTCATTACAATTACTGTATGATCTGAAATACGCCATAGTTTGTGAAATAAGAGAAATTATCTGCCTAATACTTAGCATTTTTTGACAAGGCTTAAATTCAATTGGTCTTACTGCGTACATCTGCCATTTTGTTTTCAAGTGGTTTTGTCAACCGATGCATGTGATAGGTTGTTCCTTCAGGGGCGTTTTCAAAGGGGTATATGCCTGTATGCTAAAGAATAAAAGTTTGTAAAATTGGCTAAAATTGCTACTGTAGATCTCAGTGTCAGGGTGGGATGTTTTTGCATCGACGAACATAGTCCCATGAAACACTTATGCACTGAGTTATGTATCCCTTCTCTATAAAGTGTTACGCAAATCAGCAATTAGAAGGCATTCAAGAAAGGCGTAAGTCACATATGTCGCTTAGCACGTTGCATAAATTCAAAAATAAATATGCGCAGCTGACTCAGCTGGTATAGCGCACACTTTTTAGGGGAGGTTTATTCATGGACCCGTATTTATTTCCGGTAAAGTTTGTATTGAATTGTTGCATGGAAATCAATACTCCCTCTGCCTACTATAGATAAGTGGTAAGGAAGTTAAAAAAATGGACCCTACTGAGACTACATGTGGCTCTTGACGATGTCGCGGTCACTGTGAATGAAGAACTCTCGTAGGAACAACGGTAACCATAGACTGCCATCAAATACATCTGCAGAGCTGGAACGATGACAATGAAATCGGATACCATACATGCATGTAAAGCATGTTATGTTCATCAAATAAAGTTATGGAGCTAGCAGGATTTTTAACGGAGCGGCTTGACGAACTGACAGGCAACAATGTTGGGTTGCTATGGGCACGGAAAACCACCACATCGATCCCAACTGAGGGGAAACGAGGGGAGGGATGATGTTCTCCCTGCAAGAGCATTTAATTTCAAGGCCAGGTTAAACATCACGTACCGCATGTGAAGTTGACGTTTTTCGGTCGAAGTGACACTGTTTCTCAAGGTTTCTTCCTTTTAAGCATCTTCCACATATTTTGTATCATCCTGGTCAGGAGAGTGTTTTTTCTTTCTCAATACCTCGAAATAACATATTGCGATACAAACGCGATAAGTGCATCAGTGGAAAAGAAGGAAGAGTTTGAAAATACGAGAAGTCGAGTACTTTCTACTTCCGAGATTCTCCAATGCACTTTAATGCATACCTATGTATTGCGTACTATTTTATCGACGGTCGTGAATAATAGAAATAGTACTTACGTGAAAATAAAATTGACTACTAACAACTGTTGAACATGGTAGTTCCTATAGCATGGTCACCAACATTAACATTAATTACGAATTGGTTTTTGACTTTACAAAAAATCAGCAACTTGCAGCTCATACTTAGCTGTTGTCTCAATTAAACGATAAGTAAATATCAATAAATAAAAAGATAGTAAAGGCCTATATCGCATCTCACGCTTAAAAGACACAACAGATTAAATGGGGCTCACTGTTGCCACATGTATGTATTTTAAATATGGTCGCAACTTTGTGCCCAGCTGCGATCGGTCTACCAATTTAATGAACGTCTTGTGAAGTATACATCACCAAATAATGAAATACCTGCACTGCTATTTAAGGTAGTTATAAGGCATTTAATTTTCACCTGCACGTTATGTCGCCTATTTGTGTTGTTGATACTTCGAAATACGATGTTACAGGCATAAAAAATTTTATTATCAAACAAATATGGAGATATAAAGCGATAAAAGCTATAATTTGATAGGGTATCATCACTGTTGAACCTTAACGAAATCACATTCAAAGAAGGTGGAATGTTTTCAAACAGCGCATAATGAACGATGCCCCAAACTCCGCTTTGCGGTATTCTATTATATTGCGTTATCCTAGCGTGTTTTGCATTCTTTTTGATGGGTCCTTAGAGGTCCTTTATTCGTTCCTTTTTATGCCATACACTACTGCTTCTGACATCCAGGTAATCTTGGCTATTTCTTTTACTGCCTTACTAACCTCATTCTACTTGAAAAATAATCACATTCATTATTACTTTGCGTTTCTTCTTAGTTTATCAGCATTTCAGCTCTTCCTAGCTACTCCCTCCATAACCACAAATACATAACACTTCATAGCGTTCCACTCACTATAAATGTAGATACTTTCTTACAACTTATGTTAACTTATACCGTCTTCTGCCTCGCACCTGGTGCCTGTTAGCTGAATAGATGGATGATTTTTGTTTGTCATATACAATGAATGCAAGAGGTTACAGGAATCCAGTTTCTTTTAAAAAGTGTCTCCAACACTCAACATTTTCTCATGCTTGGTCCCCAATTACAAAACAGTTTCTCGCTGGCTGACTTTTCTATTGCTTAGGTATAACATCTTCCGAAAATATATAATTTTAAAAATTGTAACGCTCATTCTTATTAAAGATAGAGAATTCAAGCCAGGCAGGTATCAGCACAATAGTTTACTCTAGTTAAAAAAATGTTGTTGCCTTCTACCCTTTAATTTATTAGCTATTGCGTGATAATCATCTAAACAGCAAATATCGCACTTTTATCGAAAAACTCGTTTTATTTAGAAATGCGTGTCCACAAAAATCTATAAAGGTTCTAAAAATTATATAATCTGATAAAAAGCTATTCTGCATAGGATAATGTGTTCAAAGCTGAAATTTATAACAACTGAATCTTTACACCATGTTATTACTTATTAGCAACTTGGCGACACGCGAGAGTAGAAAAGAGCGAAGCTAATGGCAACATGTATGTGTTAGATAAAGACAGAGATATCCTTTACCTCCATAGTGTCTTTTAAGGTTGAGACAATCTTTAGGTATAACTTAAGTGGTAAAATTCAACCATAAAATATGATTATCAGGCTTGGGAATTTATAAGCATTAAAGGCAGGAGGAAAGCAAATAAAGTGGAACTGTCACTGAACTGAAGGCAGGGATGTCATCAGACTTTGTTTACCTGCCTGTCAGTGATCCTTGGCTGCTGTTCTTTACATCCTTTGTAATGACATATGGTTTGAGTGTATACAACCTCAAGCCAACTGTTTTGGAATTGCTGTGTCTAATGATTACACTAGTCTGCATGATATCGGATGACTGAAAACTAATAAGTGATCTGACTCACTTTTTTATGATTTCAGAACTGCTTTTAGGTTTTTTCTATCACGTACAGTTCTTTCACAATTTCACTTCAGAAATATAGAGATATAAAGATATTGCTTCCGCCACTACACATAAAATTGGACTTGATGAAGCAATTTGTAAGGGCTCTACCACGAGATGGACCCTGCTTCAAGTACCTTTTCAAGAGATTTCCCTTGATTACCCAAGACAAATTAAAGGCTGGAATTTTTGTTGGTCCTCAAATAAAGAAATTGATGAAGGATGAATATTTTGAGAAGACAATGAATTAGAGAGAAATAGAAGCATGGACCGCCTTCCGATCAGCTACTGAAAACTTCTTAGGCAATAACAAAGATCCTAATTATGAGGCCATTGTCGAAAAAATGTTGGAAAATTTCAAGAAGATGGGTTGTAACATGAGTGTAAAGCTGCATTTTCTGCATTCACATATCGACTACTTTCCAGAAAATCTGGGACATTATAGTGAAGAGCAGGGTGAATGTTTACACCAAGATATTAAGGAAATGGAGAGGAGGTACCAGGGGAGATGGAATGAAACTATGATGGCCCCGACTACTGTTGGACGTTGAGGAGAGACAGTCATCTTCAAGGATCTGCAAGGAAGTCAAAGAAGAGAAAGTTTGAAAAATATTAAATGAAACACTTTGGCTTCTTGTTTGTTAAAATTTAGTCGTGAAATAAGTTAGGGGAGTTCTTGAGAGTATTCTTAAAATGTTTCTTGAATAAAACCTTACCTTGTGTGAAATGTTATTTTAATACTTTTTTACGCTCATTAGTAAAATTGTCAAAACATTATTTATTTTGTGTAAAAACCTGACGTGATAGAAAAAAACGGAAGTTATTTCTGGAATCAGCATAAAAACTTGATTCAAGAACACCTACTTTTAAGAAATCATCTGAAAAAAAGTTTAAAAATGCATACTAGTGTTATATTCCATTTCTGCAATAATAAACATACCAAAAGTTAAGAGGATTTAATATATTAATGCAAATAAGTGCATAAACGGGAAGTGGATCAACAACACTATCGTTGAGAAGTGTATATTTTATATCCTATAATGGCAAGTAATAATAATAAAGAATTGCATTTTGTTTTCAAAAGTAACCATATTTTCGGTTTTCGAACAAGTAACGATGCATAAATATGGAAGCTGAAGACACAGTTTGTTAAAAAGTTGTGATAGGTAAGACTTCAACTTACGATAAATTTGTAACGTTAACATAACGCAGCGCAAACGCAGCGTAAGGTGTGACCATTCACAATACAGCTGTGAGCGTAACGCAAAAACCTGCCGTGGGTTCCTGGACTCCTAAACTGTGTGTGAAAATCTTTCGAGCGTAACGAAAATTTCAAAATGAATAACATAACTAATAATTCCAATAAAAAAACTATTCAAGTCCTTTATAAATAAATAGGATACAAGAAGTTGTTGAACAAAAGAAACAACATAGCAGCGTCTGGCGTCAGTATATAAAACGGCCTGGCAGGGCCGAATTGAAGGTCAGCATGTATATAAAGTAGAAGCCAAAAAATCTCGCTTCGCGAAAGTGTCCTGTTGATAACCAGGCAATGCATGGAAGAACTGCAGAATTCTTCCTCTAAGCACACAATGCAAGCAAAAGGTTTTAACTTTGCAATCTCTTGCGTTACGTGGCTCTTCGTATGTGTACACCTTCTTGCTTTATGCTGCGTCTGCACTTACTTTTCAGTGCAGACTGGGATTAACATTCACATGATACTCTCCACCCGTTATTTATTTTCACAGATATAGTGATAATTGCTCATATGCATTATTTTTTCGAATATTTCCCTTTTATGGCGATAAAAAGTCCATAAGAATGGTTACATTTTCCGTAATGCTATAGTAAAGAAACGTATCCAGTAGAGACACCTGGCTCCAAAGGAGGTATTTTTAGAAAAAATTTGCTAGTGCGAGTGTGTGTGTGTGTGTGTGTCCGTGCACGTGCGCGAGCAGCATACACTCAGAAAACGAAAGTTCCGATAAATACCAAACTTGGTATTTAGGATCTTCCAAAGATATGACGCAAAGATATTCATGAAAATCTTCCGACCCTTACTTCTCTTTACATGGAACATCTTCGAAATTTTCGATTTTCTCAAAAATGCCTCTAACAACTTTGATTAAAATTTGTTTAAGATATTTACATAATAAATAAAATTTAGGTATGTCTTATATTTTCTTGGAATAGCCTGCGACGTCCACTTCGTTCGGTTTGAATTTGGCATAATTCATAAAACTAGTAAATCATAACAGATAGCCAAAATTTACTTCACAGAAAATGTTAAAAGACGTTTATTTCAAGTAACTTTCTGTGGCATCAGCCGTTTCCGATATATTCGTTGCTATTTGTTTGAATTTCTCAACACTTCATTTTTAAGTGCTATTATCATTCAGTTGATACTCGCGATGTTCATGGAAAGAACATGTCATTTCCAAAGCAGCGTATAACATCGTCCTTGTGTTTCATTCCTTTAGATCGCAAGAGCGTATTACCACCAATAAATATTTAAATAAGTTTCCGCGTGTTGTAAATTAACACTTGTTTAACGTGATTAGAAGAGTCACCTTTATATTACAGAGGGTTGTTCGCAATCTTAGGTAACAAACTTGAGACCCACTTATCTTATGAAAAACCACGTCTCCATCAGTAGTGATGTTCTATCTGACAGCATTTAGCTTGAGCTATGAATCTACAGCATAGCTTCCACTGGAGCAAACTGCTATGAAATACAGGGATGTACAGTTTACTCCATTCCACTTGGTAACTTACCAGATACCATCCAAAGTTCGCGGCCGTCTACTTTCAGTAACCCAAGTGCACAAACTTCCATCAGTGTTGCATCAGATGACTTAACACGGATGTCGCTGAAAGGTACGAAATATATTCCCATTTTTCTATGTTTTCCAAAAATTTGTAGGTTGAAGCAGACGTATGGCTTGATGCCTTATCCTGATACAACCAGACCTTATCTACATCTGCACCATAGAGAGCAGGGATTTATGTATGGAAAATTGGCAACAGAACATTAGTCTGATAATATGCCGAGTTATTTTCATATTTTATGCATACGACGAATGGTTAATTTGCCATTGTAACTGTACCTTGCTATTACCATAAACCATTGGGGAACATTTCGTTAGTTTCCTTATACCAAATTTCAACATTTTTTTCTCCCCCTGGTCGGTAATATATAGCCCAGGGTTTATTGCAGTCACTTAGATAAACATATGCCTCATATAAAAAGAAAACAAACATCCACTTTTCACCAGCTAGGTATCGTTCACACAGCTTTCTGCTGTTAGTGGCACGTTCTGCAATAAGTTCAGGCAACAGCTTATATCCCAGGCTGCTATGCCTTTCTCTAGATCCAAATCTATATTGATTTGGATATAGATTTATTATGGTATTCCAGTAGTAGCAGAGATGCCTAATTACAGTGCAATGGCCCTCTGAGTTGCAGGATTTGGGCCTTTACCTTCCAAATTATCTCCGGAGTGCCACTGGTGGCCGGTCGTGGATTTCCCTGCTGCCTGTCCTTTGGAATAGGTCCCGATGTGGCCTTACCCTTTTTGTTGAGTGCACACGAGATCACTTTCTTGGATATGGTAGAACCACGCCTCTTGCACTGTTTAATAACCTTAGAATATAAGCATTTTGGATCGGAAAGGACAATAACGTACCCTTATCGGAATGGTTCTATTTCTGACGCCATTTGATGCAGCGAGAACAAGAGCACACAATTGAGCAAAAAGTGATACATTCATACTGCTGAACTTTCATTCGGTTCCACATGTTTCAGTGCGGAGCTATTGTGCTCGTCTGATATTGTTATAGATCGTGAACAACCCTCCGTAATACTGTGATTATAAGAGAATATTGCGAGCTTGTCATTGGTAGATAAAGTTGTATGACTGTATCACATTCGATTTTTTTTCACGCAGTCATGCACAGAGTGGAAATCCAAAGCCATCACAAAGCGACTCGCTTTTTACTTTCTCTATCATGTAGATAATAAGTAGAGAAGGTATTGCAATCCACCAAAAATTCGATACCGGGAATACATGTTTTGATGGCCCCGGAATCCAAAAGAAGCATCTTTAGAAAAACATCCGCTCGCGCGCGCTCTCAGTGAACAGCGTAACTGAAAAAATAAAATCGGATAAATATCAAATTTGGACTTAAGTTTAGTATCTTCCAAAGGTGCAACACCAAAACTTTTAAAAACAATCCCCCATCTTTAACTACCCTTTAAATAGGACATATTTCTAATGTTTTGTTTTGTTTTCTTGAAACATGGCTCCAATGATTTTGATTAAAACACCATATATTAAAGATACTTACATGGCAAATACAATGTATACCTTCAATTCTCTGCGAACAACCTTTGAAGTCCTTTTCATTAGAAATGAATTTTGAATTAACTTGTATAGCTGGTAAATGTTAAGTGATAATCAAATATTTAAGTACTGGACGCTATACCCTGGCCTTAAAATTCTATATTGCTTCAATGGAATCACAAAAAACAACAGACTGGGAGTGTATTGAACAATTCGAACCATTAATAATGGATATCTCGGAAACGGATGATGGCACAATATAACTATTTGAAATAAATTCTTTTAAAGTGATCTAAATTTCTATGGTTTAACGTTTACTAGTTATACAAGATTATACAAAAATTCCTTCCAAATGAAGAGGACTTTAAAGGCTAATCCAAGAAAATTCAATATATACATTTTGCTTGTCGTGAAAATATCTCTAATGTGTGGTATTTTAATCAAGATCATTACACTTTATACATAATCAAAGCTTTTGAAAAATGTTCTATGTAAAGAGTAGTTGCGGTGGGGAGACGTCTTGGACGTCTTTTAAAAAATGCTTTATTTTGCATTCAGGGGGCCTCAAAACATGTATTTCTGGTGAAATCTCAGTATCAAATTCTTGGATGGAATCAGTACCTTATTTACCTACTATGTATGTGGTAGAGAAAGTAAAAATTGATGTCGGCTGTTTTATTTTAAGAAACCACATGTTTTGGTTGCATCAGCAACGCTTCTTGAACCAACATCGCAACATGGGGGGCCGAGGTCGCTAGAAGATGGATTGCTGAACGGGCCGTCCTCTCTGATCCTCATAGCTGACAAATGCCGTGGAGACAACTTTAGTCCTTAGGAACATTTCCTTTCCAAATTTCCTTTCAGTTCTTGCATGTTATAGCCAGTCCAGATTCCAATTCCCGTTGAGTCAAGCTGCTCGAACTTCATTCGCGATTTTCCCTTAGTCATTAGAATGATTAGGTAGGTTTAGGACATTACGTCCACTAGCCCGTCTCGTTGTTGATTTCTTCATTCATCTTCCAATATGATACCTATGGTTAATACTGAGTAAAGAAAAGAAGAAAACACATACACCATTACACACTCGCAAACTTCTATCATAAAACGGTTTCGCTATAATAAACATGCCAGTTTTTTTCTGGATTATTTTATTCTATGCCACTATACACAGAGTCCAGCAGTCAAATCACAGTGTATGACAACATAATATAGAACGTGCAATTTATTTGCATGGTGCGACACTACACGTGAATTCTTAAACATCAGGCGTAGTTAATACCTAGGGTAAGTTTGGTATACAACATATCTGATTTCACTCATTTCATAGATCGGACTTTGATGATTAATTATTATTTTACCATTTTGCATAGTTGCATTAATTTAGCTCTACTTTACTTATAAATGATTACAAAGAGATGGTTCTTTTATTTTTTTAAGAATCTCTAATTTTACTAGGTCTTGTAGTAAAATATTATTCTAAATTAATATAGAAAATCTTGAGAATGAAATAAACCCAGCTTAATAAAATATTGCATATGCAAATGCAGTAATTCAGGTTTTTAAAAGCTTGAAACAGAAAAAAAATATTAAATACCATTACAGCGATATTCTATAAACCTTAATTTAAGTAAAAAATATCATGTAGTTATCGGAAAACCTACAGAAGTTTTTGGTCTTTATATACAGTAAAATTAGAAGTAATTGCGTCTGAGAAAAAAACTTCAAGATTTAATATTGGAGTTTAAAAATACTATAGGCGGATTTAACGGTGTGTAAAGCAATAGCCACGTAAGATTATGAGAAATCTTATTTGTTACATTCACACGACTTTCTCTACCTCCTATCGTTTATTCGGATGTTGTAGCGTATGTGTGCATTGTCGGCACATTATTTCTGTGTATAATGATATTGTTGAAATAATTATTTTCCCTCCAATTCTTAGTCAAGCAGGGTGAAGGCAAGTTGAGGGACGAGCCTCTTTGTCTGAGAGCGTGGCGTCATCAGTAGAGTCAGTCTAGTGTATCTCCTCAGAGGGTGTGGTTGTATGTAGCGTGCGTGGTCCGTGTGAGTGTGGGACATCTCCCCCAGTGTTTGTCTGTAACCTTTTGGAAATTATGTAGCAGCACCAAGGTAACTTTATAATAAACCAGAGTTAAATGTGAATTCATATGTATTATTTGTAAATATCCCACGCCCGCTTTAGCTTTGTGCAGCAAGTTCCTGGTATGACCCGTCAATGTTTATGCCTAGGTAACTAAATTTAATATTTCAGCTGCAAACCTTTTGGTCTTACCCCAGTGTATAACATTATATCTTCCACAAACTACTTTTACGAAATCTTATTTATCTCCTTACTTCAGGTTCATAGATATAAATCTTTGCAGAAATTGCTACATTACACATCGAGGAAGGCACAAGGGAGGATAGAGGAAATCGAAGCGATAGTCAGCTGTTTGGAAATTAGCCGTATTTCTTTCATTACATCGCCAGAAGCATGAATAGCGACAGGCTTTAAAGCGCTCGGAAATGACCAATGCCACAAAAAAGGTATATGGTTCACTTTAAAGAGATCTACAATTGTTGTGTAGTACGTTCTTCTCTCCCTCTCTCTCCCCACCACTCTCTCTCTCTCTTTCTCTTAACGTTTACTAGTTATACAAAATTACATAAAACTTCTTCCGAATGAATGGGATATGTCAGACAATTTCCAGGAAATTCAAGATATACATTTTATTTGACATCTAAATATATAAAATATATGGTACTCTAATCAAAATCGAAATTTTTTAGAAATCGAAAATTCCGAAAAATATTTCGTGTGGAAAGTATTTTGGAGGTCAGATTTTCTTAAAAATCTTCATTTCGCATCTTTGAAAGATGCTAAATTTAAATACCAAGTTTGGTATTTATCGGACATTTTCTTTTTACTTTCTCTACTACTTACGTTGTAGGTAGAGAAGCTATTGCATTCTACCAAAAATCCAATACCGATATTTCACTGGAAATACGTGTTTTGAGGCCCTTGAACTCAAATAAAGCATTTTTCGAAAAATGTCCGCACATGTGTGTGTATGTGTTCTGGGAATAGCCTCTGAAGTCCTTCATTCGGAAGGAATTTTGTATAATCCTGCATAGCTGATAAATGTTAAGCGATAGACGAAAACTGATTTCACAAAAAAATATATATCGCTTTAAAACACACAATTTATTTCAAAGAAGCTTTTATGTGGCATAAGCCATTTCTGAGATATCCGTTATTAATGGTTCCAATTGTTCATTTCTTGGTCATTCCTTAAAGCCCCTTCTATATTTAGTTTTTTTCTCGCGATTGCATCGAAACGGTATGGAATTTTAAGCCTAACATATAGCTATCGCTGTTCCCTTTGTATCTATAACGAAGTGTGTTATGTAGCTATTTCTGTAAGGATTGACTTGGATTAAATCGTAGTAGATATAAAAATAAGTTTTAGGAAGAATGGTTTGTATACTCACTAATAAACGGTAGAGAGTAGAGAAAGTCATGTGAATGTATCAAATTAGATTTTTAGTTATGTTTTTTACAGACACGCGCATATACGGCCTTTTTCTAAAAAGTTTCTTTTGGTTCAGTGAACTTCAAAATATTTCAGGTGTAATAATTTTTGGATGGAATACATTTGTTATATTATATATACAGCGGAAAATAAATGGTTTAAGATTCATTTTGTTGATCTAATTCAACAAGTGAACACTAGGAACTTAAAAGTTCAAACTGAAAGAAAGACGGATCTACCAACAAAAAAAAAAGACAATATTATGGCGAGGTTGCCGTTTGTGACGCAACAACTTGATTTATGTTTCCTACAAGTTACGTACAACAATTTTAATCGTGGGCACTCGACT
This sequence comes from Deroplatys truncata, assembly GCA_030765065.1. Classification (NCBI taxonomy): domain Eukaryota; kingdom Metazoa; phylum Arthropoda; class Insecta; order Mantodea; family Mantidae; genus Deroplatys; species Deroplatys truncata. The sequence continues at coordinate 68,513,102 of CM060976.1, read as the reverse complement.
CAAGGAGGGATCCTCTCTAAGCTTCTTGGCGGAACGGCACGCAGGGATTCATTATGCCTTATAGACCCAATCGATGCAGCTGCACAAAGTTGGAACCAAGTACTGCCTAATCTCCTTTTAATCCTCAAAATATAACCTGCATCAGGATTACCTCCCTTGTAATAATCTTATAACAGACTTAACTGGCTTCTCATTCTAGCTTCAACTCTGTAATACTTAAAGGTGATTTTTATTTATAGGAGACCTTGGTAAATAAAAATTTAAAATACTTGGGAAAACATGGAGACGAATGTGATGTCTTATATTCACATAACTTCCTGTATTCACTGTCGCTTATTTGTATATGTTTTCTAAAGACTTCTTTAAAATATCTGAAGTGTTACATTCGCATGACTTTCTCTACCCCTTATTGCTTATTAGTGGGTATACAAATAATAATTATTCTTATGAAACTTTATTTTTCTCTCTACTTCATTTTAATGAGATAAACCTTTCCAGAAATATGAGACAGTATTTTTAACACGAATAAGTTCAGTCTAATTATATAAAATATAAATTCAATAACAGCCCGCCTTGAAGCAATACGTGTATGTACTAAATTGTAAAATGTATGTAACAGTCATTTCATATGCTTGTATTATTGTAAACATGTTCAATAATGTTATGTGAATGTATTACGCAATTTAATAACGTAGGAGCTGTGAGAATAATAAGTTTAAAGTTGCTAACAATGAGGTAACCTTGAGGCAATAATGAGTAAGGAAGTTTAAATGCTACTAGTCATTATTAGAGCAGCAATCATGTAAATTTTGAGACAGTTTAAAAAATAGCCAACCAACAACCAGAAAAAGCTTTAGTTAAATGAAGGTATTCTATTGGATTAGGAGTAACCAATCAGAGACCTGAAATACAGAAATTTACAAATTTAGGCGGTGGAAAACAGTTCAGTTGCCTCCAAACAGTGCTCATAACCAGGCGTGTTGCTTCTAGACAGTGGTCATAACCAGGCGTGTTGCTTCTAGACAGTGGTCATAACCAGACGCGAGATGTGTCCTCGAGAAATTAAATACGTATTCGTGTGAGACAAAAATAGTTTAGGTGTTAAAAAGTGCAAGTATTAAATAAAATAACCTTACAGCTCTCTATATCAGTGAAGTGCTATTTAATTTTTATCAAGGATTAATAAAAAGGAGTGAATTAAAACTTAAAATCTGTGTAAGCCTATATTCTTGTTGCACCACAACCCTGCTAAAGAGAAAAGTGTCTCTAGCAATAATAATGACGCAGCCGAGGCAAACATAAATATAAAATATCTAAAGAAACAGTCAAATTACAAAGCTAATATTTTTAAACTTGGGGCGAAGGCTACCGGAAACCGGGTAATATACGTGCGGTTGCAACGAATTTCAAGTTCGGCTCCCCAACAGTTGAACTATAATACAACTCCTTCAATACTCCTACTTCAAATCGGCTTTTCATACGTAGGAGCAACTACCTACTTCAAATTGACGCCCAAAGCGTGGTGCAAACAACGTAAAGAAATAACCTTCTTCAAATAGCTGCATAACACAGTTCGTTATATACGAGTACACAAAGGCAATAGTGATAGACAAAATATTTTAGAACTGGACACTATACGCTGGTCTTAAAATTACACGACATCGTGAAAAACAACCGAGTATCGACAAGACTTGAAATTGTATGCTTTAAAGAAATCTACATTTTTTTATAGTACTTTTTCATCCATCACTTAGGTAACGTTTACCAGTTATACAAGATTATACAAAATGGCTTCCGATTGAACAGTTTGTTCCCATAGAATTCAATACATACGTTTTATTTGTGGTGTAAATATTTTTATTATTGCGGCGTTTGGGTGACGACAACGCCATTATCAGACATCACGTAAAGGTAGCATAGAATGGCTGGTTACAGGTTACGGTAGCAAAGTTGGTGAAAGGGTGTCATTGTAACACATGTAATTTCTGTTCCCAATATTTTCTAATATTTAATTTTCCAAATCAAAAAAAGAAAGAATTAAACACACGGTGGATTTACCTGAGAAGCAGAGGAGGTCCGGCAATTGTAGTCAGCCTAGCTCCTATATCACAGCTGGAAAAAAAATGAATTTTCGAACTAAACGGCAGAGATACCTGCTAGGCACGTGGTTAGTCAAGAGGGCAGCTGTCAAAAGCCCGTAAGCATAAATACCCGACCGAAATGCTGGTTTGTGCCCAGCTGCCAATTGACCTAAGCATAAGTCAGTAAAAATTACACAACTTACCCACGTGTCGGACAGCAAGTGATCTTTTCCCCTAAACCGCATGTCTTCTAATCTCTGCTTACTTCAACATCCGGGAAATGACTAGCAAGAAATCTAAAGACGATTTCTTGAATATTTCAACGTGCATAAAATCCTATTTACCAAAATTTGTTAAAAATTTTATAACCGTCATAATATGCGGTATTTAATCAAAATCGTTAGTCATTTTTTGTAAATTAAACCTTTCAAAATAAGTTCCATTTAAGGGAAGTTTGGGGTGTGACATTTTTCTTGACAAGCTGCTTATCGCGTCTTTGGAATGTACTAAACCTAAATACAAGTTTGGTATTTATCCAACTATCATATTTGAGTTATACTGTTCACATACACGCAGATACACGCATGCGGACCGTTTTCTAAAAATGCTATTTTTGTATCCAGATAGTTTAAAAATATGTATTTCCGGTGAAATCTCGGTAACTTGTACATACTAAAAAAAATAATAAACCCAAATTAAAAGTAAATAAACCTCTTACATAAGGAGCCAATATCCATAAAATCAAAGATAAAAATAAACTAAATACTGGACATGCATAATATAGTAAATAATTCGAGACTAAAGGATTTATATATACTATAATTAACATAAAATCAATTCATATAAACCAAATTCAAGTCCCTTTATTTGTTTGATCAGTAGGGATTATGCGATTCTACTACTATTATCCGTACCTGTTCTTGCTGGAGCAATTACCATACTTTTAACTGATCGAAACTTAAATACATAGTTTTTGGGTGGAATGCAATGCCCTATCTACTATGTACGTGGTTGAGCAAGTAAAATGCTTATTACTTTCATTTACCGCGTACTTAGTAGGTAGAGAAGGTATAGCATTTTACACTGAAGTTCGAAACCGAGATGTCAACGTATATACACGTTTTGAGGTCCCCTGATTCCAAATAAAGCATTTTTAGAAAAATGTCCGTGTATGTGTCGGTGAACAGCATAACTCAAACACGAAAGTCGAATAAATACCAAACTTGGTATTTAGATTCAGTACCTTCCAAAAATGATATGAAGATATTCAAGAAACTCCCCCACTCCAAACTACCCCTTACATGGACCATTTTTCAAATTTTTTATTTTCTAACAAAAATGGCTAATGATTTTTATTTCCCTAAATGATGATACTTACATGACAAATAGAATGTACATCTAGAATTCTCTGGGAATGTCCTATGAAGTCCTCTTCAGTCAGAAGCCTTTTGCATAATTTTGCATAACTGGTAAACGTTATGGGATAGACGAAAACGTACTGCATAAATAATATCTTTAAAACATAAATGTATTTCAAATAAGTCTTTTTGTGGCATTAGCCGTTTCTGAGATATCACGTCGTTAATGGTTCCAATTGTTCATTACTTGGTCATTCTCTAAAAAACCTGTCAACATTAAGTTGTTTCTCGCGATTGAATGGAAACAGTATTGAATTTTAAGCCAGTGTATAGCTTTCAGTTCTTAAGCATTTAACTTTCGTTTTGTTTGTATCTATAACGAAATGTGTAATATAGCTATTTCTGCAAAGGTTTATTTGGATGAAAACATAGTAGAAGGGAAAAAATTTGATGTGCTGCACTCATATGACTTTCTCTACTCTTCCAGACTATGTTTACAAAAGCTTATTCTCCATATACTTCATGTTAATTGAGATAAACATTTGCAAAGCTATCTTATTGCTAATTTCCTTGTAAGTACAAGGAGAATATGGTAGGCTTTAAGCGATAGTCAAATCTTCTGGTTGCTATGTGGAGCATTCCATTCTGTTTACATTTCCAGGGCATAAAAAACGAATAACGAATTTCCATTTGAGAAAAAGTATAAGAACTGGAAAATTCAAATAAATAACGAGAAATATCGCGGAAATGGTTCGTTGGACAAAAAAATATATGGGAGATAAATTGTGTGTTTTAACGTGATAGAGATTTTTTGTGTAGCCAATTTTGTGTATATCTTACGGTTTATCAGTTATGCGAAAGTCATTCGGAATGGGGACATTCCCTAAAACTCAAGATATACATTTCATTTGCCATGAAAGTATATTAAACATGTGATACTTTAATCAAAATCGTTAGCCATTTTTGAGAAAATCAAAATTCTCGAAAAATGTTTCATGTAAAGGGTAGTGTGGGGTGGGGGATTTTCTTGAAAATCTCCGTGTCGCATCCTTGAAAGATACTAAACTTAAAATACCAAGTTTGGTGTTCATCCGACTTTTCGTTTTTTAGATATGCTGTCCACAGTCTCAGGCAGACACATGGACAGATAGACACATACACACAGGTAGACATGTTTCCAAAAATGCTTTATTTGGATTCAGTGCACCTCAGAACATGTACTTCAGGTGAAATCTCGGTATCGAATTTTTGGGTGGAATGCAATACTTTCCCTACTTACTACACATAGTAGAGAAACTAATAAACTTGAGTAAGAATAGTTTGTATAAGAGGAAATGAATGGACCAACAGTAGATGATGTCTGCATTCCTGTACTTTTATACGCGAATGACATGACTATTTTGTCAGTGACGATACGAGGGGCACTATTTTATTTTGACCCTTGGAACCCTGAATGTTGTAGGTGCCATCTGACGTTTCCAATGGAAAGTTTGACATTTTTTACCATAATCTACTTCAAGCATTGTCAATAGATCGTCATTTGTTTTGTTTACACTAACTTGAAAGTTTGTGTCAACAAAAACATGGAATTAACTCGTGAAAATGTTCGTGCAATGATTTATTACGACTTTCGACGTGGATTATCAAGACAAGAGTTCATCGGTCAACTAACTTCCACATTTGGCGACGAAGCCACTGTGAAACGCTGGTATAACGAATTTAACCGCGGCCGCCGTTCGCTCAATGATGAAGTTCGTGAAGGTCGTCCAAAATCAGTTGTTGCCAGAAAACATTGTTGCTGTGCAAAACCTAATAATGAAAGATCGTCATGCGACATATTGTGAGATTGAGGCAACCCTAGGCATTAGTTCAACCAGCATATATAAAATATTGCATTATTATTTAGCTGTGAAAAAGGTTTCCTCTCGTTGGATCCTACATAATTTGACACAATCTCAAAAAGATGCTCGTGTCGATTGGTGTACAAAAACGCTCAAGAAATTCAATGGCGGTGCCTCAAAAGAAATATATAAGATTGTAACAGGTGACGAATCATGGATCTATGCGTATGAGCCGGAACGTAAACAGCAGTCGACTGTATGGGTGTTTCAAGATGAAGCAAATCCAACAAAAGTTGTTCGCACTCGAAGCACTTCGAAGCAAATGGTCGCCTGCTTTTTCAGCAAAACTGACCATGTGGCAACAGTGCCTTTAGAGGAACGTAAAACGGTCAATGCCGAATGGTATACAACCATTTGTTTGCCGGAAGTCTTCGGTGAAGTAAGGAAAACCAACAAGAACCGTAGGATCGTTCTTCATCAAGACAATGCGAGTGAACACACATTTCGTCTAACAAATGAGAATATGAAGATTCAAAAAATCGAATTGATAAATTCCTGATTTGGCACCCAATGACTTCTTTTTGTTCCCGAACATCAAGAATAAATTGCGTGTACAACGATTTTCGTTAGCAGAAGAAGCCGTTGATGCCTTCAAAAACCATATTTTGGAGGTGTCTCAAGAAGACTGGAATAAATGTTTTGAAAAATAGTTCAAACGGATGCAAAAGTGTATTGATCATAAAGGAGAATGTTTTGAAAAACAATAAAGCAGTTTTCGATCAGAAATTACTTTGTTTTAATTATTAGGCTCAAAATATAAAGAATGCCCCTCGTAGAAGGCTTACAGAAAGGTATTAATAGGTTGGAAGAATGTTGTTAACAATGGGGTTTGGTGGTAAACATAAATAAAACGAAAAAAATGCTTTCAAAAATGGGTATGTGTATGGCAGGGATGAAAAATGGTATTACAAGGGGCTAGAACTATAAAACGTTAAACATTTCTCCTATTTAGGAGTAATGTTTAATATGAGAGGAAAATGGAACCAACATCTACCAGTAACTAACTATAAAGCACGAAGGCAGTTAAATGAATTATTACGTACCTTCTCGCGGATACCGGATGTACCTGTAGATACATTAGAAAAGATGTATAACTCTATGATAAGGCCGATTTTGTTATACGGAAGTGAAATCTGGGGATGGGAAAAAGCAGAGCATGTAAATAAAACATAGGTAGCATTTTCGAAAAGAGTTCTTGGAGTTACACAAGGCACAACAAATTCGGGGGTATTGAGGGAATTAAATTGAGTTTTATTTATGGACGCTCTTTAACTACTGTGGTTCTTAGCGCCCCATTCTATATTGGGCGTGAAAGATCGGCAATTTTGCTCAGATGCCTCTTTATCAGGCTTGAGGTTCTTTTACGTGCCGTAAATCTAAGACACGGGACCATCGGCTTTGCTTCCCTTCCGAAGGAAGCCATGCAAAGGATTTGTACGCCCGAAAAAATCCATCGCCCTCCGCCGGTATTGAGGAAGGTGGAATGTTATGAAGACACAATACACGTAAAATAAGAGCAATGAAGTACTGGCTGAGGCTGATGCAAGGGGATAACTCCACACTACGATACAAATGTTATAAATACAAGCGAGAAAACCGGTCTCCTAAGTTTTGGGCAGCTGATTTGGAAAGGGGTTTGAGGAGAATAGGAATGGTGTCAGTATGGCCAAGAGCTGAAACAAAGAACAAAAACATGTGGAAAGGTGTCAAAAAAGACTAAGACACATCAACCAACAGAAAATAGAATCAATGGTAAAATTAAACCTTCCCTAAGTCTAGCATGAAATAAAATTGAATTGGGTAAAGAGACATATATACTAAACTTAGGAAGAAAGCAAAGATCAGTAATGGCATGGTTTAGACTGGGGAGCTGAAGGCCACAGAAAATTACTGACGATTCTGGCAGGAGAATCTGCCCATTCTGTGATTTGGATGAGGACTGGGTACATACTTTGGCGGAATGTGGGAGAACCAGCGAACAATTAAACTCAAAGAAAAACTCTTAAGCCCGTCAAGAATGAGATTGGCATGTTGGGAGCTACTGGTTGACCAGAGGAACTGGCAAAACATGGGCAATTTCTTGACTAAGTACGCGAAGCTAGGTCAAATTTGTTCACTTAGTCAAAGGTAATTTAGCTGAATTTTCCTTTTTCTTGTTCTTTTTGTTTTCTTTCCTATTTTCTGTTGTTTATTTTGTCACCATACCTTGTATCTTAAATATGCATATACGGTCAATGACCCATGCACTAAATACTTGTGTACTAAAGAGAAGGGAGGAGAAGGTCATAGAATATATCACATAAGATTTTTACTTTCTCTACTACGTATAGTAAGTAGGGGAAGTATTGTATTCCACCCAAATTTCGATACCGAGATTTCACCGGAAATACATGTTTTGAGACCCCCTGAATCCAAAAAAAAACATTTTTGGAAACATGTCCGTGTGTGTCTGTGTGTGTGTGTCTGTGAACAGCATAACTCAGAAACGAACAGTCGGATAAACATTTTAAATTTCTCAAAAACGGCTCTAATGATTTTGATTAAAATATCATATGTTTAAGATATTTGTATGACAAATGAAATGTATATCTCGAATTTTCTTGGAATGTCTCCAAAAGTATTCTTCATTGTGAACGACTTTTGCATAACTGGTAAACCATAAGATATAGACAAAATTTTACTGTACAAAAAATGTAGATCACGTTAAAATACACAACTTATGTCATATACATTTTTTTGGTTGAGTGAACCATTTTCGAGATATTGCTTGTTATTCCCTTAAATTTATACTTTATACTTATACTTTTTCTCAAATTGGTTATTCATTCTTTTTATCCTGATAATGCAAAGAGAAATGAATACTGCACATAGCAACCAGCTCTTAAAATATTTTACTATAGCTTAAAGCCTAGCAATTCACCTTACATCTACAAGAAAATTAACAATAAGATCAACATCTCAATATCTCGATTAACATGAAACATATGGGGAATAAGCGTTTGTAAAAATAGAGAAAGTCATGTGAGTGTAACACATCAGATGTTTTTGTACAAAACGGTCCGAGAGAGACTGAGTGCGTGTGTATGTGTGTGTGTATGTGTGTATGTGTGTCTGTGTGTGTGTGTGTGCGCGCGCGCGTCTTTGTGTGTAAGTTTGAGATTTTTGGGAAGAGTACAACTCATAAACGAAACGACGGATAAATACTAAACTTGGTATTTTAAGTTCACTATCTATCACAGATGCATTACGAAGATTTTCAACGAAATCCCTACATCTCAAACTTCCCTTTACATGGCAAATTGTTTCGAAAGATTTTATTTTTACTTTCTCTACTACGTATTGTAAATAGGGGAAGTATAGCATTTCATCAAAAAATTCTATATCGAGATTACACCAGAAATATAGTTTTGAGGGCCCCATAATCCAAAAAAGCGCTTTTACAAAAAGGTCCTGTATGTATCTGTGTTTCTATGAACAGCATAACTCAAAAACGAAAAGTTGGATAAATACCAAACTTGGTATTTAGGTTCAGTATCATTCAAAGATGCGACAAGAACATTTCCAAGAAAATCCCATACCACAGACTACCCTTTACATGGAATATTTTCGCAAATTTTTATTTTCTCAAAAATGGCTCTCGATTTTGATTAAACTATAAAACGTATATCTTGAAATTTCTGGAACGTCCCCAAAAGTCCTCTTCTTTATAAATGGCTATTTTATAACTGGTAAACCGTAAGAGATAAACGAAATCTTTCTACAAAAAAGTAGAGCTCGTTAAAACACGTAATTAATATAATATAAATTTTTTGTGGAGTAAACTATTTCTGAGATATTCCTTGCTATTTGTTTGAATTCTCCAATACTTTCTCTCAAATGGGAATTCGTTATTCCATTTTTATGTCCTGGACACACAAAGAGAATGGAATGTTCCACATAACAAGCAACTCTTAAAAGATTTGATTATCGCTTAAGGCCTACCATATACCCCTTGCACCTATATGAAAATTAGCAATAAGATAGTTTCTGCAAATGTTCATCTCGATTAACATGAAGTAGATGGAGAATAAGCGATTGTAAAAGTAGTTTGCACAAGTGTAGAGAAAGTAATGTAAGTGTAACACATCAGATTATTTCAAATATGGTTCTTAAAAATTTTGATAAAATGTCATATATTTAAGATATTTATATCACTAATAAAATGTATATCTTGAATTTTCCGGAAATAGTCTGTGAAGTCCCTTCATTAAAACGGAATTTTTTACACTTTTGTATCACCGTTAAATCTTATGAGAGAGACTAAACCTACGGACAATAATGTAGACCTCTTTGAAACTTAAAATTTATTTCAAATAAATGTTTTGTGACTTCAGTCATTTCCGAGATATCTGATATTCTTGGTTTGCGTTTTTCAATACTTTTGGTCATTTTTACATTCTCTGCCACGTATCCACAGTAGGTAAGGGGAAGAATTGTATTCCACACAACAATTCGAGATTTTACCCGAAATACATATTTTGAGCCCCTTTGAATCCAATAATGACATTTTTAGAAAATGGTCAGTGTGAGAGAGAGAGAGAGAGTCAGAGTGAGTGAGTGAGTGAGTGAGTGAGTGAGTGAGTGAGTGAGTGAGTAAGAGAGAGAGAGAGAGAGACGTGAACAGCATAACTCTGCAGCGAAATATTCGATAATTATCAAACTTGCTATTTACATTTAGTGTTTTTCAATTTGTCAAAAATTTTGAGTAATATGCTAATATTTAAGATACTTAGATGAAAACTAACACTTATACCTTGAATTTTATAGAAACACTCTGTAAGTCCTCTTCATTCGAAAGGAATGTTGCATAAAGTAACGAGTAAACTACAAGAGATAAACAGAAGCTTACTGCACAAAAAATGTTGGACTCTTTAAATACAAAATTTACTTTAAATAACCTCTTTGTGACATCAGCAATTTCCGAGATATCCGTATTAATGGTTTAAATTCTTTCATTGCGCTGTTGCTATTCGTTGTTTCTCCTGATGAAATGGAAAGAATAATGAATTTCAAAGACAGCATATAGTCTCCCGCTTTTATACATCCATCGATTTGGTTTATTCTATCGCCGTATAGCTACAACGAAATGTATAATGTAGCTATTTCTGAAAGTACATAGAAAAATAAGCTCTACTAAGAACAAATTGTAGAGGCTATGCAAAATTAAACAATAGTGGGTAGAGAAATTCCTATGAATGTAACACATAAAGTAGTTTTTTTAAGTACTGCCATATTTAGTTGTTTCCAACAATGTCATGGAAAAAAACATAGAATTTCAAAGCTAGTGTATAAAGACCAGTTTTTAAACACTTAACTATTGCCATTCCCTTTGCACCTATAAGCAACTATGTAATGAAACTACTTATGCAAACCTGTATCTCGATTAACTTGATATAGCTGGAAGAAAAAGTTTTTGCATGAATAGCGTGTAAAAGCTGTATACAAATAAACGATGGTGAGCAGAGAAAGCCATGAGATTGTATCACATCAGGTTGTTTCACTTCATTTTTCATTCTCTTACCTTGTATATTTGTATATAAATTTTTCAAAACTTACTGCTCATCAGAATTTATGAACTACTCCGATTAATATTTGAGTGTCTATCATTTAAAAAAGGGTTCATTCTAATGAATTTAAAGTGCCAATTGGCGCCGCGGTAACGTGTGCTAAAATTTGTGAGGTGCCGGGTTCAAACTCCCGGATCCGAAGATATTTTCGCGGTTTTCCTGATCTCTAGAAGAATGCTGAGCTGGATAATTTTATCCGTGAATTTTCCTTTCATCCCTTTCATCACCGCATTTCATTTTCTCCTTCTTCAAAAACATACCAGGCATTGGGATATACTATGATCCAAAGTCTGCTTGCACGGCGACAAGCTACTTGCCTGAGGCATTGGTGTGTAAGTGCTGGGGTTGTAAATTCTCCAAAGAGAAGGACAATTCGCTAGATAATAATAATAATTTAAATTAAATCCTAATTTGGAACTGCATACTTATTGAAAACGCTTAAGTTTCGTTCAGCTGGTGTATTACAATGGCACACCCAGAAACTATTTTATGTTGCTTCGGAAAAGACTGAACATTTAGGCTTGAGCAGACTGTGGGACCTCGCTTTCCGTTTGGAATGACAGCAATCAGCTGCCCCAATCGATCTGCTTCCCACATTCCCTTAAAGGCCGGACGCTTCGTCCTGACCAATTCTCAAACCTGTCGCCAAGGACAACTCCTACTTTCGCCCGCGGATAAACAGGCCACATTGTGATCGACATTGAATCTTGCAGTGACTTCTAAAATAATCTCAAATCGATTCTGAGGCATTAGGAAAACTGTAAACTGCAAAATACCTTACCACAGCGAGTATCTTTGAAATTGCCATTCCAAAGATGTCCCTCCATAGATGTGTAGAATATATCCAAGGCATCGTAATCGATCTTGATCAACAATGCTCTTTCCAAAATCATGTAGGTCTCATGGCCTGTCATATTTAGAGAAGTGTTGTAAATAAAACTTAAAATATGTATATTACAACTGTAAACCCTTCACTTCAAAGTGCATTTTAAACTTTGTATTTTAGGTTACTAAAACGCCTTTTTTGGAAAGTGTGTTAAATGTTAAAATTATGGTCAACCAAATCTGTCTTTCATTTTCTCAGACATTCTGAATGTAGTATGTTTTATGTAAAATGATTTAGTTTTTGAACAAAAACAAGAAACGAATGAAAGATTAGTTAAAGGTTACACACAAACTGAAATACTTCTCTTGTCGTTGGAGACGGTTAATGAGACATAAATAACCCGAAAGCCTGCTGCCTACAGATCAATTAAAATATCTTCGTAATGATATTATTTTCATGAAACTTCGTTGTGTATGATATGTTTGTTTCCAGTCGGTGTATCAGAGGGATAAAACTCAGACTCCTTCAGATATTCCGGAACGTCAAACAAGACTGGATAGCTATATGATATGACCCACTCCGGATAAGCAACACTGCATGAAAACAATGTTGTTCCTTACCTGAATAATATACTGAACAGAGCGGAATATTTCTTTGGACGTCTCGAGAGGCAGTCACGCTTATCCACGATACATGAATTGCTCATATTCTACATGAGGGTATGACGTATACTGTGTGAGCAAAAGTATCCGGACACCCCCAAAAACATACGTTTTTCATCTTAGATCCATTGTGCTGCCACCTACTGCCTGGTACTCATTATCCGCGACCTCAGTAGTCATTAGACATCGTGAAACAGCAGGATGGGACGCTCCGTGGAACTCACGGACTTCGAACGTGGTCAGGTGATTGGGTGTCACTTGTGTCAGAAGTCTATACGCGAGATTTCCACTCTCCTAAACATCTCTAGGTCCACTGTTTTTGATGTGATAGTGAAGTGGAAACGTGAAGGGACATGTGCAGCACAAAATCGTACTGGCCGACCTCGTCTGTTGACTGACAAAGACCGCCGACATTTGAAGTGGGTCGTAAAGAGTAATAGGCAGACATCTATCCAGACCATCACACAGGAATTTCAAACTGCATCAGAATGCACTCCAGGTACTATGACAGTTAGGCGTGAGATGAGAAACCTTGGATTCCATGGTCGAGCAGTGAAATTCGGAGGTGGTGGTGGTGGTGGTGTTATGGTGAGTTCGTGTTTTTCCTGGAAGGTGTTGGACCCCTTGTTTTTTTGCGAGGCTCGATCACAGCGCAGACCTACATTGATATTTTAAGCACCTTCTTGCTTCCCACTGTTGAAGAGAAATTGGGGGATGGCGATTATTGCATCTGTCAACACGATCGAGCACCTGTTTATACTGCACGGGCTGTGGCGGAGTGATTACACGACAATAACATCCCTGTAGTGGACTGGCCTGCACAGAGCCCTGACTTGAATCCTATAGAACACCTTTGGGATGTTTTGGAACGCCGACTCGTGCCAGGCCTCACCGACCTACATCGATACCTCTCCTCAGTTCCGCACTCCGTGAAGAATGGGCTGCCATTCCCCAAGAAATCTTCCAGCACCTGATTGAAAGTATGCCTGCCAGAGTGAACGCTGTCATCAAGGCTAAGGGTGGGCCAACACCATATTGACTTCCAGTATTACCGATGGAGGGCGCCACGAAGTTGTACATATTTTTAGCCAGGTGTCTGGATACTTTTGATAACGTAGTGTATCTGTCTTCCAATCTAAAGTACACGAGGTTGAATGTCGGTTGGTGCGAACTGGCAGTATAGATTTGAGAGATGGGGCTTTCCCATCGTCATCAGAGAAATGTCAGGTTACTGAGCATATTTCACTCCTACTAAAATTCTCCGTATTAGGCGATCTGAGTTATTAAAAGGAACATTAAAGCATGTGCCGTTACAACCCCAGCTAAAAGTAAACTGTTCAGAAGAGCGTTTCATCACAATTGTATTACTATAAGTGTAATAGAATAAGTGCAGAGGGGAGGCAGAGGAAGCTCGCACAGAAACCTAGCAGATATGCCATATTACGTCACCATTCCCGGGGAGTAGCATATACAGGTCTGCAGTAAAGAAATGCAGCAGTTGAGTCTGTTAGTCACAGTGGGCGGTTTCGTAAACATGTTAAAATAAAACTCCGCCACGCAAAGTAATACGCTCATAAAGTAGAAAAATCTTACGTGATATATTCACATGACTTTCTCCACCCTCTGTCGTATATTAATTAGTATACAAACTATTCTCACCAAAGCTTATTTCTATATCTACTACGTTTTAATCCAAATAAACCTTTGTAGCTACATTGAAAATTTGTTGTGTATATGCAAAGAAATCAGCGATAATCAAATGTTTAAGAATGGACGCTATATGCTGGCCTTAAAATTCAACACGTTTTTCCATGCAATCGAGAAAAATAACTGAAAGGACTTTAAAGAATGATCAAGAGATCCATTAATAAAGGATATATTTTTCTTTTTTGTTTAGATCTATCGCTTAATTACTTTCTCTACTACGTATAGTAAGTAGGGGAAGTATTGTATTCCACCCAAAATTTCGATACCGAGATTTCACCGGAAATACATGTTTTGAGACTCACTGAATCCAAAAAAAGCATTTTTGGAAACATGTCCGTGTGTGTGTCTGTCTGTGTGTGTGTGTGTCTGTGTGTCTGTGTGTCTGTGAACAGCATAACTCAAAAACGAAGAGTCGGATAAACACCAAACTTGGTATTTAGGTTCAGTATCTTTCAGAGATGCGACACGAAGGTTTTCAAGAAAATCCCCCCACCCCAGACTACTCATTACATGGAACATTTTCCGAAAATTTTAATTTTCTCAAAAACGGCTCTAACGATTTTGATTAAAATATCATATGTTTAAGATATTGTCATGACAAATAAAATGTATAACTCGAAATTTCTGGGAATGTCTCCAAAAGTATTCTTCATTATGAACGACTTTTTCATAACTGGTAAACCATAAGAGATAGACAAAGTTTTACTACACGAAAAATGTAGATCGCGTTAAAATACACAATTTATGTCATATACATTTCTTTTGTTGAGTGAACCGTTTGCGAGATATTGCTTGTTATTCCCTTAAATTTTCCAATACTTATACTTTTTCTCAAATTCGTTATTCATTTTTACTTTCTCTACTACGTATAGTAAGTAGGGGAAGTATTGCATTCCACCCAAAAATTCGATACCGAGATTTCACCGGAAATACATGTTTTGAGACCTCCTGAATCCAAAAAAAGCATTTTTGGAAACATGTCCGTGCGTGTGTCTGTGTCTGTGTGTGTGTGTCTGTGTGTGTGTGTGTCTGTGTGTGTCTGTGAACAGCATAACTCAAAAACGAACAGTCGGATAAGCACCAAACTTGGTATTTAGGTTCAGTATCTTCCAGAGATGCGACACGAAGGTTTTCAAGAAAATCCCCCACCCCAGACTACCCTTTACATGGAAGATTTTTCGAAAATTTTAATTTTCCCAAAAATGGCTCTAACGATTTTGATGAAAATATCATATGTTTAAGATAATGTCATGAGAAATGAAATGTATATCTCGAATTTTCTGGGAATGTCTCCAAAAGTATTCTTCATTATGAACGACTTTTGCATAACTGGTAAACCATAAGAGATAGACAAAATTTTACTACACAAAAAATGTAGATCGCGTTAAAATACACAACTTATGTCATATACATTTCTTTTGTTGAGTGAACCGTTTTCGAGATATTGCTTGTTATTTCCTTAAATTTTACAATACTTATACTTTTTCTCACATTCGTTATTCATTTTTTTATGTCCTGGACATGCAAAGAGAATGGAATGCGCCACATAGCAACCAGCGTTAAAATATTTGGCTATCGCTTAAAAGCTACGATATTTACCTTGCATCTACAAGAAAATTACCAATAAGATTGACATCTCGATATCTCGATTAACTTGAAGCATATGGAAAATAGGCGTTTGTAAAATTATATTGTACAAGAGTAGGGAAAGTCATGTGAGTGTAACACAGCAGATTTTTTTATGTCCTGGACATGCAAAGAGAATGGAATGCGCCACATAGCAACCAGCGTTAAAATATTTGACTATCGCTTAAAACCTACCATATTCCCCTTGCATCTACAAGAAAATTATCAATAAGATTGACATCTTGATATCTCCATTAACATGAAGCATATGGAGAATAAGCGTTTGTAAAAATAGTTTGTACAAGAGTAGAGAAAGTCATGTGAGTGTAACACATCAGATTTTTTTAGCAGTTATACAAGATTATACAAAATTCCTGCCGAATGAAGAGGAATTCGCAGCTTTACCAGAAAATTCAGGGTATATATTTTAATTGTCATGTAAAATCTTTAATATATGATATTTTAATCAAAATCCTTAGATGTATTTTTACAAAATCAAACTTTTAGAAAACCGTTCCATTTAAAGGGTATTTGGGGGTAGGGGACTCTCTTGAAAATCTTCGTGTCTCGTCCTTGAAAGATGCTAAACTTAAATACAAGGTTTGGTACTTCTCCGACTTTTCGTTTTTGAGTTATGCAGACACACAGACACACACAGACACGAGCATGTTTAAAAATGCTTTATTCGGTTCAGGGGCCTCAAAACATGTATTTCCCGTGAAATATAGATATCGAATTTTTTAGTGGAGTGCAATCCTTCTCTACCTACTATGTACGTAATAGAGAAATAAAAATAATACTCACTGTGTTACAGTTTTGTAAAGAAGAGAAACGTAAAGGTCTAACTATTCGGTCATGTACGTTGTGTTGATGGTCAGACTGTACTGCACTCTCGTTTGGCCGTTCTCTCTCCTGTTTAAACCTCACCATAGCACAGTAGCGACCTCACCTGAAAACTTATAAATTCCATTTTGCCTTGGTATGGTAAATCGCGCCATGTTTCAAATCGTAATATTTAGATACACAACTGTACAGGTAACCTTTGGATATTCTAATTTATTTGCAATTTACAGACAGGGTTAGTAAATTACATAATGTTAATGGTAGCAGCTGGCAAATATGTGTGTCAGGTTTTAAATGAGTATTTAACCTACTTTTAAGACCTTGCGAAAAATCAGAGCAGGGAGTGAAGGTAACTAATGCAGAATTTATACCATTGAAACTGAATTTTACCCAGTTAAAGTAAAAAGGCTTAACTTTTGGATATGTGAAGAAGAAGAGTTGTGTGCCATTGGATTACTTCATTTTCCTTTCATAAACATATTTCTGGTGTATAGCTTGATTCTTTCAAAAGCTTGGTTTTATATATTCTGCATATCTTTATGTAGGTTCATTTGGCCAATAACCGTCGTCTCCATGTCGCTGATGAAAGCTCTCAGATAAATCACGTGTTGTTTAACGACACATGCAAATAATTCCCTTTCTGTAGAAAGGCGAATTATGTTGTATTGGTTTAGCGTTTCCATGTGTACCAATCGTAGCAAAACTCTTGAATAGAGGCAGCATCCGAACCACCCCTTCATTTTACGTCGATTACAACACCGTGTTGGCTCTGTTTTGTGTCCCTGAATTGTGTTTCAGACCAGTCACATAGAACTGTTACCGGTTTGGGTGAAGTCAAGGCTTGAAGTTAGGAACCTTACGAAGAGAAAAGCGCTGTTGCGATCTAGGGGAATGGACCACTTTTATGCGCGTCAGTATACATCTCAGAGCAGCCTACAGGATGAATCACCTAAAACTTGCACCGCAAATATTTCGGAAATGGAAAGTGCTATTGATGTGAAGTTTTCACAGCATTGATTGGTAGTCAGGCGCTGGTACATTTAACCCATAAACAGATTTCAATAATAATGAGAAAGTTTTTCTTGAGCAAACATACACATTTTTAAATGGAACAATGCCTAGTTACATCAACAGAATAAAGGTAGGGTAAATCAGAATGTCAGTGGCGTTTGTTGCAAGATTCTAGTGCAAGTGGTTTACGAGAAAGCTTATTTTGAAACTTTTACGCACCGACACTTGTACAACCTGCGGTAGCACAAACTAAAGAAAAACAAAAGGGAATTACAATACTTCTGTGAATTCTTACAAGTAAAGAGAACATAGCCCTTCAAAGTTTGTGTTCAAAATGACCACCGGCAGCTTCAATACACGCTTCCAGTCTGCTATGGAAAGACTGATACACACGTTCTAGCATCTCAGCGGAAATTTCAGAGCAGGCAGCAGTAATACATCGTTTCTGGTGTAGTTGGTACATACTTGTAGACAGTGTTTTTCAGCTTTCCCCACAGAAAAAGTCTAAAGGAATCAGATCCGGTGAACGGGCCGGCAAAGTTACAGGAACCCTTCGTCCAATCCAACGATTTCCAAACAATCCTTTAAGACAAGCTGTAGTACTTCGTGCTCTATGAGCTGGACAGCCTTCATGTTGGTACCACAGGTTCCTCCTAGTCTGCAAAGGAACGTCTTCTAGCATCTGTGACAGGAGGCTGCGATACTTGTGCGAGTTCATTGTTCCTTCTATGAACAAAGGGCCTATGAGCTGATGGTTCACTACACCACACGTTTAAGCTCCATGAACGCTGACGTTCCACTTGACGAAGCCAACGGGGATTGTCAACAGACCAATAGTGCATATTTATGCGGTTTACCTGGCCATGATTAGTGAATGTTGCCTCATCACTAAACAAGATAGATGATGAATCTGGAGTATCATGTTTTAATGCCCATGTACAAAAGTTAACACGATTCTCAAAATCGTTTCCATGCAGCTCTCTTGATGGAGAGAGATGTGATAGGGGTGGAACCTATGTCGATGGAGAATGCGCAGTACACTTGCCTGACTTATGCCACTTCCACGTGCGATTGTGCGGGAATAATTTGCGGATCTACTACAACGGCAGCCAAAACATTAATTTCTCTCTCTTCTCCAGTCACTTGTTTGTTTTTGTTACGTTTTCTAGGTGCTACAGCACCACTTTCACGTAATTGGTTGAAGAGGTTGATAAATAATTGCCGAGATGGTTGACGTCTATTGCGTTACGTTTCCGCATACACCGTACAGGAACGAACTGCATTCGTCCTACACTCTCCATACATCATGAGCATATCGGGTTTTTCTGCATTAGTAAACCCCATCTTCCGCTCACGACTTACTGCTTGAACTGTCACAAACTAACTGACCAGAAAGTCGCAATGCAATCAATGAACAGAAAACACAATGCAAACAAATATAACAACATCGTACCTAGCAACTAAGCACGTTGAATGAGGCAAACAATTGTCAGGGTGGAAACTTCAAAATACGATTTCTCGTAAACCACTTGCACTAGAATCCTGCAACAAAGACCATTGGCATTCTAATTTACCCTGCCTTTATTGTTGATGTAACTAGGCTTTGTTCCATTTAAAAATTTGTATGTTTGCTCAAAAAATACACTTTCTCAGTATTATTAAATCTGTTCATAGGTTAAATGTACGAGCCTCTGACTACCAATCAATGCTGTGAACACTGCACATCAATAGCACTTTCCATTTCCGAAATATTTGCGGTGCAAGTTTTTAGGTGATTCACCCCGTATAACCTAGGACGTACGACTAGGAGCGGAGGAGGACTTGGTGCCTCGACCTAAGAAGAAGTTCTGTACCAAGGCCCATAACGGGTGCCCCGGAGAGGGAGGGGAGGGGTGAGGTGAGAGGTGTCAGGGCCGAATCAGGAGGCACGACAGAACAGAGGGCAGGGTCCCCATATTTTCCAGGTTTAAACTCCCGGTGGCAGCTAGTAGAACCGGCTCCCCTCCCCCTGCAAGCTTGCACATCCCACTGGGGGGCTCGAGACTCGGAGACCACCCCCATTCCGGAGACAAAGTGTTACAAAGTTTTTCCTGGCATGCAAGGCCAATCCTGAAACAAACAAGCCGATGAGAGGTGAAGTGAAATGAGAAAGGAGGTGAAATGAAGGGATAGTTATTCGGGAGATGTAATTAACCTCTCCAGCGACCCGGAGAAATCCCGTAAAAAACCATGGGTATGAAGTTCGACCACGGGGATCGAACCCACGACCTCCGGAATGCAAGTCACATGCGCTACCGCCTGCGCCACCTCGCTCGTAGAATATAATCTAACTGAACAAAATCATTATACACTTTACGGATAAACCCTGGAATTAACAAATGTTAATGTGCATCATTTGTTTCTTTGATTGCTTAACAATTAAATATTTAGGCTCGAAATTCCGTTTCTAGGCTACATGTAAACTACGTATTTTCTTAGTGCTGCGGAACGCAACAATTTACTGTACGAATATCGAATGAAAATCGTATTGCTATTGCTACGACTACAGTTAGACATACTTTTATAATACCAAGCCAATTGAAAACATTCGGTTGTTACATGAAACTATCGTTTACCAATCGATAGTGTAAAACAAGGGTGGCGAAAATGCCATTCTCTCTCGAATCATGAAATATGCAACACGCGCTACACCACTCAGCAGCACATGGAAAACAAATGAATAGACGGCTACAAAAGGAGTTGCGCCCGTGAGTCACACTGTCTGGCGAGTCGCGTTTTCGCCACCACTGGTGTAAAATATTCGGTTTGCCCATAACTACGTGCAGTTTGCGCTCGATAGATAGCACAAACACTGAAAAAATAATATGAATTGTTGCATTCACGAAACTTTACTACTCACACTTCTACAAACTATTCTTACAAAAGCTCATTATTTTTCAGCTGCGTGTTAATCGAGATAAACTGTCATTACACACTTATATGAGTACATTCTTATAGATGTAAGAAGAATGTGGTAGGCTAAAGCAATAGCAGATTTAATGAAAATCTGATAGGTAATATGCGATGGCTTTGAGGTTCCATGCTCCTTGCATGACCACGAGAAAAGCATGAATAGCAACTTCCACTTGAGAAAGGTATATTTGAAAGCTCAAGCCAATAATTAAGCACGTTTGGAAAATGCTTGACGTCAAAATAAAATGTTATTTGCCATAAATTGTGTACTTTAACGATATCTAGGTTTTGTGGTGCAGTAAAATTTTGTTTATCTTTTATGGTTTAACAATTACACAAAAGTCACCCAGGATGAAGAGAACTTCACAGGCTATGCCCAGAAAATTCAAGATTATGCATTCTAATAAATGAATTACAACTATCCGGGTATGTAGGCCGTAATCTAGAAGACATCGTGGATACCGACGTATTGTAATTCAGTTACTAGTTATGACGCCGGCCGTCAAAGCCTCAGTATGTACATTATACATTCTATTTGTCGTACAAGCATCTTAAACATACGATATTTTAATCAAAATCGTTATAGCAGTTTTTGAGAAAATAAAAAATAAGTAAAAAATTTCTATGTAACGGATAGTTTGGAACGGGTAAATTCTTTTGGAAATTTCTTGGAATTTTGGTGTTAGATCGAATTCTCGTTTTTCAACTATGGTGTTTACAGACACACGCAGGCGCGTGCGGCCTCTTTCTAGAAATGTTTTTCTTTTTTACTTCCTCTACCACTTACATAGCAGATAAGAAGAGCAGATATTGCATTGCATTCAAAGCTGATATCGAGATTTCAACAGAAAACCCTGTTTTGCGGTCCTGAATCCCGAAAAGAGCTTTTTCAAAATAGGTCCCTGTCTGTGAACAGCATAACTCAAGAACATAAAGACGGATAAATACCACACTTGGCATTTAGGTCCAGTATGTTCCAAAGAAGCAACCCAAAACTATCCTTTACATGGAACATTTTTCTAAATGTTTGATTTTATGAAAAATAGCTAACGATTTTGATTCAAGTATAATATACTCAGGATACTTACATGAAGAAACATATATGCAGAATTTTTGGGAATAGCCTGTGAAGTCCTCTTCATTCAATGGAATTTTGTATAATCTTGTATAACTGGTAAACGTTGAGCGATTGAAGAAAACGTAGTACATGAAATGTAGATCACTTTGAAACATAATTTATTTCAAATAAACATTTTCGTGACATAAATCATTTCCGAGATTTCCGTTACTAATGTTTCGCATTGTTCAATACTTTGTCATTTTATAAACCCTGTCGACATTTAATTGTTTTCGCGATTGCATAGAAACAGCAGGGTATAACGTACTTGATTATTGCTGTTCCCTTTGTATCTATAACTATTTCAGTAAAGGTTTATCTAGATTAAAATGAAGTATATAAAGAAATAAGCTTTAGCAAGAATAATTAGAGGATAGAATAAGTTATATAAAATTAACACGTCAGATATTTTTATCCAGAGAGTTCCAAAGCGTGTATATTTTCTGGCGAAATCTCGATATCGAATTTTGGGGTAATAACTACAACAATTTCAACATCACGACAGCGGCTAGTGAACACGAGTTTGCTTATCTCTAGTAATATAATTGCATGTGTTACTGTTCACCATCCTCAGCGCTGGATGCACTATAGTGGGATATCTACTAAATCCTGTAGGTGCAGAACCTAGGGTACTATTAACATGTTGGCAACTTCCAAGTTCACTTTCATTCGGAAATGAAATCAGCTGGTAAAGTTCAAGAGGGTTGACCTCTCAACTTCAGAACATGTGAAGAGTCCTGGCTGGCTTCCAAAACCTCCTGCACCGTCTGCAGGACAACTTTGGTCTTTATCTAATTTACTGAACAAGTTTTCTTCGCAAGAGTTAGATGATGTCATCTACTTTATATGGCTTCCCAATGTGGTTGAAACTTATATCGTCAGCAACTAATGCTCTATATCAGGCATATCTAAATTTCTTATAGCTTCTACTTTGTACTTAGTCTCTTAGATCTTGTTTGAAATAGAGCGAAGTGGTGCAAAACTGTTGAGGTCATAAGCGCCACTCAAGCTGACAGCATTTTTATTTAAACTTGCATTCACAAGACATCGAAAACTCATAACACAACATACAGGATCTGTTAAAAGAAACTTCTAAATTTACAGCTCTATACATTTTGTAGTGCAATTGGAAAACAAACAAACAATATGATGTTACATTCACAAAACTTTTCTACCCTCTATCTTTAATAGTAAACATACAGAGTATTCTTACTAAAGCTTATTTTTCTATCTACTACATTTTAATCCAAATAAACCTTCGCAGAAATAGCTACATTACACATTTCATTATAGATAAAAAGAGAACAATGATAGTCAAATGTTTAAGAACTGGGCCCTATACGATGGCCATAAAATTCCATGCAATCGAGAGAAACAGCTGAATGTTGAAAGGACATTAAGAGAATGACAAAGAAATGAATAATTCTAAACTTTAAAAGCCGATATTTCAGAAACGGCTTATGCTAAAAAAACTCTATTTTAAATAAATGTTGTGTTTTAAAGAGATCTACAGTTCCTTTTAGTACGTTTTCGTCTATCGCTAAAAGTTTATCAGTCATACAAGATTATACAAAATTCCTTCCAAATGAAGAGTAATTCAGTCTATTCCCAGAAAACTCAAGATATACGTTTTATTTATCATGTAAATATCGTTAAGATTGGTATTTTAGTTAAAATCCTTGGCCATCTTTTAGAAAATCAAAAATTTTAAAACATGCTCCATGTAAAGGATAGGTTGAGGTAAGGGAATTATCTTGAAACTCATGTAACATCTTTGGAAGGTAGTGAACCTAAATACCAAATTTGTATGTATTCGACTCTTTCTGAATTATGCTGTTCACAGACAGACACACACGGACCTTTTTCTAAAAATACATTATTTTTACTTTCTCTACTACGTATAGGAAGTAGGGGAAGTATTGTATTCCACCCAAAAATTTGATACCAAGATTTCACCGGAAATATATGTATTGAGGCCCCTGAATCCAAAAAAAAACATTTTTGGAAACATGTCCGTGTGTGTGTATGTGTGTGTGTCTGTCTGTAGACAGCATAACTCAGAAACGAACAGTCGGATAAACGCCAAGCTTGGTATTTAGGTTCAGTATCTTCCAGAGATGCGACACGAAGGTTTTCAAGAAAATCCCCCCACCCCAGATTACCCTTTACATGGAACATTTTTCGAAAACTTTAATTTTCTGAGAAATGGCTCTAACGATTTTGATTAAAATATCATATATTTAAGATACTTTCGTAACAAATAAAATTTATATCTTGAATTTTCTGGGAATGTCTCCAAAAGTATTCTTCATTGTCAACGACTTTTGCATAACTGGTAAACTATAAGAGATAGACAAAATTTTACTACACAAAAAATGTAGAGCGCATTAAAATACACAGTTTATGTCATATACATTTTTTTATTGAGTGAGCCATTTTCAAGATATAGCTTGTTATTCCCTTAAATTTTCCAATACTTATACTTTTTCTCAAATGGGAATTCGTTATTCATTTTTTATGTCCTGGACATGCAAAGAGAATGGAATACTCCACATAGCAACCAGCGCTTAAAATGTTTGACTATCGCTTAAAGCCTACCAATTCCCCTTGCATCTACAAGAAAATTATCAATAAGATTAACATCCCAATATTTCGATTAACATGAAGCATATGGAGAATAAGCGTTTGTAAAAATAGCTTGTACAAGAGTAGAGAAAGTCATGTGAGTGTAACACATCAGATTGTTTGTATTCAGGTGCCTCAAAGCATGCATTTCGGTATCGAATTTTTTTATGAAATGCAATACCTTCTCTATCTACCATGTGCATGATAGAGAAAGTAAAAATATGATGCGTTGCATTTACCTAACCTTCTCGACCTACTCTTCTACAAACTATTCACACAAAGGCTTATTATTCGGTCTGGTTCTTGTTAATAGCTTTAAATTTCTATTATACGTTTGCACATTTCGTTGCAATACAGTAGGCTAAAGCGATAGTCAAATCATTTAAAAGTTTGTCGCTAGGTGATGGCTTTGAAATTAAATTCTCTTTTATAACCACGGAAAA
Organism: Deroplatys truncata; assembly: GCA_030765065.1. Taxonomy (NCBI): domain Eukaryota; kingdom Metazoa; phylum Arthropoda; class Insecta; order Mantodea; family Mantidae; genus Deroplatys; species Deroplatys truncata. The sequence continues at coordinate 68,488,344 of CM060976.1, read as the reverse complement.
AACACAAATACTATTTACAGCCGAAAAAAGTATAGAGTATATGAAAATTCAAAACAATAACTAGAATATCTGGGAAATGGTTAACGGTACAAAACTTTGACATAAATTGTGTGCTTAAAGAAGACCTACATTTCCTGAGTGGTAAGATTCTGTCTCTTAGGGTATACTAATACAGACTGTATGTTTATTGGTGTCATATATTTGGTGGACGTGTTTCTGATATCAAAACAGTAAAAAAGTCAATATGTACATGCATCTGAAAATCAACCGTTTCGTTGATATAGGTCAAAGAATATGTATTCCATGAGTGAACAGACGGATATGCACTACACGTATGGCCGTGCAGACGGCAATGCAGCACGCAGTGAATTTTATGCAGAAAGGTATCCTGACAGGCCGTTACCGTGAGCAAAACATTCGCACGAATTCACCAAAGCTTGAGCGAGAATGGCGCATTTGAGAGGGGTACTAGGGATGTTGGGAGACCAAGAGTGGTACGAAGCATTGATCTTGAAGAACGAGTTCTTCGTGCTGTGGATGCAGACCCATCACAAAGCACAAGACGTATGGCTGTAAGGGAAAGAGTTAGTCATATGACTTATCTGGAGAATTCTACATGAAAATCTTTTCTACCCGTATCACCTTCAACGTGTTCAAGGATTAAATGAGGTGGACTTTGAACCAAGAAGACGTTTCTGTCAACGCATGTTACAACAGTGCGCTGTGTTCATCAATTTGCTAGCCTGTATCTTATTCACGGATGAGGCTGGTTTTACTCGCGACGGCATCTTCAATTTTCATAACACTCATAACTGGGCATTTGAAAATCCAAATGAAGTACGACAGGACAACCATCAACAGAGCTTCTCTCTCAATGTTTGGTGTGGACATTCATGATCACCTTATTGGTCCCTACTTTTTCCTTCCGCGTCTGAATGGACAAACCTATCTACAGTTTCTCAGAAATGAGTTGCATTACTTAACTGATAATGTGCCTCTGGATACCATCCAACGAATGTGGTTTTTACACAATGGCGTTCTAGCTCATTTCAGTATGGTAGTTCGTAAGTTTTTGATAGATTTCCGCAAACATGGATTGCTCGAGGGGGACACATTGCATAGCCTGCTCGATCGCCTGATTTGAATCCAATGGATTTCTTCGCCTGGGGACATTTGAAGTCGTATGCGACTCCTGTACCTGATGTTGACATTTGGAGAGGACGTATCCAAAATGGATTTGACCAATACGAAACCAGGAATTTTCAACAGAGTACGCCAGAGCATGGAACACAGGCTTACTGCATGCATCGAACCAAGAGGAAGCCACTTCGAGCAATTTTTGTAACTTTCGATGTTGTGTTGTAACTCTGAAATACATTATTTTTAGACCCATGTTCATATGAACTTTTTTTACTGTTTTGATGTCAGGAACATGTCCCCAAAATATATGACACAAATAAAGATACCTCCTGTATACTACCCATTCAAGAAGAAACATTGATGCAAATGCAACACCAACACAAAAGCTTGTGGTCAGGTTAATAAATGATACCATTCATAATGATTTTCGTTTACAGGAACTACAACACTATCCCCAGACGCCCGCAATCTCCAAGATTTCATGTTCGCGTTATTGGGTTTCTAGAGAAAAAGATACTATCGCACTGCATAGAAACAGTAAAGGGCGCAAATGGGGTAATTTGATGAGAAGTTAATTATTTTATTTGAAAATCATCGTATTATTTATGACAGAACGCATAACTCATATAACGATAATTTGTAAAAACAAAATCTTTGGAAACAAATTGCGAATGAAATGAATAGGTTTTAATTGTTACTACTACTATGGTGTCTTTTGAAGTTGTGCGAAACCCTATTCACTTTCTTTTATGTATGGTAAAATATAATACATAATATAACAAAGCACAATTAATACAATTTATAACAAAAAATGTCCTACCACATCGTCGTTAATCATCGCAGCCTCCATTTTTATACCTTTCACACTTCCATATCTTGTTTTGACGCTAACGTTTTGTTGACATCGTGAATGGCAAGGCGAATATTGTGTTCATCTTATACGTTTATGTCCTCGAGTTAATATTAATGTGTCTATGTGAATGGCCCTTTATATAGGCAAATCATTCAGAATGAATAGACTTCACATTAAAGATTGGCATACATCTTATTTTTCATACATATATCTTAAACAATGATGTATTAATCAAAATCTTTAGAGAAAATATAAAACAACGATTTTTTTCACTTAAAGGGTAGTTTCGGGTGGTTTAGAAAATCCTCGTTTCACATTCTTGGAAGATACTGAGCTTAAATATCAAGTTTCGTATTTAACCAGCTTTACGTTTTTGAGTTAAGTTATTCACACACACACACACACCCACACTAATGCTAATATTTATTTAAAAATGGTCTTTTTGGATTCAGTGAGACTGAAATCGCGTATTTCCTGAAACTCGTATAGAATTTTTGGGTGGAATGATATACTTCCTCCTCTTACTATAGATGAGTAGTAGAGAAAATAAAAATCCCTTTGTTTTGAGGATTTAATGCACAATTCGTCGACACCACTAGTATCGACACTGCACCATTATTACTGTGCACACAGTTATCAGAGCTCGTGCTTTAATGTATCCTAACAGCTGAAAGCCGATTAGATTGAGATCTATAGGTTGTAAAGGTCAGGTTGATTGAACGTGCTAGCTAATGACATAATTGGTAGTAATTTTGCATAGCCGAGGTTCACAAATGGAATACAAGCATTGTTTTGATTGCTGCAAGGTTTCTGAAACCTTTAGAAACATTGCGTTTGCTTTGTAACAGCGTTGAGCCATATTTATTTCAACATTGCTAGCATCTTGGAATTTCTCTTATGAAAATCTACAGGACTTAAAGTAATGGCAAAATACTGAAAAAATCGAATCATTAATAACGGATATCTCAGAAATGGCTGATACCAAAAACATAGTTTTTTAATAAATTCTCTGTTTTAGAGATCTACATGTTTTGTTTAGTACGTATTCGTCTATCGCTTAATGATTACCACTTATGCAATTGTATAAATTTCCTTTGGAATGAAGAGAACGTAACAAGCTGTTCCTAGAAAATTAAAAGCTTATATTTTATTTGTCATGTAAATACCATTAATTTATGGTATTTTAATCCAGATCGTCAGAGCTACATTTTTAGAAAATAAAAAATTGCGAAAAATATTCCATGTGAAGGAAGTTGGGGTGGTGGAATTTTCGTTGAAAATCTTCGTGTCCTTTAAAGATATTGAACTTAAATAGAAAGTTTGGTATTTATCCAACTTTTCGCTTTGAGTTATGCTGCTCACAGGCACAGATACACGGGCCTGTTTCTAAAAATACGTTTTTTGGTTCAGGGGTCACAAAATATATATTTCCAGTGAAATATTGACATCGAATTTTTGGATGGAATACAATATCTCCCCTTGTTACTATATGTAGTAGAGAAACTAAAAATGAAACATGGTGTCCTGCAGTCACACGACGATCTTTACCGATGACAAATTCACATAATTACGACTATACTATTCACATGAAAAGTGATTCTTTTATACTCGCTGCGTTACTCACGATATATTTTTACCTAGGAATTGTTTCTAATTAAGCAAGAGGGTTTCAACATATGCAAACAACATTCAAGAGTTTATTCGATGGAACAAGCTCTTGCAATGGAAAGAACGGAAATGTGCTCTGCCTTCTTAATCCTCCTTAAAAGATAAAAACTGATATGATCAACACTAGGAACCCTATAGTGCAGCGAGACAGCATGTCCATTAGGAGGCACTTAGGAAAGAACTAAACTTGCAAAATGGAATGCTTCAAAAACACTACGATAATATTTTCACAAAAATTGTGCGTTTTATAGATATCTACATTTTTATGTGATAAGGCTTTGCTTATCTCTTATTGTTCACCCGTTATACAAAATTATGCAAAACTCCTTCCGAACGAAGAGGACTTCACAGACACTTCCTATAAAATTCGAGATATAAATATATTTGTCATATAAGTATGTTACACACACTATGTGATCAAAATTATCCGGACACAACCACAAACTACGTTTTTCATCTTAGGTGCATTGTGCTGCCACCTACTGCCTGGTACACATTATCCGCGACCTCAGTAGTCATTATACATCTTGAAACAGCAGAATGGGACGCTCGGTGGAACTCAGGGACTTTGAACGTGGTCAGGTGATTGGGTGTCACTTGTGTCAGAAGTCAGTACGCGATATTTCCACACTCCTAAACATCCCTAGGTCCACTGTTTCTGATGTGATAATAAAGTGGAAACGTGAAGGGACATGTACAGCACAAAAGCGTACACACCGACCTCGTCTGTTGACTGACAGAGACCGCCGACATTTGAAGAGGGTCGTAAAGAGTAATAGGCACAAATCTATCCGGATCATCACACAGGAATTCCAAACTGCATCAGGATCCATTCCAAGCACCATGACAGTGAGGTGAGAAACCTTGGATTCCATGGTCGAGCGGCTGCTCATAAGCCATACATCACGCAGGAAAATGCCAAACGACGCCTCGCTTGGTGTAAGGAGCGTCAACATTACACGATTGAACAGTGGCAAAACGTTGTGTGGAGTGACGAATCACGGCACACAATGTGGCGATACGATGGCAGGGTGTGGGTATGGCGAATGTCCGGTGAACGTCATCTGCCAGCGTGTGTAGTGCCAAAAGTGATATTCGGAGGTGGTGGTTATAGTGCGGTCGTGCTTTTCCTGAAGGGGGCTTGCACCCCTTGTTGTTTTGCGTGGCACGATCACAGCGCAGACAGACATTGATATTTTAAGCACCTTCATGCTTCTGACGTTGAAGAGCGATTCGGGGGTGGCGATTGCATCTTTCAACACGATCGAGCACCTGTTCATATTTATAGTAATTTAAATTATTTAGTTTTTTCGTTAATTTATAAAAATGATTTGTTCAATTTTTATTTATATTTCAGTATAATTTGCACGGGCTGTGGCGGATTGCTTACACAACAATAACATCCCTGTAATTGACTGCCCTGCACAGAGACCTGACTTGAATCCTATAGAACACCTTTGGGATGTTTTAGAATGCCGACTTCGTGCCAGGCCTCACCGACCTACATCGATACCTCTCCTCAGTTCCGCACTCCGTGAAGAATGGGTTGCCATTTCCCAAGAAACCTTCCAGCATCTGATTGAAAGTATACCTGCGAGAGTGAACGCTGCCATTAAGGCTAAAGGTGGGCAACACCATATTGACTTCCAGCATTACGATGGAGGGCGTCACGAACTTGTACGTCTTTTTTCAGCCAGGTGTCCGGATACCTTTGATCACGTAGTATATATGTTATTTTCATCAAAATGGTTAGAATCATGTTTGAATAAATCAAAAATGTCGAAAATTTGTCCGTGAAAGGGGAGTTCAGGATGGGGAATTTTTTTTAAAAAGGAAAACCTTCATGTTCTATTCCTTGGAATGCATTGAGCTTAAATAGTAAGATTGGTATTTATCCGAATTTTCGGTTTTGAGTTGTTCTCTGCACACACACACACACACACACACACGCACGCACGCACGCACACGCACACACACACACATGAACATGGACACTTCTAAAACTCTTTCTTGTTTTTATTTCAGGGGCTTCCAAAAAATATATATCTATTTCCGGTAGAATCTCCACGTTCAATTTTTGGCTAAAATCCAGTGCTTCCTCCACCTACTGGGTACGTGTAGAGAAAGTAACAAAAAACACCCAAGTAAAGAGTAGAATAGGGAGGGGGATTTTTTGTGTTTGTTCGTGTCCCTGAAAAATGCTGAACTTAAATACCAAATTTGGTATTAAACCGACTGTTTGTTTTTGAGTTATACTGTTCATACACACACGGACACGGACGGACCTTCTTGTGGAGTCAGGAGATCATAAAATACAAAAATAAAAACAATATATATGCATATATATATATATATATCCAGTGAAACCCCGATCTCGAATTTTATTTATTATAACTCAGCGGGATAATCACGCGGTAAGCACTCAAATACGCGTTCGATTCCCCTTTAATCGGCCAATTTGACATTGGGTATTTCGTTGTTTTCACAGGTCGGTAGGTGGATGCTGTCTCTCATTTCATTGTCTTTCAGCGCTTCAGGACTCAACAATGTGGTCGTTGGTGTGTAGCACATGCGCTGGATGCAGTTTAAGGAGAGAACGGTTTCTTCTTTGGCAAGGAACCTTAGACCGAATCTGTCCATCCAATAGGTGAACATCGAGGATGCGTTCGGATGACGCTCAACCTGGAAGAATTAGGGACCCTTCTGCACTGCACTTGATGCCATCAGTTCTGGCCTCTCTTCGTATTCCATCGCCTTTATGGCTTCCTCAGGGTGGTTTAATAGGCGTAATAATCCTTGCATTGACCGCTTCGCTGATACCCTCCTCCGCCTCTAAAGCCCCCAATCTTATCATCTATAGATAGGTTGTAGAGAAAGTAATCAAAAAGCCAAGCATTTTGCAACACAATTGCATGTTTGTGCATGTTCTAACTGCAATATTAATAGATTTATTATTCCTAAATTCTGAAGCGTCTTTTGATACATCGATACCGCTCATGGTTTTCAAATGCCATTACGTTGTTACAGAATCCGCATCTCCATTGTATATGCAAATTACGTGGACATTGAATGTTTATAATGAATTAGCATAACATATAGCCTCTTTGCGTCATTCTGCCTTGTTTCTAAAACCAGTGGCACATTGCTTTTTGTATAGTAACGGCAGAAATAAAATTATATATCACTATTTAACGGTATACTTAATAGCTACTAAATATTATGTAGAGGAAATCCAGATTGAAAAAGCTACTATCATTAAATAAATTGAATACTTTTATGTTTGCCATGAAGAATATAGAAAAAATTAAATAACAGCCCAAATCGTTTTGAACTGATAACATCAAATCTTTAATCTATCACGTTTGCTGCATTTACTTGTTTCTCTCTACACCAATAAATCCATCTCCTTTCAGGAGAAGGAATGAATCTTTTTCAAACAAAAATATTGCTGTATCATAATCCAGTAGGTACCTCTGCCGGAATGTGGTTATTTTGTAAACTAGTTCGCCATAAATATACATTTTATTGTATTCCTAAATTATTTCGTTTCCCACCCACATTTACTACATCAACAATGTGCGTAGCTTGTTTTTATTTTCAAGAGGCTTTTAGGATTAGACAGGTCTAAACAGTAAAAATGCATCTTTATTAGAAACCTAAGGTGATGTGGTAATTCATTATCTTTGAGAGGTTTGTTACCTTTCTTTCCAGCGCAACATTATTGCATTCATGTGTGTTCTCCTTTGACCAAATGAAACTAAGAGCACACATACTATAATCCGTACGAAACGAGAAGAAATCTGAAGCAAGCCAATGGAGCGCCAGCAGGAGCGCTGGGTTGGTAGATGGTTTGTGAGCGTGACGGAGAGACGAGACAGACAGCGTGAAGCACGATACTGCCATTGTAGCATACACATTAAACCCGATCACTTAGCGCGGAGTAGAGGGGTATGTTTTCATCACGCTACCTTTCAAACTAATACGATAATACCAATAATAAAAATTATGTGAACATGGCAGTAAATGCAACCAGCATAATTTCAGTTTAGGTGCATGACATATAGTGAAGTAGTTAAGTAAATTAAAATTTTCTGTATTAGAAATTATAAAAACGGATTATCCCAATGATCTGGCAAGACCGAACGTAAACACAACACTGCTGATGATGGTGGTTACAATGGTCAAGTTCTTTCAGCAACTATCATAAATATCTGCTTTGACACATAACTAAACAACCAAACATCATAGAGAAACGGCTTTTGGACAGCCTGATTCAAAAATTTTAGCCCTGCTCAGCTATAATACTATAAATGTTGTGTACTTAACAACTTTTAACAGGGCAATTGAAAAGTAGAAACCGTAGCCTACAGCGAGACCACGCGGCTCTTGAACTAGGTAACTTCGCTCTAGCGGTATTGGCTGAGCGACTTTCACCAGCGTTATCTTCCTCCGCCTCGATGTCTTCTCGTTTTGTACAGATTATAGTCACTAGCAATTTGCATAGATGGCTCAAAAATCTGGAAAAGGTAGTGGATGTGCCATATTAGCAAGTAAGAGACAAATGCACAAACTGCCTGATGCTTTATTTACATTGCCGTTTGTGAAAATTCCAACACCAAGAAAGAATTTCCAGAATAACTCCAAACTTGGTGAAAGTGTAGAAGAGTGTGCAAGCAAAAAGTGATTGAGTTTGCAGAGAAATGGGTTACACCTAGGCCGAGGAAAGCCCTCTCGTGTCGATCCGACAAGGTCAGTGTTGCGCTCAGTGTAGTCAGTGCAGAGCTGTAAAACAAGATGGAAACAAGTCAGTGCAGTATGCCTCGTCGACATCAAAGGGAGTCATATCGGCATATGAGCGAGTTCGAACGGGTCAGACTGCTTGGTCTCCAGGAAGCGGGTTTTTCATACCGTGACATTTCGGCTCGTGTAGGGCATGCTGCTACGACAGTGATGCGTGTGTGGAAGCACTGGATAGATGAAGGTCGTACGTAGCGAAGAGCGGGTACTGGAGCACGGAACATGACCACAGCACGGGATGACCATCATCTTGTCCGCATGGCCATAACGGACACTACAGCTTCATCCACAGTGTTGATTCGACGCTGGAGCACTGCAACAGGTGTGAACTTGTCTGCATAAACGGTTCGTCGCCGTCTGCTGCAGGTTGAGGGTTGCATGCATGTCATTACGTCGACTTCCATTGTCCAGAAACCACAAGCTCCTCCGACTGCAATGGGCACGTGAACACCGTTACCGGGGTGCTGAGTAGCAAAATGTAAGCTTTTCGGACGGGTCCCGCTTCAGTGAGTCCGACAGTGATGACCGCATACACGTCCGGCGGTACCGTGGTGAACGCAACCTGGAGTCCTGCATTTTTGAGCGGCAGGGTGGACAAACACCAGGTGTGATAGTTTGGTGCGCCATTGGTTACAACAACCGATCTCGCCTCCTATGAACAGCAACCGGTACCTAACGGTGGTTGTATAGCGTGAGATAGTCCCCTACTTCAAGTATCTCCACAGACCACATTTCAACAGGACAATGCCCGGCCACATATTGCGAAGAATATACAAGCCTTCTTCGAAGAGCGAAGGGTACCGTTGCTTCCCTGACCTGCACGTTCGCCTGACATGTCGCCAATCGAACATGTCTGGGATATGGTTGATCGCCACCTGGTGCGTCACTGTCCTGTTAGTAACCAGTGTCGCGGATTTGTGGGCTCGAATACAAACTGCGTGGAGGGAAATCCGACATGAACTTATTCAGAACCTTCTTCATTCAATGCCACGGCGTATAGCAGCTCTAATTGCAGCGCATGGAGGCCACACCAAATACTGAACATTAGGGCTCAAAGGTCATGTATGGATTTGAAAGTTAAGTCATTTGTTACTTGTCATGTACCTAACCTGTGGTATTATATTCATTGAATTAATGCGTTTCCTTCTCGGTGTTGCAATTTTCACAAACGGCAGTGTATATTTTCGTGTAAGTTACACGCACCAAAGTATTCTCTGTTACACTCCAAAACAAGTAATACAACAATTTCATTTTTCTTACTCCACGAGTTCCATAACAACAATCAAAAACCCTTGGACTACAGACAACTCAATACAGGATATTCAGCTATTTCAGCTACACTCCAAAGGAAAGGAAAATAAGTAATCGTCACCTCGGTACCTTCTCACCGTGATTAGTAGACAGTGAAGAAGCTGATGTTGCAGCCAAGTACAGGTGCATATATTGCCAGTCCAGTCCAATTTCCTCACCGAGATCTCATTTCAACAATAACCAAGAATGTAAAAGACCATTGGATCAAATTCTTGACTGACAGCAAGCCCAATAAACTTCACGCAATCATAACAAAACCAACCTCTATACTTTACACTTCAATTGCAAAGAAGAGACGTGGTTAAATTAAGAAGAATAAGAATTGGTCACACAAAGTTAACACGTTCATATTTATTTTCTAGAGAGAAACCACCCAAGTGTTCTAACAATAAAACATATCATCGTTGAATGTTCAGTGTACATAAGATAGAAGCAATTTAAAAATATCAAATGACATATGGAAAGCACTAAATGACACAAAGTATATTTCTGAGGTTAAGAACTACTATTTCACTGTAAAACCTCTTGTAAAGTTAACTTCTCCATTTTTTGCATTATTCTAATTATTGTTACTTAATTGTTATTTAATGGAATATACTTGATTTCCATAATGTTGTACACATAAGTTTTAAGTATGTATTGTATTGCATTGTCTTTGTGTATTTTATGTGGTCGCGTTATAACCGCGCACTTGTGCGACCTAAAATACATAAATTTAAAAAACTTATTTCTGCTTCGCTTTGAACCGTATACTAAGTAAGTTACTCATAGCCATAAAACCCAATTCCTAAATAGACTATTCCATTCCACACGTGCAGTTTATATACAGACATCATATTGTTGTCATTCCTCAAACATCTCTTGCTTCTTTGGCAGCCAATCAAGTGAGAATCAAGTAGCTCCCTGTGACCTAGTGCAGGCGTGTCTCAATAGTAGACTTGGGTTAAAAACATCATAGCAATGCTAATTTTGACTGCATAGTTATAACAGCCAGTAAATTGCATGTTTCTCTTCCAACATCTCTCTATAGCTACTCGCCTTACGTTAACCACAGTGAATGCATTTCTTGAAACTAAAAACGCGATATTGTTGAACTTTCTTCAGACGAATTCGAAACTACCTTGTTAATTAAATTAACTCGATGACTTCATAGTATCTAGCTTATTACGTTTGAATACGCAAATCCATTGCATATGTTATATCTAAGACACACTGAGAATATGTTGGCTAAATTCCCGAAAAGGCTGGTTGGCAACTCTCTTGCATAGTCGTTATCTGTAAGTCTGGCAAAGGTGCATATTTAACATTTTAAAAGCGAGATATTAAACACTCTGCACTACGATGAAACCCCTAAACCATTTATTTAACTTTTTCAGAGAACCAGTACCAACCTGTGGGGAGAATGGATGGGTGTGATGCATGGTGATGAAATAGAGTATGTGTTTGGACATCCACTCAACATGTCCATTGGCTACAACGACAAGGAGAGAGATCTCAGTCTACGCATGATGCAGACCTTCGCCAGATTTGCTCTGACAGGGTACGTTGATACTTTAAGGTTTCATAGGGCAATGTATGCTTATAATTTCAAAACATTACTACTTCAAAAGAGTATAGTAAAGACTCTGGTCATGAGACCTCTCTTAATACAAGTATAAGACATTTAAATTATTTCCGACCAGTAACTGCTGAACTTCAGCGAAAGCTGCTGAAGGAGATTCTGTGTTGGGATGAGCAGCAATACTTAGGTCGTTATTTTAGTGACATAATTCAGGTACAACATATTTTTTCAAGAACCAGTTAGCAAGGAGCTATTCAAAGTAAAGGTATATCAATTATTCTATTATTCTATAATGTAATTTCTCTGCGTTGAAGAAATGCCACATAGACCATCTTCAGAGGGCAATTCTGAATGCCGTTTAGGTTCCTCTGATGTAAATCAACAGCGTTTCTAAAATATGAGATTGTTTACCTATTTATAATTGCAGAAAAACCTAGCTATATACTCTATTAAATACATTTTATGGATCATGATTTTCTTGTCACAAGAAAATGGCATTATATCATGATGCTGTAAAACCTATAGGACTTTTCTCAATCACCGCCTGACCGCGAGGCTCCTAAAGTGAGACCAGCAGCCGTATCTTCAAGTTGACAAGTAACCCTAAGAATGATTATTACCTTCTCTCCACCTATCTTTCTATAGTGGAAAGTCAGGCAACGGCCAGAGGATAGATGAAACCATGAGCTGGAACTCTTATGGAACAGTTTGGGTGAAGGGATTGTTCGTTGGAAGAAGGAAGAGCAAAATAGAAATAATCCTACGAAAAAGTGTTTTATCTAGAATGCTCAGCTACTCGTGATTACGAAAACAACAAAGCAGCATTTTATTTTATTTAGAATTACTTTAAACTTATATAAATGGAGAACAGTCGTCGTGTTATTAGTATCTGCAGTGCGTAAAACAGAAGAAAACTAAGGGCTCCATATTAAGGAGAGGTTAAATGGCGAAAAAAGCCAAAAATAGCACTTTTAGTTTTTCACGCAATCTTATTAATTGGAAGTTTCTGTCTAACTGGGCATATAACATACCATTGTATATACGATACTTATATTTTAAATATACTTTTAAAATGGTACTGCCTCTACGAATTCTGCACCACTTCAACGAAAACGACGTCTACACACTTTGGAGTAGAATAATAAACTTTAACCTATCTTTAGGAAACGTTTAGTTCTACAGATTGATACCCCTGTTAAATATGGCAGCTTCTGCGTATCAACCATGGTTTCTTTCTTTGCAAATATATGTGAGTTTATTTTATTAATTTTGTATTTCAAAAACCTCTAAATGTTATTATGGATCTACCTTGGTATTAATTATGATGAATGATTCATTGTCTAATTTGCACTTACATGTAATTTATACAAAGTTTACAATACAATGGAGTTGCTCTCCTTCTCAACATTCCATTTTATATATAATGGGGAAGTATAATTTTCCATTATTTTCTTTTTGCCTTATTACCCTTTTCCGTATTATCTCCAAATTGCTTCACGTCTCTTTTAACCACTTTAACCTAATGTTTTCTAAATATCTTCTTGCTTTCTCCACATATTCATTTGATCTTGAATTAAAAATCTTCCTAACTTTTAACTCTATTGCTAAATTTTTCCATTTCTCTAGTATTAAATTCTCTCTTCCTTTATCCGCGTCCTCGCATTCCATAATATAATGCCAATTGTCATGTAATCCATTACATTTAGTACATCTCTCCCCCTTCTTCTCCCTGTTAGACCACTTAAACTCATTACACCTGTCCTCGTCCATGCATACCCCCATTTTAGCCTCTTTGTGGCATACTTTGAAGCTTTCTTTTCCCTGTTTTAAAATATTTATAATCCATTAAATTTCTCAAAGCTATTTCCAGAAAATTCAAGATATAGATTTTATTTCTCAAGTAAATATATTTAATATAGTATCTTAATCAAAATCGTTACAGCCATTTTTTAGAAAATAAAATTTTTCAAAAAAATACTCCATCTAAAGGATAGTTTGAGTTGGGGGATTTTCTTGAAAGTCATGTTGCATCTTTGGAAGGTACTAAGCCTAAATACCAAGTTTACTGTTTATTCGTCTTTTGCTTTTTGCGCTATGCTGTTCGCAAACACACACACACACACACACGGAACCTATTTCTAAATATGTGATGTGATGCATTAACATGACTTTCCCTACCCTCTATAGTTTATTAGTGTGTACACAAACTATTCTTACTAAAGTAGTTAATGCAATATGTGCTTTTAACCTCACCAAATACATCATTATTTTGACTCATAGAAACAGCAATCACTTTGGCTTGTTTCACGGGAAAACACTTCTTAACATTAAAACTGATTTCTCTCTTACTAAGCATAATAAAAGTCTTAAAATGTAAGCAGTGAAAGTAAAATAATGAACACTAACTTGAAAGTAGTAGTATAACAAATAATAAGATAATGAATTCATAAAATGAAACAGTCCTACGAAATTGGTTCATTCACCACCCCTACAAAGCAAAAGACGCTGAAAGAAGATTCACAAAGGTATCTTTTAAGAAGTTGCCATAGATGTTTATATTTGTTCACAAAATCACAGAAGTAAATTGACTTCCCAATGTAAACATTCAAATGTTTCATTCGTAGAAACAAGCGCTTGCGAGAAAATAAAGAAACAAAGCAGAATCTCATAACTCCATGCATGCCCGTTAGATGACAATTCGGAAAAGTGTAAAATTAAAACATGGAATATTTCTAAAACGATTTACGCTGCGAAAAAATTGCTAAACACAAAATGTGTGTTTTAATGAGCTCTATATTTTTTCTATGTATTTTTATCTATCTATTATGATCTTCTAGTTATACAAATGTTTACAAAATTCAATCAAAACAGAGGATTTCACAAGCTATTCTTAGAAAATTCAAGATACACATTTTATTTGTCACGTGAAATGTTAAATTTGTGACATTTTAATAAAATTAGATCTGTTTATGAGAAATTCGAAATTCCGAAAACTTTTCCATGTAAAGGGTAGTTTTGGTTGGAGAGATCTTATTGGAAATCCTCGTGCCCCGTTTTTGGAAGATACTGAACCTAAATACCAAGTATGATATTTATTCGACTTTTTGTTTTTGATTTATGCTGCTCACAGACACATACACACACACACACACACACACACACACACACACAGACGGGCATTTTTCCCAAAATGCTTATTTGGATTCAGGCGGCCTCAAAGCATTTATTTCCGGTGAAATCTCGATATCGAATTTTTTAATGGAATGCAATACCTCCCCTACCTGATATGTACGTGGTAGAGAAAGTACAAATGTGCACAACATGAGTATTATTGTTTAATAACATCACAACTACGCATATTAACAGCAATTCATCCCATCATTTTTGTGTTATTTGTGTAATCTGTTATTTTTCATTCGTTTATACCGAAAGGTACATCATGTAGAACTATTTTAAATCCAGAATTTCTATCAAGATGAAAACTGAGAAAAGCGAAAAGCGAAATATTTGCGGTGCACGTTTTAGGTGATTCACCCTTCATATAGTGCAGAGTTTCAGTGTGTGATATATAAAACATCTTCTTTGGACAAAATCGTCTAGAGTATTCCAAGGTAGAATTTATTATTTGCTACACATCCAACCATACAACAAATCCAGCATGCTACATTACATTTGATTCCCATGCGTCATGCCGCATTGTACAAAAGGGCAAATGATGTTTCCAACTGCATTCTATATGCAACCTATTGTTGAATCAAAGGGGTTTAACATGTCTGGTGCGTTGAATACACAGTAGATTTTTTATATTTGCTTTTATGCTTCCTAATACCTACGTTCTGAAATCCAAGCCAAATAATTGTATCGACTCATAAAACGTCGTTTACATGAAACCAAAATTCAAGTATTGCAGCTCCGTGCTTGCTCGTATAGAAACGTAACTCCATTATGTGAAGGAGCAGGTGAAGTTTCGTTATTTTATTATTTTCTCAGAAAGTAAAGTTAAAAAGAATGGTTACATAGTCTTTAAAATAAATTTATCTTATCTCAGTCTTACACTTTTAAATCTATTTTCTGCATTCTAATGAGTTTTATGCGTAAAAGTAAGCACAAGATGTTGAAATTACTAGGTATGCATTTTAAACATTCCACTTTGTATTTCAAAGTACATTTATAGTATTTACTTTTCCCCTCTTTAGTTAACTGCAAGCAAATTATGTTAGTTTATCCGCCTCGGCCGTATAAAACATGTTTATTTCGTCGTTTCTAGCAATCTAAATACCGGTGTTAATAACAGCAGTGAATAAAATGCATAGCTGTAATCTTTTTATTTTTCATTTCTGAACGTAGACTTCAAATTATACTAACATAAATAAATTCCCAAACATTATATAATAGATTCTCATCCAATAATGTTCCTTTAACACACAAGATATGGACAAATTATGATGGTTTGCATTTATTTATCTTTTCTGAAAGACATACTGGAATAATATCTTGTGAACTCCCTTCAGGTTCCTTCGTACTTCCACTCAAAAATGACTTGTACTGTTTTATAACACAGAAAACCAAACATTTTTTGAATCAATGTATTCATAGACTCCGAGTGTTCACTGGAACGTCTTGAAGAATAAATACTTTTCCCTTTTCCGTACATATAGTGACAGGCATGGAGAATGTGACTGGGGAAGTAACTCAAGAGTAACAGCTCCTATTCCAGCTTGATGGCCCATTTATTGGGATCTAAAGAAAACATAGTTGATTAGTTACAATACATTAAGTTCCCCTCAGTCTTACCTTCAGGGATGTGTCGTGTACTGACGAGGAGGGATGGTGCCCAAAGTGATGACGGACCGTGTGTCGTCGTACAAGCCTACCATATGAGAACCATCTTCAAATAGGCATCATGGCCCTTTATATAGATCAAGGTTGCCTAGGCGTATCTCATTGCCAAATATAGTGTGCCACCGCTCTAGGTTTTAATTATGTCAGTCAATAGTAACCAAGTACTCAAATTGTTCTAGAACAACCCTACTGACGCATGGCAGACCGGAGGTTAGCTTGGTGCTGTGCAAGTTTGCATGTGGAAGCTGGTGTAATGGTAAAATCCATTGGTATTGTCATAGGAAATGGTTAACCCTTACGTTCCTGTTTCATATTGCAAGCTGCTAAATTCAGCAACTTCAGCAAAGAATGGCAATTTGCCCAAAAACAAATTAATTCTGTAATTCCAAATAAATGTCCGTAATGTAACCTAATTCATTGTACCTCTCGTCAGTATATTTGACAATATTTCAATTTACACTTACACTACCTGGCATCAGTTTTAGTTTATTTATATCCATAATTGATGCTGCCATGTTCCCATCCAGCAACGATAAACCGATATATTTCATTCAAATAGTTACTCTGACTTACGTTTTCGTACTGAATAAAATGATGTATGGCACATAAGATTAAAATGTATTTACAATTTCGTGAAACCTATCACCCTCGGCAAGTGTCGGATGTTAAATTTTACACCCAGTATTAAAATATGATTTAATGTCTTATACCATAAATTACTATTATTTATAGTTTACTAGCTATTAATACTTTTAATTGCAGAAAACCAGTGCCCGATGACGTGGAGTGGCCACCATACACAAAAGAGCAGCCTAAGTACTATATTTTCAATGCGGAGAAATACGGCCTGGGAAGGGGACCTCGCACCACAGCCTGTGCTTTCTGGAACGACTTTCTGCCGCGCCTGAAAAATCATCCAGGTGAGAATCACAATAAAATCCATGGTTTTAATCATTCGTTTTGCATGACAATTATGTTCATGATGTTGCAGCCTGTAAAATTAAACGCAGAATTGATTGATATTGACACTTCGTTGATGTAGTTTGATTATTCTTATAACTGTCTTTTTACTGATGAGGTAGAGTAAAAATTTATTTAGTATAATTAGTACACCGGATTTCTAATCAAAGGTCTATAATAATTTAGGATAAATAAATAAAATTTTAGGGATTATCTATATCTTTAATTATTATAACAATTTATTTTACTGTATTTCCTATCAAAAATATTGAAGATCGAGAAAAGTTCACTATTTGAATGTGACTTTTAAGAATAGTAAGGCAGCATCGACATTGTCTATTGAAATAATAATTGGATATCACATTCATCTTATTAGCGAATTCTTGGGAGTATACATTGTACAGACAGTGCTTATTGTTACTAACACTCAATTCTAGTTCTGTCCTGATGTCTTTGTTACAGATTCTGACTACGGCTGCACTGGGGAGATAGTCGACGTGAAGACTTTGGGAATAGAGAACTCGGCCGAATTGACCTGCGGTGACCCGGTTTACGTCTTCCTTTTTACATTGATCTTGGCTCTGTGCATCGGCTTCCTATAGGCATACAGGAACGAATTTACTGAGCTTTACAACAAATTGAGAGCTGCATGGTCTGTAATATCTACGCTGGAGCACCCGATTGCACTTGGCAAGAGGCGGAATGATCAGTTACGTCAACTGCTAGTTTCTTCTACCACTCCTTTATTGTCCTCCTGTCTGAAATACTCTCAAATTGGGTGATAAAACTCTTCAGTAAGACGGTTAGACATAATATTTCCAGAGACCCCAAACCTTGATGCTTTTCGTTTTTATTATTATTGGGATTATTAAATGATGTGCTCGCTTGGGCAAATGGAACGTAAACAATCATAGCTTTAAATACACTCCTAAGTTCTTAACGCCAGAAATTGTGGTGTATCAGGAAAAAGGAACAACTCCATCATCGCATGAGAAGAGAATCGCCTAGGAAATATTATACAATAATCAAAATTTATAAACTATATTCATAATATTGGGTGAATTTTTTCCATTCTTAAGCAGTACATCGTCTTGGCTTTCAAGATAGGTTTGGTGTCCAGTAAAATCACCGTAGAACAATCGGGCAAGCTTAGGCTTCTAAATATTAGTGAGCTGTGAATTTATTTTTTCAGCTGTTTTGTATTAGAATGAAGTAATATACCTGCCACGCCAGTGCAATATTATTTTAAAACATTAAAGAGCATCACAGGGCATTTCTTAATCCTGGAGCATTCAGAGAAAGGACTTTTAAATAAGGCAACGAATAATTCAGAGATCAGGCCTTTCCATAGAAAATGGCTGATTTACAATTTGTACTTGCAAAAGATGAGCATTACCGAAATATTAACTTAGGTAAGAGGCGTAGATTATTTCTTACAGCGTTAAAACCGATTTGTAATATAAATTCTAAGATCGCAGGTTCGATCTGACGAGTATGCAGTGCCTGTTGCAATTAACAACTTATCATATTAGCAAACGGAAGGAAGAAACGAAACTATTTACTAAATAAGTCAGTGAGTATATGAATACCTGAAGAGAGGAGGAAACAAAGTAGTTTTGAATTTTTAAACAATGGCCCTAGGTAAAGAAGGCCGGTATACTAGGGTGTTTCAAATAACGCAGTAAAGATATGTAAACACTGAAGAGAAATATAAATGAAGTTATCTCAATGCATCCAAAGGTAATCATTCTGGGTGTAAATTACTACAACTACGATATTTTATTGTTGTTTGCCGACTCGGGATCAAGATACAGGTAAAGTTGATACAAGTACTCACTACTTGTCTCACTTTACATAAAGAGATTTTAGTCCGTGTAATTCCAAAACCTCACAAAAGTTTAAGATCACAAAGGAACAGAAATACAATATCTACTGCCGTTGTCGTGTTAGAGACAAGTGACGTGTTATCCAACATTAATAGCAAATCATTAGCTTAAACTAAACATGCCTTTCGTCTCCAACATGAACATTCAAGAAGTATTAATTAAAAAGCTAAAAACGCTTCCTATAAGTGGCTTTGTCATTTTAGCTAAGCGCAGACTTTACTTTTTGTAAAGATGGCTGCAGCATACAAAACATTTTATTTTTTCAGAACGTTACTAGGAGTCTACACTTTGAGTCTAATTACTGCGAGTTCTCCTGCGTACAGGAAATTATTTTAAGCGAACAAATTTCTGTGGATAAGAAGGGATAATTAGAGATTACGCTTTTGTGAAAAACTTTTGTAGAACTATAACAAATGGGTATATAACAGTATATCATACTCAACCTGTACACGAAAATAAGTAAATCCGGCACTACCCTGTATACTTCTTCAGGCAAACCATTTTCATGAATGAGATTAAGTAATTCAAGTGCAAAACATTATATGTGTACTTGATTATTTGCTGACTCTACGAAATTATTTTTCAACAAATAATGTTTCTTTTCATAGTTAATTTTAAAATTTATGATGCTGATAACCCTCAAAACTCCTCAAAAATTCGTGTAACTTATTTTAAAATAATTTTTAAAATTACGGATTCGTTGTACAGAGTGAGCCAAAAGACTCCAAACCGTATGCGCAGTGTTTTTCCTGTCCGCGTCCTCGGCGCTCGTTGCCATCTGCCACCATAATAGAAAGGCGCGGATGAAACCATACAACATTTTTAAAACTACTTTTAAAGATTTTACTTACCAACTTTACGAAAAGAGATGCTGAAACTGGCCACCGTCATTGTCCATATATTTTTGGCACCTCTTTAGGAAACTATCCATCACTCGCCGTAGTTCACGTTGAGAAATTTCCTTGCGGATATTTTGTTTTAATTCTTCCAGGGTGTTTGGGTTTGTCTTTTAAAGTTTATGTTTTAAGTTACCCCAGAGGGGTATTTTATGATCAATATTACCGGCTGCGCGATGTTTTTCCAGCGGGCGTGTGGAAACATGATAAAAACATGATAACACACTGCTGCTATAAACAAACACGCTGTTGTGGTTTTGCTGTGCAGTGTGAAGTGCAGTATTTAGTTGACGGTGATGTGATGTAGTTCAGTTATTACTAATTATTATTTTGTCCTGTACTTAGTCACAAAGTATATTATGGCTCAGTATATGTTTTCTACTGCACAGCGTGTATTTATTTATGATTTGTACGTGTTAACTCGGTCAGCTCGCCAAGTGAAAGTACGATTTGCAGAAAGATTTCCAGGTGTAAAAGTTCCAGGCCGTACAACAATCCATGGACTTTACAATAAATTTCAAGCCAGAGGAAGTGTTCAAGCTAAGAAATCTAAAAGACGGTGTTCGGTTCTTACCGAAGAAACATTAGAAGACATCGGTCAACGTTTGGAAAATTTCTCCCAAAACTTCCAAGATAGATAGTTTCCTAAAGAGGTGACAAAAATGTATGGACAACGACGGTGGCCAGTTTCAGCATTCCCTTTCATAAAGTTGGTAAGTAAAGCCTTTAAAAGTAGTTATAAAATTTTTGTATGGTTTTAACCGCGCCTTTCTTTGATAGCAGCAGACAGCAATGAGCGCCGAGGACGCGGACAGGAAAAACACTGCGCAGGCGGTTCGTAGGCTTTTGGCTCACCCTGTACTTCGGCAATTCTCTAAATACATCACTTTTACTACCTCACATTACTTTCAACTAACGAAAGAGAAAGAAACATTGCATTTTAACCAATCATAGTTGTACATTACTACCAATTTGTCGTTATTATCTCTTCCTTTTCCGTAAATAATCATTTAACCTGTGTTGGAAACAATTAAACGGGATCAGTAAATCTATCATAGCCATTTCCAAAGCTTTATCCTGCTTTATATACACTTTCAGAAGAAGACGAAAGCCATCGATATCCACTGTCTGTCCGTCGCTCTGCTTAAAATTTGATTTTAATTCGTAACTTTTTTATTTGCGCTTAAATATTATTTGTTCTTACTTATACTTATTATATTTTCATTCATAAAATATTTTAAGTTCTACATGAATTTCGATATTTACTAAATAGTACAGAGACGTTGAAATCTTCATATCTAATCGATAAAATCAGAACTTCCAATATTAATACCGAGTATCACAATAGGAAGTTTAAGTTATTTATTAATAACTTATGCTCTAAACTACAGGGACCTTTTTTAAATTATGTTTTCATAAATACATTTTAAATTCATAACAATTAATATATATATATATAATCCCTTAACTTCCAAGTTTTAAGGTACGGTTTATGGAATTTTATTAAATATGTTTTGTGTTTATTTATGTGCTTAGCACATCCTCACACGAGATTTCAAGCTGGCAGCTGGCTAATGTCATAGATGAGATGTAAAATTCTCTATATATTTTGGGCTAAACTTCTCAGAAAAATGGGCAGTTTTTTTAACGTAATGAAGCAACATAATTTATATGTGCGTAAAATAAGGCCATGATTTTCGAGTGATTATAGACATGATTCAACGAATACTGTAACCATAAGTCTTCTAATCAAAGACGTTAATTAAAGTTTGGCATTTGAGTGATTTTGCAGAAAGCGAGGACCAAAGGTAAACCTATATTTTTAGTGCTCAACAGAAAAGTGTTTTACACTTTTAAATTGCATTACGTTTGCACTTGAGTGCTCTGTAAGATTATTAAGGTTATCCCTCATTCGCGGTTTATAGCTAATCGCCTCGTACAGTATCAACCAACTTTAAGCTATGTGACGTCAGCGAGCCCCTTCTCCTCTCTACTGGCTCTCAGAAGTTTAGGGCAGGAGGGGAATGGGGTTGTTGCTGTTAGTAAAGAGCTAGCAGAAAAAGCAGAATTTATGTTGTACTTTTTACTTTGTACTTTTGCCCTTTTAACACAAAGGCCTGCCCTTCATTTCCCGCCCCATCCCTTGCTTACAAAATTTAGAAACAGTGTTAAGACACACGTAATTGAGTCAGCTGATTCAGACGTTTAAACATTGACCGTTGACATGAAGCATTAATGTCTCAGTGAGCAAAACATAAGGATTTTATGATGATACAGGTACCAAACACGTTTTCATTTGGTTGTCATTTTTACGAGCATGGGAACAAAGTCAAGAAATGCAAAAACAAAAGCTAGGGAATTTCCTAAAACATATAATCCGATGCGGTCTTCGCAGATTCTCTGTTTTGAGCGCTAATAATTTATAAATAAACCAACTATTATCAGTTGGCATTCACAAAGTTATTTCCAAACAAATAAGCAAAATCTAACATGCTGCTCTGAAATCCATGAGCACTGATAAGCTCGAAATACACATGACATTATTTAACTTATAATATATTCACAGTTGCTGCTCGGATTTCAGAATTCTGCTGGCACCGTTAGCATTATAATAATGCTATCAAATGACCGAGGAAGACTGTTGAGAAGTGGTCGTTGACGCCTGCAGTATTCGACCACCCGCCACTCTTCCCTGCTGGAGAAGTTGTCGCCCAGTCACGGCGACACCATTTGGACAGAGTTAATGCCAGGAGGTGTGATTTTTTAAAAAATCATATGTTATAACTGTAGTGTTACCAAAGTTTTAATTATTTCGGCTCTATAAATACGTCGGTATTTCGTGGTTTCATACTAAATAGAAACAAATCGTTTTATCATTATTGGTTTACTTCATCAGCCGTTACCAACAAGCTAGAACTATGCCAAGCTTTTGATATACATAATATTTGTTGTTTGAATATAAGAACTCCGGTAGAATGACACCAAAGGAAACATTAATGAAGTTTGGTTTTTGTTGCTCTTGCATATGATGATTTGAAAGTTATAAGATGGTGTGTTAACTAAAGTTATAAAGGCAAAAGTAGTGAGAACGAGAATACTGAATGTGGTAATATACAGGGTGGACCTTTTAAGTTGAGATGTACAATATCTCCAAAACTAAGCGTTGTAGAAACAAATGTCTTGAATAAAAGTTGCTTGATGAGGGAAAGTAAATTCGATTGGTCGTGTTTTATTTGGAGAGCGTTGTGATGGTCATTTTAGGGCCAATTTAATGTTTTTAAATGGGAACCTACTTTTTATGTTGTTTTCTCACTCCTCATAAAAACTAAACATTTGAATAAAGCACTTTGTAATAATAAAGAAAATTTTGAATGGCTGTGTACGAAGAGCGCAATGAAGGGTTTTACCATCCATGGATGGTCATTTGAGAGTCAAGTTACGTTTCGTAATTGGGAACCAACATTTTTTTTATTATGTTTCCTTATCCCTCATCACAAAATAAACAGCTTTTCATAAAGCATTTTCCAATAAGAAAACAACAATAAAAATGAAGGAACTCATTTAAAAGAATTAAATTGATCCTAAAATGACCATCATAACGTTCTCCAAACAAAACAGGACTAATGGCATTTACTTTCCTCCATAATATCAAACATCTTTTTATTCAAGACATTTCTTTCCACAACGTTAGTTTGGGAGATGTTGTACAATCTCAACTTAAATGGTCCACCTTCTATATTACAAAAATATTAAACCATCATCCTAGATATAGGTGGGAACTAGGTATAATCCATAAATATGACTCGAACAAATAGAATCTATGATTACAAATAACTATTAAAACGCAAGACATACGTGTCCCTGAGATACATACAGTTCATTTAGTTGTATTGCCTAAAGTAGCAGTTTAAACCCTTGATATGACAACTTCTCTACTTTTAGTACGTAGAAGGACGATCTACCCTACTGATGCGCTTATGTAATGGAATCACAGCTTTCACCTCTAGTAGAATACATCGTTACTGGCACATCAAGGGTTTAGAATAGACATCTGATATCCAAATCTTCTATTAATTTAAGCTGAGGGTAAGGCACCACGGCATGCTGTAGATATTTTTCCTATTAAATCACAAACCAGAAGAAAGAATCGTTACAGTAAACGGAATATACCTCCTTAACTGCATGTCGTTCTCCGTGGTCTAGGGGTATCATGATAGCCTCTAGCTTTCGAGGTCATGGGTTCAAACCCGGCGGAGGGCGATGGACTTTTTCGGGCGTAAAAATCCTTATCATGGCTTCTTTCGGAAGGAAAGTAAAGCCGGTGATCCCATGACGTATATTTACGGCACGTAAAAGTACCTCAAGTCTGACAAAGAGGCCTCTGAGCAAACTTTCCGGTCATTCACGCCCAATGTTTAACGGAATGCTAAGAACCATAATTAAAGAGCGTCCATAAATAAAACTCAACTTTATTTTTAACTGCATATTTATGACTGTAGCTTAATTAAATGTGCATGGCCATTTAAAATAAGCGCATGCTTCTACTTTTTATGCCGCTGTCATTCTGTATTATAAAAATGTTTAGATTCGACCAAAATTACATACATACATTGTGCAGCATTATCTTATATACATTCAATAAGATATAAATTTCCTGCTGTAAGTTGATGTATGTGACAGTAAAACTGTTTCATTGCGCTTTTTTATAAGGAACTTAACCTTCGCCATGTCAATCGTATCAACTAAAGGCGTATCGCAGCCGGCAGCACCTTATGAATCAGTAACCACTGATTCCAATAGAATACATTTCTCTTAAGGGGAACGAACGGTGAAAATAAGGCAAAAAAGGTCTGAAGTTATAATTTACGCTCTTTTGCTTCTTATAAACACAGATCCTCTAGAAAATGTTATCAAAAGAAATATGTTTACGGGAGTGAAGTTGAGGGAGTTAGTGATGATGTAAATAACCCTGAGTGTAGGTTGGGGTAGCACATATTTTGAGGGTTTTTTCTTATATTTCTAATATTTTTCCAAATTTTCTAGAACTGTTTTTGCTAAAATTGCTACACATATGTTAACCAGTTTATAAGTTTTGGATTCGAACAAAAAAACGCATTTTAATTAAAAATATACAAGTAGTATTTCCGGCCAGTGAATTTGAACAAATTTTACACTCGGTTGTAATATTAATTTAAGACTTCTGCAGGGTTTAAAATGCTCCTCACGACGCAGTTTTTAAATTTCTGAGTGAAACTTCGAATGTAGTTATTAGCTTGAGACAAATGTGTTACGCCTACGAGGTTCTTCCAAATTTGATACTTATAATATTTATTGGAAAAGCTGAAACTCACAATTGCAAAAATATATATTTTTAAAGGCAAATAATTAAAGGTGTATTTACCGAGCGAGGTGGCGCAGGCGGTAGCGCTTGTAACTAGCATTCAGGAGGTCGTGGATCCGATTCCTGCGGCGGACCTTCCTAACACACGGCTTTTTTTTCGAGGGTTTCTCAGGGTCGCTAGGCGAGTACTGGGAAGGTTAATTACATTCCCTGAATTTCCTGACTCTCCATTTCATCTCCTTTCTCATCTCATTCCCCTTTTATCTGCTTGGTTGTTTCAGAGCTGCAAGAATTGGTGTGAGTCTTTGCGTTGCATGCCAGAGAAAAAGGATGCTCTCTGTAACATTTTGTCTCCGGAATAGGGACGATCCCCGAGTTCCGGAGCCCCCAGGTGGGATATGCAAGCCTGCAGGAGGAGCCAGGTGTGCTAGCTGCCACTGGGGAGTTCAACGCGGGAAATATAGGGACCCTGCCCTCGGCTCTGTCGTGCCTCCTGATCCGGCCGCCTCTCCGTCTCCTCTCACCTCATCCCTCCTAGGGAGCCCCATTAGGGGTCTAGGCACAAAAGATCTCCTTAGGCTGGCGTGCTCAAGTCTCCCTCCGCTCCTGGTCATACATCATAAAGCAAACCTATTTTCTTGCTCAACAAGGAACATAAATAGGAAATGAGGTTTAAAAATCATGAATATCGCATCGTAATGGGCATTTTTATAAAATAACTTAAACTAGTATTTTAAAATGAATAACCCAGGAATTATTTAACATATATGTACTAAACTTTGCAATCGCACTTCTCTATATATACAAAAGATCTGGTGAAAGTTTCAAAAAAAAAACTCCGTAGAACACTTTGACTTTTGGAAAATACACGATTGGTTCCCTTAACCAGAGTGATCAATTGGGTAAAATATTAATTTGTGCCCTTCTAGTGCCTAGACTTCTGAGTTTGTAAACAAATATGAATCTGCGAGTTCAGTGTCAGAAAATAAACAAAAAATAAAGAAAACAATAAAACTGTTTAACAGAAGAAAAGTTAAGGACACTGGCTAACATTTTAGACGTTTAGCAAGAGAACCGTTTCAAAAGTTTAAACAAGTAGGGATCTCAAAGTTCCCTATAATTACTAAAACTCACACCCTACAAGTTTACCAGATCCCTTGTTTAGAAATGTGTAATCCAGACGCACAAGTGCGTTATTGTAAATGGTTTACTTTATCGATGAATCAATATTTAATTGACCGATAACTTTGTTCTTGAATAATATTTTAAATTAGATCAAGTAAACCGACGCAAATCTCGAAGCTAACAACTACAAAAGAAATAGAGGATATTATTGGGATATAAATCAAACGTGTTAACCATGAGTTTTCCGGGTAGAACATTTTACTTTCAGTATAGCCAGGACGATAACTCTACCATTCTCTCAACTGATGTAAGCGTTAAGACAGCAGAACTGAAGTGCAGATGCCGAAAGGAAAACACTACAAGAGTTGCCAAGTTTTATAAATAAAATCCTGTATTTCTATATGCATAAGATATTCGATTTTGCAGCACAATAAACAATCTTCAGAGACATGTCTTGGTTAAGTGTGAATTTTTCGGTAGGAATTTCAGCGGAATAATAAGAATAATCTAATGTATTCACGCACAACGCAGATGTCTTGAATAAACTTTTACTTTCGAGATGCACAGTGCACAAGATCTAGTGCTTACGGCACGTACAGAAGGCAGAAACTGACACAGCGTAACACACGTAGCCTTGAGTGGGTCTTCACCGTTAAGCTTTGCTTTGACTATCGGTGAATATTTGTTACCCTCGAAAACATAAGAGTTTTTGAAAGTTTAACGACCATGACGCCTTTTAAAAAATAGATACACTTAGTCAGAATATTGAAGACCGATGAAAGCGTCGGTATTGTATTAGTGATGAAAAATAGCAAGGAAAAGATAATTATGTAATCCTTTGGAGAAAACGACAAGTTGACATATGGTTAAGTTTTTAAATTACATAGCAAACATTTCATAAAACAAGAACATTATCCACAAGCCGAAAGACCTATTTTATGAAAAATATCCTTGCGAAACTAAACCACATAAGTATCTTACACATATCAGAAGTGCTACATTTCACTACTGAGCTTTGTCCCAGTAATATTCACGTTTCAAGAAATAGTGTCCTATTTTCCTTGCTGAACTGAAAGGTATTTACTGTCACAAGTTGGACTTACATCTCCCAACTACCGCATTAATTTACGCTTATAATTAGTTCTGTATAAATATTAATGAGAATATAACACAGTGCGTAGGGAAAGTCTTTCAAACAGTAAGGCAAGGCCGCCTGTTTTGTAAAACTTCATCAAGGTCCATAATTTCTGTTAACATAGAGGGGCATCTTAAGAGAGTTGCAATCTTTTTCGTTTAGTTCTTCTGGACCTTTTATCATAGTAGCCTTGTGCCAACTTCTAAATTTGTTTCATCATGATTTGAATTTGTTAAAGGTATTAACTTTAAAGCATTCACCGATCGCACGTTTGGAACAAGTTAACTTATGAACCAGTGCAAGTAATGCACTGCTATACAATGCTAGTAATCTTATGCGTGCTTCTCTAAGTTTATTGATATGTGGAATTGTCCCTTCCCGCAAGATTTAATAACTTTTTACTGGATTTTTGAATTCACTGAAAAAGTACATTAGTTTTCCTTCATTTTTTTATTTATCTGTTTATTTTATCTAAATGTATTACTAGTGAGGAAAATATAAATCCCTTATTTACGAAATCTGCTTCAAAGTTTCGGTTTTAAAATAATATTATCTAAAACTGAGCATGTAAGAAATTAGATGGAATGTTTAATTTTAAGGTTTAGAAATGGAGCTCCATATAAACTATACGGCAATAATAATTATACTGGACTGCCTGTAATGCCTGATCCATGTTTGAGTTGGGAATGAGAGGGGAGAGCGAATCGTGCAAAAGTACAGCTCAACTCATCTTCGCTGTATCTCAAGCAGCGATATTGTCTGCTCACGTGTGCTTATTTCTACAAGATTCTGCTGCACTTTCCAAATAAATCAGGCGAAACTAGCTGCTATTTTTGACACATTTTATTATTTCAGCTTTTTGTTAAACGAATTTTAAGTTTCGGCGTGATGGTTCTTACCTTGTACCTGAGTGCAAAGGAATTTTTGATACCCCAACCTCATTGTCTGTAGTTTAAGGATAAAGTCTTTTTTAATTTTTCGAGCTATTGTATCTTTATTTGAGCCACTGAAAACAAGAAAAGGTTATACTAAGCTTATTTGTATATCTACTGTAACCTTATGTACACATTCCAAACAAAACCCTATCATACCCTGCTCCTGAAATACCGGTTAGTGCAGACTCTCAACGCAGGCGCTGGACGACCTTGATGGAAGTGGTAACACTGGCGCAGGTTGCTCTGCTGGTGGTGGTTATTGCGGAGAGATTTCCCGTACGCAAGACACCTATACATATCACAATATGCACCATTTCTAGTTTTCTACTATATATAGCCGTTTGAATATTATTTTCGTAGGATTTTTACTCTTATAGTAAACATAGCAAAGTCTTTCAGAAAAAATACCTTTTTACATAGAATTTTTAGTGTCTGAGAAATTCTATCAAATAGTTATAAAACGTGGACTTGTTGATTAGACCAGCCAAATCACTCAAGATTACTTGTCTATATCTAATCGAAAAGTGATTGCAAGAGGACTCAATTGCATGTAACAACATAAGCTTGTAATAAATGTGAGATAATGTTTGCAAAAAGCACTCGACGATCCAGCATTTAAGATATTCACTGCTGTATCGTTTGTGTTACTTGCTATGACATTAATAAATTACTTGTTTATATACAGTAAGAGGCAATCAAGCCTCGAGACCAGCAGCATAGGTACGGAATGAAGAAAAAAGTTGTGTTTTTCAGAAAGGGCCGCTCATTAGAAACATATTTTAGAGGAATATAAATAATTATATAAGTTTAACACGAGTTTTGTAGATACTGAGCTTCCGTTCTTTAAAATGTACAACTTTCAATATATAACCAGCTATACTCAGTTCTGGAAAACACGACTGTTTTCCATATGGATTAATGTATATGTACCTATTCCTATTATAAGAAAAATATCTTGATTACTTGTATGCTGTTCTCATACTATGCTTGCAGTAAAACTGCAGGTGCTTTCAGAATTGTATTCATACTTCTACATAAGAACATTCCAAGTACCAAGTAAGCTCTTGGTGAATTAAATAAAGCAAAAAAGTGTTGATACTGTATGTGAAATGATATTAAATCTTCAAAAGTTAATTACAGTTCTAAAAATATAAATGTAAAATATATGAAGCTAATAAAATGAGCAAAAGACTACATTGATTTCTAAACTATTGTGAACTTCGAATAGGTGCAAAAGTGATATACTTGCACGCATGTTAAATGTTATTGTGATACATTACTGTGTAAGCTTATGTAACGACCTTGCATAATATTACTGTCGATGTTTATGCGTGATTTACTAAACATATCGCATTTTTAATGAAACATATAAAGGGATCATACTATATAGTTCATTTAAGAGATGAAAATAGCATAAATAAGTGGATATATACTAACGAATACATATCATTCAATGTCAGGCCTATCACACAGTTTATTATATGTATGCTATTTAATATTATAAAAGAAATTATTCTGAAAACAACCCGTTATCAGTTTTCTAACACATATATTGTTTGAAAATAAAACATAGTTCAAAACCATAAAAATAGATGGCTGAACATATTGTTGTTGTTATAAAATGCATTATTTAATGTGTGTACGTGATACTGTTTATGTATAAAAAGATTGTTTTGTACAACATAAGACACATTTTTGTAAATACTTGTTATGCGGTTGGTTGCGATATTTACTCATATCTGAAGCTTTAAAGTCTCTCAGCTTAAAATTGTGTAATTCAGAAACTTTGAAAGTTTGTTAGTAAACTTAATTTCGTTGCACTTGGATCGAGTGATTGCAAAAACCAGAGTACAGACAGTTCTGTTAGAAGTGGCAGTACATAAAGCTGTTTGGTACTACAAGTGCTACGGTATCAATTGCATACCGAGAGTCTAAGTTTAAGTATACGAGTTAGTTCAAAAAATAGATTCCCCATGTTGTAAATATTTTATTTTGTAACATACACATGAAAACTATACATGCCCGGTTAATGAAGTCCCTCACTACTGTTCGGTCCAAAGATCCTGAAGTTTCGCGAGAACCAATAATGAGCAACCGCGTTGTTGCCAAACTTCACTCCGCTTCGACAAAATGTTCCGCGTTTGTGGTAAATGCCATCGCAACTTATTGAATGCTAGAACAGATCCTATCACTGAAATAATTGAACAACAGTATTACAGTGAACTTTAACTCTCACCTGAGGTGGCTCATTTTGGTTTTAGTTATTGTTAGTCAAATCATAATTGCTTCAACTTGAAAGAAGTTGCCTCATAGACGTCGATACAGATTTCTGTCATTGCTCCGAGCGCACTTCAACCTTGGACTTATTGTATTACCTGTATCGTTTTAAAGCCATGCCATTTTGCCTGCACCCTTTACCAAGGAATGCAGTCTCATAACATTGTTTCAAATTCTTTTGGTTCTAAAAACATTTTCCCAAAAGCAATATATCTCCTGTGAGCCAAGGCCTAACAAGAGAATATAATGTTCTGGGCTGTTTCAGTTTCTTTCTTGCACAATCTGCAATCTAAGTTAACCGAAACACTCCCAACGTATTAAGGTGTTTGTTGTATAGGAGTATGTCCTGTGAAAAATGCAATAATTGTTCTCAGATGAAGTGTGTTATATTTAACTAAGATGTCAGCTCTGTTCTTACATGGTTTTCTAATAAACAGTTTGTTATGTTTGTTTCCTGGAGTTTTAAGCCAGGTTTTATGATGTTTTATTTTGGACCAGTTCTTTAAAGTCTCTCTTACTAAACATTGAGATATTCCTGGAGTCGGCTCTGGCCCAATAAATTCTGAAGCAGCTCCTTGTGTTGCAAGTTCAAGCTTTTAGATCCCTATCTACCTGACGTCCTGTATATCCTTTATCAAACAATGCCTAGTTTTCGTGCAAAGGAATTTTTATTGAATTGGGAACTTTGAATACTTCCTTTAGCATTTATATGGCACGGAGCAGGCGTTATTTTATGAAAATCAATACACTTGGTTCATCATATTGTGAAAGCATAACGGCAATTGTTCACAACATTCTTCTATCCTTTCTGCTTGTTGCTTTTCTATAATGTGAAAAATGCATGCGCGAACATGATACTGAGTTTTGAGCTCTACAAGTGACACCTCTACTGTCCGTATGAAGCAACGTGGCACCGCTGCTATTGGCTATAGTGCCGTATTGGTGACACGCCTCAAACGTCAGGAAGTTTGGACTCGATAATACTTTTCTACACCATAGGCGAGCACATTGAGCTGCTTGCTGAAACCCCTCACCGCTGTAAAGTTGCGGGTTCAAATTCATTCTCTGTCACAATGAGCAAGGTTTGATATTGCATGAGGCCATCATTCTCATTTCACGGTGAGCAGAAAATAAGTCAACGAGGAATCCAGTGCACGAACCCCTGGATTATGTCCCGAGCTATTCTAACGGGAATGTCCAACATCTCACCATTTCAATATCCTGGATTCTTCTATCCACGTTAATGTTCATTCGCAGAGGCTGTTGAGGGATTGGCGTCAACTCTACTTTCGTAAACACGGTTTTCAGACTATTTGCGTAAAGTTCCCTGTGGATATCGAGGTTTCAGCAGTTTATCCATTTGTAACTAAACATCACCCGCACTTTCTCTAATACCAGGTTTTCAATACATGTGCATCTGTCATAGTGCAGACCTTCTTATGACGCGAGCCCAGCGATTCACAAACAGCCTTCTTTTCCTGCCCCTCTCTGCGTGTGCGGATCTAATGATGTCCATTAGTTGCAGGCGATTGTTTAACCTTCTAATCATGTGCATATTATTTCTAAAATTAATTTTGTAACGTATTGTACAGTACAGTGTTACTTATTCATTGAACGGCTCTCGTATTTTAATGAAAATTACATTCCTGCCAAAATAGACACACAATTTTCTATAAAAAGTACATACTTTCTGTCCTCAACGTTTTTGCCCTGAATATTTCCGCGTGTATCTTTTCTTGTTTTATGGTTGAATTAAATGACACATATTAGTTAAGTTCAGTACTGGTGACTATAATTAAAAATGCAATTAGTTTTCCATCGTTCAGTTTAAAAAATAGACCTGTACAGTGATTTGACAAATATTCATGGAACTAACAGATGAATTCAAGGCATTTTAAGCACCTTCTCAAGTTACCTATCGAATCTATATCCGTCACCTAGTATCGTTTGCAGGTGACAACAATTAGCCATATTTCTGTACATAAAATTGCGTGTTAATTATTGCAATGCCATTTAATCTCTAGGTATCATAAATTATGTCAAACAACCAGTAATTCGACACTGTTATTTAAAAGGAAGCCTAACTGATTTGCATTATCTGTTTTCTTTCCTTTTAACTCACATTAGAGAGCCGCTCTTTCAGATGAATGAAGCACATAATCGTTCTACCTGCCACTGTTGCAACTAAACTCCCACGGTTATTTACCGCGTGTGCATTGGTCCCATTTAAATGCCCGTACATTAGCCACTCAAAATTTATTTATGAACCATTTCCCGACAATCTCTTCGAGTAGCACACAACCAATGAAAATAACCTAGCCTTTATAATTCAAGTTTAGGTAACAGATAGCGGATCTAAGCATATCCCATAAATGTGAAGGTTTAATGTTCGCTGAGGGCTATTTCACACAAGGTGAAAACATCCGGGATATGAGGAATGCACGAGATATTTTATAAAAAAAACCAGAAATCTAACTTCTATTCAATAGTCACCCACACTTCAGCCGTGGCTGCCCATAATTATGGACGAAATTGCCTAATAAGAACCCTGCCTTACACATTGTAACGATCAAGAAAAGGAATTAAAGAGTGTTAATTATAAACTAAATTTATAATAATTAATTATAGGATATTATAATTATTAACGCATAAAGTATGTTTGTCTTGTATATTTATTCTTTGCTCTTGGACGTTTCCACACTTTTCTTTCACAACCAACCGCAAAGTTAGTACTTGCTTTGACGTAACTAATATGCTAAAAATAAAATCTCCTTACACACGTGTACAATGGAGCATGTTTATATGTGTATGACAACTTGTAAAACTGCGCTAATCGCAACTACTAAATTAACAGGAACCTTTCTTGAGTGACATTGGGCTCAATACATATATGTAACAATGTATTGTGACTGTGGTTGTCGAAGACAATTACCAAAATATTTTTCACTTTATGTATCAAAAACAGGAACAGAGACTCAAAAGACCAGCCATAGTGTATGTGTACTTCTAATGCTATATGAAAAGCATTCTTCCATTAGGAATCGAGACAAGAGCAATGTACCAGATTTGTTAAGTGGTTAATGAAACATTCCCAAGGAAAACAACGGTAGTTGCAAGAACTACGACATGGCTTTGGCTCAAGATTAACGGTTGTGAACATGTCTTTCTTCCGAAATGTCAGACAGCCTGGGGTCATGTTATTTTATACTTTGTCAAGATGTTTACCAAGTACGAAACGTTTTAGAGCTAAATGCAGAGAGGTCGCTGTAATAAGAGAGATATGGAAATATAGCCTATCCGGATACTAGAGCTTAGAATCTAACTGTCCGTAAAACATTTAATAACTCCTGCAAAAGCTATCATAATTGTGAGAGTGTTCCACCTCCTATCTTCGTATGGTTGATATCCCGAAAATCCTGTTGCTAAGAGAATGCCCAAAAATGAGTGAAGATATTTGGTGTGATGTACATAGTGACATTTGATATAAAAATTCTAGTCGTAAATTATTACCAAACTAAACTGTGGATAAAAATAAAAATACTAAGTAGAAATATATGTTCTACATTCACATTACTTCTTCTAGTCACTTTTCTACAAATAAATCACACAAAAGCTTATTCTTTTAAACTGTTAATGGTTTGATTGCACATTTCAATGTAAGTATAAAGGGCTGAAACGATGGCAAATATTTAAAAAGTGGATCACTAACATGTGGCTTTGAAATTATATTCTTTATATGAGCACGAGAAAAAAGGAATAGTGACTTAGCACTCGAAAAAAATATGAATGACTTAAAAATTGAAACCCATAAAATAGATCACAAATATTTAGAAAGTGGATAATGCCACAAAAATGTATTTGAGTTGAATTTTGCTCTACATTTTGTATATGTAGTAAGTTTGTTCCAATCTCTTATGGTTTACCAACCACAGAAAATTACACAAAATTCATTCCGAATGAAGAGGACTTCATAGTTCTCCACAGTAATTTCAAGATATAATTTTATTCATCATGAAATTATCTTAAGTATGTGGTATTTTAATTAAAATCGTTAGAGCTATTTAGAGAAATTTAAAAATCAGAAAAATCTTTCATTTGGTGTAGGATGGGGAATTTTCTTGATAATCACTAGTGCGATAATCTTCATATTCTTCAATGTTTCATTGTGAAACTTTGGTTTCAAGTCCAGTTATCCTATGTATTTGCACATGTTTAATAACTCGACTTGGTTTAATTAGACTTTACTTTTTATTATGCCTTTTTATATTATTAATTTCTCATGGCGTTCGCATTATCTGTTCGCAATACAAATCGCCATATACAATTCGTTGTAGAGTTAACCTATCGTTTATACCGAGAGCCTTCTGCTGATATAAAACGATATTCTTTTATCTAACCTATATAAAATTAAATGGCGGAAATTACGAATCCAGAAGAACCTGAAATGGCGGAGCCAGGTGAAACTACAGTAGGAGAAAATAACACTATAAGTACTTACCCCCCAAAAAATCGAGAAAGTAATATGATATAGCATTTAATCGTTTCATTGGCCGGTGTAAGTCATAACATGCTGAAAATAATTTCATTGAAAATGACTGCTAGCGAATCAACAAAACATCAAAACACCTAAAATCTGGCTTTTTAACGTCCTTTCTCTTGTTTCAAGAACCGCATTCTAACGTGATCTGTTAGTTTCAGGAATCGATATAATATTATTGATATTTTACAAATTCAAGCGCTGTCTAGAAGAATAGTATACGCTACACGTGTTAACAGTGGTTTTATTTTGCTTGTAAAATGCAAAATAAAACGCTAGTTTTACCCCCTTGTATCATAATCTACTATTAATACTTTAAGGAGAAGTTGAAAAGATTTTAGGGCTTAGAAATATGGCGATGCAATCGTGACCAATAGGAGCTGTATAAATGCAATCTATATATGCCTGGCAAAGAAGAGAAACTGCCTTCTTTAGTTTTCCAATGGGTTAAAACCTCTCTTCTGTATTACCCTTAATGCAAATTTTCCACAAACGTAATCTATTAAATTAACAGTGTTTCGAATAAGTTTTTATAATTATAAAAACATCAATACCAACTATGAGATTGCAGTTCGATAGGAGGCTAGAGCTGAATACAAAGATGTTCTTGCATTCCTACATAACAATATCAGATTCAAATATTTCATTTCTCTTTCAATAGCTATTAAATACTTTTAATTTTCAGCGAGTTATAAATCTGTGAATAGGAATTTTGGCCTTAGAAGTGGCATTTCTATGGTGCAGATATGAATTGTGTGAGGCCTGTACTCGTATAACTGCCGCGGTTGGTATGCTTGAATGGCAATATAAAATAAAATTCACATTAATTCCTTCACAAGAGAGTTGTTATTACACCTTAAAGCTTTTACTTTACACTGAGATGACAGATAATGTTATTTTGGACACTTTGTTTGATATGAAACAGATGATTATGTTTTTGGTGCATGAATGTGCACAGGAACAGACACTTTCTTGATATGAAACAATTTATTATGCTTTTGGTGTATAAATGCGCACGGGAACAGGAACGAAGGTGGGTAGAGAGAAAGCTCTGCGCTTAGAGATAGAGATAATATACTGTCCCTTTCTTTCATTCTTGCTCGCTCTGCGGCTTCACTCCTCTCCCAGCCGGCTCGTTGCCAAGGAATACCGCCAATCCCACGACTTGCACTCGAGGAGGAGCAATGACTGAATTATGCTTATCGGCCGAGAGCTCACGTGATTCAAACCAGTGCTACTGCGCAACCTACACTCACCCGTCTTAGCTCATGCTTCCCACTCAAAAATTACTGCGCTACTAGCGAAGTCGTAATTTAACTACAAATACGCCGCATAAAATCTTCCATTTAACACAACACTTTTCGAAAAGTATCCCAGCTGTGGCGTTGTATGACAAGTAATCCTGACATTCCCAAAAACTATCTTTGTAAAGAATGATTTGCAAACGCAAGTTTCAGGGAGAGGAGTTGGAGTTCTGTACAATCGTAATGATACTAGCAACCTCTTTGTTATTTAGCTCTACACACGTTTTGTCTCTGATCATAATTATTTTCCTACCTAAGTGAGACAGACTTTTACAAAAAAATGTTAAGATGTCACAGAATGTAAACAATCAGAAACGTATGTTTCAGTGAGTAAATATGAGTCGCCCTAACTGATTTCAGTTGTTAATTTGCTTGATTTAAAAATAGATTTAAGTAAGTATACGGCTTAAACAAATTACCAGAGATAAATGTTGATTGGTACATTGCACCTTAGTACTGTTGAAGAGTTTATTTCAAGTCAGTAATGAAAACATTCATGCTAGTCAAACCCTGCCGTAATATTAATGTATAATAGCGTAGTTCTAGTAGTTACTCTAGATGAATATATGTACATGTTATATGCTAAGTAAACAAAACAGATACATATCAAAGTGTCAAAATATTGTTTGTGCAGTTATTATATATAATATTCATAATATTATAAAAGGTAAGCAAAATTTAAAACAATGTATATTTGTTGCTTTTGAGTGTTGTTTTACGGTGTATACAAAGCAGACGTGTTTTTACGTGACCAATTTGTATGCAACGCGAGGCGGAAAAAAAACGCTATTTTTCAACTTTTGCACACATGGAATACGGAACTCTGGCCCTCAACATGTTCTTAAATGCTGTGACATATAACTAGTAGAACTATTAATTGTTGTACATTGAAGTTATATTAGTGTTCATTCTAACTTTGGTTCATGAGGAGTAAAATGAAAACACTTATTATTACCTCACTATGAAGGCAAGCAACAATGCACTTATCTCTTTCTGTTTCGTACTTGTAAAATTTTACTTTACAATCCAAAGCTTCTACTAGGGGAACTACTGAATGTTTGAAGCCATGATATTTTCAGAGATTATTATGCATTCTTTATACTTTATTTCAATACTTGTGCACAAATTTTGGGGTTTAATGAAAGAAACAGTTAAGTCCAAAAAATAATTTTGTAGTAGATGCGAAAACAAAGTTAGACACTTAGAAAAAAAATATTACAAAGCTGAGTATATATAATTTAGGTATATCTTGTGCCATATGATTTTAAATGGTTAATGCATTATTTTAAAACAAACCAAATGATTAGTTGAACTCAGGTGATTTTACTCTAAGGGTTTAAATGCTAATATGGCCTTCAAGGTTATTAAATATTTATATACTTTTCTTCTTTTACTCGGATAGTAATATAATTGAATAAGTCATTTAAAACAAAGACGGTAGCAGAGCTCCTAGTGACAAACATACTAAAGATACCACAATGGAAACTACAAGAACACAAAATTACCTACAAGAAAACGTGTTACGTATTGGTTTGGTATGTTTTTAAGATGTAGTCAGTTGAAATCGCGGTAATCATTTTCGGACATCCATTGTCATTGTTTATAGTAATTGAAGAACATAATAAACAGTTTTTCATTATAACCCGTGAGTAATTACCATTTATATTTCATCTTAATCATATCGATTCAGATTGTACCCAATAACCTCACCAAAGACGATGCAGTAGTATATTTATACTGGCATTTCCCAAAAAGGAATACCTCCTACATTTGGTGAACGGCATCCATTGGTTCAGGCCTTTATCCCAAAAGCAGTCTAATTCTTACCTTAAATACAATCACGTATTTGCTGGAAAAAGTCATATCACATTCACATATAGTCTACACAAATCCATATACTTCTTGTATCAAAATATTATATGGTCCATACTAAACAACTTTTGACTTCTGATTTACGCACTAAACTCCTCGATTTGTTGCACTTCCACTTGGATACAATGTTTATGCAGGCAACTTCCTTCCAAAAATATGGATAATGTTTCAACATCAACAACTTACTATGAATCATTGACACACCAGTGTTAGAATTCCTATTGAAATTATTCTGTGCAAATACATCACAAAATAATGATATACCTGTTTCGTCACTCTCTCCTAGAGCATAAACCACATCAAAAAATTATGCGCAGCGTTAAATTTGCTGTACTTTGATCCTCTGGTGAAAATGAGGTGGCAGCAAACAAACTTGCTATGGATTTTTGGGAAATAATCCTAAATTCAAAATGTTAGGAGACTTTCTTTGTAAATAATTCTTAATTTTCTGTTGATGCGAACCAAAACTAAATATATTGTCAATTTTTTTAAAATTCTTATGCACAAAATTTAAATTCCGCATTTCGATTTTCCCCTGAAAATCTTAACTTTCTATTATGCACTCATAAATGGTATTCGACACATGTCCATTGCAAATAATACGGTAAAATGCTATAATATATGGTATGAGAGGACATTGGAAATGAGAGTATGCGTTTTGTTCGTTTATTCTACAACGCTTAGATGGAACGCATAAATATCCATATTGTGCTGAAGTTAAGGGAATACAGAAAAGATAAAGAACTACATTTTCCTGTACGTAACTCAGTCCTTGCCAGGCATGGCAAGATATCCTACTGGTGGCTGTAGCACGGGCGAAGCTACGGTAGAGTGGTATAAGACACTCATACCCTCTTCTGGAGGATCATACTACTATGTATTCTTTGGCTCAAAATTGGATTGTGTTCCCGCTAGCTACCCATTACACCAGTGAGTTATCTCGTGCTACGCAGGCCACAACATGTTACCTGCGACACTCCTAGTCTACACTAGGTTATTTAACTTAAGGGCTTGCGCCGCATCACATTTTATGAGTGTAAGAGTTTTAAAATCTATTTTCTGTTGAACCAAGGTGAATGTAAATAAAATTCACATAGATATCTCACTATTTTAGATGTCTTTTCACGCGAAAACTAACATGATCTTGAATATGGTAGGAAATATTTCCTTCTGGATGACAAAATGTTTTGTTTACCTTACTTTAGGATAGATAGCATTCATAAATTAATCTATCTATGCAGCATTAACAGTATACTTTGACGGTGAACTTCCCTCTTTATGACTTTTAAAAAGGTTAACATTTAAACACATTCATTAGAAATGAAGTAGAGATGTTTGTGTAAGTTGTTGCTTGCTTTCTGCATAATCTTTTTTTCAAAATGTGATCAGTAATAGCCTAATGAGCATTAACTAATGACTGAGTGGAGAGGCTTTTAATGTAGAAATCATTAGAAAATACAT
Organism: Deroplatys truncata; assembly: GCA_030765065.1. Classification (NCBI taxonomy): domain Eukaryota; kingdom Metazoa; phylum Arthropoda; class Insecta; order Mantodea; family Mantidae; genus Deroplatys; species Deroplatys truncata. The sequence goes on along the minus strand of CM060976.1, from coordinate 68,448,443 downwards.
TGGTCTATTTTTAAGTCTTCTAATTTATTTCTAACCCACACAGTCCTTGATGCTAGGAATTCCTTGTGCTTCTGGGAACGCCTTGTTTCGGATCAATAGCAATTAAATACAATTTTCAAATCTATGTCAGCTTTAAACGAGGCCAACATGCATTTTTAATTGACGTTCGGTTTATACTTGTTCCACAAATATAAGTTTTTTTTTCCTTTAAATAGCACATGACCCAACAGTAAGGTGAAACGGCAGGAGGGAATCAGGAGAGATGATTGTGACTGTCTGCGAAGCCATTGGAGACTACGTTGCTACATCGTGTGAAATGCTTCATATTATATAGTTCCAAAGTGATGAAGATTCCAAATAATACGGTAGTTTCTCCGCTCTCTGGAAGTCCAAAATATAATGTGGATGAAAATGTAATGTATCCTAATATTGCAATTATAATTCTAAAAGCTGCTGATAACCTTCTGTGAGCATTGCCAACTCACAGATATTAAGTGATTCTTCTAACTCCTTTACGTTAATCAAAATAAATGTTTGCTTAAATTTCTTTTAAATTAGCGAATAAGGGTTTGATTACATGCAACATTGAGGGAAAAACTCAACCCTCATAGCACAAGTCATCTTATTTTCGGTATCCAGCTCTTACGATAATAATAATAATAATAATAATAATAATAATAATAATAATAATAATAATAATAATAATAATGTTATATCTTATGGAGCCCAGACCTGTCCATGAATCAGAAATGGTAAAACAATAATTTGAATCGATAGAAATGAAACTTTTGAGGTACCTACGTACCTAGCTTATTCTGAAATTTCACATTAAAAGGAAACAATAAGAGAACAATTACAAATGTTTAATTCAAATGACAAAATCAGGGAATATAAAATGAAATGGAAAGTTCATATCTCCCTCAGAGGAAACACTGACAAAACAGACGTTGCAATACAAACCAGTTGGTAGTAAAGAGTTAAAGACTACGCAGAAGCTTCTTAGCCGAAACACGCCTATGACCTATCTTGAAGGATGATATTTATGATGATGATAGATAGATAGCGCAAGCAAATTTCAACCTCTTTAATCTTAAACATAAACTGAACGCCGAATATTTGGTAAACGGTTAGTGCTACGAAAAACATTTATTTCACACAAATAAGTTATACATTTTGTTCTAGTTTCTCAGTTATGAAATTCATTAAAAGTGAAGACTTCATGGGATATTCACAGAAAGTTCGGGTATAACCTTTAATAGTCATGCTATCCCAAGCAAATGATGCCTTAATCAAATTTGTTAAACGACATATTTTTGAAAAGAACAAAAATAACGAAAATGTCTCGCGTAAAAGGTACCTCGTCAAGGAGTATTGCCATGAGAAACTCCGTCTTACATCCTGGAGATGTAAGATTGGAAGAGTGGTATTAAACCAACTTGTGCTTCCTAAGCTATGCTCTCTCTCTCATACACATACAAGTATGTTTTTTAAAACATGGCTTGTGTGTTCAAGGGACTTTTCGAATTTTTTTAGCCAAATGCAATACTTCATCTACCTTAGGTACCTAAATGCAGAAAAAGTAAAATTTAAAATTAAAAGCCAGAAATGGATTTACTGAACATCGGGTCCAGATGTATCCCTTTAGAGATGCAGCAAGGTTTTTAAGTACACATCCTATTTTGAAGCAAACTAGTGTTCTAATTAAAAATAAATACGGATTCACTAATTAAAGTGAATTTTATCAATTAATTCTAACGTAGGACATATTTAATTTTAATCTATATCAATATTATAAAGGAGAACATGTGTGTATGCAAGATAATTTCAAAAACTACTCAACGGTTTAAGATTCCGGCCCTCGTAGCCGTGGTCGCTGGAGTGCATAGCTCCGGCGCTCCGCCAAGCTGAGGGTCGCGGGTTCGGGTCCCGCCATGGGCATGGGTTCTTGTAATTGCTGTGATAAGCGGTAACGAAAACAGTAAAAACACAGTATCATAAAGTGGGTAAAACAAGGAAACTTTAAAAAATGATATTGTACAATTAAAAAGGATTTACAACGCCCTTGTACTTGAAAACAAACGCATTGGAGTTGTAAAAGTACATGCTTGCAAAGAAGGCTTTTAGTCGAGAACGTTATAGGCTAGAAAATAGTTGTTACTCTACAGGAAAAAATAAAATAAATATTATTATTTCATTCTGAATAATATGCAGGGTGGATCATTTAAGTTGGGACTGTACAATATCTCCAAAACTTTGTGGAAAGATATGTCGTGAATAAAAGTTGCTTGATGTTATCGGGGAAAGTAAATGCCATTAGCCGTATTTCATTTAGAGAACCGTTGTGATGGTCATTTTAGGATTAATTTTATTTTAATGACCTTTTTATGTTGTTTTCTCACTCCTCATAAAAATATAATCCAAATCTGTAAAAACCACTTTGAAATTGTTCTTACAACAACCTAAATAACTTTGGAAACTCTAAGTAGCTGTGTAGGAAGAGTGCAATGAATGGTTGGACCGCTCATGGATGATCATTTGAGGGTCAAGTTAGGTTTCTTGATTAATAACAATCATTTTTATTTTGTTTCCTTATTCCTCATCACAAAATAAACAGCATTTTATAAACCATTTTCTAATGAGAAAACAACATACAACATGGGAACGGAAATATTCCTATTCAGCAGCTTCCCCGTTTTTTGTTGAATATGTTAAGGACCTATGCATTACGTGAACACTATGTAGCTTTTATGTTACTGAATAACTATGGGACCAAAGAGAAGCTACAAAGGTTTAAAATGGCATTTACTGTACTTAAAAATCCTATACACTATGTGATCAAAAGTATCCGGACACCCCCACAAACATGCGTTTTTCATCTTAGGTGCTTTGTGCTGCCACCTACTGCCTGGTACTCATTATCCGCGACCTCAGTAGTCATTAGACATGGTGAAACAGCAGAATGGGACGCTCCGTAGAACTCACGGACTTCGAACGTGGTCAGATGATTGGGTGTCACTTGTGTCAGAAGTTGTACGCGAGATTTCCACACTTTTAAACATCCCTAGGTCCACTGTTTCTGATGTGATAGTGAAGTGGAAACGTGAAGGGACATGTACAGCACAAAAGCGTGCAGGCCAACCTCGTCGGTTGACTGACAGAGACCGCCGACATTTGAAGAGGGTCGTAAAGAGTAATAGACAGACATCTATCCAGACCATCACACTCCTGCATTCCAAACTGCATCAGGATCCACTCCAAGTACTATGACAGTTAGGCTTGAGGTGAGAAACCTTGAATTCCGTGGTCGAGCGGCTGCTCGTAAGCCACATATCACGCAGGAAAATGCCCCAAACAACGCCTGGCTTGGTGTAAGGAGCGTAAACATTACACGATTGAACAGTGGCAAAACGTTGTGTGGAGTACACAATGTGGCGATCCGATGGCAGGGCGTGGGTATGGCTAATGCCCGGTGAACGTTATCTGCCAGCGTGTGTAGTGCCAAAAGTAAAATTCGGAGGTGGTGGTGTTATGGTGTGGTCCTGCTTTTCCTGGAAGGGGCTTGCACCCCTTGTTGTCTTGCGTGACACGATCACAGCGCAGACTTACATTTAAATTTTAAGCACCTTCTTGTTGAAGAGCAATTCGGGGATGGCGATTGCATCTTTCAACACGATCGAGCACCTGTTCATACTACACGGGCTGTGGCGGAGTGGTTACACGACAATAACATCCCTGTAATGGACTGGCCTTCACAGAGTCCTGACTTGAATCCTATAGAATACATTTTGGAACGCCGACTCGTGCCAGGCCTCACCGACCTACATTGATACCTCTCCTCAGTTCCGCACTCCGTGAAGAATGGGCTGCCATTCCAGCACCTGATTGAAAGTATGCCTGCGAGAGTGAACGCTGCCATCAAGGATAAGGGTGGGCCAACACCATATTGACTTCAAGCATTACCGAACTTGTACGTCATTTTCAGCCAGGTGTCCGGCTAGTTTTGATCACGTAGTGTATGATACATTCACATGACTTACTCTACCCTCTATCATTTATTAGTGAGTATACAAACTAGTCTTACTACAGCTTACTGTTATGGCTACTTCATTTTAATCCAAATAAGCTTTTGCAGAAACAGCTATATTACAAATTTCGTTTAAGAACTGAACGCTATACATTGGGCTTAAAATTCCATACGATTTCAATGGAATTGCGAGAAACAATTGGATGGTGACAACACTTTAAAAGAATGGCTAAGTATTGTACAATTCGAACCATTAATAACGGATATCTCGGAAATGGCCGATGCCACAATAAAAATTATTTAAAACAAACTGAGTGTTTTAAACAGATAAATTTCTTGTTTAGTACGCTTTTGTATATAGCTTAACGTTTGCCAATTATGCATGATTATACAACCTTCCTTCCGAATATAGAGAACTTCAAAGGCTATTTACCAAAAAATGCAGATATACATTTTATTTGTTACGTAAATATCCTTAATGTAGCATATTTTATCAAAACTGTTATACCAGTTTTATAAAATAAAAAAAATCGAAAAAGTTCCATGTAAACGATATTTTGGGGTACGAGAATTTTCTTGAAAATGTTCGTGTCGCATTTTTGGAAGATACTGAACCTAAATACCAAGTAGTGTTTATCCAACTTTGCGTTCACAGACACACACACGGACCTTTTTGTAACAATTTTGTTTTATTCAAGGGCCTCAAAACATGTATTTCCGAGGAAATCTCAGTATTGAATGTTTGAGTGGAATACAATGTGGAATGTGAGAGAGGCGAGAACTCCAGAATTCAAAAACGAAAACCTGAATAAATACAAAATTTCTCGTTTAAAGTAGGCAGTTTTTAGGAATGCAAGGCGAAGATTTTTATGAAGTTCAACTTTAAGTAACTATTTAGGAACATTTTTGTTATTTCCTTTATTTTTCGAAATGGCTCTTAACACTTTTGATTAAAATTTCATAGCTTAAAATATTGGCAGAAAGAGTGTATAATTCTAATTATCTGCAAATATCCCATGAAATGGTCATTATCAATTAATCTTACCCTAAATAATTTTGCAAAATAATTATGAAAATTATGGAGCGGATTGGAATTTAGAGGAAAATATCTTTTTCGTCCAAAATAAACTATATTGTACTTGAAATTTTTCATAAACTTCTATTTTGTTATTTAAAAATGGTTGCTCTCTTTCCCCCATATTACAAAAATCAACATATAAATAGGTGGGTCACGCTTTCAGCATTTAACAAGTTCTTACTGCCTAATTTCTAGACCGATGGTTATTGTGGTTATAAGAAGTGGACAGAAGAAATACAGGGATATCTGGTGAGGAAAGTTGTGTCAGATTTGTATTCCTATAACTCCGAATGTATACACTTCAAATCCGAGAATGCCGGAGCAGGAAGTGTTTAAAAAGAGGCTTATACCAGCCAATGAGATCTTCAGTAAAGTTAGCAAATTTTCCCAGATAGCAGATTGCTTCCACTGAAAGAATCAACAGTTCCATTATCGATCATTTTGCTCATGTAAGACGAACTGTAGGGTAGGAGTTTATACGAACCAAACAGAAAATAATGCACTATCCCTGAGGAGAAAATGAGGCAAGAGGGAAAAAATGGGAGAGAAATATTCCTTGAAAAGGCGGAATAAGGAAGTGGAAACAATATGGGCCAAAGGTTTGGGACTCTCGACTGTGGCCGGCGGCAGACAAAACCCCTCTACTCCTCTCCCGGGGCCCTAGACGTGGGGTCTATTTATACCCGCTGTATTGGATCCCTGCCCGCGTAGCCCGGTACAACCTGCCGGCAAGTGCTTCACGTCGTGGTGGTGCCCACTAATGGCACCCTCCTAACACCGTTCAACTTTAAACACACGTAATATCAAGAGCAAATATTCCGGAGACACTTTGTCCCTCAAAACTGACTTTACTCCATGAGCATAACTTGCTTTCCCTACTAACTCTTCTAGAAGCTATTCTTAAAAAATTGCATTCTTCTGTTTATTTCTTGTTAATAGAGATAAACCTTCATTAACATATTTGTACATTTGTTGTAAGTATAAGAACGATGCACTGGACTAAAACGATAGTCAGATTTTAAAAAAGCTGATCGCTATGTCAGGACTTTGAAATTCCATGGTCTTTACTTGACCACGGGAAAAAAGACTATTGACTATTGTAGTTGTATTTGAAAATTCAACCCAGTAACAAAGAATATCTTGGAAATGGTTAAAGCCACAAACATTTCTATTTGACATGAATGTGTGCTTTAAAGGTATCTACATTTTTGTACATAAAGGTGTCTATCGCCGAGCGGGGTGACTCAGGCGTTAATGTCTGTGGCCTGCATTCGGAAGGTCCTTGGATCGATCCCCGGCGACCGCCTACTCTGCCCCATGTTTTTTTTTTTCTGGGTCGTCCCGAATTTCCTGTCCCTCCATTTCGTTTTATTAATCATTTCATTCATTCTTCACCCCATTTGATCTGCCTCAGGATTGGAAAAGTCGGCGATGGAGTTTCGGCAGCGTATGGTGGGAGAAAAGGATGCTCTCTGAGAACTTTCTTCGTCTCTCGGCCTTCGACTTCTTGCCGGAGTATAAGGACCGCCCTCGGCTGACCCCATATGGTCTGCCTGCCCGTTTGCCAGGGCGTTTATATATGGAAATTATAGGAATGTCTCCCTTCACGTCATCCCTTCCTCGCGGGGGCATAGGTACACTGTCCGGATTCACTGGATCGATGCCGAATCCCCTCCGCTTCCCAATCCAATCCTATCCAAGACGTCTAGCTCTTATGGTTTATCAGTTACGAGTATGTAAAAGTCTTTTAGAATGAAGAAGTCTTCATAGGCTTCCCAAAAACTTCAAGACATATATTTAATGTCATGAAAATGTCTTAAGCATATGCTATTTTAATCAAAATTATTAAGAGCCATTTTTGAGAAAATAAAAAAGAACGAGAATTGTTTCATGTAAAGGTTACCGTGGATCCATCTCTTTCGGTTAGCAGGTAGAGAAGGAATTGCATTCCAACCAAAAATTTTATATTGAATTGTCCGGGTTCCATTGGCTTCATAAAATCAAAGATGTAAACTGCGACTTAAGCATTAACAAAATCAGCAAGTTCATTCATATTTATTCCAGACTTAGGACTGACAGACTTCAAAAAATATCTGGTGATTAAAAATTCTGTATTTACGTGTATAATGCTGTATTTGAACTCGTTTTACCATAATTATAAATATATATCTCAACAAGCTGACGCACACATGCAGCACGCAAAAAACCTCCGATCGCAGGTTGTGCCTTCCAGGTGTCTGCGAAACGAGTAGAGCGAGCGGTGACCGTCAGCCAGAAGATAACCGCAGCGAAACCACGTACACCTGTCATTTCTAGCTTTAAACCTAGGTTACCTAGGATTAATATATGTGTTTATATAAACTCATGTTTCTTTTTACTTTCTCTAATACATACAATAAATATTGGAAGTATTGTATTCCATCCAGAAATTCGATATCGAGGTTTCACCAGAAATACATGTTTTGAAACCGCAGAATCCAAGAAAAGCACTTTTTAGTAAAAGTTCCACGCGTGTGTGGGTATAAACAGCACAACTTATAAGCGAAAAATCAGGTAAGTACCTAACTTGGTATTTAGATTCAGTACCTTTCAAAGATGCAATACGAAGATTTTCAGAAAAATCATCGTACCCCAGACTACCCTTTTCTTGCAAGATTTTTCGAAAATTTCGATTTTCTAAAAATGGCTCTAACGACTTTGTTAAAATATCATATATTAAAGATACTTACATTACAAATAAAATTTATATCTTGAGTTTTCTAGGAATCATGTGAAGTCCACTTCATTTCTTGCATAACTGGTAAACGTTAAGTGACAGACGAAAACGTGCTACACAAAAAATGTAAATCTCTTTAAAATCCAATTTTTATTTCCAATAAGTCATTTTGTATCATAAGCCATTTCTGAGATATCAGTATTTAAAAGTTCGAATTTTCATTGCTTGATCATTCTCTTTTTCCTGTCAATGTTCACTAGTTTCTCGCGATTGCATGGAAGCAGTGTGGTAAGGCCAGCACAGACCGCCCAGTTCTTAAATATTGTCGCGGTATCGTCGTGTTATCTTATTTGCTGAGCGCCTGTTATTATATTACTATTTTTAATTTTGAGTTCTTTGTCCTCCGGCTAGCTAATGTTATTATTCAGTCGAGCAAATCTCTTAAACAGGGTGTGTAAACGGAAAGGAGTTGTTACTAAAAGATAACACTGATAAAAGAATTTGTTTTTACACTTTTATTGCCGTCACACTTCGTTAATTTCACAGATTTACTTTTGATACATGCCTGACTGAAACTGTTATATTTTCGAATGTAACTATAATCACTTATTTGCCGCACATTATTAATTCGCGTATTTCATATCTTTTAACTAACTTTACGACGCGAGAGATTTTGTAGAACTGCGCGACGTGTAACTTCTGAATGATTCTGTAGAACTGCACGACGTATAACCCGCGAATGATTCTGTTGGACTGAGCGTTACCCGTCTCTGGCTTTAGCTTTTTATACTACCTCACCCTGATAGGCCTAAACATTATAACAGAGCTGCTATTGGTTAATAAAACGCGCCAACATTAAGGAGACTGATCTTCATTTCTCAGTTCATAATTTACACCAATATTCATAAATAAAAATAATTGCATGTTGTGGAAAATATCCATTCAGTAGTAAAATCTATCTAACAAATAACTACTTGAAAGAATGAAAAAGCTTTCAAGTCCTGGCTATAATGAATCCTTTGTGGATGAAGTAGATATACCAAATAAAAAATTTTAGGTGCACTAGAACCATGGGGATATTAAACAACGCAATTAAACCCTCAAACTACAGGGGCACACAAGACTATACCTCTATAGGACTTTAACAAGAATGGTCTTATGTTATGGTGGCGAGGCTTGGTCAATGAGACGAAAACATGAAAACAGGATAGCAACTAATGAAAGAAGATTCATTCACTCAACAGCTGGCTATACAAGATGGGACCACAGCCGCGATGAAGATGTACTAGAGAAGCTACAAGTTGTAATCCAATATATCCAACAGTACCAAAGCAATTGGAAAAAACATATACATCGAATGCACTCTAGTAGAATCCCTAAAGCCGCCGTACTTAATTACCATCCTAGAGCGAAACGATCTCTGGGCTGCCCTAAGAAACATAGTTGGGAAATTAAACTTTGAATCCGTAATAGTCCGTGGCCTCAAACCTGAATGGAAGAAGAACAAAAAGAGAAAGAAAATCCTGATTTTTTGTGCATAGTTAGTGAAGTAAACCAAAAGATATATATAAAATCCTACTCCACACAAAATTTTGAGTCCAGCTTTTTGCAGTGTTAAACGCCGGTTCTTACTATACAGAGCGTATCTTTATTGGTGACATATATTTGGGGGACGTGTTCTTAACATCAAAACAGTAAAAGAAAGTTCATATGAACATGGGTGTCAAAATCATTTATTTCAGAGTAACAACACAAAATCGAAATCCTTTTGCTTCGATGCATGCAGTAAGCCTGCGTTCCATGCTCTGGTGTACTCTGTTGAAAATTCCGGGTGTTTTTCGTATTTGCTCAAATCCAGTTTGAATATACGTCCTCTCAAAATGTCAACATCAGGAACAGGAGTCGCATAAACTAAGGTATTCAAATGCCCCCAGACGCAGAAATCCATTGGATTGAAATCAGGCGATCGAGCAGGCCATGCAATGGGTCCCCCTCGACCAATCCATCTTTGCAGAAATCGATGGTTCAAAAACTTACGAACTATCATATTGAAATGAGCTGGAGCACCATCGTGTAAAAACCACATTCGTTCGATGATGTCCAGAGGCACATTATCAGTTAAGTGATGCAACTCATTTCTGAGAAATTGGAGATAAGTTTGTCCATTCGGCCGCGGAGGGAAGAAGTAGGGACCAATAAGGTAATCATGAATGATTCCACCCCAAACGTTGAGAGAGAACCTCTGTTGATGGGTGTCCTGTCGTACTTCATTAGAATTTTCAAATGCCCAGTTATAAGTGTTATGAAAATTGAAGATGCCGTCGCGAGTAAAACCAGCCTCATCCGTGAATAGGATACAGGATAGGAAATTGATGAACACAGCGCACTGTTGTACATGCGTTGACAGAAACATCTTCTTGGCTCAAAGACCGCCTCATTTAATCCTTGCACACGTTGAAGATGATACGAGTACAGAAGATTTTTATGCAGAATTCTCCAGATAGTCATATGACTAACTCTTTCCCTTATAACCTTACGTCTTGTGCTTTGTGATGGGTCTGCATCCGCAGCACGGGGAACTCGTTCTTCAAGCTCAATATCTCGCACCGCTCTTGGTCTCCCAACATCCCTAGTACTCCTCTCAAATGTGCTATTCTCTCTAAGCGTTGGGAATTCGTGCGAATGTTCTTGCACACGCTAACGGCCTGTCAGGGTACCTTTCTGCATAAAGTTCACCTGCTGCATTGCCGTTTGCACGGCCATACGTGTAGGGCATATCCGTCTATTCACTCATGTAATACATTCTTTGACCTATAACAACGAAACAGTTGATTTTCAGACCTATGGGCATATGAACTTGTTTTACTTTTTTAATGTCAGGAATACGTCCCCCAAATATATGATACAATAAATATACTCCCTGTATACGCACCACAGTCGGTGGATACTGATGACCAGGCAGAGGGGTAACTAAAAGAACAATCGTGTTATCGCACGGAGTATAGGCGAGTTAGGTAAAACTGGCACTAAAACTCATCCCCAGTGGCAGTTCCGTTGCGACTGTTTCGTTTATTCGATGTATAGATACAGACCAGTGGAGAACTATGACAATGTGTCTAAAATAAAAAGGAGAGCATACATTAAAAACATCACGGAGTACTTCTGCACTAATGCCGCAGCCATCAGTTTAACATAAGCTCAAAGGACATTTAAAACATGTTAAACAACACTTTAATTCAATGAAACCTAAGGAACATGTTGCATTATTAGAAAAGAACAATGAGAAATGTGGACATTCAACCTCGTCAGCTCCAAACTTCTTCTTCTTTCTTCTCCACTTAATGGAATAGGCTGCTGCCTGTTTCGTCTTCACAGTGTCTCCTTCCATCTCCTTCTTGTCCTTCCCACGTCTTTCCTTTAGGGGCATATTGGAAAGCTATTTTTGGCAGTCTGGTATCCTTCATCCTCCTAACATGTTCTAACCATCTTTTACTGTACCTATTCATTCTTCAGTTAACAGCTTCTACTTCCAATTTTTTTTTACTCATTCCTAATTCTGTCTTCTCTTGTACATCCTTTCTTTTTCCTTTTATTTCACAACTGTGTATTCTATTTATTGTCCTTTGTGTAGGTACCCAGCTTCCACATCCATAAAGTAACGTCATGATTGCCATAATGTTATGAAATTTTATTCTTGTTTTTGGTCTTATTTTACTCTTTAAGGTATTATGTATTGTTCTAAAAATTGTTTGGAATCTCATTAATTTTCTGTTCTTATATTTATACCTCTCTAAATAATTGAAGAAGGAGACTTGTTCCAGTACTTTGTCGTCGACGATTATTTTCAACCTTTTTGGTATTTTCCCGCAGTTTACCATTGTTTTTGTCTTCCCTCTTGATATTTCGATAAGAACATACGGAACATATTGCATTATTAGAAAGGAACAATGAGGAATGTTGACATTCAACTTCCTCAGCTCCAAACTATGGATCAGAATTTTTCGAGGACTTGTGTTATAAGCTAATAGGCGCGGACATTTCTTTAAAACGTTAGAACTTTCGATGTAAAACAAAAGAGAATGTAACTCAGATTTCTGTATATCAATACCTTGATTAAATCATTAGTTAATTTTGTTGTGCACTATCAATAGCTAAACATACATATTTTTCCCCTTTAGTACTCCTTAATTTGGGTCTACATGCTATACAATTAGGGAGTGCTGACTTCAAATTCTACATCATATTTGTTCATAGAGAACACTTCAAGGTTTCAAGCCCTTCCATCTTTTCTCACCACCAATCCTCAGTGCGTTTCTAACTTGATGGTTACTTCTTGTCTTGTCTCGTTCTATACAGGTTTCCGTCACTGCTCCGACGCACTTCAGCCTTGGGCTTGTTGTGCTACCTGTATCGTTTTAAAGCCAATTCATTGTGTTGATTCAATTTCTTTCTTGCACTATCTGCAAACCATGTTAAAATGACCATGTTAAAATGATTTTTCACAGGAGCATGCTCTGTGATAAATGCAACAATTATTCTTCTCAGCTGAAGTCTGTTACATTTAAATAAGTTCTCAGCTCTTTTCTTACATGGGCTTCTAATGAATAGTTTACCATGTTTGTTTTCTGGAGTTTCAAGCCAGGTGTTTTGATGTTCTACTTTGTACCTGTTCTTAGTAGCCTCTTTGGAAGAGTACGGCAAACTACGGAATTGTTAGAGAATATGGTGCATACAGCGACACAATTTAATGTAAGGTACAGGCGATCAAATATTGGATTACAATTATGAGAGAGGATCAATCACTTATGAGAACAGTATGCTATAACGAACAGCTTAGAATGGAAGAGGGCAACCGTGGGCAGCGAAAATCAAGAGAAGGCTGGAGAGAATATTGATGGGTAATATTTGGTTTCAAGCACCTGGGAATAGAGCGAATGTGTGGAGAAAAGTACAGAAGCGACTGAAAGTTATTGATAGTTGTCACAATGTAATGAGAAACTATCACTAAGCTTACATTCAAAACTAAAAAGAGAATGAGATATAGAACAATATATTTTGTTCAGAAATAGAGCAGCAAGCAAGGGCTTCCTTTGCTCAGACTGTGATCATGGTCAGCGATCAAATTCAGTAACGAAGAAGGCATAAAAATATCCATCCCTGTGCAGAGAGAAAGAAACTTGGATTCATATACTGGCGCATTGTACTAAGAACAGTTGAGGAGAAAATATCTGTCACGTTCCTTTGTTAACTCAAGGAGAGGGTAACAAGCTTGTTGGACCTTGCTGCTTGAGAGGGGTGAGGGGGAAGCAAATGGTTCTTTTTACAAAAGGTTATGTAGCTCAAATCGGAAGGTAAAGAAGAGGATCAAGGATGGGAGGGGAAGGGTTAGTGGCTTAGGGGCGGGATTTGTTTGTTTTGTAAACAATAGCATGTACTTGTGAAAAAAAGTTTTCTTCTTCTGTTTTGTTTGTGTGATTTTTGTTGTTAGTTCATTTTTTTCTTTTTATTTCTTGTAAATATCATTAAGTTTTAAAGCACAGTATGATGAATACAGCCTGAAAATGTGAACTACAGTGTACTATATAAGCACGTACGGTCTGTCTGATCCGTGCGATGTATGAGTTAGAATATGTAAAATGTTTAAGACCAATAAATACAACATTCTACTAAACATCGAGATATTTCTAGAGCCGGCTCTGGCCCAACAAATGGTGAAGCTGCACCTTGTCTTGCAAGTTTATCAGCTTTTTCATTTCCCTCTATGCCACTATAACCCGGCACCCAGATGAGTTGAACTTCATTCTATTCTGCCAAGCATGTTGCATGTTTAGGCATTTTAAAACCAGTCCTGGTGTTACCTTATGACTACTTAAAACCTTAAGTGCAGCCTGGCTTCTGAGAAGATAGGATCTGTTTACCAGTGTAAGCTCTCCTTATGTTTTCATGTATGCATTAAATAGTAGTATAAATTTCTCTGTTTCAAAAGTAGTTATCATATTGTTCTTCTTCACCTTCCCTTGCTGCCTTTTGGCGTCGGGACTTTTATCCATTTTCTGTACTGTTCACTATCCTGTGCCATTCTCTTTAACGTATTCAATTCTATTCCCCTGTTTGTTGCCATCTCTCCGATGTATTGTTCCCATTCCTTTCTCGGTCTTCCCCGTTTCCTACTTCCCTCTGGTCTTGCTTCAAATACTTGTTTTGTTTACGTTGATCATTCATTCTGATAGGTGACCATACCATTTTAAATTTCTTTTCTCGATCCCTTCTACCAGCAGGTCCGTGTTTATGTTTTCTCTAATGGTTTTATTTCTAACTCTTTATCTTTCCTTGTTTTATCCTCAATTTTTCTTAAATATTTCAGTTGCGAGGATGTTACTCTACTTTTATATTTATCTAACATCACCCAGTTTCCGCTCCATACAATAAGGCTGGTAAATATACTGTTTTATGTATTTTAATTTTCACGTTTTTTGGTATTTATTTCTTTCCAATTATTGTATTACAGATCCGGTAATAAATATTGTTTGCTTTATTTACTGTTATTTATTTCATCACGGGTATTGTTTGCTGTATTTACTCTGTTATTTATTTCATCATCTACTGTATTATCAGTATAAATGATTGTACCTAGATATTTTATTATATCTACTTGTTCCAACTTTGCGTGTATCCGTTCTATATTTAAATCTTCATCTTCTCCATTCTTGATTGGTTTATTTTTATTCATATTTATTTTCAAGTATACTTGCCCATTCCATTATCCCTAGTTGTAAATCTTGAGCATTACTGCTTATTAATTGTATTTCGTCAGCATATAAAAGTGATTGTAAATATACTAGCCTCAGTTACAATTGTCCAATTTATATTTTGTAGTTCTTCTCTTGCAATGCTTAATTACTTGTCCCATAAATATAATAAATAATATTGGACTATCTCCTTGTTTCATTACTTAGTCCATTCTAAAATTTCCACTTGTTCTATCATTTAATCGTACTCTTCCATACACTTTAGTGTAAACACTTTGGAGTTTTCGATGTGCAATGTTTATTAAAGATGTCCAAATTTCTTTCTTAGGTACAGTAACAAATGTGGCAGCCAGATCTAAAAAAGCCAAATATGATTTTCCTCCAGTTTTATTTGTTTTTTCAATCACATCTCTAATACAACTTATGTGATCTTGCGTATGATGACCCGATCGGAAGGCTGCTTGTTCATCAACCAAATTGTCCTGTATTTCCCTTCTTAATTATTTCATTTCTTAAATTCTAGTGTAAATGTTTATTACTACCAAGTTTAACCAATTCCCTTATAGTTGTGGTAATTTATTGTATTTCCTTTCTTATGGATTGGGATAATAATATTATTTTCCCACTCTGATGATATGATTTTATGTTTCCAGGCTGTATGATACATTATCTTAAGTCATTTAATAACCCATACTTAAATGACTCCTTACTTTATCATTTATGGTCTGCTCCTGGAGCCTTAGCCATTCTAAGCTTTCCTACTGCCATTTCAACATATCATTCAGGCGTATTCACCCAAGGAGAAAAACTTTTTGTACCTTGGTCTTATGGCATACTTCGGATTCTGTTTCTGAGCCATCGTTTGGGCCGTCTACCGCATCAACGTTTTCTCAGAGGTTTCCAGAGTTTTATTCGTCTAACGTTCAGGATCAATAATGACCTAGAAATTCTTTATAAAGTGTTTAATTGGAATTATATAATCTAACGGAATTTTTAAAGACGCATCTCCTAGAACATATTTCCCAATTCTTAGCAATCCTGAGTCTATTTCTAATTCGCAGTTGTAGTCTATAGAGTACCATCCTTGCCTTCTTCATTAAAACTAAATGCATTGGAGTCAGGTTCAAGAGTATCTCCATTGCTGCAGTAGGAGCTGTTTTCATGGCACCTGTAACAGCCATGCATACTGTTCTTTTAAATTTGTTTAGTTGACTTTACATCCTGTTTGAAGAAACTTAGACCATCAAATCAATGCCCCATAGGTTATCGATGGTATGATTATTCCGGTATATGTCCAAAAAATATAGCAGGTCTTAGTCCCCATCTTTTTCCAACTCTTCAAAGTTTGTTTTCGCACGTTTTATTGTTTTGTTGCAATATTAGTCCATCTTGGAGTCAAAAGTGATTGCCAAGTATTTGACGACCTCCTCAAACATTTTTATTCTTTACCTTGAAGAACTCCTAATCCCTTTGTCTCTTCTTCTGGTAAATGGTATTATGACTGTTTTATGAGAACTAAATAGTTAAGCCCTGACTCATAGTCCATTTTGTCACAGTATTCAGGACCGAATGCATGACAGTTCATATGCATTTACCTCGAAATATGAAGATGAAATCTTCAGTATAGCCCGTGATATCAACGCCTAGGCTACTTGCTTCAACAACCGCAAGGTTGGTGGTTTACGTACCCAAAAAACTGACCTCAGCAATCCATGTCGGTGTACAGTTTACTGAAATATCGATCTGTAGCATTGCCCATTTTGGAAAAATTTAAGTTTAATCAGGCTAAACTGTTATGTGACAACTATAAAGGATTTTACTTTTCTCTCACAACTTCGTTATAAATTAATTGATTTTTGAGGGTTAGTATTCTGCTTCCCAACCATGCGTCGTGGAGTCGATTCCTGACTGGGGAGGCGCAAGTTTTCTTTAACTGAATCAAGTGCTACTTTTGCAGAGTCAGGATGTGTTTCTTGATAAAAGTAAACAAAACCATAGGAAAACATGCAGCACGAGTATTGGCATCATCAGCTGTTTCTTAGTGTTTCTCAAGTCATAGTCTCCTTAGTTCAACAAAGTCCATATTTATTATCTTCAGGTTGTTGCTAGGTAAAACACTTCGTAACGGAACATTTGAAACATTTGGATACAGTTTTATTTTTTCTCGCAAGGGGGCAGAGGAGGATTTAAGCACTGCGACCAGAGGCCTATTGTGCCATATGCAACCTCCGGAAGGAAGGGACGAGATGAAAGATCCGAAGAGTTGTTGCCCGGACCAAGTAGCGGAAAGTGCAGATATTTTGGGGTCCCTAAATTTCACAAATGGAAACCCTCCTACAGGCATCCCCAGCGCTTCTCCTGACAAACAGATCCGAACTGTACTGGTTCCGTACCATAGGAGGAAGAAACAGTTGCGCATAATCACCGCACACCACACCACCAAGCTCCCAATACAGCCCCGTACCTTGAAAGGTGATATAAATGAAATAATGGGAAACGAGTGACCGGGAAAATTCGTGATATTAGAAAAAGCACCCCAGCATTCGCCTGCGACAAGGGAAAAAGCACGAAAAATTTCTAGTCAGACTAGGCGGTCACCGGTGATCGAACCCGGGATCTCCCGAATGCGAGTCACAGACGTTGCTACCTGAGCCATCCCGCGCAGTTTTGGATACAGCCAAGTCATATATAAATTTCCATGGTGAACGTTTATCCGTGTGTTTCTTTAGTAAACACATTGGTGTGCAAAACTTAAGGCCGAAAGTAATCCTCGCATGCTGTGACACTGCCAAGTAACATAGCTCGATGAAACTTGAATCATACATAGAGGGAACTGCTACGGTATGTTACAGTAGGCAACTAAACGAAATATGCCATGAGACGAACAGAAATGCCACTTTTATTCATAGACCATAAGCTACACTAAAGCCAATATACGACATAGGAGGCTCTCTAGATTTACAGAAACAAATAAATGGTGCTTAAAAAGGGTGTAAGATCACCACGGACAGCAATGCATGCTCTGCATCGTGCTCCCATGCTGGCCACTAGGTTGATAAGCAGTTCTTGTGATAGAGCGTTTCATTCCTCCACCAGCGCTGTTGAAAACTGTTGGATGGTCGTTGGTGCATGTGGATGTGCTGCAATGCGTTTCCCCAAAGCATCCCAAACGTGTTCGATGGGATTTAAATCGGGGGAACGGGCAGGCCAGTTCATTCGTTGAATATCCTCTCGTTTCAGCAGATCCTCCACTGCGCTGTTCGATGCGGTCGCGCATTGCCTTCCATTAAAATGAAGTCAGGGCCGACTGCACCCCTGAAAACACACACATGGGGTAGGAGTACAGTATCACAATAACGTTGACCAGTGAGTGTACCGTGTTCAAAGATTTGAAGGTCGGTGCGCCCATGCAACATTATGACTCCCCAAACCATAACACCCGGACCACCAAAATGATCATGTTCAAGGATGTTCCTGGGTTCATGACATGTTCCCACCTCTCGTCAGATGAGGGTACGTCGAGAATCTCTTCTTAGACTGAATCTGCTCTCATCCGATAAGAGCACGCGTCCCCATTCCTCGTTGGTCCAACTTTGATGCTCTTGGGACCATCGCAAGCAGTGCCGCCGATGCACGGATAACAATGGAACACAACGTACTGGCCGTCGGGCAAATAGACCACCTCTGTGTTGTCACCGTGCCACTATGTATCGTGAGATTGCGTGCCTAGCTGACCTGTTAAATGTGGTTGCAATTGCTGTTTGGCATGGATCCCTTTTTGCCTGTTGCACAATGTGGCGGTCATCTGCTGCTGTGGTTGAGCGTGATCGACCACCACCTCTCCTTGGGACAGCAATGCCTATGGTTTGGAAGCTTCCCCATGCACGTGAAACAATGCTGTGAGCAATTCCAAACTCCCAAGCAACGCTCGTAACACTTTGCGCTTCTTCCAATTTCCTGATGATTTTTCGCCGTGTGAAGTCATCTAAATGGGGTCAACGAGCCATGTTGCGATGAAGATCACCACTACAGTGCACCGTAATAGCTCGCTAATTGCCACACACCGTCTTGTCCTGTTGCGTCAACTGCCCAGTGTTGCGGGACCAGACCCATTTGGCACTATAGGCTCGCTACACTCACGCCATGTGACGTCCAGCTTTCTATGTACATGAGAAACATCTCTGGTAACATGCTCCCGCACCTTTATCTACTTCCACCAAGTAGTCCATTTGTTATTTTACTTTACCCATCTCATACGTGTAAAATAAGAATAAAGAGGATAACCAATTTTATAAATTTCAAAATATTTGCGATTATCCGAGCTAATTGTGACCAATATGTAAAAACTTGGATAATATGAAGTCGTAAATGACGAAAAATCACAAACTGTACAGTAATTGGTAATTTGCTCTTTCATTAAAGGCCGGTTTTACAATGTCCCGATAAACTTCCCTATAGTTACTGTCCAAATAAACTTTTTGGCCGATAAGCTCTCGCTCTGCAATCACGAAGCTTTCTATGGCTAGCAATCCTATAAGACAATACATCTACGATGTGTGAAGGTTGCCACTCTGAATTTGACGGAAACCTAATCATTGGGGAATTCGCAAACTAGAAAACAAACGTATTGCCTTAGTAAGCAGATAGCAACAAACAAAATGAACTTAGTGTTTATTACTTGATTTCTTTTTCCATCGTTTTAGAATAAAATGGAGGTAACGAAGTGATCAGGGGCTCAAATGTCACTCATTATGACTGCGAAGACCGTTAAGCCTTGTAGGAACATATAAGATTGCACGACAATAAAACGTTTGATGCGGTAGCCTGGAGGGGGGTTGCTGTGAGACAATCCCGTCAGAGTTCACATAATCGTCCTCGTATTGGCAAAAACTTGCTGTTGTATTTCTTATTTCCTTATGTTTCTTCTTCTAAGTCGAAATCTCTACTATAATAATATTAATAATCTTAAAAACCACTCAATCGCTTTTAATGATTCTTTCACCATGAAAACTCCAAGTCGTCGTGACGGGTATGAACTGTAAAACCCCTTATAATTTCAATGCATAAACTGCTAAGCTAAGGAAGTCGGACGTTCCACTTGCGTGAATATGGGGATTTTTCATCCATTATTAGGAAAAGCCAAGACTGTACGAAATTACAAATATTAAGGGGTAATGGGGAGGATTAACCATAAAATTCTGTAGATGATTGTACAATGTTTTCATAAAGAACGGTGGGAAGTTTTTTATGAGACTAACTAAAACGTTATAAAAGTTTAAAAAAGCTACCCATGAAACGTCGGTGTCTTATAAAAGCAAGCTCATAAATTTCGTCTTCGTTTAACGTTTGGACATAATTTTGTCTCTCTTATGACCTTAGACTTTGTTCTGTTAAGCACAAACATCATTATTTATCCGTCGCTATCCGATAAATACAATCCTGCAAGAGTGACAAGTGTGTCTGTCCTGAACGTTAAAACTTGTTATTGTCGGACAATGGACGTATCGGGTACTCTAACTAGCCGAAAACTTATCGCAAAGATATCTTCCTAGTAGTAATATCCAGAGATGGTAGAACGCCAATCACTAAGAAATTCGGTAAATAACTTTATCAGAAATGTATCGGCAGATTGTAGAACCGGCCCTAAGCCGTGTATAGACACGGTTGGAAATGTAGAATCAAACGACTGAAGAATTCAATGTCTTAGCCGGGATTTGAACCACAGATCGACTGATTTCCGTCCGACTGCTCTAGCCAAATGATTTATCGCGGCAAACATGCCACCACGATATTAAATTCCCCAACCGGCTCGCATTTTTCCCGGTAAATCACGAGGAGATCTCAAATTATTTTGAGATGATAGTCATATTCTAATGGCGACTTACAATGTTGTCAAGTCCGGGTTTAACCAACTATTAGGTCAATCAATGGCAATTAATTGTTCTTTCACACCAGTCGTATATAGGACAAAGATTGGAAAGATAGTGTCAGAGGACTGAAAAATGTGGCCCTTTGTGCTTCAAACGCGACCCCTAGGAGGGAAGGATGAGGGAGAGATTCAAAGGCATTGATTCCAAATTGAAGCATTTGACGCGCTCAAGTCTGCCCACAAGCCCCAACCTCCCCCGAGGGTTCCTTAATGGAAACCGCTCACAAAGGAAGGGTCGGTCAGCAGTCCGACCGACGCCATGGCGAAACCTTCAGAAAGCGCACCAACACCGTCCAGCCGCAACACACGAACGCCGTCGTCTGGTCCTCATCTCTGAAACAGATGATGATAAAAGAAACGACGGGTACAGCAAATGGACAGGAAAGTCGTAGTTGAACAGGAACTAGCCCATCATTAGCCTACCGACCCGGGAAAACATGAAAAACCCATAGTCAGAGTTAGCGGTCGCCGGGAATCAACCCGGGATCTTCTGAATACAAGCCTCAGGGTTACCGCGAAGCCATCTCGCTCGGTTTCAGTCCCTCAGAGTGCGATATTTTCGTTGTGCTTACATTGGTGCCTGCTCCTTTTCAGGATTGTTGACCATATCAACAATAGCGTCGTCAGCAGCAACCTTTTTATTGCGTTAAATTTTGTTTCAAGAAGAACCACTCCAGGTACTCGGAAAGAGTTTTGAAATGTTAATTTCTTTTCTGTGACTCTCATCTCCGTCCTCATCTGGTGCAGAGTTCAGATTCTCACAAATCAGCTGAACCTACTGGTCAAAATACTGCAGCTAATTTTGTGAATCATCCTGACGATCAATTTGGAACTTGTTCAAACATACAGAGCACTGACAATACATGCAAACCTGATTTGTAACTTCACATGGTGCATTTTCAATGAATTTTCATATTTCACCAGAACTGATTGTGCCTTAAAAGTGTGCTTTCTTGATCAGAAACTCAAAATTTACAAGTGTCTCTGTCTTTAAACGTCCAGCTTTTAACCATTTCAGTTTCATTCTTAAAAAGCTGATTTTGGACAAATTGACACCATCTTAAGAACTTTTATATAATTTATTCGTTGAATTTGTGACGAATCTGGTCTCATGAAATACTTCTTTCCTTTTATTTTTATTTGGACAAGGAATCATCATAAAAAAATCTTCCTGAACACATCAAGATACCTCAAACAGGTAGCAAATTTGATTCTCATTTGAAAAAGCCGAATTTTGTAACTTTAGCTCTCTTTGGCTCACATTTCTTGGGACGGAGATGAGAGAAAAATAAGCTCAAAAAACATATATCCCTTGTATATTTCAGGGTTACAAAAAATTGTTAATACAGAACATTATACTCCATATATTTCCATTCATGGTAGGCTTATCGAAACACGAATAATTAAAACAAAATACTTGATCAGAAGTCCTTAATTCTTATCACTCTGAGTGGAACCAAGGGACGGAGCTTGAGATTTAAGCATATTTTGGTGCATAAAGATTAGAGTGATAAACAAAATTAAGCTTTATTGGCTGATAACATAAAGCAGTGCTGATGATTTGCTTTTATTATAAGTGAGCGCTGCTATAAGAAAAACAGGGAAGGAAAACTCTGGAATACACTGAGGGAGATCTATTTGAAAATGCCTCAAAAACAAATTTAGGCCAAAATGTTATATGGCGTGGAGGTCTGGGGAGACGATGAAGGACGATAAACGTGGAACGGTACATAGAATGTTTTGCAGACTATGGGGTTTACCAGTAGCATCACGTAAAGGGGTAGCCTTGCTGGAATTGGGCAGAACAGGAAGTAAAACCCTAATGATTTAAAGGTTGCTTAAGTGTTGGTATTGGATTAGATCGATGGAAGAATAAAATATTGTTAGACAGTGCTTGATTATGCAAATGGTTGTTAACTGATGAATGAAAGAGCAAGGTGTCCTTGATAAAATTGGTATGGGTAACTTATGGAAGGAGAGGAAAACTCTTGAGGACGAGTTCCGGAGAGGGATGGACATAGTTTAGAACTGAGTAACAGCATTAAAGAGATGAAGTGAGAAATTAGCATGCATAAATGTCCATTGAGTGAAGGTACGGAAAATTATCTCCATTATATTTTAGAATGTAATGGCGAACTCGGTTGTCACTTTTGACAACGAGTGCCCGGGTCACCTTTTGACGTCGTCTCCAATATCTGCTGTTGATTCTTCATACGGCTGCTACAATGGTTGATTATGATATCTTTCTCTCAGGTTACGCATAGGCGTAGTGCAAATGTATAACACCAGTTTAAAATTGAGTGAGAAATTTAATGTGATCCAATACTTGAGTTATTGAGATGAGTTGCCCCCCCCATTTGAAGATTGCCCTCCATTTGAAACGGATTATGAATCGTAGTAATCGAAACTATAAGAATTGAATTCTTATACCTGCTAGTTTACGCAGTATCAACTTTACAGTCTGAAATAACTATACTAGAATACTAAAGAATAAAAATACTAGAAGTGTAACTTGCCGTGGGTCGCTAAAACGCTTACCGGCAAAACCCCTCGTGGCTACC
Source organism: Deroplatys truncata (assembly GCA_030765065.1). NCBI lineage: Eukaryota > Metazoa > Arthropoda > Insecta > Mantodea > Mantidae > Deroplatys > Deroplatys truncata. Next base: position 68,425,386 of record CM060976.1, on the reverse strand, counting down.
GCTAAGTAGCTGATAACCATGCCTCAGTTTTGGGTCACGGAATTAGCAGACTGAAGTTGGGAGCGAACGGGGTTGAATCGAGGTCCTAGCCGGGGGGTGGGGTAGCACTTCCAACCTACAGGTAGTTGTGTAGCGAAGGTCACTGTGGACATTCATATTGCTGCTTGGCCGTGGTTGATGCAGTCCCCTTACGTACTCTAGATCCATTGAGTAAAGAACTATAGTTTCATGGTATTTACATATTCATTGATATTTTGTTAGTGTTAATTGCTCTTATTTATACGTCACAGTACTTTGAAACATCTCGAAGCATAGGAGTACCAAGCGTTCCCTTCAGGATGTACTTGTAGAGAAGTTTGGAAAGGAACATTTCCTCATCAAAGGAAATGTTGCCAAAAATACATCTTGACAGACAGATCTCGATTCTTTCAAAAACACTGCGAAAATGTTAAATTCAACAATCTACAAAGGTCTTCAACATCACAAACAAAATAGAAAATCGGAATGAACTTTATCCAGATTTGTGTAGCATATTAGTACATGCCAAAATCCATTCCAACGAGATCGAAAATAAGTAAATTAAAGTATTTCTAGAATAATATATGGGTTAGTAATTGCACTGCTTTAAAAACTCAATGAGTCAAAATCAGACTTGTTATTGCAAGTACGAACGCCAAATTAAAAAATGTCCTTTTGGCTTTGCAGATATGTGTGCCACTAAGCACGTCTTATTGATTCAAACAATGAATACAAGCCCACAAAGTTTATTCGTGCGATATCCCATTCTTTCGTTATGTACTTCTCACGTCATGTGACGAAGAACGAAGTTTTTCCAGCTATAAACTCATTTTAAGTGAAAATAGGAGATGTCTTTATTTGATACATTGCGACTGCACCTTGAAATTCGCTGCAATGACATATAAAGAAGTGTATTGTATTCATTTGCAGTATTTGGGTTATTACTTTGTATTTATTTATTTTAAATATTTATGTATATGGGGCAATGAAGTTGTGAAGAAATCCATTTTGTGATATGTATATTGTCTGCATTTTTTCTGTCGTGGAAAATGGCTATTTCAGAATGTTAAAACAGATACAATCATGCAAAACTGTTAAGTTAGGCAATTAGTTTTCTTGCTCGATACGCTCTGGAGTTTATTTTGTGCCCTACTGTGATTAGATGTTTACGCGTTGAGGCAAGGGCTACCTGCACACGCGTTACCTGCCATTCCACTCGAATTAAACAACACTCCTAATTTCATGCGTCTCGGAACCCTGAACCGAGGCCTGCTGATAACCCAGCAGTCTTAGGTGCTAGGAGCTGCCGATCACCCTAAAACTGTAAGCCCCTCCGACTGTACCTAAAAGAAAACAAAAAACGCAATTTTAGCAATACACGTTCTTTTATTAATTTAAGCTCCGCCTACTATTACTACCCCAACCAACATTACTTCATAAGCGCTCCAATCTCAAAACTCTTAAGTATGCGTATGAGACACTGTTACAAGGCGATACCTCTCCGACTCTAAGAATTTCAATTACTTTTCTCTTTTCCAGAATTCTGGCCTATGTGACTGTTCAAACGAACTGAACGTATAACCTAACTGCATTCCAAGAATCTTTAAGCTAATGCATTCGCTACTTCGCTATTACTAAATGATTTGCTGGCTAATTAACTTTTTTTCCGGACAGATATTTTCAACTCATGCTTATTACAATGAATTTTCTATCTTACTATCATTTCTTTATTTAATTATTTATAATCTCCTATCAATAATTACGGTATAAAATGTGAAGAGATTAAATTATGGGGAGACCAATGTGTACCATCGAGAGTGATTGCAGTTATCAGGTTAATTAAGTTAAGAGTTTTGAAAACTAAAAACATACTGGAGATCAAAAGATTGGTGAATCACTAAGAAAAATAGAGAAAAATGTAGAATAAAAATTTTAAAAATATTAATCGTCAAGAATACCTTTCTAAATAAATTGGCATAGTCACTATAAGCTGAAGTTTGAGTCTATGTAGGCAGTGATTCTAGCATACAATATGTCAATCACGGTGTTGCCAGAGGCAACTCAAGCGTAGATAATTTGTGATATAAAGGGAAAGTGTAACTAATAGTATGTATCATTGTAATTAACATTTGTTTTTATATGATATGTATAGTTATTAAAGTTGAAATAAAATGCATTCATTCTTGAAATTTTTTCTGTTTTTTCAAATCATGCCCCAAAAAAACTAAAATTAAATTAGAACTTTAAGCTACACCTGTTACCAAGTGAGGTGGTACTGTGCGACTAGCATTCGTATGGACGCCGCTCTGAACCATGGGTTTTTTCGGGGATTTTCCTGGGTCGTGAATGCTGCCCCCGAATTTTCTGCCCTTCTATTTTGTTCTATTCCTCTTTTCATTCATCCTTCACCCCTTTAGGCCTGTTTCAGGGTTGGAAGTGCCGGCTATGGTGTTTCGGTGCGGCTGTAGGTATCTTGTCATTGCTGTGCCGCCACTCCTGGTTCCGGCCGACTGTTAGCTACTCTCACATCCTCCTCCCACTCGGGCGCTCCTTGTGGGGCATAGGTAGAATACCCTCTCTGGATCAATGCTGAGTACCGCCCGATAATCAGACAAAGAAAAAGCTACACCTGTTTGAGGCATTGTCAGTATACTTCCCTCTACCTTCCTCCGTTAACCTATGATCTCTCTTGTCCCTACTCAAGACTGCGGAACGCTACCCTTGACCAACTAACAGCTAACATGTAAATTTAAGAGAGGTGTAACAAAACGGTTAAAAGTCATATCATCCTTCGTATTATCTTGTTGCGTGCTACAAAATATCTACTGAAACCACTTATGATGGTTAACAGAACAAATAACATGAAAATAAGTTATATTGGGATTGTGCGATTTTAATAAAAACCTGATGTGTTACATCCACATAACCTTCTCTAACCACTATCATTTGTTTCATATAGCTTCTGCAAACTCTTCTTGTGGAAGCTTATTTTTCTATCTTCTTCATCTTGAGTAAATTAGACATTTGCAAATATAGTTATCTGCACATACCGTTGTAGATACAAGAGGGACAGAGGAAACCGAACCGATAGTCCGGTATTTAAAAGCGGCTTACTATGAGATTAAAATTCCATAATGTATTCATAGCTTCGCTAGAAACAAGTGAATAGCGGGAGGAATTTAAAAAACGTTCAGAAGTATTGAACAGGGAAACCAATATTAACGGATATCTCGAAAATGACTTTGCCACAAATAAAGTGTACATGTTAAAGAAATCTACATTTTTGGGTATTACGTTCTTGCCTGTGGCATATGGTTTACCAGCTATACAAAATTATGCAAAATTCTTTCCAAATGAAGAGGGTTTCACAGGCCATTCTACACAGATTCACGGACACAAAAGATGTCTCTTTAGAAATGCTGTCCGTTATATAATTCCAATTAAGCACTTTATAAAGAGCTTCAGTATCATTATTGATCCTGAACGTTGCAGGAATAAAACTCTGCAAACTTCTGAGAAATTTTGTTGTGGTTTATAGACGGCTCAAAGCATGGCCCAAGAACAGGATCCGGAGTATATGACATAAGACCAAGGCGGAAAAAACTTGTATTTTTAAACAGAAATTTATGCTACTATTCAATGCATACACCAAAACATTAGAACAGGTCCAAAGTAGAACATAATGAAACTGGCTTAAAACTCTAGTAACCAAAAATAGTAAACTGTTTATTAGAAAACCATGTAAGAAGAGAGCTGAAAGTTTACTTAAATGTAACAGAACACCTGAGAACAATTATTGCATTTCCCACATGATCTGCTCCTGCGCAAAAGTATCTTAACATGATGGGAGTGTTTCAGGGTAACTTAGATTGCAGATTCTGCAAGAAAGAAACTGAAATAGCCTAGCGCATTGTATGTTCCTGTGAAGTTTTGGCTCAAAAGATATATATTACTTTGGGGAAATGTTTTTAGAACCAGAAGAGTTAGAAACAATACCTGTTACGAGACTGTACTCTTGGTAAAGAGTGCAGGTATGATGAAAGGATACAGGTAGCACAACAAGCCTAAGGCTGAAATGCGTCTGGAGTCATGACGGAAATATGTATCGAACAAGACAAGACATCATCTTCTATATCCCAAGGCCTTTTTGTTGCATTTCATTACTTTTTTAAACTTATACTGTCTTTTTTCAAGGCAGTATAAACTTTAAACATCGGAAAAACGGAATACCTATATAGCAAACCTTGTTTACGATACTTGCAAAGAGAGCCAAAATGAATATTTATGTTCCTACTTTTCCATAAGCTTTGAACGATGTTTACCGTATCGTTCTTGTAACTAATTACGAAACCTGAAAACTGGATGTGTGTAAATGGGAGTATCCAGCGGCGTTATGTGGTAGAACGTACTCAGTCACATGTAAACTGCATACAGCGTGATTTATTTTGGACAGGCTTACAAAGGGTTCATGCATTAATTCTCTAGCGTTGTACTTTACGGATAAATTGAATACAAATATTCCAAATAAATTATTTTCCGTATCTAACAGTTATCTTACATCCGTATATACGCTACGTGATCAAAAGTATCCGGAAACCTGGCTGAAAATGACGTTCAAGTTCGTGGCACCCTCCATCGGTAATGCTGGAAGTCAATATGGTGTTGGCCCACCCTTAGCCTTGATGACAGCGTTCACTCTCGCAGGCATACTTTCAATCAGGTGCTGGAAGGTTTCTTGAGGAATGGCAGCCCATTCTTTACGGAGTGCGGAACTGAGAAGAGGTATCGATGTAAGCCGGTGAGGCCTGGCAAGAAGTCGGCATTCCAAAACATTCCAAAGGTGTTCTATAGGATTCAAGTCAGGACTCTATGCAGGCCAGTTCATTACAGGGATGTTATTGTCGTGTAACCACTCCGCCACAGCCCGTGCAGTATGAACAGGTGCTCGATCGTGTTGAAAGATGCAATCGCCATCCCCGAATTGCTCTTCAACAGTGGGAAGCAAGAAGGTGCTAAAAATATCAATGTAGGTCTGCGCTGTGATCGTGCCACGCAAAACAACAAGGGGCGCAAGCCCCCTCCAGGTAAAACATGACCACACCATAACACCACCACCTCCGTATTTCACTGTTGGCACTACACACGCTGGCAGATAACGTTCACCGGGCATTCGCCATACCCACACCCTGCCATCGGATTGCCACATTGTGCACCGTGATTCGTCACTCCACACAACGTTTTGCCACTGTTCAATCGTGTAATGTTGAGCTCCTTACACTAAGCGAGGCGTCGTTTGGCATTTCCCTGCGTGATGTGTGGCTTATGAGCAACCGCTCGACCATGGAATCCAAGATTTCTCACCTCACGCCTAACTTTCATAGTACTTGGAGTGGAACCTGATGCAGTTTGGAATGCAGGAGTGTGATGGTCTGGATAGATGTCTGCCTATTATTCTTTACGACCCTTTTCAAATGTCGGCGGTCTCTGTCAGTCAACAGACGAGGTCGGCCTGTACGCTTTTGTGCTGTACATGTCCCTTCGCGTTTCCCATTCACTATCACATCAGAAACAGTGGACCTAGAGATGTTTAGGAGTGTAGAAATCTGGCATACAGGCTTCTGACACAAGTGACACCCAATCACCTGGCCACGTTCGAAGTCCGTGAGTTCCACGGAGCGTCCTATTCTGCTGTTTCACGATGTCTAATGACTACTGAGGACGCGGGTAATGAATACCAGGCATTAGGTGGCAGCACAATGCACCTAAGATGAAAAATGTATGTTTGTGGAGGTGTGCGGATACTTTTGATCACATAGTGTAAGTAAAAAATCAGAAGACGCCAAATCCACAACTTTCAAAGTCTGATATTCATGTTTACACGTAGTTCCGACGAACTGAATTAAGGGAAATTTGCCGCTCTAGTAGACAGCTGGCAAGTGCGGTCTGGAGTTAGCGAGGCCGCCTTTCAACCAAGGATTTTGCTGAATCCGAGTTCGAACCACAGTCAGAGATAATTGTCTGAATAAGTCCTTTTTCCAGGGTATTTTCCTTATCCCTTTAAGACAAGTGTAAATAGATCGAATGACAGCTCAATGAACTACCGGCTCGTTTGAGCATAATTTCAACCTTTTCATTCTCTGCAGACTTAAGTTGATAAAAGGTGCATTAAATACTTGAAGTTTGGCAAGGTACAGTGCGTGTGAAACAAAATGCCCTCAAGAGACACAATGCGCAACTTGAACTGCAGCCCCACCTATAGTGCCTCTAAGTTTGCTTTATGGTGTCATTAGCCTGTGAGAAACAGTTGAGTTATCCAGAAATAATTACTGTCCGGTACTGTTAAATGTCGCTATACTGTCTGCCTATCTCTTTCCATGATCACATGTCAACAAGTGGAATGAATTTGACCACTCCTCTGCCTGACTCGTATTTTGTAAACAAGCGTTGGATACTTGGCGTTTTTCACCCATGACCATAAACCTACATGGTCCCTTCCTCAACGGTGGAGGAAATACTCGGGTGCTTCCATGAATCTGTCTACTAACCAAACAACGCTTACATTGGTGTTATAGATATTTAATATTTCCACGTTTCATTAAGTCCTTATTACCTTTAAGATCAAACTGCAAACAAATTTCAAGAAACAAATGAGCAATGAGCGATGTTATATTTGTAGAGAGAAAAAGGAGGGTCTAGAAATAGTCTCTCCCTCTTATTCTACTCTGATTGGTGTAAATGGACTAGCTCAATGCTATATGATTAGCGACTCGACGTTGTAGAGTGAAGTGTGAAAGAATTAATATGTACAACAGCTACAGTACTTATGTTAAATGTTTCCACCATCGAATAGGGATATACCGTGCAAACGTGTTTAAGTGTGACGTACTTCGAAAAGACGAAACACACTATTAAAAAAAATAAAAAAGGAGGTTATTATTTCTTTGTATTTATGCATTCCAATAACTACCTGAGTAGTTCTTATTTAAATGTGAGAATATTAATAATAATAATAATAATAATCTAATAGTCCAAAGTTTTGATAAAACTTATTAACTTGCTCCTTATTAATAAGAGCAGTATAATCTGTAGTCATTTGGCATTGCTAGAATGTTTACCAATCCCCATTTGAAGATTAAAATTACAGCTTATTATTACACATGTCATACACTTATGTCATCAGCATTGTCTGCTTCAAAGAAATTGTAATGTCCGTCACACTTAGACCTTCACGATACCTAAATGTGCCTTCAGAGCCCGAATTAAAGGTAGCTAAATTCGAAATCTAGAGAGAGAGAAAAATAAAACTTATGTATAATAGTCATACGTCTTTACTTGCCCAATACCTCTTCAGATAACATATATACATTTCTCACATACAAATTTTAATATTGTTCCACCCCCAGTGGCGGGGAGGCCAGGAAGCTGATATTGGATAATAACCTATTCATTTCATTATAATGAAGCAATTTTTCTTACTACTATCACTGCCACCGCCGCCAAGGATACTTAAATATTGTCACAGATTAAATCATTGGACAAGCACAATTTCTTGGGGAAATGTTTAATAATGCAAGAAAAATCCAGTACTGGGATGAACTGGGCTCAAGGAATAACGAGAATCCTACAGGAAATAGGATGGGTAACTTATGGGATGAGAGAGAGGGGTTAGTTAAAGGTTTCTGGAAAGAACTGAGGAACAGAGTAGAATACATACAGAGACAATAATCATTTCAAAGTCTTGAAGGAAAGAAAAGTTTGGAACTATATAGACAATTAAATGTGGACTGGGGAAGGGAGAAATACGTGAATGTAGGTAATAGGTTAGCGAGAGAAGGGTGGGCCTGGTCTAGATTAAGTGCACATAGGCTAAGAGAAGATAGGAAGGGAGTGAATTTGGATAGATGTCCTCTTTGTGGAGAGGCAGATAATGATTTGCATTATGTAATTAAATGTCACTAAGGTGTGGAGAGATCAGTTTTTACCTAAAGAATGAGAGAATGTTAACAAAGAAGTATTAAAAGTTAGGATACTGAAAATACAAAAGCAGGGGGATATAAAAAGAATAGGAGAATATATGGGGAGAGTAAGAGAAAAATGGCTTAGAAAAATAAAGCAATATGAATTTGTTATAACCCACCACGCATAAATAACCACGGTGTTAAAATGCATGATGGACTAAATAAAATGGCAAATCAAAGTAATGCATGAAAAATTGTAAGATTTTGTATAGCATTATGGAAAATAAATAAATACGTACATGGAGGCTCGGCCTCGCTTGCCTTCTCTGATCAGCCGCCACTCCCTCCACATGTGTATTACTTATCTATATCAGACTGAAGTAATTATTGAGACTTCACTTCATCGATTAGGCATTCAGTATTGGGCAATCAAATCAGAGTTCGAACGGTCGAATATCACCAAAATCCTGCCGAAATTAGATTGTCGCAGCTATGTTCATTCTTTGGTTTGGATGAAGTCTGGGTACATATTATGGCGCAGTGTGTAAATGGTAGAACCAACAAACAATTGAACTCAAAGAAAAATACATAAATCCTGCTAGAAGGAGGTTGGCGTGTTAGTCTACTGATTGACCAGAGGAACTGCAAAACATAGGCAATTTCCTGACTAAAGTGCGCAAAGCCAGGTCAAATTTGTTCAGTTATTCAAAGGCAATTTATATTTTTTATTGTTTTTATTTTCTTCCTCTTTTCTTTATTTTTGTCACCTTTAACTTCTATGTTAAATACGCATATACGGTCAATGACCTATACACCAAGTATTTTTGTAATAACTTTAATGATTTGACACCAATAAAGATGCCTTATCTATCAGAGATTTAGGGAAGTGACAAAGGATGGGAGATGATTGATAAAGTACATAGATCGTTCTGTAAATGTATGTTAGATTTATCTATTTCATCACCTAATGGAGCAGCAATGTTGGAGTTGGGAAGAGTAGGTAGCAAGGGCATGATAGTAGAAAGGATACTTAAGTATTGACATAGATTGAAATCATTGGACGAGCATAATATCTTAAGGCAATGTTTAATAATGCAAGAAAAATCCAGTGATGGGATGAACTGGGCTCAAGGAATAAGGAGAATTTTACAGGAAATACGAATGGGTAACTTATGGGAGGAGAGAGAGAAGTTAGTTAAAGGTTTCTGGAAAGAAGTGAGGAACGGAGTAGAAGATATAGAGAAACAAGAATTATTTCAAAGTCTGGAATGAAAAAAAAGAAAAGTTTGAACTATATAGTCAATTAAAGGTGGACTGGGGAAGGGAGAAGTATGTGGATGTAGGTAATATGTTAGTGAGAGAAGGGGAGATAGGAAGGAAGCGAATTTGAATAGGTGTCCTCTTTGTGGAGAGGCAGATAATGATTTGCATTATATAATGAATGTGAAGAAACTAAGTTGTGGAGAGATCAGTTTTTACCTAAAGAATGGGAGAATGTTAACAAAGAAGTATTAAAAGTTAGGATAATGAAAATACAAAAGGAGAGGGATATAAAAAGAATAGGAGAATATATGGGGAGAGTAAGAGAAAAATGGCTTAGAAAAATAAAGCAATGTGAATTTGTTATGACCCACCATGCACAAATAACCACGGTGTTAAAATGAATGATGGACCAAAGAGAGAAAAAATAGCAACTCAAAGTAATGTAATAAAAATTGTAAGAATTTTGTATAGCATTATGGAAATAAATATACATACATATATCTACTATACGTAAGTAGTGGAGAAAGTAAAAAGAGCCCTCATTGCTCAGTAGCCTGTTTTGTTGAAGATGAGCTGAATGAAATTATACAAAATCAGCACAAGTACAAAACAACAGCTAAATCAAGGCATGCGCAGTTCTATGCCGTATCAAATCATTTCATCAGTTTTATCTGTGTATGATCCACCGGCCTCTATTTATATTTTCAAAGAGTTTTGGGGGTGCTCCTGCACTACGGAAATGAAAATTTCAAAGAGTTTGAGTAAGTTAGGTCTGATCCAGTTATGATCCTCGAGAAAAAGAGAACTTGTATTGTGTAATCCAGTACTTTTTTTCTTACGGTAGTGCGCCTTTTTCTCTCTCAAGCATGGCTGTTTTTATTTCTCTACGTTCTCGGAGAAAAGAAAGGAAGGGGGAGGGGAAAGAAGAGGTCGAAGCTGGAGGCATAAGGACTTCCCGAGCTCTGGTTACCCTCCTTTCACTATTATTTCTTAAACTGTGAGAAACACAGAGATAAATACATTCGCCGTTAATGAGACGTGGATGCCTTGGGAGATCATTTCGACTGCTCTCAGCGGGAAACTTTCCGGAATAAAGAACGGCTTTCAAACGAATTGCTGGATTATTCATGGCAACTCTGATCTGGTACAGGATGACCCCTTAATGTCAAAGCGTGACACAGGTGGAGAGTGCATTACAAAAATAGTACCGAAATGGAGGGTAGTCGCCACGCCTCCATCCCTTCTGAGTGACACCTTGCTATGACGTCATCTATTGCAGAATGTATGTGGCAGTAGGTCGTTACACGAAACTCGTTTGTGAGAATAATCCTGTGACGCTAGTTTTCTGTAACGTCCTAAAGGGAGTGGGACCTACACGGACAAAATATCCAAGACAGATCAATAACGCCAGAATAAGAAAAGCTGCGTTAAAATAAAGTGGCCCTGTATAAATCCTAAAGTCTTAGAAGGATGAAGAGGAGGAGAGATCTAACTACTAGAAAGTATCACGTCAACTTGGAAGTAATGCACTGAGTGGATTTTCTCTGTGGTGAGAGTATCCCTACTTAAAGCAATGTGTCCTTGAAATTTGGCAAAAAAGTAAGAATTTCACTTTTTTCTCGAATGTTTATTAAACTTTTAACCTGTGCTTTCGTGCCACACAATTCAGGTTTTAATATAAACCATTTTAAAGCCATTAATGGTTACTTACATGTCTCTGTACCATTTAGATATATCACTGCGTTGAAATCAATACTTCATTTTCTTCAATTTCTTTTTTTTTTCAACGTTTTTCACCATTTAAAATTCTCCTTGAACCACAGTTTATAACGTATTAACTTGACATTTTCAGGAGATTTTCAGAAGTTATGCCTTTAAATATTGCTGTGCACTAGTTAAAAATATTAAATAGTTCAATTAAAGATAATTATTTTCCATAATTCACATTGATAAATGTAAAATTTCAATAAAATGTGTACAATAACCTTCTCTCTTATACTAATTAAAATTCAGAAGAATGTCTGTACAAAAAACTATTTATGTTTGTATACAAGCATAAATTAAAATATTTGGAAACGATCGAAAACCGTAGAGTTGAAGGAGAGCTTTGTACTACCATATCAAAAATCGATTAATTACCAATAAAATAATATTTAACAACGGTATAACATAGCTCGTTAAACTTTTGTGTGCACTACATGTTATATATTCTGAGTATATATTGTAAGCTAGTCAAACCAATCAGAAGAATACTGTGTATTTTTGGATTTTCATGATACACTGTTCTAAACTCAAATTTAAGTTAAACATTGCATGCCAAAATCGTTTCATTGACATAAAACTATTATTTTCGTGTTATCCGAGACAAGCAGTTGTAAGGTTTATACACGTCATCCTTTAAACCAGAAAAGAACAGTATACAGTAAAACAGTATCCTGAAGACTTTTCTTTTGTCTTGTATAAATTTTTCCCCACCCATACAAGCCCTACTTTGAAAGACGGAACATGTGGCAACCACAAGATGACCATATACTTAGATGAAACAGTGCGCTCTTTTAAGGCTGCCCCACGTAAAAAGTGGGATAAGTTTCAGGAGGCGACTCTGATTATGTTAATACATTACAGAAATTATATTAATTTTCGTTAGTGTCATTTAATTTACAAGGCTAAATGTTTAATTAAACCAACTAACGCCGAAACACGCTTTTTTTAACCCTGAATGAAAGCATGCATTTATAGGTGCTTAATCGTTTATTTGCTCTACGTGCTTTGACGTGCTCCAATATGATTCTATATGCAGATCGAAATGTGACATCTTAAAGGTGATGATTTGCTGTGTTTCTAGTTAACCATACAGTTATAGTAAGGTTATTATTAATAATTGTTCTTTTCACATTAATTATATGTAAGCTAATGTTGGAAATTTGAATCAGATTTGAAAAATTAAATGTCACAGTGAAAACCACTCACAGATATTCGGCTCGTCTGGCCAAAGTTAATACTGGGCTATCGTGATCATTGCCTGCAAATGTACATTCACTTGTTATTCAACTTGTTATTAACTACAAAATGTACTTAAACTAAAACGTGTACTTATATTACTTTAAAATATATTTGGTACACTTCAAATACGAATTCATAGTTAAAATATACCACTTAAGTGACTACTACACTGATACCTATAATCAAAACTCCTTCTATAAGGGGATAAATTTGCATTGCAAAAAATCTTGTGTTACATTCACATAAATATCTCTACTCTCTATCGTTTATTAGTGGGTATATAAATTATTCTTACGAAAGCTGTTTTATGTATCTCTTCATTTTAATCGAGATGAGCCTTTGCAGAAATAGCCACATTACATTCCGTTTTAGATACAAAGAGACAGCGATAGCCAAATGTTTAAGAACTGGACGCTATATGCTGGCCTTAAAATTTCATACTCTTTCCATGCAATCGCTAGAAACAAGTGAACGTCGATAGGACTTTAAAGAATGACAGAGTAATGAACAATTCGAGTCATTAATTACGTATACCTTGAAAATGGCTTATGGGACAAAAAAAAGTTATTTGAAATAAATTGTGTGTTTTAAAGAGGTCTACATTTTTTGTGCAGAACGTTTTAGTCTATCGCTTAACGTTTACCAATTAAACAATATTATATGAAATTCCTTCCGAATGGACAGGACTATTGCCAGAAAATTAAAGATGTAAGTTTTATTTCTCATGCAAATATCTTTAATACGCTAATTAAATCAAAATGTTAGTCATTTTTTAGAAAATAAAAGAACTCGAAAAATGTTGAATGGTAATTCGGTTGGGGTATTTTCTTGAAAATTTTCGTATCGCATCTTTGGAAGATACCGAAATTAAATACCAAGTTTGGATTTATCCGACTTTTCGTTTTTGAGTTATGCTGTTCACAGATACACAGACAGTACACACACAGAGATGTTTCTATTTTTTTTTATTCAGAGCGACTCAAAGCATGTGCGAGGGAGTTCAGAAAGTCCCAGACGTTTTGGCCTATCGTGGCGATGAGTAGGGCTAGAGCCGCCATCTTGGTGTCCGAATGTTCCTACATTCAGTACGCATCCAGGTGTGGTAGCGTGAGGACTGTGCCTTCCTTACTGTGCTCTCTGCGAGTTGTTAAATGTGCGCTGCAACAGAAAATCCCGCTACTTGTGAAGTGCGGTTGGCTAAAAAGAACAAACCAATTGAAATTTATCGTCGACTTTGTGATTTTTACGGGCAGGGAATAATGGGTGAAAGCCGAGTCAGTCAATGGTGCATTCTTTTTAAAAATGGCCCTACCGATGTTCACGACGAGGATCGCAGTGGTATGCCTAGCCTTATGACTGATGAACTGTCAATGCAAATCAATGACAAAATCTGTGAAAATCGTCGTTTAACGATTACAGAACTTTTGGAACATTTTCCACAAATTTCACGGAGTTTGGTGCATCAAATTGATGCTTTGATACTGACGCTGAACTGCATGCCGGTGTAAACCAGTGGATAAAGTCGCAGGCGGCAGATTTCTGCAGAGAGGGTATTGAAAAACTTGTACCACGGTATGATAAATGCCTCAATTTGAATGGGATTATGCAGTAAAATAACTTAAGAGTGCACGTTTCAAATGTAGATAATAAACGTTGTTATTTGCATTTTGTTAATTGTTTATTTCAAAACGTCTGGGACTTTCTGGATTACCCTCGTATTTTCGGGGAAATCTCGGTATCGAATTTTTGAATGAAATGCTATACCTTCTCTATCTATTATGAACATGAAGAGAAAGTAAAAAGATCTGAAGTGTTAAATAGACAGTATACAGTACACAACCTTTGCAGAAATGGCTACATTACACATTTCGTTAGGATACAAAGAGAACAGTGATGGTTAAATATTTAAGAACTGGACGCTATATGCTGGCCTTAAAACTCCACACTCCTTCCAAGCAATCGCGAAAAAACAACCGAAAATCGACGGGATTAGAAAGAATCATAAAAGTATTGAAAAAATCTAAGCATTAATAACAGAGATCTTGAAAATGGCTGATACCACAAAAAAGGTTATTTGAAATAAGTTGTATGCTTTTAAGATATCTACATTTTTTGTGTAGTACGTTCTCGTCTATCGCTTAACGTTTACCAGTTATACAAGATTATACAAAATTCCTTCCAAATGAAAGGACTTCACAGGATATTACCAGAGAATTCAAGATATATATATAGTTTGTCGTGTAAACATCTTTAATATAGGTATATATTAATGTATGTTAATCAAAATCGTTATAATTACCTCTTAGATAATCAAATATTTAGAAAAATCTTCCATCCAAAGGGTAGTTTGGAGTGGGAGGATTTTCTTGAAAAGCTTCGTGTCGCATCCTTGGAAGATACTAATCCTAAATACTAAGTTTGGTATTTATAGACTTTTCGTTTTTGAGTTATGCTGTTCAGGTACAGACGCACTAACCGACATTTTTCTAAAAATGCTTCTTTTTTATTCAGGGGTCTCAAAACATGTATTTCTGGTGAAATCTCGATATCGAATTTTTGGGATGAATGCAATACCTTCTCTACCTAATATGTGCGTGGTAGCAACAGTAAAATAATCCAATTTACACAAGATATTTCCTCTTTCTAGAAGTGAGTGCCAATCACAGGACTTTGACCAGCTTGTTAAAATGCTATTCTGTCTCAGATGTAAAATTTCGGGAAAAGTGTTCAAGAAATAAAATCGATACACTACATTTGTATTAAAAACAAGAGCGGGAAAACCAGATGCTAAAATTCAACTAAAACAACTGTGATGTATAATATGCAAACGACTTTATCCACTTTTCTTTCATAATGCCTCTACAAACAATGGACATGAAATATGTTTTACTGTTCACCTCATACCATTTGGTACATACTGCGACACAAGCACGAAAAGTGCATCTTTGCAGAACGAGAAAGAGGTTTGAAAACACCAAGCGAAGTCGAGTATTTTCACTTCTGCGTTTCTGCAAAGTATGTAACACATGTGTATTGCGTAGCACTTTTTCGACGATAGTGAATGCTTACGCGAAAATAAAATCAATCGTTGTCAGCAGCATCAAGAACAAGCGCGCCAGCCTCTGCGAACTGGTGATCGATTACTCACGCCTGGTAATGTTGAGCAAGTTCACAACTGAAGGTAACGTGGTTGCTTGTGCCGAAAGTGTTATGTTTAAATGCTGCTTGAATTAAATCGTAAGTAAATGTTAATAAAGGGAAGTAAAAGTGGTAAAATTTAGATGATAAAAGTCAACTACCAAATAAGCTTATACTATATGTCTGCAACTATATATCAGTGGAGGATTAAATACATGTTATTAACATCTACGGTAAAAACTCAAAATGCACACGGTGCAGTAATTTCGCCTTCCCATGCATGACGCATGAGCGAGAAGTTGATAGAAGACGCTATCGAAAACAATTATTTATAGAAATTGTATCACCTGGCTAATGTTGTAGTGGTCCTCTGCCCTGACGCAATCGGTTGGAGCGTGGTGCTCTAGTTTTTGGCCATGGAATGCGTCGGAGTTTCATCCCACCCATGAGATTTTAGGTCTCGGGTATAGGTTCATGCCCACTCTGCACCGTGAGAAAAATGAGGGGTTGCGATAGGCAGACGTCCTGGCCTCGTCAGCCAACTTTCCGGCTTGGGAATGCGTGATCTGACCACTACACCTAATCGTATCGGTTGGATGATCGCCTACCTCTGCCGTGCGCACATGGGCATGAGACCGGCAGACGGGTTGGCAGGCCCAGGCTCTTCGCGGGTTGTAGCACCTAGGATTTATTTAATGCTGTGGCGCACGTGTTTATTATGGCTTCAGGATGTGTCAAAAATGGAGAAATTTCTAGAAAATCAGAGTACCCTTGAGTCGCTATTCACGCGGAAGTGCTCACCTAATGAAACTAGAGGTTATCGGTTAGTACACGGGCAGACATTAGTGGGAAACGTGCGGAAGGATTGTCTGTTGAGAACAGCCGCTTGACGAGACCTCGATATCATGAGAGAACTGATTCATTATGTAAAGTGGGATATCACACTTTGGTTTTACTAAATATGACAAACATAGCCAACTCATTTTTCCCCGACTTCCTTTTTGTTTCTCTCAATTCATCAAGCAAGATGCGTCTGCGGTAACGTGTGAGGCTCGTATTCGGAGGTCCCGAGTTCGATTCTGACGATTCGTCCAATTTGACCGTGGGTATTTCTGGTTTTGCGGGATCGGTAGGCGAATGCTGGGGTAATTCGTCTTCCACCACGAATTTCCTATCCATTATTTCCTGTCTCTATCATTTGCTTTCATCTTTTTCAGGGTTGTAGGACCAGGCGACGGCGGTTGGTGTGTATCGGCATTACGGTGGAATTTGCGCTATGGAAAGATTTCCCCCTAGCGCTTAACGGGACAGCTGGAGACCCCTTCCTTACTGGGAGCTGGGAGTGCCTCGTCTATTCCTGGAAGTAGTGGCTAAGGTAGCACTAGCCGGCGTCAGGATTGGTCCATGTTGGAACAGTTAAGGAACCCCTCCTTGCTTGTCCGGATCTTGTCCCCTTTTGGGTCTGCACTTCTTCTCTTTCTCCTAGGGGTTACGTTTTAAGCACAAAGGGCCTACGTGTGGTTCGTGATCCAGCTTTGGTAGCCCCTCCATATGACTACATGTAACTCCTTTCGATTCCTTTCAACCGATAAAATTTCAAGTGTTACAGAGGAGTATTAGACGTGCGCTTTGATATAGGACATTTATGGTCATTGAGTTCATGGTTGTTTGCAGTAGATCAAAGCCAATAGCGACCCTGTAGGCCACTAATTAATATTCCCCGAGTTTCTGCCACTTGCACGTAATATATGTTCAAACATAGGCCATTTTACGTTCAAACACTCCATGTGAATACCTTCGTTAAACCTACTTATTACTTTGAAATTAACACGAGCAATTAAAATGCGGTTCACTCCGAAAGTTTGGATAAAAATAATTGTTCAACCACTTGTACGGGATTTGAACCCAGTACCAGCAGCCGAGCTATTTTTACAGCTAACTGCTATTTGTCTCTCTGATACTATGATTTTCCATCTGAAAATGGAAGTATCAATGCTGCACTGACGGAGCTCTTTTTCCAGAAAAAGCAAAGCTTATAACTTTAAAAATACCACAATTGTAGTTATTTTCGTGGTTTTAGAGGAGAAATTAACTATTTTAAATTGGAAATCAGTACCACATTTGTGTTAAGCCATTATTTTCATTTATCAGTACGAATCTTCAAATGATAAATCCATCCCACCCCGTCCCGTCGCATCCATCAGTGTCTCAGTCTGTATCTATGTGTCTGTCGGACTCTTGGAATTTTAATTTTCTGACTCGCAAATTATTGAACAGGTGAGCAGCTTTAAATATCTGATATGTAAAATATCAAACCAAAATAACGTAGACATCGAAGAAAAACTCAATAAATAATACAATGTTTGTGGAACTATAAGATGTTTAGATAATATAGCAACAAAAGAAACAGAATTAAAATATTAAAAATCAGTGGCATTTCCAATACTTTTTAATGGTGCAGGGATATGCATATGAACCGAGAGAGATAAAAGGAGAGTAAAAGCGTCAGAAATGAGGTTTCTAAGATAATAAGAGCAATACGAGAACTTGGAGTAAAAGAAGCTCTAGATTGTATAAACAATTGCAGCAAGAATTGGAAAGAATATTTAGATAGAATGGATGAAAACCGATTACATAAGAAAGCAATTATAAACCACGAGGAAAACGAAATTTAGGCCGTCCAAAATTAAGATGGAGTGAATAATTTGGAACGGGCCCGAGGCTCAAACGTGTAGATGAAGATGAAGATGATGATTGTTCTATGTCTCTCCCCCTCCCTCTCTCTCTCCCTCTCTCTCCCCCTCTCTCTCTCACTTAAAATATTTCTGAATGGGCATCAGGAAGCCTCGAAGTGTATATTACTAGTAAAACCTCAAAATGAATTCTTGGAGGATGCAGTACCATAACTTGGCAGAGGTTCTAAAAACTAAACAAAAATATGTTTATGATTCATAGCTCATTTCTAAAAAAAATAAATGCCTCAAATATCTACCGCTTGAAAACTAAATTAGAACCACATATTTTATTACGTTTTTGGACTTAGAAATTGACATTCTTTTAGAGATGTTGACCAAAGGTTTATGATGGATTCCCTTGAATAAACGAAGATAATTTACAGAAAATCTGCTCCCTAGAGAAGTGGACTGCAAATCCATGAAGAGCTGAGCCCTCAACTTCAGCGATGAGTGAAGTTATTCTTCTGTTTTCCCTTGCTCAGGTTTTATATGTAAATATGTAAAGCTTCTTTAAAAGGCGAGAGTCGCACAAACGGCTGAGAGAGAAATCACGGAATGCGACGCAGCTGCAAAACGTTTGCTTTGACAGAAAGGACGTCTCTCGGAACAACAGGCCCAGATTAATCGGATTATTTAAATGAGTTGTTCTGGTAGTCTCTCCCAAGCTCCGTGCGATAAAACGGCGTCAAAGTTTACCTTGTCAGCTCAGTCACGTCAACCTTCTTTGTTTATTTTATGTATTCATCTTTAAAGTCACAAATAGACTGCTTCAGTCTTCAACACGGTTCGGTAACAACTCAAGTCTCGATACAAGGCAATGTGGCTTCGACATGTTCTCATGGAAGTATTTATGAACCATAAACCCTTCAATGTCATATTGCGGCACAAGTGTCGTAAGTGGATTTTTGCAGAACGAGAAAGAAGTTTGAAAATACAAGACGAAGTACTAGTTTTTCGACGATAGGGAATATTGTAAACATTTATCGAAAATAAAATTAATTACTATCAGTTCTAGCCTTTGATCAACTGAAGGTGACATGGCTGCTTGCATCGAAAGAGTTATATTTAAATGCTGCATGAATTAAATCTTAAGTAAATGTTAAAAAATAAGGAGAACTAAGATTTAAACGGTAAAATTCAACTATCAGTATGATTATGTTGCATTTGTGCAACAATAATTATACATATCAATATTTGCAGGATTATATACATGTTATTAACGTCTGCATTAAAAATGCAAAGGAGGGCAGAAATTTCAATTCCCAACGCATGCTAACATGAGCGACAAGTGGATAAAAGCATTGCTGACGTAAAAGTACAAGGCGTGTTTTTAAAGTAAGTACCGTTTGATATCGCATTTTGCCGCTGCAGTCGCGATTTTGAGCATGCGCGATCACTTCCACCGTTTATTAGGAAGCCAGGCGTAGCTGTGAACGAACGTCACTTTGTGTTTTCCTATGTTAGAGCATTTCAAAATGTTCAAAACAATCGAACGACCCGCCGACTGTGAAGTCAGATCAGTGATTCGTGTTTTTAATGCGAGAAATGTTACGCCAGCAAACATTCGACAACTGTGTAAGATTTATGGGGACACAATAATGAGTGACAATGCCCGGCCACGCACAGCCAAACAAACTCAAGATCTGATCACACTATTTCTTTGGCAACAATTCGACTACCCTCCCTAAGTCCAGATTTGACACCAAGCGATTTTCATCTGTTTCTTCAGAAATTCCTTGGTGGAAAAGATTTCAATGACGATGTTGTGCAGACTTGACTTTCATCGCAGGCGGCATCATTCTTTAACGAAGGCATATAAAAACTGGTTTCCCGTTACGACAAGTGCCTGAATAACGTCGGTTACTATGTGGGGAAGTAGTGTAAGGTATAAAATAATTGTAAAATAATCTCCTGTTATTCTTTAAAAAGTGATCGATGCTTAGATACCTAAAAACACGCTTCCATGTTCATGCATTTTATAGGGTTCAAAAAAATCCCTTAATGATGTATCAGAAAGACTAAGGCAAACGGAAACAGAGAATACCAATTAATAAGTCATTCATGGGAACTCATTACGAAGTTTGGAAGGTTCGGGACCGATAGAGTTGAACACGAATGAATGAATTTATTTCACTTCCATTACACATGAACTGTTTTAACGCTCTAAAACTATCTCTATTACATATAAATATACCAACTCTTCCTTTCTAATATAAAATATATATATTTGAGTTGCACCTGGTGCAAATGCAGTAAACACTGTGGTTATTAACACATTATACACCAGGTTCCTAACTACCTACATGTAAAACACATTTATTAAATATACCAATTTACTTGATAGGCATCCTTGCAAAATATACAATTTTATAATTTTGAAATTCTTCTCTTATATTTCTGTTTAGTTTTTCCTAATAGTCTACCCAATTTTATAACCTCTTCTGTATTTTTAAGCTTCCAAATCTCATTTTAATTATTGGTCTCGTAATTTCAACCACCTAACTGGTATCCATTGATCTCTCCATTGTTTAGTCTTATTACAGTCTAAGATAAAATGTAGGTCATTCTCCATTTACACACATAATAGACACTTCTGTGAATCCATTCCCCCTTTCATTTCCCTTAACTTCATTGTTCCAGATCTAAACCAGGGCCCATCCTTCCCTTTCGAATTTATTGCACACTTCAATATACTTTTTCCTGCCCCAATCTTTTTTAATTTGCCTGTACAAAACCAAGGTTCTCTTGTCCCCAATACTGCTAAAGATATCTAGAGTTGAATATAGTATTTTCATGTTAGCCGCAGTCTTGCCGGAGTGCTTGTGTACGTAACCAGTAGATACGAAGGAACCAGTTTATATATGAGTGCACTTACAACATTGCAGGTCGTCATTGGGGTATATCATCTCATTATAATTTGAGATCTCCTTGTACTTTACCGGGAAAAATTGGAATCAATTGGGGAATTTAATGTTGTACCGGTAAAGTTGCCATGGTAGCTCAGTGCAGCCGAACGGCTATGGCATTGAATTTTTCAGTCGTCTGATTCTACCTTACCAAGTGTAGTCAACTTTTATTATAAGTCCCCAAGATTACAAGCCTAGTGATGACCATCCCATACCTTTCAATGATGAAAGACCATAAGTGGCGGAGTCGTATCATGTGATACTTCTTGGATATTGCAGGCAATTCCAGGACAATTTTCAAAGAAACAAAAACCGAAGAAAGCACTAATCTCAAGTAATTGCGACTTGCTGTCATTACAGGTATTTTGGATACATGGGAATGTGGTTCATCAAAACGTACATGGAAATTTTCTCACAAACAATACCCTAATTTTAAGCCTACTTTCTCCAAAGAAATTAACTGGCAGAACCTTCATGTATGCTTGCAAAAGAAACATTTAGTAAGTACGCAAAGTGATTAGCAATAAACATCGTCACCAAATGTACGTGTAAGCTATGTGACGCTGAACGTTTGCATGAGCATTTCGAAAACCGCTTAAATATCCAGTTTCTCAATGGTTTTAGTATGATATCACGTCTGATAATTAAAACTCAACAATTGTGTGGATAAAATATATAAGAAAATATAATCCTTATATTTTTAACTTAAAAGTATATAAAACTGGTAAAGAAAATAAATTTCTACTTTTCTCCATGATAAAAAAACATAAACAGGAATGCCTCCTAAGGGAAAACAGTGTTTCACCCATTCACTGTTTTACTCTTCGTTTTACCTATAGCTAAGGAGTTCCTATTCTAACAGAGTCGTCTTGTCCAGTAACCCAAATGGCAGAAGTCTGAAGAAGAAACAACGCTGAGTAACACGGAAAGGCATATCTGATGTATAATGTAAGTTAGCTAGGGCAAAATAACATTTTAAAGTAATGGATTATAAAGGGTAGTTAAATTATATTCGAACCCACTCGAAGCCTCTCTCTGCTGCGTGAGAGAGCCGGCAGTCGCCGGGGAAATTACGCCGGCAGAGGCGGACTAAAATCCTTACCTTATAATAGATGCTGGAAATGTTGACCTTCTGCTCTCAAACAGGCAACATATCTCGTGTAAATATTCTCGCTAGCTCTCCTAAGCTCAGCAGCAGGAATTCTTGTGATTTCTTGTATAATGTTTTCTCTAAGTTCCTGTAGTGTGCAAGGATTGGAACGATACACTTTGTCTTTTAAAGAACCCCATAAATAAAACTCACAGGTCGTTAGGTCAGGAGAACGAGGGGGCCACAAATTAACACTAATTATTCTGTCATCAAACACTTCTCTAATTGCATATTCGGCAGCCGTATGTGCTGTTGCAGAATCTTGCTGGAACCAACCATATGATTTCTCTTCTTCTGTGAAGCGATTGCAAAATGGCCTCCAAATTAACCTCAGATATCGCTCTGCATTTATTTTTTCATAAAATAATATGGGCCCTGTCATTCTTCTAGCACTTATCGCACACCATACCTCAATTTTCTGATCATAATGAGGCGTTTCATCATATATAAATTCTAATATAATTTAACTACCCTATATTAACTTAGTAGAAGTTACATTGAGTATTAAAAATTAAATACGCTAGGTGCATAAGCAAAAATCATAAGCGTTGGGTACTGTAACCTGGTGAGAATTACGCAGCAATGAAAAGCGAGAACGGGAACGGAACGGTAAGGTGAATATTACGTGCACAATGAATCGGGAACGGCCACGGTAAGCAGCAATCCCAACTTCAACTTGATAACCGGAGTTTATCGGTTTCTTAGTTTCACAATAAATCATGAAGAGGTCGAAACTGCCTATCATATATTCTTCAAAAGCGAAATGCTGTGTAGGAAGAGATATGAACTACTGGGGTTGATAAACCCAGATGATCACTTTCCTAAGGAAAAATACAGTTAATAATCTAGGATCCCTTATAAAAGTGAAAGAGCTATTTAACTAAGTAATAAAGATAGGAGATAATACAATAAGCCTTATAGGTTTCAGTGTTGAGGGCCATCCTAACCCAACTCCATCTTTGCATAAGCCAAATCAAGTCCACAATAAGTCGATAGTGGGAACCGGAACAAGAAGAGAAAGTAAAAAACCTTTGTTTAGGGCTTTTCATTCATAAAAACTAAGAATGGAAATGGGAAAGCATGTCAATTAGTATATTGCCAACATGGAAAATTAATTTTATACATGCAGATATAATTAGAACCGACTAATTCCTCCTCCTTTTTTTCTCGTCTGAATTTAATTGAAATTAATAATTAGATATTTTTTAAAAAAATGATATCGCTATCATTTGTGATTTTTTAACTAAATAAAGCAATTGGCACCATAAAACTGAAGTGCAAATAGATGCACGGACAGCAATTGGGTTATTGTTTTTCTAAGCCTGCAGAACTCAGCGGTTGTCTTGACTATGTTCTGCAATGAATATAGATACGCACAATAAACATACAACATGCTATACTTGGCAACGAGCAACGTGAAGTTTGACCAACCTTCCCATTGATTGTGCATGCTCAGATGCTTCCATTCAGGTGTTGTTTCCGTCCCCTTTCTCGGACAATTTGTGTACCGGGGGCTGCAGTGCTAAATGTTCTTAACCCGCATATCTGAACAATAAGGAAAGCAAACATTTCTTGCAGGCACATTATTAAATACTTACTGCGTTTCCTAAACGTCAAGTATCAACAAAACTAGCATTATTTTAAATATCGGAAACAGTTGACGCCACAGTTCTACAATGTAATGATAAAACATTCAGATTTGCAGCACTACAGTAGTTTTAGAATAAAACACAGCTGAAAGCAATACCAGGAAGGAACTCGCATCATGAAAATTATTATTGTATATATCTAAATCAGTACTATCTAGTTTATTTTGTATGACAAATTTATTTTTGTGAGTTAAAACTTAAAACATTTCTTATTGATTTTATTGCCAAAAACACTAGTTTAGTTCATTATAGTTTAATAGTGCTATGCTTTAATTGTACGAGGCGTGTTTTTAAAGTAAGTACCAATAATTTAAAAAAAAATAACAGTACATTATTTTTCCATTACTTTATTACCATTCATTACCTTAACCTACCTCTCCGCATAGCCGTTATTCAGGCACTTGTCGTAAAGGAAACCAGTTTTATATGCCTTCGTCAAAGAATGATGTCGCCTGTAATGAAAGCCAAGTCTGCACTTCTTGTTTTGCATTATTATTGTCGGAATTTCTTCAGATGAAAATTGCTTGGTGACAAATCCGGACTTACGGAGAGTGGTCGAATTGTTCCCTACCAAATGATGCGATCAGATCTTGAGTTTGATTGGCTATGTATGTTTATTGTTTCTCCATAAACCTCAAATAATTGGCGATGAATGATTGCTGGCATAAATTTCTCGCATTCAAAAAACGAATCACCGATCTGACTTCAAAGTCAGCGGGTCGTTCGATTGTTTTGAACATTTCGCAACGCTCTAACAACAGGAAAAACCAAAGTGACAATCGCTCACAGTTGGTCTAAATAATGAATGGAGCAGATGATCACGCACGCTCAAAATCACGACTGCAGCGGTAAAATATTAAAACGGTACTTACTTCAAAAGTACGCCTCGTAAATGGTTTGTAAGAATTACACAACAAAGAAAGATGTTAAATGAAATTGGAAGAAATATATGCAAAGATTAAACAATCTAATATGTTAGACTCAGGACTTTCCCTACTGTTCTACAAACTATTCTTATAAAAGCTTATTATTCTATCTACCATTTTAATACAGAGAAACGTTCAATACACATTTATATATTTCGCACACAGTAGGTTAAAGCGAAAGTCAGATTTGTAAAAAGGTGATCGCGCTGAAATTCAATGATATTTGCAGGACCATGAGAAAATAAGAAAAGAATAACGACTTACCACTTGAAATCATAAGTGTTTAAAAATTGAAACCAATAACAAAGAATATCTAGGAAATTGTTAACGCCACAAAAAATCTCACTGGACATAAATGGTGTGCTTCAACTATCTACAGTTATGTGTAGTAACATTTTTTCTATCTATTACGGTTTACCAATTATATTAAAAGTAATTCAGAATAAAGAGGCCTTCAAAGCAATTCCAGAAAATTCAAGATGTATATTTTATTTCTCATGAAAATGTCTTAAACCTATGGTATTTTAATTAAAATTGTTAGAGCTATTTTTGAGTAATTCAAAGTTTTCAAAAAATTATCCAAATAAATGGTAGTTTGGGGTGGGGAAGTTTTGAAAATCTTAGTCATAACCTTGGAAGATGTACTTATTTTCGGTTTTGAGTTATGCTATTCGCAAAAACACACACACACACACAGATCTTGTTTCAAAAACTGCCTTTTCGGACTCGCGAAGCCTCAAAACGTGTATTTCTGATAAAATACACTTTGGGTGGAATGCAGTACTTCCTCTACTTACTTTAGGTAAGTAGCAGAGAAAGTAAAAACACTAGGATAAGCAAAGTAAGAGAGCAGTGCGATTTGGGCAGAGGACGACTGTTTTAGGAATGTTCACGTGATGCAGTTGGCAACAGCAGTACATACGGTGCGGGTCTATGTCATTTCCATGCCGGAGTATTATGCATACACCGAACACTGAGGCATTAATATTGACTCAACCAAAGCGGGACGGAGGGAGACGGGCAGGTGTGGGGACATTACAAACAAAAGACGGTGCAACACACTGCCTCTCCCCAAAAGCTTATATACCACTTACTCTGGCTTATCCAAGTAATTGTATGCAACGGCTGCAACAGACACCTTACAAGAGGGTAAGAGATTTTCTAAACAACACTCAGCGCTACGTTGTTGCTAGAATAACGAAAAGTTAATTCAATTTGTAGAACCGTTTCAATATTCTGGCTCACTAAAATTACAATAATTCTGTTATCTACGTCACAAAAGTTGAATAACGCAGTTCCAAATCGCATAATTTGAAGAAATTGTGTAGTTTCGGGTAACACACCACTAAGGTTGCAAATCTTACGTCATCAACAAAGGCGGCGACTAAGCAGAAACAAAAGCTGTGCGACGTCACAGTCACATGCTTCCTAACCAATCAGCGGTAGTCTGTTTCAGTGTGTGATCGTGTGAACTTGCTTGCTATTTAATAGTGAAATTAAATAATTCCTAGCTATAAATCGACTCTAATATAAGGACACCTTCGGGATTCTGACTCTGAAGGACATTCCAGCAACGAAGCATAAGGTAAGATATGTTTTATGCAGTACATTAATAACCGCCACATACTTATTACCAGTCGTCTTCTACATCCTTAAAAACTATCTTCAATTCAACTGTCATTTACCGCCTTCGTTCCTGACAAAGACTATCACTTAATGTAATATGCCAGTTTACAGTGAAATACATTACAGCTGCTAGCGAAGCACGCTATAGCGCAAAATACTTATAATTTAGTAGGTTATAAGAAACAGAGCATGGTGTTATCTTGCTTTAAACAATGCATTAATTGTTTCATTTGTATAGCCTCTATAACTTTTAAAGCCATTTCGGGGGCTTGATTTGAGAAACAACTGATGTTAATAATTGCTGAACTGCAGGATTTTTGGCGTTGGTTTTTATTAACTTTTACTATTACAAACACCGGACACTGCAGAGAATATTAAATGTTCTAGTTTAAAGAAAAAGTCTCCACCCCAATTGGAAGTCAAACCTGGAATATCTTGTTTGAGAAACCAGAGCTCTAACTACTCGATCACAAAAGCAGTAACAGGTTTTGTTTATTTAGACATAGGAATTTCTAAGCATTAAAGACAGGACTATAAGCAGAGACCTCGCAGGTAACAAACCCCCCAACCCTCCAACGCTATTTTAGTGTTTTCAGACCGTACTCGGACCGGTTTTTACCTGCCTATCAGTGACGTCATCTGTTGTTTTGCATTCTTTTAGTGATAATGATTTGAGTAAAGATAATTTGGTGCAGTTGGCTTAGGAATTCCTGTTTATGACATTAAGATTTTTAAAAACTGTGTTTAAAAGGTATGTATTATCCGAAAAAGAATACTCGGTAATGCTGCTTTTTAGCATGGTAAGTATAAATCGTACATAGCGTAATGGTTAATTTTATTTGTCATGCTGGCAGCCTGCAACTGGTGTATGTGCGTTACCTGCACATGTTTGGAAACTTGCAACTAACTTCAAATACAATTTATTTGAAATTTGAGTTTTGCATAGCTAATGAAAGGTCGGGCTCGAAACGACTACACACCTGAGGCCATTCATCAGCAAGTCAGTTAAGTGGATTTACAAGAATGCAACTACACGACTAGGCAATATTCTGAACTATAGGAAAACCGTCGTAATATGAGCTGGGTATCAAAACTTACTTAGTCGGCTTACTCTCCTCGTAACCGAGCGGGATGGCTCAGCGACAACGTCTGCGGCCCGCATTCCGGAGCTGCTGGGATCGATTCCCGGTGACCGCCCACTCTGACCAATGGGTTTTTCGCGGTTTCTGCTGTTCGACAGGCGAATGCTGGGGTGTTAATCTTCTACCACACTCTCCTCCCTCTCCTTTCTTGTACCCATAAACTTCCTTGTCATGTATTTCAGGGCTGTAGGACCAGGCGACTGTGTTTGGCGGGTTGCGGCTGGGCGGTGGCTTGCGTTCTGTAGAGGTTTCTTCCCTATCGTCGCTGCAGTACCCTGAATTAGGTATGTCCTCCGAGTGGGCTCCGCCCTGGAGGTTGGCGGCGTCGGATGCATTCTATCTGAAAACGTTAGTGATCCCGTCCACACTTGCTCCCGTCGGCATCTGGAGCTGGTCGCCCTTCGGTTCCCTTTCCTCACCTCTCCCAGAAGTCACGTTAGAAGCAAAAAGGGGCGCTCTGCCGGTTCCGGGTGCTCCTCCGTGATAAGTACCTTTAGCTTTACTCTCCGTGTAGACATCTCGGGCTTACGCTCCCTAGAGCTTACAACCGTGCCTAGAGTCAGAGGCCTGTAGAGGAGCAGACGAACATTGAATCAGAGAATGAAGATTTAGGAACGGGGGATCAGCCCAATGAGAGTGAGGGAAGAAGTTGATATGAAATGGAGGGAAATGGATGACAGAAAAGGTGATGATGGGCAATCGGTGGAATGAACGGAGTGGGAAACCGGAGAAAATCCACCCAAACACCGCTTCATCCACCACAAATCCATGCGGGTCCCTAGACTCGAACTCCACTCGCCTTTGTGGTTGGCGAGCAGTTTAACCACTTGGTCACGATGCCGCCTGGCCCTCAAAAACGAGGGAAAAAGCAACTCGTAACTCTAGAACTGACGAAGATGCAAAGATCTTGCTGCATATTCTTCAGGTTGAATTCCATAGATCACGAAATAGCATGCTGTTCAATGATCCTGATAGGGGCCATTCCAGATCCAACTCTGTGCCTCATAAGGAGGGGGAGAGTGTCTCGAAACACTTCGTGACAAGCGCGATATGCCATCGCTGTAAGGCGCGTGTGACAGACGATGACATTGACACGGCGTACTAATCACTCCAACCAGCCTTTCTCTGTTAGAATGTCATTCAATTTTTTTTCTTAGTGGTAGCCATTATGACCACCGTCGCACGTCCATTTTTAGTTTTTCTACTGCCTACCTATAGTAATTAGAGGGGTTATTGCATTCACCCAAAAATCCGGTAACGAGATTTCACCGGGAATATATACGTTTTGTGAAAGAAAAGCAGTTTTAGAAAAAGGTCCTCGTGCATATGTGTGTGAACAGAATAACTCAAAAAATAAATCCTCGTTAAATACCAAACTCTGTATTTAAGTTCAGCATCCTCCAAGGATGCGACACAACATTTTCGAGAAAATCCCACACCCCAACTACCCCTTACATGGAAAACTTTTTGAAAATGTTGATTTACTCAAAAAGGGCGCTAACGATTTTGATTAAAATACCATACGTTTAAGACATTTTCATGACAAACAAAGTATATCTTGAATTTTTTGTGAGAAGACTTTGAAATTCTCTAAATTCTGAGCGACTTTTGCATAACTACTAAACCCTAAGACACGTGTGGACCATGGGCAAACCCTGAACTACTTGATATGCAACCCGCAAAGTTGGCCAACCCCAGATAGTTTGAAAAGAACCGGTAGACGGAGAAACAGACAGACAATGAGCGCAGTGGCGGTTGCTGGTTCTGAAGGCGGATTGTATTTCCACTGTTGGGGAGCCAAAACTTGAAGTAGTTACAACCACGTACGATACAAACTTTCCGGTGGCCTTCGCCCCACGTATACTTTCCGGTGGCCTTCGCCCCCACGTTTAAGAAATCAACTTTGTAATTTCTAATGTTTGTTTAAATACTATATATGTATATTTGCCTCGGCTTAGTCAGTAGTAATTTGCAGAAACGCTTATCTCTTAGCAGGGCTGGAACGGCTAAAGAATGAAGACTTACACAAATTATAATGGTATTTAACTTCGTTTTATTAATCTTTCACGTGATTAAATAACACTTCACTGATATATCCTACCGTAGAGCTGTGAGATTATTGTTTCTTGTATTATTTAACACGTAAACTTTATATTATTCACGCCGTAATGAATTTTTTGTGTCTCACACTGAATACGTACCGAGCGAACTGCTCTGGAACGCTGCCTAGTAGTGTCTGCCGACTGAATCTGTTAAATTTGTACATTTTACTATATTTGAAGTCTCTGATTAACTAATTCTACTCCAATAGAATACTTCTATTTAACTTAAAGCTTTTATAGGTTTGGATTGGCTATTTAAACTGTTTTAAATATTACATTATTGTTCCAAGAATTATTAGTAGCATTATTAAACCTTCTAATTTATTGTTGCCTCAAGGTTACTCATTGTTACCTCACTGTTAGCAACTTTCGGTTTTTATTCTCACAGCTCCTACATTGTTAAAACTACGTAATGCATTCACATAACATTATTATACAGGTACATAATAATATAAACATAATACAATGACTGTAATATAAACTTTTTATACTACATTATATTATACACATATTGCTTTAAGGCGGGCTGTTATTATATTTTTATATTATATAATTAGCCTGATATCGTTTAAGTGCTAAAAATACTGCCTCAGTTCTTACATTAATAGTACTGATTTCGGTTTATATATTGTTTAGACTACTAATTAATAGTTTAGACTGACAAATAACACTGTATTTTAATTCATTTTATTCTTTTACATTTGCAATTATTTAGCTGGGGTTACCTCCGATAGAGCTATTTTTAGCTATTTTCGTCAGTCAAACAAATTTGTATTTTTATTGGAATAATTAGTGTAAACAGTTACTCACACAAATATGTAGAAGCAAACATAGCCAGAGTTTTAGCTGCAAATAATCTTAATTGCATAGTTTTGCAACTGATAATTGTTTAAATACGTCAATACGATGTTTACCTTGACACTAATGTTTCAAAAACATGTTATTTTGCGCGAAAAGTAAGTAATTGTAGTTGCGAAACTAACCTTACCGTTATCGATATGCATAGGATTTGCAAAACAAAAAAAAAGTCAAAATCATTTTCCAGGTGTTTTCAATCTGCAACAATTCAGTCTTTAGATTTTCTAGAAGACAATGCTTATGAAAACAATGAATTTAATTTGTATTTTGGTGGGATTGCAAAGAGGTAAAATGATATAGCCTCCCCTCTTGTAGCTGTCCCTTCCCTGTTCCAATTGCACGGCACAAGCATTTGCGTTTATACAAGACTTAGAATCTGCCATGACGACTTTCCAATTGGAACTACGTCGCTGTCCGACACTGCTTGCTAATAGGTTACGTCATGCATGAGCATATGCCTGTCACATTCCCCGAACTTCCGCAACGACATCTGTCGTATGCGGTAACGTCAAGAACCAATGTAGTTCCTGAACCAGTAAATGCCCATGTCTGTTCTATGAGCTA
Organism: Deroplatys truncata; assembly: GCA_030765065.1. Lineage (NCBI taxonomy): Eukaryota > Metazoa > Arthropoda > Insecta > Mantodea > Mantidae > Deroplatys > Deroplatys truncata. The sequence continues at coordinate 68,394,348 of CM060976.1, read as the reverse complement.
CAAAAATTGTACTACACAGAAAATGTAGATCTCGTTAAAGCACACAACTGATGTCAAACATTGTTTTATTAGTACAGAGTTAACCTTTCCTTATTAATGTTTCGAATTTTCAAGTGCTTATGCTTTTCTCAAATAGGAAGATGTTATTCGTTTTCTTTTTTCTCGTATTCATGCAAAGCGAATTGAATTTTAAAGTCATTACATAGGACACACTTTTCAAAAATCTGACTGTCTCTCTATGTATCATACATACAACGAAATGCGTAAATTGAAAGTTTATCGGTTAAGAAGAAGTATATAAATAATAGGTTTTACAAGATAGATAGTAGAAGAGTGAGCAGAGAAATTCATGTGGATGCAGCGCATCACATGTTTTGTAATTTCACCACCTTAACTGTTTTTACTTATTTTTTCGACAGTAAGTGGATAGCCGGAACAACGTTACCCGAAATGTGACGTAAATTGTCGAATTTCCATTATCTGAAATTTAATTTGAAACAGCTAGAAAGTGATTACCACCAAAAAAGCAGACAAGCTAAAAATAAGTTTAGGGTAGCTTATATGAATTAGTTATAAACAATGAACTGTAACTATTTCGTTTATGATGAGATGTAGGTCAAAATGCATGATTATAAAAAGTTGACGTGGCCCCTGAGCTTAAAATTAGAGCAAAGTCTTTTGATGCTAATATTTAAACCTTAATGAAGCATAGGCCGCTTGAGTTTTACTATCTTTTACAAACAAATAACACTATCACTTTAATAAATATGTTAAAAGATTAGTTTACCTTATGTACATTTCATTCAACTTTCTTCAATATGAACCACAGTTTCGTACAGCAAACATTATCGTATAAAATATCTAAGCTTTCGTTAGAATTTTTGCTCACATTTATGAATTTATATTCTGAATATGTACTAAAATGAAGTAACCATTACAAAATTACGACATTGAATTTGGCATTATGTATTTTTACAATATCCAGAGAGGTTTCATTTCTCTTCGTTGAAAAGGTACATTAGATGTAAAAAAATTGATTTTCTGGAAAACTGCTTTAAAGCTTTACTTGATTGCTGTGCTGGGAACTATTAAATTGTGACACTTAATGCTTATCATAGTCATATTCCCCACAGCCTTCTGTCCTGGCAACATTTTGGTCACGTTACTTTTTCTGCACTTATGGCTCAGTCTCTGCATTATATGAAGGCATGATAATTATGTACTAGATTCTTTGGTTGAATTGAAATAAGTTATAAAATTATATACAAAGGTAAGAAACGTTTGTAAGTATGGGAGCCACCCAAACAGATTTTCACCCAAGAACGTGATAGATGGTTCCTGAAAAACAGTGGCAGTAGTGGGATAGAGCATTTTGAAGAGAATTTTAGAAAGAGTGCAGATATGCTTCATGCAGTGATTAAGACTCGAACAACTATGCTAAAGTTTTTGACTTTGGAGTTTAAAAAAAGCCTGAAAAGAGTACTGGGTAAGAAAGTGAGACTCAAAATTTTACAGATCAGTATTTAATTAGCAGTACCTGCAATATTATGTGGCTCAGAAATATGGACTCTGAATAAGCAAACAATTAAAAGAATCGAAGCTGTAGAAATTAAATAGTTACGATTTGTAACAGAGAACACTTTAATGGATAAAAGACGCAATGAAGATACCCGTAAAGAATTGAAAATATTTAGCCTTATAAAGAAAATAGAAGAGTACAGGAGACAATAGTATGAACATTTCTGCAGAATGAATACCAATATAATGCCTTGGAAAAGTTTGAACTATCGACCGAAAGGAGGATAAAGACACCAGGGACGTCCACCAAGGAGATGGATGCAGCAGCTAGAATAATTGGAGCCGGAACGAACCAACAATGGTTTAATCCTTGAGAGGAGAAGAAGAAAAAGAAGAAGTAGAAGAAGTTTAAAAGGAAACTCCAAGCTGCGAAGATAGCTGCTTAATGTCAAGCCCTGAATTACATCAAATGAAATCTGGAAAGAGTAAAGAATCCGTAATTAATACAAATAATACAAAAAAACTGTAGAGGAATTAGTCTTATTAATACTATTTATAAATTATATGTTGTAATCCTAAAGAGAAGAAACGTATTAGCAGAGGCTCTTCTTTGAGGAAGAACAAAATGAGTTTAGGATAAAGCAAACATATATTCATATTACAGCACATTTATCTGAAAAAATAAAGGAATTTAATTCAGAGATACTCATTGCTATGATGGACTTTGAGAAAGCCTTTGAGAGAGTAAATAAAGTTAAATTATAGATCATAATGGAAAATTAAGACTATCCACAGCATTTAATACTAATATTACAAAATGCATATATGAAAATATCAAAATTTTAATAAACACCGGAAAGAAAATTGCAGAAGAAACCGGGATAAACAAAGGCGTAAGACAAGGGTAAATTATTTCACCCATTCTTTTTAATGTGTACATAAACGACACCATCCAAATTCGGAGAATAATTTTTCAGAAATTATGATAGTTGTAATATCTTATACGCCGAAGATATAGTTTAAACAAAAGAAGAATACTTAGGATGTTCTTTAGATTACCTAAACAAATTATTATGCAAGGAGTACGATTTTAAAATCTCAGTGGGGTAAACTGAAACGATGGCGTTTTTAGAAATATCACCAATAAAATAAAAAATAGTTATGGGAGAAAAACCAATAGAGAAAGTCCGCAACTTTGCATATTTAGGTTGTGAATTTAATAGGGGATTTAAAATACAAAAGACATTTATACAAAACCCTTAACGCTTTAATACGAATGCGGTACAATTCATAGGATATTAAGACTAAAGAAATAAAGAAACAATAAAGTTTTATAAAACAATTGGTGTTCCTTTACTTCTTTGTAGTAGTGAAACTTGGGTGATTTATAAGAAAATTAATAGCAGAATTCAGAGTGAAGAAATGGCTTTCTTGAAAAGGACAAATAGTTGTAAAAGACCCATACGAAATGAAGACATCAGAAATGAATTACAGATATATTTCATACGTAATAAAATAAAGCTATATCGAAATAAGTTCAGCTCAAAGTCTGGGGATAGTGTGTCTGCCTCACATTCAAGAGGTCCCAAGTTTGAATCTCGTTTAGGGTGAATTAGCTGGATAATTTATTCTGGGGTTTTCCCTTATCCTGAAAAGATGAATATCGGGTACCTTTAAGCTCTAAGGACCACCAATTCATTTGAATAACACTTTACCCATTTCACTCATTCATCGTCCGATATGACGTATCCGGTTAAAGAACATTAGAATTAATATTATATTATATACTGTGACTGTTCTGTTTTTCAGGTCTCACTTCTGTAAGTTCTGAATGTCACTTAATTTTCACATTATCACTTCACTAATGTGAACTAGTTCAACTTTCCCGTCACTTCACTTTCTTCGTGACGTAGCCTTTTCTTCCGGACGGTTCACTCGCTGGGGAGTTGAACACATGACTTCTACAATCTCTCGCTCCGAAGTAGCGATCACTGCACGTCATAGAAGTGTCACCAACTCGCTCGGAGAACCGCGCTTGATGTCACAGCAGAAACGCGCTCACTAACTCCCTTACTCACTCAGTGACCGACTCAACTCCTCTCGCGAGAACTCTCGCTTATAAAGCCAATGGAATCTTCCACAGAACGTTCTAGTACTATCTGGATACATATTCCGAAGACGGGGGGAAAGAACTTCCAGAAGATTTTGGTTATCTGCCAATAGTGCTTCTGGTATTTGCTACTGATTTTATCTCCGATTGCCTGGCGCCGATCTCCCGATAACCTTGGGTCATAGCCACTGCGTCACTATATATATTTCTATACACATTGTCCAATATTTCTTTATATACGCAGCACACCAATACAGATTAAGGGGAAATAGAGACTTAGGAAGATCCAAAAAAGATGGAAAGAGATGCTGTGAATACGAAAAGGCATACAAAAAAACATAAATCTGGTAACAGTTTGGGAATATACTATATTAACTAAGTGTCAATTATATTTTTAAATTAATGAAACCTAAATATCTCTGGTGAAGGTCTTGTACATTACCAAATGAACCAACTCCCTTAACACACTACAATGGCTGACGCTGGCTGCTATTATGCAGGTCGCAACATAGCATTAATTTAACGGGACGACGTAGCAGTTGCGACCAGGCAGCCTACACAACGTTAAACAAACTCGTTACGTAAGGAAAGTGACTAAATAGGAGTGCCCGCTAACATACGGTTCCATGCTAGCGTCACACTCGGCCTGCTACAAGCTTCTCCTGCTGCAGCTTCCGTTTCACAAGTGGTGTATTTGTTCACCACAATTGGGTTTCAGCCTTCCAGGCTTACCATAGCTATCACTGAGCGTGGGAACTTCTTTCCGACAATATTTGACTTTTCATTTTAAAATATCTTGTGTGATACATTTACATGACATTCTCTACCCTCTATCTTTATTAGCAGGTATACAAAGTATTCTTACTAAACCTTATTTTTCTATCTAATAGATTTAAACCAATTAAACCTTTACAAAAATAACTGCATTACACATTTCGTTATAAATAAAATCAGAACAGCGATAATCAAATTTTAAGAACTGGACTGTATATGCTGGTCTTAAAACTACATACTGTTTCCATGCAATCGCGAAAAACAACTGAACATCGATGGGACCTTAAAGAATGGCAAGTATTGAACAATTCGAACCTTTAATAACAGATATCTCAGAAACGGCTTATGCCACAAAAAAGTATTCCTAGTAAATTGTGCGTTTTAAAGAGATCTACATTGTTTTATGTGGTACGTTTTCATCTACCCCTTAACGTTTACAAGTTATGCAAGATTACACAAAACTCCTTCTGAATGAAGAGGACTTCTTAGGCCATTCCCAGAAAATTCAAGATATACATTTTATTTGTCATGTAAATAAATATCTTTCATATGGGTATTTTAATCAAAATTGTTAGAGCAATTTTTTAGAAATTCAAAATTTTCGAAAAATGTTCCATGTAAATGGTAGTTGTGGGTGAGATGATTTTCTTGAAAATTGTGTCGTATCTCTGGAAGATACTGAACTGAAATACCAAGTTGTTTACCCGACTTTTCCTTTTTTCTGTTCACGATGGACATGTGTCCAAAAATGCTTTATTTGGGCTCAGGGCACCTCAAAACATGTCTTTCCGGTAAAGTCTCGATATTTTGGGTGTAATACAATACTTCCCCTGCTTACTATACGTAGTATATAGATATCTTATCTTATATTCACATTATTTTCTATACTCACTATAGGTTATCTTCGACAAACTGTTCTTACAAAAGGTAGAGTCAGAGTCAAAAATTAAATGCCATAGCCAGGATTTGGATCCCGGTTTCCATCCGGTTGCTCTAATCAACGGAGCTACCGTGGCAACATGCCGGCGTGACATTAAATTTCCCAACTGACTAGCATGTTTTACGGTAAATCACAATCTCAAATTAACCTTCAGGTGGCAAAACTTACAATATTGTAATTACTTTTAAGTTCCGGACTTCATAGTTTAACCACCTATTAGGTTAATCAATGGTAATTAATTGTTCTTTCTGGTTCAACCCCCCTTCCCGCCCTATGGCACTGCATTCTTCAGTCTGCTGCTACCTTTCAAACTTTCTTATACACTGATTGTGTGGAAAACAATTAATTACCATAGTTGCGAAAGTTTATTTATCGATCTACTTACGTTAATCGAATTAAACCTTTGCGTAATCTTTCATTGCACATTTTGCTGAAGGTGCAAGGAGAATAGAGGAAACTGAATCGAAAGTCAGATGTTTGGAAACCGGATTCCTGTACGCTGGCCTAGAAATACATTTTCCTACCAGACATCGCGAGAAACAACTACATAAAGACAACACAAAAAAATGACAAAGTATTGAAAAATTCAAATCAACACTAACAGATATTTTGAAAATGGCTAATGGAACGTTAGAGAAATACCAATGTGTGTTTTAATGATATATACATTTATTGTGCAGTATGCTTCTGTCTATTTCTTATGGTTTAACACTTATGCAAAATTATACACAATTATTTCTAAATGAAGAGGACTTCACAGGCTATTCCCAGAAAATTCAGCATATACATTTTATTTGTCATTTAAGTATCCAAAATAAGTAGTATTTTAATCAAAATCCTTAGATCTACTTTTGACAGAATCTTAAGTTTCAAAGAATTTTCCATGTAAAGAGTAGATTGTGATCACAGAATTTTCTTGAAAATCTTCGTGTCACATCTTTGGAAGATACTGAACTTAAATGCTTTTCGGTATTTAGTTATGTTCTTTTAACACACACACACAAAGACCTCTTCCTAAAAATAATTTTTCTGGAGGGGGGTTTCAGGGGACCTCAAAAATGCATTTCCTTTGAAATCTGGACATCAATTTTTTAGTGGAATACCTTCCCCTACTTATTTTAAGTACGTAATAGGGAATGTAAAAAATTATTTTCACTTCCGACAAGAAATGCGTAATATTCTTACAATCATTTTAAAATTCTTCACTAGCGTGAGTTTCAGATAATTATGTTAATAATACAATTAATTTATTTTACTATACAGAGCTATTTAACGAACTACGTGTACTAAAAGGCGATTTCCTTCTTTCATCCACTGAGCGTTGTATAGAGAATACACTATTTCAATCGTTGCACTACTTCTTGGAATTGCTAAATAAAATTGAGAAACGTTAACAAATTCACTCAAGTTTCAATACTGTTGTTACTTCCGAAATATTCACACTATTTCTTATGAAGAGTTACATTTTGAACCACCCCAGAAATAGTAAAGTATTTTTAAACAGTGGAAAACTATTGAAAAGAATCTACATTAGACTTTCAGTTTTTGAAACTCCGACAACGCGCTTTATCAAACTTTATCCTTAGTATTTGGACTTAACTCATTTTAAACACTCTTTCAAAGGGATCCTCCATTTTGTAGGCAATTATGTATACCTCATAAAAATCCACTACATTTTCTGAAAATGCTTGATATTCTCCTTCTAAGCCATTTTCTGAAATTGATTTCAAAATCATTTTAATTTAAAGTCTCTAACCAATATTTAAAACTATTCAGAGCCTAAATTATCAGACTACATAACAAACTTCTTTTATTCTTAGGGCATATGATGCAAACTCTTAAGAATTTCTATCGTTTTAAGACAAAATGCGAAACAAATATAAATCTAATTGAATGCTGGACAATGCAAAGATAATCTAAATGCCTGCCGAACTGTGAATAATGTTAAATATCAGTAAATGTGAGACAAAAAGTAGATCTTAATTAACTGTTTCCTATTTCGATGTTTCCTTCATTCCTTGTATCTTTCTATTTAAGTACAGTTTGTTAATTGAACTGGTAATGAGTCAAAGAAAATAAGCTGCGATATTGATGTAATAATAATAATAAATAATAATAATAATAATAATAATAATACCCAGCGAGATGGCTCCCCGTTAACGTGTTAGGCTCGCATTCGGGAAGTCGCAAGTTCGATTATCTTCGGCCACCTACTTGACCTTGGGATTTTCGTGTTTTTCCCTGATCGGTAGGCGATTGCTGTGATTGTTTATCATTTACCACGATTTTCCACTTGCCATGCTTGATAAAATAAATATCTGGACATCTTTGAATATGTCAATGCAAAACGTGAACTGTCAAGACCACTGCCACTGCGACAGAACTTTGTGAGTGGTATCATAAATACGACTTCGAACAGCTAGCAGACTGGCATGTCCCTTGACCTTTCCCCTCACGCGAGGAGGTTAAGGTGTTCAGAGTCCACAGTTCACTAACTCACGCGGGTTATGGTTGGGCCTGCCTTGTAGTTAGCATATTATCCAAAATTTTACATGATGTATATGCGTACCTTCTAAGTACAATTACCTACCTTTATAAGTAAGTAAATTTATTAAGGAAGATAGGATTTTTCATAGTTATTCCATAATTTCATTAAAATTTATAGGCAGTTATTTTTTTAAGTAAGCAACCATTAACGCCAAAGTAGATCCGCAATAGTTTTATCAGCATAAAATTAATTTAGCTATCTTCAATAGTTTTTTGAGAAAACGGGTCCTGTAGATGAGAAAATGTCACTCATAGGAATAGCTGTCCAAAGCAAAAATAGAGAAAACCAACTCACATATACTTGCAAAGAAATAACCCACATGGCTTGAGCAGACAGAAGCTGCCATACTTAACAGTAGTACCAATTTATAGAACAAAACTTCCCTTGAAAGATGGGCTAAGTTTTACTTTCTTTATCTTTATCTTTTATTTTTTTGCTGGTATAGCATTTACAGTAGAAAACGTGAGATGCAGTAATTTTTTTAAAAAACATATGTAACATACAATTATTGTGAACACAATGATAGAACATACATCAAATTAAAGAAGAAGTTCCGATTTATAAGATTACATAAAAGAATTAAAATATGCCATTTTTTTGCGAATTTTTGCCATTTAGTCTCATCTTAAAGAAATTGCATAATATCTCTCAGAGTACAGACAATCTTGTTGAATGACAGTGTCAACAATCCTAGTCTAAACACCTGAAGTACTGTGAATTCAGCAGCAAACGAAGAATCAACAAGGCAGAGAGATACAGAAGAAAACAGCTAGCTCGTTAAAGGCTTGCAACAAATGAGACACATGAATGATCAACAGTGTTTGTCTAGGAGAGCTAACAGAAGCCCAAATAACTTTCAGCTAGATAAAAACAAAGTTGATAGCTGGCAACCAACATAATCTGAAGTAAATTTTGCCAAAATATTAAATTCCTTTGATAATTTATGGACACTGTAAATTTAATGTCTTGACACATGAAAGTGTAATAAGGTAAATTTGCATATCAGCAAGATGAAAATGTCCTTTCCTTAATATATCGTTTGTCTTGTGGTTGTAATTAAGTTTTATTGTTGGTAACATTAATTTGATAATATTAACACCGGCAGTGATCTGAAAGGGCATTCTAGTATTTGTAAGAGTATTTAACTTTAAATACTCGGGAAAAAACTTTTGCTTTTCATAGAATATGAAGCACTAGCCTCGAAATATACAACTGGATTTTACTACTGGTACTCTAAACGAAAGTTATATCTGTTTTGGCTTTTCTTCAAAGAAATTTCTTAAACAATTCATCAACGTTTTGACACCTCATAATATACTTTCATGTGTGTATTTATTACAACGTGAAGTGCAAACTTAAGTAAAATTAGTTTTATCATGTCTGTCGTGTATCTCTAAACCAATTTGGGCCAGAATACTGGTTGGACTTCCTTGTAAACTCCTTCACGTAATTCATCTTCTCCTGGTGAGAACAAACAGAAACCTTATTTTACGTACAAAAGCTTAAAAAATGACAATCTCACAGATTAGAAAGCACATAATTATCTTACAAAATAAAAATGCATTTTTCTTATATATAAAGCACAAGTATTATATAATCTCAGAAATAATGCCCATTTCAAGGAGCTTACGAAATAGACTTCAGCTCTCCACTAATGTGCCGCAAATAATATTTTTTTAACTATGGAGCATATAAAGCACTAGTATCTTGTTACGAAAACATAATTATCAAATGAGTGCGTCCTTGTTAGGACAGCTATGTTTAGTCTTTAATTTTTTTTAAAATAAACCCAATGCGTATTTGTTTTAGTGCCTTACTACTAAAAACTTCAACCTTTCTCATAACAGACAGTGAAACCCGTCTTAAACTTTCATATTTCAAAATAGTTCCAGATGTTGAAAGCCAGTTTCTCTAAATGAACCTTCTAGCTTCCCATTATATTTTCATTGCTCAGTACACCTTGCGTATTCACGGATAAAGATGCAAAATTCTATGTACAAGTTGTGTATCCATACTGAACAGCATTAATAAACGAACAAAAAAGAAAATATCCGTTAAGAGAAATAGTTGTGCCTAGACGTCTGGCAGAGTCTACAATCCTGTGCTAATTCAAGTATTTGCTTCGGCATATTCAGTATTTTGAATGTAAATTTGAAATTTATATCAGAGCGCAGTATGTTTTCTATATCAGTTAAATTTGGAAACAGATATGGTCCACTTAACACAGTACGTATCTTATATCCTAGCGAAGAACACTGCTGAATAATAAAATGGGTCACTTTAGCCCTTAGTGAAATGACTTAACTGTTCAGTTTAAATGTTTATATGTATGTAAATAATAAGTTTTCAATTTGACTAGTATAAGAATCTGAATATTATTAAATAGTAAGGTACTGTTGTGATACTTTTATACACTGTCCAGTTAGAATTCGGGATTTAGTCACAGTTTTTGTGTACTGGCATTTCCTATGTAATATTCTCCATATACAGGTTTATTCAAAAATAAGGAACAGACTTTACATATTTATTTATAATGAACAACAATAGATAGCGACACATCATTGAATAGAGGAAAGTTCAACCCCACCTATTAGTTCCATTCAGTGCCTACAGTGGCGCTGTGTTTGTTTACAAGAAAATGGCGACGCCACAGGAAAAGTCGTTTAGTGTGCTGCATTATGCAAAGAGTAAATCCATTGTTTCACTGCAATGTGCATTTCTTGTAAGTTTAACAATGAACCGCCTCGTCATAAAAAAATTACAATTGATACAATAAATTCGTAGAAGATGGTTGCGTATGCAAATGGAAAAGCACTGGTCGCGCTCGAATAACAAATGGTGCTCATTTTGAACACACAAAACAAAACTCTGAACTTTTCTCTATGCAGTGATGTATCGCATGTGTCGCCATCTATTTTCGTTCATTAGAAATAAATATGTAAAATCTGTTACTTCTTTTTGAATAACCATGTATATTATGAAGAAGAGTCAATTCAGCTGTTACACTACATTATGGAGTTAAATTTACAAGCCAGTTTGTCACATTCTACCTATAAGTTGGCAGATTCATACTATTTTGCTATGAATAATCTTTTTCTTTATAATTTGATGAATGTGTGGGACTTTGCCTATCTGATTTGAAACAACACATAATTACCACATAAGTACAAATTCACTGGGAGGATCGAGAGTGCATTGCTTGCCTAAGTAAACCCATGTCATTACTGTTGAAATAATACTTTCTTATCATTTTAGGGCCTCTAAAATGATGCATAATAACTAAGCTTTTGCTGAAATCTCTCATTTCGCAAAACTCCTAACCAAATCGTGCAAAGCTGGCGTATGGGTTAGGGGTTATACTACGGATGGGGACACCACCCCACTTAGACCTATATAGATCCACTGTGGATATCACCCCCCTAGAAGGAAAGAGGCTATAGGCTGCAGGCAGACAGACGCGCGGAATTCCCTAACAATTCCAGACTGGAAGACCCGTCCCACTGCCGGAGCTGCCTAAACAGGATTCCTCGATCAAGCAGCTCTCTAGTGTCCATGGGGAATCCTTTTTGCTTTGAGCAAGTTTCCGCACCATCTGTCCGGTGTATAGCGTTACTTCATTCTATATACCATCTGAGGGGTCCTCTAGATACCTGCAGATAGTCAATGTTAGCTTAGTTTCTTTAGTTAAGAATTAGATTAGAAGTTAGGTTAGAGTTACACTATATGCCTAACAAGCCGTCATTTCATGAAGATCCGAGGCAGAACATACACGTCGCACACTTTGACCATACGCCCGCTTTTCATTCTCTCTCGAGGATCTTCGCAAAATGATGGGTTTCAGCCAAAGCCTGCGACAAAGATACTCGAGGTCTTGAGAAAGTTATCATGGTAAACGAATTCTCATCCTCACAAACAAAGTACTTTAAAAACACTCTCCTCAGTCCAACTAAAATAAAAACTAGTATGCAATGCCTAAAGTTCTAACCGCCTTGTCATCTCGCAACAGGCTCGAAATGCGATGGGTGCCGGGGCATCATGGCATCTATGAAAATGAAAAAGTTTATCAGCTGGCTAAAAGGGGTACTGAAATACCCTATGTTGCCTCGGAATCCATGGTTGGAATCAGATACGTACTCCAAAACCTCGGTAAAAGCATGGATTAGCGAAACTCATCAACTCTGGTGGCAAACCCATCCTGAATAAAGACAAACCAGGGAATTGGTCTTAGGTCCATTCAGCACTCTTTCGTCATCTCCCCTGAAATCGGATAGAACAGGAGTAAGGAAATTAGTTGCATTAATTTCTGAAAACGTCGCTTCAGGAAACATTTACGTAACGTGGGTTTCTACAAGGATGAACCTATTTGTAGAATCTGCAAAGAGGATGAGAAAACTGCCTCACATACCCACCATTTTGTTGAGAAACAGACTTACTCTTTCTATAACCAGGGAAGATCTAGCAAAGGATGCTGACATTGGAACCAGGATACTGCAACTTGTTCAGCATACAGATTTTTGGTAAACAATGAAGGTATCATATTAAATAAGAGATGCACAATAAGCCTTTTGGGCTGAAGTGCGGGAGATCGACAAAACTACACCAACAACCCCCGTTACCTATCCATATACTCAAAATAGATAATGGATGGATTGACTACGGAGGAGACTCGGCATCGATCCAGAGTGGAGATTGTATCTACGCCCCACTTAAGAAGAAGATGAGGCGAGATGAAATACCGGACGATCAGAACCAGGAGCGACGGCACAACAATGACAGCATCCCTAAGTTTCCAGATAGACACCTGGCAAACGGACAAGCAGACCGGGTACCCCACTCCACACAGAGAGTCTTCAACGCTCCTCAAGGGGGCTCGGATACCTTGGCAGCTAGTCGAAAGCCGAGGTACGAGAGAGTTAGAAAGAGCATCCACTTACGCTGCACCAAAACACCATCGCCAACACTTCCGACCCTAAAGAGACCAACGGGATGAAAGATGAATAAAATGAAGAGTGAAGCGAAATGGTGGGACAGGAAATTCTGGGGATGAAAGAAACCACCCCAGCATTCACCTGACGACCCAAAAAGCCACGATTCGAAGTAGGCGGTCCCCCAAGATCGATCTCAGGACCTCCCGAATGCGGACCACAGACGTAACCGCCTGAGCCGTCCCCTCGGTGAAATAGTTGTAGTTAAAATGATAAAATCTTTAATCCAAAACAAAATCACTAATTGAACAGGTGCTTTTAAAGCAAAACTGCCAAGATGTTCGTAGTAGTAAAAGGGGGCTAACAAATCACGTAATTATATTGTAGAGAAGAAATCAGAAGATTTTCAGAAACAATTTTAAATTTCATGAAAACGTTTTGTGATATGAAGTCGTTTCCCACGCAAATTGTGATTCACGAAAATCTTTGTTCATTGTGAATTTCGATCTTTAGCCATTCTCTGCTAATAACACAAGTGGCATCATCACCTACTTATGAAGGGTGGGTTGGGAACACTAGAGGACATCACGAAATCCGGATGCGTGAGTGAAAGTCAATATGTGCTTTATGAGAGGCGTTTACCTTCTTACGTGGGAGGAGCGAAGATTCCCTAAATCTCCGTGTAGATACTTAACCCTAGTGCGTATCACAGACTCTCCTTAATTTATGATGTAAGTCTTGCACTTAACATCCGTTATAAGATGATGATACAATCTTGCTTCGTACCTTCATATATCGAACCAAGCGCCTCGCAACTACATTGGTGGCGTGTTTTTTGGGGAATAATGATCATCTGGGCCCGAATTCTGATGACATGCGCTCTTAACCGTTGCATCATAGGCATTGTTAACGTATACATAAATCCTTATTATGGTTCCCAGATCATAAAAATGTATTACATTTATTACGTCATTTTTGGTCATTTTATGCCCTTCTTCATTTTTAAGGTATATATTTCGATTTAGATCATTAGTTTGTTATTTGCATGTCCTTTACGTCTGTATTTAGTCATTTTCTTCGATTTATATTCAGTATATAGAGTTTTATATTTCATCTTCAACGAATTACCCTCCCCGTTGTGGACTTGCACACCCAAGGACTTAGAAGTCAATGGCGTGGGTCAGTACACTGTCGAGGAGCAAGCAAATTCCGAATCATAGCATATCCAGGATGGTTATCAGCCCAATGCTTGGTATGACGGTGAAGAAGCAAATAAAATGTAGTGATGAAAGGGATGATAGGAAAATTCGTGGATCTAATTATCCAACCCAGCATTCGCTAGCGACCAAGAAAAACCGCGAAAAAACGTTCGGTGAAATTGGTCGGCCTCTTGAGGGGAGTTTGAGCCTGGGACCTTTCGAATGCGGTCAGGCGACATTACCGCATGAGCCATCCGCTTAGGTTAACATTTTACATAAAGATAAATTTTAAAACATCAGAAATTGCACTATTCAACAGAGAAATAAGAGTAACTTTGCACATTCATTACTCGCTTCCTTGTAAAAAAAATCACATTCCTATTTAATAGTTGACCTGAAAAGGGTTGATTGTGGGTGGAGGGGTATATAGTTAGGGAAGTAGTTATAACTACAGTTATGAATTCGTGTCCCGAGATATCCGTTATTTGGGTTCGAATTGTTCATTTCTTGGTCATTCTCTTAAAGTCCTGTCAACAATCAGTTGTTTCTCGCGATTACATGGAAACACGTGAAATTTTAAGGCTATCATATAGCGTCCAGTTCTTAAACATTTGACTATCGCTGTTCTCTCCTTATCTATAATGAACCCTATAATGTAGCTATTTGTGCAAAGGTATATTTGGATTAAAATGTAGTAGATAGAAAAATAAGTTTAGCAAGAATAGTTTGTATACTCACTAATAAACGATAGTGGGTAGAGAAAATCATGTAAATGTATCACATCAGATTTTCTTTCTATCCTCGTATAAAGGAGTACAGGAGACGTAAAGCGATAGTCTTATCTTTATATAGCGGACCGTTATAAGCTGGCTTTGAAAATTCATATTCTTTGCATAATCAGAGAAAATAATAATGGTGATTTATAGTGCATTTTCTTGAAATATGGAAAGTAGAATGAGATAGCACTGTATTCCACACGATAGCTGGTAATCCATAACTGCCTAATCTCAAAAACTTTACAATTGAAACTTACTATTTAAGATCTGGGTTAGGTTGAAACATGGTATTTAGAAGAGAACAACCAATACTCGCTTGTAACAATACGAAAGCCAGCGAAGCAAGGACGGCCGAAGATAACAGGATATTTTTCATATTTTACTGTCAAAGGTCAACTTCTAGACAGTGAAGGGTGACTCTTGACTGGATTTGTCCGACGTCATGAGTCGGACGTCATTAGCGCACTCCGCTCCTGGAGCGGTCAGGTAGCGTCAAAATGGTCATGTTTTAGCTTAAACCTCGCCTATTGTAGGCGCTTAAAAATTATAAAGCATTGGAAAAGTCAAACCAATAGAAATACAATTTCAGAAATGGTTAATGTCACAATATACTTGGTTTGGGTTGAATTGGCTACGGATTGGACTCGGCACTGAGCCACACAAAGAATATTGTATCTGCGCCTCACAAGGGGGCGTCCCCGAGAAGAAGGATGAGGCGAGAGGAGACGCCGGGCGGCTGGAACCAGGAGTGTCGGCACAGGAATGACAGTGTCCCTAAGTTTCCAGATAGAGACTCTCCGACAGACGGACAGACAGACCGGGGAATCCACCCTTCACAGAGGGGTCCAATGCCCCTCAAGGGTGTTCAGATAACCCGGCAGCCAGCCGAAAGCTGAGGGACGGAGAGAGTCACAAAGAGAATCCTTTTCCCCTGCCACAGTGCACCGAAACACCATCGCCGACACATCCAATCCTGGAGGAAACCAACGGATGAAACACGAAGTGAAATGAGAACGGAAATGAAATGGAGGTACGAGAAATTTGAGGGATGTGAGAATCCTTCCCAGCATTCGCCTGGCGACTCGGGAAAACCCCTGGGTCAGGAAGATCGGTTCTGGGAATCGAACCCACGACCTCCCGAATGCCGGTCACAGACGAAACCGCCCGAGTTATCCGCTCGGTCACAATATACTTACTTGACATAAATTGTGTGTTTTAACAAGACCTACAATTTTTTTACTGTTGGGATATCATCCATTTCTTATAGGTTGTCAGTTATATAGAAAATTATATAAAGTTCGTTTAAAATATAGATTACTATATAAACTATGGCAGAAAATTCAAAATAAATATTTTATTCCGTCATGCAAACTTTGCAACAAATCAGAGCACCAGTTGCTGCTAAAAACACTTTATTTGTCGCTTGTACTCAACTTAGCACAACTTTACACTTGACACTTTTGACCACCTAACAGAACACAACTGATCCGTCAAATCACAACTGAACTGCAGAGTCGTACCTTGCCCACGTTTAACTGTCCAGACTGTTCTTGACTGCACTCAATTTCGTATCTTCTCAACTAACTGAACTGTACTGTCCGGGCCAGAGTAGCCCCTTATATAAGACCTGCATACAAAGCGGAGTGTTCTAGAAAGGGAGACTTGTAGAACATGCCGAAAGGAATGTAGGGGAACGGCACATAATGGATTCGTAGCGCGGCCATCGTTCTGAAGGCCGGTTGAGAGCGCCAACCAGGTGCCAGGCCGGAAAGTGCTTACCGGCGGCCCGCAGGTAGCTTCTTCACATGTGCGTCACAATATATTAAAACTTATAGTAAAGAAGTAATGACAGGCTATATTAACAAAATCTTTCTCACTGAAGAAATTCCAGGATCATGCCAAACCATACTACTACACAAGAACGGATCAGAGGACCACGTGGATAGCCATCTTAATGTCAACTTGCTACAAGTTTTTTTCGACTGTAATAACAATGAGAATAAGTCCATTTTAATGAGAATCAACAAGCGGAATTCATTGTTGGCTTCTCAACTATAGATAATTTACAAACTGTATTCTAAGTCATGGAAAAAGTACAGGAATTTACTCTGGAGCTATACTTGGTTTTCATAGATTTTACAACATTCTTCGACTCTGCAGAGCATGTTCCAATCTTGATGAATCTGGAAAACCAAGGATTATAAGTAAAATACATCGTCAAGTTATATTCAAATATGAAAGCTTTGATCCAACTGGAGAAAGAAGGCAGTAATCTTCAACTGGAAGGAGAAGTCAGAGAAGGAGACCTCATATTTCCTAGTTTGTTTATTTGTCCGTTAGAAGATAATCTTTCGGAAAATAAGAATGGAGTGAGGAATCCAAATTGATGGGAAGAAACTCCGGGACTTAAGGTTTGCAGACGACATCACCCTGTTTGCAACATCTGCGAAATAATTGAGACGAGGCGTGCAGGAGCTATTCCAGCAGAACAACGAATGGATAAATAATTAAGGGAGAATTAATAACAAATAGTACTGAAGAAATTATCAAAGTGAACAACGAAGAACTTCAGTGCGCAAAGAATACACCTATCTTGCCAAATAATGTCGTTGAGTAATGCTATCCGCAAATAAGCACAAAAGACCCATTTCAGCAGATGGTCCAAATTCTGGGTTTTGAAATTTATTCCTTCAAACAAGGCATACAGCATTAAACTAAAGGAGGACACAAGGATAGCTACATTCTTACCCCTCTTCTACCGCTGGAGCTCAAAATTGATCCTTAAAAAAACAGAGAAATAAAAATGTTAGAAACATGTCAAAGGAAAATGGAGAGAAAGATTCCTGGCGTCAGTCTTCAGGATAGGATTTGCAATGAAGACCTCAGGAAGGTGACAGGCATCAAAAATGTAACATCAGCCATTCACAGGCCACGTCATGAGGATGGACTACACAAAACAACAGCTTGAGACCTCAGAACCGGACACAGAAAAGGAGGACAACAGAAGAGAAGTTTGTCAGACGACCTAAAACTCCACATTAGGACCAACTGGACTACAAAGGCTAAGGACCAAAGCAAATGGAAACTATTGGTAGAAGCAGCAACATAGGAAATGTCCTCCGTGGTATAGTGGTTACCATGCTAGCCTCTGGTTCCGGAGGTCGCGGGTTCAAACCCGGCGGGGAGCGATGGATTTTTTCGGGCGTAAAAATCCTTAGCATGGCTTCCTTTGGAAGGGAAGTAAAGCCGGTGGTACATTTACGGCATGTTAAAGAACCTCAAGCCTGATAAAGAGGCTCTGAGAAAAATTACTGGTCTTTCACGCCCAATATAGAATGGGACGCTAAGGACCACAGCAGTTAAAGAGCGTCCATAAATAAACATTAAAAAAACAGAAGAATGAGGATCTTTCCCGCACTGGCTAAGTGGGATCACCAGAACAGCCACCTTGCTACCAAGAGACCTTTCCCTTCAAGGATTATATGGGCTAATTCTTAATTACTAATTAATTTAATAAAATCGCTATAGCCACCTTTTTTGAAAACATATTTTTATTGCCAAGGGTAGTTTGCAATGATGAAGTTTTCTTGAAAATCTTCATGTCACATTCTTGATGCTAAACTTAAATAGTTTTAAATACCAAGTTTGAAGTTTATTCGATATTTTCGTTTTTGAGTTTTGCTAACTCTCTCTCTCCCTCCCTCCCTCCCTCTCTCTCTCTCTCTCTCTCTCTCTCTCTCTGTCTCTCATTCATACCTAGACACAATTTTTTCTAAAGATTGTTTTTTTGCGAGCATAATGTGCGATTCTCCTTTATCGCATGAGCTCGTTTGTAGCTAACCGACTTTTTCCATAAACAGCTGAGTGCTGTTTCTCCATGTTGCGTGTAATTAAGTCTATAGTACTTAATGTGAAAGTAATTTTAGGCAAATGCTTCTGGTGAATAACCAAACATGTGTAGAATAATGAAGGATACATATGACTGTTAAATCAGTGCAGAAAAAGTAGGGACTATAAGAATCCTTTTCGTTGTCCATACTGCACATGGACAATATTATCGTGACCATAAATGATATTGCAAATTAAATTCATATTATCATGTAGCTCATTACTCAGCAGAGAGGACATTTTTACTGAACATTTCGTTTGTGTTAACTACTACTTTCCGAGCACATCGTCAATATAATTACAAAGTTGGTGCTGGCGGATGCTGCTCTGCCTTGCTCCCTAGTTAATTAAAACTGGGCTCTTACAGTGCTCCCTTCCATCTATTATTAACATCGCTGTACATAAAGAGAGGCGGAAGTGTTTTGTAAGGTGAAAACACAATCCTCTTTTCATCGCAATTTTCTATAATAATATTAGAACGTCTAATATAGCTAGTAAATCTATGAACAAGTAAGTTGAATTTCATAATCCTTCATAACATTAAAACTTTATAGCCTGTATCCACCAACCCGCTAACGCAGACATGTCATAACAAGAATTACATCATGCGACAGTGTGTATTTAAATACCCAGTCGGATCCGAGCGTTTTACCGTACCAGCGCGATGCAAAGGGGTGGACAAAGTGTTTGCGGTGATTAAAGAAAAAGAGAATTTAGAACATAATTAAGGTTTCCTGGTCTACTGCTTTATAGGCATTTTCTTCTGGATCGCTTATTTTATGGTTTTTTAATCGCAAGTCTTGAGCGACCATAAAAACATTTGTACTTTCTTTACCACTTGCCTCTAGTACGCAGAGGAAGTTTTGTATTCTACCACAATTCGATATAGATATTTCACTGCAAATACGTGTTTTGGTGTCTCCTGAATGAAAAAAGAATTTTATAAGAATGGCGTATGTGTGTAAAGTATAACTTAAAGAAATGAAATATGTAATAAATATCCACCTGGGTATTCAAATTCAGTAACCTTTAAGGATACGACACCTTAGTTTAAACAGAGTCGTTTTGATTTTCTCAAAAACTTTTTTTTACTTTTACGTTTTTGATCAAAATACCGCATGTTTAAGATAACTGCATTATAAATAAAACTTATGTCTTAATTTTTATACATATAGTCTGTATATTCATACTATTCATAATCATTTCATGTCATTTTATATTACTGATAAACTATAGGAGGCAGAAAAAAATCTTAGTGCAGAAAATATGTAGATTTCGTTTAAATAAGCTATTTATATCATATTATTTTGTTGTGGCATTAACCATTTTCGAAATATTCCTTGCTATTGGTTTAAATTTCACCGTATTTTATTGTTTGAAGTTATGTGAAATATTCCAAAGGCCCAATGTGGTTCGGAGTCCACGATAAAAGCTATAGGTCCTATCATTCCATCGCCATCCTCATCAACCATCGGAGTTATCCTCCGTGGACTATTGATACCGTGCTAGCTTCTAGTTCCCGAGCTCGCGGGTTCAAACCCGGTGGAGGGCGATGGATTTTTCGAGCGTAAAAATCCTTAGCATGGCTTCCTTGGAAGGGAAGTAAAGCCGTTGGTCCCGTGTCGTAGATTTACGGCACGTAAAAGAAACTCAAGCCTGATAAAAGGCCTCGGAGAAAAATTTCCAGTTTTTGATGCCCAATATAGGATGGGACGCTAAGGACCATAGTAGTTAAAGAGCGTCCATAAATAAAACTCAATTTAATTTATCCACCATCGGAGGCAACGGAATCTGCCCGCTGGGTGCCTCCACCTCAGAAATGGGTCCAGTCATCTCTTGGTGGAATGAGGATCCCCTGAAGGTCATACACCATGGGGATATTTTTTTTAAGTAGAAAGGCACCTTTTCGTGTGATATCATTCAGTGTATGGAATTTCTAAACCAGCAGTTTCAAAGAGGTGCCTTTTAAATATTTGGCTATCGCTTCAGCAAGGTATATCTCCCTTGTACCTACAACATTTGCATAATTAAACCATTTCTGAAAGTTTCACTGGATTAACATGAAGTAGACAAAAAATAGCTTTTGTTAAGAATAGTAAGTAGAATAGATATAAAAATAAACGATAGTGGAATAGAGAAAATCAATGAAAATAACATCAGATCTTTTTAAACTTGCGCTTTAATTTTCGATTAGATTATTAATTTGAGTTTAGTGTCTTTGAATAAGTATGCCGTTGTTTCTAAACTTTAAAGAAATCTCACTTAGTATTACTACATTTAAAAACCATGTACTTAAACACATGACAATTTCTATTGCCTTCAAGTTGAAAATTAATACATACTTCCATTATCTTTCTGAGCCAGTGAATAACGAATCGAGCATTCGTATCTCTATAAGACCCATTCTGTAATATATCTTTTTCTATTTTTGAACGTGACAAAGGAAAGTGTGTTGCACTGAGAAGAAACACTTTCAACAGAGAACTTTTATTTCCCATCTAAAGTTGGTTTTAATCACAAATGTATACGGCATGAGGACGGAGTGAAAGTGACGGCGAAACGGACTGCAAGTAGGTTCAATGATGCAATAAAGTCTACAACGAATTCTCGTATCTCTCCAGTCCAATGATACATGATTAATAAATAGTAGCTATCAGGCTAAACATTACCATGAATATAAGCCTTCTTATATATTAGAGCTATCCATCGAACGACGTCTGTTGATTAATTTGCACCATTCACTGTCTTCGAACACAAATGAACTCGTGCATAAGGGCGAGTTAGATACGAGTATACTGGAGTTCGAACGGTGTACCGCTCCTAATCGATTCTGTTTGGTATACCAAACGAGTTTGTGTGTCAATTCATACTCGAAAGCCCACTTTGATAATTCGCAAGCTAAAGGCTCAGTCTGTTTGTTTCACTGGCGTTGTCCCGCAGTATAAGCTCGCACATATTCCGGCATGGATTCAAGTGAAAATGTTCACTTAATATAAAATGAAGGAGTTTATCAATTAGAGCATAAAAACCCGAAGAGGTGATATATGGAATCGCTTCGGAATTATTGTGGAGGAAAAAACTATATAATAAAAATAAATTAATAATAACGTTCTTAAACTTATTTATAAGAAACCTCTTTTTTTGTCTTATGTTTATAATATTTGAGATTTCGTATCCTAAAAGATTAAGGTTCTTCAAGTATCATGGTTTTCCATTAAAAATTTGTTTTATTACCGAGTTTGTTCTCAGGTGTGTCAATTTTTACCTCGTTAAAACAAAACGCAATATTAAGTAGAACAAACTTTTTTTCAGTAAAGGACCTGAGCCCATATAACATTAATGAAAGCAACAACATTTGAGTTAATTAATCTTAATTTGCGTTAAACGTTGGTAGTAACGCGCGTTAGACAGGCAACTTTCTGGTTTAAAAAAATAATTAGTATTTAATTTATTGCATTTTATACAATTTGCATGTGTATTTAACTAATTGTTTATACACATGACTGAAACATTTTTCCTCTCTCAGAAATTCTGAATGAAATTTCAAAACTTGTACCATATTTATTTTGGAATATATAGCATGATCCGTTTGAGATATCAGAAAAGTAAAACGTTATATATGAGGTTAATGCAAACATATCTGGTCAGTTGGTTGTAAAATAAGCGGAAAGGATGGAAGTTAACAGTGAGTGATGTTTCAGACCTGATCAGCGTCGCATGGCAGCACTATCGTGCATAGGAGACAAAATGGTGGAAGTCCATGGAAATCACTCCACCACTTATCAGCAGAGCAGAATACGCCACACACAGGGGATTGTTAAGAGGATTGTTAGACAGTATCCTAAGATGTTTCCATCCATATTCAGCGAAAGAATTCTCTGACACAGCATAATTACGAAGCTCATCTGTAGTTTGCTGCCACGATATGTGAGAGACAGGACGCAGACGATCAATGATAAATCATTGACAAAGCCACATCTCATGTGAGTGGCCGAGTCAACAAGCAGAACTGCATTATTTGGGAAACCAAGAAACCACACATCTCATACTACACATTTCACATACCATACAACACACTGATGTGCGCTATTATGTCATGACCACCATTTGTCTCCTATGTGCAATAGCTCTTGGGCGCCAAGAAACGGACGATTATCATTATGTACCATATGAAATGAGCTATTAAAACGTATGTCCTTGACAGCTCTACACATATATCCCACCATCAGGCAAGCGATTTGGCACCGGGGAAACGTGTGCGATTCGGGAGGCCCAGGTCATTTCGATTCGATCCCTAGCGACCGCGGGTTTTTTGTGGTTTTCTCGGGTCGGCAGGCGAATGCTGGGATGGTTCATCTTCTATCACGACTCTCCTGCCCCTCATTACCTGTGCCCATCATCTTCCTCGTCATTTGTTTCAGAGTTTAGGAACAGGCGACGGTGTTCGGCGGAGTGCGGCTGGGCGGTGTCTGTGCGCTGTGTAGAGGTTTCCTCCCTAGCGTCGTGCGGGACTGCTCAGTAAGGACGCGCCTCCGAAACGACGGGAGTTAGGAGGTTTGTGGATTGGCCCGGGTTGCGTCGGATCGTTCGATCTGGAAATGTTATGACCTTGTCCATGCTTGCGCCCGCTATCCTTCGTGTCTGGTCGCCTTTCGATTCCGTCCTCCCTCCCTCCCTCACAGGGTCATTTGCAAAAGGTAGAAGCAAAAGGTTCGTTGCGGTCTACTTGCGGTGCTCTTTCCCGTTGCGGGAGGCTTCTCCGTTCGTCCATGCCTGTTCCTGTACCTTTTACCCCACCAACACTATTACAATTTCCCGGTTCTTTGGCCCATCCTGTGCTTTTAATTATTTCGGAAACGTTTATCAGTAGCTTACAGTTATCCGAGCAGGATGACTCGGGCGGTTATATCTGTGGCCCGTATTCGGGAAGTTCCGGGTTCAATCCCCGGCAACACCATTTTTCGGCTTCTCAGGTGAATGCTGGAGTGGTTTCCTTCATCCCCGAATTTAGCGTGGCAGGGAAAAGGATGCTCTTTGTGAACTTTCTCCGTCCCTCGGCCTTCGGCTGTTGCTGGGGCATAAGGACCGCCCCCTTGGTGGCGTTGGACCCAGTGTGGGGCGGGGTTCCCGGTTTGCCTGTAAGACTGCCAGGGCGTTTCAATCTGGGAACGGTAGGGACCCTGTCATCGCTGTACCATCACTCCCGATTAGGTCCTCCTGGTGTCTCCCTTCCTCTCGGGGCCGCCCACTAGTAGGGCGTCGATACATTATCTTCCCTGGATCGGTGCTAATCCCTTCCGCTTCAGAATTCTAGTCCAATCCAGTAGCTTACAGTTAATAAGTTCAGGAACGTGGATAACTAAATCAATGAGGTTATGTAATCTTTGTAATAAACGTTTCCCTGTCTATCTATTTGGCTAACTTCTGTACTATCGCCGTTGAGTCTCCGAGCTATCCCTGCTTTTTTGATTGGGCATTTTATTCCTTCAGAACACTCGGATGGTACATTAATACAATTTGACGCCTTCTTTGAACTTTCTTTATACATTGCCATCTCTCAAAAAGACATCTAACGGCTGAAATGAAAAGGCAGTAGAAGAAGTTGAGTAATGTTAGGTGACAATGTTCATAGATTACTGTCGAACTGGATAAACCATGAATCATTTTATTATTCAAGACTAATGCGAGTAACAAACAGAGCTCCTGTTTCCAGATTGACTGCGATTGCCATCTTGTTCTGTGTAGCAATGATACATTTGACAGGGGTGTTGGGGTGAAGTACAAATCTGCTAAAAAGATACACGGGGAAGATACCCAAGATTTATAGCTTTTTACGCGGACTTTTGATCCTCCATTTAGATTGCTGAGAGCGATACGGCTTTGTGAGAAATTAATAACTTTGCACTTAACTCATCTGACCTCCAGCAGCTCCTAGGGAAACCTGTTGCTGACCACACTGCACTCACAGCCGGTTGTCTTTCTTGCTGTTAAATGTTATGAATGCTCTTTCCTCTCCCCTTCCTACACTTGCTAGCAGACAATTTTATTCTTTCCTGCAGTGGCGTGGTAAATCCACAATGGCGGGGGAGGAGGGCACGCAGCCGAGAGGAAGGAAAATGCCTTTCAATGTTTCTAACTTAGAAAGAGAAATTACTCTTTTACACCTTAAAGCTTGACAGCCTTATTTATCCGAGAATGTACGTTTTTGAGGTCCCTTGTACTAAAATATAAAAATTTAATTAGTGGCGGCTAGTGGCCTAAGCGAGAGGTGAAGCTCTTTTCACACAAAACAACACATGCAACTTTCTTGTGTGTTAAGCAGTGGCGGCTGAATGGAGGATTCCAGGGCGGCGTCCTCCCCGCAAATAAACGCCCCAAATAAAACACAAAAGGAATAGTAACATCATACGTAATAATGACAGATAAATCTCTGCACTCTACGATTGAGTTTATAGAGTTTTTTTTTTGTTTGAAATATTTTCAACGCTCATACAGTAACTGGCCTCGAATGTTTTCATTACAGAGTGTGTTTCGGACTACATCAAGTCTGTCCGACAATCCTCGCGTTTCTGGGTAATGTTATAGGTGAGACATAAAGAGCAGAAGGCTTCGATTTAAGACGAGGTGTGCAGAGATGTTATAGAACATTGGCGGAGTCCGAAGTGATTCCCTATTGGTTGTTTCTCTACGCGGTCTTTTTCAAAATGTTACATGTTGGGGTGAAGACCAAAAATGTTACCAGAAAATAATCAATTTAGGTCACCCCAACACGCATATGAGGAGGCGCAACAAGCTGGCAGCAAAAGTCTGGGACCTTTGTGTGTAAAATTAAGAGGAAGGCGTGGGTTTTATATTACATTGAAAGATTACATAACACTCATTACCTGAGATTTATTCACAAAAACATTTGGCTTCTCTACATAATGAACAAAGGAAACAGGATGGAGGGAGATGCCACAAAACCGTAGACCGGCCACACACGCGTCTGGCCCCAACGACCACTTTCACTCGAGTGACGCTATATTTTCCTCCCACCAACCGTATCTAGCCTGTCAGACAGGGCTGACGTCACGCCAGACAGTATCAAACAAATCTCTCCCTTTGGCGTGATCTGCACCGAAAGGAGAAACCGTTAAGCCGAAATATAACTAACGAGGGTCAAGAATGCTACGTCTGGTAGCAAGAATACAGCACAAAACTGAGTCTGGTAATGACAACAAAATTATTATACCACATCATGGAATCGTTCAACTTCATTGCCCCCACCATAGAAGCTATAGGAAAAATTCTAGTATGATACTTTTACATGACTTTCTGTATCCTCTATCTATATTACTGGGTATACAAACTATTCTTAATAAAGCTTATTTTTCTATCTACTAAAACCTATGCAAAAATAAGCACAATACATATTTCGTTATAAATACAAAGAGAAAAGCGTTTAAGAACTGGAAGGTATACGCTGCCTTAAAATTCCATACTGTTTCCATGCCATCGCGAGAAACCACTGAAAATCGATGGGACTTTGAAAGAATGACAAATATTGAATAATTCGAAACTTTAATAACGGATATCTCAGAAAGGGCTTATGCGACAAAAAATTTCTTTCTAGTAAATTGTGCGTTTTAAACAGATCTACATTTTTGTGTGTTTTCGTCTATCGCTGAACTTTTACAAGTTATACAATACTATACAAAATACCTTGGAATGAAGAGGACTTGCTAGGCTATTCCCATAAAATTCAAGATA
Organism: Deroplatys truncata; assembly: GCA_030765065.1. Lineage (NCBI taxonomy): Eukaryota > Metazoa > Arthropoda > Insecta > Mantodea > Mantidae > Deroplatys > Deroplatys truncata. The sequence continues at coordinate 68,367,921 of CM060976.1, read as the reverse complement.
AACATTTTATTTATCACGTAAATATCTTTCGTGTATGATATTTCAAAATCGTTAGAGCCATTTTTTTAGAAAATCAAAACTTTCGAAAAATGTTCCGTGTAAAGGGTAGTTGGTGTAGGGGAATTTTCTTGAAAATCTTCGTGCCGCATCTCTAGAATATACTACTCTCAAATACACGGTTTGGTGTCTATATGACTTTTCGTTTTTGAGTTACGCTGTTCACAACAGACACACAGACAGAAGCGCAGTCTCATACACGGACATGTTTCCGAACCTGCTTTATTTGGATTCAGGGCACCTCAAAACATGCATTTATGTCGAAATTTCAGTATCGAATTTTTGAGTGGAATGCAATACTTCCCCTACTAACTATACGTAGTAGAAAAAGTAAAAATGTACTCATTCCTGTTTAAAATTAATTATTATATGCTTTGATAATTAAATTCTTAAATTAGAGTGAGATTTGTATAGTTAGAACGATTTATAGCACAAAAACTATAATCCCCCAATGCTAGAATCTATGTAGGTTGCTCTTGTTTGCGCGTCACATTCCACTTGCCTACATGCAGTGCGGTTCACACATGTACATGTTACTAAAAAGTTGCGTACACTGTTCGGAAGCACGTGTTGTGAAAAACAGATAGCTAATCCAATTATTTCAGTGTAAGTGGTGTGGCCTTGACGAAAGCTTAAATAACTATAAGGGTACATTTCAAGTAAAATTAATTAGACTCATAATGAATAGTGTGAATAACATCCTCAATGCCGGTGCAAGTAGTTTGAGTTTTACATCTGGATTAGAACTGAAGTAGCTCGGGCCCTCAAGACCAACATTAAATATTGTACAAGTGCAAAATCCATACAAAAGCAAAAGTGGTTACTGCAGAAAGTTTAGCCCTTCATTATACCAGGTGAGTCAGCTGCCCCTAAGTATTCGTATCTATGCAACCCGCAGTTTATAGTCTAATGTGAAAACATCGACCCTTTTAGCAAACAAGCTGTTATTGTAGCTTTGCCCTTCTATTTGGTACTATACGCAATTAGCATTAATTATTAAAGGCCTGAATGAGAAACCAAAGCGCTGCGTTTCTTGGAGTTAGAGGAATGTTTCCCGAAGAGCGGGATAGAGTACGTGGGTTTTGGCCGAGTGGGTTAGCTGCCGGAATGTGGTGAAGCAAAGGTTAGTTTCGGAGGTTCGAATCTGACACAAACATCAAATACTTTTTTTTCTCCTTGTGTTTTTTTCTGTATTTTAGTGTACTACTTTTTTATTTTTGTTATTGGCTCTCCTGTGAGCCAAAGTCACAAGAATTACAATCAGATAATTGTATATCATGTTTACCCTAATAATCTGTACGTATCTGGTGTTACGTAGTTAGCTTTCATTGTTTTGGACGCATATCGACATTTTTGTTTCATATTTAAACCTTTTGTTTAACTTCTTCTATTTACAAAGGAGTTGTAAATGTGCTAAGTTCACGGGTAAACAGAATAATAAATTGTTTAAGAGCGTGTATTTCATCAACGAAGTATGTGTTCAAAATGACGACCCCCTTCATCAATGCACATTTGTCTACGTTGTCGGAGACAGATGCGCTCCACATACTTCATCCTGAGGAACAAGTACCTTCTGTTCAACAGCTGGTCCAACTGGAATTTAAAATAAAAGACACTACGTTTCATAACTTTACTGTGTGGTTAGTTACAGGCACATTACATTGGTTTATCAAAGTAAGACTGACAGAGGCAGACATCTTATCTTCCTGAAACTGCAACAGTGGAAGTATGTAGGGAAGAAAACTATAAGGCATTTGGAACTGTAACTTTTTTAAGTTGGAACTGATAAATTTCTGATGAAAATAAAAAAAAATAAACAAAAATACAGAAATAAAAAGGAAATAACAAACGGCAGCTGGAAACTGCAATACAATAGGTTTCATGCAATGGAAATCATTCAAATAAAGATGAAAATTATTGTAAACATAACTAAATGTTTCATATTATTGCATTTGAAATCTGGTGCTGACTGCTACAGTTGTCAGCTATGGGATCTGATAAACTTAATGGAGATTAATACATGAACTATTTGAAGCGAGTTGCCGCAGTTTGCGGATGAAGAATTAAACTGTTTCGGAATCTTAGCACGATAAACTGCAACTAATGAAGTGTTACATCTTATAACTGCTGAAGTATCAAGAAATCTACGGTTTAAAATAAATGTTTCCATAATAACAACAAGAAGCATAAGTTGCCGAGAATCGTTGAAATGCTAAACGACGAATCCACTTGCAGCTACCCCGAAGTATTTGATAAGCCAAGCCGGTGTTTAGACGCTATGGACTGCTAAATATCGATCACAATAAAACAGTTGTGTAAAGTTTAGAAATACACGTTCTTTTATCAACTTAAGCCCCACCTACTTCATGACTACCCCACCAAAGTTCCTACGTTATACGTTGCCAAATCTTAAGCTTTTTATTTGCATCTGAAACACTCTTTAACTTACTAAATTCTAAGAATTCTTTCCGTTTCTAATTTTCAGAACTGGTATATCTGCATTTTCATGCAACACCTAATTTCTTAACTTACCGAGTTCTAATCACCCGAACCTCGAGTTAATGGGTTTCTTGTTGACTGAGTTCGCCGAAACAACTAATTGTCAACTATTATGACTTCTAACTAGTTGCTTTGCCTCAACATGTAATTTGCCTGGTAACGGCTTTTTATCCACTAGCAGAATTGTAACTAGTTCTTTTATATTATGCACTGATTTTAATATACGGAAATTATTGACTGCAATAATTATTCATCTATCTCCTTATCATTTATTTATAAAATTATTAATCGTACAAGTTAATAATTCCGGTGTCACAAGAGAAGAGATATTCTAAGTGTAAGTGTTTTATCGGAAAAAACCAGTAAAATGTAAAATCATGTGTGCATATAAATGGGATGGGGAAGGTTTTCGATTACCATACTCAATATTGAAAAAAATGCAAAGGAAGGTGCTTAGGAAAGAGACAGATCGGAAGGAGTGCCTGTTTTTATTCTTGTGGAGTGAGGGAGCAGATACACCCTTTCGGCACTGTTTGATAGCATTCTTTCTTTAAAGCGCTGTTAATAAAAGGATCATTGATGATCCGTATAACCTTTATTCACATGACCGATCTTTCGCCTTAATTCATTCTCATCCACATCAAATTAAATGAAGCGAAAGCTTTTCTTTGATTTACGTTTCCATGAGCTAAACTGCTTCACGCTTGATGTTCTTCAGTGCAGAGCCTCGGAACCCAATTCTATGTAATTTATACCAGCATATGCTTTACTTTTTTTTAATGCATCTGCTCCTGGAACTGATTTCAGAGCCCGCTACACACGACATCGTTGATATTCTCCTCTGTAATGTGATGTTAAAGCTTTTAGACAAACCTGAATGTTGATACAAATTCTCATCTCTTCTTTAGAAGCTGAGAGGTTAGAGCGTTTTGAATAATTCATAATTGGAGAAAACCAAAATATGTAACCCTATATTCTAAACCATGCGTATTAGCAGTATGAGAACAAGTAATTTTAGTTGTGCAGTGGGTAGAATTTGATAAAAAAACTCATATTTTACACAATTTTGTTAAAATCTTCACATTCTATGAAAACTTCATATTTCTAGATATTTTAAGGTTTATGATTTTCCGCTTTTAAAATATTTTTTTAGCAATGAAAACTGGGCTTTTCAAATATTCCATTTGGGCAGTTTTCTAAGAAACATATTCAGAAAACCCAAATCATTCTTCCTAGGAAACGTGTCTGAAAAAACGCATCACCCTTCCCAATAAATCAGGTAGAGGATAGAAAGTGTAGCATTTCCTCTGACGTCACCTGTGAAATTATTTTCGCAAACCTATGCTTTTAGTGGCATAATGTAATTAGTATTAAAAAGGACAAAGCAATGAGTAACTTATTTTTCTTTTTTTCTAAGTTTAGGGGTTTCTGAGTTTTAAAACCAATAAACTCCATGTAATTTGTAATATTTCATTTCATATTTTGTTTTTAGATAGGAGAAAAATATAAAACAAATCGTTTTAAAGTAATGAAGGGAGCCTGCTACAAAACCTTAAAATATACCTAAGAGTTTTTGCTATAAATATATATTATAATATTTTGGGACTTTTTTCTTCAGATTTTCATATTTTGGCAAGAAAATTCACATTTTGGTAATTTTATCTTCATATTGCCTGTCTCTATTCATGAGATATTGATTAAAACCCTCTTTGTCTGCTGTTACTTTTCTCCTTCAGAGTGCTAAGATTCAATAAAGATCTGGTTGTTGCCCCCCTACTCTTAGGTATTGGCTTTTACTAGTCTTCACAAGGTCTTAAAGAGTGAAAGGGCTATAGACTTTATTTTTTGCATCTTTCAATGTTCCAAGACGAATAAATGATTTTAATTCCATTTTAGTGTTTCAACGATAATTTCATCGATTATCCCAAATTTCGGCGAATTATAATAATTTCAAATCTCAATTAAATAACTTGGTGGGTCTGAAACTAATCTACAGATTGCTTCTCATTTCGCCACAATTCCTGTAATGCATTTTAATGAAAATCGTTAGACCTATTTTTGAGAAAATAAAAACGTTCGAAAATTATTCCATTCAAAGGGTAACTTAGGGTGAAAATTTTCTTAAAAATCTTCGTGTCGTATTTTTGGAAAATGCTTAACTTAAATATCAAGTTTGGCATTTATCCCACGTTTCGTTTTTGAGTTATGCCATTCATAGACAGACAGGTGCACGGATCTTTTTATAAAAGTGTTTATTGGAGGGGATTAAGTGTGTCTCAAAAATGTATTTCCGGTGAAATCTCGACATAGAATTTTAGGGTGGAATGCAATGCTTCCTCTACTTACTCTAAGTTCGTGGTAGAGAAAGTAAAAAGAAATTAATGCACTATCTCAAATCCGTCTAAAATCACAAAAGTAACATTTTCCCCCTGAACGTCTGCCTTACATCTGTGTTAGAAAGTTTTAACTTATACAAGGTGTTAATGTGAGGGTTTGAACGAAATAGTGACAATATATGAAATACACGTTAGCCGCAAAAATACCTTATGGCGGAGACACTCAGCCAAGAAGAAAATTTTTAAAAAGCTAATGCCTATTCTTCAAAGAGTGCCGGTTACTTTCCTATCAGCAGCGGACCGCGAAGTGCTGAAGCAGAAGAGGAAAGGCATAGGAATGCTCCCTTCAAGCGATGACTAAGATGATATAATAATTATCGATTCGGGGCGCGTCCCATCTAGCGCCCTCCTCTTCGAGGTCGTGACCTTATTCTTTTGTTTCTCCTCTTACTTAGCCTTACTTGTATTTGACCTCACCAGTACTACTTACTAAAGCTATTAGCTGTGTAAACACTACCATATTATAAGGTTGTTCGCATTAACCTTAATTTGTTCTCAGAATTTGCCTTCTGTGTCTTAATGACGACCATATTTCTAACCACTGTGTAGTGGTATCTTATATGTTGGGCCTCGTACCTTATTCTCTTCCTAACAATGTGAAAACAACCAACAATAGGCCTATTCCTTTTCCTATTTTATAACTTTTCGTTTATTAACGTCCCTCCAAATTTTGTCTTCACCCAAAAACAGATTTCGATGACAAAAGATTAAATATATTTTGTAAAGCAATGGCCACTTTTTAGGAAAATTATGTACATAGGTTTACTATTAATACGCATTTTAATGCATAATAACGAAGCAGTGAATTTTAAACACTCCTTTCATCAACTTTAATCCAAAGCCCCATGACTTTTTATTTTCTCTGCAACGAATATAGTAGATAGAGAAGGTATTGCATTCCGCCCAAAAATTCGATATCGAGATTCCAATGGAAATGCATACTTTGGAGCCCCTGAATCCAAAAAAAAATTTATAGAAAGAGATTCCTCAGTGTGTATGTGTGTGTGTGTGTGTGCGTATCTCTGTGTCTGTAACTCGCAAATAAAAACTTCGTATTAAAATCACTAGCTTCCAAACATGCGATACGAAGATTTTCAAGAAAATCTTCCCATCCCAACTGCTCTTTACATGGAACATTTTTTGGTTCTAATTAAAATGGCTCGATTAAAATAAATACAATATATTACATTTATTTACATGACAAATGAAACATATCTTGAATTTTCTGAGAATAGTCTGTGAAGTCCTCTTTATTAGGAAGGAAATTTATATGATCATGTACAACGTTTAAGTGATACACGCAAACGTACCACACAAAAAATGTAAATCTTTTTAAAACACACAATTTTGATGCAGTAATTTGTATCACAAATTACTTAAATGTAAATAATGATTGTAATATGAATATGCATTATTATGTGACATTGATTTGAGATGTTTATTGATTGTAATTATTGTTGAGAAGTAAGTTTATACTGCCTTACTGAAACTGACAATAATAGCGTGCAATAATGCAGCGAGGGGGTGAGCTGTTTATCATTATTGGAAACGAGGAAGTTACGTAATGTTGGCGCGTTTAGGATCTTCTGGAACATTTCCCTAGAGCATATGTATTCATAATTTTCATTGGATATAAAAATAGACGCTAATGTTGGCGCGTTTTATTAGCCAATTGCAGTTAAGTTATAATCTTTAGGCATATCTGGCTGAAGGAGTATAAAAAGAGTAGGTTAGAGGTAGACCCCGTCAGTTCATCAAAATTCTTTGTACACTACACGTCGCATTCCCGTCAGTTCGTCGAAAGTATTTGTACGGCACACTTCGGATATCAATTTGCAGGTTACGCGTAACAGAGTTATGAAATCTCAAGTGTTATAAAGTTAATTATACAAAAAGTTGAAGTACGCGAATTAAGAATTATCAGTAATGAAGTTATTATAACAGTTTCAGTTTGGCGAGTGTCAAGATCAATATGTAAATGTGATAGTTAACGTGTTCGACAATAAAAGTGTAAAACAAATTTCTTTCATCACTGTTATCTTTAGATAAAAGATTCCTTTCCGTTTACACAACCTGTATAAAGAGAAGTGCTCGACCCAAGAAAAAGATAATAGCTAGCCGGAGGACAGAGAACCAAATTTAAATAAAATAACAGTAGCATTCTTTCAAACGAACATTAATATTGCCGCAAATTGCTAACACCAGATGGAGCGAACAAGCCTAACAAATCAATCACATCACAAGATGGCTTCAACACGTTGAGTAAACACAAATACACAAACATTATAAGAAATACCGTCGCAATTTTTACTTTCTCTACTACGTATAGTAAGTAGGGGAAGTATTGTATTCCACCCAAAAATTCTATACCGAGATTTCACCGGAAATATGTGTTTTGAGACCCCCTGAATCCAAAAAAAAGCATTTTTGGAAACATGTCCTTGTGTGTGTCTGAACAGTATAACTCAGAAACGAACAGTCGGATAAACACCAAACTTGGTATTTAGGTTCAGTATCTTTCAGAGATACGACACGGAGCTTTTCAAGAAAATCCCTCCACACCAGATTACCCTTTACATGGAAAAAATTTTCGAAAATTTTAATGGCCCTAAGGATGTTGATTAAAATATTATATGTTTAAGATATTTTCATGACAAATGAAATGTATTTCTCGAATTTTCTGGGAATGTCTCCAAAAGTATTCTTCATTGTGAACGACTTTTGCATAACTGGTAAACCATAAGAGATAGATAACATTTTACTACACAAAAATTAGATCGCGTTAAAATACACAATTTATGCCATATACATTTTGTTTTAGAGAACCATTTTCGAGATATTGCTTGTTATTCCCTTAAATTTTCCAATACTTTTCTCAAATGGGAATTCGTTATTCATTTTTATGTCCTGGACATACAAAGAGAATAGAATGCGCTACATAGCAACCAGATCTAAAAATATTTGACTATTGCTTAAAGCCTACCATATTCCCCTTGCACCTACAAGAAAATTAGCAACAAGACTAACATCTCGATTAACATGAAGTACATGGAGAATAAGCGTTTGTAAAAATGGTTTGTACAAGAGTAGAGAAAGGCATGTGAGTGTAACACGTCAGATTTTTTCAAACAACCTTTCTGTGGCATAAGTTATTTCGATCTTTTTATTTATATTATTATGCTAATAGTACGAATTGTTCAATACTTTGTCATTTTTTAAAGTCCTCTCATTTCTCTCGCGATTGTATAAAGACAGTATGGAATTTTAAGGCCAGCATAGAGCTAAAGCCCTTAAATATTTGACTATAGCCGTTCTCTTTTTACCCTAACGAAATGTGTTATGTAGCTATTTATGCAAAGACTTATCTCGATTAAAATGAAGTAGATAGACAAATAAGCTCAGGAAAGAATAATTTGTATACCCACTAATAAACGATATAGGTTGAAGTAAGTCATGTGAATGTAACATCAGATTTTTTAACTAACACTGATACTGTTTGACTGGCAAAGGCGAGGAATATATGCTGATCCTCCCAGGATGGCAACTATCGATTATGTTAATCAAATAGTCAAGGACGTCAAGGTCGTACTACTACTAGCTATTAAAGAATGAGAGGAAGAAATTATGAACGTATATATAACAAGAAAACTGGTATAAATGACAGGATTGTAACTTAAATGAAAAATGTGACAATAAACTGGCTTGTAAATATAGCACTACATATTTTAAATCTTAAAAGGCTTCTCCATACGAAACATAAATAGGAAATCAAAAATAAAAAAGCAAGCACTGGCAATCTCTGTTGTCAAACATTATCTACAAATATTAACAACGTCGCTTCAAAGAATTAACGGTGCTTACACTCTCAACTACTCTAATTGCTCTATATAGAACAGTTTAATAGTTAACTCAATATGGCAGTCATAACAAGCAATTTCTAATGTAACCCATTTTTGGTACGCAGCAACGTAACGGGCTGTGAACAACAAAGTCGATCATTTTGTTACAGAGAATTGCATACATTCTAAAAACAAAACTCTCCCGAGGAAACGCTGAAATAGGAAAGTTTACCGCACTCTAGCACAAATTTCAAATTAATGGCCGGAAAATACTGTGTGTCAATTGGTGAAATACGACTTCGTGCAAGATTCAGAAAATGTCCAAACCCTACTTTACAGAAGCTATAAACGCAAACGTTCAATAAGCCACGTTCCATACTGCTTATTTGTTAAAAAGCTATAATTGTGGATGTTCTTTGTTACATGGGATGAGATTTGCAGTCAAAGTAAATCTGTTTGTTCAGGAAAAAATAGCAACTTTTAGCACATCTTTCATGTGACATATCGTTTGAACCTTTTCTAAATTTTGCAAACAACTATATCATATGAATAGGGAAGAGAGGTAGAGGCAGAAGGCAACACTGGCAACATTGTCTACACTTATCGGTATGGCAGACTTGATTGACACACTTATGAATTACCTATGCCAACCTTCGTGTTAAAGAAATGGCTGCTAACAACCACTCAGCTATCAAATATCTTTGCGGTGCACTTCATTTAAAAAGTCTCGGGACCACCAGAGAAAAATAACTCTTCATTAAGAAAGCATTTACAATTAAGACTACAAATACTGCATCTTGCTCTTTATGTACCCGAGGACGCTTGTAAAATAGCCAGAAAGCTTGCAAATCTTTTCTTCATATTTAGTAAATCCTCGCTTAATCGAACTGCGCTAAACGTAACCCGACAGGGTGTAGGAGAGGAAAAGAAAGTAGGAAAGAATGAACGTAAAAATCAAACTTACTGCGACAATTGGCAATTTTTTCCCCCAACGCTAAATTCCAATAAAAGTAATGCAGTTAATCCTTGCCCACTGCCTCACATTCAGTAAATATCTTATTGTTGTAACAAGTGTTAACTACTTGCACACGCACTCAATGCGGAGGTCCACTAATATTTTACTGTTAGTGTAGTTTATTTGTGTTTAAGGTGTAGTGAAAAGAAAGCGTGTTTTAATAACATGAACAGAAATTCAAGCGATAGAGTGACAGCGGATGTACGATTCAAAACATTAGAGATAAGAAAGTCCACAAATTCGTATTCAGATCTTAATGGAAAGTAATGAATTAAGGCACTATCAATAGCAAAACCTTTTGTTTTTAGCTTGCCTTGACCGAGTGAGCTGACTCCGCGATAACGTGTGAAGCTCGCATTTCCGTCGACCGCCTTCACTGACCTTGGGTTTTTCGTGGTTTTCTCTGGTTGGTAGGCGAATGTTGGGGTGGTTTCTCATCTACCTTTCCCCTTTCATTTCGGTTCCTTCTCATCATTCAGGCGAGCTTCTAGGTTTTGTGACATATGGCAGTGCCGGACAAATGCGGATGCATGCTCAAAGGAAAGCAGCTATTAGAGCACTGCTTAGTCGACTGGTCGTTTATAGCCCTCTCTAGGCAGCTCCGGCAGTGGGATACATATTCGAGCCTGGAAATGTTAGGGACTTCCGCGCGTCTCTGTGGCCTGTCTGGCTGCGGCCTTTAGCCTCCTGTGGTTCATTCATATCATACCTTTCTCCTGGGGGTGGTAGCCAAAATAGATTAATGCAGGTCGCACTGCGCGAGTTGTTCTCCGTTGTCTAACTTATACCTATAGAATGCCTTGCGTTTTGAACAAAACAGTGAACCAACACCAATAGATATGTTAATCAAACGTGTAACATTTATTTTATTGCTATAATATTAATGAATTTCCTAGAATATTGAAGATCGAGAAAAACAATCACCTTTTGAATGTGATAAGCTGCTCGCAAACATTGCGAGAAGAAGTTTCAGAAAAAGGATTATTGCTTTTATGAAATAACCTTTGTAGATACCATACTGGATAGTGTAATAATGTAGGTATATAGTCGTAGTTTTAATTAAACATTATTGCATGTATTTGCAATTCAATTGTTCTTCCTTCCGCTGTTCAAAATCGTTACCATCGACTATCCAAAAAGGCTCTGTCCCCTTTAAGTGGGATTCTACTGTATTGTGTTTGAAGCAGTCACAAAGTTTTGGATGATCTCCATATCAAGAAATCTTCGACCTTTTAACACAGCCTTGAGTTTAAGGAACAGGAAGTAATCTGCCGAGTCAGGTCCCGTGAACGTGCAAGTAGTTAATCATAGTAACTCATCGTTTGGACAAAGCCTGGAAGACAGTAAGGGAGGAAGATACGGGGTTGGAAAGCTGAATCAACTTGAACAATTCAATGCCATGGCCGGGACTCGGACTACGGATCTTCGGTTCTCCGTGCTGATGCTCTTACGCAAGGCAAGAGTGCATTGTACTGAGTACCCTATCCATGGCAATCAAACCAGGCTTTGCAGGACACATTCCGTCCTACTGACAACGTGGTTGGGGTTTGCTGAAGAATATCCATACTGCGTGGTTATGTCCTTTATACTTGTGCAATTCGTTCATTTAAGCTCAACTTTTGATCGGTACAAACTGCAGGAAACAGTACCGTGATTTTCCTTCACACTGCGACCACTACAACTTGGTCTCCCGTCGAAACAATTATAATATCCGCGCAACCACCTCACGTTCTCATATTTACAATGATAATAAGCATGTACCTTATCGTAAGAGATGTGTACCGTTTTCCCCTCCCCTTGTTCATGGCTTATGCAACCAGCATAAAGTACGTCACAATGCTTCGGAAATGATGACGTGGGTCATTGAGAGAAACAGTTAACATCCGAAGCTTCGAGAAAGATGTCGTCATGCATGACGTAATTCATCATACTACAACTTAAAGCGTCGTGCAGAGTTACCATTGGCTGGTTTGCACGCCACTGACGCTAGTGTCATCATGCTCGTGGACAACTCCAGCAACTCCTGGGCAGGCAGCAGAGGCACTCTTTGGCCAGGGACCGAGTGGCTAGCAACTAGAGACGGTGACGGCGAGATTTGGCGTAAACCACCAAGAGTAACCTTTTCGGCTTCTTCTAAATTATCTTCAACTGTTTGGTAAGTTTTAAAATTTAACCCTTTTACTCTGTTTATAAATTCATATTTACGGGAGAAGCATTTATGTTTTTTCACTTCGTATAACCTTGCATTGTATTAGTCGGTGTTTCAGAAATATTCTCAATTTCTACGGCAACTTTAATTGTACAAAGGTGAAAGAGTACATTATATTGTCGTCTCCGAGCATACTTTTTGTAAAAAATCAAGCTGATCATGGAATTTTTAACAAATGCAACACTTTATAATAAATTGTTAACATATGTGCCGGTGATTCTTTTCAATTCCTAGCTCCTATGCAATAGTCCTTTCCACAATATTTAACGCCTCTGGGTATGGGAAAAGCCCAGTGGTGCAGATGTTGGAAATGTTGTCCTCTATCCACACATTTCTAGCATCTTCTCAGGGAATTTTCATTTACATTCGTGAGTTCAATATCTAGAAGTGAGTGAATTTCTCGCCTGATGTTTTCTTTTCCTTCTTCCAATGTGTTGGGTTTATTGCATACACTTTATTCTTCACGTGATCATCGGGTGTACAGCTGATGAGTCATTAAGTTTAAATCAGGAATTTTTTGAAGATAGGCTAATTAGTAAAGGCTTGTGTCCCTCAAGTTCCTCCGATCTAACTATATGCGATTTTCATCTATGGGAGAACTTCAAAAATAAAGTATGCAGATTTTTTTCGGCGATAGTCAATAATAGAAATGCTTACGTGAAGATAATGTCAATTACTATCAGTTGCTCAAAAGCAGTATCGAAGCCGACCACACTAATCTCTACGAATTGGTGATTGATTAGTCACGCACACAATGTTGACCAAACCATTCAATAACCGAAAGTGATATGTATGCTTTCGCCGAAAGAGTTATATTTAAATGTTGCTCAGCTTAATCTTCATTTAAAATACTCATCACGTCCAACTTCTATTTCTTGTTTCTAATCTTTAGAAAATTTATATTTATTCAAACAATGAAATACTTAGTTCAAAGTGCTTTATACAACTACTTTTTGATGGAGTTGAAGCGTTACATTTTATGAAGGAATTAATAAAATTATCGTATTACGGATCAAATGATACCAAGAATAATACAAAATATATATTTTTAAGCACACAAGACATTTCTATTGAAGAATCCCAAATTAAGTCAAATCTGTCCTGCTGACTTAATGTTAGTCTTATGTTAACACAACAAACAGATACACTGAACTGCTTCGCTGTATAGTATACAGAAAGGAAAATTAGGCAGGCAAGCAAGCCAGAGTCCCCATAGCCTCTCAAGTGTGTTGTGTAGAACGTGGATGGGTGCTTGAAGTTTTCCCAAACTGTGTTAACGTGGGACTGAATTTCCTGCCTACGCTCCAGAAAGCCTTGTAAGTTAAAAAGCAACATTTGTACAGTTCTATATATGACATATTTATACAGTGCTTTTCTTTCACACAGTGGCCACCGCACGGCAGCACACTTGCCTGCCGCCCGACCTCGGACTCCGGTCAAAACAGTTATAATATCCCCGCAACCGCTCCATGTCCCCATAGCTACAGTTACAATTTCAATGGTAATAAGCACATACCTTACCATAAGATATTTTGGAAATTTTGTCCTTCTCTATCTACACATTCTTGCATCTTCTCAGGAAATTATCACTGACATTGGGAGTTCAATATCAAAAATTGAGTGAATTTATCGACTGATGTTTTCTTTTACTTCCTCCAATGTATGGGGGGTGTTGCAGATACCTTGTCTTTCAGGTTCCCCTAAGGATAAAATAACAAACAGTTAAATCAGGTGATCCTGAGGGTCAACATTTCTTAGTAATCACCCTATCTTCAAAATTTTTCTGAATTAGCTCACTAGCTATATGTGCAATAGCAAAACAATCCATACTGACATTTAACATCAGTTAGCTGTTCAAAAAAAGGCATAAGTCATTCCTGTATCTGACTGCATTTATTACTTGTTCAAAAAATATAGGTCCTATTATTTTGTGTGCATTTACTGCACACCACACATTAACTTTCGCGTCATGCAGGGAATCTTGCGTGTAAAATCGGATTTCTGTGTGCTTCAGTACTTTTTATTTTGCGACGAAGCGTAACCATGTAAATAGAACCATGCATCGTCAGAGAATAGTATTAAGTGCGAGTCAATTGCACTTATCATTGACATTTTGCTAAATCCAATTGCAGAAATTTACCCCGCTCTTATAATCACATGAAAAACCCTATACATTGGAAGAACTAAATAAAACTTCAAGAGAAAAATTTACTCTATTTCGGATACTGAATTCCTGAGCGTGTTTGAAAATTTCGTGTGTGGATAGAAAAGGACGACATTTCCAACATCTCTTATAATCAGGTATGTGCTTATTAGCGTTGTAATTGTAATCAACTATAAGCACGGGAGCCGTTTGCGGGAATATTATAATTGTATCAGCAGGAGTCCGAGGTGATGTGGCCGGTACGTGAGCAGCCGTTTAGCGGCCACAATGTGGAGGAAAAGCACTATAGAATGGTCCAAAACATCTAATGTAGGTGCCGTTGCCCCATGCTTTCTCAGCAATTATTTTCGTCATTTCCTTATTAATGTCAGTTAGTAATATTCTCCATACCTCATATAAGATTCTGTTTGGAGTATGAACACATTTTCATAACATTCGTTCACCGCAAATCCCTAATGATATCTTCATTTAAAGTCTCTGGAATTAGCATAAATGGATTTAGTCATGATCTGTCATGGCATACCTTAGATTTGCACACATAATATTCTCTTTCATTTCTCTCGCTTAAGGCTTATGTATTCCAGTGGTATTCCACAGAAGAAATGCTTTTCGTACTCAATGTCTGCTTTCTATTATTTGCGAAATTACCCCCACATCGTAAAAAAGAAATACATGAACGGCTTATTGTTTTTAAATTGCAACTCATTTCATTCATTGCTACCTAAATGTGCATTTAATCAATAGTTGCTTTAAAGTTTGAAAACGTATTGGTACATTATTCTAAATTTGGTAAAAAGTATTAACCTCGGATGCCCCTGTCAATTTTTGTGTATTGTGCCTGTACAAATAAAAAGCATTTTATATATTATATGTTACACGTAATATGCTTAAAATGGTAAACACTATCTGAAAGTTATTTTCTTAAGAATACCCCTTTTCTCAGTTTAAGGTTGTTTAACCTGGTAGGTCATATCGAACGATAAATCAAATGGGTGAAATAATGCTTAAATGAGCCGGAGTCCACGAATTTTAAAGTTACCCGACATTCACATTCTCAGGTTAAGGGAAAAACCCAGGAAGAAAACTACCTCCATATTACAGAGGCGGGCTAAGTTATGAATTGTAAATCTCTAATTTTCATAGGATTTGCATTTGTCACATGGTGGATTAATTATGTTCATACTTGATTTAGTTACATAGGAGTCTCATAGATCGCAATTGAGTTCACTTAAATGTCCGTGCAGAAAGAGGAAGTCAGTGGTTCTGAATGCATGTCAAGTAGATAGTTCGTGAGCTTTTAGTGGGGTACTTATGTCCTGAAGTTTTGAATCTCTGATGTACAGTTTTTAGTTAAAATTATCTTGGCCATGATGATGATGATGATGATGATGATATGCGGTTTAAGGGCGCTAAACTGCTAAGGTCATCAGCGCCCTTACAATGTATAAAACAAAGTCAAAATATAAAAGACGGGTAAAAGAACCGCATAATTAAAAACGGGACACAAACCCGCAAAGTTCAAAAAGCTAAAAAAACAATAATACAACAATAACAATAATAACAACAATAAGAACAATAATAAAAATATCCCAAAAACGAACACACTAAAAGCATAGGCAATAAAAGATTAAAACGTGTCAAGAACTGTAGAATGCGAGGGACATGAGCGCCATATGTCCACTGGGAAGTAGAGTCCCTATTAAAACAGACAGAATAAAATAATAAAGGCTAAAGGACGCTCAACGCATCAAATGCTCAGATTAAAATCACTGTAACTAATAAAACGTAAAACACATTCTACAATAAGCGTGTCGTCTGCCAAAACGTTGGCTAGGCCAACTGGCAGACCAACACGAACGCGCAATGGAGCTAAAACCTGACACTCTTCTAAAATGTGACGCACCGTTAAGGGCACATCACACTGCTCACAGAGTGGAGCGGGGTCACCACTGAGCAGATACCTATGATTAAACAATGTCCAATCCGTAAACGAGCTAAAATTACCTCTTCCCGACGACACGAACGAGAAGAGGTACCCCAGACTAACGGAGAGGCTTAACCTCCCGCAACTTGTTCCCCCGGAGGGCCGTCCACTCATCCCTCCAAACCGAGAGGATGCGGCTACGTAAAATAACAAACAAATCTGTGGAGGGAACAACAGAAGTAAAACAACTGGGTAATAAAATCACCGATTTTGCAGCGGCGTCGGCAGACTCATTACCTGAGATGCACACATCACCTGGAATCCACATGAAGGAGACGCTGATGCCAGAGACACCAAGCGAGTGGAGCAGGTCATGTATGCGCTGTACGAGTGGGTGGTAATGGTACAGCGCGTTAATACTCTGAAGGGCACTCAAAGAGTCCGTACAAATAACACAGTGCCGCAAGTCGTGCCGCTGAATGTATAAAACAGATTGATAAATGCTAAAAAGTTCGGCGGTAAAAATTGAACATTGTCCAGGTAAACGAAACGTAAAACTACATTGACCAAAAACAAAGGCACATCCAACTCCAGCATCAGTCTTAGATCCATCGGTAAAGATAAAATGAAAATCCCCGAATTGCGCCCGTACTTCTAAAAAAAGCCGATCTAAAGACTGAAGGGGTCTCAGTCTTCGGCATCGACGTGAGCCCAAGGTGACAGTGGGCCTCAGCGCGCAACCACGGAGGAAAAAGCGTTTCCCCCCTGGGAAGGGCCGGCGCTGGCGTAACGTCCAAATGCCGAAGGAGTTGTCGAAATCGAATCCCTGGAGGTAGTAATGCAGAGGAGCTAACGAAATATTGTCGATCAAGCGAATCCTCGTAAAATAAATCGAAGGACGGGTGGTTAGGCAAGCTTGAGAGTCGACAGGCATAGCTGCACCAAAGCATCTCACGCCGGAAGGACAGCGGAGGCTCTGCATCTTCTGCGTGCAGACTGGGTACAGGGCTAGTTGGAAAGGTCCCTGTAGCGACTCTTATGCCACGATGGTGAATGGCATTCAATCGCCGTAACACAGATGGACGTGCCGACGAATAAACAATACACCTGTAATCAAGCTTGGATCGAACCAAAGAGCGATAAAGGCGAAGAAGGACGGTCCGATCAGCTCCCCAGGATGTGCCACTTAAAACACGTAAAAGATTAAGAGAACGGTCACACTTAGCTTTTAAAAAGCAAATGTGCGAAGTCCAACACAACTTCCTATCAAAAATCAAACCCAAACATTTTGCCTCGTCTGCAAACGGAAGTATCTCCGGCCCAAGATGGAGAGAGGGCGGAGGGAAATATTTCCGGCGCCAGAAGTTGATGCAGACGGATTTCTCGGCGGATAAATTGAAGCCGTTGGCGTTACTCCAGGCGTAGAGACGGTCGATACAGCTCTGGAGACGGCATTCGAGTAGACATGTCCGTCGTGAACTGCAATATATGGCAAAATCGTCAACAAAAAGGGACGATGAAATGCCAGGTGGAATACAATCAACAATGGGGTTGATAGCAATTGAAAAAAGTGTGACACTGAGTACAGAGCCCTGCGGTACTCCGTTCTCTTGAATAAAACGACTAGATAAAACCGAGCCCTCACGTACACGAAAGACGCGGTTCGTCATAAACTCCCGAAGAAATATGGTAAGACGACCGCGGATATTCCATGCGTGAAGTGTACGTAAAATGCAGCCCCTCCAACAAGTGTCATAAGCTTTCTCCAGGTCAAAAAACACAGCCACAGTTTGACACTTTCTCAGAAATCCATTCATAATATGCGTCGACAGGGACACCAGATGGTCGACGGTAGAGCGATAGCGACTGAGCGTTCGCTAGAAGTTTCTGAGACTCAAGCCACCATGTCAACCGCCCGTTGATCATGCGCTCCATCACCTTGCAAATGCAACTGGTGAGGGAGATAGGGCGGTAGCTGGAAGATAGTTGATCCTTTCCAGGCTTAAGTATAGGGACAATGTTCGCTTCGCGCCAAACGGAAGGAAAAAGGCCGTCTTGCCAAATACGGTTATAGGCATGTAAGAGAAAGAGTTTACTGTCGGCTGAAAGGTGCTTTAACATCAGGACATGAATGCCGTCCGGCCCAGAAGCGGAGTGCCGAGAGCAACGAAGAGCGTGCTCCAGCTCCTCATTGTGAATAGTTCGTTATAGCATTCATTATTAGCAGACCGAAAATTATATGATGCGGAATCCAGCCGGTCTTTAATAGAACGAAAGCCGGCGGAATAATGGTCTGAACTGGAAACCGTCTCAAAGGCAGCACCCAAAGTGTTAGCGATGGCAGCCGGATCCACTATGGTGGCATTAGGAACCTGAAGGCCAGAAAAAGTACAATGCGACACTTTACCTGAGAAGCGACGAAATTTATCCCAAACAACGGATGAAGGCGTAAAGCGATTAAAAGACTCGACAAAACGAGCCCAAGATGCCTTCTTGCTATCCTGAATAATTCGACGAGCCCTGGCGCGCGATTTTTTAAAATTCACCAAATTATCAAGTGTACGGGGACGCCGAAACACCCTAAGTACAGTTCTACGGGCACGAACGGCGTCCCGACAATCCTCGTTCCACCATGGAACAGGCATTCGCCGAGGTTGAGAGGATGAACGGGGTATTGCGCGTTCGGCGGCAGAGAAAATAGTAGACGTAAGGTGCTGCACTAGTTGGTTAACGTCGGTGAAGGGCTGGTCGTCAAAATGCACGAGGCTGTAATACAAGCTCCAGTCGGCTTTTGCGAATATCCAGGTAGGTACTCTGGAATGCTGAACATGGTGTGACAGAAGAGAAACAATGCAGGGGTAATGGTCGCTGGAGTAGGTGTCACCGACGACATTCCACTGCAGACGACGAGCAAGCTGGAGTGAGCAAACGGCAAGGTCTAAATGAGAAAATGTATCGGAAGAATCAGAAAGAAACGTAGGCTCCTCGTATTGAGAATAGAGAGATTGAAGTGGTCAAAAATGTCAGAAAGAAGAGTGCCCATCGCACAAGTCCTTGCCGAGCCCCACAGGGGGTGATGGGCATTAAAATCTCCCAACAGGAGAAACGGTGTTGGGAGAGCGGACAGGAGAGCACGAATGTCCGCGGAAGCGAGGGGAGACGATGGAAGTGAATACACAGAGCAAACAGAAAAGAAAAAATCAGGTAACTGCAGTCTAATGGCAATAGCTTGCAAGTGGGACGTAAGCGCAAGAGGTTGGAAATCAACGTCGTTACGCACTAACACACCTCCATGAGCAGGAGCACCCTCCTCCGGTTCAAGATCGTAGCGAACCAGAGTGTACCCTCGGAGATCGAAAGGGTCGTGAAGGCGAAGCTTTGTCTCCCGCAAACACACGATCATAGGGGAATGGGAACGCAATAAAATTTGCAGTTCCGCCCTATGCGATCGAACACCACGTAAATTCCAGCTCAGGATAGCCATGAATAAAGGGGATAAACTTTCTACTTAGAAGGGCGGCTTAAAATAATCTTTTGCTTAACCTTTGGGCTCGGGCTTTTTGTATGGAGTTGGTCAGACTCCATAGCCTCCTCGAGGGGAGGGCCCACGCGCTCAGAGCCAGAAACCGATTCCAGCGCCGAGAATCGGTTCTGGGTGGCAACGGGTGCAGGGGGCCGCTGAGCGCGGCTTGTCCCAGGATCATCCTGGGACTGCCAACTCCGAGGAGGAGAAGGTGAACTCGTCTTGCCGCGCGCACGCGAAGGATCTTTCAAAAAATCTTCCCTACGAAATTTCTGCTTCGATTTCTTCTCAGGGGCTTGTGACTTCATAGACTTGGCTTGGTAACAGTAGCTAACTTCGACGGCCGGATGGTAGTGGCGGTCAATGCAGTCATGGTCCAAGTTTGAGTCTCTGCATCCTTCCGGGGTACTGGCGAAGCAACAACGGAACTAAATGTACCAGATCGCAGGAGTGAAGGTTGGCGCGCATGGTAACGCCTCCGGGCTTCGGCGAAGGAGAGTTTCTCCTTTACCCGGATATCCTGGATCGCCTTCTCGTCCAAAAACCGCGGACAGGTGGCAAATGAAGCAGAATGAGACCCTCTGCAATTTACGCAGACGGGGGCGGATAAACAGGTACCATCGTGTGAGGGCTCACCACAAGATGCACAGATGGAAACGGCACTCTTGCAAGAGACTTGCGTATGCCCAAAACGTTGGCATTTAAAACAACGCAGAGGTCTAGGAATATATGGCCTCACAGAAATCCGTTCGTACCCTGCGGAAATGCTCGAGGGCAGATCGACGCCATCAAATGTTAGAAACAGGGTACGAGTGGGTACCAATACGCCGTCGCGTTTGGCCTACACTCGATGAACTGCCGTTACCTTTTGTTCGGAAAGATATTCCACTAGCTCTTCGTCTGACATACCATCGAGGCTATGGGTGGTGATGACGCCTCGACAGGAATTCAAGGTACGGTGCTTCTCAACACGAATAGGATAACCGTGGAGAAGCGTGGCGCTCAACAAGGACTTACTTTGTGCCTCGGACTTGCTTTGCACTAACAGCGAACCATTACGCAGCCGAGTGCAGGAAAGAACCGGACCAGCAATTGAGTCAATGCCCTTCTGGATGATAAAAGGGTTCACCTTCTCGAATGATTGTCCTTCCTCTGTACGGGTAATCACTAAGTAACAACCAGCTGTTGGTGGTGCTACTTCTGTTACTAGAACTTTTCCGCGCTTGTTGTTAACAATGGAGAAAGGGTGCTCCATAGCGAAAAAAATCCTCCACCATTTCAACCGTCTCCGACCTCGGGCTCTGACTTCCCGGGCTTTACCCCGGCTTGGGTGAGTGGCCTATCTATACCAATCTCACCCCAGGGTCACACCTCCCAGAACATAGACAGAGGGACCCAATCGCCGTCAGAAGTCAGCAGCTCATGCAATGACCCCCCGCGGGACTGCAGTTGAACAGCGGATACGAACACAAACCCTACATGACGACCCGGGTGGTGGGGATGACGCCATTACCACTCACCCAGCTGCGCACCTCGTACGCGGGTATCCGTCAGGCTGTGTCCACGGAGGATTAAAAGAAAACGTTAAAAGAAACTAAAAGTGTGTGGGCGTTTCGGACTCAAGGTAGGCCGGCGAAGAAGTAAAAGAGATGTGTAAATGAATGGACATGGGGCGAAATGTTCGGAAATTGAAGAGAAGTAAGAAACGACGGCGAGGGGCGACATGTAATGAAATGCCCAGAACGCACGAGAGCCTACCTTGAGTCCACCGGTCACGAGAACGAACCCACCTCGACCGGACGGGGATGAAGTGATGAAGAGGCGATGAGAGGCTCGGGAACCCCCGGGTACGCCAACACCCTTACTCACATAAGGCGAGTCCCTGGGGGGGGGATATCTTGGCCATTTTAATTGTCCAGTGTACTCGTATGTTTTCGAAGGAAAGTGGATATTTTAGACAATGCCTTAAGCGGGCAGGTGCTGTGGTAACATAACCGAAAAGCTCAGTATCCTGGCTTGTGGAGAGAGTACGATTCAGAAATCATTATATAACTGTAATAGCTTCAATTCAACTGGTGCTCACAAAATGGGGCTGACATTTTATCAGATGTTCATAAAATAATTATTTTGTTTCATTTATGGTTGTTCCATGGTTAGTTAAAACACATTATAAATAATTTTATTACATATTTATTCAGATTATTACCTACATTTAACTTAGGGATAACACATGGGCCCTCCTAACGGTTTTGTCCTGTCAATTGTTATAATCATTAGACATTATCCCCTAATGTTAAATCGGCTAAGTTAATTGCCCACCATTTCAAAAATGATTTAAGATATAGGACTAAAATTTTTACACGATGTAGATTCACTAGTCTATTTTATCGAGTACGGTTGTTTATTAAGGAAGATGAATTTTTTCTGAATTATACCATTTTTATTAACATTTATTAGCAATTATTTTTTTAAAAATAATCAACCATGTTACTAATACCAAAGTACATCCACAACAGCACTTAGAGCTTGAATTTATCATCCTAAAATTTAATTTAGCTATTTTTAGTATCTTATTTACTTTCAGAGAAAACGGGTCACTTATATAAAAAAAATTCAATCATAGAAAAATGTATTGAAAGTAAAAATGGAGAAAAACTATCATACATTTGCAAAGAAATAACGCATAGCATAGGTACACAGGATCTGCCATATTTAAGAGTGGTGCCAATTTTTCAAGCAAAATTTCTCCTAAAAGTTGGGCTGAAATTTACCTCTTTACTGCAAAGTGTGTAAGAGTTATGATTTCTTCTGTGAAGTCGTGCAGAATTCACAATATAAAATGGCAGATGCAGTACAATTTTCAAAAATATATTTAAAGTATAACTAGTGTGTGTACGATGATAAAAATTGATATCATATATAAAGAAGAAATTCCGATTTATAAAACTGCACAAAAACCTATAAATGTCATTTTTAGCTCATTTAGCCATTTAGTTTCACTTTATTTCTTCTTGGAATTTAAAGCCACATTCTAGCACATCCATCATTGTCCTAGAACTATTTTTTCCCAAATTCACTAGCGCAACGTTAACTAAACTTGCTGTTTGCCATAATGTTTTGAAGGTACATAATTTTAATATGGTATAACTGATTATAAAGTAAATATTTAGGTTTTAAAATAACTTTATTTATTTTGTTCTTAGTTATAATTTGTATATTCGCTTGTACGTCCTTTGGGGTGTAAGTCCTGCAATGAAGAGGGTAATCGTTAAAGAAGAAGCAGCAGTAGTGCTTTATAATTTGTGAAGTTTTCTGAGAATTTCCTGTTTAATTTAATGTAAACTTCACTCTATGAAGTGTATGTGTATTATTTAAAACGAAAAAATAGGCACTTATTAAAACAATGTTAAACTGTGGTAAGCAGTTCAGCAAGCACGTTTGTTTGTACACGAGATTGTCTGAAACGACGACATCGGTGTATGACTTAGGACATAGTCTGTTTCAACAGGTTGTTCACCTTGAAAGCTAAAGCGCTTATACGTTCAAGTTATTTCTACATAAACGTGGCGAGAGATATGATCCTGAACGTCAGGGCACCTTGGAGACAGAATTGCGTCCCCAACCTTGACAGAGAGAGGAAAACGACTTGTCGAATAAATTAATTGCCTGGGCTATCCACAAGCATTTCCCCGCCGACAATGTATTTTATGGTGGTCAAGGATGGGCAATCTTCGGGCGACCTGTGGCAACCTGTTGCAGGGTAGACCTGCTTTATGGATGTCAGGTACAGGTACTAAAATGAATATCTGCTTCTCTCTCCGCTTATCCATTATGTAACATGGTAATCAAAATACCGGATATAGGGCAAGTGTTTAAATTAAAGGATGAATTCATCGATGCCGTAATATTTTCACCAGAGCAGTCTTTAACTACAGGTAAAATCCATTGATGTATCATTGGACCCTTCTTTCTTCTTTTTTATTTTCTCTACCACGTACACCACGTAGGTAAAGTATCGCATTCCACCCAAAAATTGGATACCGAGATTTCACCGGAAAATAAATGTTTTGAGGCCATTGAATCCAAAAAAGCCATTTTTAGAAAAAGTTATGTGTGTAAAAAGCTAACTCAAAAACGAAATGTCGAATAAATGCCAAACTTAGTATTTAGGTTCAGTACGTTCATAAGCTGCAACAAGAAAATTTTCAAGAAACCACCCATCCCATTACCCTTTACATGGAACATTTTTCTTAATGTATTATTTTTAAAAATCTGATGTGTTACACTCACATGACTTTCTCTACTCTTGTACAAACTATTTTTACAAACGCTTATTCTCCATATGTTTCATGTTAATCGCGATATCGAGATGTTAATCTTATTGCTAATGTTCTTGTAGATGCAAGGGGAATTGGTAGGCTTTAAGCGATAGTCAAATATTTTAAGAGCTGGTTGCTATGTCGAGTATTCCACTCTCTTTGCATTATCAGGGCAAAAAAAATTAATAACGAATTTGAGAAAAAGTATAAGTATTGGAAAATTTAAGAGAATAACAAGCAATATCTCGAAAATGGTTCACTCAACAACAAAAATGTATACGACATACATTGTGTATTTTAACGCGATATACATTTTTGTGTAGTAAAATTTTATTCTATCTCTTATGGTTTACCAGTTATGCAAAAGTCATTCACAATGAAGAATACTTTTGGAGACATTTCCAGAAAATTCGAGATATACAATTCATTTGCAATAAAAGTGTCTTAAACTTATGGTATTTTATTCAAAATTGTTAGCCATTTTTGATAAAATTAAAAGTTTCGAAAAATGTTCCATGTAAAGGGTAATCTGGGGTGGGGGGGATTTTCTTGAAAACCTTCGCGTCGCATCCTTGGAAGATACTGAACCTAAATACCAAGTTTAGTGTTTATCCGACTGTTAGTTTCTGAGTTATGCTGTTCACAGGCAGACACACGCACGGACATGTTTCCAAAAATACCTTTTTTGGATTCAGGAGGCCTCAAAACATGTATTTCCGGTGAAATCTTGGTATCGAATTTTTGGGTGGAATGCAATATTTGCTCTACTTACTATACGTATTAGAAAGAGTAAAAATGGCTCTAACGATTTTTATTAAAATACCATATTTGGATATTTACATGAAAATAAAATGTATATCTTGAATTTTTTGCTGTCGTCCTCCGTGGTGTAAGGGTACATACTAGCCTCTAGTTCTCGAGGTCGCGGATTCAAAAACCCGGCAGAGAGCAATGAATATTTTTCGGGCGTAAAAATCCTTAGCAAGGAAAATAAAACCGTTGTCCGGTGTCATATATTTGCGTTACGTAAAACAACTCAAGTCTGATACAGGCACCTGAGCAAAATTTCCGGTCTTTCACGCCCAATATAGCATGAGACGTTGATAACCTTTGCAATTTAAAAGCGCCCATAAATAAAGAAAATCTCAATTTTAATTTTCTAGGAATGGCCTGTTAAGTCTTTTTCATTTGGAAAGAATTTTGTATAGTCTTTCGTAAAACTGGTAAACGTTTAAGCGATAGACGAAAACGTACGGCACAAAAATGTACATCACTTTAAAACACACTATTTATTTCAAATGATTTTTTGTGGCATCAGATACCCGTTATTAAAGGTTCGAATTGTTCAACATTTTTCCATTCTCTTAAGGCCCAGCCGATTTTCAGTTGTTTCTCGCGATGTAATGGAAAGAGTATGGAATTTTATGGCCAGCATATAGCGTCCAGTTCTAAAACATTTCACTGTTGCTATTCCCTTTGTATGTACAACGAAATGTGTAATGCAGCTATTTCCGGAAAGGTTTATTTTGATTAAAATGAAATACGACAATCAAACTTTCGCAAGAATAATTTGTATGCCCACTAATAAGCAATAGAGGTTAGAGAAAGTCAGATGAATTTAACACATCAGATTTGTTCCATCCTGTCTTGCATGTTTTGGGCAGGTAGCTGATAAGAGATTTCAGAATAAAAGAATGTGGTCAGTAAGTGTTGCAACAAGGTGAAATAAATTATAAAAACATAACAAATGCATCAAAAGAAGACTAATAGGTATTAAGAAATTGAATCGGATAAGAATTGAGCCTTTTCTAAACTTTGAAAATGAACTTAAATTTAATTGGTCATATATATTTAGGAAGAAAGGAAAAATAGTTTAGACTTGGAGGAAGCAGGGCACAGAAAATGATTAGCGATTCTAGCAGGAGAGTTTATCCTCAGCTGGGGATGAAGAACTGGGCAGATATTTTGGCAGAAAGAGAGAACCAGCAAAAAACTAAAATCACACAAAAAGACTGGCATGTTGGAATCTACTGGCTGACCAGAATAGCTGGCAAAACAGGTCAATTTCCTGGCTAAAGCGTGCGAAAACAGGTCAGATTTATCTTTATTTTACATTATTTTTCCCTTTTTGTCACCCTTAACTTGTATTTAAAAAAATGCATGTACGGTCAATGGCCATTCACTAAGAGTTTGTGTAATAACTATAATGATTTGACACCAATAAAGATGCCTTATGTCTTCCTTTTTCTTAATGGGAATTTATAATGGGAATTTAACAAATTCCATTAGAGCCATCGGACCAAAACACGACGAATACGGTGCCCACTACTTTGTATATAAGCAAATCTGCTAAAAGCGGTGTCAAGGGCAAGATTTAGAAGGCGTAATAGATAAACACATACTATAGTATTCAATTAGGTTATATATATGTAGGTGTTTGAACTGAGGGGACACCTCGTGCACCGGTCTGTTGTGCCTACTACCACCAGTAGGAAGGGATGAAGTGAAAGAACCACGCTGGATGCTACGGTCCATAGGCAGACTGGCTGCAGAGACGTGCGGAGATCCCTAACGTTTCCAGACGTGCAGACCCTCCCAATGCTGGAGCCACTGAGAGAGGTCGATGAACAACTCACCAGTCGAGTAGCCCTCTGGTGTCCACGCAGAATATTCCTTCCAGTAAGCAGGAATTCGTGCCATCTGTCCGGTACCGCCATACACCACGAAACCTAGAAGCTGAAAACGAAATGGAACGAAAGGAAAATAACGGAAAGAAAATCGTGGCACAGAAAAAAAAACCACCCCCAGCATTCGCCTGTCGACCCCGGGGAAACCACGAAATATCCAAGTGTCATTGTGTGCGGTCACCGGGGATCGAACGCACGATCTTCCGAAGGCGTTGCCGCCTAAGCCTTCCCAGTTCAATTAGGTTATGTACACAGAACCTGATAGATAAATTAAAGACAATTCACGCAAATTTCAGTGCAGCTGAGTAAATCTTACACTAACGGATAACACAAAACAATATATCGCAGAAATAAAACAAACACGCAGCCTGTATTTTCATTTCTCATCTACTTAATACAGGAAATTTCATTGGTGATCTCGAAGAATGCATTAAAAGTGAGCACGATCTTTAAACTATACCGCTACAGTGAGGCATTACCATTTATTCTTCCTAGGAGGAAACTGTTGTCGAGGATTTGTTAGCAGCGAATGAAATATATGTGTAATACGCTTTATGACGTTTTACGTAAGGCTTGCGATAAATAGATGTAATGAAGTGCATTTAAAGGAGTATTTCAGAGTTAAATTAGAAGCATAACCAACGTCATCAATAATATAAATTCGCAATTTTATTCGTATAATATTCACCATAAATCCCAAAGTTAAAGAGCGTCCATAAATAAAACCCAATTTTTAAATGCAAATGCATCTGAAAGTTGATACAGCATCGAAGCAATCCAACGCTCATCCAACCAAAGACTTTAGAAACGTACTAAAAGGAATTTAACACGCATATTTTTCAAACATTAATTTCAGTTTATTGAGAGAAAACATAAGTGATTGTCTTGTTGACACTCCTGTAGATTTGCACAGCGTGCATCACGATGGTTGTCCAGCTTTTAAGTTGTGATGCGACTGCATTACGTATAGGTTTTTTTCTCCCTTTTGCACTAATACTATTTTCACTCTTTGTAATATATATATATATATATATATATATTGGAAAAGTTAGTTTTTAAGAGTAAATTATATTTAAATATACTGTTTCTGTTCGTATTTAGTTTTAAGCAAGATATTCTTATGTATTTTGCCTGTGAAAATATACTTAAGTTATCAGAATGTTAGTTCTCATGTGGTATTCCTTAGTTTCAATTTGGACTTGCCCGCAGTGGGGTATTGCTCAGTGGGGTATTTATGTTTGTACTTTATCTGAGCAAATACCATACATGAAATAATGAATGATTTCCCGACACACATTTAATTTAAAAAAGGATTTACATAGCAGCTATAGGACGTTTAACTATTCTCGTTTCCTTTCATAACAATTCTACAAATTGTACAGCATCAGAGCTTATTTGTTCTATGAACTTCCTAATAATCATGATAAATATTCGCTGGAAAAAGCTTCTGTTAAGTAATCTTACCAATAACACACACACACACACACACACACACACAAGTTGTACGTAACACCAACATGTCATTAGAGATGTTTACACTTTAAAAATACTGCACTTACTAGTCGGCCACGATATGAATGCGCCTGGTGGAGAGGCCCCACTTTTTGTTGACAATCAAGGCTAGAGATCAGAAGGAAGTGAGGGGCAAGGCGATAGAGAAATGCACGGTGGCACAATGATAGCAGTACTGCATTTGCATGCCTCAATCTCGCTAGTATGTGCAACCCAGAACTGCGGATGTTTTCTTTACCTAACTGTCCTTCACTTCCACTTGTTTCGTAACCGTTTAGTACCTCTTCCCACCACAGCATTCATATCGTGCTCGACTAGTACTCGAGTTAAGCAAGTTCGGCAGTAGTCTGAATTTTGAAGCGCAGTGATTATTTATACATCATTAGCTAACAGCGTTTATTAACATAATCTTGAAGCTACTATTGCAACACATTTAAATCAAAACATGAAGGAAATTTCCATATAATAGCATACCACCGCCGTTAGAAAAGTTGTTGGAAGCAATATTTTAAATATTGTTAGTTATGATATGAAAAAGATATCTGCAATAGAGAGCCGCGACTGCTACTTGCGAATCAAAAGCGAACCAAGGTGCAAATCTCTGAGCAAAGTTTGGCTCAATTTAAGAGAGATCCCATCGACTTCATGCGTCCATTCGTTATGAAACATGGGTGCACTACTACTAATCGGCCACGATATGAATGCGTGCGGTGGGAAGAGGAATTAAACAGATACGAAACAAGTGGGTGGGGTATCCGAAGGACAGGTAAAGAAAACATCCACAGTTCTAAGCTGCATTTACAGGCGAGACTGAGGCCTGCAAAATGTAGTACTGTTTTCGGTGTAACTGTGCATTCCCCTACCACTTATCCCTCACCCTTCTGATCCCATGCCTTGATGACGTTATGCAGTGCCAATAAAAACACTGGCGCCCTCTTCCATTCACAACGTGGCCGACTAGTACACACCTGAAACAAAATAGCAGTCTAAGCAATGGTACCGCTAAGATTTTCCACCATCAAAGAAGTTAAAATGTGTAAAATAGATAGGGGAGTTCAAGATGTCGGTTTGCTGGGATGCCAAGAACGTACTGCTGATTGTCTTCGCCCTGGTAAAGTATCACCGGAACGTATTATGTTAACCTTCTGAGCTAATTAAAGCTTATAGTACGCGAGAAAAATCCAGGTTTCGCAAACAAGAAAGTCGTCTTCCATTAAGACAATGCTCGCCCTCGCACATGTATTGTGTAATGGCGAAAATCAACGACGTGAGATGCAATTTTTCTGCCACATCCACCTTATTCACATCACGAACTCCATTAGACTTCCATATGTTCCCTAAACTGAAAAATTTCCTTGGTGGAAAGAAATTATGTTCAATGAAATACTTAAATCGTCAATGGAGGTGTCTTTTGCAGGCCTTGAGTACTTCTGTTCCGGACTAAAGGCCATTGAGCACGTCTAGATCAAATCCATTGATGTCAAGGGAGACAATGCTGAAAAATAAGCACAATTTCATAAATCTGCGGCATCATTAATTGCTTTATTCCCAGAACTTTCAAATGATCTTGACATAAATCCTACATTCATTAACACAATACGTAGTGAGATGGGGATAATGGTAGGTCTTAGCGGAGGAAGATTTAAGCACTGAGGCCCACAAAACCTCCAGAAGGAAGGAATGAGGCGAGATAGTATGAAGGGCGGGCCAGATGCGATAGCGACAGGTGCAGCACAGCGGGGGCCCTAACGTTTTCTGATTCAACATCTTCGATATCGCCTATCCACATGGAAAAGTTCGAGTAGAAGTTTCTGTACCAGAAAAGAAACTTTACTCCCTCCAAAGTCCATCCACCACAAGCCACAAACTAGTCTCCATCACAGCTAGCCCTGCAGCTCTGAAAGACGAAAGGAAAGGAAATGAAATGGAAGAAAACGAGGGACAGGAAACAGGCAATATTTAATCTATCCGAACATTTGCCTGCCGACCTGGTTAGATTACAAAAATAACCTAGATCAGAATGGCCGGTCCAACGGGATCAAATCCGAGATTTAGTGACCATTTAATGAGCTCTTCTCCAAAATATCGCCCTCCCTCTTTCCCGTTCCACTTGGTTAATTTTAGAATTGCCGTACTTCCATTCTCTGTGACCTTACTACATCGAGCTGAGACTTAAAATCCCTCAGAGCCAGACCATACAGAGAAGTGAGGGAGCTTAATGTCTTTGGAAATCAGCGAAACAGAAATTACTTCACAATACTGTCTCATTTAAAACTTCCTTCCGCATTCAGACGATTTTGTAGTCTTCATGTGAACAACACAAGTAACGTTGATATTCTGCTGGCATGGTATAATAATAATAATAATAATAATAATAATAATAATAATCGTAGTAGTACTAGTAGTAGTATACTCAAAAAGTAAACGGTCCCCTTGGGAGCAAGTACGAAATGCATTACTTTATTGTACAGTTGGATTATCGTCTTTGTTTGTCTACAAAAATGTTTATGATTACCAATCAAGTCAAATGTGCGTTACTTCGCTTGAGAAGTACATATCATTTACCTTAAGGTGGCACATTATGCTTTGTTTTCAGCTACATTGCTTTCGTCTATATTTTATATGCACACCTGCAAGGATTACACGTCGTCACTCAACGCACCTTCAAATAAAAGTAGTGCTTTAAAACTAGGTCGGATTTGAACGTAGGCTTTTATTGTACACTGAAAGGTTTCAAAGGATAGTCATTATGCTCATTCTCTTCACAGTCTTCTAAATCTATCCAATTTTCGGTAATATCTTATAATGTGCCCAGAACAAAGAACCACATATGCATAATTGCTTAATAACCTATATTTACTGAACTGTAAACGATACACCAGTTGACTTCCAATAAATGGAAGTGAAATAATTTGGGGAATAAGGCTGCCCACCAACAATGTTCATTCACAGAATGGTTCTAATGTTTTTAAATCCTTCAGCATATCCAATTTTACTCCGAATTTCATTAAGGGCCTACATTACAATCCCCAGTTAAAGTTCCGTTAGATATTAACTGGAAGTGAGGGCAAACTGTCGTATTACGACCTTCGGTTAAAAGCTAACCGGGAGTTACTCTTAGCGATGAACCAACCGACACCTCAAGTAGCGCTTTGGTTACTAATTTAGAGGTAACCATACAAAAATGGCGTACCCTCGGTCTCCATTGATAGTCGATAGCGATTTCAAGGCGAAATATTAGAACAAGAAAGAAAGAAAACTATTTATTGATTCAAAGAACAAAAGAGAACAAAAAATAGAGATGGTGGCTTAAGCAAGTTACAACATGACACAGCTTACCATATTAGTACATTTTGTATACACTGCCATTTGTGAAAATTGTAACACCAAGAAGGTATTTCCCGAATAACTCCAAACTTGGTGGAAGCATAGAAGAGTGTGTAAGCAATAAGTGATTAGCTTTGTAGAGAGATGGGGTATACGTAGGCCGAGTAGAGCCCTCGTGTGTCAGTCCAACAAGGTCTGTGCTGTTCCCAGTTTAGTCAGTGCAGAGCAGTCAAACAAGGTGGAAAAAAGTGAGTGCCAGTATGCCTCGTCGACGTCAAAGGGAGCCATATCGGCATGTGAATGAATTCGAACGGGGCACAATGATCCGTCTCCGGGAAGCAGGTTTGTCATACCGTGACATTTCCGCTCGTACAGGGTATGCTGCTACGACAGTGATACGTGTGTGGAAGCAGTGGATAGATGTAGGTCGGACGCAGCGAAGAGCGGAACATGACCACAGCATGGGATGATCGTCATCTTATCCGCATGGCCATAACGGGCCGTACAGCTTCATCCACAGTGTTGGATCGACGCTGGAGCACTGCAACAGGTGTGAACTTCTCTGCATCAACGGTTCGTCGCCGTCTGCTGCATGCATGTTGGACTGGTTGCATGCATGCCATTACGTCGGCTTCCATTGTCCAGAAACCACAAGCTCCTCTGACTGCAATGGGCACGTGAACACCGTGACTGGGGTGCTGAGTGACAAAATGCAGTCTTTTCGGACGAGTCCCGCTTCAACGTGTCCTACAGTGATGGCCGCATACGTGTCCCGTGGTACCGTGGTGAGCGCAACCTGGAGGGCTGCATTGTTGAGCGGCATAGCGGACAAACACCAGATGTGATGGTTTGAGGCGCCATTGGTTACAACAACCGATCTCTCCTCCTACGAATTGAGGGCACTTCGAACAGCAAGCGGTGCCTAACGGTGGTTGTAGAACCTGAGGTACTCCCTCTACTTCAGGTATCTCCACAGACCACATTTCAGCAGGACAATGCCCGGCCACATATTGCGAGGAATGTACAAGCCTTCCTCGAAGAGCGATGGGTACCATTGCTTCCCTGGCCTGCACGTTCGCCTGACATGTCGCCAATCGAACATGTCTGGGATATGGTTGGTAGGAACCTGGTGCGTCACGTCCTCCAGTAACCAGTGTCACGGATTTGTGGGCTCGAATACAAACTGCGTGGAGGGAAATCCCTCAGGAACTTACTCAGAACCGTTTTGATTCAATGCCACGGCGCATAGCAGCTGTAATTGCAGCGCATAGAGGCCACACCAAATACTGAATGTTAGGGTTCAAAGGCCACGCATAGTTTTGAAAAGTTTATCATTTGTTACTTGTCATGTACCTGACCTGTGGTATTAAATTCATTGAATTCATCTATTTCGTTCTTGGTGTTGCAATTTTCACAAACGATAGTGTATAATTTACATAATTTAATTTTATAAAATAAATTCCATAAATGTTATGCATATTCAGTATAAAAAAATTAAAACACGCCCATATAGGTGAGTAAAAGCTCGATATAACAGTTACATAACAGGAGGGAAGCCAAAATAATTAGACTTCCGAAAGAGTAATTTCCAGGTGTGGTATGAGGGTGAATTTCATAAAACTTATTAGATTGTCCAAATGCACTGGTTCCTTTAAGTTCTATTACATTTCTCTACATAATACCTCCGGGCATTAATCTGAAGACATAGGTTGCACATCATTTTATTTTTTTTAAATGTGAATAATAATAATAATAATAATAATGTTTGTTTAAATATATAATGTAACTGATATTAATCCAATATTCCTGCTTCTAACCTATTTTATACGTAAGTTTACAAAATAACAGGGAATCTTAACATTATAATTCCAAAATATCCTGTTTTCCTACTAACCTACCAGAAGCCGAAAACAAAAATCCATATAAGTTAATACTCCCAAATCACCCATCATATTTCCAGCTAATCTATAAGAGTATATTAACGGCGAAATACCACTTAACATAGGCTGTCCATCTTTTGTTTTTTTGTTTGTTTGGTTTTCTTCTAATCGTAAGCATTTATTAATAACTTTATTCACCTATACAGAGCGTGTTAACAGCAAAACCTTATAATTCAATATTCTGAAACGTTCTGACCTAGAAAATCCCTACATTATTCCGATTGTAGCGATGCCGAGGTGAATGCTCAGACATTATTTATATAACAGGAATAAGATCTCAGAAAAATAAATTCGAGGAGAGGATGAGGAAGTTGGGAAATGATTCAGGTTAACAACAATTCCACTATGGCTCTATTTTCTATCACGCTGTAATAATTCGTAGGGGTATCACAAACTCTTCCTGAGTTTATGGTCTGTTTTAACTCAACACACTTGTCGAAATTATTTCTTAAATGTAACCGTTACAAATTTGAATATATTTTTTGTGGAGTGTTTAGTTGGGTAAACCTTACGGCTAATACCTCTATGCTATCAAGCACCTGACAGAAATAAAATAAGTACGATACTAATGTGCATCAGGTAAACCTTTTCATTCCTGCTCCAATCAGCTTCGAATGTTTATAGCAACACTGATATAACATATGTTAGAATCAAGAGAGACTCCAGCACTCTCCCTACCAACGCGTTGTTATACTATATGCAAAAATCTATTATTCCATTAATCTAAATCATATTGAGGGTGAAGTCGCACATAACCTAATATATATTTCGAAATGCTCTAACTTATTTTAAAACTACGCTACACGTACAGCTATCCTGCTTTACACTACCTCCAAAAACTATATTAACGTCACATCATTCTTCTGTAAACATACCGAAACGCACTTAACCTATTCCAGTGCGAACTAAACTAAAGGCATAACCCTTAGAAATATGTGGTTACCTAACCTATACAAATCGTAATATTAACAAGTATGTAAGTCCTAGGACCTTTACTATTTTTATCTATATAAATGACCTATTATTTTATATAAAGGATATTGTAAGTATCATTCTGTTTGCTGATGACACGAGTGTTCTGCTGACAGGTAAAAACTTGAATGAGCGTGTAATTAAATTTAATTATGTTTTGAACTGTAAGTCACACTGATTTAAAGCTAACAAATTATTTGTAAATCTAGACAAAACAAATGTTGTTAAATTTATAACCCATCGATCATCACACACTCCAATAGAAATTGGGATTAATGATATGTTACTAGAACAAATAGACAACATTAAATTTCTGGGCCTCCAAGTAGACAGATATTTAGATTGGAAAGTTCACATTACGTATATCTTTCCCAAACTCAGTTCTGCCCGTTATGCTATCCGAGCACTGGTAAATGTCAGTTCTTTAGATACCTTTAAATGAGTATACTATGCATATTTTAACTCTAGCATTGAATATGGAATATTATTTTGGGGAAACTCAGTAGAAAGTAAACGAATATTCCTCTTGCAAAAGAAGGTTATTAGAATCATTTTCAGCACCCATAGCAGACACTCTTGCAAACATCTTTTTAGAAGACTAAGATATTAACCCTACCTTGCATGTACACATTTTCAATATTAAAATTATTTGTATGCAATCGAACCACGTTTTTACAAATATGGAAATTCATGAGATAAACACTAGACAAAAGGGTAACATCCATCATCCCAGTGCAAAACTTTCTTGCTTCCAGAAAGGTGTATATTATGAAAACGTAAAAATATTTAATACTCTCTCTCTCTTATGATCTTAAGGGAAAAGTTGACAATTTCAATGTCTTTAAAACTGCTGTTGAAGAATACCTATGCTCAAAAGCTATTATTCTGTAAAATATTATCTGAATGACAAATTATCCTGATGATAATACATATATATCTGTAAGCAGTATTAGTAAGTATTAATGACAATTGCCAGTTACATTTAATGCCTGCTATAGAATTAATGAAGCTATTTAAATGTATATTAAGAACTAACAGTAAATGCTATGCATTACAAATCAAACAGAACAAAATGATGAGACGAACAAAAGCTACAGGCCCAGTGAAAGTTAAAAAAATGTTCTTGTCTATAAATATAATGATCCTTATAACGGTAGGGAAGTATTCGATTTTGTACAAAATTACACCTGATTTGTTTCATTTTGTATATAATATGTCTTTATTTTATTTTAAATGTTCTGTATTCAATGTAATATTTATGTATATATGTAACTCTATTTACATTTTGTAGTAACATTTATGTTGTATTTAACATTATTGTAGCCCCACGTTGTGGTAGCCAATTTGTAGCGGTAGCATTGCTTACGTAATATGTTTTTACGTAAATTATTAGAACTTGAAGATCTTATATTGTGCTGCTTTTGTTTTGTTTGGTTACATAATTTTAACTGCCCCACGTATGGGAGCCAACTTGTAGTAACATAGTTTGTATATGTTTTGAGCCCCACATTTGGGAGCCAATTTGTAACGGTATTACTTACAAATGTTTGTGTATATGTGTTTACTTCATGTGAAGCCATCTTGTGACGTCATTCATTTGTTCAGTTTGTAGCTCCATCTGGTGTTAGCAATTTGCAGCAGTGTTAGTGTTCGAAAGAATGCGACTGTTATTTGATTTAATTTTTTGTTTACTGTCCTCCGGCTAGCTATTATTTCTCGGTCGAACATGTCTTTTGATCAGAGTGTGTAAACGGAAAGGAATCTTTTATCCAATATATAACACTGATGAAGAAATTTGTTTTACACATTTATTGTCGAACACGTTAACTATCACATTTATACATTGATCTTAACACTCGTCAAACTGAAACTGTTATAATAACTTCTTACTGATCACTCTTAATCCACGTACTTCAACTTTTTGTATAATTAACCTTACAACACTTTAAATTATTCATAATTCTGCTGCGCGTAACTTGTGAATCGATACCCGACGTTTGCCGTACAAATACTTTCGACTGACTGACTGAAGACGACGTGTAGTGTACACAGATGTTTTGATGAACTCAACGACTGAAGGCGACGTGTAATGTATTGAGATTTTCGATGAACTGCTCGATTGACTGACTTTACCTCTGACTTGGCTTTTTATACACATACACACCGATATGCCTAAAGATTATAACTGAGTTACTATTGGCTAATAAAACGCGCCAACATTAGCGTCTATTTTTATATCCAATGAAAATTATGAATACATATGCTCTAGGGAAACATTCCAGAAGGTTCTCAACGGAAAAACGCGCCAACATTACGTAACTTCCTCGTTTCCAATAATGATAAACAGCTCACCCCCCCTCGCTGCATTATTGCACGCTATTATTGTCAGTTTCAGTAAGGCATTAAAAACTTACTTCTCAACAATAATTACAGTCAAGAAACATCTCAAATCAATGTCACATAAAAATGCATATTCATATTACAATCATTATTTACATTTAAGTAATTTGTGATACAAATTACTGCATCATATGCCCCACTAGAAACATAATTATAAATATTTACAACTTGTTTGAAAATTTTATAATTGGGTTTTTAGTCTCCTAAATCTTGGAACACACGCTATCACTTTCACTTAACACTTCACACGCATTTAACACACCACATATGTTTTTTTTTTTTTTTATCTCGCCACTACTTACTGGCTCTGGTTTAATGTGTTTAGACTTTAATCTGACATTACAATTTTTTTATAGCAAATACTGTACCCTGAATTATTTAATTACTGTTAGAAAAAATGGTTTACTTTCTTATATTGTTAACAAAAATTTATCAATTCAAGAATTTTGTGTAATTATTAAACATATTTACCAAAATATTCACCCTCCACACAAATATATTGATATCTCTTAAATCTAGACAATGTTTCACATTTTCTGTTTGCTACATAAATATTTTTTATTATTATTATTTTTACCCATTTTTGTTATTTTGTACTTTATTTTAACAATACTCTTGGAATTGTATTTACGTATTTTTACTTTAATATCATATTAAGTTTCAATCTTTACATTCTTAATTTTCAAATACTGTTATAGTTACAAAAAAAATGTTATTTTCTTTTTTAAAATAAAATTTAATTATGTCCAAAATTTTATTTCTCCTTTCACATGACGTCCATATTTATTTAACCCTCTTACAATCCAATACATTTCTCTGCAAGTCATCTTTAACTATCCAGCATTTACTTTACATCTCATTGCTATTTACCCTCCTGGATCAAATTGTGTGTGGCTAAACATTACTCGTAGCTGTATCCTAACCTTCAAATTTTTGTTCATGAATAACCTCTTGTATTCATATGAAATTTCGTCCCTTGATAACATTTGAAAACAATCTAAAGTTTCCTGAACAACACATCTTTTAACAACTTTCATTTTCACTTCATCTGCTATCTTTTTAATCTGAGAATACTCTGACAAGTCTGTAATAATCTGTACTGGATTGGAGTTTTCATTTTGAACATCTTGGTACTTGTTAACTTCAGAAGTTAACTTTTGATTATTTACAGGCAAAACTTTAACTTCTTCGTACAATTTATTTCTTTGCATTTCTGATTCTTTCTGAATTTCTGATATCTCCCCTCTGAAATTATCTTGCGCCTGATTCACATCTACATTCATAACCTCTTTCATCTCTCTTATCTCACTTGAAATGTTACTCATTCTACTATCTAGCTCTGTACATTCTACATCAACATGTTTACTTTTAGTATTAACCTCACTTTCTTTGTTACCTATTTCCCTGCTCATGTCTAACATTTTCTTTGAAATTTCTCCTATCTCACTTGCTATTATTTCCTCATTTTCATCTCTCATTTTTGGCATACTACTATCTAGCTTCATAACTTTCTTTTCAATTTCTCCACTGCTTTGATCTACTTATTGCTCTAATATATCATTACTCCTACCAATATTTTCAATTGATTTCCTGTTTTGTTCTAAGCTCTTACCAATATCTTCCCTCAATTCCCTATGACTCTTTTGCATATCTTCCCTGTTTTGATCTATTTTCTTTTCTAATTTCTCATTACTCTTACCAATATCTTCCCTCAATTTCTCATTATTCTTTTGCATATCTTCCCTGTTTTGATCTATTTTCTTTTCTAATTTCTCATTCCTTTCAATACTCTGATCTAATTTTTTACCAAAATTTCTCAACATTTCCATAATCATACTAGTATCAGAATTAATATTTCCTGCTGTTTTATTCTCACTTCCTGCACTAACATTTCCTCCCTCCAATACTACATCGTTTGAGCTATTTTCTGTAACCTGTATTGAATTACAGCTAACTGTTACACTATCCCCCTCCATAATTATTTCTTCTGTATTATTAGTGGACATTGTTTTCTTTATCCTACCGCTCCTAAGGTACATTTAAAATTTTACACTTTTTTTTAGAATAAAAATCACACGTTTCTAACCTTTCTGATGGTATCTGCTGATGTTGCTTTGATGTCCACCTTTCTGCCCCTCTCTCCTAGATTATATGTCGCTTCTGCGTTGCATTACGATGAATGTACGTCGTTTTGGTGTTCCGTATTTGACTTCCCCTGTTGCCTTTTAATCTCGGAATTACGATGTCCAATCATCCGCGTAGTCTGTCGTCCCTTTTGTTGTTTCTGGAATCTGTGTCTTGTAGTTCAGTTCACTTCTCCATTCGCCCCTTCCTGGTCATCTCACTTCTTCCTGGTTAATTCTGCCCCTTCCTGGTTATTCTGATTCTTTCCTGGTCATCGTGTTCCTTTCCTGGTCACTCTGCCCCACGTTCTGGGTGCCAATTTGAAGTGGCATTTATGTTGTATTTAACATTATTGTAGCCCCACGTTGTGGTAGCCAATTTGTAGCGGTAGCATTGCTTACGTAATATGTTTTTACGTAAATTATTAGAACTTGAAGATCTTATATTGTGCTGCTTTCGTTTTGTTTGGTTACATAATTTTAACTGCCCCACGTATGGGAGCCAATTTGTAGTAACATAGTTTGTATATGTTTTGAGCCCCACATTTGGGAGCCAATTTGTAACGGTATTACTTACAAATGTTTGTGTATGTGTGTTTACTTCATGTGAAGCCATCTTGTGACGTCATTCATTTGTTCGGTTTGTAGCTCCATCTGGTGTTAGCAATTTGCAGCAGTGTTAGTGTTCGAAAGAATGCGACTGTTATTTGATTTAATTTTTTGTTTACTGTCCTCCGGCTAGCTATTATTTCTCGGTCGAACATGTCTCTTGATCAGAGTGTGTAACGGAAAGGAATCTTTTATCCAAATATAACACTGATGAAGAAATTTGTTTTACACATTTATTGTCGAACACGTTAACTATCACATTTATACATTGATCTTAACACTCGCCAAACTGAAACTGTTATAATAACTTCTTACTGACCACTCTTAATCCACGTACTTCAAATTTTTGTATAATTAACCTTACAACACTTTAAATTATTCATAATTCTGCTGCGCGTAACTTGTGAATCGATACCCGACGTTTGCCGTACAAATACTTTCGACTGACTGACTGAAGACGACGTGTAGTGTACACAGATTTTTTGATGAACTCAACGACTGAAGGCGACGTGTAATGTATTGAGATTTTCGATGAACTGCTCGATTGACTGACTTTACCTCTGACTTGGCTTTTTATACACATACACACCGATATGCCTAAAGATTATAACTGAGTTACTATTGGCTAATAAAACGCGCCAACATTAGCGTCTATTTTTATATCCAATGAAAATTATGAATACATATGCTCTAGGGAAACATTCCAGAAGGTTCTCAACGGAAAAACGCGCCAACATTACGTAACTTCCTCGTTTCCAATAATGATAAACAGCTCACCCCCCCCTCGCTGCATTATTGCACGCTATTATTGTCAGTTTCAGTAAGGCATTAAAAACTTACTTCTCAACAATAATTACAGTCAAGAAACATCTCAAATCAATGTCACATAAAAATGCATATTCATATTACAATCATTATTTACATTTAAGTAATTTGTGTTACAAATTACTGCATCAATTTCCTTGACAAGCAGATAGTATGTCTATTTTATTTCAAATTTTCTATATTCTGTGTAATATTTATGTTTGTATGTAATTTTTATACATTTCCTTAAGATGTTCTATGTTCACAAGCCTTTTTGGCGGCTAGTGAACTCATAGAATGCAATCCAATCTAATCTAATTACGATCCTGAATGCATCCAGCTATCAGAAACGACCCATGTTAATCACAAAATTCCTCAAACTAATTTAATACAAACTTTATATTTTATTATACACAGAAAATTAGATGGCGAACTCAAGAAAATTACAGGAGAAAGCTTATTTTAAAGATCTAATGTTACACGTTTCCACCTAGGTGCGTAAAATTGGCACGAAAATGTTGCCAACCATACTAAATTGTTAACAAATTCCAGATTTACTACCCTAGGGTTCCTTGCGTTCGTAATACGGGACACTTCGTTTAACCAAAAGATAGCAATAACTACAAGATAGAAAACTTCAGCTTTTAACCGGAGGTTGCAATACAAGCACTAAGAGATTTATACTAAGTATTCAATAAGGAAAATTGTACAACAAGATTAAACAACCCTCGGGCTCAGACCTCCATACTTCTATGGGGGGTGTGCAGTAAATGAAGAAAGGATTCTCACATTAGCCTGAAATCTAGCAATTGAACCCTCATGTTTAAATTTCCCAGATTCTATGGCGGGCGAACAATGATTGAGATAGAAACCTCACACCAACCTGGAATCAAACATTTGAACCCTCGCATTCATACCACTCAGATTTTATGGCCCTTTCTTGATAATTTTTTCGAGGTATGTTACACAATTCAGCAGACCTTTTAAAGCTACGGCTAACTCATTTCTTACCTACCCCTCCCTCTAAAAGGATTATCTATATTGGGGTAGAATATCTCATCATTCACTCCAACTAGAGTAGAATTCATTAAAGTACACTGTTTTTGGGGTGTCGAGATTTCACTAGAAATTTGAACATGTTTTGAGGCCCCCTGAATAAAAAATAAAACAATTTCAGAAAGGTCCGTGTGTGTTCTGTCTGAGAATAGCATTTCCCAAAACGAACTGTCCGATAAACACCAAAATTAATATTAGGTCCATTATCTTCCAAAGATACGGAGTGGAGACTTAAGAAAATCCACTTTACATGGAATATTTTTCGAAATTTTGGATTTACAAAACCGGCTCTAATGATAGTGATTAAAATACCATTACGTTTATTACTTACATGACAAATAAAATGCACATTTGGAATTGTCTGTGAAGCACTCTTCATTCGGAAGTAATTTAACATAATTTTATATAACTGGTTAGCCATAAGAGATAGACAAAAGTGTACTATACAAAAAAATGTAGATCTGTTTAAACCTATAATTTATTTAAAATAACTTTTTTGTGGTATGTCGTTTTCGAGATATCCGTTTTATTGGTTCGAATTCCTCAATAACTTTGTCAATGCTGTAGCTATTCGTTGTTTCTCGCGCTGTCATGGAAAGAGTATGGAATTTGTATGTCAGGATATAGAGACCCGGTTTTTAAACATCTGACTATCGATTCGGATTCCTCTGTCTTCCTTGTACCTTCAACGAAATGTGTAATGAAACTATTTCTGCAAACTTTTATCTCGACTAACATGAAATAGATAGAAAAATAGTCTTTCTTAAGAATAGTTCTAGAAGTTAAATAAAAATAAGCGATAGTGGGTAGAGGAAATCATGTGAATGTAACCCAGTCATAGAGAAACTGATGAAGGATGGTTGGAATTTAGTGTATGTACTCGTATATGTATATACATGTATCTATATACAACTATGTACATGTTGAAACTTCAGAAGAAAAGCCACTATTCCCATCCTAGAGGACTGAGCCTTTTTCTGCACATAGGTTCATATTTCCAGTGAAATCTTTGTATAGAAATGTTTGACCTCTAGCTCAAATGGGTGGAGAGGAAGTAAAATAACAAAATATAGAATATTCAGTAATACCTTATCTTTCTACAAAAGAGAAATGTGCCTTTTCACGCTTTACATAAGAGCCGTAACTACGTAGGTGCAGATTCTGCGCAACATATGACAGTGACAGGAAAGGTCAACCAAAGAAGCTATACACAATAACCGTGTTTATATAGCATTTTCATTACATGAGTTGTAGAATAACTTGTACTTAACAGCAGCTACCTCGAGTCATGGCCATCTCGATAGGTATCCGGTACTGGCTAATCGCATAGTTTCTATGAACTGTGACCTCCAGGAGGTGAGAGTTAATTACAGAATAATTACTTAAACTGGTAAGCTCCTCATGTGAAATATGTTTAAAGTTTATGATCTTACACTATAATTAGCAGCTTTAACTTGAAGATCGACTTCATCTTATTTCCTGCGCATCCTGGTATAAAACCATTTAGAACACGTAGTAATGAAGTGTAGAACTATAAAACTGTCACGTTAGGTTAATTCGTTTCATATACACTCGCGGATAGAAAAATTCGAGGAGAAATCATATAATAAGAAATGTAATGGAATAAAAAATTAAGGTAACAAAATCGTCCAAGACTGTAAACGTAATACAAAATAATAGTAAACAAATATGATGTGTGGTTTAATCTCCTAGCATTGATGAATGAATAAATCAACAAAGGCGGTAATATATCTTGGTCATTACTCCGGTGTTAACGCAAATTTATAAACTTCATGATTTAACTGAATCATAAGGTCCAAAAACCGGACATTTTAACTTATAACTTTCTCTACCATGTAGTAAGTAGGAAATTATTGCATTCAAACCAAAAATTCGATGTCGAGGTTTCACCGGAAATGTATGCTTTTAAGATATTTTATGACAAATAAAATGTATATCTTGAATTTCCTGGGAATGTCTCCAAAAGTATTCTTCATTGTGAACGACTTTTGCATAACTGGTAAACCATAAGAGATAGACAAAATTTTACTACACAAAAAATGTAGATCGCGTTAAAATACACCACTTATGTCATATGCATTTTTTTGTTGAGTGAACAAAAAAATGTTGTTATTACCTTAAATTTTTCAATACTTATTTTCTAAAATGGGAATTCGTTATTCATTTTTTTGTCTTGGATATGCAAAGAGTTATAATCTGTGGCAAAGGGAATGGTGTTGCACCTAGCAACCAGCTATTAAGAGATATGTATGTGCTTAAAGGCTACTGTTTTTCTATATTGCCCTTGTAAATATATATTCCCCTTACATCTACAAGAAAATTAGCAATAAGATAGAGTCTGCAAATGTTTACCTCGATTAACATGAAGTAGATGGAGAATAAGCGTTTGTAAAAATAGTTTGTACAAGAGTAGAGAAAGTCATGTGAGTGTAACACATAAGATTTTTAGAAGAAGGTACGTGTGTGTGCCTGTGCGTCTGTTTGTGAACAGCATAACTCTAAGTCGATTAAATACCAAACGTAGTAGCATCTTCCAAGGGTGCATGCTACATGAAGATTTTCAAAACAATCCCCCCACCAAACTACCCTTTACTTGTAAAGTTTTCAAAAAAATTATTTTCTCAAAAATGGCTCTAACATTTTGATTAAAATACCTTCCGAGATATTCCTTTTTGTTGGTTTGAGTTTAAAATGCAGGGAACGGAATTTGAAAGCCATCATATAGCGACCCGCTCGTAAAACATTGGACTATCGCTTAAAGCCTAGTACAGCTCCCTTATCTCTTGTACCTACAGAAATGTATGAAATAAGACAATTTCTGCAAATATTATCTCGATTAATATGAAGTAGATAGAAGAATAAGCGTTTGTAAAAACAGTTCGTACACGAGTAAATAGAAAAGTCATGTGAGTGCAACATATTTGTTTTCTGTCTTTTCTTTCGAAGATAATCCAGAAATTGTAGAATTCTTGGTCAGAGGGTCCTTCGGCGTTCTTAATAATGCAAGTCCAACTAACGACTATATATACAGCGGATTAAGATATTTAGGTTAATATACTGTAATTTATATTATTATTTCGAGATCTAAACGACGAAATGTGAATTTAAAGTTACTCCCGCTAAAGAGGATAATTTAAGGAATGTTGCCTCTATATAATGGCTGTCTTTCAAGTTATTGTGCTTTTCGTTTATGTAAGGCGTGAAATAATGGAAGAAAAGTATTTATTTTTTACAAGCTCATACGTCTCGCCGAAAGCACAAAATTACAGAGATGCTGCATCCAGACCTATACTAACCCCAGTTTCAACAACCATCTCTATAATCCGAGAGAACTTTAACCTTAGTTTTAAGTTCCCCATATATTGCAAAATAAATTAGAAAAAACGGAAATTCCTTTTGAAA
Organism: Deroplatys truncata; assembly: GCA_030765065.1. Classification (NCBI taxonomy): domain Eukaryota; kingdom Metazoa; phylum Arthropoda; class Insecta; order Mantodea; family Mantidae; genus Deroplatys; species Deroplatys truncata. The sequence continues at coordinate 68,323,123 of CM060976.1, read as the reverse complement.
CGGTGCTGACCCATGCGCCAGATAGGCATATTAATTTCTGACCACACGCCAGTAAATAATGCGGAAACAAATGAACAATAAAATGAATGCCAATATTTACGTTTTATGCTTTCCTCCAGCAATGGTAGGAAAAGAGCAGTAATTCATTTTTCATTATTTATGGTTTCATACAATATGATATAAACTTAGAGCACAGACCGTTGTTATTCATAATTAATACTGTGACGCAGTGGTTATGGCCCAAGGTTATCGGGAGGTAGGTCGTAGACGCCAAGTCGGAAGTAAACAGAGATAAGTAAAGATCTTGCCCGGCGTGAACATCAGAAGCGCTATCGGCAAATAAACCGTATTTTCTGGAAGTTCCTTCCCCCCTCTTCTAAAATTGTCGAGATAGATCTAGAATGTTCTGTGGAAGATTCAATTGCTTATATAAGCGAACGATCTCGCGAGAGCAGTGAGCTAGTTAAGTGAGATAGCGAGTGCGTATCTGGTGCAACGAAAAATGCTGTTCTCCTATGAGCTGGTGACAATTGATGTGATGTGCAGTGAGTGCTACTGCGGAGCGAGAGATTGTAGGAGTCTTATTGTTCGACTTCCCAGTGAGTGAATCATCCGAAAGAAGAAGCTATGTCAGACATCAGTGAAGTGACAGTGTGAACAAGTGAAGTTCCAGTGAAAGTTGAACCAGATCAAAACAGTGACAGTGAGAAATGAGAGAAGTGACAGTTGAAAAAGTGGACAAAGCCACAATACTTTTTTGGTTATTGGCACGTGAATATTATTTAAGTACCAACACTTCGGTACCTAATAATATTGGCATAGCAATAACCGAAAATAGTTCCAGTTACGAATATTATGTGAAGTTTTGCACAACATTTCAGCGATTTATTTTACGTTCACCATCAAAATATATAAAGAGAGAATGCGGATGCATATCCCATTGTTGTGGAGTCAAACCTCACAGCTAGTAACTCTCTTTCATACTTAATCGACAAGTAAAATAAATTCATGGTTTCAATCTTGTATGCCACTTCATTTTTTCTTTGCTCAGTTTTCAATGTTTTGTTATCTTAATGAAATATAGGATAAATTATAAATTATTTACATAAAACTCTGTCACCAGTGCTGTTGGACAGAACATAGTGCCGAGGTCTAATGCATTTAAAAAGTTCCGCCATATCCTCAATACAGACGCCAGAGTGCGTCGGAGTGCGGCGCAGTACGCTATGGTGCGATAATAATCGCATTACTATCACGTTGAATGACTGATAAAATCTGGGGACAAAACAAGATCACCCAATCAATCTTGCCTGCATGTTGTGAAACAAAAATGGCAGACTTGGCTATCATAGGCGACATATTCTTTGACGAAGGCATACAAAAGCTGTTTTCCCGTTTTAAGTGCCGAATAATGGCGGTGACTATGTGGAAAAGTAGTAAGTAAGGCGTAAGACAATGAATGATGATCATTTGGAAAATAATGTTCTGATATTTTTAAAGAAATAATCGGTGCTTACTTCAAAATCTGGCCTGGTATATCTTTGTTCTTTTAGTCTGAATGGAGACGTACAAAGGTGCGGAGCGCGCTCATTGTTGTCTGTTGTTTCATGAATCGCGATCAGCCACGTCTGCTCATAATAAATTAAGGACTAAATCTAAATAAATTGCTAGTTTGCGTAGGAGAAGCCGCAGCAATCATTGGCCGTGAGATGATTAATAGAATTTGGAACAAAGGCACAGATTAGATATACACTACGTGATCAAAAGTATCCGGACACCTGGCTGAAAATTACGTACAAGTTCGTGGCGCCCTCCATTGGTCAATATGGTGTTAGCCCACCCTTAACCTTGATGACAGCATTCACTCTCGCAGGCATACTTTCAATCAGGTGCTGGAAGGTTCCTTGAGGAATGGCAGCCCATTCTTCACGGAGCGCGGAACTGAGGAGAGGCATCGATGTAGGTCGGTGAGGCCTGGCACGAAGTCGGCGTACCAAAACATCCCAATGTGTTCTATAGGATTCAAGTCAGGACTCTGTGCAGGCCAGTCCATTACAAGGATGTTATTGTCTTGTAACCACTCCGCCACAGCCCGTGCAGTATGAAGAGTTGAAAGATGCAATTGCCATCCCCGAATTGCTCTTCAACAGTTGGAAGTAAGCAGGTGCTTAAAATATCAATGTAGGTCTGCGATGTGATCGTACCACGCAAAACAACAAGGGGTGCAAGCCCCCTCCAGGAAAAACACGACCACACCACAACACCACCACCTCCGAATTTCACTGTTGGCACTGCACACGCTGGAAGATCACGTTCACCGGGCATTCGCCATACCCTCACCCTGCCATCGGATCGCCACATTGTGTACCGTGATTCGTCACTCCACACCACGTTTTGCCACTGTTCAATCGTGTAATGTTGACGCTCCTTACGCCAAGCGAGGCGTCGTTTGGCATTTTCCTGCGTGATGAGCAGCCGCTCGACCATGGAATCTAAGGTTTCTCACCTCACGCCTAACTGCCACAGTACTTGGAGTGAATCCTGATGCAGTTTGGAATTCCTGTGTGATGGTCTGGATAGATGCCTGCCTATTACGACCTTCTTCAAATTTTGGCGGTCTCTGTCAATCAACAAACGAGGTCGGCCTGTACGCTTTTGTGCTGTGCATGTCCCTTCACGTTTCCACTTCACTATCACATCAGAAACAGTGGACCTAGGGATGTTTAGGAGTGTGGAAATCTCGCGTACAGACTTCTGACACAAGTGACACCCAATCACCTGACCACGTTCGAAGTCCGTGAGTTCCACGGAGCGTCCTATTCTGCTGTTTCACGATGTCTAATTACTACTGAGGTCGCGGATAATGAGTATCAGGCAGTAGATGGTAGTACAATGCACCTAAGATGAAAAACGTATGTTTGTGGGGATGTGCGGATGCTTTTGATCACATGGTGTATGCAGTGTTACAAAAGTGAGTCATATTGAACATTTTTAATACTTGTACATGAAACTTGAAGATTTTGCTGATGTGTTTGCTTCTTTGTTCAATTAAATGTGGTTTATACTTTCTTCATAATTTAAGTTCCTGTTTGTGTAGCTAACTTATAATACCTTGCGCATTTTAGTACGAGATCGTCCTCTTACCCTCTCCACTGCAGAGAAAGTTTGCCATAAGGCACATGAGGAAAGGGGTTAGGAAAAATATTTTAAAAGTTAGGTGGTAAGAAGAAGCACATGAAAACAAAACATATATAATATTTATTGTACCCTGTCTATAATGCTACACGTTTATTGCTAATGCTTCGGCTTTAGAGAGCAACATCCATTTTCTTCTTTCGAAAAGTCACAATGAGAGCTAAAATTACCTTTGTACAGAGAACAAGGAGCAAGGTTCTTTACTATGCTCTTTGGCCTAGTTGGCGATCCTTTTAACGTTAGCACAGCCTACTGTGCCTACTACTTACTACGGACCCGCGCGTGTGTAATAGTAATGTTCAGCATCCCGTGACCTTCAGAGAAGATGCACGTAGCCAGCGTCTATTATTTGGAAAAGTTAGGCTCTTATTAGGGCAGTCTAACTTACAACGGATTAAAAACAGATCAAAAAAATTAAATTGAGTTTTATTTAAGGACGCTCTTTAACTGCTATACATCTTAGCGTCCCATTCTACATTGGGGGTGGAAGACCGTGCATTTTGCTCAGATGCCTCATTATCAGGCTAAACGTTATCGCCCTCCGCCGGGTTTAAACCCGCGACCTCGGGAACTAGAGGCTAGCATGGTACTCCTAGACCACGGAGGACGGTCAGATCAACCAGATCAACGTGTAAGCTATGATTACACCACATTATATAAGAAGCGTCATTGGGAAATAATAATAATTGCCGTTTAAATCAGGTCATCAATATAATACTCGAATTAAACAAATGGACCACCAACAAACAAAACAAGTATATATCTCTTCACTTATCTTGATTGTAATTTATCTTTTGAGCATGATAAAGAGATGAATAAGCCATCGATTGCAGTGTGTACCTGGAGCAGTCACACGGACACTAACAGATACAGTAAGAGAAGAAAGGCGAAAGAAAAACTATAAAACTATGGCTATACCAGTTCTGATGTATGTCAATGTGATGGGTACTATTAAATAACTTATTTAAACCAGTACAATTATTTGAAGTGAGATTCCTGACATCATAAAAAGACAAAAAGAAATAAGACATTAAATGACAGTCTTGAAAATAAGAAAAAACAGGGAAAAGCATCTTCTAGGAATGACAACTGAACGAGATGGCTCCGCGTAACGCGTAAAACTCGCTTTCCGGAGGCTCCGGGATCGATTCTCGTCGGGCCAGCAACTAAGGGCTTTTTCTTGGTTTTCCTAAGTCGGAGGCGAATGCTGGGATGGATCCTCTGCAAGCAAGAATTTTCTGTCGATCATTTCCTGTATCCATAATTTGCTTTCACCTGTTTCAGGGTTGTAGAACCAGGCGATGGCGGTTTGTGTGTTGCGGCAGGACGGTGGAATTTGCGCTATGGAAAGATTTCCCCTGGCGCTTGGCGAGACTGCTGCTTCACACTTCCTTCCTGGAAGTTGCTCGTCTATTCCCGGGACCCCCAGGCTGCGGCCGGCGTCAGGAAACCCACCCTTAATAGCGCATATCGTATTCCAAATCCAGTCGCTGTTTGGGTCGTCCCTTCATCCCTTCCAACCAGAGGTTACGTTGAAGTACAAAGGGCCTATTATGACCTACGTGCGATGTTCAGCCGGAATTACTGGAGGCCCCTCCGTCTGAATACTCCTAGGAAAAAACAAATTTACCGTACTAAAGGAAGAATAGATTAATTAAGGTGACCCAATGAAAGATATCTGAACAAGCTAGGTTACGGCCCATGCAGAATAAAGTAACTAATAAAATACTAGTAAACAGGAAAATGGAGCTATCTTGGTATTCTCTGATTGAACAATGCAAGATCCCGACTAGAAACGTTCCATACAAGAAGAGTTGGACTGCCAGTCCTAAGATTAAAATCTGGTGTGTTGTATTCACATGACTTCCTCTGCTCACTTTAAATATTTTCTACAAATTACTCTTATAAACATCTATTTTTCTATCCACTTGATATTAGACGTTTGCAGAAATGGGTTCATTACATAGTTTGTTGTAGGTACAAGGGAAAACAGGAGGTTGGTGCGATAGTCAGGTCTTTAAAGAATGCATCGTAATTTGTTGACTTAGAAACTTTGCTTCATATTGCGAGAAAGAAAGGAATGGCGATTTAGCACATTGAGAATATGAAGTATTAGAAAATTCAAACTAACAGCAACGGATATCTCCGAGGTGGTTAATACAAAAATACAGTATTGGATATAAATTGTGTGTTTTACACAGATCTCGGATTTTGTCTCTTTCTTGTGTTTTACTAATTATACAAAACTGTAAAAAATTCATTCCAGGATGAAGAGGACTTCACAGAGTATTTGGAGAAAATTCAAGATAAACGCTTTGTTAGTCATAGAAACAGCTTAAACATGAGATATTTTAATCGAAATTCTTAGAGCCGTTTTTGGGAAAATCAAAAATAATAAAAACAACTTTCCTTATAAAGGGCATTTTGGGATAGAGAGGTTTTATTGAAAATCTTCGTGTTTCATCGTTAGAGGTTACCGGACTTAAATATCAAGTATGGTATTCATCCGATTTCCTTTTACTTTCTGTTACCCAAATAGGTAGAGGAAGTATTGCACTCCTCCAAAAATTAGGTACAGAGATCTCACTAGAAAATACACGCTTTGAGGACCCCGGATCCAAAACAAGCACTTAAATACCAAACTTGGTATTTAAATTCAAGGATGTGACACGAAGATTTTCAAGGAAATCTCCGCACTCCAAACTACCCTTTACATGAACAAATTTTCAAAATGTTCGATTTCTCAAAACTTTATAACGATTTTGATTAAAATAGAACATGTTTAAGATACTTTTATGACAAATTAAACGTACATCTTGAATTTTATAGTAATAATCTGTAAAGCCCCCTCCATTCTGAACGACTGGTAAACCGTAAGAAATACAGAAATCCAGCTAAACAAAAGAAAATGTAGGTCTTGTTAGAGCACACAATTTATCCAAATAGATCTTTTTTTTCCAGAGTTAACCATTTCCGAGGTATTCCTTATTATTGGTTTGAATTTTCAAATAATTATGCTTTTCTCAACTGGGAAGTAATATTCCGTCCTGGTCATGCAAACAGAAGGGAATTTCAGTCATCACATAACGGCCAGCTCTTAAGCCTACTGTATTCCCCTATTCCCATTATAGTACCTGCAAAGAAATATATAATAAAGCCTTTTCTACAAATGTTTATCTGGATTAATGTGAAATAGATACAAGAATAAGCTTTTATAGGAATAGTTTATTGAAGAATGGGTAGAAAAGTCGTGTGAAAGTACCACATCAGATTTTTAGTTATGTTATGCACGGGCATACACTTTTTTCAAACATTTTTTTGCAGCTCGATATCGAATTTTTGGGTAAAATACATTACTCCTCTGCTTACCACAGATAATAATTCAAAAAAATAAGTCAAGAAATTATTGAAGGAGGATTTCATATTATTACTAATTATTATTATATTTATTTGTATTCTTTATTGTGGATTTGAGTGATGAGTACCCTTTTGATCCCACAGGCCTAGAAAGTGTAAAGTAACGAAGTGAGAGGAAAACTCACCTATTCATCAAGCTATTCGAGGACCACAATAAAAGGTATAAATTGCTAGGAGAATGCTAATGAACGCCTCTCTACAAATTACATTGAATCGTTAAAATATGAGCCCTCCAGCTCCAGCTGATTATATATTCTTATATTGTAATGTCCTCGCTCACAAAACTTGGCCTTGCTTCATCACTCTACCTTCTGATATTTGACTTCCCTTTGAAAACCATTACCACGCCGGATCGTACTTAACTTATGATATTAAAAAGTAAATAAGCTACCACCTTGACCTTTGTAACGCCAACTGGACACAGCGAGAGAGTGGCTAGTGAAAATATATTACTTTCTGTTCTCTCCCTCCCCTTCTATAGCGCATTCTGAAGATCCTGCTTGCTGAAACTAACGTTCTGGCGGGATCATATAACTGCCTGATAAATGGGAAGATGTAGCCTTTTTGCGGTCCAGTGTCTCATGTCGCTAGCTAGTTCTTAGAGCTTGTTCAGAATCCATAAGTACACAAACTGGCTGCTTATATAAAAACAACTTAGAAAAATATGGACAGTGGAAGCAAAATTTTGAAAACAACTTCTTATTTGAATTTATTTATAGTAAAACAAGAGACCATACCGCTAAGATTTTTTCGAGTCTGATGGGAATACCTCTTATGTTTCTAATTCTGCTCAAATGTACAGCAAATGTAATTTTTTCTAATCCCTTTAAAATGACGATTCCTAGTTCCAAAAAATATAGTTTGTAATATAGTAATTTCATTGTTCATCTTAAATTATGTCTATAGGTGTATTAATAAGAAATTTGACTTTTATAAGCGAAGCTGTATTAAAGACGTCTATTATTTGCCCCACACTTTGGGAGCCGATTTTAAAGAAGATTTATTGTCTTTACGTTAATTGCCCCACGTATGGGCACCAATCTGAAGACATTATTATTTTGTAGGAGTTGTAACTTGTTTGCAACACGCTTTAGGCGTCAATTTGAAGTAGGTCGTATTGAAGGAGTTGTATTATATTTCACCTGTTGGGGAGCCGAACTTGTAGTAGCTGCAACCGCACGTATATTACCCGCTTTCCGGTAGCCTTCGCCATAAGTTTAAAAATATTATTAACTCTGCAATTTTGACTGTTTCTTTAAATATTATGTTTGCCTCGGTTGCGTCAGTATTTATTTTAGAGACATGGTTGTCTTGGTAGGGTTGTGGTGCGACTTAAGAATGTAGGTTTACACAGATTATAATTTTACTTCACTCCTTTTTATTAATGATTGAACGATTTAAGTAACACTTCACTGATATAGAGCTGTGAGATTCTTTTATTAATTACTTGTACCTTTTAACACGTAAACTCATTTTTCGTCTCACACGAATACGTATTAAATCTCTCGAGAACGCATCACGCATCCGGTTACAAACACTGTTTGCAGGCAACTGAATTGATTTCAACCGCCTAAACTTGTAAATTTCTGTATTTAAAGTCTCTGATTGGCTATTCCTAATCTAATAGAATACTTTCATTTAACTAAAGCTTTTTCTGGTTGTTGATTGGCTATTTTTATAAACTGTCACTAAAATTACGTTATTGCTTCCAAGAATCACAAGTAACATTTAAACTTTCTAATTCATTATTTCCTCAAGGTTACCTCATTATTACCTCATTGTTAGCAACTTTTAACCTATTATTCTCACAGCTCCTACATTATTAAATTACGTAATATATTCACATAACATTATTACACATGGATACAATAATACAAGCATATGCAATGCCTGTCACATACATTTTACAAATTATTACATACACATATTGCTTCAAAGTGGGCTGTTATTGAATTTACATATTATATAATTAGACTGAAATTATTTAAGTGTTAAAAATACTGCCTCAGTTTCCAAATTTTAAAGGTAGAATCAGACAGCTGAGAAATTCAATACCATCGCCGGTAGTTGAACCACAGATCTCCCGGTCTCCGTCCGATTGCTCTAACCACTGAGCTGCCATGACAACATGCCGGCACGAGATGCGAATCTCTCCAACCGAGATTCGCATTTTCCCGGTAAACCACAAGGAGATCTCATATTGTATTGAGATGACATACCCCAATAGCGACTTAGTGTTTTAAGTACTTTAAGTCTGGGGCTTCATAGTTTCAACCATTATTAAGTCAATTCATGGAATTAATTGCTCTTCAACAGAAGTTGCATGTTGGACAAGGTTGGAAAGGTGAAAAATGCAATGCCATAGCCAGGATTAGAACCACGGATTTCCCGGTCTCCGTCCGGTTGTTCTAACCACTGAGCTACCATGGCAACATGCCGACGCAACATTAAATTCTCTAACTGATTCGCATTTTTTTCCGGTAAACTACAAGGATATCTCAAATTGTGCTTCCAATTTGTGATTTCTATTACAACATTTCAAGGGTTTCCCAAAATCCTCCTTAGGAGGCAATTATCCATTTTTTACCGCGAAGTGTAATAGCTAGACTCTTGATTAAGGAGCTAATGAGATATGGATGCTATAAACAAATAAACAATGGGGACATCTATATTAATGTTATAAAGAGAGAAAAATCCGTGTGTTTTGTGTGTGGAGGTGTGAGTGAATGTATATAGATTAACTTCAAAAATCACTCAACATATGTTGATAATTCTTTCACAATTGAAAAACTCAAAACCTTCTGACGGACATGGGGCTATAAAACACAATCTAATTTCGTTTCATGATTTACTACTTAAGGATTAAAAAGGATTTACAAATCCCTTGTACTTGAATACGAACACAATGCGTTATAAAAGAGCATGCTTGCAAAGAAGGCCTTTACTTTTACTTGAAAATGCCATGGAGTAGAAAACGGTGTTGTTACTCCGCATAATATGCATATAAAATAAGACAAATTCTGCGGATATTTCACTGCATTAATATATATATATATATATATATATATAGATGATCACGATTTAGCAATTGAGACACAGCAAAACAAGAGAGAATTGAATCTGCTTATAACCCTACGATACGCATGTGATACCAATACCAAATTATTTTAATAATCCTCGTATAAGGGAGTTGTTTTAATTTTTTATATTTATAATCAACCTACAACTGCTAAATAATTGTATAAAGAGAGAAATTTGCTAACATTGGAAAACGCGGATACATTATTTTATATGAACGACTGAAAAGATTGTTTCCCTCAATAATCGCAGACAATGCGTCTTTTCCGAAGAGGTTAACTTGCTGGCCTAGAAGTGGAGAATCTGGGCGATGGAATTTATCGGGCGTAAACATCTTTGCATGGTTCCTTCGGAAGGTAAGTAAGGACGGTGTCGTAGATTTATGGCACGTAAAAGAACCTCAAGCCTGATAAAGAGGACTCTGGGCAATATGTTTTCTTTTGCGCCCAATATGGAATGGGACGCTAAGGACCACAGCAGTAAAAGGGCGTCCATAAATAAAGCTCAATTTAATTTTTCTACATCTTCTCAAGCTTCACTTCTATTTCGTTGTGTATGTTAAGGGTTTCTATATTATGTGAAAATTGTGTACCTTGTTTTGTTATTAAATAACTACGGAACCATAGAGAGGGTACAAAGCTTTAAATTTTCACCTATAATTATATAACAGTTACACGACCATTCCAATTGATGATTTTTCATAGGGTACATAGGTCACGCCAAAGTTTCACAACTTTGAAGACTGTTGGGAGGAGCCTAAAAAGTCAAGACGTTCCTCCGTTGTCTTACAACCTTTTGCGTGAATAACAGGGGATTTTTCATCCGTTAATAGGGACGGCCGGGGATGTATGAAAATACAATTATATGGGGTAAAGGGGGGATTTGCCATAAACATCTTGTAGATCATTGTAAAATAATTTCATAAGAGTTTGATGTGGTAAATGCAATTAATTAAATTGACATTGGAGTTTAAAATCTACTTGTGCAACATCGGGCATCCGACTAGTGTTTTACACGAGGGATGTTCTGAAAGAGAAATGGTTTATTTTTTAACATATTCCCTCATAAATCAATATATTTAATCCAACGACTTCTAACCTTTTAATACTTAGTAAAATTAAATTTCTCCAGCTGTGCAAAAAACCTTCTCTCGGCTTCAACCTCAACATATGATTTAAGTATTCGCCCATCCAGCACTTTAAGTTTGGAAACAAAACTAATAGCTGAAAGACAAATCCGGTGAACATGATGGATGTAGAAGCATGGAAGCGAAAGTCATGCAGTCTTGAAGCAACAATCCCAGAAGTGTCTAAAGGCACATTAATTTAAAAAAAAACTTTCCTTTTCGCAAGATGTGGACTTTTAGCTAAAATAGAATTTTCAATTGATTCAATAGTGAAGCGCAATACTCTCCGGTGATAGTTCTGTCCTTCTGGAGTTAGTCTACAAGCAGCACACCATGAGAATCCCAGGAAGCCGTGGCAAAATGGAACTGTTTTTCTTTCTTTGGTACATTTCACCTGTTGCCACCCACTGTTTGGACTGCTCCTTCGTCTCTGGCGTGTAATGATGAATCCATGTCTCATCTATTGTTATTAAACGTTGGAGAAACTCGCTGGAATTGCGTTTAAATAAGTGAAAGCTATGTTGAGAAATTTTCATTGGAATAAGTTTTCGGTCCATTGTAAACAAACGAGGGACTTATCGAGCTGAAAGATTTCTCACACCCAAAACTTGGTATAAATTGTAGTTTTCAGGACCATCGAGGCCTTCACAATGTCAGACAACTCCCTCAGTCGGCTATCACTGAGTACGGTATTGTGAATTTGAGTCACAATCTCATCAGTCGTAACGGATTTGGGACGCCCTAGGTGCTCAACGGTGTACAATCACGTCCAAATTCAGCAGCTCACCTTTAAACGTTGAAAACGAAGGGAGAAACCGCTAATTTTATATTTCTGTTAGGCCTAAACTTAAAACTATATACTTTTATTACTTTATACTTTCATTCGTGTTTCAGTTTTGTCAATTTTGCACAAAACATTAACACTAGTTTGTGAAACGATCTTCACAAACAAGCGACTACATTGTGTCCGAAACTTTACAGTGCGCCATTTAAAGGATAATGCTTAATACCTATCATAGTAAGTTAGCCAGTTTCATGATATCTGAGTCAGCCCGAGAACTTTAAGAACGCCTCTCGCGTTTTGCTCTGACGCCGTTCGTGGTTCGACAATTTTGAAGCCGTAGCCTCTGTTTCCAATTTTGATGCTGCTTTCTCGAAGTTGCATCAATTTAGATAACGTTTAATGTTACCTGGGTTGAGTTTACAATGTCATCATCTCCTACCTAGTTCTGCATTGTGTGATCCGCCGGGTGTTTCAGTGGTATAGCTATGCGTTCTTTGTCTCAGGAATGCTTGAGTGTAGTGTGAAAGGATAACACCAGTTTAGTTAGCTGATAAATTTTAATGTTGACTCAAATATTTTGTTTGAAGAGAATCGCAGACTATTGAATTAATTAATTAAACTATTTTTAGAATAATAATTATGCGAAGCGTCAGTTGTCATAAGTCGCAGAAATGTTACTCGGAAAGATCCTTCCAATCGCCGCTAAATATTTCCAACTCAAGCGCGTCACTGGGTGCGATAGAGCTTAAAAATGAAACTAAGTATCACACCAGTAATCACAAGCGTTGTCACACGAGTACGATACGTAATTTATTATATGTAGGTCTAATTTAGAATGCACACTTTCCAAATTATCTTCATTTCCTTAACTTAAGCCGCCTACCTATCGCTACTCCTACCAATATCCTTCGGTCTTAAAACTTTACACTGCGTATCTGAAGCTTTTGCTATGCAGTACCTCGCTCTAACCTAAGAATTTCATTCCCTTTCTAATTTACAGAATTCCTGCCTACGTGACTTCGCAAAGTACTGAACTCACCCCTTAACTGCATTCCGGGAATCTTTGAGCTAACACGTTCGCTACTTGGCTGTTACTAAAACATTTCCTTAACATGACTCCTAATGACCAATATGACAAATATTTCAACTCCAGCTTATTACATTATACGTATATTGATTTAATATACAGAAATTATTTTTTGCAATCACTTCTCTATCTTACTATCATTACTTCATTTAATTATAATAATCTTTCTGTCAATAATTGCGGTATCAGCTCTTTTTATGTATTATCATATTTTTAGAGCGTGGGCACATAGATGAATTTATCAGGATCAAATAAAGATGGCTTGAATCTTAAATCAAGTATTATACTTATACTAGTTTTTGTTTCTTATATTATATTGCTGAGACTATCTGCAAAGTTTCACGGCAATAACTGTGCTCTCAGCTGACCGGTTCAGATGTGTAGGTATAATGAACGTAATTATATCAAAATATCCTAAGAAATCACAGTAAATAATAGGTAGAAAAACTAAAAATTATCATTTCTTGGCGATCGTTTGCCTTAAGTCAAGTACTATAGATATTTGCCTAGAAATAATTTTAAATTACGCAGTACGAATTAGGTTATATTTACGTGCGAAAACAATATTCAGATTTATATTACTTGTCAGCTTTTGTTACTAATTAGCTCATATGGAAGAAAATAATCCCATCTTTTCAGTCATTATCCGTTAGATACGTAACAATGTAAACTTCAACTTGGAAGAGTCGAAATTAGTATATCGGCAATTAATATCGGAAAAGATGAATCCTGCGAAAAAATTTATTCAACACAAATTTCGTATTGAATAAACGAGCTTTGTATTCTTTTCTCTCTAGCAAGCTGTTGTCCAACTTTTATTGATTCCGTATAATATAAAATTCAACGATATTGAAGAGGTCTTCATAGTTTATGTTGTCATATTTCAGACATTATATCTCAATCAAAATTGCTGGAGATATTGTGAGAAAATTAAACAAAGAAAGTGTAAATACTTCGTCCATTTGAATAATGAAACGTAAAATTGTTACAGAAATTTCCCAGCCTTTATATCTTAGAATACAAAGAAACAATCGCACACTGATGGAATGGTTCTCTTGTTTTATAAGTTCTTTAGCTATTCAGAGCGCCATAAAAGATACAAAATTGTTAACTACGCTAGCCAGTTTGACATGTTTGCTATATTTTGCAAGAAAAGTACCATAAATACAAAATCAGTGTCGGGCAGGCATTGCTATTTAAGGTGCTCGATGAGAACGGAAAGGATGATGCAAGATCCAGGCTATCAAGAAAGAGAAAATGGTTGAAATTTGCATACCTGACTTTGAATATGCAAAGATCGCAAATGGAAAATCCTGGTATTTACTTTATCGTATTAGCTTTATCCCGAAGAAAGGGTAAACCAAATCCCCGCCACAAAAACTTCTTAGCAAGTTACATCATACTTCTCTCTTGTTTCATATTTTTGAGCCAGGAGGAAAGCAGTCATGTGGCCAACAGCTAATCTTTGAGAAATTCTTTACCAGACTGTTTCCTAAAACCTTTGACAAAGTGTTTTCAATTGTCCTTAGCTCATACAGAAGAGAAACAAACTGTTTATGAAAAGCTTCTTCTTGGTTACTGGTAGATCCCAAAGTTTTAAAAATTAGTAGAGGACACAAAAACAAGCAAGAAACTTCATATATAAAATATGACCTATTCTGATTAGTCCCAGCTGTGATCATTGTTGTAGTGCACAGATAACGAAACCGTACATAAATATTTACTCTATTCAAGGTACCTTTATTATTATTTTAATATATGGGAGAAGTGGCAAGTGAAAAAGTCCGTTGAAAAATGTTGATATTATTACTGAAATTGTATGTCTTTAGAAACGATTGCTTTGTGATAAGCAAAGGGATTTGGCTTCAGTGTGGCAGCATTTAATGTCGGAGTGGATTTTGTTGCGATATTCTGTTGTAGCAAGTTACTTCCTTCTCTATATAATGAAAGGGGATATACTACACATATATATAATAAGAATTGTACATAGTAATAATATAATTCACCAAGAATCATGTTAAAATATTTCACAACCAAGAATTGTGCAAAGCAGATTGTAAGAGACGGGTGAGCTAGCAAATTCCAGGTAAAAGATAATTCTAAGTAGAGCCCACCTTTCACCAAGCTAATGAACAGGGAGCCGGTAGCGGTAAGGAGAAATAGAAAGAGACAGACAGAGAAAAGAAAAAAACGGAGATATTCAATCCGCTTCCTGACGAGTCGCTTTATGCGCAAAACTCTGGAGTAGAATATCCTCGTACATGTTAAGGTAACGCGGTCTGAGGACCAATTAGAAATGTCGTTACATTTTGAGGTGCGGAGGTAAACGTCACTAGGCTCAGGTTTATAAAGGGGAACAAAGCCCCAGATTTTCGCTCTCTTATAGAATCTCGTCGACACAAAGTGCTACTCTCTGGATGACAAATGCACGTGTGTGCATATGGGTGTGAAGATGTGTACATTTAGTTTAGGCTCCTGATTTATTCAAATGGTGGGAATTGGTATAATGGGAAAAGCCGCCCATAAATATTTGAATATATAATAAACCAGATTTAATACGGTAAATGCAGTATATTTTAATTTGCCTCACGCACGATAACCCTGAGACCCAAGAATTAGCTATATAGGTAAAGATTAGTAATGGTAAACACAGCGCCGGCGAGCAGCAATAGCCGAGGACAAGAACATAGCATCAACCAGAGGAACAACGCTTTCCAGATACAACTGATTAACGATTTCCCGCTACAATAAGGTGTTCTGAAGCGACGGCCTGTCTGGGAGATTTTAGTGTAATCTGTTAACCCTTAAGGTGTGGTCTGTATTCCATATGCCTCCTGGTTCCACATTGCTTCTCCGACCATGTGGTAACTCATGTTTTTTACTACCTCTGAAATATAGTGGGATTATCAGTCCGCATAATTCACCACATCTCTACTATACACAGCCTGCAGTATGGCCGCATTAAGTATATGCGTATAAATTCTCTCTTTAGCTAACTTTGAGAGTTGGAATATTATTAAATTTCGAAATAATGTTGTTAACAGTTTCTACCTATTTCTCAGTTAGCATTTGTCTTTTGATGCTAGCTGAAGAAGAGTTACTTCGGCTTTTAAAATATGTAACAAAGCGGTATCTAAATCCCCATTTTGACACATTCTGTTTTTGAATTACATCCATCATTCACGTCAGCTTTATTACATATTCCCTCCTTTACCCAGAATAACTGGTAGTTGAATAGCACATTGTCCATCTGATTCAGAGCCCATAATTACCACTTAAGAACATATCCTTGGGAGGATCGAATGCACTGCTCATCTCCGCGTTGTTAACTCACTTAGATGAGTTTTACTTTTATTTTCATGTTTTAATTGTTTGAAACACACTGCTTTCACAATCGCTTTCACAATCTCATTATCTATGGGTGGCAGGAAATGTATCTAATTCAGGAAACCTCCCTCGCCTCAGCCGGGACCTCGAGATGAAAGCCACCACGACCAATCTATCACAGAGGCAGTTGGTTTTTGTTTTTATTCAACGCCACCGGTGAGACTTTATATTGATAACTTTGAATATTTGTTTTTAAATTAGTTAAAAGCTGCTGTCCAAATGCATTTTCTATAAAGAAAATTGTAAATATAGACTTACATATTGCAATGCAGATGAAACAATGGGTTTGTATACTGAACAATTTCCAACTAGAGTTCAAACACACACAAAACATTCCAGATATTACATGAAGCTCTCCTTGAAACTACCTATTTATACTTTTTTCAGATGGGGAAGACCAAGGACCACAGAGAAGCTAAATTAGAAGAATGAGTTCTCAGTTGAAGATTATAGCAGAGCAGTACTAAAGGCATAGCAGCAACACAAACATAACAAAAAGTTCCACTGCCCTTAAAAAATTCAACGCTTTTAGTGACCTGAGTTTCACTGACAAAGTGCAGAATTTAATAGTACCCAAACATGCACTGAAGAAACTTCTGTGTAATTTTTCCTTCTCTACTACTGATTACGTAAGTATTGTACTCCATCCAACAATTCGATGCCGAGATTTCACCTAAAATGCATGTTTTGGGAACACCTAAATCCAATTTTATATAAAAAAAGAGGTCCATGTGTGTGCCTGTGAATGGCAAAACTCAAAAACGAAAAGTCGGTTAAATACGAAACTTGGTATTTAAGTTTACCGCCTTCCAAGGATGCGACACGAAGATTTTGAAGAAAATGCTCTAACCCCGAACTACTCTTTACACGGAAATGTGTAATTACTTTTGATTTCTCAAAAATGGTTCTGACAATTTAGATTAAAATTCCACATGTTTAAGCTATTTTCATGAAAAATAAAGTATACGCATAGAAAGATACATATAGAATTTTCTGAGACCTCCTCTTTATTCTGAATGACTGTATAATGGGTAAATCATAAGAGATAAACATCTTACTATACAAAGCAACTTATATCCATTAAAAAATTTCATCGCTAAACCACTTCCATACAGTCTTTGTTGTCGGTTTAAATTTTCAAATACTTTATACTTTCTCAACTGTAAATTGCTATTCGTTATTTTTATTTATTTATTTTATTTATTTATCACGTTCATGCAAAGAGGACAGAATTTCAAAGCCACCACATAGCGACCGGATTTGAAAAGATTTGACTATTGTTTTAGTTTACTGTATTCTTCTTCACTTACAACGAAATGTATAAATGAGTAATGAAGGTTTATTTGTATTAATACAAAGTATATAGAAGAATAATCCTTTATAAGAATAGTTTGAGAAGAACAATTACAGAAAGCCACGTGAAAGCAACATCAGATGTTTTAAGCAAGTAGGCAACATTGGTTGAGCATAAAGAGTTTGGGCATAATTGGAGATACATGAAGGGATTAATGGTTTCATTTTGATCCGAAATTATTAGAAAAAATTATACTACCATTTTAACTACCGCACGATTGAATGGAACGGACGGATGGTCCGAGAAGGGATGGGAAAGATTATGCATTAACGGCACATCTGCTGCTTGGGTCAGTACCACATCGGAGATGGGAAAGTGCAGTCTAAGAAGATACTAACTAAAATGTCTACACCGGGGGCCATTAACCTATTGCTCTGTATGTACAGTAGAACCGATCACCTACTCATATTTGTCTTTGAAATATCATTTGGTCAGAAAGGGGGAAACGAATCCTTCTCCACAGGTGAGGTGTTCTTCAGCAGGATCGTCTGATACAGTATTGTAATTAATAGAAGATAGATTTTATTTAAACGCAAAGAGCATAATAAATCATCTTTCAACTTCACGCTGGAATTGTAATTCTTTGCATTGTGTTTTTATTCCTATTGAAAGAGTTTGGAACAAAAAGAAAACTGTAAAGCTGAAAGAGTGCGCGTAATTTTGTTATTGGCAGAGACAAATCGCATGTTAGAATATGGCCAGGCAAAAGTAAAACAGTTAAGATCGATGCTGTAAAGAATTCTGATTTTAATCTTAAAGCAGTAAGATAATCTAGCTATAAAGCACCACCGTCCACGTTCTTATGCTTCAAGTTATCGACTCCCCCAGTCTCTCCCACTCTTTCTTTCTTGACATTCCTGAGGACTCCGTCTGTCTCCAGCATGCAAATCGGATATTTACTGCAGCACTTGCCTGGAAATACAAAAAGATGAATGAAGACTCCTTGGTGTGTTTATCAACCAAGACTTGGCACACCTCTACCGTACAAATCGTTAATGATTAAGTAACTCGACAGCTCTGTGGCCTTGTACAGTCTTATCGTCACCCAAGTCCTAGGACTGGAGTTCCTGCTGTCGTTTTAGAATCTTCACGTGATGTTAAATTAATGTTGAGTAATATATATGTATATACAATATGTACTTAACCTCTTGTTTAAAAGCGCTGGATACGAAGACTGCTCTGTTCTAAAATCCTCTGCATTTACTACCATTGAATATGCTGTCATCACCATTGGTTTTTAGGTTTAGACCAATATGGCCTGTTCCTACTTCAAAAGTATTATGTTTCCTCAATCCATTGTTTTCTTGGCCCTCCCTGGTTTCTTTTTACAGTAGGTTGATAAGCTGGCATAGGAATTCTAAAGCAGTTGACTTAAACTTGTCTTCATTCAAAACATTATTACTACAAATAATGTACAACAAAAACAACGGTCAAGGGTCACTGACAGGCAGGTAAAAACCAGTCTGAGTGCTGTCTGCAAACCCAAAAGACTGTGCGACGGATGGGAGTGTGCTACCTGCGACGTCCCTGTCTATAGTCTAGCAAAAATTCAAACTTATTTTCTACATACTGGCTTTAATGCTTAGAAATTCCTAGCCTGCTTATAAGTAAAACTTTCAACATTTTTGCTTATGTTCATTATCAGCATAAGCTCCTATCACTGCTATCTGGTGCATATTACAATCATAAAGGAACGTATTTTTTTTTCTTTACTTTTACTACCGCACATCTCCTGTAAGTAAAGGAAGTCCTACTGTATTCTATCCAAAAATTCTATACAGAATTTTTACTATAGATACGTGTTTTGAGATCTCTGAAGTAAGAAGTATTTTTAGAGACAAAAATATGTTAGTGTGTGCGAAGAACAATTGAAAGTTCAGATAAATACCAAACTATGTATGTGAATGTAGAACTCGGATTTTTCTTTCTAATTTCTTATTCTTGTGGTTCGTTGCAACTTTTGATTGCCTTTCTTTCCTACATATGTTTGTCTTTCTATGTTTAGTTCTACACACTCATACATATTCCCACTCCATAGGGATACTCAAAACCGAATCCTGCACGCGACGGAACCGCAAAGCTCCAGTGGCTGGCCATGAGGACCGGCTTTGTTGAGAATGTCATAGAGTAGAAAATTGTTTAGTCTGCTGTATAAGAAGAGATATTTTACACAAGGAATATATGACGATTTAGCTCGGTTTAACAAACGACAACTGGATCCTATTCATAACGGCACGATATACATATATAGGCAGACACCTCGGAGGTGGTCACCTCGTGCACTGCGACCTATAATAGATCTATTGCGGTTACCACTCCCCAGGAAGGAATAAAGTGAAGGAACTACACAGGAGGCTACAGGCCACAGAAAGTCCCTAACAGTTTCTGAGGATGATAATAATGATGATTCATTTTAACGACACTCAACTACAAGATCATTAGATCCTTTATAAAAGGATCATGGCAAATCCCAGAGAGAAAGGTCAATACAAAAATCATAGTAAAAGCCAGAGATAAAGATGAATTACAAGGCTAAGCCGAGAGGTATGAAAAACTTTATATCAATGTGACTAAATCCTCATTTGGAAGTTTGCCTTTGACAAAGACTTAAAAACCCTTTCGACCGCTTGGTTATCGTCCGCTAAGACCTCTGCAAGCCTGGCCGACAGTTGCAGAGTGTCCCGAAAATTGACCAAAGGTATACACTCCAAGACATGACGCATCAATAGACCTTCGCTACACAGCGGACAAACAGGAGCAGAGTCGCCCTTAAAAAAAGTAATCTTGGGTAAAATTGCAGTGGTCAATAAACAACCAAGCCAAAATCATCTCCTCATGACAAGATACACGAGAGGAAGTTACCCAGTTTATCGGAACGTCCTTCGCTACTCTAAGGTTATTTCCGCGGAGAGCCAACACTCTTCGCGTCAGCACGATAGCATCGCTCTCAGCACAACAAACTAAAATCTTCCTACGTTACATGAGGTATTGCAACACTGGGTTCTGTAGCTACCGCCCGGCAAGCCAACGTGACCGGGAATCCAAGCACATTCTATATTAACGCTAGTGGTGCGTAAAACATGAGGACATACGAATGAGCTGTACAATGGAATGGTATTTTTACAGCTCACGAAGGCTTTGAATTGCGCTACGGGAATTACTCAAACAGTTAGTCACCGAATTTTCGATAGCGCACATAGAAAATGGCTCGTTCTATGGCATACAGCCAATAGTGTCTATGGGGAATACTCTCTTCTTGGAGCAAGCAGCCGCGCCATCTTTCCGCACCGCCTCACGCTACGAAACCTAGAAGTAAACCTGAAAGATGAGAAGGAAACGGAATGAAAATGAAATGAAGGAAAGAAAATCGTGGTAGATGAGAAACCACCCTAGCATTCGCCTACCGACCAGAGTAAATCACTAAAAACCCAAGGTCGGAGTGCGTAGTCGACGGAAATTGAACCCGGGATCTCCCAAATGTGAACCTCACACGTTACCACGGAGCCAACTCGCTCCCTTCGTGTGTTAAAAAAGTTACAGAACTCAACTGGGTAATTCCAAGTAAACACAGGCCAGTGGGAAAACGGCGAATTAGCGTGAGTGAGGTTTTTTTAAGTTTCATATAAATCCCGCGTTTAACTACAATGGTCTTATCGGCGGGGTTTACTTTGGAGCATACTATTGCCTATAGGCAATTGTGTTAACACATATTCGCTTGTCGCTGGATTTCTGGTAAACTTTGGGCTTTAATCATTAGATCACACACACACACACACACACACATCTCTGAAGAGGATAGGGAATAATCTTGGCTAGAGAAAAATTACCATCCCCAGCCGGGAATCGAACCCAGGATCCCTCGCACAGCAGACAGGTGTTCCACCGACTGAGCTACGGGGCCAGCCGAGCTTCGTTCTACTCCTCTTGCTATCATCAAAAAGGATGAGGGATTCGCGCTTATTGAGAGACACTAATCAGAATTGCAATAGAGAGTACAGTTCGTGATGATAGACAAAAGCAGGCCCTTGTAATAGTGTGTACTGTCCGTGTGATTATAGATAAAAATAGACTGGTCTTAGAATATTTTTCACTTCAGTCACACCGGCTTTATTTTCGAGTGTATAAACTCACTTTTAAACTGACAAATTAATTAAAAGTATTTATTTGATCCATCCGTACCCGCCCATTGCTATAGCTTTAATTAGGCTTACGCTGTTTTTGCCTAACATTACGGACTATAAGAGATAAACATCAGCAGCAGGTTTTTAGGGTGCTAATGCATCAGTTCCCCACTGACCTGTGTTTACTTGGAATTGTCCCGCTGAATTCCGCATTCCTTTAACACATGAAGGGATATTTCCACACGCCAAATACTGCGCGATTGGGCCACCTGCCATATACACTATGTGATCAAAAGTATCCGGACACCCCCACAAACATAGGTGCATTGTGCTGCCACCTACTGCCTGGTACTCGTTATCCGCGACCTCAGTAGTCATTAGACATCGTGAAACAGCAGAATGGGACGCTAAGTGGAACTCACGGACTTCGAACGTGGTCAGATGATTGGGTGTCTCTTGTGTCAGAAGTCTGTACGCGAGATTTCCACACTTCTAAACATCCCTAGGTACACTGTTTCTGATGTGATAGTGAAGCGGAAACGTGAAGAGACATGTACAGCACAAAAACGTACAGGCCGACCTCGTCTATTGACTGACAGAGACCGCCTACATTTGAAGAGGGTCATAAAGAGTAATAGGCAGACATCTAACCATACCATCACACAGGAATTCCAAACTGCATCACGATCCACTCCAAGTACTATGACAGTTAGGCGTGAGGTGAGAAACCTTGGATTCCATGGTCGAGCGGTTGCTCATAAGCCACACATCACGCAGGAATATGCCAAACGATGCCTCGCTTGGTGTAAGAAGGGTCAACATTACACGATTGAACAGTGGCAAAACGTTGTGTGGAGTGACGAATCACGGTAACAATGTGGCGATCCGATGGCAGGGTGTGGGTATAGCGAATGCCCGGTGAACGTCATCTATCAGCGTGTGTAGTTCCAACAGTGAAAATTGGAGATAGTGGTGTTATGGTGTGGTCGTGTTTTTCCTGGAGGGGGCTTGCACCCCTTGTTGTTTTGCGTGGCACGATCACAGCGCAGACCTACATTGATATTTTAAGCACCTTCTTGCTTCCCACTGTTGAAGAGCAATTCGGGGATGGCGATTACATCTTTCAACACGATCGAGCACCTGTTCATACTGCACGGGCTGTGGCGGAGTGGTTACACGACAATAACATCCCTGTAATGGACTGGCCTGCACAGAGCCCTAACTTGAATCCTATAGAATACCTTTGGGATGTTTTGAACGCCGACGTCGTGCCAGGCCTCACTGACCTACATCGATACCTCTCCTCAGTTCCGCACTCCGTGAAGAATCGGCTGCCATTCCTCAAGAAACCTTCCAGTACCTGATTGAAAGTATGCCTGCGAGAATGAACGCTGTCATCAAGGCTATGGGTGCGCCAACACCATATTGACTTCCAGCATTACCGATGGAGGGCGCCACGAACTTGTACGTCATTTTCAGCCAGGTGTCCGGATACTTTTGATCACGTAGTGTATATACACAAATATATGAATGCTATACTTATTTCTTTGACATTTTAACACTACACTACCCACACAATAACACCATAGGTTTGTAAGATTTAGCATCAAAATCACATATTGTACATTTCTGAGTTCAAAAAAAAACTTAATAATCTTTATGTAAGACAGTTTTGCCGTATTCATTTGATGTTGTGATCAAATTCACTACCAGCGTATGCTGAATAACGTATACAAAGAGATGAAATTGGTTCCATACGTAACATAATTATTCAACCGCTATTTATAATTAACAACCGAGAAGATTATGTTTCTCGACGGCTACAGACTATGTGCCATTTACAGAATGTTTAAATTGGTTCTCCTCAGAGTGGAATATCTGCATATTCGTCAGTTTTGTCACTATTAGGTTGAACATTGATGTCAGGGGTTTCGATGTTATGTGAAAACTGTTGAGTCTTCATGCTACTCAATAACTACCAAATGAAAGAAAAGGTACAAAGGTTCAATTTAATCCCCTGGGATTATCTATAACTGATTAGATCATGCCTATCATTCCTATGATAGAAATTGATGAATCATGACTTATGACTCCTTTATCACAAAAGTTACTTACTATACAACATGTTTAAGAGTTTGTAAGACTGTCAGGTGAAGTTTATGGAGATTATAAATACAACATCCGTCGATATTTCATTCCATTTATTGAATATCGGGGAATTTTTTTTCTTTGTTGTATGACAGGAAATTTACGAAATAATAGTATAATAAATAATAGTATGGCGAGGCTTCACCATAAAAGGCTTATAGATTATTGTACAATAAATTATAAACAATAACGGTGGAAATAAATAAAATTAATTAAAGCATTCCATGTTTAAACTCACCTGTACAACACCGGCTAAGCCAGACTAAATTCTCTTTGTTTTGTATTTTATCATTCCCTTTCATGAACGACGATATTTAAAGACAATGTGTGTTTTCTTTGTTCTATTCTGGCTAAACGCGTACTTAGCTTGTCAAATGAAGAACGATTCCCCAAACAAAACGGATTAACCATGAAAGAAACCGAGCGAGGTGTCGCCGCGGTAACATGTGCAACTCGCATTCGCGAGGTCCCGAGTTCGATCCCCGACGACGGTCCAATCTGACTCATAGGTTTTTCGTGGTTTCCCTGGTTCGGCAGCCGAATGCAGGGATGGTTTCTTCTCTACTACGACTTCCATTCCTTCCGTTTCCTTCTCATCTTTCAGGTGTGTTTCTAGGCTACATGGCGTATGGCAGATGGCGCGGATACATAAAGGATAGAGTACTCGCCGTGGCCACCAGAGGGCTACTTTTGTTAGGTCGTTCATCGCCCTCTCTAGGTTCTATAGGGGTCTTAGAAGCCTGTGGCATATAGCCTCCTGTGGTTCCTTCACTTCATCCCTTCCTCCTGCGGGGTGATAGCTGCAATAGATGCAGGTCACCGTGCGCGAAGTGTCACCCTCCGTTAAGTAACCTATACCCATGAAAGCTCATCTAACTGGAACTCTGTCCTTGAGAAATATGAAAACTACCTTGAATGGAAATGAAAATCAGAAGGATACGCCTACTTGTAGTTATATAACGCTTACGATGTTTCATATCTTTCTTCCCCCAGTATTTTGGTAGGGACACAGGGAATTTAAATTAAGGTCTCGAAGTGGCAGAGCTTCTGCTGTGTAATGGAAGTTAATACTACAGCAACATTTGCTTTATCATCATTTTTAAACAGGGTATAATTTAAAAGACATAACATACACGCCGCAGAAAATTACTCGAATGAAATCAGTAAGTCATTAAAGGAAGATTGCTTGATTCTGGCTATCCCATTATTGGCATTGAGGACCATTACATCGAAAACGATGGAGGGAAAAATTTATTTAAAACTTCTAATGGACTTGACCTAAGATACTGAACGCTAATTCCTTTATATAAATCCATGCTAACCTTAATAAAACTCTGGAAATTAGATGTGTGTGCCGTTACAAGGGAAACTGGCCTCGGGTGCATCAAAGAAGAACAGCAGTCACCATACTGATTCAAGTACAGCAGACACACAGGGACTGTTTCCTGTTGGTTCACTTCATAGTACAATATAAGCAGTATTAGGAAAAGAAGAACTGAAAACTTGAGAGGAAGAGAAACAACATGAGGAAATTTTATTCTAAATAAACCTTAATGAATTTCACAAATAGTAGTAATTTTACCCTCTAAATTTGATTTAAACGGCCCTTAGACACCATTTGGATGACTTCACACGGGAAAGAATCATGGGGAAACTGGAAGAAGGGCGAAATGTTGCTCAGGAGTTTGGAATTTCTCACAGCTTTGTTTCAGGTGCATGGGGAACCTTCCAAACCACAGGCACTGCTGTCCCAAGGAGAGGTGGTGGTCGACCACGCTCAACTATAGCAGCAGATGGCCGCTACATTGTGCAATAGGCAAGGGGGGATCCACGCCAAACAGCGGGTGCAGTTGTAACCACATTTAACCGAACAGCTAGGCACGCAATCTCACGATACACAGTGGCACGGCGACTACACAGAGGTGGTCTCTTTGCTCAACGACCAGTACGTTGTGTTTCATTGACATCCGCACATCGGCGGCACCGTTTGCGATGGTCCCAAGAGCATCAAAATTGGACCAAAATTGGAATGGGATCGCGTGCTCTTCTCGGATGAGAGCAGATTCAGTCTAAGTAATGATTCTCCCATCTGGCGAGAGGTGGGAACACGTAATTAATCCAGGAACATCCTTGAACATGATCATTTTGGTGGTCCGGGTGTTATGGTTTGGGGAGACGTAATGTTGCATGGGCGCACCGACCTCCAAATCTTTGAACACGGTACGCTCACTGGTCAACGTTATTGTGATACTGTACTCCTTCCCCACGTGTGTCTTTTTAGGGGTGCAGTCGGCCCTGACTTCATTTTTACGGATGAGAATGCGTGATCGTATCGAACAGCGCAGGTAAGGATCTTTTGGAACGAGAGGATATTCGGCGAATGGACTGGCCTGCCCGTTCCCCCGATGTAAATCCCATCGAACACGTGTGGAATGCTTTGGCGAGACGCATTGCAGCACATCCACAGGCACCAACGACCATCCAACAGTTGTTAACAGCGCTGGTGGAGGAATGGAACGCCCTACCACAAGAACTGCTTACCAACCTTGTTGCCAGCATGGGAGCGCGATGCAGAGCTGTGCATTGCTGTCCGTGGTGATCATACACCCTTTTAAGCACCATGTATCTGTTTCTATATATCTAGAGAGCCATAATACGTCGTATTGACTTTAGTGTAGCTTATGGTCTATGAATAAAAGTGGCATTTCTGTTCGTTTCATTGCATATTTCGTTTAGTTGCCTACTGCAGCATACCGTAGCAGTTCCTTCTGTGTATGATTCAAGTTTCATCGAGCTATGTTACTTGGCAGTGTGGCAGCATGCAAAGAATACTTTCTTCCTTAGGTTTTGCACACCAGTGTAGTATCTTTCCTTGTTTTATTCTTTAACGTCCGATGTATAGTGTGACACATCGTTTGAAATTTTGCTGGTCTGTATTAACATCCTCTTCAGATTCGTTACATATGCTAATATCATAACCAGGGTAACTAAAGTGTTTAACTTGTTCTAATGATTTTCCTTCCAACGTAATTTTTTAAGTATTTGTGGCTTTCCCTATGCTAGGATCTTAGTTTTCTCCGTAGAAATCATGAAATCATATTCTTAACAGATATTATATGTAGTATAAATTTGGATATGAATTGATTTCTGAAAGCCTCTTATTGATTTTCGGAAATTGTAATTCCCTTCTCCACTTGAAAGTGTTTTAATTGCTGTCGTTCTTACTTTTGTCGCTTTCTCTGTGGCAGAGAATGTACCGCATTTGAACAAAAGTTGCACTATCGAATGTTTACTAAAAACACAGCTTTGAAGCCTCTTAAGTCCGAGTAATTTTAAAATACGTTTGTGCATTGTAATGCGTGGTTACAGTATAATAAAAGAATTTATATCGAAAATATTAATTTTCATACTTATGACAAACTTCCTTTAAGGACTCAAGGCGATGATGTTTAAGGAATTCTCCCACCCCAGACAAATCTCTACAGGAAGAATTCTTTACTACGTCTTATTTTCACAATAGTGGCTTTACCTTCTTTGATTAAAATATATGATTGAGGCACTAGATTACTTCAAAATATATATCTTTAATTTTCTCTAATCAGCCTGTGAATTACAGAAGAATATTTTATAACCGAAAAAGCATGAAAGGTGTTCTTAACTACTTATTCAGTATTTTAAGTAACACACTTTGTGTTCATACAAACAGTACCAGGTGGCCCACACAAGCCGTTCTGAGTTTAAGTTGGTTTATACCGCATAGCGCGGATGCCAAAAGCTTTGCCTTAGTAGAACTGCAAAGGGAACTCCATACCGACAGAGAGGAGACCGCTAAATACTTGAAAACGAACACTTTAACTGCTATTACTGGTTCCAGAGCTCATTCGATAGAGGAACTGTCTGCTATATGAGGTGTTCCGGGTTCCATTTCCGACTGGGTCCAGAAAGTTGTCTTTAAGCAAAAATATTTCACGAGAGATCGTATTTGAATATAAAAGTACCTATGTCTATGCGTGGGGGTGTTATCGGTTGTTTAATAAGCAATTAACTCATTAACAAATTTCAGTTAATCTACAATCAATACAACTATATGGCATCAACTGGTGCCGTAAAGTTACCAATATTAAACAAAACCCTCTATTTTTATATTTATGTACCCCTAAAGATGCCTTATATTTAAATTATTTTCTATTAAATTATTTTCTTATAATAAGCACGTGCAAAGACATGCCCGCCTTGGAGGACGAATTGATGTAACGCCTCTCAGGCCCAGGTTCTACCTGGAATTATCCATTATTTCTTAATATTATTTCTTTACGTCACAAAAAACGTTCGCAGGAGACAGATGCCGGGTCTGAAAATGTTCAGAACACAGCCTTCGAGTCTCAGCTGCATTTTGATAGTCTCGTAATCACATCCGTGTGTTCGTTATTGGTGAACGTTACCTTTTTGTCTAAATGACCTGGCTCGTACTACATGCAGGCGACCACGCGACGCTTATCATTACGAAACTACCACGTAAACACCTGCAGACAGCAGCACCACCTCAGTGACCTTTCGCTTTGTGCCTGCGCTGCCCCGTTGAACAGCAGTGATGCGGGAACTTCTTTTTCATCTATGTATGCGGGAAACAAAACTTCAAAGGACGGCTTTATTGAGCCACCTGTATATACCATTTATAACACATTTTGTGGATTTGAATATGTAAACATCGTAGCTTCCGAGAACGGGCTTTCCGGCGATTCCCATTCTTCACATTCTGGCTGTTCAGAAGTCATTTGTACCATCTGTGCTCTGTGCATTCGGGAATTTGTGCCCACTACGGTCAATAGGTTTTTTACACGCCTTGGTGTGATTGCACTTCTGAGTATTAAGGCAAAATTCTATCAAAGGAAGTTGTTAAGACATAAATTAGCCGATAGAGGTTACAAGTTTGTTAAAACGTTTGTCAACACGATTTCATGCTGGCTAAAGTTCTATATAAGTCTTAGCATATTATGTTGTTCTGTGTGGTACTAGATAATGGTTATTAATACTAACAATAATAATAATCTAATAGATAATGATGGTATAACAGTAGTATAATTAATAATATTATTTTAATACCATAATGAATACTTAAGAAAAGAAATATAAAACCTATGTATTCATTTTTGAATGGCAATTTAGATTTACAATTCAATTTTCCTGTATTTAACTTCTTCTATAGTGTTGTACATTTGTGTGTAATGTTCTATATTTTAGTACACCATTAACCTACACTTCATTAAAATATTCCAATAACACTGCATTTAGCTTACTGCTTGTGTTTTCTGTACTTTGAAACACTGGTAAATACCTCATCCTGTGATTACTTTCCGTTCACGTGGAACTCAAAGCAACAAATTTATTATCAATTGCCCCACTCATATATGTATGAGCATTTTTCTGCACCCAACTTTACTTATTTGATTACTAATAATGTCTGTATAAACAGGTTAATACTTTAGAAAATAACTACATTTGGTTCACTCAAAAAAAAGGAAATGTGATATTTTCTGTTGACATTTAGTTTACCATTTTAGTTTTATGCAGAAGGATGAATCAACTAGAAATACAACCGGAGTCCACCGACAAGTAAACAGACACGCTAACAGTTTCATGCTTCTGGTCGAGGAACGTAGTCAGATTAAAAAGTTAATCTAGACAGCATTGTTCGGGGAAACGTTCCCACACTTAACTCTCTATATTTGGAAAAAATAAATAAATAATTCGCTTCAATTAGGATGTTGTAATATCCTGGAGTAAGGCCGCCATTGAACTTTGCCTCATAAGTGAAGGGTCACACTCACTTTCAGAGGTTAAGTGTACCCGGACCTAAGATAAGCAAGCTAAGCGTGTAAAGCTAAAACCCTGTCTACTATCGGATATCCGCAGACAAGTTGTTCAATACGGAGTCATATAGCGCACTGAATCTTATATACAACCTACTCCTACAGCATAGTAAGCTTAGATCTGTTTTGAAACATGCTGAGGCAAATAAAATTGCGAGCTTCTAAAGCGTAGTGAAGAATATAAAACAAGCAGAAACGAAACATGAATGCACTGTTTAAAATAGTATAATTTATTAACATGGCTAAAAACATGGAAATTATAGAAGTATTAGTAAACCCCTTATAACTGAGAGAGTGGTGCTGCGGTAACGTGTGGACTTGTGTTCGGGACTCCCGGGATCGACTCCCGGCGGCCGCCCACTATGACCCATGGGTTTATTCGGGAGTATTCCCAGGTTTCAGACGAATGCTGGAGTAGTTTCTTTCAGTCCCGAATTTCCTGTCCCTCCGTTTCGTTCCATTTATCATTTGATTCATCCATCACCCCGTTAGATCTCTTTCAGGGTGGGAAGCGTCGGCGAAGATGTTTCGGTGCAGCGTGGCAGAGAAAAAGTAGGCTCTCTGTGGAACTTTCTCCTTCCCTCCACTTTCGGCTGGTTGCCGGGGTAAAGGACCACCCCTTCGAAGCGTGTGGGACTGGGTTACCCGGTCTACCTGTCCGTCTGTCGGGGAGTCTCAATCTGGAAACTGTAGTGATCCTGTCATTGCTATGACGTCACTCCTGGTTCCGGCCGCCCGGTGTTTCCTCTCATCTTCACCTCCCTCCCGGGGGTACCCTCTTGTGGGGCATAGATACAATATCCTCACTGGAGCGGTGCCAAATCCCCTCCGATAATCCGAAAAAAGAATCCCTTAAAGCAATATAGTTTTCATTTAACAAATCTATTTTAGGAAAAATATTCTCAAAGCTTGAAAACCAATGTGTGTGTGTGTGTATGTGTGTTTGAGCATAACTCAAAAATCGAGAAACCCATTAAACATCAAATTTTGAAATCAAGCTCGGTTTCTTCCATTGAAGCGACACGAAGGTTTTCAAGAAAATTCCCCTACCCCAAACTACCGTTTACACGGAAACATTTTTGTTAATTTTTATTTTCTCAAAAATAGCTAATGATTTAGATTAAAATTCCGTATGTTTAAGATATTTGCATGACAAACAAAATATATACCTTTACTTTTCTAATAATGGCCTGTGAAGTCCTCCTTATTCTTAAATCCTATTTTGTATACTTGCTAAACCATAAAAGATAGACAAAATCTTACTACACAAAAAATGTAGATCTCGTTAAAGCACACAATTTGTGGCAAATAAAAAAGTTTGTAACTTCGACCATTCCCGAGATATTATTTACTGAGTTGAATTTTCAAATAATTATACATGCTTTTCTCAAGTTCGCTATTTTGATTCTCGTGGTCACGCAAAGAGCATGGAATCCCAAAGCCATCACTTTGAGACACGCTCTTCAAAAATCTGACTCTCGCTTTATCTACAACAAAAGTGTAAACGTGAATTAAAGTTATCTGGATTAAAAGTAGATAGATTAATAAGCTTTTGTAAGAAAATATTATAGAAGAGTGAGTAGAGAAAGTCATGTGAATACAACTCATCAGATTTTTAGAACTGTTTCCTGAAAATGTCTAGTAAATACCAGAACGCAACAGACATAATGTTGCGAACGCATCTGAAATGTAATGCTATGTGCACATTTACGATACTTTTCTGTTCCGTTCTTGCTGCTGACATTAATAATAATAATAATAATAATAATAATAATAATAATAATAATAATAATAATAATAATAATAATAATAATAATAATAATTGGATTACATTTCGTTTAACACTACACCCTTCTTAATGGTAGTCAGGTGGGTTTCGTTTTTTGAAGTCTACTTTTTTGCACGCATACACTGTTTTTAAAATTTAACCGTTAAATTAACTAAGTTGTAGATTATTGACATCATACTTGACCTATTCACCTATATTTTATATATATATATATATATATATATATATATATATATATATATATATATATATATATATATAAATTCGCATAATGTTTCGGAAATTTTGTAGACATTGTAGGATACTACTTAGTAAGAAATTTAAAAGTTTTGTTTTTTTGTTTCTTTTCATTTCTATAGAACCCTTTAACAACTGTGGTCAATCTAGGGCTTTCATTGAAATATTTGTTTTTATTCTTTGAAATTTTAGGTTGGGTTATTGTAGTTTTTCATCTTTTTTTAATTTACTTTCATATATACATTCACTCTGACATCTACACTTCCAGACCCTATAGAGGATAGGGAATAATCCTAACTTCCCATCCCAGGCCGAATCGACCCGGGACCTCCAGGTAAGAAATAATCTCGCTGACTACTCGATCACAGAGGCAGTTATTAACAATTCTGAGCAATGAATTGTCTTTTATGTTATAAACCTGCTGAAAATGTAAAATATGTTTTGATATAAACAGTAAAGTTTATTATACCAAATAGATTTTAATATTATAACAGCATTCATCATTTTTACTTTCTCTACTACGTACAGTAAGTAGGGGAAGTGTTGTATTCCACCCAAAAATTCGATACCGATAATTCACCGGAAATATATGTTTTGAGGCCCCCTGAATCCAAAAAAGTATTTATGGAAACATGTCCGTGTGCGTGTCTGTGTGTCTGTCTGTGTCTGTGAACAGCATAACTCAGAAACGAACAGTCGGATAAACACCAAACTTGGTATTTAGGTTCAGTATCTTCCAGAGATGCGACACGAAGGTTTTCAAGAAAATCCCCCCACCCCAGATTACCCTTTACATGGAACATTTTTCGAAACTTTTAAATTTCTCAAAAATGGCTCTAACGATTTTGATTAAAATATCATATGTTTAAAGATATTTTCATGACAAATGAAACGTATTTTGAGGCAGTATTTTTAACACAAATGATTTCAGTCGAATTATATAATATATAAATTCAATAACATCCCGCCTTAAAGCAATATGTGTATATCACAATATATAAAAAGTGTATATTACAGTCATTATATATGTTCATATTATTGTATACATGTGTAATAATGTTATGTGAATGTATTACGTAATTTAATAATGTAGGAGCTGTGAGAAAAATAGGTTAAAAGTTGCTAACAATGAGGTAACAATTACGTAACCTTGAGACAATCATGAATCTGAAAGTTTAACAATACTACTGCTAATTCTTGGAGCAACAATAATGTAATTTTTGTGACAGTTTATAAATAGCCAATCAACAACCAGAAAAAAGCTTAAGCTAAATGAAAGTATTCTATTGGAGTCGTATTAGCCAATCAGAAACTGAAATATAGCAAAATTTACAAATTCAGAGTTCAGTTGCTTATAGACAGTGTTCCTAACCGGACGCGAGATATGTCCTCGAAAAATTTAATACGTATTCAGTGTGAGAGGAAAATAGTTTACGTGTTAAGAAGTGCAAGTAATTAACAAAGGAATCTTACACCTCTCTATATCAGTGAAGTTTTATTTAAATCGTGTCAAGCATTAATAAAAGGAGTGAAGTAAAATTATAACCTGTGTAAGCCTACATTCTTCAGTCGCACCACTCCCTGTTAAGACATTCATGTCTCTAAAAATAAATACTGACGCAGCCGAGGCAAACATACATATATAATATTTAAAGAAACAGTCAAATTACAAACTTAATGTTTTCAAACTTGGTTCAAAGGCCACCTGAAAGTACCTGTTTTGGGGCGAAGGCTACCGGAAACTTTTTACCATACGTGCGGTTCCAACTACTTCAAGTTCGGCTCCCCAACAGTCGAAATATAATACATCTTCAAACTGGCTTTCCATACGTAGCAGCAACAAAACTTCTTCAAATTGGCTCCCAAACCGTGGGGTAAACAATATAAACAACACCTTTCTCAATTTCTCGAATTTTCTGGGAATGTCTCCAAAACTAT
The DNA here is from genome assembly GCA_030765065.1 of Deroplatys truncata. NCBI lineage: Eukaryota > Metazoa > Arthropoda > Insecta > Mantodea > Mantidae > Deroplatys > Deroplatys truncata. The sequence goes on along the minus strand of CM060976.1, from coordinate 68,289,592 downwards.
TCTTCATTGTGAACGACTTTTGCATAACTGGTAACCCATAAAAGATAGACAAAATTTTACTACACAAAAAAATGTAGATCGCGTTAAAATACAGAATTTATGTCATATACATTTTTGTTTGTTGAGTGAATCATTTTCGAGATATTGCTTGTTATTCCCTTAAATTTTCCAATACTTATACTTTTTCTCAAATGGGAATTCGTTATTCATTTTTTGTCCTGGTAATGCAAAGAGAATGGAATACTCGGTATAGCAAGCAGCTCTTAAAATATTTGATTATCACTTAAAGCCTACCAATTCCCCTTGCATCTACAAGAAAATTAGCAATAAGATTAACTTCTGGATATCTCGAATTACATGAAGCATATGGAGAATAAGCGTTTGTAAAAATAGTTTGTACAAGAGTAGAGAAATTCATGTGAGTGTAACACATCAGATTTTTTAAACTACAACCCATAAAGCTGAAATGTTACCGCCCCCCCCCCACATTTTTACGTATTTGAGTGATAGTATGCGGAATGGAGAACTTGTTTGTCAAAATAGTTCGATGAAACGAATCAAATGAAAGTACAATAAAACATGGCATACGCTGAACACAAATTCTCATCGTTTTGTTCTCCCGTTATGCAAACAGGAGGGAATGATTGCGTCAGCAAAGAAAATAGCTGCTCATAAATATTAAGATATATTAGCTGACAACAGCTCAAAAAGTATTCTTCAAGGTTTCAAATATTCCCTAGGTTCCATTAGCGCAAACAGGTTTCGGTAGCTCTCTTGTAGGCGTTAATATACTCATCTTTAGATTTAACAACTCGAATAGATGAGTGCACTCATGTTGAGGCGATACTCCCCTCCTAATAAAACTATACTATGTTTAAAAATAATACCTATCTTTATGTGTATAGCCATAAGTACTTAAGGCTGGGAAACAAGAAATACACATCCACAATTAGTATACCATTTATACTAATATTATTTAGAGAAATTTTGTATGTGTTGGGGAGGGGGTAAACTCAGAAACTCCTCAACCAATTTCGATAATTCTTTCACAATTGAAAAGTCCTACTCTGTCTGACTAATATTTGGTTATAAAACAACTTCTAATTTCATTTCATAAATTACTGAAAGACTAAAGAGGACTTAAAACGCTTCATCAGGAATGCCAAGGAATACAAAACCGTTGTTGTACTCCGCAGGTATAAAAACAAACGCTGTCACATTGTATCCCAAGCACCTTAACTAGATGGTTACACTTACGTTAAACAGAAGATATGGCTTAAAAACCGACAATCAATTCTTTTTTTAACAGAACGGAGCGTATATTTCATTTATTTCTTTAATTTCTATTTATCAAATACTTCAGATGTGTATGTAATGAAACAGTGTCAAAACTTCTGAATAAGTTTGTTATAATTCTATAGATGTATACACTAAAGTTTGTGGATGCCAAAACCTTACAATAGCCCTCATCTAAGAAAGTCTTGCTTTGTTTCCTTTGTAATTAAGCTGCAATTAAGTTCGTTAGGGGATGTTAAATAATTGTATAAGGAGAGAATATTGCGAATATTATAAATTAGTGAACCAACATGTTTTAATTAACAACTGAGAAAATTATTTTTCTGGATGGCCATAGACTTATATGTATTTTCGAAACAGATGAACTTGGTGGCTGGGAATGGGAAATCCTCATACTTACCAGCTTCGCCTGTATTTCAAATTAATTAGCGTCTCATTCTATATTGGGCGTGAAAGACCGGAAATTTTGGAAAGAGACCTCTTTATCAGGCTTGGGCTTCTTTTACGTGCCTAAATCTACAACACGGGACCGAAAAAAGTCCATCGCACTCCGCCGAGTTTGAACCCGCGACTCGGGAACTAGAAGCTAATATGATACCCTTAGACCACGGAGGACGACGCTTCTATTTCAATGTGCATGCTAAAGGTTTCTGCATTATGTGAAAATTATATAGCTTTTATATTATTAAATAAAGTTGGAACCAAAGAGATGGTACAAAGGTTTAAAGTTTCACCCACTGTATTTATCTAACATATTACTCGGCCATTCCGACCAATGATTTTGCCACCGCCAAACAGTGCGTATAGGCTCTGAAGCATTTCCAGAACTTGGAAGATTATCGGGGGGAGGTTAAGCAAGACAGATGTTTCACCTATATTTCGCATCCTTTTGCGTGAATATTAAGCAATTTTTCATCCGTTATTACAAACAGATGAGAAATCCAGGGCTGTGCGATATTACAGGGAGTAAAGGAGAGGATTCACGATAAAACAGTCCTCTATATCATTGTACAATAGTTTCACAGACAACAGGAGAGGTAAATTAAATAAATTCTCATTCGAGTTTAAAAAGTTAACCGTACAACGTTGGGTAAGCAAGTATAAAGACAAAACACACACACAACACAAATGCTATATAATATATGAGTACACTTTTAGTTGACTATGTCACGCTAAGGATCAGAGGGAAGTGAAGGGCAAGGCGGTAGGGGAATGTACAATTGCATAACAAAACAATACTACATTCGGACCTCGGTCCTGCTAGTAAATGTAACTCAGAACCTGTGGATATTTTCTTTATCTGACTGTGCTTCCGATGCCCCGCCCACTTGTACCGCAGCTGTTTATTTCTTCCTCCCACCGCACGCACTCATATCGTGGCCGACTAGTACAAAGGCCTTTTTCAGGCTAAGAGAAATGTAAACATTGTCTCTCTCTAAGTTTCTTAAAAGTGTGTCCACCAATGTTCTCTGGCGTATGTTGTAGGTCACGGAGGGTAGGTTTGAGTTTGTGTGGTTGTTCCACCCCATAGCTATAAACTCTTAAATATGTTGAAGGCCAGAATGATGCGCTTATTTGTTGTTGTTGCTCTAAAAATAGAGCTACATATTCCGTTACTTTTATTTCCTAAAAAGGATGAAATTATAATACTGAAATCCTAGTGCAAACTGCTTGTGGCTAACAAAACCCTTATATATAACCAGTTGTCAGCATGCTGCATATAACAAGTAACCTAAATTTAAAATGGTGAAATTCACTGTGATTAGATTTAAGTGGATGAAAGAATGATTAGTATATAAGGGACGCAGCCTAAATCAAGTCACTAAAGACAGCTGGTGCCGCATATGAAGGTGGTCAAGGTTAATTTGAGTCACTAGATATGTAACCAGAGAAATTACCAGACAACCTAGTTTCTGTGAACTTTTTCCGTCCCTCGGTCTTGGGCTGGTTGTTGGGGTATAAGACCGCCCCCGCGTGGGGCGGGGACCCCGATCTGCCTGTCCGAATGCCGGGGCGTCTCAATCTGAAAATTGTAGGGACCCTGATATTGCTGTGCTGTCACTCCTGATTCCGGCTGTCCGGTGTCTCCCTTCGTCTCATCCCTCCCTCCCGGTCGCGTCACCTAGTGGGGCGTCAGTACAATATTCTTATTCCTAGGCCCTCCGCTTCACAATCCAACCCAAGATAGATTGATGAATTGTCTAATGAGGTAGAATTTGTTTTGTATTATTGAATTAGTAAGTAAGTAGTAAAAGTAGAAAGGTAAAGCTGCTCGAATTCCAATAGCTTTTAAGTTAGCTAGTTACATAATAAGTAGAAGTAGATGTAAATTATATGTCTGTACCTTAATTGTGCTAAAAATATATAGAGATAAAAGGGGGCGTTCTTTGTTCCGATATATACTGAAGGTTTTGGGACTGAAAATGTAGATTTTGTTTTATTTTATTTTTGTCCACCTTGGCAGGGTGCGCGTGTTAACGGTCAGTAGCCATACGTGAGCTGGTTTATATATTTATATATTTATTTATTTATTTATTTACTTGCAGTTAAACTTTTGTTACCGGTCCTCAAGATTATTAGCCTGCTCATCAGCAAAGCCATTCACTCACATTACATTTGGTTCTTCTAACTGGATTTTATTTCTGCAGGATTTTTCTTTGAACTTTGAATGCATGTTCCCTCTCTCTCTCTCTCTCTCTCTCTCTCTCTCTCTATCTTTTACACACACACACACACACACACACAGAGTTATACTTCTAGATACTAGGTGAATAGGTTATAGTCCTAATTAAAGAAAAAATATTCCTCTCATTCGAGAATCGAACCGACACCTATGGATTTACAAGCTATCATGCTGACCTATCGACCGCATTGTATTTACTCTTCATATTTGAAAAGAATTTATGGAAGACAGTTTGACTCGCAAGAAAAATTTATAAATACGATATATAAAGGATTAACGAAACATTAAAACCTAAGTCATGCTTCCTATAATTTAGAAAATGTCTTCCCTTCTTTTATGGTTATTTATTGCCTCTTTAACATGTACACGCCGAGTTACCTAATTTCCTACAGGTGGCCTCAAGGCTATCCGAAGGCTGTCTCATCCGTTCACAATTGCAGGAAGTTTAGGGTAATTACCTCTGGAACACCATAAAGTTCTTGCATTTTCACTTTAATCGTCTTAATGTGTTTCTTTGGGTATTTTATTCCGTAAAATGTTAATGCGCATCAAAAAATATTTATGAAGTTTAAGGTGAACGAGAGCAATATTTACTAAAGAATGTTAGAAAATTAGTAAATGAATATATTAAAGAAGTAGTTATATTAATTATAAAAGAATATTAAGGTCAAAAAGATAATTGACATGATTAAATAATAAACTTATTTCAATAATAATAGTCTAATGTTTAATATCGGAATTTGATAACCTTTAAACAAAAAACAAGTTGAGGGCAGAAACAATAGCAATAAAAAATTAGCTAAATAAGCTTGGGAGGAGAAATAAAATGAATGAAGAGCTTAGTTAAATAAGCACTAATAAATAATTAAACAACAGAAATTAAAATGTGAGGATTTAGACACTATCAACTAAATTTGAAGTAAAATATTAAATACATTTATAGAGGAATTTTCGTTACCAATAGCTACAAGTTTCAATTAGGTTAAAATTAAAGGTGCCAACTGACTAACTTTGGAAGAGCTGCTGCCCTCCAATAATAATAGTAGTAGTGGGAAAAGTTATTTGAATTATTTTAATTTACATACTTCTTTATTTTATTTTAGCTATTAAGGCTAAGGACACATCTGTGTAGTTATGAATGGAAACAAAAGATGCAATAAGCATTACTTAAAAAACAAAGTTGAATGTCTCGGTTTAGGCAACCAGATGCCAGGATGATATATTACGGATTTATTTTGATTTATTTTATTTTGCAACAAAGTTAGTTTCTGGAGGAAGCAGAAACTGTCTGTTGTACGTAAAATCAATAAAGCATCTGCTTCTTCTGAAGTCACTTAGGTTTTCATTTAGTATTTTAATGATGTTGCAGCCTATGTTTAATGGGGTTATAAGTAGACCGATCATTTAGATACAAATACATGTCTGGAGTGTTTAGAAACAAGTATAATAAAATACAGATTTTATTTTGTGCCTTTGGAGTTATGGACGTATGTATTGTACGTACAACTATCGTTGCGACCTCACCCGGAGAACGTACTGAATAGCCACCAGAAACGCACTTATTCACTCGCGAGCACGCTTGCTTGTATAGCCGTTGGAATTTTCCACACAGTTCTAGAATGTTCGGTAGACGGGACAAAGAAGGTTCCAGAACAATCTCGTTCTATCTCGATAGTGCATCTAGTACTTACGGCCAGTCGATCTATGGTCTGTGCCTTTTATTGATAAGGGAGTCCTATAGACGCTGTGTCTCAATATTCACTCAATTTTGTATATAGCTACGTATTTGGCCATTATTTCAATTAACAGAGTTCTTGAAGTGAGAAAGAAGTTTTGAAAATAACAAATGTGTTCATGGTCTGTGTCGTGTGGAATATCTTACACTTTTAACAACACAATATGTTTGTGTCAAACTTCATATTCTGGTCTCTTCCTCATGATCCGTGAAGATGGTCTTTAAAATGGTTTCTGAGAAACAGTGTTATTAGCTTGTAAGACAGATGGTACACACGTTAGTGATTACCTCTGGATCAATAAGCTTTTATTTTCTCTGCTGTTTAGCCAATAGTAAGTAGAGAAAGTGTTTTATTTCAATGGAAATATATGTTTCGAGGCCCCTGAATAAAAACACGTTTTTAAGAGACAGAGAGAGAGAGAGAGAGAGAGAGAGAGAGAGAGAACGGCACAACTCAAAAACGAAATCTGGGAGAAACACCAGTGTTCCTTAGATCTACAGTCGCTTCTCTCCGATAGTTTGGTGTATAATCCTATTTTTAATAAAAATTGCATTGCATCCTTTCACTGATGATTGCCTTCAGTTGTAGAAGGACTCTCTTGAATAAAATGTTTTGTTATTTTATCAATTCAAAAAGTTGCACCATTCATACTAATTTCTTACCAATAGATTTCATTCAATTTATGATTTCTTCTGCGTTTATTGGTGCAACTGTATTCTTATGGCTAAGACCAGGCGATTAGTCCAAAACTAAATTGATATAATTCGATTTCTCCAGAGAATTCAAGTCTCAGGAGAGGTCAGAGAAGTATACGTAAGGTGGCACGAGACTTCATTGTGTGCTAACCAATGCAACAATGACAAACCGCACAACTGAGGGCATCTAAAATAAGAAATAAACCTACTGATACAACATGGATTGAAAATCTCCAGGTAAAATTTAGCTTCTTGCAATAAAAATATAGTCTGTATTTAAATATATACCAAGCCCTACATTATAGTACTAATACTATCAAAAACATGCATATAGAGATAGTATTTCTTCCTGAAAAAATTTTTCACATCCCAACTGTTCATAAGGTTAGGGAAATAATATAAGCACTATGTACTGCAAATGTAACCCCGGATGAGAAGGTATGGCATTTACTTGACATTTTGGTATCCGAGTGTTTCAGAGTGTTTAGAGAAATTTTAAACTTAGTTACTACGGTGATTTGCAGGTATATATGAACACTAAAATCACACTTAGGGAAAATCTCTCAAAATGCTTTGTTCATTGTTAATCTGCGGACAATTTATTTTTTATTTTTTCTGATCCTTCAGGTCTTGCTCATAGCTTTCGAATAACTTCAAACTTGGTGATTCCCAAGCGTCTCGTCACTGCTGAAAATAACCTCCTAGTCAGTAAGGGCCATGCATTACAGTACAGCAGTATCCTCTGGCTATATGTAGCAATGTTCAAATGAAGGTCTTGAAGAATATAGAGAATTGATCTTTCAATAATCCTCCCCACGAATGTGCACTAAACAATGGAAGGTCAGGCGGATACGCCTTTGGGAACCGAACATCTCTAGGAATAGGCGTCTGCTGCACGGGGAAGTCCCATCCTTGCTAGCTCATATCAAGATTATTTGGTCACAAAATGTCAAACCTAAGAGATGTTCAATAACTTGCCGTTAAATGAAAATGTTGCGACTAGGAACAATAAAAAGCCATCAATGAAAATTCTTTGAGCCAATATAATAGACATTTCTACATGACAACTGAGGCTCATAGCTGCGTCTCAGTATCTTAAAGTGTAGCAAAAGTATCAGCTCTCCGTTTTAGATAGTTTCTGATAAAAGGGTACCCAAAACTAGTTTTGTCATTTTTCCGAATATATTTTAGAAGTTAAGTGCTTTATTCCAGGCTAACAAACATACCTATGAACGTCAAATGCACAAGAGATGTAACTGCAAGTATACTCATACATTACTAGTTTTTCAATGAAGTATCACGTGAACTCAGAAATATATGTTAGGATCATTGCATGCTCTCACTTAAGCCACTTACTTTCCATTCTCCGAAAGAAGAATTAACGGCCGTCACCTACGAAATTGCGAGCTTCAAGGTGTTCACTTTAGACGGAGTATAGCTGCAAATTGTGCTTCAAAGGAACGTAAATGACTGTTGAAATTTGTGCTTTTGAGCGAAACGCCCTTTTCAGAAGAGTAACCTTATTGACGGTTGCAGGCCCAACAAATTAATGGGTTAGCGAAATGGACTAACGTCATTCCCTCATAAGCAACTGCAATGCAATTTTACGTTTCATCACGGAAATAATCCTAGTTAAATATTCCTCGGGTTCAAATAGCAAGCTTTGGGTCTAAGTATCGTTTCTTTTGAAGGCAGAGGAGTGCTATGATTCTAGTTGTTTTAAATTCCATAGTTTATCACAAATTTCTACAGTACTTACGACATAGTGAATGTCTTCCTTCTAAGTTCTGTGATTCAATAGCCATGTTCTAATGCCCCAGGTGGAGCACGATCGTTCAAGCTAGGACATGGCTTAACCTGTAATCATAAAAAGTGTATTCAATATTTCAAAAAGTTAAATAGGTTTTTGTTTAGCTATTTGAGTAAAAGGCTATTTAAAGATCGCATGTACTATAATGAATCTGATTATAAATCAACTAAATGGAAGTGAAGCGCAAGAAAGGACTAAAAGAACAGAATGGTTCTTGGCCTAAGAACGGTTTTGAACCTAGAAAGGGAAAACTGAACGTAGATTTGCAATAAACATTCTCTAAATTACAGAATATTGAGCACAACTTTAAATGGCAGACCATTTTTTACTTGCTCTACTACGTATAGTAAGTAGGGGAAGTATTGCATTCCACCCAAAAATTCGATACCGAGATTTCACCGGAAATACATGTTTTGAGACCTCCTGAATCCAAAAAAAAAGCATTTTTGGAAACATGTCCGTGTGTGTGTGTGTGTGTGTCTGTGTGTCTGTGTGTGTGTGTGTGTCTGTGAACAGCATAACTCAAAAACGAACAGTCGGATAAACACCAAACTTGGTGTTTAGGTTCAGTATCTTCCAGAGATGCGACACGAAGGTTTTCAAGAAAATCCCCCCACCCCAGACTACCATTTACATGGAAACTTTTTCGAAAATTTTAATTTTCTCAAAAATGGCTCTAACGATTTTTATTAAAATATCATATGTTTAAGATATTGTCATGAGAAATGAAATGTATATCTCGAATTTTCTGGGAATGTCTCCAAAAGTATTCTTCATTGTGAACAACTTTTGCATAACTGGTAAACCATAAGAGATAAACAAAATTTTACTACACAAAAAATGTAGATCGCGTTAAAATACACAACTTATGTCATATACATTTCTTTTGTTGAGTGAACCGTTTTCGAAATATTGCTTGTTTTTTCTTTAAATTTTCCAATACTTATACTTTTTCTCAAATTCGTTATTCATTTTTTATGTCCTGGACATGCAAAGAGAATGGAATGCGCCACATAGCAACCAGCGTTAAAATATTTGACTATCGCTTAAAAGCTACCATATTTCCCTTGCATCTACAAGAAAATTACCAATAAGATTGACATCTCGATATCTCGATTAATATGAAGCATATGGAGAATAGGCGTTTGTAAAGATAGATTGTACAAGAGTAGAGAAAGTCATGTGAGTGTAACACATCAGATTTTTAATCTTACGAATTCTATATGGTAATGGAGTAATGACGAGCTTCAGAAATTTGGGATGTAACATGAGGTGTCCTCAAAAAATCAAACATAAGGCATCAAGAAGAAAGGAAGTTTTTCACATAGAAATAAATTATTGTGGAACTATATAATATTGAAGAGGAAAATAAATTGATTGGAATGCTGGATTAAAAGAAACGGTTTGCTTGGAAGGAATAGTTGGTAAGGAAAAATGCGAGACAGAAGAATATTTATATGATGGAGAATGTTGTTATGAGTTGAAGAGGACAGCTGATTCAAAAGGCTTTGCAGTTAAGGATCTGCCCTTTAGCCAAAACCATAATTTATTGATTGTTTACTAAAATGTCATCCAAAAGTCGAATAAAGTGACGGTTTTATTCTGATTAATACTAGACGCCGCAGCTGGTGGAGCTTTACTAAAGTGTGAAACGTATGATCATGAAGAGAAGGAAAAGGAGAATGTAATAGCCAACAAACCTGGTGGCTGAAATATTCACCGAGTTATTGCTTTTTAATCAAATTCAAATGCACACCTCTGATAATGAGCGTTACTCTATAATTATTGAATGAATTAATGAATAAATAAATGCAATGATAAATGTCAATGTCGTAACTCTTCTTTCACGCCCCGAAAGAATGCAAGGACTCCTAGAAGCGGAATTGGAAGTAACATTTGGGGCAGCAGTTGTTGCGCTCTTTTTCCTGCAATCTGAAGAGAAAGGGTGGAGCAGCAAGAGGCGGCAAACGACAAGAAGAAAGTACACCCAAGAGATTGAGTAGTCAAATAAATCATAACCGTGGGAAGGCTTTAGTAAGAAGACCTTCAGGGCTCAAGGTTTTACCGCTGACACGAGGAAGAAAAACTCTGAAAGGAGACGTACAAATGTAATCGCTTCACAACACAAGGAGTGTGCGTCATATCCCAATTTTATGCAACCAGCCAGCCAGAATACCACAAACCATTTTGCGTACGCCATATGTGTTAGTTAAGAAATCACATTGTGTTTTAAATGTTTTCGTAATCATTTGACTTTATTTCAGTCTGCAATTTCATTATACAAAGCGACATATATAGAATATCTTTTTTATCACCATCATCATTATCAGGGTTTAGGTTATGCAGTCTGTTCCAGCGAAGTCATAAGTGGATTACATCTGCTACGGGATCGGCCAAAATCTCATTTTCCTCTTGGGTTACATAGGAAAGTGTTAACTCTGAAAGTTATTGTTTCGATGCTCATTTTGATTAAATGTTCTGTCCATTTCTTGTTATACATTTTAATTTTACTTCAATCTTATATATACAGGATGTTTCGAAAATAGAGGACATCATTTCAAGTATGCATATGTATACAATAAAAAAGTCCATTATAACATGTGTCCGGAAATGCTTGGTTTCTGAGTTATGGCCTTCAAAACAGTTATATTCACCGAAACGCATTTCTTACCGCAGGTAGTTTTCTTTACAGAAGATGTTCAAAGTGTTCACTTCCTGCTTGAATACGAGCCTCAAATCGACGTCTAATGGACATGCGAACAGGAACCTAAATTCCAGTTGTATTGCGTATTTCTTCATAGCCTGCCACAATTTGATTCTGAAAGGATTCCATGTCTGGTACCGGAGACGAATACACCAACTTTAAATGGTCCCACAAGTAGAAATCGTCAGGGTTCAAATCAGGTGAGGTGGTGGTCAAGCAATTGAGCCACCTCTTCCTATTCATCGATCAGCAAACCTTCCATTCAAATACCAGCGAGCGGTACTACTGAAGTGTGCAGGAACGCCATCATGCAGGAAGTGAGCTTGTTGACGAATACTCAGTGGAGTGTCTTCATGCACATGAAATGTGGTGTTATCCAGCAAGTTTGTGTACGCCTGCCCCGTAAGTCTATTTACAAGTACATGGAATCTAACTAACCGATCACCAATGATACCGGCTCACATATTGAGAGTGAACCGCACTTGATGAGAGATGGAACAATTGCATGTGGGTTTTCATATACCCATACGTGCTGATTGTGGAAATTTGTAATGCCATCTTGTGCGAACTGTGTTTATCTGTAAATAATGCTAAGGCTGGAAAGTTCGGATTTGTAGCACACTGCTGCACAAACCACTGGCAGAACATCAATCGAGCAGGGCAATCTGCAGTTGACAGGGCCTATACACGTTGCAAGTGATAAGGACATACTATTGCTCTCGCAACAGAACATTCACTTGCAACGCTAACTTTCGTGTACTTATAGGAGTCTGCACAGACTCCAGAATGTCTTCCTCTACATCTGGAGTTGTAGATCTTGGTCGTCCCTTCCCCAAACCAGGAGATGTAAACTTCCCATGAGCGCACAGACATCGATGGAGACATTCAAATGTCTTCCGATCTGGACATCTTCGCTGTGGGTACCTCTGGTACAAACGACGAGCCAGTCCGCCTTACCGTACATGAAGTGCATTTCTGCAGTTGCTGAGTGAGTACATGTCACTCAGTCGAACGCCAAACACAACACTCAATGTACTGGAATGAACTGTCAGAATGTCCGTTAATATTTGTCACAGCAACTACCTGCGGGAAGAAAAACGTTCCGGTGGCTATCACTGTTTTGAAGGCCATAACTAAGAAATTAAGCATTTCCAGACACATGTTGTAATAAACTTCTTTTATTGTCTACATATGGGAAATACATACCTGGATTTATGCCCTCTATTTTTGAAACATCCTATATATAATTCTTCTCTAGTAGTTTCATTTCTTATCTTATCTGTTCTCTTACGTCCCTTTACATTACAAAGGAATAGCATTTCTTTGCTTGTATTTTGCTTTTATCCTTCGATTTAATTATCCCATTTTCGCTTCCATGCACCGAAGAGACTCACTATTTTATAGATTTTCAATTTTGTATCTTTCCTTGTTTCCGACCTAAAGTTCTTTTTATGGTTCCACATACAGCCTGGAATTTAGTTAATTTATTTTCTATATCCTTATTCTCCCGATAAGTTAATTTACATCCTAAATATTGAAAATTGATACTTGTTCTACTATTTTATGATTTAATAGATTTTAGATCTAATTACATATTTGCCTATAAACTTGTCTCGAACTTATGTACTGAATTTTTGCAGTTGTATCAGTTGGTTATTATTTGGAGATCTTTTTACGGATTCTGTAAATCGTAATCTACATCGGTAGATCCTTCAACTGCTTTGTAAAGCGACTGCCTTGATCTAGATTCTTCTTAAAGTAATTATACACAATGTATATCACTTCCCGGTCTGAGAATGCAGAACTATTACTTTTAGCTACAGACATTGTAACACAATAATTATGCACGCGTTTGTACTACAATCCCTCGGAACGCATGGTGATATCAACTTAGCTCACTTTGTGTATACGTGCCTGCTACAATGTTAGTGCTGACCCAACACCGCTCTCAGAAGATAATAGACTTGTCCAGCTACTGCCCATACAGATAACTTGTAACTCATGACGATGACTATTGTGATTATATAACTGCCCACTTGTTCTATAACTGTTTACTTCCTCTGCCCACCGAACGCAATCATATCGTCGCTACCTAGTGCCTTTTCTTACAAATCTTAGCTATTCTGTTTACGTAAGCATTTTATCAGAATACTAACATTATTCGTTATACTTTTTGTAATTTTCACACGATTAATAATTCCCTCATTAGTATTAGTAGTTATTTGAATTTATACAGAAGATTTTTAAAACCTTTTACTGTTTTTGGTCCAAGATAAAGAGTAGGTGGTTTTGTTTTGAATCACGATTTCGTGCTTAGTAGTACAAAATATTAGCTCTGGCCTAGTAGCTCAGTCGGTAGAGTACCTGTCTGGTATGCGCGAGGTCCCGGTTCGATTCCTGGCGTGGGTTGGGAATTTTTCTCTAGCCAAGATTATTCCCTATCCTCCACAGAAATTGGAAGGGTGTGTGTTTGTGATCTATTAATAAATCCCAAGTTTACCAGAAATCCAAAGACAAGCCGATACGAGTTAACACCATGTTCCAAAGAAAAGGCTGCCGATAAGATCATTGTAGATATATACGGGGTATAAATGTAACTGTGTGTGTGTGTGGGGGGGGGGGCAACAAGTCTAAGCGTAAACGAAAGAAGGATTGTGCAAGAGAATGTATTCACAATTAAACGTATATATGGATTATTTAGGAAACTTTGGACCATCTAGAAAGAAAACCCTTTAAAGTATGTAAAACTATCTCATATGTTTGAGTGAAGATGAGTAAGTGAACCTTCACGTGTACGTTTAAAATACATAGGACGGATTTTTGTGTTTTAAATACAAATTATCAAAAGGAATAACAGTAGAATGTTTCGCCTTTTCGAAAAGTTCACTAGCGCGTATTGTGCTTGTTAAGACTGTTGACTAAATGAAATGTTTAATAAACAATATTAATAAATTGAAAGTAACATGGGTAACTTACATAGCAGTATTTCATTGAATATGTTACACTCCAATGACATACCTTAGGACTCCCTGCTATATTCTTTAAAAAAGTTTACTTCTTTTCATTAACCTACAAATCAAACAACTGGTATTCAGCTACGCCATTTCCAAACAATTGAAAATCAGGTGCAACACTCTCTTTCGTCAAGATTTCAATGATAGGTAGACCATGATTCGTTCAAACTGACAGGGACTGTGAATTGGATAGACCAATATTGAATGCCAGGCCCATTACGCAAATGGTCTCTGAAATGGTATGTTTAGAAAGATATATGACCGTTACACATAAAATATTTTATTATTAAAGTAATCCTGACATTTCATTATTTATTTCAGAATAATTTTATTAATGTATTAGTTTTATTCTTTATATCAACCAGTAACACAAATTCTGTGAGTGATCAAAAAATCTTTTTGAGCAAGAAGTACAGTCGTAGATTTGATTGATGCAAAGTGAAGACAAAGTTCGAAAATAGAGAAAGACATTAATTATCTGCCCCTTATATTCTACATCCTTTCTACCATAGGCACTCATCGTATTATAGAAACAGAGAATGTGAACAGTATTGGGGTGAGAAGTATAGGAAACATTTCTCGATCAGAGGTCAACGTAAAATTTTACTCGGAGTTAAAATTAGAAAACCAATGAGCTTACAGAAAAGCTGTGCTCAACTGCAGGGAGAATATCAGGGATCAATAAAGGCGCGCCCCAAAAGGCAAGGGTATTTTTTAATACTGTACAGAAATTATAACGTGGCTTGTAATATTTTCTGCAGTTTTGAAGAATGTGACCTTATACGAGAAGAAGGGTAGAAGATTATCTGTTGCCAATCTGAGATAGCAACAGGTGAATGGTGTTGAATTATGGCTAAAGTTTCTTCATTTTATGAGATGAACGTTATTTCAAAAGATAATTTATAATTTAGGGGTTTGTGCTTGCTTACTTACAACCGAGCGAGGTGGCACCGCGGTAATGGGTGCGTGTTCAAACCTACAGGACCGACCAACTGACCGAAGGGTTTTTCTCGCGGCTTTCCTCGATCGTTAGACGAATGCTGGGTGGATAACTTGATCCGGAGATTTTCCTCTCATCCCTTTCATCACAACATTTCATTTCCTTCTTGATCACCATACCAGGCCCATCACCCACCCTGGATATGCTATGATCCAGAGTTTGCTTGCTCCTCGACAGGCAACTGATCCAAGTAATTGGCTTGTAAAGCTAATAAGTCCTTAGAGGTGTAAGTCACCCAAAGAGGATGGTAATACAAAAACGAAGAAGTGCTTACCTATAACTTCAATAATAGTAGAAATTTAAGTGTCATAATTAGGGTGAAAAGGAAACCATTATCGTATACCAGGAAATGAGCTGCTGGTCTAAGTATTTAAGAATAGGTATACATACTTTTATGCGATGCTACCATTATAATTAGGATGTTACTGTATTCAATATCGCGCAAAATTGGCTCATTATGGCACGCGTGACAATAATAACAATGACGTATTTTTATAGCATTGCCGTAATACCGGTATTCCAAGTTGTTTTGGCTTACAGAGAGAACAATAAACCATTTACCATATTATTTTCTCTTAGCAATGAAGATGCAAAAATCTCTTTACATTATATAGAATACTTAAGATCTGAATGTATAATTACTTACCATACTATGTTGATTATATGCTACATCACAGTCCGTAACACCTGCTCACTTCTCTCCCAAGAAGGGAATGCATGCAAGTGGCCAGGTAATAACAAATGAAATGCAGAGAGAAAAGTTAACGTCTCATAGCATATTATGACGCTCTTACTTATGTCAGCTTTGGATGTCCAATCATTTCATGATTTACTTTCTACAGTTATAATACTAAGTTTGCACAAAACGTAGGATCCAACTTGTAGATAATCTTAATATGACACATGATATCGCACCTACGACAGTGAGTGCCATAATAATCAAAATTATCTACTTGTTGCATAAATTACAATATCACAAATCCTACGACAGTAGCGATAACACTATATGTATATATAAATGAAGCTGAAAGACCGTTTCAGTTAATTTTTCTTTTCGCTTACCCCACTTGTTAACTAATTTAAAAGAACTATTATATTCTATATTGAAGTTTTACCGGAAATACTGGTTTAATGTGAATTTAAAAAAAGCAGCAGCATTTTGGGTCCGTTTGTGTGTACGACAACTGAAGACTGAATACTCAGATAAAATAAATAACAAAACAAACGATTAAGTCAAACACTTGTTAAGGATAAGGTGTGACGATCTTCAAGGAATACCCCTATCCCAAACTACCCATTATTTGGCAAAAATTGCTGCTTTTGTTCTAGAATGTCTGTAATACTTTTGTTGTAGGCATCAGCTCTAACCTTATTTGAAGAGCCTGTTAAATCCTATTTATTGTCATTGAAATTTGTATTATTAGGAAACAATTGTGGATGGACAAAATTACTATAAGAATAATGTGGGTATTTTATAATATATAATTAATTGTGGAGCAACCATCTGGAATATTTCGTCTTGTTTCTTTAAATGTTCCCATATTTTAAACAATCAATTTGGTAAATTAAGTGATAGTTTAGTTTTACGATATAATGGACATGATAATAACGCTGTATCTGTGGAGGTCTTATCGAGTGTTGAGTATCAAGGATTTTCTTATGGAACGTATTAATGAAGAAGAAATGGTTATTCTGGTAGTTAGGAGTCTTTTTATGAACGTTTAATGATACAAACTTTGAATCAACATTGCAGTAGTAAATGTCAGCACCAGTCAAGACAAATATTCAGCAGGGTTTTCCTTCAGTCTCAGCACATGCATAGCAACGATCGATTGTTATATCCGCTCACTGATGCATGGAGTGGTCCCGATTTTATCTAGGTAATTTTAATAAGAAATCTAGTGTAAAGTTATGTCAGAGAAAGAAAAATAACATGAAAGTTCTTAATCGTCAAAAAAAGCATTTCCAGATATAGGTTCCTTTATTAAAACCGTTCGTACTGATTCCTTTTATAAACCATGTAAGTTTAAAGCATAGCCACAGATACATCCTATATTATATATATATATATATATTTATATATATATATATACCGGGTTATAAGTTTGTTAGCAAAGCGTAGACGATTGCATGAGCTTTATGAGGGACGCGGATGGAAATGAGAGGAAGCGCATACGGCGTCTGCCGCAATTATAAACAATTGTGTGAATATCTACTGGTAGCTTAAGTATGCCTCTTTACAATACTACATTTGCAGTAAAATAACTGAGTCGAAATGATATTAAAAGCCTTCACTTACATCATGATGGTAAAAGATGGCCGATCGTTTCGAGGCTTCAAGGCCCCATCATCGGCAGGAGACAACTAAATCTTGCTCCAAAATCACAAAATGTAACTGTCATAGGAATAAAATCCACGAACGTCCCTAGGCTTGCTTGCCTCATGTTTATCAATGTTGAAATAGGACAATATTATTATTATACATTTTGTGATTTTGGAGCAAGATTTAGTCGTCCCCTGCCGATGATGGGGCCTTGAAACCTCGAAACGATCGTCCATCTTTTACCATCATGATGTAAGTGAAGGCTTTTAATAGCATTTCGACTCATTTATTTTATCAATTGACTCTTCACTGTTAATATTGTCCTACTTCAACATTGATAACTACATTTACGAGTTCGCCTCTTGTTCTAAATGCTACTCACAACAATAAACGCTATATTTGAATCGTTTTAAATGCATCAGCCCGATTAATGCACAGCAACACAATGCGTTATGTGATCGTTGTGCTACAAGGCTGCTGCGTTGGCGGTGTTTCAGCAGTGTCCTAAACGCAGTTTCAAAGTTTCGCCGCGGTAAAGTATATGCGACAAGTATACATATAATATCCGTGCGTTTTAAACGAAACCGTCTAAAGTCGCTATTAGCCGTGTGTAACTAGTTGTACAACTAGTTGATTAACTGCTTGACGATGTATTGGGACATTGAATTAAGTTGGAATCATTAGCCATGAGTGATCGGTTGAGCAACTGGAAAAAGCTGTACAACTAGTTGCGAACTGTGTCGTCAGAGCCTTGCAACTAGTTATGTGTCAGTTGGGACGGGGGACATTGTGGTATATGCAGCCTAGTCAGACGCGACCAGTGGACTAGTTGTACAACTGACTGGACGCGCAAGCGTCCCGCAGGTTTAGCAATACAAAACAAACAAAACCAGTCTCATTTTTATGTGAGTCGTGACGCAGTGACGAGCCATTTTGTTCTTATTATACTTTTGTAGTATATATCGGGGTAGTGACGACGATTGCCGATATTGAAGGGACTGCAAATAATGAGGACCATTTTAAACTGAAATGTGATTTTTTGGTTAAATTCAAATATTATGTTTTAAGCGTAATTATGTAAGGAATATTGCGGACATTACGGAAACCATATTTATTGAAAAGAAGGAGTAAGCTACGAGAACAGGAAAGAAAAAGCTACTGCAAAGAAACAAGAAGAGCTGTTGAAGAATTTGGTAACCTACTAAGTTATCTGACTTTTAGAAGCCGCTCGTAGGTTCAACAGTTTGAAGCAGTCGATGGTCGGAAATTCTGTGGCAGTATGCTTTACCTGCTTCTGATGTCGTTATCTCGTATCTCGTTCTTTTGTCTCGTGCGCCAGCTATGAGTACTTTCTCAGGGTATGCATGAATATATTGTGAAGGGACAACATCAGTTGAATGACAAATGTAATGTGATCTAATACTTGGGCTTTTTAAGCGAGTTTAAAGATAATGAAATATACCAATTGAATGATTATATCTGCTAACTTCTGCAGTATCAATTTGACGTTTTGAAATGACTATTCACTCAGTAGATCAACTAGTATCGTAACTCGCCATGAATCGACAAAATTTTGCTCGGTAAGATCCCTGGCGATGGCCGCAAAATCTTACTCACACAAGCGCGGTAACTAAGCGCTTAAAATATCACACGAGCAGTAAGTATGGGTGACAGTACCAGAGTAACCCTGCTTTAAACTGCACAAACATTTATTAATCATAGCTTCGCCTACGTTATTACTCCCCACCAATGTTATTTCATATCCGGGTCAGTACTTAAAATCCTACGTGTGCCTCTGTTACCTTGTTACTAGGGAGACTAGCTAAAATCTCAGAAATACCTTTCAGTTTTCTTTTTTACTTTCTCTACTACGTACAGTAAGTAGGGGAAGTATTGCATTCCACTAAAAAATTCGATACCGAGATTTCACCGGAAATACATGTTTTGAGGCCTCCTGAATCCAAAGAAAGTATTTTTGGAAACATGTCCGTGTGTGTGTCTGTCTGTGAACGGCATAACTCAGAAACGAACAGTCGAATAAACACCAAACTTGGTATTTAGGTTCAGTATCTTCCAGAGATGCGACACGAAGGTTTTCAAGAAAATCCCCCCACCCCAGATTACCCTTTACATGGAACATTTTTCGAAAAGTTTAATTTTCTCAGAAATGGATCTAACGATTTTGATTAAAATATCATATATTTAAGATACTTCCATGACAAATAAAATGTATATCTCGAATTTTCTGGGAATGTCTCCAAAAGTAATCTTCATTGTGAACAACTGGTAAACCATAAGAGATAGACAACATTTTACTACACAAAAAATGTACATCCGTTAAAATACACAATTTATGTCATATACATTTTTTTGTTGAGTGAACTATTTTCGAGATATTGCTTGTTATTCCCTTAAATTTTCCAATACTTATACTTTTTCTCAAATGGGAATTCGTTATTCATTTTTGTGTCCTGGTAATGTAAAGAGAATGGAATACTCGATATAGCAACCAGCTCTTAAAATATTTGACTATCTCTTAAAGCCTACCAAATCCCCTTACATCTACAAGAAAATTAGCAATAAGATTAACATCTGAATATCTCGATTAACATGAAGCATTTGGAGAATAAGCGTTGTAAAAATAGTTTGTACAAGAGTAGGGAAAGTCATGTGAGTGTAATACATCAGATTTTTCTGAATTGGCCTACGTGCCTGTTCAAACATGCGTTGAACCTCAACTTAACTGCCTTTCGGGAATTTTTAACGCTACTGCTTTCTGTATTTGGCTGTCGCTAAACACTTTCTTAACATTACTTCCTAATTTCCTTCTTCTTTCCGGAACTATATTTCAACTCAAGCTTATTACATTATATAATGATTTAATATATGGAAATTATTTATTGCATTTATTTCTGTATCTTACTAGTATTCTTTTATTTAATTATTTATATATTCCCGTCAATAATTACGATATCAAATTTGTCACAACTAGAGGAAACGAAGATAAATACAGAATATGAAGTTAAAAAAGGGGTTCTGCATTGTTAGAATAAATTTTAAGCCTGCTGTCCCAAAGTGTGTAGTATGGTGCTTTACTTAGCCTAGGCATTAACAAGGGGTGTTTTTGAAACCAGTCCTACTCCACGCCTTCTCTTTTTAATTAAGACAAGAAGGCGATCCACGCTACTCAACGCCATATTTGACACTGATACAGCGTGCAAACGATTCAGAAATAATGCAGCTGATCAACTAATTGCAGCGCTCAAGAACGTTATACGACAGTTAATCAACTTGTTGTATACGTCTAATGGAACGCTCAGTCCCCTAAGTCCCAAACTAGCTAGCCCCGCGGTAACGTGAAAGAATTCCGTCGATCGCGCAGTCTGACCTTCGTTTTTTCGTGGTCTTCCCCGGGTGGTAGACGAATGGTATGTTGGTTTCTCATCTGTAATGATTTTCTTCCTTATTTTTCTTACCATTCCGTTCCCTTCTCATGTTTCAGGAGCGCTTAAATGTTTCGAGGCGTGGGGCGTTGCCGGACACTTGCTCCTTCTCTACGGACACTGCGTGTCAACATTAAAACTGGCAAGAGCCAGTTCAATTTATGGGTGACTGCATTTGCTGAAGTTTTAATTGAACATTTATTTACATGACTGTAAAAACGCACTCATCAAGAAAGTTCTGAAAACCCATTGATTTGTGCTTTTTGGGGAAATTTTGAAGGAAGCGTAATTTCCGATTAGCAGCCTCATCACGAATTAGGCAATTTAGCAATCAGCTTAGCCTCAGAGCATGTTCTCGTCATTAATTTCGACTAGCTGTTTAAAATGCTGAGCCCTGCTTCATTCAACTTGGCACACGGAAACGTCCTCACCTCAGCTGCAACATCACACAAATTTACTTGTAAATTCCACACACTAGATCTACTTAAGGTCATATAACCTGTGCATACATGCATAACCATCACCTGCTAAATGAAAACAAAAGGAACTGCCTCTTTTGTTCGTGCATACGTAAATACTAGGTCAATGTTGGACCAGAGCGGGAGAAGAAGGTCTTCTTTGATGTGTGCCGTTGGTTGGTTGTCTGAATTTCACTTTCAGCTCAAGGTATCAGCGCAACCTCTGCCAATCCTGCGGCTGTTTGACTTGTCATATCTCACGAGAGTTTGTTCGAGACGTTAGTATGCTTTTAACCCATCACAAGTGCACAACTTCTCTGTGACGTGATTTCAAGGAGAGAAACTGTCCAACGTTCAAACAACACATGCTTATGGCAACTTAGTCGTGTGTTACATGAACAACATTTTTTCTTAAAAGGATATTCATTTGTTTGCAGGTAATGTTCTACAGTGTATTAAACGTGTTATTGCATGCATCCGAGAATACGCCCAAAATATGACAGGCATTTACATCAAAATATCATTAATGATCTCTTCAGCAACAAGGCGCTTTCTTGACAATAATCACATAGGGGAATAGTTAATTGCTTATGAATGCTTGTCAGGTAAAGCTATAAGAGATTTTGACATTATCGAATAAACTGGCGATTTAACTCAAAACTGGAACGATGCATACTATGGCTCTTTCATGAATAAATAAATGTATTTAAATAATGCAGCTATTATTATAAAATGTAATCAATAAAAGCAATTTCTACTCGTATTCTGTTTAAAAACACATCACCACATCGGGATCTATTGCACCTTTAGTACCAACTGCTGAATTATGAAATAATGCCCTACCTCAAAAGCAAAAGAAGTGCTACACTAAGAGTTAAACAACAAACATTCTGAAAAGAAAACATGTAATTTTAAAACAGATTGGTATACGACACTTGACAAAATCATATTTTCCTTCAGCAGGTTTTGGCTGTTACAGCCTGTGTGAACGACAAATTCTTGTTCCATTCACCTTAACTTTGATCTTCCAATCATCTTCTTCCTTATGGCCGTCATCACAAGGTTGCTTTAGATATTCTGGTCTCTGCCATTCTATTTTCCGGATGTTGCTTTCCTGTACCTTGCTATTGCGATACGTAGATCTTCATATTCTCTTACTTCGTTAGTTTGTTTTCCATTCCTTTCCTGCATATTCTACCTGGTCTAAGAAATCTCACTTTTTCTGACTGTAGTTGGGTAGTCACTGTCCAGTTTCTACACTATGAGTTATTACAGTTGTAATACCTTATAGTGTTGTCATTGTTTTAACTTATTTATTAATTCTGGTTTTCTAAGAGTTACTGTTATGTAATTCAATTTTATTGTGCTATTACTGATATATTTTTCTTTATTGGTTATTTTGCACCAAAGAAGTTCAATTGTATACCTGTTTACTCTCAGTTTAGTTTGTTTCTTTGTAATGGATGACACGACTATTCGTTGTGGTATTTTAGTTTAATCTTGGTATTCTAGTCGAGTGTTTTTTTTTTCTTTCTTTCTTCCTTTCTTTCTTTCTTCGTTTGGATTGTTATAGCTGTATCAGTCAGGCATTTGTTTTAGAGTATGCCAGTAATTTCTTCCAATCTTTAGAAGAGTGTCCTTTAAGGGTTTGAATCATGGCCACCTACTGTTTAAATGCTGCTCTTTATTTTTAATCTCCCGCAATCGGAAACAAATGTAGGACAATTTTCACCACATAAAGATGCGTTTAAGAATAGAAGAGGCATAATTATCGATTGTGACATCCTCATAATTTGATAATCCTGTAAATATGCCATTATTCGTCCCTATAGTGCTTACGTCATATGAGTGAAATAGGCACGGTAATTATTCCATTAGAGTAAACCTATACCTAAAAGCTTAAGCTTACCTTCTCTACCGTTTATCGTTTAATACTTAGTACGCAAACCAGTCTTACTAAAGCTTATTTTTATATCTACTACGTTTTAATCCAAATAAACCATTGCAGAAATAGCTACATTACACATTCGGTTATAGATATAAAGACAACAAATAGAGTCAGATGTTTAAGAACTGGACGCTATCTGCTAACCTTACAATTTCATACGGTTTCTATGCAATCGCGAGAAACAACTGAATCTTGAAAAGACTTTAGAGAATGACAAGAAATGAACAATTCAGCCATTAATAATGGATATCTCAGAAATGGCTAATGTCACAAAAAGCTTATTTGAAATAATTTATGTGTTTTAAAGAGATATACATTTCTTGTGTAGTACATTTTGTCTGTTGCTTAACGTTTACCAGTTATAAAATTTTATACAACATTCCTTCCGAATGAAGAGGACTTTAAAGGCTCTTCTTGCTTGAAAATTTGAAAATTAAAAGTGTGCATTTTATTTGTCACGTAAATATCTTTAATATATGTTATTTTAATAAAATAAGACCATTTTTTACAAAATCAAAATTTCAAAAAATGTTCCATGTGAGGGTAGTTCAGGTGGATTTTGTTGAAAAGCTTCGTGTCGCATTCTTTGAAGACACCAAACTTAAAATCCAAGTTTGGTACTTATCCGACTTTTCGTTTTTGTGTTATGGCTGTTCATAGACACACATACAAACACGCGGACCTTTTTCTAAAATACTTTTTTTGTTCAGGGGGCCTCAAAACATATATTTCCGGTGAAATCTCCACAATCAATTTTTGAGTGGAATACAATACTTCCCCTACCTAATATACGTAGTAGAAAAAGTAGTTGGGTGCCACTGTGCATGATAATTTAAGCATGAGCAACAGATATTATTTTGGTTTTACGAGGGCAGTCCAGAAAGTCGCAGATGTTTTGGCCTATCGTGGCGATGAGTAGGGCTAGAGCCGCCATCTTGGTGTCAGAACGTTCCTACATTCAGTACGCATCCAGCTGTGATAGCGTGAGGACTGTGCCTTCCTTTTGTGCTCTCTGCGAGTTGTTAAAATGTGCGCTGAAATAGAAAATCCCGCTACTTGTGAAGTGCAGTTGGCTAAAAAGAACAATTTATCGTCAACTTTGTTATTTTTACGGGCAGGGAATAATGAGTGAAAGCCGAGTCAGGCAATGGTGCATTGGTTTTAAAAATGGCCGTACCAATGTTCACGACGAGGATCGCAGTGGTGGCCTAGCCTTATGACGGATGAACTGTCAATGCAAATCAATGACAAAATTCGTGAAAATCGTCGTTTCACGATTACAGAACTTTCAGAACATGTTCCCCAAATTTCACAGAGTTTGATGCACCAAATTGATGCTTTGATACTGACGCTGAACTGCATGCCGGTGTAAACCAGTGGTTGAAGTCGTAGGCGGCAAATTTCTACAGAGAGGGTGTACCGTGTGTCACGGTATGATAAATGCCTCATTTTGAATGGCGATTATGTAGAAAAATAGCTTAAGAGTGTACCTTTCAAATGTGGATAATAAACGTTGATATTTTCATTTTGTTGATTGTTTATTTCAAAACGTCTGGTACTTTCTGGATTACCCTCGTATTATGAGTAAATAAACATCACTGAATAACAGTGTATAACGTAAAGGAAGCGTTTGCTAGTGTGAAATGGAATGCGTACTCCAATTCACCGTGCGCTACCACCACAATGCTGAGGTATATTCTTTGTATACACCAAGCTACTTGCATAAATAATTCATACCCGTTGCTTGTGTGATACAAAATAAACGGAATGCAAAGAAACGCTCGGTATGAAACAAACTGCTTTATTTTAGCATAGGTAAGCAATTTACTCGTAGATGTAGCGAAGATTTGTACCATTCTCACCTTCGGTTTATGTGCATATATTTGAGAAATGCCTAAAATGGACTTATAATGGTACATTATTGTAATAGTGCAGTCAGTTTATATTACTGGTAAATGCAAGTGTCATGTATTTGTCGGCCATGATATGAGTGCGTGTGGTGGGAAAAACGGTTACGAAACAAGTGGGTGGGGCATCGGAAAGACAGGTAAAGCAAACATCCGCAGTTCAAACATCCGCAGTTCCGAGTTGCAGTTACTAGTGAGGCTGAGGCCTGTTAGTGTAGAACTGTTTTCATTGTGCGACTGTACATTTCCCTATCGCCTTGCCCCTCACTACCCTCTGATCTCTAGCCTTAATTGTCAACAGCAAAAAAACAGTGACAACTTCCTCCAAGCGCATTCATATCGTGGCCGACTAGAACTATTATTCAAGGCACAGCAGCATTTCATCATATTACAAAGCAGAATTACGTAATACACAGAATATCAAATGTTAATTATTATGCTCCTACGTTTTTAGTGCTATACATAAGGAAGGGATTCTGATGACGTCATGTTTTAATTTTTGCATCATAGTCATTGCTAATTCGTACATATATCCTTATCGTGGGCCGCAGATTATCAAAATGCATATGTATTAGGTGAGTTTTGCTCATTTTTTTCTAATTTAGGACATTCTTTCGATTCTTTTCTTCATCTGTAGCGCTGCAGTTCAAGTCGAACCTTTTGCTTTTCTCAAACGTTGCTTCCATTCTTCCCTATTTATGACATCCCTTTCCAAATTCCTACTTTGCAATATACTTTTCCCATCTTTTCTGACTTCATCCTACCATCTGTCTCTTGGTCTACCTATTGGACTATTACCATATATTTTTCCCTTTAAAGACTTTAAAGGTATATTTGTTCGTTTATCCTGAGCACATGACCAACCCACTGCAACCTCAACTTGACTTACTTTCGTTATGGCAGGTTCTTTATCTCATTTATCTCATTATTGTGTATGATTCTCCATAACCCATGTTCATTCAATTTGTTTCGAATTTGCGTCTTCATTTAGTCATGTTCTTGCATTTAGATTGAATATATTGTCACACACCTACGAAAACCAGATGGTAGAGCCTAGAGGATCGAGGAAATGTTATTGATGTCAAGATATGCTGTGCGAGATGGGGAGCGAGCCCTACAATATTTCAGAAAGTATCTAACTATATAAAACTCATCCCACAAATGTAGAGGATTCCTACTAGCAGAACTAGACGGAAAGAATCTGTGTTAGTAAAGGATCAACATTTTCAAACCAAAACATAAATTTATTACATAAAAGAAAGTTCAAAAGTTATAAATGAGATTACCTATTGTTCCGAAGAGGACGCCTGCTCCCAAACATGTGCTCCTGTGACTGCCATTACTAGAGAGGACGAGTTGCTAGTCAGGCATAGTATATAAAGCCTGTTTTTCCAGCCAGCAACTCCCATTATCCCCTACGTCCCTACTGGCACAAGCTGCCAAACTATGAATAATTAACTATTCCAGTATACCACTATAATTTCCAACATAAAATAAATGCCACAATATAAAGAGTAACATACTTACCATTTTACATAAGGTCAACTTCTCAAAATTCAGGAATTTCACTATTCAACTGAGAAACAAATTTACACATTTTTACTCGCATTCTTGGGAAAACAATCTTGAGTACACTGACAAATATGTTTTATGTGTTTATTGACTTATTTAATTTTGAATTCTACGACATATTCAGAAGCAAAGATTTAGCTAAAGAACTACACTGCTCTTTTAATTTCTGATAAAAAATGTATAGAGAAGTTACCAAGTTTCAGTGCACGAGTGTACTTAAAAACAAGTGCACTTAGGTGCGATAAAAGGAGAATGATAAAACGAAAACGATATAATTATTGTGAGGATAAGCAGCTCTGATTCTGAAATCCCCGATACTCCTATATCGAATTGGTCACTTACTCACTGGCTAAATGCACAGTAACTGCTTCATTACAGCAAACTTGAGTTAAAAGCAAAATTAAATTATCTCATAACATTATCCACTCTGCGAATGATACTCGGCAGATAATTTCAACATGGATAACGATCTTGACTATAGTTTTGTTATAAATGTTGGGCTCGGACACGGAAACCACTTATTCAACGAAAAATGCTTCTAAATACTGCTCTGTCTTCTCAGATCCACTTCGTAACATTGCCGAAAACACTCCCAATGCCTTTTACGAGGTTCAGAAAGGTTACAAGCAATGTTTCTATTGGAGTTTCTTAGTTAATCACGTATGAAAATGTAAATACGCATGTTGTTCAGAGAAACTGCGGGAATTTGTGGTACCAAAAATAAACTACCAAACAAGTGCTTATTTTCACCCCCATAGATGTTCTAGCCCTTAAGCCCGAAACATATTTTAATTATTAGCTAAAAATAATTATCTCGTAACTGAGAGAGGTACTATTTTATATCTGCAGTAAATTAATCTAAAAGTAAAGCTGGACCATAAGATAGATAGTTCAATCAGACTTGAAAAAGTCTGGTGTGTTACACTCACATGACGTTCTCTACTCTTGTGAAAACTATATTTACAAACGCTTATTCCCCATCTACTTCATGTTAATCGAGATAAACATTTGCAGAAACTTATTATCTTATTTCTAATGTTCTTGTAGGTGCAAGGGGAATGATGTAGGCTTTAAGCGATAGTGAAATCTTCTGAGAGCTGGTTGCTATGTGAAGCATTCCATTCTCTTTGCAAGTCCAGGACATAAAAAAACTAATAACAAAATTCCATTTAAGAGAAAGTATAAGTATTGGAAAATTCAAATAAATAACAAGGAATGTCTCGAAAATGGTTCATTCGACAAAAAATGTATATCACATGAATTGTGTGTTTTAACAAGATCTACATTTTTTGTGTAAAAACATTTTCTCTATCTCTTACGGTTTATCAGTTATGCTACAACCATTCAGAATGAAGAGGACTTTTGGGGGCAACTGAACCTAAATGCCAAGTTTGGTATTTATCCGACTTTTCGTTTTGAGTTATTCTGTTCACAGACACACAGACACACACGAACCTTTTTCTAAAAAATATTTATTTGGATTCAAAATAAGTATTTCCGGTGAAATTTCGACATCGAAGTTTGGGTGGAATGCAATACTTCCCTTACTTACTATACGTAGTAGAGAAAGTAAAAATGTATTGTCACGACCAAGATTCGAGTCAGCAAATTTGAGCTTTCTGTGCCGACATTCCGCCTGTGATTTAGACAAGGCAATTTAGAGTATTCCTATATTTTATACTTTAAAAGCTTCCGTATGGAAGAGGTTCCGATACCCTCAGGTGGCGTAGCGCGGCTGCTGCGGAACCTTAGCGCTCACTCGAGGTATTTCTGGCGTTACTATAAATATGTTGAAATGAACATCTCACGCCCTAGGTCTCGGAGCTGTTCAGATTGGGTTGGTCTCGATGGGGCGATTTGTTCCGCCCCCGAGGGAGATAGAGCAGGTCTGGACGGCGATCCTGAGTGGAGTTATATAGACGCTCTCATGTCCTTCGTCACCAGCTTGTACAGCTGATAAGCACCGATCAGGCTCTGTCGCCCCCACCAAGATTCTTCAGTAGCCTGCCCTTTGGATTGATGTATTAAGTGGCGCTCACCCACTTCCATGCTGCTTAAGTGGGGGAGGAGCTTTTTAAGAAATCAGGTATTGGCAGTAATGGAAAACCCCATAAAGTGGAAAGACACACGATAGGCGCTCTTCCGGGTCTAGAAGGGCGCTTCGACTCTGGGTAGCTCTCGCATCACATAGCTTAAAGACGTAGCACTCTTTTAATTTACGGACATCGTATGTTAGTGCACTAAAAATACTTTTGTACTGATATAAGCCTACGGATTTCAGGGTTGGAAATTATACAAATTGTTCAAGAATTCCGCAGTAGTATGCAAAATTATGTACTTTTAACAAAACAACTTACATCTTGTTCTATAAATACAATGCGCTCCTCTTCTTGGATTAAGTGGTGGAAAAGATACGTATTAACGTTGTTATTTAACTTTTATGAAACAAAAATAATTAAATCTTCATCTGTGTAGGCTTTTAGTCCACCATTATGAAATCGTGCATTATCTGCCCACAAAACTTTGTATAGGAAGGTGAGATAAACTGCTTAAAAATTCAACAACAAAAAAAGTCTCACAATGCGATACTTCATGCTTCCATCATTTGATCCAAGAGTTTATTCTTCGAACGTGTCTAAGAGTCAGAAACTTGAAGCATATGTCTTATCACTATTATGTTTTGTGTTATCCGAAAATTTGACATTTACCATAGCATCGTTCAGTGTTTGATCTGTAGAGATTATAAATAGAGCTAAGCATTAAGACATAAAGAACCGAAACAACCGGTAATTATATAATTTCCAAAATTTCTTCATTTTAACTGCATGCATATTTCATTTACTGTTGTATCTCAAGTAGCCACTGCAGCTATTGACCTATTGAGGAAATTATTTGCAATATCCCTATTTAAGTCCTAGCAACAGTTCCGCGGTAACGCGTGAGGTTTGTATTTGGATAGTCCCGGGTTCGATTCCGTCTGACCGCCCATTCTGCCCATGGGTTTTTTTCGTGTTTTCTCCGGGCGGGTAGGCGAACGTTGTGATGGTTTCCCTTCTACCATGAATTCCCTGGCCGTCATTTCCCGTTCCCATAATTTCACTTTATCTGTTTCAATCCTTACAATTAACCGACAGCGCTTGGTTTGTTGCGGCAAGGCGGTCTGGAAACGTTTCTCTCTCTGGTGTCATGTTGGAATCATAAGGGACGCCATCCTTGCTAGCGCACATCGTCGTCAGTAACTGGTCGTCCTTTGTCTCCCCCCTACCTCCCAGGGGTCACGTTGGAAGCATAAAGGGTCCACCATGACCTACGTTCGTGCTGTGCTTCAGTTACTGGAAGTCCCCCCTCCTTACTCTCCTAACTCCTAGCAGCTGCAATACTGTGCATTACAGTGCCTCGTCTTCTTGTGTGTCACCATGTAATTCAGTTAGCTTCACTTTATGTTCAGCTCATAGCAGTTCACTTTACACTGCTACAGAAATGAGAAACCATAAATTCAACTACTGCAAAACACAGTTGCTGGTTTAATACATACCAAATGATCAAAGAGTTAAACGAAACATCTAATGCTTTACATTCATATAACTTTCTCTACCCTCTATCGTTTATTAGTGGGTATACAGATTATTCTTACGGAAGTTTATTTAGTTTGTTTAGTTCATTTTAATCTAGATAAATCTTTGCAGAAATAGCCACATTACACGTTTCGTTAGGTTACAAAGAGAACAGCGATAGGCAAATGTTTAAGAACTAAACGCTATCTGCTGGCCTTAAAACTCCACACTCTTTTCATGCACTCACAAGAAACAAAAGACAAAATAAAATCTGCAATACACCATCCTGGTGTCTTGTTTCCTACACCAGGACGTGTATTCCAAATTTGTAATTTATTTCACACTTCTTTCATTTTATACATTATTATTGTACGGATTTTTACTTATGATCTAGTAAATAAAAATAAATTAGATAAAATGATTAAATAAAAGTAAGAAAGTAAAACTACAAAATGTAATAATTATTACATAAATTGAAATCAAAAATATATTCAACGACTCGCGAGAAGCAACTAAAATCGACAGGACTGAAAAAGAATGAATAATAGCAAACAAATTGAACCATTAATAATGGATATCTCGGAAATGGCTGATACCACAAAAATATATTTGAAATAAATTGTTTGTCTTGAAGAGAGATACATTTTTTGTAGTACGTTTACGCTTAGCGTTTAACGTTTATCAGTTATACAAGAATATCCAAAATTCCTTCCGAATGAAGAGAACTTCACAGGTTATTCCTAAAGGTATACATATTATTTTTCATGTAAATATCGTTTTAATCAAAATCTTAGAACTATTTTTTTTAGAAAATCAAGCATGAAAAATCTTCCATGTAAAGGGTAGTTGGGGTTGGGCGGATTCTCTTAAAAATCTTCGTAACGCATCTTTGGAAGATACTGAACCTAAATACCAAGTTTGGTATTTATTTAACTCTTCATTTTATCAGTTGTGCTGTTCGCAGTCACACATACAGTCGTACATACCACTATTTACTTTGTAGAGAAAGTAAAAAGGCTATCAAGCTCTGCATTTAGTTTTAGAATTTATACTGTTTTCTAAAGACGTTTATGCCTTCGAAAAGCATAATTTTTTAAAAATGTTGTATTATATAAGCTTCGAAAGAGGTGTTACAAAGCCTCACGGTCCTGCTACAGTTTTCACATACATAGTTTTTGTACCAAATTTTAAATAAAAACATGAAGACCTGCCTTTAAAGTAGAGAGAGATATGGACGAGTACATTGAACAAGTTTATGAACACTCCTCTTTTTCATTTATAGAGTTATAGAAAAGAAATGCTAAAAAAAACAAATAAAAACGTTTGCTCACTTCGCGATTTTCCTACCGAAAGTGTAAAAGGTATCACTTGAGGGTTACACGGACAGCTTTCGCCCAGTGGAACGTGTGCCGAGTTTCCGGAGGAGAATTAGATTGCTTGCTGAATTAGAAGAATGATAATTAAATTGTATTCTTTTGTGTATTCGCCTCAATTTTTTTGTAGTGAAAGGAAATAAAAACAAAACACACAGAATGAAACAACGAAAGAAAATTATTTTTTACGTTAAACATTTATTTGCAAGATTTTACTTATATGATTAAAAGAAAAAGAATCCGATAAGTCGGTAATTTTAACGCTAAACATAGAAATTAAAACGTTTAGTTTTTCCTAATCATTAAATAAAAAGATGACACAATGTAGAGAAGTAAGAAAACCATAAACAAAGTTTATTTAAAATTATAATGCAATTACTACTGTTTTTTTATTTAAGCGTACATCAGAATAAAACAAAAAACCAAGCACGGTGTTAGTAACGTTACACATATCGCGCGAAACCTCAAAACTCTGGAAGAGTGTGCAAGGTCGGACAGCACAGCTCTTTAGGTCTAGTTGTAACTGTAGCACAGAGGTATAGATTTTACAACGGAGTGGGACACCTCGCGCACTGCGACCTTCATAGATCTATAGGCCTAAACCCTCCTGGGAGAGAGGGATGTAGTGAAGGAACTATAGGAGGCTATGACAACGGAGACGCGCAGAAGTCCCTAACAGTTCCACGCTCGAAGACCCGACCCACTGCTGGAGCTGCTTAGACAGGGCAATAAACGACCCGTCGACCAAGAAGCCCTCTAGTGTACACGACGAGTACTCTTTTAACAAGCACACGCGTCATTTGTCCGGCACCGCCATACGCCACGAAACCTATAATCACAACTGAAAGATGAGAAGAAAACGGAACGAAAGAGAAATGATGGAAAGGAATTCGTGGTAGTAGAGAAACCACTCCAGCATTCGCCTACCGACCACAAATAACCCAAGTCAGTGTGCGGGAATCGAACTCGGGACATCCCGAATGCGAACCCCACAGGTCCGCGGAGCCATCTCGTTTGGTAACTAGTAAATTACAATTTGCCAAAATGAAAGACGTCAAATTATGTCGAAACGGAGTACTTAATGAAGACGACAAAACAGAAAATAGTAGACTGTTGCTTTCTTAATATATATCAATAAGAGTGCCTTTACGGTATACGCATTTTTGAAACCTTTTTTCTTTTCTGCTGGTGAAATGGCTGTTTGAAGATTGAAACGTTATATAATTTTTCATTTTTATCTTTGCAGATCCCTGTATCCCTTCCTTAAATATGTTAAGGATTTCTATAGCAAATGATAATTAAAATTATTAAATGTGTCCAGACAATTTCAACTCCAAACTGTTGAATTTGTAAAGGAACTAAAGGGACCATTAAAGAGCTGAGGCACTTGGAATGTACTGGAGATATCCCATTAAAACATATGCTTCAGCCTAAAGAAAGATACTGTGGTCTAATTAAAGTTGTACCTATAGTTCTAAATACACCATTCTTTGTATTTACTTACATAAAAATCTTATCAATTTCCAATAGCGGTTTTTTCTGTAAAGTTTTCACCAGTGCCCCGTCAACCCTTATGTTTCTTTGCTTGATTGATTTGAAGTAACCATAAGGAAATATAAGTTAACTGACAAATATCAGAAATGAATGCAATAGGTTTGCTGCGACTAAATGTAAACTGGTGCCATGTCTGCTTCAACAGTTAAGAAGCCAGAAGAGGGGGAATGTTAGCCCTGGAAGGATATTTCAATATTAACTGAAACTACCGCGTATGTCAATAAGTAATTAAGGTAAAGAGAGACCCTTTAAAAAGTAGACTCGTTTATCAAAACCTAAAGAATAAACAAACTGTTCAAATTTTAACAATATTGATTAGTAATCATTCAAATTCTATAATAACTGCATATATCTAAATCTATATATATATTACAATGAGAAAATTTATATGTGTGGGTGTATGGGTAGGTGTGTGTATGCAGGTTGATTTCAAACACTACTCAATCGATTTTTATAATTATTTCAGCATTGAAAAGTCCAATTCTTTTTCAGGGACATGAGCCTAAAAATCTCCATCTAATTTAATTTCATAAATTACTAAAAGGTTAAAAATGATTTACAAAGCCCTTGTACCTAAATAGACAGAACATACCTGCGAAGAAGGCCTTGAATTTTAGCTGAGAATGCAATTAAGTAGAAATAAGTTGTTACTTTACAAAATATGCATGTAAATTAAGACATATGCCACCGATATGCCATTTCAAGCAATTTATACGTAGGCATATGTAGTTGGTCACGATTTAGCAATTAAGACACAACAAAACAAAAGAGAATCTAATTTTCTTCTTACGTTATGATATGCATGCGATACTAAAGACAAAATATTTTAATAACCCTTATGTAATAAATGTTTACCTTATTTGCTTTGTACTTACGCTGAAATCAACTCGGTGGCAGGGCATTCTAAGTAATCGTATACATACAGAAATTTGCTAACATTAGAAATCAGTGAATCGCTAAATTTTTAATTAACTGAAAAGATTGTTTTTATTGGTAGACTCAGATTACATGTATTTTCCAAAGAGTTAACTTGCTGGCCTGGGAGTGCGGAATCTACATGTTTACCAGCTTCAGCTCCATTTCGTTGTATTGTTAGTGTTTCTATACTATGTGAAAACTATGTAGCTTTAATGTTATTAAATAACTACGGGACCAAAGAAAAGCTACAACGATTTAACATTTCGCCTTTTATAATTATGTATCTAAAAAGTTATTCTATCATCCCGATCGATGATCAGGATACTTATAGGCATGCAGCATTTGCAGAACTTGGAAGACTGTCAGAAGGAGGTTAAGGAAGTCAGACGTTCCGCCGATTTTTCATTTCTTTGGAGTGAATATAAGAATATTTTTATCCACTATTAGGAATAGGCGGGTCTATAAATTGAGTTTTATTTATGGTTGGTCTTTAACTACTATGGTGCTTAGCGTCCCATTCTATATTTGGCGTGCAAGACCGGAAATTTTGCTCAGAGACCTCTTTATAAGGATTGAGGTTCTTTTATGTGCCGTAAATCTACGACACGGGACCAACAGCTTTACTTTCCTTCCAAAGGCAGCCATGCTAAGGATATTTTACGCCTGAAAAAAATTAAATTCAAGTTAGTATATTTGATCGAAGTGGAATAATGGTTATGGGTGGAATTAGGGCTATTTCGACATTAGAGGTTAAGAAGATGATTGCAATTAAATTATTAATTCTATTCAATGTAATAAATTATCTATACATATTTTTATAAAATTAACACCTTTAAATCCAAATAAATCCTCCACCGGGTTTGAACCCGCAACGTCGGGAACTAGAGGCTAGTATGGCACCCCTACACCACCGAGGAATAGTACGAAATTATAATTATAAGAAGTAATGGGGAGGATTTACCATAAACTTCTAGATCACTGCACACTTAACTATTGCGAGCAAGGTTGGATAGTTTTTAGTATTTTCATGAGCTTAATAAAGAGTTTCAAAAACTTAAAGACATCATTAAGGTTCTTTTCAGAAGTTAGGTTCGTATAACTGAAGTTCAAATATTAGGAAGAAGTTATGAGGTCCAGCTCATTCTACCAGCATGTTGGGAGATGTGGCTGTTCAAATTAAGTGGTAATAACAAATTGATATTGGCATTCTAGAGAGCATGAAAGCACGCAATTGTACTGATCAATCACGCACTGTTACAAAAATATTAAACACGTAAATAATTTAAGCACAGGCAGTCATCGATTGCTGAGAAGGGCTTCACAAATAGTGCAGATGCTGTCATTTTACTGGACTATTCGGAACTTTATTATTTTAAGTGTCAAAGCATCGGCATTAAAGTTGCACGACATTATGTTGTTGATTCCCGTCCACATACGATGCTAGGAAAATTTGAAGCGAAAAAATAGTGGCGTAATAGTAAATCCGAACTCTCTCATTTAAAATCTGATAATGTTTTTAAAGTGGTATTTTTGGATAGAATAACCATTACAATCGCCACGATTGTAATGGTTTATTGTCAATTCTTACTATACGTAGTTATTAATATAGGGTTGCCTCATAAGTTCGTTCGCTTTTCGTTACGTTTCAATCACTAAGAACGCCTGGGAACACACCTAACCCGCAGCATAGCTACGACAGCTTAGTTGCCGAACTTTCCGTTTACAAACTTTAAACACAAGGTAGTTCAAAAGATAAATAACTACGGCAGTTAGGTTTTGTAAACAAACTATTTATTTCCTGCAGTATTCATCATTATTGTCGACAATATATTGCCAAGTTCCTGGCTACAGTAGCACGAGCTAAATTGAGCTCCAAGGCCAACACCCGAGTTTTAATTCGTGGATTGTTGACTATCGTTTCATGAATTCTTTCCACGTCCATAACCATTGGCCGTCCAGACCGAGGTTTGTCTTTTAGGGAGAATTTCCCAGCTCGAAATCGACTAAACCACTTTTGACATGCTCGCTTCGTTACTGCATCTTCCCCACTGACACCACAAATTTTCTGCTGGCATTGTGAGGCGGTTTTATCCTTACGATAGTAAAACAGCATTAAGATGTCGCAAATGTTGCTTTTTGCTTTCCATAGTTTGTAAACACAAGTTCACGCCGTTCTATCCAGCGTCAATCACAAATACGCACCGACATATCCAATAGTGAGTCTGGTTGTTATTCTCCAAGTCGTAGGGGTGGTTAGGCAACTAGGATAACTTGAGTGTACAGGGGGTTCAGGGTTTTCAGGCGCGTTAGATGGAACTTGCAAGCAAAACGAACGAACTTATGAGACAACCCAATATTTCAAAATGGAAAACGGGTGTGACATCTAATAAGATGATCCACTCAAAGTTTTACATTATTTGCAGTCATGATATATATTTTCTCTGAATAATAATAATAATAATAATAATAATCTGTGGCATAAGACCTTTGACAGGCCAAAACCGAACACCCTAATGGCCCACATGTGCATGGCATTTGTGGACTAAGAACCAACCAGTTCATGGAGATGTGGTGAGCATCATGCTTTCCTCTGGAATGTTCATTTGTTGGATCCGCAGATTTATCATAAATCCTCAAATTCCTCGCGATACTGAATGGGCATCAGTCCAACCCTTTATACCATGGTATGGAACGAAGAACAGAAATGGAAAATGGAAAATGTTTTCCAGTATGCGCATGTCTACATTATCTGAAAACTGTCGTGAATCACTTCTTGTCTCCATGGAGAAGAATAGGATCTTGTAGAGATGCCTGCATTTATATTCGATTTTAACTGTTAATCAAATAACATCTTACAAAAAATGACTTTCATAACCTTGCAGTTGTAAGCATACTGTGCATAATTTCACAAATACAGAAGACAGCGAACAAAGTTGCTTTAGTAATATTCCTTTCGTCGTTATATTTAAATTAAACTGTAGCTTGCAGTACATTCAAGTGGAACACTCCTACTTATAATTAGAAATGAATATTGTACTTCTGCCTCCAAGCAGGAGTGTAATATTACTACTAAAATGCTTATGGAGCCTTTTAATCTTCTTCTAAAATAATTTGTTTTTCTTGGTTACATTATTATTCGTGTAAGATGTTCAACTATTACTCTCTTGTTGAGACGCTCGATATAAAAATTAAGCGGAAATACAGTGCTTTTCCTTCCCACTGCGGCCACCGCACGGCTACTCGCGCGCCGGCCGTCGCAGCTCGAATTCCCGCCGAAAGAGTTATGATATCCCCGCCTCAAGTTCTGGTTGTTAAAATTACAATTACAATGATAATAAGGACGTACCTATCATAAGAGGCATTGGAAATGTCTTTCTCTAGCCACACGTTTCTGACGCCTTATCATGAAATATTCGTTCATTATCCGAAGAGAGTGAATTTCTCCCTGTTGTTTTCTTTTATTCTTACAGTGCATGAGGGTTTGTTACCTAGACCTTATTTACCACGTGATCAACAGAGTCGCGTAAGCTTCTGTAATTGGAGTTTTGCGAAATTATACATTAACCGACCCACACTTAATGTTATTTTTTGGCGAAGCATGGCTCCATTTATATGGCCTTGTTTCGTCGCCTAATAATAAATATTGGAGTACAGAGAAACCCAATTTTACACCCGAGATTCCCTTGCATGACGCGAAAATTGGTGCAAAGTAAAACCATACAGAATAATAGGACCTATATTTTTTAACAAGCAATAAATGCAGAGAGGTGCAGAAATGACTTACCCCTATCATTTGTCACTTTCAAGCATACAGCTGAGTCATTAAATTTAATGCAAGACTTTCTTTAAGATAGAGAATTGGTAAAGAATTATGGCCCTCACGATCCGCTAATGTGATTTTTATCTATGCGGGAAGTTGAAAAACAAAGTGTGTGCAAAAAAAACATACATTGTAAGAACTAAAAGAAAACATCAGGCGAGAAATTCATTTCATTTCAGATATTGAACTCTTGAGTGTGAACGAAAATTTCACGTTGAGGCACTTAAGTGAGCGGAAGTACAAAATAGCGATTCTTATTGAGGTGCTCGACAGTAAAACTGAGCGGAAATACAAAATAGCGATTCCTATTGAGGTGATCGACAGAAAAACTGAGCGGAAATACAAAATAGCGATTCCTATTGAGGTGCTCGACAGTAAAACTGAGCGCAAATACAAAATAGCGATTCCTATTGAGGTGATCGACAGCAACACTGAGCGGAAATACAAAATAGCGATTCCTATTGAGGTGATCGACAGCAAAACTGAGTGGAAATACAAAATAGCGATTCCTATTGAGGTGATCGACAGAAAAACTGAGCGGAAATACAAAATAGCGATTCCTATTGAGGTGCTCGACAGTAAAACTGAACGGAAATACAAAATAGCGATTCCTATTGAGGTGATCGACAGCAAAACTGAGCGGAAATACAAAATAGCGATTCCTATTGAGGTGATCGACAGTAAAACTGAGCGGAAATACAAAATAGCGATTCCTATTGAGGTGCTCGACAGTAAAACTGAGCGGAAATACAAAAGCTACTTGATAGTAAATAAAACCTAGGGGAACGTAATGGATTTTCAAAACATCATTTCACAAAACGTCACGGTAAATCTCCACAAGTAGGTAATTTGCAAAATGCAAACTGTATACATGTATACTAAATAAAACTTTGTTATGTCAGTACTTTTTTTAAATTCGGGAGGTACTAAATAAAAAATGTTAAGGAATGTGAGCAAATTTTCATGGATGCAATTTGTTTGAATACAATTCAAACTTAAGAGTATTTTATATTGAGACTGCTAAAAATGTAAGACTTTTAAGATTGTTTCCTAAAATGGCCAATGAACACCAGAACTAAAAACACAAAACTTGGAAAATTTAACGCTATATGTACATTTATGAAGTTTAAAATTTGGGAATGAATGTGGAGCATAGCTCGCCAAAGTTATCCTGACAAATAACGGAATTTAATAACTTAAATGGTTATATTTTACTTTAATGCAGCATAAACGTCCAAGGTGAATAGACACGAAGAAAAGTTAAACCTAAGGAGAATGAGCATGAAGAACCATCAAGTACAACACATTTTACTCAAGACCGTCATAATTTCTCCAAGAGATGTTTTCACATCTGCATTTATGGGACCTTTTCTTCTTCTGCTGAATAAATAAGGCGGCTATAACTGTGGTAGGGGAAGGATGGTAAAGTGCAGTCACGGAGGTCACACAAATTAAGAAAACTGCTTTCGTCATTCTTCGTTTACGATAAATTAATAGTCCCGCTTTTCTTAGCATTACTT
Organism: Deroplatys truncata; assembly: GCA_030765065.1. Lineage (NCBI taxonomy): Eukaryota > Metazoa > Arthropoda > Insecta > Mantodea > Mantidae > Deroplatys > Deroplatys truncata. The sequence goes on along the minus strand of CM060976.1, from coordinate 68,250,264 downwards.
ATATCATTGTAGTGATTAAGCAATAGACGGGAAACTTTAGCTGAATATATACTCGATTAAGTTGTACGTTCTTCTTCCTTTCAAGTATTGGGCCCTTCTACTTATTACAGCTTAATTGCCATATTTTTCTAAGTCTTCCTATAATTCTTCTACCTACAGGTTAATAATTTAAGGCCTTTAGGGGATACGAGTATCTTCCATTGGATGTACATGCTCTCTACAGCTTGTTTGTATTTTCAATACATTTTTATTTAGAGCAAAAGTACTTAAATGCTTCTATTATTTATGCAGTTGATGTCCTATCCCTTCCTGTACAGCCAACGTCGCCAATAGTGGCTCGACGTGTAAAAGCAACGAAGTCGACTTATCTTTCTCAGTGGTTGGGTTCGAAGGGAAACAGCTGGACTATTGTGTCACACCTTTATGATGGAGCGCGAGGTGGCGCCGCGGTAAACTGTGCGCCTCGCATTTGGTTATCCCAGGTTCGATCCTCGACAACAGCCCACTCTGACCCATGAGTTTTTCTGTGGTTTCTCCGGTCGGCAAGCGAACGTTGGAGTGGTTCATCTTCTACCACGACTTTCCCCCTCATTTCATGTACTCATTACCTCTTCCATTATCAACTGTTTCAGGATTATGGTACCAGACTGCAAGTGGTGGTGGTGTCTCCTCCGAGTGGGTCTGTAGGGGAGTGGATGCCGGAAGTTAGGTGGCTTGTGGGTGGGTCCAGGCGACATCGCATACGTTTGATCTGGAAACGTTAGCGACCCGTCCATGCTTGCGCCCGTCTCCATACAGATACAGTTTCCTTTGAATCCCTCACCTCATCGTCCCTCACAGAGGTCACGTTAGAAGCAAACAGGGCCGTTTGGGGGCCCCTGCATTCATATCTTTACTTTATATCGATGTATCAAGCGCAGTGATAGGCAGGCAATTTAGACGTGTAGGTTTTGGAGACGAATATGACACATACGATTCGTTTAAGACAATGCAGAATACATCATAAATTTACATCCTTTAGTAACTTTTGTAGATTAGCGGCCTTCTGCATCATTGATGTTGCATAAAACTATAACACTTTAAGAACCAGAACAATTTAAACGAAAATACATTGTCCTTGTAACAATGTAATAAAACACAGAGTTATGAATCAACCACTTTTACACTAACAAAACATGAAAGTATGTAATACATTTATAATAAACATACATAAGGGATCCAGGAATTAAGTGTTTGGCCAAAAATTATAAAATTAGCAAATTCTACGCTACATAAATATACATTTGAGAGTAATATATATCATGTGGCAGAGCTTTTCGGTATTCCGACATTTTAAAAGCTATTAAGAATATTCAAATGATCGGTGAGTGGGAATTTAGAGGCTTCTATCATGTTTTGTTTAGCCCTTTTCTACAACATGCATACTTCAAGATCCTGTTTTAGTTACAAATGTTATGCTGAAGCTTCATAAAGATAGTCATAAATCTAGTCACTTTTTCTACCGATTTGAACAACTATATGCAATTTTAGTCATAGAACATTTCCGAACTTTTATTGAAAAAATGAGAAAATAAAAATGCATATCTCGGTAAGAAAATGAATGATTTAAAAGATTTAAAAGAAAATAACCGGTCCTATTTTTTTAGCTTAAAATAACAACAAATAGTAATATATTGTTCTACTTCAAAATTTTAAGTTAAAAGTAATCTTCAATGTAGTACAAAAATGCTGTAAATTCTGTTATGAAATATTTAATATTCTTGAAAGTAATTACGAGGGCTGATCAATAAAGACAGATTGATTTTTCCTGTAGCTTTCTTGAGAGTTTCCTGTCTCTACCATGAATATTTGAAAAGAGCGGGGTTTCATGTATAATGTCCATAGGCGGCAGCTCTCTCGTATCGGTAGGTTGGTAGTAATGGTGTATATTGTTGACCCTAGTTGAATTTCGCGTACCACTAAATGAAGGTGACACAAGAGGAGCAATAAAATTTTGTTTTCGTTTAAATCATACAGCCTCTGAAACTTTGGAAAAGCTGAAGCAAGCATACGGTGAAGATGCACACCTCGTGCAACAGTGTTTAGGTGGTTCAAAGACTTCAAAGTAGAGCGAGTCCTCTGTGCTAAGCAAGGTGGACCTGGTGCTTCGGCTTCTGCTATGACTGAAGTCAACTTCAACACAGCTGCTGTGATTGTTGTTCCCAATCACACCACTGTTACAGCAGCGTACTACACGTCAGTATTGGCTACACCGAGGAAGCACATTGCAAGGAAACATCCAGAACTTATCACAACAACGTGCGGCCTCACGTTGCAAATCAAGTCCAGGAATTTTTGGCTAAATTCAACATTACCTGTGTGCCGCATCTGCCTTATAGCTCCAATCTTGTCCCCTGTGATTTCTTTTTATTCCCATCACTAAAGGCAAAGCTCCGGGGCATTCGATTTGAGAGCACTGAAGCAGTGCTGAAGAAAACTGAGGTGATTCTCAAAGACCTGACAAAGAATGGCCTGTACCATGTGTTCGAGGAGTGGCAGAGACGCTATAAAAAGTGCATTCAAGTAGGAGAGGACTACTTTGAAAAATACCATGTCGACATTGAAATGGAGTAATAAATATCTGTCTCAGTCTTTATTGATCAACCTTCGTATAACAAACTGAAATTCTACATATATGTTATGTTTTTTTAGAACAGACGTGTATACAAACTTTAAACTAAATAACACAAAAACTACAGAAAGTAATAATTTCAGTCCTCGAGTCCCTTACACATATCACAACTTAACACTTAAATCCGCTGCTTTACAGAAATGCAAAGTATATATTAGGAATTTATTTTCATAATATTTGAAGTGTTTGTTTTATTATTTTCATTTTATAGTGGCATTAACAATAAAATAAATGTATTTGTAGGTATTTTATAAATCATAAATATATTTATAAACTTCAATACTATTGTAGTGGCTTTTTTAAAACAAAAAGTAAGATGCATGCAAGTGCAGTAAAATGTTAGTAATCATTCACGCATGCCATCACACCGGTCATTTTACTTGGGCAAATTTGACTGCAGTCGCTGGAATTCGAATTCATGACGTTCGGCTTTGAATGGATGACTGGTCCATTTCGTCTCACCATAATGATCATAGCTATTCGAATCGCTTACATTAAAGTACCTGTGACGGATATAAAAACCGGTTTAGGAATTAGAATAAGAGAAAATAATTTGCCCTTCTAAGGATTAAACAGTTTCAAAGAAGGGGAAATTACGTTTAAATACCACCTTCAGAGTGTACAAGACGCTTCAACATATAATTCAATACTAATCAGTGTTATTTAAGTCACCCTAAAAGAAAATAAAGCATCCGTTATTATTGCAACGTACTAGTCAGCCACGATATGAGTGCGCTTAGAGGAGGGCGCAGTGGTGTTATTGACAATTCTATCATCATCAAGAAGAGGGATCAGAAGGTAGTGATAAGGGAATGTACAATTGCACAACGAAATTAGTACTATATTTTCCAGATTTTGGCCTCGCTAGTAAATGTAACTCAGAAATGCGGATGTTTTCTTTACCTGACTGTCCCTCCGATGCTCCGCCCACTTGTTCCGTAACGTTTTTGTGCATCTCCCCATCGCACCCACTCATATTGTGGTAGACTATAAACCATTATTTTATGAAAGGATATACAAAATATTTTCAGTTTAAGCAAGGAATATCACTATATTTCAAATCGAACTGCTTCAGTAGTCAACTTGGCCCCGGTTTCTATTTAGTCAGCTAGAAATTTAGTCAAAATTTTTCACAACTGAATAAGGAAACTATAGTATAACAGCTTAGTAAAGTCCCTCGGTCTACGTACTGCGCGAGAATTCAGGAGGTATAAATCGCCCCCAGTCTACCTGTCTTTTGCTTTAGCTATTGAGTTATCCAATGAGGTGGCTTAATGAGAAAGTGGGCTGATACGCGGGAAACAAGTGTCACGTCATTGTCGTGAGCACAGCCATTTTATAGAGTATAAAATTTAATAGGAATTGTTTACATCGCGATAACTCAAAAACTAACATCCTTATTCCAATTCTGTAAGAGTTATGTTAAAAAGCACAGTTTCGAAATGATGATGATGATGTGTGATTGGTCTCTCCATAAAAACATTAAAGCCGTTAGTTTTCTTTGCAAAACTTAATAATACAATAATTTGTATTATGAAAATCAATCAGAGAGGAGCTTTTGCTCTTTCTTTCTTTCCTTCCTTCTTGAAGAGATAGATGGGGAAGTGAAGGCTATCAAATACCCCAAAAAGTGTAAATTAACTTTTGGAAGATATCCCATGATAATACCGCATATATGCGAAATGCTATCGCTAGTTATGTGCAAACATTTGTTTTCACACCCGTTGCACATTGCGCTTTGAGTGGCCTGTCACAACAATCTACAAACACAACATTTTTGTAATGCTCTTGTGTCTTTAGTCCTGCCTCTACAGTTATATAGTTACAACAGTGGTGTGATTAAGTGGTAAGCAATTTTGTGAGAATAAAACAAAACACGGCCTAGGCAAAATTATGGCGTGTAGTGCTTCAGCAACGACTCAGAGATAGAGTAGGAGAAGTACTGAACTATAATACACTATTCCTATATTCACTCCACTCTCAGAATCTAACTTCATATAAACGCATGACGTTATTAGCTGGCCCGCGATATACAGGAAAACAAAGCATACTTAACATAATAGTATCTTAAATGGGTATGCGCAATTATCCAGGGTTTAATGAATTCTGTTAATCAAACTTAATTCGAAACTTTTTATTCATGTAAAATACTAAATAATATGAGAAATAAAGCTAAATACGTTTGTAACTTAATTCTGTGGAGTGTCGTTCACCCCTATTCTGCATTCATATTATAATGATAGCAGTTAGTGAAGTTATAAACATGGCTGCTTCTGCAACTGCTGTTACCTTGGTGATTAAGAATAAAGAGTAAATAGTGAAGCAGTCTAAGGTAAGTCGTTAAAGGCGGCGAGAAACGAATTGTGTTGAACGATTTTAATAAACTAATGCAGGAGAATCTAACTGTCGTGAATAACATTGTTAAACTTGTTTGTTACGCCACACTTGGGAGGGGAGGTATCCTGCTGCACGTCGTTGAACACCCGACGTGTTTTGCAGGTGCTCCTCCCTTACCTTCGATGCTTTTTAAGTCACTCATTCCTTTTTGCCCGGCTCAAAGATGACTTCTTGGGCGTTAATTCTAGGACCAGGCAACGTATTCAGGGTCGGCCCAAACTTTCGGCGTCGGCGTGTAGAGTTGTAAAGTTCGTCGGCGACGAAGTGCGAATGGCTGGAAGAGGGGAAAAAAGGCGGTACGCACGAACGCACGTGGGTTGGCTATCTTTGAAGCCGCTCTATGGTTGCTATGACCTCTGCAAGATTATGAGTTCTATTAATTAGTCTCCTGTGATTTTACATTTACGCTTGACGTCTCGAACCTGGATTCTCAGCGGACGCAATTGCTATTCCGATCACCTCATACTCGCTTTCCTTATATTTGTCACCACTGCTAACTCACGTTCCTTAGCTTACAAGCTCTCCTCTGCGCGACACTTCGTTATCCTTTCGTATTTGACGACACTTCTAATTAATGAGGCAACACTCGTGCAACTATTCACTTATGTATCACAATTATTACGCGCACTATTAAACGCTATCTCCGTTGCTACGCCTCGCGTCTAAAATTCGCGGGACTTTGAGCGTCACATTCTTATGATGACGAGCCTTAAGTGGTCTATGCAACTGAGATTGTCGGAGTAGACGCTGATCCTGAAAAGATCCCCTTAAATACTCAAAATCAACAGATTTCGGTTTTCACACATCAAGTTTCTCTTCTATCTTTTTTGGTTGCTGTCCTTTCTGCTACTTCGCGTGCTTCCTCATTGACTCTGGTTTAAAAAATTGAACTTCAACCTATTTTTCCCAGCCTGCGAGAGACACCAGCTATTGCGTCTTTCGAGCATCTCCTCCCCCTGAATGCAAGGGGGTTGCGTGATATTCTACACCCTCAAGTTTGAAGTAAACCGGAAGCAACCATTATTTCTTCGTGTCTATTTTGCCAAAAACAATGCGCTGTTCCGGCGCTGTTTGTTTGTCAATACTCACATAAATTGAAACGCTTATACAGTTTTCTAAGGGTTTAGGATGGTGGTGGTTTTGAGTTGGTGGAGCCAAAAATGCAGAAAATGTTTAAGTTAGACATGATTGATCGGAAATAACTCCATAATCAACATTAGTTAACACTTTCTTTTTGTGCAGTTAGAATTATCGCTACAAACTAACTGCAGATTAATACGCGAGGGTAGCGTTTCATGTGAGCGTAAAGAACTAATACAAACGGGAGCATTGCGAACACCACGGAAAAAAGGAAGCGGACCATAGGCAGAATTATAAAAAGCAGAGACCTTACCAAATGTGCTACTCGTAGGAAAGTGTAAGAGTTTTCTTTAATAATGAGCCGTTAACATTAGCCGTTATATTCTGCAAAAAATAATTCTACGTTGTTTTCTTTTAAGTTATCCTCATTTGATAAATTGTTGCTAGGCATTGGATTTAAGTTAGAGAAATAAAGTGAATATAAGTATTGACAAAGAGGATATTTTACACTCTTCCTTATAGTAATGCAGCTACGGACGAACGTAAGCATTATGTTAATTATCCTGCATTTAATTTCAACTCACTTTTATTTTGATGTTCATTATTATTTATTATTGTTATCACTTATTCGAATACAACAGTGTTCTATTGCATTATAAACACGAGAAATGTGTCCAAGTGGTATTTGTTTATGTTTAATCCTCACGGCTTATACGAACAAAAGGCTAACGCGGAGGGATACAATATGTTTTGTGTACTTCAAGTTTAGTTCTACGCCTGGATCGATTATAGTAACCCCACTTCTTGAAACGCCGGAACCTTGTGTTAGTTTACTTCGAGTTACCATCGATGACTATGAACTTACATCCTCTGATGACCCTTAGGAATTTAATCTCTGCTGCTTAGATACAGCTTTCATCTTTGCTGTATGAATCCATGATTCGCTCCTAAATAAAAGTATTGGTATTGCTATTATGTTTTAGAATCTTAATTTGGGTCTTTGCTTGTAGTTTTCAAAGTTCTTCTTACTGTACCACATATCATTTGATCTTTCTGTGATTTAAAACTTAATTCTTGATCATGTTTAGAGTCAAATCACATCCCAAATAATTGAATTGTGTACCTGTTCTATTATCATATAATTTTCTATAATTTTAACTGTTACAAAATTATTTCACCTAAAGGCATACATTACGTTTCTTATAGATGTATATCAAATTCTGTTGTTTTTGTTTCAACCGTCCTTATATAGTGCACGGTGTGTGTACCCACGCAATGATGCTTTTTTAATTCACTTATTATTGCAAACAATAATAAACCTTAACGTTAAAATGGACAACAGAAGCAAGTTAAGAATACCAGCACGGTGGCTTCACTTCATGCATTAACACATTACAAATGTAAAATACAAAATTATGGTTGTAAGAAAAGAAAATGTAGTTCGAGGAATCCATGTCCTATAAAATGTAAACATGCGATTTTATAAAATAATAACTGTTACAATTATACATACATACACGTTTGTGAAACAATGTCATTTGTTATTTTGAGCTAAAGGCATTGTTGCGTAATTTTGTAAATGTGTATTTTGTAAAATTGGCTCCGCTTGTTTTAATGGTAAAAACTATCCGATATGACTGTAGTTGTGAAAGGCAATTGCGTTACATTTTAAGTGCTCTTACAACGCATGTTCTTGCATTTTGGTAATGAGTTGACATTGTTTTAGGCAATCCTAAAAAATCAGATACAGTTTTAGAAACCCAGTAATCTGCACTACCGTTAATTTTGCAGCGACTTTAACCATATTTGAAATATATAGAAAAATTTCTTAAAACAAGTAAAAAATCTCAACTCCTTGTGTGCATTGGTACGCGTAAAAATTTAAATATTTTAGTATGCTCTCCTTGTAAACTAACTGTGATGTTGTACCACATTTAATCAAATCTGAAATGCATCGACAAATTTTCTCCAAACTCCTATACAAAAAATCTCAGCTATTCTAGAATCCAAGGTTAGTCTATATACTAATGTTGCATAAATTGGGGAATAAGAAATTGGGTGTTTTGAAAATTATATTCATTTTTGGCCACTTGGGAAAAATCCAGGCGACGCCCATCATACCAGAACTTTCCTCATTTTGTAGTTCAACTAATTACAAAGTTGCAAATTTGACACACTGGGATTTGGTGTACGCGGACTAACTTTAAAATAGACATCAACTGATGCTGATATAACTCCTTCACCGTATCACTTGCAATCACTCCCTATCACTATATCATTGTCTATCACGTCCCACACTTGACGTGCCACAACGGAACTGCAGGTTACAGTCACTTCCAAACACTGTATCACCGTCTAAGATTACCATGATCGTTACTGAACGTCGAGGGGATCACCTGGTGCACAGAAAGTTATAGATTAATTTATACATGGGTATAATTGTTACACAAGCTGTAAATGTTAGCACAAGACTAATCATAAGATAATTTAGAAATTAATTAAAACATGGAAATATTTGTTCCATGTTCTTTTTTTAATAATCTGGAAAGAAAATCAAGAAAATAGTTTTTTGAAGCAGGTCTTCAAAACTGTAGCATAACTCTTTTACAAACTCTTTATACAAATACCGAATGAAGAAGACTTTACAGCTTATCACACGATGTAATAACATGGGCAATAGAAGCCTGACTGTACGGGCTCATTAAAGTATAAAAAGGAAAACTTGCCGGTCTCATCCCTATTGTAGCAATGAATTCATAACCGTAATGATAGCTGCTTGCCTGACATTAGCCACCCCTCGAAGTAACACTTTTCAAACTACCCATTAAATAGGAATGTGATTGTTTTCCCAAGAATGCAGGTAAACGATATACAAAGTTGCAAAGGTAGAATCAGACGACTGAAAAAATCGGCTTCCTTCCGGTTTGCTCTAACCAACTGAGCTAGCATGCCAACATGCCGGTACAACGTTAAATGCAGTCGTGTGTGGAGAACAATTAATTACCATAGATATACAAAGTTACTCTTCAGTTGAAGAGTAATTTTCTGATGTTTGAAAAGTTATCCTTATGTAAAATACCGCTTTGAAAAAGCATTTAAATCGAATTTGGGCGAATTCTTTTTTTTTCAAGGAGAAAGTAATTTGGGGGAATTTTATTTAAATCAGTATTTTCGTCAGTTGAATATATAAATATTTGTGTTGATCCAATATATAATTTCTTTAAACTTATTTATTAAATAAATAATACAAAAATCCTCATATACTGTGTGTAAATGCAGGAAGTTACAAGATAAAGTTGCAAAGGACAAGAAAATAATATAAGATGTAAAACCCAGAAAAACATCCTAAAAATTGAAAATGGCATAAAATGACCAAAAAATGACCAAATAATTATGCATTTATGTACAACTAAATGATGACGTTATAAGAATCCAAGCCCGATCGTCACTGTTATGCCAGTCTTTAAACAGACCAGTTTTATGTACTACCTCATGCCAAACAAAGCTCTTCCAAGAAAGGTTGAGTGAGATCTTACGCTAAGAGAACAATTTGAATTCTTCTCTTTTCCTTATTGTTGATGACTTCATCAGCATCCAAGTGCCTCAGCTTCGTGTCAAAACATTTGTCAACATGCTTCTTGTTTTCAGTGTTTGCATTCTCGCATGTAAACAAGTGAAACCCTGCACGCTCTACATGGTCACAACGCAAATGGTACTTTGACAAGCTCTTGGACACCATCCAAAAGGATACATGCTATGTTGAACTGTGACGTCACCAACACAACTTTAACATTGTTGGCCTATGCACACGGAATTAATTTTAGCATTATATCTCCCCCTAACCAGCACAATGAAATATAATGCTATATGTAGTTTTAAAAATGTTGTTTCATTAAAAACACCAGCACCTACGGTGACGTATTAATTTTAACTTTTGTGTATAAAATACTTAATTACATTGAGTGTCTGACTATCAACCATTTTTTTTCTTTCACTTCTTATTTAATGCTATCTTGAGATAAACAGGATCTCCTTACCATCTAAGTTAGCAATATTTTGTTATTCAACACATTGAATTATTCCTCTTTTATTCAATTATCTAGTGTTCACCAATTATATTACACTAACTATTTTTCTTCATTTATTTTACCATTTCATCTTCTTATAAATCTATACGTTATTCTTATGAGCACATTCTATCTTTTCATTTTAAACGATGTCTTTGTTCATTCTGTAACGTGTTATTTGCAACAACAGTTACACCTTGCTGGTATTACGTAACATTAAATATGCCTTTACGCTATTGCTACCATTTTCGTTAACTTTCTTGTTAAATGTTATGGAAAGCGTAATTTCATAGTTAACGAAACTATGGCTTGGTACTGGCTGGTGGTGCGACTTACTTCTCTCTCGCCGATCACATCACCGCCCACCTAGAATGGATCGTATTCGCCAGACAAATAATTCACCTTAAAGGCATACAATGAGAAGGATTATTAAGGCCGCAAAACAATATTAAGAACTTGAAATGAAAGCTCTTGATATAACATTTAATAGTAACTTAGAGCCATGATCTAGAAAAATAACAAATTCGGAACTTACAACTTTCATTAAAACATAGTTACCAATTCCGCTAACAATTGTACATAAAAGTTCCTTTATTTCACAACTTTCTATACATTGTCTTTACATTTCACCACTCGTTCCCTTTAACATTCAACTTCTTCGCAACAAGAAATAAATAATGTTCGTATACTGCAACAACTTTAAAGCCCAAAATTTTACAATAGATACAAAATTTTAACCGTCTCGTGTGTACGTCTATAATTAGAAATTTACAGAAAGTACTTGCCAAAAATTTAAGGTTAACAAATTTTACCAAGGCCGAACATTTAGACGTACATCGCGTGTCGTCCTTGCATAGATCCACAGCTAAACTCCTGGGGGATGAACGCTGCAACAGCACTGCCTTTCCCCTGATGCGGCGCTCCGCAAAACCATTCCCCTCCATATAATGTGTTGTCCAAAGAATCTACACAAACTAGGTATTATAAAAAGGACCTCGAGTTCATCTTCTCACATAAAAGCCTAATAAGAGGTCTAGGAGACCTCTTTAAGGTTAAATCTCAATTATTAGCATCAACCAGGGGATAAAAGCTATACAATGAACCATAGAGGCTCCAGTTCAGAGGTGGGGATTAGACCAATTATTTACCCCCTTGTACGAGGGGCACTATTTATATTCTGGTCCTAATAATTAAAATGAAGTAATTCTTTTATTGAAAACTGCTTTATTGTTTTTCAGAATATCCTCATTTATGATCAATATAATTTTGCATCCGTTTGAACCATTTGTCAAAGCATTTATTCCAGTCTTCTTGAGATACCTCCAAAACATGGTTTTTGAAGGCATCAACGGCTTCTTCTGCCAACAAAAATCATTGTCCACGCAATTTATTCTCGATTTTCAGGAACTAAAAGAAATCATTCGGTGCCAAATCAGAACTGTATGGCGGATGACCCATCAATTCCATTTTTGAGCCTTCAAATACTCTGTTATTAGACGAGATATGTGTGCGCTCGCATTGTCTTGATGAAGAACGATCCTACGGTTCTTGTTGGTTTTCCTTACTTCACCGAAGACTACCGGCAAACAAATGCTTGTGTACCATTCGGCATTGACCGTTTTACATTCCTCTAAAGGCACTGTTGCCACATGGCCAGTTTTGCTGAAAAAGCAGGCGACCATTTTCTTCGAAGTGCTTCGAGTGCAAACAACTTTTGTTGGATTTGCTTCATCTTGAAACACCCATACAGTCGACTGCTGTTTACGTTCCGGCTCATACGCATAGATCCATGATTCGTCACCTGTTACAATCTTATATACGTCTTTTTAGGCACCGCCATTGTATTTCTTGAGCATTTTTGTACACCAATCGACACGAGCATCTTTTTGAGATTGCGTCAAATTATGTGGATTCAACGAGAGCAAAACTTTTTCACGGCTAAATAATCATGCAATATTTTATATATGCTGGTGGAACTAATGCCTAGGGTTGCCTCAATCTCACAATATGTCGCATGACGATCTTTCATTATTAGGTTTTGCAGAGAATCAATGTTTTCTGGCACAATAACTGATTTTGGACGACCTTCACGAACTTCATCATTGAGCGAACGGCGGCCACGATTAAATTCGTTATACCAGCGTTTCACAGTGGCAAAGGATGGAGCTTTGTCGCCAAATTTGGAAGTTAGTTGATCGATGCACTCTTGTCTTGATAATTCAGGTCGAAAGTCGTAATAAATCATTGCACTAACATTTTCACGAGTTAATTGTATGTTTTTGTTGACACACAATTTTCTAGTTAGTGTAAACAAAACAAATGACGCTCTATTGACAACATGTTTGAAGTAGATTATGGTCAAAAATGTCAAACTTTTCATTGGAAACGTCAGATGGCACCTACAACATTCAGGGTTGTTAAAACTCAAAATATAATTTGTGCCCCTCGACAATAATGAATCAATTTAACCTCTTATTATATCACTTTTAATAATTGACACTTTATTTTTACTTTTATGAATAGTGCTTACTGAAATTAAATTAAAAAGTATTTTTGAATCATGAAATTTCTTGCTAAACCCTTTCCTTGATGCAAACAACCTTGTAGTTTTATAAGAGACAAATTCTTTATCCTAGTTAACACATCATCCTTTGTTTTGATTTTATAAACGTTTATCCATTCTTCTTCCTTTTGAAATGTTAAATTTCATTAGTAAGGATAGCCAAATAAATTTATTCCATTAACTTTTTTCTGCTTTCAAAATTTATATGAAATCACTCCAACTTATGTCATTTTTCAACTGCGAATTTTAACTTAAACCTTTGAGAAACACATCTATACCAACATTATAAATAGATAACATATTTAAGTATAGAGGGGGGTTTGATCTAGGAAACCACTCAACCGATTTTTTAATTACTTGACGACTGAAAATCACTATCCTTTCGTGCAAACATAGACTATAAAATATTTACAAAAATGTTATAATTGAAAGTTTTCATGTACGTGTCATCTATTTACAAAAACGCGTTGAGTATGAATATTAGCAGATATTCTTTCAATTGATTGTAAATATAGCAGATTATTAATGTCAGGCATAAAATATATTAAAACTGAAATATTGGAGTGAGGGAGTTACATGTAATGTTGGTATCGTCAATGTTCCTTCTGATTTCAATGAACTTATTATCAGGGAGTATTTTGGGCAAAACTTAGTACCTACCCTTTAGTTTTAAAATATGGCAAAAATAAGCAATCGTAAACTTTTCAGCACCTCCGCTACCCTGTTTTCAACGCCCTAACCCTTTGGGCGATTAAGATAGGCCAGGTTTTTTACATGTAAGTAAAAAACCTGGCCTATCTAGAAAATCTTTGTACCCTTACGTATAGGGTCCAATGAAAATTACGGGCTAAGTTACAAGTAAAACACTGCCCTCTATGACTATGCATTTAAATAAACTGAAAGGCTATGCACTGTATAAAGTCTATCAAAAACCTCGACTTAAAAAGAGGGTAGCTATCACACGACTTTCTCCACCCATCATCTTTTGCTTTCATAGCTATTCTAAACATTTGTGAAATTTGCATTAATTTATTTCAATATATAATATTTTATTATAATGGAAACTTTGCTGTATAAAGATACATTTAGTTTTGCTAACAGAGTACAGAGTAGTTCACATGATACGTATATTCGGGACATTGTCCATTGGTAAGTCCGAGAGTGCAGTGGTCAAGTGCCTTTAGGTATCTATGCATAGGTCTGTCTACCTTTACCTCTCTTAGATGCCGGTCAGGTGGCTTGTTGTGAGATATTCTCTGCAACAGAGGATTCATATATAGGAGTAAGCGTCAGGAGAGCCTATTGTAGCTGATGCGAAGAACAGAAGTCACTTCAGAAATGCTTAAGTCGCTGTGCAGACGGGTGTTTCGTATGCCCCATGGAGCATCAGTTAGGAGTCTAAGAATCCTGTTTTGTTGGATCCGGATTTATTTCACTTATGAGGATGGAGCAAAGTCCCATATAGATATATTATATTGCTACGTTGGTTTGATTAGCGAAAGATAAGGTAGACTTTTATTATGAAGGGAGAGTGGTGATTATCCTGGTATTAAATGCTTCAGCTGATGAATGCGGTTGCGGATTTTACTAACTTTTAATGTAATGTGGTTTGACCATGTGAGATTGTTAAAACCAAGACCAGAATAAGACCAAAATGTAGAAATTGGGACATTACGTAACGTTATTGGATGATGTGTAATTTTCCTCTTATAGGAGAATTTAACCAGATGTGATTTCTGTGGATTCATTTGAACTCTCCATTGCATACATCAAGTATGAATGTCATTACAGAATTCCTGAAGTTGTCTAACAGTAGAGTCACGGGTGCCTTTGCTTAGAATAGTAATGTCAGGAAATGTGATATTGTAAGTCGTCACTTTGTGGAAAGTCAGATTATGTACAGAATATAGCAGTGGTCCCAGAACGCTGCCTTGTGGCACGCCAGAGTGAATTGGTTTGGTTGTTGATTGCGCAACATCAATCAACTTTCATTGACTGTGAAAGCTCACTTGCAAAGGTAACACTGAACTATTCTGTATAGAGTATCTCAGAGATGAGGTTTCAGTTTGTAAAGCAGACCTTCGTGCGAAACCTTATCGAAAGCTTTTTCAGTATCAAGGAACAGCCCATGACATACCGATTTTTCTTCGTAAGCGTTTAATATTGTATCGAATGCTCGGGTGTAAATCCGAATTGTATGGGCGGTATGATTCCTTAAAGATGAGTAAGGAGGAAGCGTAGAAGTAATTGTTCAAATAATTTGAAGAATAACGGCACCAAAATTATGGGGCAATTATTTCGTTGGTCGTTTTGTGCTTTTTCAGGTTTAGGGATGGGAGTAATTATTGCATGTTTCAATTGTTTTGAAGAATATCTTGTCCTAATAATAACATTGTAAATCTATTTTAAGGAAACCATTGTTTTCTTGGAAAAGCGTTTCAGTAGAGACTGTATGATTAGATTGTGTCCAGGAAATTTAATGTGAGGGATTCTTTGTACTACATTTTTCACCTTAGCAGGATAGAAGAATCCATTGAGAGGAGAAATTTGCAAGGGTTATGAAACTGAGTTCAATACTTCGTTAAACAGATCAAAGTCAGTGACTACATTGGCCTGAAATTGATCGCTAAACATTTCAGATAAATCTACTATCTCTACTACTTACCTACATTAAGTAGAGGAAGTATGGCATTCTACCCAGATATTCGATACCAAGGTTTCACTGGAAGTATATGTTTTTAGAGTTCAGTGTTTAAAAACACAGCTCACGTGAAAAATTCATGTGTTTGCGCACGCACTTGTAGGTTAAAAAGGAAGCTATTACATTCATTTAAACCAGTTAAACATATCAATATTTGTAACACATTTTGTAACTTCTACTTTTTCCTACGACCATTTCCTACGGAGATATTTAGGATTTTCGAGAACATAAAACATGTTGGCAACGTTGCAGAAGTTGCTGACCCATTTATCAGGGGTGTCAGTTTCACTTTCAAAGCCAGCTGGAGAACAACACGTATACAGGTTTCACTTTCACTTTCAAAGTGGCGTGTATCTCATGAGTGTAAACAAAAAAAAACGTTTCGTGTCTGCTACCTCCTAATAATTTTATCTGAATCTTCTAATGACACCTTTTGTAATTCAAACTCACAATCTAAGGATATTTTATCAGCTCGTTGGACAAAAACATACATGCGTTTTGGAATGATATTGCTATAATAACCAACCAAACCATTATTCTGATATGTAAACACAAAAACAACTACATCATTAGATCCCCCAGTCTCCTCCGTGGTGTAGTGGTTACCATACTAGCCTCTAGTTCCCGAGGTCGCGGGTTCAAACCCACCGGAGGGCGGTGGATTTTTTCGGGCGTAAAAATCTTTTGCATGGCTTCCTTCGGAAGGGAAGTAAAACCGGTGGTCCCGTGTCGTAGATTTACGGCACGTAAAGAGGCCTAATAAAGAGGCCTCTGAGCAAAATTACCGGTCTTTCACGCCCAATATAGAATAGGACGCTAAGGACCACAGCAGTTAAAGAGCGTCCACAATAAAACTCAGTTTAATTTTATCGTTAGACCCTTACAAGGTCTAACAACTGGTGCTTTTAACATGGGTTCCAAAAGAATAAACGATAAAACAAATTAATCGCCCACTTCACAAATATTACTCAAAATGTCCACCATTTGCGCATCTACAAGCCTTAACCAATGACATCGTAGTCTAGTAAAGACACACTCGTTGTTGTGTATTTCCTCCGCGGAAAACATTCCTTCCATTTCACACTATTCTAGTGTAGGCCAATTGCCAGTTGTACTTATTATTTCGCCAAAACGTTACATCACCATTTCAACATGTTTGTTTGGATTAAGGGACGTGTGGAAAACAAAACCGCTATTCACCCTTCAGATAAAGGAGAGTGGGGCGTGCTACATTTTCTTTATGCCCGGAAGACGGTTTAGCTTGCGTGATCTACCTCGACCTCTTTGTAATGTTGCCGATATCTACAGTCACATTACGTCTGTAAAACGGTGTTCGATTATACTTTTAAGTGATCAATGATCTCAAAATCCTGTGTGGTGTCACATACCTACCACTGTAACTATGTCAGAGATAGGTTACTCTATTCATCTTACAAGTAACAAACTATTATCTTCATACCTTCTCGTTGAATAAAATATATAATTTGGAACGTAACTATTTGTTTTTTCGAAAATGGCTGATCAAAGAACAAAATGTTATTATATCTACTATTTTATTTGTTAAATACCAAATTTTGTTATTAAGTTCAACATCTTCCAAAGATGCGACCCGAAGATTTTCAAAAAAACTCCCCCACCCCAATTATCCTCTACATGGAAAACTTGTCCTTAATTTTGATTTTCTCAAAAATAGCTAACGATTTTGATTAAAATACCTATTTACAGTAAAGATATTTACATGAAAAATAAAATATATATCTTGAATTTTCTAGAAAAACCCTTTGAAATTCTCTTCATTCGGAAGGAATTTTGTATAATCTTGTATAACTGGTAAACGTTAAGCGATATGCAAAAACATACTAATCGGGAAATGTGGATCTCTTTAAGAGACAAATCACTTCCAGTAACGCTTTTTGTGGCATCAGCGATTTCCGAGTTATCAGTTATTAATGGTTCGAATTTTTCAGTACTTAGCTATTCTTTTCAAGTTCTGCCGATTTTCAGTTGCTTCTTGCGATGTTATGGAAAGATTTTTAAGATTAACGTGTAGCGCCCAGTTCTAAGACATTTGAGTATCGCTGTTCCCTTTGTATCTAAAACGAAATGTGTAATTCAGCTATTTCCGGATTTAAACGAAATAGGTAGAAAGATAAACTTTTGTAAGAATATAATTACTAAACCCAGTAATAACATATAGAGGGTAAAGAAGGTGTTGTGAACATAACACATCAGATTTTTTATAGCTGCTCCACACAAAGCGTATTTTTCTATCTCCTTCATGTTATTCAGGATAAACCATTGCAGAATGGTTTCATTAGACATTTCGTTGTAGGTACAAGGAGGATAGTGGAAATCGAATCGATAGTCAGATGTTTAAAAGCAGGTGGCTGTATGCTGACCTTGAAATGTCATGTTCTTTCCATTGCAGTGCAAGAACACCTGAATAGCGACAGCACTTCAAAACCTGGCAAAAATTTGAAAAATTCAAATCAACATTAACGGATATCTCGGAAATAGCTAATGTCACAAAAATGTTTTTGGAAGTAAATTGTGTTTTTAAAGTTCTAAGTTTACGGTGTAGTAAATCTTTGTCTACCTCTTATGATTTACCCGTTATGCATTATTATACAAAATTCCTTCTGAATGAAGAGGACTTTACAGAGCATTCCCAGAAAACTCAAAAAATATTTTATTGTGTAAATATATTAAGTGCATGGCATTTTAAATAAAAATGTTAGGGCCATTATCAAGAAAACAATAAATATTTAAAATCCTGCCACGTAAAGGGTAGTTTGAGTTAGGGGATTTTCTTGAAAACCTTTGTTGCGCATCTTTGAAAGATATTGATTTTAAATATCAAGTTTTATACGTATTCGAATTTCTATTTTCAGTTATGCTGCTCAGAGACACACACATGCACACAGACCTTTTAAAAAAAATCTGATGTGTTACACTCACATGACTTTCTCTACTCTTGTACAAACTATTTTTACAAACGCTTCTCCATCTACTTCATGTTAATCGAAATAAACATTTGTAGACTCTATCTTATTGCTAATTTTCTTGTAGATGTAAGGGGAATGTATATTTACAAGGGCAATTTGTAAATACATTAGCCTTTAAGCACATACATATCTCTTAATAGCTGTTTGCTAGGTGCAGCACCATTCCCTTTGCCACAGATTAATATTCTTTGCATATACAAGACAAAAAAATGAATAACGAATTCCCATTTGAGAAAATAAGTATTGGAAAATTTAAGAGAATAACAAGCAATATCTTGAAAATGGTTCACTCAATAAAAAAGTGTATATTACCTAAATTGTGTATTTTAACGCGATCTACATTTTATGTATTGTGAAACTTTGTCTATCTCTTATGGTTTTCCAGTTATGCAAAAGTGGTTCACAATGAAGAACACTTTTGGAGACATTCCCAGAAAATTCAAGATATACATTTTATTTGTCATGAAAATATCTTAAACATATAATATTTTAATCAAAATCGTTAGAGCCATTTTTGAGAAAATTAAAATTTTCGAGAAATGTTCCATGTAAAGAGGAACCCCCATCTGGGGTGGGGGGATTTTCTTGAAAACCTTCGTGTCGCAGCTCTGGAATATACTGAACCTAAATACCAAGTTTGGTGTTTATACAACTGTACGTTTCTGAGTTATGCTGTTCACAGACACACAGACACACACACGGACATGTTTCCAAAAATGCTTTTTTTGGATTCAGTGAGTCTCAAAACATGTATTTCCGGTGAAATCTCGGTATCGAATTTTTGGGTGGAATACAATACTTCCCCTACTTACTATAGTAGTAGAGAAATTAAAAATGAATAACGAATTCCCATTTGAGAAAATAAGTATTGAAAACTTTAAGGGAATAACAAGTAATATCTCGAAAATGGTTCACTTAACTCAAAAAAATGTATATGACATAAATTGTGTATTTTAACGCGATCTACATTTTTTGTGTAGTAAAATTTTGTCTATCTCTTATGGTTTACGAGTTATGTAAAAGTCGTTCACAATAAAGAATACTTTTGGAGACATTCCCAGGAAATTCAAGATATACATTTTATTTTTCATAAAAATATCTTAAACATATGATATTTTAATCAAAATCGTTAGAGCCATTTTTGAGAAAATTAAAATTTTCGAAAAATCTTCCATGTAAAGGGTACTCTGGGGTGGGGGGATTTTCTTGAAAACCTTCGTGTCGCATCCTTGGAAGATACTGAACCTAAATACCAAGTTTGGTGTTTATCCGACTGTTCGTTTCTGAGTTATGCTGTTCACAGACACACACACAGACACACAGACACACACGGACATGTTTCCAAAAATGGTTTTTTTGGATTCAGGGGGTCTCGAAACATGTATTTCCGGTGAAATCTCGGTATCGAATTTTTGGGTGGAATACAATTCTTCCCCTACTTACTAAACGTAGTAGAGAAAGTTAAAATGCTTACTTTTTGGATGCAGGGTCCTCGAAACGCGTATTTTCGGTGAAACCTCGGTATGTAATTTTTGTGTGGAGTAAAATACATCCAATTCCTACTAAGTATATTGGTGTGCATAAAATGTTGCCCATAATGGAATGCAGATGTTTATGTTGCTACTGACAAAATCTAGCCCCACTCCCTACCGCATGACCACGTCTATTTTTCGAGCATAATACTACACACTGGATTGGTAGGGTGCTTTGCGTCCCCCAAAGTATGGTCAATCTGCCATAGGGTAACATTACAAATTGAACCTTATATATTCATGCTACACTACTGTTTTCTTAAAGATGATTTTCTTATTACAACAACTTTAACCTTCGTTTCCAGTCGCTGATGAAAGCTCTCATATATGTAAACGTCGTAACTGTCGTTCAGTTTAATAACATATGCAAATATTCTTCCCACCTTCCGCTAGAAGGCCGAATTATATTGTAATTGGTTTAGCCTTCCCATGTGTACCAATTGTAGTGAAAGTCTTTTATAGAGGTGGTATCCGAACCACCCCTTCATGTTTTTCACGGCCTGTCACGTAGAGGACTGATACCGGCTGGGTGGAATCAAAGGTTATTTCTAAAGGTGGAAACCTTACGGAGGGAAAATCACTATGGGGATTTAGGCGAATGGGCAACCTTTTATACACGACAGTGTATGTGGTAGGGAAAAATAAAAAAGAATAATCGAAAACTTTTCAAGCATTCTCCGCCAGATGCCCTGACGGAAGATACACTATGTATGCATTTGAAAAACTGTAGTCGTGGAACATTCCGAATACTGCCGCGCTACGAAGAAAACTTACACGGCTCAGATTGCGCATTTTAACAAATTCTACATTTTTCTTTAAGGTAATTTTGTGTTTATCTGGTTTGGTTTCCTACTGTACCGAATTAAAGAAAATGCAGTCAGAATAAGGGTACTTCACAGGCTATTCACAGTAAAGTCAAAACAATATTTTATTCCTCATATCATCTTGTCAAAGATATATTTTACTCAAAATCAATAATGACGTTTTTGAGAACACAAACATGGAACATTTTTTTATGTAAATGGTAGTTTCGGATAAAGCTAATTTATTTTAGTCCTTATCGCGTCCTTAGAAGAAACCGGACTTAATTATCAAAGTTTGATATCCGATTTTTCGTTTTTGATTTACCCTGCTCCCCCTCCCCCTCTCCCCCCCTCTCTCTCTCTCTCTACCAACACGGATGGCCGAAGCCACTAAGACAGAGATTGATGAATCGGAGGTGCGTAGGTCAAATTACGCCAGGATCGTCCTCCCTGATTGAAACTTTTCTTCCAGGTTTTCGTCAGTCCTCATAACTGGCAAATGCCGGGGATATACCCTAAACTTAGTCCTGGAAAGCTTCATTCCAAAAATTCTTTTCCAAAATATAAATCTCCTTGCATGTATTATCAGCAGAACTAGGATGAATATCCTTTGGCTTACAATGTATGCACGCTCCGGGTTTGTATCGACAGTGTGGAGAGGAGAAAGGGGTGCCACAGGTAACTTGGAACTGTAAACAGAAGCGTAAGTAGAACAGAACATAAACACAGAGCTCACAGAAATCAGCTCTACCATACCAGTAACGCAAGTAAACAACTGACTGTCGACTGGGTCCGTGTATTCAGTACGACGACACCTAGGTAAAGGCGGTAGTTATTCCTCACTCATTGGATATTTGTCCCAACTCTAATCATCAGCAATCACCGCATGTGGTGCCATATAGCATAAATGGGCGTTAAATACTACTAAAGAATACTCTGTTTCACCATCCACATGATCATTTTTCTATTTATTTTATTCAAGGCACCTCAAAATATATATTTACGCTGGTTTCATATCGAATTTGTGTGGAATACACTACTCGCTGTCTATCTATGATGGGTATGCGGTAGAGAAGTAATAATTTCTCACTACAATTGAAGACTTTAAACAGATAAATTAGAACTGAAATTTCATTTTATCTACTTGCGTGTCTAAAATAGTCATATCGCGGTCTCAATTTCACAAGCGAATTGTTAAATTTTGACCAAGAAACAGCCATGTTTCTATGACCATCCAAAACGTAAATGGAATATTCTGTACTCTAAAAAATGAGTTACTAGTCGCCTACGATCTGAATACGCTTGGTGGAAGGCGCCACTGTGTTTTGTTGACAATCAAGACTAGGGATCAGAGGGGAATGTGAAGCAAGGCGATAGGGAAGTGTATAAACTGACCACGATATTATGCACTTCACATTGCGGATACCTGCATTTAAATATACGCGAAAGCTAGCCTACCGAAGTACAATAATATTATGATCGAATTATACAGTCGCACAACGAAAACAGTAACTGCATATGTAGGCAAGCTAATAAATGCAACTCCAAACTGCGGACGTTTTCTTTACCTGACTGTCCTTCTGATGCCCCACCCACTTGCTTCGAAACCGTCTAGTGCCTCTTTCCACCAGACGCATTCATACCGTGGCCGACTAGTACAGTAACTAGTACATTATTAAAATGGTTCCTGTGGTACTAAGCAAACCACTCGTCAATGAAGCTTCACCTTAATATACTGATACATCTGCATTTTTTGTATTCAAGTAATAAAACACTATTTGTCAAATAGTACATTATTAGAAAGCTTAGCTTAGAAATGTTATTTATGTCTTAAAGATAATGAAAAACTTCTCCCAAAAGTTCATTAAATTATAATAACCTGAATTTCTAATTGGAACATAAAGATAAAATTAATGACGCATGAGATAACGTCCTGCTGTTTTTAATTAATATATTTTCATGTGTCTCTGCGGTTTTGCAGTGAAGAGAAAATAATAGCCCATTATTTTCACATGTTCGAACCAACCCTTGATGCAAGACGTTGCTACAAAATATAAAATTAAAATGCACAAAATTTATTACGGTTTTCTACTTCCATATCAACTTCTCTGCCACTTCATTACCACCTTTGCCCAGGGCCTTCTCATTTCTGTCTCGTTTCTCCTACAGCTTAGGCAGTGGCGTATTACCTATTTCACTGTAAAGTGAAATCATATCTGCGTTCTTGCTAAGAATTATGACCTTCGTTATTTTATGGGATATTAGAAGAGTTCACAGTACAAAAAAGTAAAAGTATGAGAATAAAGCAAGGAAAGTGAGGAACGATAAATCTTATATTGCTTTAGTTACCAATAAACAAACGCTGCAGGGCACCTTTATATAATTTCTGTTTACTTCAGGAATAGAACACACAAGTGCGCGAGTTATCTTTCGTCGTAAATTATTTCTCAGTTTCTCTGCCCTCTTATGGTAAAGAAGCACGAAGTTCTATTCAAAAACTTCACATCGAGTTTTGTTAAAGCTACCATCCTTGCCTACTCTAACAAAATTAAAAAGGTAGATATCTAAGGAATGAAAATACATATAACTGGCTTTAGGAGTTTTTTTAACACCTGGAGGTGCATTTAAACACCGCCCTCTCTTTTTAAGAACCCTTTCTTTTATAGCAAAACGATCGCGATAGGTCAGCAAAGTACTCCATTTTGTAATAGCTGCGCATGCACAGAAGAAACCCAACCGTATTAGTATAATCTGTGAGAAAAGCGTTGTTTTTATTTCTTCTTCTTCTTCTTCTTCTTCTTCTAATATACGCGCTAAGACTGATGTGATGGCATCAAGTGAAAGTTTAGGAGAACGTCTAAAGTTTGCTCTCAGCTCCTTTACTACCCATGTTCTGATTTCATACACTATTTGAATCCAGTTCATGTACGTATGCACTAAAATAAACCTAATCTCGGGCTAATTTCGAAACCACAAGACCCGTCGTTTAACTGCGGCTCGTACGGTCTCAGCTCCCCTCGTTCCGTTTCTATGTTTCTTTTTTAGTTTAATGACTCTTGGGATAAACACGCGTTTATCGTGATTAATGTGAAAACGAAATTTTGATGGATAGAGGATGTCGCGTTGCTATTACGCTTAATCTTGGTTATATATTCATACCTCATTTTTCGATTCCTCTCGAACTCTTCAGAACTGCCAGTGTGCTGTAAATCTAGAAGTCTTTCAAATTGCATGCCGAGAAGTAACAGGCGTGAAAATTAAACGGCATGTAATATGACGTGCATGGAGGATCATCCGCATCGTGACTATCACCAAGGTCTCCAGAAATAAAGTCATTTGCCCCCTGCTTGGCAGACACCAATAACCTCACTCAAGAACGCTTATGTTCGTGTCGGGACGTTCCAGGTTGAAAACGACTGCACAGGGAACAAATATGTGGAGCAAGAATTGCGTTATGATTTCATTCTCCCTTCTACTTCGATGAGTAGGTTCTGGCTTTCATTACACGAGGGGTGGCCAAATTCTAAGCTAAGACGTATTGCATTTTTATTGTCTCTACCACGAACCTAGCAGTTACACCACTGCGTTCCACTCAAAAATTCTATATCGATATTTCAAAGGAAATACATGTTTTGAAGTTCCGTGAACCCAAAAAAGCAGTCACGCTATATAATGAATATTACGAATTACGAGTGAATCACTCTCCACTGTTATTTTTTGCGCTTTCTTTCTTCCCCTTTATTTTTCTACTACTTAATAGCAGAGAAAATACGGTATTCCACCCAAAAGTTATCGAAAATACATACATTAGGGTACTAGAACCTAAAAATAAACATTAAAAAAAGGGTGTGCTTGACCGCGCGTGTGCGTGTACAGCATAACTCAAAAACAAAATATCCGATCAATACAACCGGTCCTCGTAGCCGTGGTCGCTGGAGTGTGTAGCTTCGCCGCTCTGCCAAGCTGAGGGTCGCGGGTTCCAGTCCCGCCATGGGCATGTGTGTTTGTGTGTGTGTGTGTGTGTGTGTGTGTAATGGCAGTAATAAGCGGTAATGAAAAATATTAAAACACAGTAATGATAAGCAAAAAGAAAAAAAAAGTTATATGCACAATACAGAAAAAACAGCTGTTTAAAAAAATACTAAACTTGGTACTTAAGTACGCATCTTCCAGGTACACACACGAATATTTTCAAAAAATTCCACAACCCTTTTACATGGAAAATTGTTGGTTATTATCCTACATTTCATTTTAGTTATGCACGTGTGTGTGTGTGAGTGTGTGCGCGCGCATAACCAAAAATGGAATGTAGGATAAATACAAAGCTTGGTATTTACATTCACTACCTGCCAAACATGCAGCGAAAGTTTACAAGAAAATCCTCCCAGCTACCCTTTAAGTGGACGAATTTCCTTATTTTTGTTTTCTCAAAAATGACTAACAATTTTGATTAAAATATCATATAATTAAAATTTTTGTGTGACAAATAAAATGTTTTCTGCGAAATGGCTCTAAAGTTCATTCTGAATTAATTTTATATAATTTTGTACAGCTGGTAAGCCTTAAGAGATAAACAAAAGCATAGTACACAAAACGTATAGATTTCTTTAAAATATAGAATTTATTTCATTTCATTTTTCTGTGGCATCAGCAATTGCCGAGATACCCGTTGCTATTGGTTTGAATTTTTCAATACTATGTCAATGCAGTTGCTATTCAGTTGTTGTTCCTTGAGATGTTTTGTAATAGAGAACGAAATTTCAAAGCCAGCGTATGGCTATCCGTTTTCTAAACATTAGACTTTCGCTTCCGTCTCTTGTACCTTCAACGAAATGTATAATGTATTTCTGCAAATGGTTATCTCAACATGAACTAGATAGAAAAATAAGTTTTTGTACGAACAGATTGTAGAAGAGACATAAAAATAAAGGGTAGTAGTAGAAAAAGTCATGAGAATGTAACTATCAAAATAAGTTATTTACCATTAATTACAGCCTCGTCTTCCCTTCTCGCTTTATTGCTTGTTTATAATTTTAAATAAACTAAGGCTTCGCATTCAGTGATGAAGTGGTTTAAGGGACTCAATTTACTTTAGTTTTAAGCGCATCTCAAGAACATTAGAACCTTCTGTTACTCTTGCCCCGTTTTATGGATTTTATGAACGTTTATTCACGATGTACACTGTTACCGAACACTTAAAAAATTTAAATAAGCGAATAATCTATCACATGTATCCAGCTCACTCAAAAAAGAAAGTGATGAGTCTATAAAAGCGATGAGCTAGGACATAAGAGAGACGCCTATATCCAAAATATCTGTGGTATAATCATATCACGGAGAAGGCATTTAATTAATACTCCAATACTTGTGTAAGCTGTAGCATGTATATCTGATGTAGCACACGTGACTTGCATTATTTCGTTAATAACAAAGTTATAGACTTAATGCCGCGCTAAAAGTCTGTAACATACAAGTTGTGAGGTGACATTCTAATCCTTCCATATAATAAATATCTAAAGCACAATTTAAAAGTCTGTGGACTTCAAGGTTCAAAACAACTCAGTGGTAAGATGACCATTCGCTTAGTTTTCCGAAGTGACAAAATGAGTTCAAATCTTACATAGGAACTCAGGTCTTATTTCCTTCCTTCCTCCTTGTTTGCTTGCTTGTTTTCTTTCTTTATTTCTTTCTTTCTTTAGGCTTAGGTTAAACACATATTGTATGCAAGTTATATCTAGAGTAATTTATAGTGCTAAGATTTTTGGGTATATTGGAAAGGTTTACAAGCATATTTGTAGTATTTTCTTTATACACTTGAGAAATAACATTAAATGCATGCAAACTGTACCTACTACAGAACCGCATAAATACATTATATTAAAATTATATGGTCGAAATCTTTATTAATTTTAAACTCTTCTGCCCAAGTTGTAAACCACTAAAATAAAATTTTAAAATTTTCATCATGGAAGAGATTTGTACCACCTCTCTTCGACGTCATATATTTTGTTTTAGAGGGATACACCATTCCAGTATGGTTTCAGAACTACACCAAAAATTGCTTTTAAGTTTTTTGCAGCTTATTTAAATTTATGTAATATTTAATATATAATTAAAACCAATAAGCATCTTATGAAAAGTTATTTTGGGTAAAACTGGTGATGTTTACAAATAAGATTATAATATTTATGTTGTATAGTTACAGAAACCTAGGGGCAGCTGATTCATCAGTTATATGTATGCACATATGTAATTCAATTATTGCAATTTGCTAAATAGATTTTGAAGAAAGTGTAACCCTTTATGGTTAGAGGACGAAAAATCTATACAGTGTAACATTTTGTATGTGTGTGTGCTGCCACGTAACCTTTTAATGCTCTACGACCATTTATAACATCTATTTTACACTGCACTAGCCTTTGAAATGTTTAGTTTGTGACTCACACTACCGCTACCATTTTCGTTAACATTTCTTCAGAATAGAGATTAGTGGAAGCGTAATTTCATGGTTAACGAATTCATAGCTTGGTATATGCTGGTTGTGTGCTTACTTCCTTCTTATCAGATCACAACATCGCCCACCAAGTGTGCATCGTATTCACCAATCAGAAAACTAACCAGCTTAAATGCGTATTGTGAAGAAAAGTAATGAAGGCAATACAAAGGAATAAACAATATCAAGAACTATGCATTGAAATCCTGGTATAAATTTACTAGTAATTTGGTGTGCCAAGCCTTTGAAATAATAATTCTCAAGTTACAATTCGTTCTCTAAAAGTCCACATATGGACTGGAATAACAATCCTTGACATCACCATATGAAAAATCTGATGTGTTACACTCACATGACTTTCTCTACTCTTGTACAAACTATTTTTACAAACTCTTATTCTCCATCTATTTCATATTAATCGAGATAAACATTTGCAGAAACGATCTTTTGACATGCAAACAGAATTACATTTTACACATAGGGACCAGTTCTAAAATAATCTGATGTGTTACACTCACATGACTTTCTCTACTCTTGTACAATCTATTTTTACAAACGCCTATTCTCCATATGCTTCATATTAATCGAGATATCGAGATGTCAATCTTATTTGTAATTTTCTTGTAGATGCAAGGGGAATATGGTAGCTTTTAAGCGATAGTCAAATATTTTATCGCTGGTTGCTATGTGGCGCATTCCATTCTCTTTGCATGTCCAGGACATAAAAAATCTGATGTGTTACACTCACATGACTTTCTCTACTCTTGTACAATCTAATTTTACAAACGCCTATTCTCCATATGCTTCATGTTAATCGAGATATCGAGATGTCAATCTTATTGGTAATTTTCTTGTAGATGCAAGGGGATAATGGTAGCTTTTAAGCGATAGTCAAATATTTTAACGCTGGTTGCTATGTGGCGCATTCCATTCTCTTTGCATGTCCAGGACATAAAAAAAATGAATAACGAATTTGAGAAAAAGTATAAGTATTGAAAAATTTAAGGAAATAACAAGCAATATCTCCAAAACGGTTCACTCAACAAAAGAAATGTATATGACATAAGTTGTGTATTTTAACGCGATCTACACTTTTTGTGTAGTAAAATTTTGTCTATCTCTTATGGTTTACCAGTTATGCAAAAGTCGTTCACAATAAAGAATACTTTTGGAGACATTCCCAGAAAATTCGAGATATACATTTCATTTCCCATGACATTATCTTAAACATATGATATTTTCATCAAAATCGTTAGAGCCATTTTTGAGAAAATTAAAATTTTCAAAAAATCTTCCATGTAAAGGGTAGTTTGGGGTGGGGGGATTTTCTTGAAAACCTTCGTGTCGCATCTCTGGAAGATACTGAACCTAAATACCAAGTTTGGTGCTTATCCGATGTTCGTTTTTGAGTTATGCTGTTCACAGACACACACACACACACACAGACACACACACACACACACACGGACATGTTTCGAAAAATGCCTTTTTTGGATTCAGGAGGTCTCAAAACATGTATTTTCGGTGAAATCTCGGTATCGAATTTTTGGGTGGAATGCAATACTTCCCCTACTTACTATACGTAGTAGAGAAAGTAAAAATGAATAACGAATTTGAGAAAAAGTATAAGTATTGGAAAATTTAAGGAAATAACAAGCAATATCTCGAAAACGGTTCACTCAACAAAAAAACTGTATATGATATAAGTTGTGTATTTTAACGCGATCTACATTTTTTGTGTAGTAAAATTTTGTCTATCTCTTATGGTTTACCAGTTATGCAAAAGTCGTTCACAATGAAGAATACTTTTGGAGACATTCCCAGAAATTTCGAGATATACATTTCATTTCTCATGACATTATCTTAAACATATGATATTTTCATCAAAATCGTTAGAGCCATTTTTTGAAAAAATTAAAATTTTCGAAAAATGTTCCATGTAAAGGGTAGTCTGGGGTGGGGGGAT
Organism: Deroplatys truncata; assembly: GCA_030765065.1. NCBI lineage: Eukaryota > Metazoa > Arthropoda > Insecta > Mantodea > Mantidae > Deroplatys > Deroplatys truncata. Next base: position 68,220,986 of record CM060976.1, on the reverse strand, counting down.
TTTCTTGAAAATCTTCGTGTCGCATCTCTGGAAGATACTGAACGTAAATACCAAGTTTGGTGTTTATCCGACTGTTCGTTTTTGAGTTATGCTGTTCAAAGACACACACACACACAGACACACACACAGACACACACACGGACATGTTTCCAAAAATGCTTTTTTTGGATTCAGGAGGTCTCAAAACATGTATTTCCGGTGAAATCTCGGTATCGAATTTTTGGGTGGAATGCAATACTTCCCCTACTTACTATACGTAGTAGAGAAAGTAATATTTGAATATCGCTTAAGGCGTACCATGTACCCCTTGTTTTGTATTTGCAAGGGCAATATAGAAATACAGTAGCATAGACATATCCTTTAAGCATAGACATATCTCTTAATTGCTGATTGCTATGTGCAGCACCATTCTGTTTGCCACAGATTAATACTCTTTGCATATCCAAGACAAAAAAAATCTGATGTGTTACACTCACATGACTTTCTCTACTCTTGTACAAACTATTTTTACAAACGCCTATTCTCCATATGCTTCATGTTAATCGAGATATCGAGATGTCAATCTTATTGGTAATTTTCTTGTAGATGCAAGGGGAATATGGTAGGTTTCAAGCGATAGTCAAATATTTTAACGTCGGTTGCTATGTGACGCATTCCATTCTCTTTGCATGTCCAGGACATAAAAAAATGAATAACGAATTTGAGAAAAGTATAAGTATTGGAAAATTTAAGGAAATAACAAGCAATATCTCGAAAACGGTTCACTCAACAAAAGAAATGTATATGACATAAGTTGTGTATTTTAACGCGATCTACATTTTTTGTGTAGTAAAATTTTGTCTATCTCTTATGGTTTACCAGTTATGCAAAAGTCGTTCACAATGAGGAATACTTTTGGAGACATTCCCAGAAAATTCGAGATATACATTTCATTTCTCATGACATTATCTTAAACATATGATATTTTCATCAAAATCGTTAGAGCCATTTTTGAGAAAATTAAAATTTTCGAAAAACGTTCCATGTAAAGGGTAGTCTGGGGTGGGGGGATTTTCTTGAAAACCTTCGTGTCGCATCTCTGGAAGATACTGAACCTAAATACCAAGTTTGGTGTTTATCCGACTGTTCGTTTTGGAGTTATGCTGTTCACAGACACACAGACACACAGACACACACACACACACACAGACACACACACGGACATGTTTCCAAAAATGCTTTTTTTGGATTCAGGAGGTCTCAAAACATGTATTTCCGGTGAAATCTCGGTATCGAATTTTTGGGTGGAATGCAATACTTCCCCTACTTACTATACGTAGTAGAGAAAGTAAAAAAAGGAATAACGAATTCCCATTTGAGAAATAAGTATTGAAAATTTTAAGGGAATAACAAGCAATATCTCGAAAATGGTTCATTCAACATCAAAAATGTATACGGCATAAATAGTGTATTTTAACGCGATCTACATTTTTGTGCAGTAAAATGTTGTCTATGTCTTATGGTTTACCAGTTGTGCAAAAGTCGTTCACAATGAAGAATACTTTTGGAGACATTTCCAGAAAATTCTAGATATACATTTCATTTGTCATGAAAATATCTTAAACATTTGATGTTTTAATCAAAATCGTTAGAGCGAATTTTGAGAAAATTAAAATTTTCGAAAAATGTTCCATGTGAAGGGTAATCTGAGGTGGGAGCATTTTCTTGAAAACCTTCGTGTCGCATCTCTGGAAGATACTGAACCTAAATACCAAGTTTGGTGTTTATCCGACTGTTCGTTTCTGAGTTATGCTGTTCACAGACACACACGGACATGTTTTCAAAAATGTTTTTTTGGATTCAGGGGGTCTCAAAACATATATTTCCGGTGAAATCTTGGTATCGAATTTTTGTGTGGAATACAATACTTCCCCTACTTAATATAAGTAGTAGAGAAAGTAAAAATGTCCCCTTGCTTTACAGTCTTTCTGTACATTCACATTCACAAGCCATTACTTGTTCCCTTTTAAATTTAATATAATCGCGACATAAAAGAAATATAATTTCCAACGCCGCGATGCGTTATGCTCACAATTTTGTAATAAATTCAAAGATGCGTGTACGTCATCGTTTTAGAATTTGGAACAGTATTTGCCAAAATATAGGTTACAGAATTTTACCAAAGCCGAAAAGTTGAGGTATACGACTGCTTGTCCACTTGCAACAGGTGTTACTCGTAGAGGAAAAACTCGCTGACTCTTCTGTTGCTTATCCCGTTGGTTCACAGCTAAACTCCTGCCGCTGGGGAGAGGTGATGAAAGCAGCTACAACACTGTCTTTCCCCTGATGTGGAGCTCTCAGGAACCATTTCCCGTCCGTGTGATGTGGCGACCAGTCAAAGGAATACTTAGTCTGGTTGCGAGTTTGAAATTCCAGGTGATTCCTTATTGTAATTGCAGCATAATGTGAAGGCGTCACAGCTTCTCAAACTGTCTTGAGGGGATTGTGCCCAAAATTGCATAATAGATAGATTTAGTATTAAGAAAAACTCATTTGAATTGTCGTTTTAAGAGAAATATTCCAATTGGAAACAATTGCACATGGACAACAAAACGCAAATAAATGCAAAGCATCTTGCACGCATAGAAATGAATAGGATATTTAAGGTATGCCTATGAAACACTTACTAACCATTTTGGACTTTTAAAAAGAGCGGAATATAATCAGATCAAAGCGATAAATTTGTACACAAAAATCCAGAACTTGAAACTTGTGGTTTTCAAGCTAATCTCTTGGAATAGTTTTTATATTTATAACCTTTTATGGATATTTATAAAACACTATAAATAAGAACGCGACTGCTAATTATATTTAACCTTAGCATTATTTACATATCTTAGGGGTAAATTTTTCTAATGTTTTTTTTCAAAGCATTTTAATTAAAATTAAGCTATTATTATATGGGGAGGTGAAATATTAAATACGAACACAAAGTTGCAGCTATTATATTTACATAAACATTGTGTTATACGAGATTACAACTTTTCTCTAAGCCAAGAAGACCATTAATACATAAATGGCAGGTCCATAGTCGCTGAGCCAAAGGTTGAAGAAATGGCTGAAGTTCTTGATAAAACAGGTTCAAATTCCGAACCTCAAATCTTTATTTGAACTCTCAATTTCATAACACATAATAAAATAATTTCATATACCTAGTATGTCCAGTGTTCACTTGGCGAACCAACCCATTTCAAAATATGAAATTTCGTATAAAATACGAAAAAATAGAAGTTTTACTCCAAGTACCAGCTAGGACACTAAAAGCAAATCTTCTGGATTAAAACATGCCACTTATACTCGCTTGACAGCAGAGATAGCAGTAAACTACCTGAATAGGAATTCTTTCGTCATTTACCAAGTTCGCTCATTACTCACGATGTTCTAAAAGGCACTGTTCCCACACTAATAATAACGAACGTGTGGAACATCCAACCTCCCTTCTCTTGCCAACCTAAATGGCAGCTACATGTGCTATCTTCTGGAAATTCAACAAATGTATAACAAAACTTCACATACAATAACTACATGCTATAACAATTCCTACGTTTTCCTAACAACATTTCGTAACCTGTAGAGCAGGGTTTGAGATTAGCAACGAAGTAACATGTGATGTGCCTACATGTTCCAATGGCTCTTGTTTGGACTTTTTTTAACATAAATGAGATAAATCTTTTTATAAAAATCTATGCTGCTTCACATGATATTTTCTACACGTTCTTCTACAAATTATTGTTACAAAAGCTTATTCTTCCATCTACTTCACGTTAATCGAGATAAAAATTTGCATAAATGGTTTTATTCAATATTTCCTTATAGGTACAACGGGGTAGCTTAGACGATAATCAAAACTTTTAAAGGCGGTTTGCTAAGTAATGGCTTTGAAATGGCTTTTCCTCTTGAGAAAAGTATATTTCAAAACCCAAACAAACAACAAATAATATCTCGAAACGGTAAGCTCCACAACGAACTTCATTTGACATAAATTGTGTGCTTTAATGAGATCTGCATCTCTTACGATTTACCAATAATTACGAGGCAAAAGTCTTTCAGAATGAAAAGCACTTCACAGGCTATTCCAAGAAAATTCAAAATATATATTTTATTTCTAAGCATATCTTAAATATATTTTACTCACATACCGTTTTTTAAACTTTTTCTATTCAGAAGGCCTCAAAATATATATATCTACTACGTACGTGGTAGAGCAAGTAAAAACGAGGCTAGGTGCGATTTGCCAATGTGTAGTACGGAAATGTTTATAACTTAAACGCGTGTGAATGCTTGCGCATTCGAATCCCCAACTGGTTGTTACGTAAGTCGGCAATTCTATTCAGCAGGACTACTCACTTTGACAGTCGCATGTTGACAACCGTAAACATCTTCCCACAGTCTTCCAGCATGACGAGAAGGATAATTTATGATGCACTTAAGTTCACGGAACTGCCTCACTCAGGGTGGGATGAACCAAACCTTTATTGAGCTTCTGAGAAGCACAAGCAAGATTTACGTGCGTGGTCTTGCTGAGAATCCTCCGCGGGCAACAGCGGTACCAGAGGTTTCGGACATGCCAGCAGTGATTTAGCAGATATGCTTCGTCAGTTGCTCAACTTCACCAAAAACGCATGCCTTCTTGCCAATCTTTATTTGATTGAGGTCTACTGGATGGATTCGTAGGGTATTTATCTGCTTGAAACTATGATTTACCAATAAGCAGCACCAAAGCGGAGCTCAGGTTCTTGAAAGACCTTCTAGAAGAAATTCAATTGAGTTTTATTTATGGACGCTCTTTAACTGCTGTGGTCCCATTCTATATTGGGCGTGAAAGACCGGTAATTTTGCTCAGAGGCCTCTTTGTCAGGCTTGAGGTTCTTTTACGTGCCGTAAATCTACGACACGGGAACACCCGAAAAAATCCATCCCCTCCACAGGGTTTGAACCCACGACCTTGGGAACTAGAGACTAGCACGGTACCACTAGTCCACGGAGGACGACACCTTCTAGAGGTGTTCACCTGTAAAAAATAAATAATAGTTACGGAGAAAAGTAGTAGGATGTGGTCTAAAACCAACTAGGACCTAACCTGCATGCGATTTTATATAAATCGTTCACTAATTTTTGAATAGCACACACACGCACGTGCACGCGCGCGCGCACACACATACACACACTCTCACATTTCAATTAGATAAACGCTTAAATAAAACGATCTTTAGTTTTCAGGATAGTTAAGGCACTCAATACAATGGAGTAACGTCTTCCAAGTAAACAATTTAGTACAATTAGATGGCTTCAAACTAGGGATGGGACGTAGCACTATTTTTCGATACTAGATATTCGATACTCGATACCCACTTTATAAAAGAAATTGTAAACGTGATACCTTGTTCACGAAGTATGTTCTTATTAGTGGTTTTCTGTTTATAAAAGCATTTAACCAATTTTGTATTGTATGCTAATTCCGAAATTGTTCATTTTTGACCTTCTCCAAATACAGACCAACAACTCCTTCAACTATCAGTAATTTGTTATCCTGATAATACCAGAGATTATGCATCCCTTATTGTTAATCAAAGTTATTATTAATAATTTCTTTGCTTGCCTTTTTATGTAACTATATTTTACGCTGAAACTTTCTTTTAAATGATTTTCTACTCATAGAACAACAAATACTAGCAATTCTTTATTCTGAAATCTTGAAAATGTAGAGTAATGCATATTTTTGATGAAACTCAAACAACTAAAAATAACAAATATTTCCATTATTACTATCTCACGTCTTAAGTTCTGATTTGTTTCTGCTGGATTCACATATTTTGGTCACTGGAGTAGGTAAATGTAATAATGGCTGAGAGTGCGCCATCAAGCCAGGCTATTGCAGAAACGTGATTTAGTGCGTCAGGTGAATCAGCTTCATTCACAACTCAGTTAACGCTGTATGTAACACGAGTACCTCTACTCATTTCCCCATGGTTTTTAATGTTTTCATTTAGATACAGGAGTCCATGGACTGTTCATTCAGCCACAGCAAACACACTCAAGATCTATCAATAAGTATAGTCCAGCAACACTTTGGAAACACGTGCAGGCAGTAAATGAAATCTCGACTCCTTTCGTTCCTTATCTAGCATAAAGTTAAACGCAGCAACTTTTCAATAATGCAAAACTTAAAAATTTAAAAGTATCTAAAATGTATCGAAGGTTTATATCAAAGTTTTAAACATACTTCGATACCACCGAGTATCGAGGGTATCGAAGGTATCGAGATCTCATAGCTATTTTAAACCACAAAAATCTTGTGTTACATTCGCATTACTTTCTCCTCTCACTATCGTTTATTTTTACATCTCTTCTGCAAACTATTCTCACTAAAGCTTATTTTTCTATTTACTTCATATTAAGCGGGATAAATGTAAGCAGAAACATACATCTTTTTGGATGTATAAGAGAATACAGGTGGCTTAAGCACAGTTAAATCTTTAAAAAGCTACTTTCTGCTTTGAAATTCCACATTTGCATGACATCACAAGAAACAAAAGATGGCTAATGAGACAAAACCAAAATAAAATAAATTGTGCTTTTTAACGGGATCTGTATTTTTCCTGTAGTTAGCCTTTGTCCATCTCTTATCGTTTACCAGTAATAATAAAACTGATTCTTTCAGAATGATAAGGAATTCATAGTGTATTCGTAAAAATAAAAAGAAACTGATCTGTTACATTCACTTGACTTTCACTACCCTCTATCGCTTATTAGTGAGAATACAAATTATTCTTGAAAACGTTTATTTTCCTATCTACTTCATTTTAATTCAGATAAACCTTTCGGGAAATAGCTGCATTAAACATTTCGTATTAGATACAAAGCGAAGAGCAACACTCAAGTGTTTTAGAACTGTTGTATGCTGGCCTTAAAATTCCAGACTCTCTCCATGACATCGCAAGAAATAGCTGAAAATCGACAGAACTTTAAAAGAATGACTATTGATCAATTTAAACTATTGATAACGGATATCTCGGAAATTGTTGGTGCGATAAAAAGGTATTTGAAATAAACTGTGCGTTTTAAAGAGAGCTATATCCTTTTGTGTAGTACGTTTTCATCTGTTGCTTAACGTTTACCAGTTAAATACAAAATTCCTTCTAAATGAAGAGGACTTCACAAGCTATTCTCAGAAAATTCAAGATAAGCATTTTATTTGTCATGTAAACATCTTTAATAGATGGTATTTTAATAAAAATCGTTAGAATCATTTTTCACAAAATCAAAATTTTCGAAAAAAAACTTCCAGGTAAAGGGTAGTTTGAGGTGTGGTATATTCTGGAAAATCTTCGTGTCGCATATTTGGAAGATACTGAACCTAATTGGTTGGTATTTATACGACTTTTCGTTTTTGAGTGATGCTGTTTACAGGCGGTCCTTTTACTACAAATGCTTTATTTTGGATTTCCGGTGAAATCTCGATATCGAATTTTTGGGTGGAATGCAACACATTCTCTATCTGTTATCTACGTGGTAGGGAAGGTAAGAAACAGGTCATGTGTATTACGAATTGCGAGCTAATACATGGTAAATCACCCTCCCCTGTGCTTCATTTTTATTTCCTGTTTTTCTTTCTCTAGTACTTCAGCAGTAGAGCAAGTACTGTTTTCCGCCCAAAAATTTATCGAACATAACGTATTAGGGTATCATAACCTAAAAAGAGGTGTGTGTGTGTGTGTGTGTATGAGTGTGTGTGGGAGTTCGAGTGTGAGCGAGTGTGTGCGAATGTGAGCGCGCGCTTGTGTGTGTGTGTGTGTGTGTGTGTGTGTGTGTGTGTGTGTCTGTGTGAGTGAGTGAAAACATAATTAAAAAAACAAAATATCGCATAAATACCAAAGTTGTTATTTAAATTCGGCAACTTCCAGGGATTCGACACGAATATTTTCAAGAAGATATGGAATTTTCAAACTACCTTTTACGTGAATTATTTTTATTTTTTATTTTCTGAAAAATGTCTAACGATTTTCTATAAAATATCACATATTTAAGATTTTTTCATGACAAATAAGGTTTATACCTTGAATTGTCTTTAATGAGTTCTCTCTGTCTCTCTCTCTTTCTCTCTCTCTCTCTCTCTCTCTCTCTCTCTCTCTCTCTCTCTCTCTCTCACACACACACACACACACACACATTTTTCTAAGTATTCGTTTCCTTTTTGTTGAGGGAACCTAATAACATGCATTTCCTATGAGATTTCAATATCGAGTTTTGGATAGAGTACAATAGATAGTAAAAATGCAAATATTGCGAGAAGGAAAAATCGCTCGAGCTTTGTATTGCATTCCTAGGATAGGCTCATAAGCCTTGCTGTGAACACAATATTATATGTTTTGTAGATTGGACCAATACTGCATTCAGTATTTCCATTTATTATACGTGTTAAAGCAATAATTTATGTAAAGAAGAAGGATACATCCAATTAAGTTGTTACTCTCTCTCGGAAGGTTATTTACTCCTGCTACATTTCCAAAATGTTTAAAGCAAGCTGTTTTTTCTGGGTTTCGGCAAAAAACAAAACTAAAACATTAATTTAATACTATATTCAATACTATATTGATTGAAAGTAACCAGAAATTCTAATTATACTCTATTCGGCGAGAAAGGCATTTGCAATGACATCTGGACTCCCATTCCGACTGATTTTCCATTTGTATTCTACTTGCTGCTAAATTATGCCATGCGTGTTGTATATTCGGTGATTCGATGAAAGAAGGCATTCTTGTCTCCCTTTCTCTATACTATACAATAAATTAATATGCATTTTGGAGACAAATGCATACTGATTAAAGGGTAGCTTAACCTCTTGAACGTAACTTATCTTATGTAAAGTATGTAAATTTCGAAAACAACAAAGAATACGTAAATGTATTTTTTAATTTGGGCAAATGTGTAATGTGCTAGATATCAAATAATATATAAATATGTGTTTATATATCACGGCTTATTGGAATTACTACAATTTCTATACCGTTACGAAAGTGATAAAGTACCTTCCTCGGATCATTTCCAAGATTTTCGTAGTGTTCGTGGCTAATGCTAGGTTTAAAAAATTGATATGTATTTATGGACTCTCTTTAACTACTATGGTCCAGTAATTTTGCTACAATGTCTCTTTATCAGGCTTGAAGTTCTTTTACGTGCCGTAAATCTACGACACGGGACCACCGGTTTTACTTCCCTTCCGAAGGAAGCCATGCTAAGGATTTTTACGCCCGAAAAAAATCCATCGCCCTCCGCCGGATTTAAACCCGCAAAATTCTAGGTTTGTCAGAGTATATATAGTGTTTGCAAAACTTTTTTTCTTACTTCTTGTATTTTTCTTACTTTTGGGATTAGCAATGCTCTCATTTACATATTGTTTGTCATTGTCTCGCAGGATTCACTATGCTATGATAAGATGCTTTTACACAGAATTTGTGTTTTATAACTATGTTATTGCATTATTTGATGTAATGACTATTAGTAATAATATACCGTTTTACATTTTATTCATGGAATACGTTCTTGTTCAATCGCAAAATACTTCATTGAATCCCACTCTAGTTTTGATTTTCTCTAGATAAATTTTCTCGGAATTTGTCATCAGAAAATATGACGAAGTCGTAACCGTCAGTGAATATATTTTGTTAAGTTCATTCTTGGAATTTCTTACATAAAGTGTTTCTAAAAAAAAAGATAAGTCAGATCCATTGCCTTATTAATGTTTTGCTTCAATACAAGAGAAAGTAATCTAAACTGATGTTAAAAACCGAACTCCATAGCAATCGGTACAGCCATTCTTGAATAATAAGCCGAAATTTCATTTTTTTCAAACCTCTTTACTTTCCATGTTTAAGAAAGCCCAAGTCAATTGGTTTTACCGAGAAGAACCTATATTTTTTGTAAATATGTTTGTTTACAAAGTTTAAAATTTCAGTTTGCCTAAGTGATTCCGTGTTCTTGCCATTTAGTGCTCATTACTTGTTGTTTTCCAAGTACTACTTTCATATTGTGACAATGTGACTTTCCATCTCATTATGTCATTTAAGTTGTTCTTTGAATTTGGAACTATTGGCTGAGCTAACAACTTAGGAAAGAAAATTAAGAAGTTCTTTGACGAGTGGTTGGGATTTTCCTTGGTTTCAAATTCCAATTCACTAGTCTTGTCTTGTGTTATACAATACATTGCTCCGGACGCACTGCAGCCATGGGCTTATTGTGCTACCTATATCGTTTAAGGCCTTTACCAAGGAATACAGTCTCAAATTCTTCTGGTACTAAAAACCTTTTCCAAAAAGCAATATATCTCTTGTGAGCCAAAGCCTCACGGGAGCATATAATGTACTGGGCTGTCTCAGTTTCTTTCTTGCGCAATCTGCAATCTAAGTTACCCTGAAACATGCCATTTGGTGTTTAGATGCTTTTTCACAGGAGTATATCCTGTGAGAAATGCAATAATTGTTCTCAGCTGAAGTCTGTTACATTTAAGTAAGCTTTCAGGTCCTTTCTTATATGGTTTTCTAACACACAGTTCACCATGTTTGTTTCCTGGAGTTTTAAGCTAGGTTTAATGATGTTCTACTTTAGACCAGTTTTTAATAGCCTCCCTTACTAAACATCGAGATGTTCCTAGAGCCGGCTCAAGCCCAATAAACTGTGATGCTGCTCCTTGTCTTGCAAGTTCATCAGCTTTTTTGTCCCTCTATGTCACTATGACTCGGCACCCAGATGGGTGGAACCTATTTCTCTTCTGCCAAGCCTATGAACCAGTCCTGGCGTTACCTTAGGACTACTTAAGCGTCTTAAGTGCAGCCTGGCTATCTGAGAAGATAATAATCTGTTTACGAATGTAAGATGAGGCAGTATTTTTAACACTTAAATGATTTTAGTCAAATTAATAATAAAAAATATAATAACAGCCCGCCTTAAAGCAATATGTGTATGTAACAATATATAATTACAGCCATTGTGTATGTTTATATTATTGTACACATGTAATAATGTTATCTGAATGTATTACGTAATTTAATAATGTAGGAGCTGTGAGAATAATAGGTTAAAAGTTGCTAACAATGAGGTAACCTTGAGGCGATGAGTAAGAAAGTTAAATAATGCTACTAGTCATTATTGGAGCAACAATAATGTAAATTTTGAGACAGTTTATAAATAGCCAATCAACAACCAGAAAAAGCTTAAGTTAAATAAAAGTATTCTATTGGATTAGGAATAGCCAATCACAGACTTGAAATACAGAAATTCACAAATTTAGGCGGTAGAAATCAAGTCAGTTGCTTTTAGACAGCGCGTTGGTTGTAGACAGTGTTCCTAACCGGACGCGAGATGCGTCCTCGAGAAACTTAATACGTATTCGTGTGAGACGAAAATAGTTTACGTGTTAAAAAGTGCAAGTATTTAATAAAAGAATCTCACAGCTCTCTATATCAGTGAAGTGTTATTTAAATTGTGTCAAGGATTAATAAATGTAGTGAAGTAAAATTATAATCTGTGTAAGCCTACATTCTCAGTGCACTACACCCTGCAAAGAAATCCATGTCTCTAACAATAATACTGACGCAGCCGAGGCAAACAAATATATTATATTTTAAGAAACAGTAAAAATGAAAAGTTAATATTTTTAAACTTGGGGCGAAGGCTACCGGAAACTTTTTACCATACGTGCGGTTGCAACTACTCAAGTTCGGCTCCCCAACATAAGAACTACATTACAACACCTTCTTCAAACTTGCTTTCCACACATAGCAGCAACAAACCTTCTTCAAATTGGCTCCCAACGCGTGGTGCAAACAACGTAAAGACAATACAACTACTTCTCAAATTGGCTCCCAAAGCGTGGGGCAAATAACAATAATACAACAAAAGTAACATTCTTCAAAGATCTCCTTGTGTTTTCATGCATGCATTGAGTAATAACAAATTTCTTTTTCAAAAACAGTAGCATACTCACACAAGGGAAAAAACTGTTTGCAGCTTGGTGTTATGCCACATACTCGGGAACCTTCTTGAGCCATCCTATGAGCGTCAGTAAACCACATCAAAGTTACGTAGGAGTTTCCAGGGTTTTATTCGTCCAAAATTCAGAATCAATAATGACCCTGAAGTTCTTATAATGTTTGACTGGAATTATATAGTCTGACGGTATTTCTAAAGATGCATCCCCTATGTATTCCCTAATACTTAGCAAACCTAAGTCTATTTCAGTAATTCTCAGTTGCTTAGCGCCTTGTAGTCTATAGAGGGTCATTCTTGCCCCTTTCATTACAACTAAATTCAAAGGACTCAGGTCCAAGAGCATCTCCATTGCTGCAGTAGTTGTTTTTATAACTCCCCCCCCCATTCAGTAGTAATGCCAATGTTCCTATGAAAGGATTTTCTAGAACTAGACTCCATTGTTTAGGGCCAGTACGCTAAGATTTCATATATGCGTAGGCTATATATGCACAACCAAGGGCAGTGAGTGGGAGAGAACTCCGTTGCGTGAAGTAAACACTGCGATTATGCTCCAATAGCAAACGCTGTATCCCTACCCTTTTAGTGTTTCAAGCAACATTCTGCGCATGGGTGTGTAATACGTTTCCCGCCAGGCTACATTAAACATTATTTCGGTCGGTATTTCCCGAATACAATACACTACATACTGTAATAGTAATCCACCGGCATAATGTTTATATGTAGTTACAATCTTCCCAGTTTTCTTCCTCTTCCTTCATTATAGTGCAATAAGTGATATAACGAGTACGTGGAGGACGTCTTTGGTTTATTATTGTCTGTCCAACAACATTTACTGCTGCTGCTGCGACTTCCGCAGAGAAAAATACATTATACTAGCTCATTTGTGAACCTCCATCTTCGCCGATGCTGAGTAATTCAGAATTGCAAAATTTAAAATTGAAGATTACCTCTCTGTGTCCAGAATCGTTTGAAAAAATCTTGACAGACATAACGAAGTTTCATTTTGTTTTCCGCATAAATACACATTTCTGATTGTGATTGCTTTCAAACTGAATCCTCGTTTAGAGAATAGAGAAGCTGGCTGCAGTGAAAAGTTGTATTATTCCCATAGTTTTAGTGACTGTACGTACTTTGTTGAATTAACTGTTAAATTTACTTTTTTCTAATCAGTAAATTCGCCACAAAAACTGGTTTGTATCGCAAGATGTCAGAAACCAGAACCTTTGAGCCCTTGTATTCCGGTTATTTAAAATTAGTCATTTATCTTCTTTTTGGAACCCACAGCAAATTTTCATGAGAAAAACTGATTACTTTAATGTCAATAACTAATATACTAAGCTTTCATCATCATCAACTTCTTCTTCTTCTGCTTGATAGTCAGAATTCTCATTTGCAATTATGAACGTAGCTTGCAAGATGTTGGTGCTTTGTTTTCATCACCGTTTCTTTTTTGATCTTCTTGGTCCAGACCCTACAATAGCTTCCATTACATTACTGCGATCTTCTATTCACATGCTATTATTTTAATCCATACTTTTCATATACTGTGAATAAAGATATTTTGGATTGCATTATTACAGCAAAAAGTTCGCGATTCCATGAAGTACCTCGGAGACTGTATAAAAAATGACAATGGCAGAAAAGCTCAATTTTGCTTTGCTTTAAGCATGTATATTGGTATACCAAATTAACTACAATAATTATCATTGTTTTAAATAATTTAAAGCGACCTTTTCATTCCAAAGACGAATTTGTTCCTATTTGGAGATAATAGCTCAATTTGCAACTGAATAGAACAAGACTGCTTTCTTAATTTAAACATAGCAGCTTTTGCACTCATGTAGATTAAACATTTTCAAGCATATATAGCTCATTTTGGAATTTGAATACAATAAAATTAAAGGCTAGTGCCAATATCATGGGGGACAAACATATAATTTTGAAAATTCTGTCTTGTTATAGGCTTTACATGTGGTCTACTCACTTTACCTATACTGACTTCCATATTGTCGTGTGACATATTCCTTTATTTTTCGCTTGAAGTTCAAAGTTAGCGCCAGCATTGAGCAAATTACAGACTGCCTTTGAAGATATACTTATTTAGACTGTTATTCTCGGATATCTAGATACATCTAGAAAGAAATGTGAGCGGTACTATAGCAACCTTCTCGAACATTCTTAATACTGAGAAAACAGATACATAAAACAGGCAGCGACGTAGTTAAGTTTAGTATAATTCTAAAAGCGATAGAATGATATTGTACTTAACGATAGACAAGTATGCGTCAAAACGATGATTATAAAAAATATGTACCTTTCCATGAATGCAAATAACGGAGCACAGACTTTAAATTTGGTTTTTGTTTGCCACAACATTCACAGGGCAACATCCACGATTCTATTTCAATAATAAAGCTTATGAACGCTTTGTTTAGCGAAACAGCTTTTATAGTCTAATTACTCTATTGTTCGCAAACGCCGTGCATTAGGGACGCTAAATTGGTTCAAAGAGGTTTTGAAAACTATTCATGGGCAGCATCCAGTATAAGTGCGTTTCTATATAGTGAACCAACTTCCCATTGCTGCTGCGATTCCTGCGCATTTGATTTGGCCGAACGCAACAAAAAGATTACATCTGTACTGAGCTCGAACGTGCAGATGCGACTGGTAACATGTTTAGAATATAAATCGTGGTTTACAGAAGCGTTCATGCTAGTCATTTAAATGCAAAACTTCGCCAGAAGAGCCACTTGAAAGTTCATTTATTTATGGTCAAGGTGAGGAACTTTGGTAAAGCAAAGATACAGAAAGGCATGACAGGCGCCAAAAGCACACATATCATGTGGCCAAGGTATGATATCTATACATAGGGTAACCAAAAATGAAATTCTGCAGCTGATCTGTCTTGTCAGCTGATTTGTCTTTCACGCAACAGTGATAGTGGATAAAAGAATGACGGAAGCTTATTTTACTGTGCACCAACTATACTTTATTCTAGCTGAATTTCAATAATTAGATATAGATTATGCCTTCGTTTCAAATCACACTTCTTCGTAAGATTAGGCAGGAGCTAATGTCAAAAATTGCGTGCATGCATCTTCAAACCTTTGTGTCGATTGTTTCTCTAAATATCCGCGTTACATCAGCTCTTATCTTCCTTCTGGCGCCGATTGTGCCTTGCAATGTTTCTTTTGTGAGGGCGCATGTATCGTGAGGTGGGGGACGAGCTCGGGGCCGCTGAGTTGTCTCAGCTATTGCTGACGCGTGGTCTCCGTTACAGTTACAGTGTTGCACCACTTTATATTTTTTGGCATTAAAATCATGTAACTACCGCTTTCGCCATTATTTCTGACCGATTTACGATTTCCGTGCTCGTCTTAGTGGGTTTATTTTGAGCTCTCCTGTTCAGTGAGGTATTTTCCTTTTCAACCGAAAGGTTTAGGCATGATTTTCCGATATTATATGACACTAGTTCTCAGACATGAAATAGTTAAATTGGATCGAAGTGGAGCTGTAGCTGATTAGATAGTTGTTTACCAGTATCAATATTAAACATATAAAGCAACCCAAACACACAGTTCCAAACCCCTTGATCCAAATTTCAAGTATACTAATACGATAGGACAATACCTATTCAGATATTTTAAAAGAACGAAATTCATGTATAGTATTATACAAATACATTGGTAAGAATGAAAAATGAGCAGAGTTTCGAAGCGTATATTTGTCTAAGTCCAAATCGTTTCCGCGGCCGGTTCACAATGGTGTCTCGGGACGCGTGCTTTAACTTCGTTCTATTGTCACCTTTCATATTGACTCCCAAGCATTAAATATGCGCTAATAGCCGAGCGGCTATAAACCGGTATGTAGTAATGAGGCCTACTGAGATTCGCATCCCGCACACAATTTTAATTTTTTTCAGAAGAAAAGCACAATGTTTATTGCGCACACTATATCATTACCAATGGTTAAAGCTTATTTGATTTTATGCTCATATAAAAAGTGAAACATTCTCCTTTTCGTTTACAAACTAAATTATAAATAAGTAAATATTATAGTCCTAAATAAAAAATTCGAATTGATGCATTTGCATGACTCTCTTTACCCTCTATATTTATTAGTATATACAAATTATTTTTACTAAAGCTTATTTGTCTATCTACTAATTTTAATCCAAATAAACCTTTGTAGAAATAGCTACATCACACATTTCGTTATAGATACAAAGAAAACAGCGATGATAAAATGTTAACAGGATGCAATTTAGAATTCTTACTAATGTGGCACATCTTGAAAATGAAAAGAGTAATTTGTTTGTGTTTTATGCATAAATGTCATAAAGTTAATAGATATCCTATGTATGGAAAGCATACGTATTTAAAAATTGAAATTTAAGTACTAAGAAACCTTTACGCCAACAATTCGAACCCAGGTTGTTCCAATTGCGAGACATGCATTTCACCGCTGGGCTATCATGCATACAACCAAACAGAAAGACATCTTCCTACTTAACGTATAGCTTTGAAATGAACGCAGGGTGGTATTCAATCGTGTATTGCGAATGCAGCGTCGTTTTCCGAATCGAACTCCTCTCTGGCTGTTGCTCATTTATTTTGTCTTACTGTATGGCCGTTGAGTGTTTTTTTTAATGGACACTGATATTAGTCTCCCTTTTAATATAATGATACCAAATAAAGAGTGAAAATAAACGGGGTGGACTGGTGGCTCATTTGATAATACAAGTGACTGAATATTTACTACATTATTCGTTTCTCCGTAAGCCTCCACCTCAGGAAAATCGGCATCTAGTCGGCAATTTTCTGTATTTAACAAGCTGCGACTCCAGTGCGTGCGACTGCAACCTAAACAGCTTGCGGCGTTTTCAGGTCCAGCTTTCATATATGTCGCCTCTGAGTGCCTGCGTTTCAAAAAACAGTGGGCAAATAAAAACATTTTTAAATACGCATGCAACTCCGCCGTGGAGTCTTTAATGGCACCATAACATCTGAAAACACAGTTTTGCCACAAAGAAACGCAGACACGCCGAGTGTAACGCAAGTCGACCAATGGACAGGAGACGAGTTATTTTCAAATTATATATTTAAGATTCAATTATCACCTCTTGTTAAACGGTAAGACCAGTTGTCAAGTTTTTCAACTGTCTCTTTTCTAAGTTCCTAGTGTCACTTCACTGTTCTTATTTAGTTAAACTTCGCTTAGTTCACACTGTCACTTCTCTATTTTCCCCGTTATTTCACTCTCCTTCTTGACGTAGCAGCGCAGTGAAATACGCATCACGTAGCCGCTTCTTCCGGACGGTTCACTCGCTGGGGAGTTGAATACAAGATTTCATCTCTCCTGCAAGAGCACTCACTGTACATCACAGTTGTCATCACAAACTCACTTGTAGAGCCGCGCTTCATGTCGCAACAGAAACGCACTCGCTAACTCGTTCATTAACTAGCTCAACTCATTGACTCTTCTCGTGAGAACGCTCACTGATATGCTCACTGATATGCTTCTTGTGAACAAGGTTATAGTTACAATGATTTGAAAATTTGGCCAATAAAATGTTCAAAAGCTGAATTGCAACGTTTTAGGCAATGGAATCTTCCACAGAACATTCTAGAACTATCTCGATATACGTTCTGGAGGATGGGGCGGCGTTGTTGGGCGCCATTTTGGGACGGACTTCGTTGGGGTATTATATTTGTACGGTATCGGTTTTGCAGGGGGAAAGAAAGGAGAAATATCGGAAGAGCATGGGTGTATAGGGTTCCCTTAATCTCGGGTAGTGTTAACCGATAACATTTATATTATTTTATACGTTTTATTCTGCCCTCCTTAAAACCATTCACGCAATCGATCCGTCCACACAAATATATTTAACTACACCATCGCCAATCAAGTTATAGCCACATGATAGCCCGTGGTGTTGTCCACGTCTGCTCGCGTCGGATTCCAGATTACAAGTGCTTGTGTTTACCCTTCGCTCCGCATTCCTTAAGGTTTTTAACCCTAACTTTCTGACTGCCTTGTTTCCCCAAGTCACATGTATGCCCTTAGACAAAAGAAATGTTCGGTCCCCTAACGTTATGTTTACTTCCCAGCGTATACCTACTCTGTACAACCTTATAAAAATATGTTACATGTTTCTACATTTATTTAGGTGAAATGCAAATAGACTTTATATATTATTATCCTTATTGCTTCAGCGTATCGCTTCAAGGAGCGGTAAGAAACTTCCAGAAAACTCTGGTTATCTGTCGACTTAATCTTGTGTTTGTGTTGTTTATCTCTGTTTTTCTCCGACTTGGTTGCCCCGACCTCCCGATAACCTTAGGGCCATAGCCGTTGCGTCACAATATATATTATTTGTTTTAACTTTTAGGACATTGGCACTCTTTATACACCGCTTCGATATTTAATTACACTCTGCATGAATTAGTATAGCAGTTTCTTGTACCCAATTTGTCTTGTATGGAGTATTTACAGACCACTAATACAAAATCTGATTGTTTGCTCTGTCTTGGTGCATACAGTAGGAACGGAATGAGAACATCGACACCCTGTTCTGCAGTGACTTCATTGTGCATCGCCCCACTAACATGTTCCTGAGACCTACGTGTAAGATTAATTTGAGCATTAGTCACTGAATGGAAGCCGCAACACGGAAGCTAGCGACTCTGTCGGCTCCATTGACCTTGTTTGTCTACGACGCCTTTCAGGAAACCTGTGCTGCGCCAACTGTAAGGAGGAGGTTCATCTCAGCGACTCGGTACCCGGCACCTTTTTCTAGTGTTGCGACTTCTTTTAAGTAAAGATATAACAATAATTGCATTTAAAAACTTATCTGTCCGGCTTGATTCATTGTTACTTTAGCGAGGAGGATATTCACACGTTTACCAAAGACTTATTTGCCGATTTTTAGAGTTCCTCTGGGCCTTCATGGCTACCGTAGATTTTCAGGGAAAATAAGTCCCAACCATACATCACCCCACATCGTCCTGGATGTAATTATTAAGGAAATGAAACATGAACTTGGATACAATATGGGAGACGAAATTGTGCAGATAATATTACTCTCGTGGCAGACACTGTGGACAACCTGAAAAGAATTTTGTGCCAATTCTATGTTATTTATTTTATTTATATATTTTCCATATTGAATAACCCTATTTCACCTATAAGGTATTCTAGGGTTCTAGTTTAAATTAAAAAGAAGCACGAAAAGAACAGCAGCAAATAATATAAACAAATTATTAGTTATAATAATTTGAAAATTTGGCCAATAAAATGTTCAAAAGCTGAAGTGCAACATTTTTAAAAAGCACATTAGTCAACGGTGTTCGAAGATCCCTATTACAATATGATAGATGTTGAATAAGAATATATCTCTTTCTTGAATGAAGATCACATCTATATATTGAATATTCAACACTTTATACAGAGCTTTCGCATTCACATAGGTATCCATCTGGAGTGTCTTTGTGAAATCTTTGGAAGTAACTTTAAATTTATCATGACCGGTAACAAACTGAGTCAAAATAAAATTTGTGTCAGTATTTTATATCACAACAATGTAAATTCCAGAGTGATTGTAGTTAAATAAGCATTATTGTATGACATTGATTTGAGATGTTTGTTAATTATAAGTATTGTTAGGAAATAAGTTTACACGGCCTCACTGAAACTGACAATAGGAGCGGGCAACAATGAGCGAGGGGGTGAGTTGTTTATCAATTAGAAGAGATAAACAAACGACGTCAGATTAGATTTTCTGTAGAAATGGAGGGAATTTCTTCCCTAGAGCATATGTGTTCGTAATTTTGATTGGATATAAAAATAGACGCTAATGTTGGCGCGTTTTATTAACCAATAGTAGCTCGGTTATAATCTTTAGGCATATCGGGTGAGGGAGTATAAATTATGATGCCGAGAGACGGGTAACGTTCAGTCCAACAGAAGCATTCGCAGGTAATACGTCGTGCAGTCCAACAGAATCATACAAAGGTTATACGTCGCTCAGTTCATCAGAATCATTCGCGGGTTACACGTCGCACAGTTTAACAGAATCTCTCGCGTCGTAAAGTTAGTTATAAATGTGAAATACGCGAATTAATAGTGTGCAGCAAATAAGTGATTATAGTAACATAAAAAAATATAACAGTTTCAGTCGGGCGTGTATCAAGAATAATTATGTGAAATGAATAAAGTGTGACGGCAATAAAAGTGTAAAAACAAATTCTTTTATCAGTGTTATCTTTCAGTAATAAATCCTTTCCGTTTACACACCCTGTTTAAGAGATATGCTCGACTGAGAAATAATAGCTAGCCGGAGGACAAGGAACCAAAACTCAAAGTAGTAAAACAATAACAGGCACTCAGCAAAAAGATAACACGAAGTTACCGCGACAAATTAGATGTTAGATTTCAAAGGATTTTGGCCTTTATTGCTGTTTATCCAAAGCTATTCCACTTTTGATGTACCAATTCTATATTAAAAGTAAGAATATTAACATGATCTCCATTAACAAAACAAAAGCATTAACTGTTAGTAAAGTAGGTACCGCTGCGATGCAAATTAGAAACTGAAAATAAAATCATAGAACCGATTATGCACTTGAACTATCTGGTTGTTAACATTACAAGCGAAGGAAATGTAATTCAAGAAGTTAATCATTAAGTTTTAAAAGCAACACAATATCTGGCTCATTAATAATCCCTTGTGGAGAAATAAATACATGAGAAAATAAACAAAACTTAAAAGCGGTTGTCCACAAGAACACAAAGAATTATGAAAACCTAAATGACACTGCAGAGAAAAATAACTGGAAAGATATCGTATGACCAAGTAAGAAATGAAGATATTAGAGAGATGTGTAAGATCCATCCTGAAACAGAATGGGCTGCAAGACGGAAGAAAGAAGAGACTGAACAGTATATAGAAAGCCGGAGTAAATAACTGCACGAATAATAAGGGACAACATCCCAGAGAGAAAAAGAAGTCCAGGACGGCCAAAAATAAGATGCAAGGAGGGCTCGATTCGCCTATAGAACAGGCAACTACGCTAACACAAAAGGAAGAGAAAGAAGCATTTTAAAAATTAACATTAAAACTTAACAAACATATAACCTTCACTATGCATTATCCTTTACTTACGTAGTTATTTTATAAAATATTCATTAAAATTATAATTATTCACCAGAAACATTCGCTGTGATTGGTATCAAACATTTGGTTGTGGGTACACTGAAGAATACAAAAGAGTGAAAAACGAGGCAACTGCTTAAAAAGACGTTAGCCACTTTTATGTTTCATACTCTTTGCATAAGCTCATCAGAAATAAAACTTCACCACCTACTCCTTTTAATACCTAGTAGTGTAGTGTGGTGTAGCTTGAGGGACGTTGGAGGATTCAGAGACCCTCGCACCTCGACCGTCAGAGGTCTTTTGTGCTGTCCCTTATATCTGGAATGGGAACTCACGGACACAAATACTCGTGCCGATGGCGGGATGCGAACCCACGACCCTTTGCACCGAAGTAAATCGCTCCAGCGACCGCGATTAAGTGGGACCTCCTTTTAATACCTACACTATGTGATCAAAAGTATCCGCACACCCCCACAAACATACGTTTTTCATCTTAGGTGCATTGTGCTGCCACCTACTGCCTGGTACTCATTATACGCGACCTCAGTAGTCATTAGACATCGTGAAACAGCAGAATGGGATGCTCCGTAGAACTCACGGACTTCGAACGTGGTCAGGTGATTAAGTGTCACTTGTGTCAGAAGTCCTTACGCGAGATTTCCACACTCCTAAACATCCCTAGGTCCACTATTTCTGATGTGATAGTGAAGTGGAAACGTGGAGGGACATGTACAGCACAAAAGCGCACAGGCTGACCTCGTATGTTGACTGACAGAGACCGCCGACATTTGAAGAGGGTCGTAAAGAGTAATAGGCAGACATCTATCCAGACCACCACACAGGAATTCCAAACTGTATCAGGATCCACTCCAAGTACTATGACAGCTAGGCGTGAGGTGAGAAGCCTTGGATTCCATGGTCGAGCGGCTGCTCCTAAGCCACGCATCACGCAGGAAAATGCCAAACGACACCTCGCTTGGTGTAAAAATCGTCAACATTACACGATTGAAAAGTGGCAAAACGTTGTGTGGAGTGACGAATCACGGCATACAATGTGGCGATCCGATGCCAGGGTTGACTGACAGAGACCGCCGACATTTGAAGAGGGTCGTAAAGAGTAAATAGGCAGACATCTATCCAGACCATCACACAGGAATTCCAAACTGCATCAGGATCCATTCCAAGTACTATGACAGTTAGGCGTGAGGTGAGAAACCTTGGATTCCATGGTCTAGCGGCTGCTCATAAGCCAACATCACGCAGGAAAATGCCAAACGACGCCTCGCTTGGTGTAAGAAGCGTCAACATTACACGATTGAAAAGTGGCAAAACGTGTGGAGTGACGAATTACGGTACACAATGTGGCGATCCGATGGCAGGGTGTGCGTATGGCGAATGCCCGGTGAACGTCATCTGCCAGCGTGTGTAGTGCCAACAGTGAAATTCGGAGGTGGTGGTGTTATGCTGTGGTCGTGTTTTTCCTGGAGGGGGATTGCACTCCTTGTTGTTTTGCGTGGCACGATCACAGCGCAGACCTACATTGATATTTTAAGCACCTTCTTGCTTCCCACTGTTGAAGAGCAATTCGGGGATGGCGATTGCATCTTTCAACACGATCGAGCGCCTGTTCATACTGCACGAGCTGTGGCGGAGTGATTACACGACAATAACATCTATGTAATGGATGGCCTGCACAGAGTCCTGACTTGAATCCTATAGAACATCTTTGGGATGTTTTGAATCGCCGACTTCGTGCCAGGCCTCACCGACCTACATCCATACCTCTCCACAGTCCCGCACTCCGTGAAGAATGGGCTGCCATTCCCCAAGAAACCTTCTAGCATCTGATTGAAAGTATGCCTGCGAGAGTGAACGCTGTCATCAAGGCTAAGGATGGGCCAACACCATATTGACTTCAAGCATTACCGATGGAGGGTGCCACGAACTTGTACGTCATTTTCAGCCAGGTGTCCGGATACTTTTGATCACGTAGTGTATATAGACGATATAACGAGAAAATTGTAGTTAATTCTGGCTTTAAATATTAGACGATCTCGTATTTAAACTTTTTTTGCCGACATTTTGACTATTACTCAAAACAGCGAATCTGGGTAACAAGTCAGTATTTAAACCTAATCATGTCTGTAAACAATATGATACAAAAATACTCACTGGAAAAATAAAATTAATGGCATTTCGAGGAAAATATCCCATAAGAATAAGCATAACCAATAATCAAATAAGAAGCAACGATTTCACCCACTTAAGAAATTATATTATAAAAAATATTAGTTATACCCAGGTGGAGTAATTTCTGAGCATTAATGTCAGGACGAAAGGAAATAATGTTGAACTGTTATTAAACTTTATGCAGGGACGTCGTAGGTAACAAACCACCCCCATCCCTCGTAGTGGCTGTTGGCGTTTGCAGACAGCACTCACTCGTCCGTATTTACCTGTTCGTCAGTGACCCTTGGCCGCTGTTGTTTACATACTTTATATTAATTATGATTTGAGTATAGATAACGATGTCAACCGCTTAAAGATTCCTATGCCTGGTTATAACCATAGCTCGGAAGTTGGAACGTTGTGTGCCTAAGCGACTAATATTCAGTGTCAACAAATACCTTCTATCAACACAGATGTATTGTCACTGTATAATGCACCTTGTATTAGCTTTGTTTACGTTATAGATGTAGCCCCTAGTTGACTGCAGGGCACACCGGTTCCAATTTCCTAGCCTTAGTTATAACAAAGATTAGTATCTATCAAATGTATTAGGCATATTCAAGAAGATCTGTGGAGATTAATAGAAATGTTAGAAATATAGTACGTGAAGAGACGAAAATTATATTTTACACATTCCTCTGAAGTTTTATGGAAGTGAGCTGTATACATTAACTAAAGTAAATTATAGGCTTCAGAAAATATACTTTAAAGAGAAGATAAAATATACACAACACAGATCATATCAGAAGTGAAGATATTAGGGAAGAATTAGAGATTTTTAATACGAATAACAATGAAGGATATTATACGACAGTGTAAGAAACACTTAAAAGACTTATCGAAAGAAATATGGAGATACAAATCTTTGAGGACAGAACAGGTAATGTTCTCCCTGCCTTTGCCTTAAAGTGTAATCGTAGAGGAAAGAGATGGAGAACGTCTTGATCGAATGCAATATTTGTTGTACCTTGAATAATCTAACTAGTAATTAAAAATCTTATGTGACACATTCGCATGACTTTCTATCGTTTATTAGTGGTTACACAAACTAGTCTCACTAAACCTTATTTTTATATATACTTCACTTTAATCCAAATAAAGCTTTGCAGAAATAGCTACGTTACACATTTCGTAATAGATACAAAGCGAACAGCGATCGTCAAATGTTTAAGAACGGGACGCTATATGCTGGACTTAAAATTCCATATTACATCAGTGGAATCGCGAGAAACAAGTGGATTATGACAGCACTTTACAGGAATGGCTAAGTATTCAACAATTCGAACCATTAATAACGGATATCTCGGAAACGACTGATGCCACAAAAAGGCTATTTAAAATAAATTGTATGTTGGAAAGGGATCTACATTTATTGTATAGTACGTTTCACTTAACGTTTAACAGTTATACAAGATTAAGCAAAATTCCTTCCAAATGAAGAGGACTTCAAAGGGATATACATTTTATTTGTCTTATAAGTATATTTAATATATGGTATTTTAATGAAAATCTTTGCACCCATTTTGGAAAATAAAAAAGTTGGTAATATGTTACATGTAGAGGGTAGTTTGAAGTAGGGGGATTTCCTTGAAAATCTTCGTAACCCATCTTTGGAAGGTAGTGAACTTTAATACCAAGTTTGGTGTTGATTCCACTTTTTGTTTTTGAATTATGCTGTTCACACACACACATACAACGAACCTTTTTTCTAAAAAATACAATTTTTTTATTCGGGAGGCGTCAAAACGTGTATTTCCGGTGAAATTTAGATATCAAATTTTTGGGTGAAATGCAATACATACCTTCTGTACCTACCAGCTACGTAGTAGAAAAAATAAAAAGGAGTAGGTAACAAATGCCCCTGCATTTCTTTAGGCTGTTAAAGTCAGGTGACCAGCAGAACCCCCTCTGATAGTTAGCCCTCTGAAAATGAGTAGTGAAGGAAATAAAGTAATAAATTTACGAGCTTCTATTTGTGAGTGGGGTTTTATTTCCTTTACCAATATTTGCGTGCTTTATGGATAAAATCTGTTGCCGACCAGTGGTCATTAAGGTTGGTTACAGGTGTTGTATAACATTAAAGTAGCGTATAGCCGGGGAGTGTTTATTGCTGTACTCCTCGTAAAAGGAGGGGCCTGAAGCGTTGGATAACCTTGACTCTTTAAGTGTGCACAATTCAATTGGCTTCCTCAGCGAAGGAGCGTGTTATCTACAGACAAATTACTGGGTATGCGCTCCAAGCATGACCCGTGCTATTGTTTGCGTACCGTTTCTTTCTCTTTTTCTTATTTTCTCCCTTTTATTTCGTTTTCTTTTCTTTCCTTATCTTACAGCATAAAAAGTTTCAAGTGTTGGTGGTTGCCGTGTGTTACATTCTTTTAGTATTTTAAGTCTCTGGATTCTCGCTACCACCACCACCACCACCATCACTTAAGGGATTAGGCCGTTTGGTCTATCCCGTCTTCAAAACCTTCTTCCCTTTATATGGATATCTTTTTCAAAATTTTTAGATTTTCTAAAAATGGCTCTAACTATTTTGGTTAAAACACCACTTGTTTAAGCTATTTAAATGAGAAATAAAATGTATATCCTAAATTTTCTGGAAATAACCTGTGAGGTCTTCTTTATTCGGAAGGAATGTTGGGCATTTTGTATAACTGGTAACCGTTAAGCGACAGTTGAAAACGTACTACTCAAAAAATAAATCTATTTCAAACACATATTTATGTCAAAAACGTATTGTGGAATAAGCATTTTCCGAGATATGCGTTAAAAATCCTTCCGAGTTGTTCAATACTTTGTCATTATTTTGAAGTCCTGTCCATATTCAGTTGTTTCTCGAAATTGCTCAGAAAGGGTATAGAATTTCGAGGCACCAAATAGCGTCCATTTCTTAAACATTTGCCTGTTGCTATGTGTTATATAGCTATTTCTACTAAAATTTATCGCAAATGAAACAAAGAAAATAGAAAAAGAAATTTTAATAGGAATAGTGTGTATATCCACTAATAAACGTTAGAGTCTAGAGAAAGAAATGCGAAAGTAACATGTAACACAACAAGATTTTTCTTTTGGTCTTGCAAAGAGAGCGGAATTTCAAAGCCATCGCATAGCGACGCGCTCCTAAAAGATCTGTGACTCGCTTAAAGCCTACTGTATTCCCTCAATCCGCATGTATCTAGAAAGAAATACTGAATAAGACGATTTCTGCAAATGTCTATCTGCATTAAGATGAAGTAGATAGAATAATAAGCTTTTGTGATAGTTTTTGAAGAATTGATAGAGAAAGTCACGTGAATGTAACACATCGGATCTTTTTACTTGCGTACGAGATTAATAAATAAATATACTGCTACTGCAAAATACGAAAATTTATAGACATTTTTGGCAACTTACTGTGTACTAAACAGGAGTGAGTACCAATGATTATTCTAAATTGGGAACCGCGTAACAGCAAAATTCAGAAATATGCTCTATGGTCTGTATATGATCTGTGAGCATACTATAGCTTGCCTCAGCCTTAAAAACAGTATAGAGGTAAATAGGGTATTTCTGTCTCTATCTAACGCATACATGCCGTCCTTAGCTTCGTTCTTTTCTATTCTCGCGCTGACGCCTAGTTGCTAATACCACGGTGCGAATATTCAGTTGTCATAAATTTCAGCTTTGAACATATTATCCGATACAGAATATTTTTCCTTATCAGATTATATAATTTAGAACCTTTTGTAGCGGGAAATGGTTGGTTGACTCTTGCAGCGTGTTGTTGTAGTGTTCTTCCTCCTCGGCTAGTGATGCTCGTCGGTAGTTGAGTACTCCATTCCTACCTAATTGCTGAGTTACTTTAATCTCAGGTTCTAGTGGGTGAGGCAAGTTAAAAATACACTGCAAGTTTTCCTTTTATAACTGATGTTTATTCCATTATTCAAATAAATATGGGCGGCTAGCTTTTCCCATTTACTTTATCCCACCACTTGAATATTTATCAGGAGCCTATCTATCTTCACACGCATCCCCATCCTTATATGCACCCACGTGCATCTGTAGCAGCTTGCGTGCTCCTCGGCCCCCTCGGCAAAATCTGGTCTTATATAGGGCGGCTTACCCACGCTGTCTTCTACGTTTGAAAATGTAACGATGCTTCCCATTGGCCCTCAGGCCGCGTTACCCAAGCATGTATGAAAATATGAGGTTTCAGAACCTTGCGCTTCAGCACCATCATGTAGCGTCGAACCACTCTGTGCCAGGCACGGTCGTTATGAGTTCCAGGAATTCCCATTCAATTAGCTAGCGCGCCCGTTACTTACAAATGGCTCTGTACAAAGTTACATGTTGAATGTTTTAACATTCAGTGAATTAAATTATTGCTATACAATTCTTATGTGTATGGTTCCCCTTTCATATGTACAATGTATAATATGTGTGATATATCTTTCACTTTATAGATTTATCTGAGTACAAATTTCTAAAGAAAATGAGTTTTCAGTAAAAGTCCAAAATTTGCTGTTTCTATGCTTATCACGTAGTTATATATTCTAACTAATAAACCAAAGGGTAGAACGCAACAATATTTTTCTTAGCTAGATTAAACTAGAGTGACACCTACCCAGTTAGAAATCTCTAATTTAATAAGATGAGCGTTATAATATTTTATCTTTTCGGAAACTTCTGTACCTATGTAGTAGAAAAGTCAGCCAGCGAGAAACTTTGTTATGGATTTACAACGGGAACCAAGCGAGAGAAAATGTTGAGGAGGGTTGGAGACAGCTTTTAAAGAATCCGGAATCCTGTAACTTCTTGCATTCATTGTACATGACAAACAAAAGTCACACAACTATTTAGCTAACAGGCGCGAGGCTGTAAAGATTAACATCCACTGTAAGGAAGTATGCACATTTATACCGTGTGGAACACTGAAGTGTTATGTCGGTTGTTTATTTAACATTATACGTAAAAATTTATACTAGTGGAGGAAAAAATTAGGAAGAGATGAAATGTTGGTAAATAAGATGAAACGCAAATTATTAAATGGAGATAACGTTTAAGTAAAATAAGTGTTAGGCAGCAAAAGACACAGCTAAGGCTACCGGGTGTTCAGAAACACCCTTGTATAGGGTAAAAAGGAACGACAGAAAGGACCTCTAAGAACCCGTCAAAAAGAAAGCAAAAAGTGTAGGGGAAATAAAAACGCATTAGGTTAACGCAATATGATGGAATAGCGCAACGCGGAGTGCAGCGCATCGTTCATTCTTTGCTGTTTGAAAACTTTCCAACCACGTTGAATGTGATTTTGTCAAGGGTAATCAAATTATAGCTTTTATCATTTTATATCTTCATATTTCTTTTTAGGTATATATTTTTGTGCCTGTAAAATCGTATTTTGAAGAACTAAAAATAAAAAGAGTAGAGATAAAGTGCAGGTGTACATTAAAAGTTTACATTAACCTTTAATAGCAGTGCAGATACTTCACTATTCTTGGTCTATCATTCACAAAATCATAGATTGGTAGAGCGATCGCAGCTGGGCGCCAAAGCTGCGAGCGTACATATAGTACATGTGGCAACATTGCGCCCCATTTACCCTGTACTGTATTTTACGCGTGAGACGCAGTATTGCTACAAGCGCTTGCAGAAAGCCACCCGAAGGTGTACGAACACCACGCTTCCAAAGCGAATGTCGCGACCTCTACTAGCCCTTGCAGAAAGCCACCCGAAGTTGCCCGACGAAGTTCGAGCGAATGCCGAAAATGAACGAAAGGGAACGATCTTCCAGTTCAAGGGAGAAGGTAGTCCATTCCGGCACATTTTGCTCCCATTGGCTGTGGTCAAATACGTAACGTGGAACGTTGGCGCGCGCATTTCGACTGGCTATTGAAAGTGAATACATAAAGCCATGCGCTTCAAAGCATGAATTTGTACATACATAGTACAAATCGGTTTAAGTTCAGTACCTTCCAAAGATGCAACACAAAGATTTTCAAGAAAATTCCCCACCCAAAATAACCATTACACTCCTCCCCATTCCTGACATGTCTTTTGTGATATTGTCATCTTGCTACAGTGCCAGTCTCTATAGACATAGCAGGTTTGATATTGGACTTTAAATACTTAAGCTACCATGTAAATATTATTGCTGGATAGAAAGTAGTAGGAATACCGGTAGCACACAGTGATTGTATAATTGTTAGTCAATGGGATAGATGGATCTGTTGCATCCCAGTTTTATATGTTATAATGTGTTATGTATATGCAAACTCCACCATTTTCTAAATGTTTTCTTATACAGGGTGAAAGGTATTGCTTGAATTGTAATAAAATGGCTAATAGACACAGGCACAAGGAACATCACTATGTTTCATTTTTGTAGGTTTAATGACAAAAATTGTATTGGACATATTTGCACTAATCATTATATAGAATCCATGATTAACGTACAGTTCAAGCAGTACCTTCCAC
Source organism: Deroplatys truncata (assembly GCA_030765065.1). Taxonomy (NCBI): domain Eukaryota; kingdom Metazoa; phylum Arthropoda; class Insecta; order Mantodea; family Mantidae; genus Deroplatys; species Deroplatys truncata. The sequence continues at coordinate 68,191,120 of CM060976.1, read as the reverse complement.
CGTGTATACTGTCTTCCCAAATAATACCCATGCAGTAATAATGAGAATTTCTTGTTTCAAATGATGTCTTTCTCAAACATATCTTCAAGGTAATAGAAATTACATGGGAAATTGAAATTTAAGCATAACATAAGTATAAAGTTATAATTTCGAGCTTATTCAAAGTGAATTAATCATCATAATAGTATCAACCTCATGTAAGCACTTTATGTAGGGCAGATTGCATGTGATGGTGATTAACACTTATTTGCTATTGTTGTCCTACTGTAATGCGTGTCGAGAAGTTTACTGTTGAAATGGTGATGGTTTACAATTTTTTCTCTCTTAGATAATGCATGATGGGGAGGGGAGCATCCCCCCCCCCAAAGGCTGTTCTTGGCTTTGGGTATATTCCTACTTACTCTGTATACTTCATAATTGTATGATGTGTTCAATTTCCCTGAGCATTGCTCACAGTGGAGCCAAATGAACAAACACAAACAAACATCACTGTATGGGCTCAATTTGTTTTTTTCCCATATGACCTGTCAATAAATTTAAAGTTCCCATGTGCTGTAGGACCTCCACTGTGTTATACCAAATGTTATATATAGAACCTTTCCCAGGAAAAGGAATCAAAGTGTATTTTCTATTCAATAACTGTAAGTTTTATTAACTAGAACTGGCTTTGTGTATGCATAAGTAACTAAGTGCAATTACCTATAAGATCATTCCAATAGATTGTAATAACAGACATTCAAGAGGTTAGAATTTAATGGACATTTTAATTGGGTAGACCATTCAAATGTATATTAATGTAGGCACATGTTCCTTAAAATACCATACAAATGTTTTATACAGTATTATTAAATATGAATGTGAATACAATGTCTCTAAATAAGAACAATGTCTCTTTGTGTTTAGCCATATCACACCCACCGTTCATAATTGTCAATCACTTTAACATGTAGTTTAGTGTGCCAGTATTAATTGTTTTTTCATATGTTGACTGCAGAAAAAATGTAACAGCACATGCTGGTTTATAAATTTGGGTGGCTGGATGAGACACTCGTTCATTACTATTGCTCTCTGTCCTCCATAGTATTTTTAATTTTAATGTCCCTTTTAACTTCACAGGTTTACAGAGATTCGAGACTGGTTGGAGGGGGGATGACAATGATGAAGATGGTGCAATTGATGGAATTATGGTGGGGAAAACCAGACAACATTCATCCTAAGTGCCATTTTATCTACCACAAAATCCCACCTCTGATCCCTAGGATTGAATCCAGGCTTTTTTGTGAGAGGCCATAGTGCTGCCCAATTAGAAGTATGAATGAGACAACATTTAAAACAGAGATAGCATTACTCAATACTATCAAGTAATGAAACCAAGAAGTTGTTTTACAAGGCAGCTCCCACTATGACTTCACAAATGAGAGAATAACTATTTCAGCAGATATTTTGCCGTGCAATATATATTATACATTTATATAATTTAAGTTGGGTGTTTTGTCATAAATATGGTAGCTGACATTTCGATATGTAGAAATCATTCAGCAATAATGTGGTAATACACAAGTTTTATGTAACAATTTGTGCTTCCAAGGCCAGCGCTTAACCGAGTTACCCAGATTGACAAAAGATTCCCAAAGATATACAGTACATATGGAGAATTTTCTGTTTATGAAATGCTTTAAGTTATTTTGCAATGAAAAGAGCATTATGTCCTAATTTATTTATTTGGTATAACAGCAGGAAATAGTGTTTGAGCACAACACTAATACACATCCAAAATCAAACTATGGATCCCAAACTATTATCATTACATCACATTCAAAATTGAAATAGGTATCAGACATAACCTTTGAGCACGAGTTCTCTTGTTCGTTTTACGATATTAGTGTGCAATCCATAAAAATAAACTTTTCGAAATACAGTCCCTAATTCGAACACATTTTAACACCTTAAGCTACTAAGTTATAGTTTATATTTAAGGTTAGCTTGTTTTCGCTATATATATTTCAATTCTTCATTAAAACCAACTAAACTTTCGATTCATAACCTGTCTTCTACCTTACTAGGTTTTCAGGTCATGTTCCAGTTTTAAACATCGAATGCGCGTTATTTGGTACTCAATATTAAATAAGGTATCACTATAAACTCCTACATTTACACAATTGCTCGTTGATACGAAAATTCTGCTTTATTTTTTTATTTTCGGCATTGCTATTTTATCAGCTGACTTCCATCTTAGTTTAGTTTCAAGCCTCAGCAATCAGCATGGCAGAGGTCGCGACATTCGCTTTGGAAGCGTGGTGTTCGTACACCTTCGGGTGGCTTTCTGCAAGTGCTTGTAGTATTGCTCACTACAGTCCTACCACCTGTAGAACTATACAAGCTTCACAAGGTATTTTTAAACATGTTTGTCTACCGACAAATATTTACTCATTGATCCAGCCGTTGGTTCCGAGGTGTACAGTTAGTATCGTGCTGGGACATGACAGGGTTATTCTTTACGTTTATGTTCGCCTATTTGTCACTCCATGTGTGTGTGTGTGTGTGAGTGTGTGTGCGTGCACGTCCTTATTGGCAAGCTAATGCAAAACCGCTGCTCGTTTAATTGCACTGCAGGTACCAACCAGACTTCGTGGCAATTGACTATCACAGACGGCGGGCTTAATGGCAGGACATCATCGTTTGAAAAGCTATCTCCATAATACAGATTGTCACTGTAAACTGTTTTCCTTCTCTTATATTGGTCTGCACTTTCAAGAACATTAATTAGAATTATACTATCTTTTTAATTCTTTCCAATAACACATCAGTTTTGTGTATTGTGAATTTTGGAGAATTCACTGCTTAATTTGAAAACCTCATCTAGGAAGGACTGGCGATTCTTGCCCTGTTAATTATCCAGAAGGTGGCGTTGCATTTATTCAAGTTTTATTTTGAAAATTATCAGGATCTTCAAAACTTCTTTTTCCCAAAATGTATCATTTGTGTATAAATTTTACAGTAGAAGTGAAATTAACTTAGCAATCTGTATCAACATGCGCAGCTGTTTTCAACAAATTATCAACATACTTTTTTTTCACTGATTAAAAATATTTTGCATTTTCATACATTCTATCCCAAGAAAGCTATCCCTTCCATTCACATATCGTTTCCGAGCTTATTAAGTACACATTAATTTGAAGCAGATTTGAGGAACAAATCATTACCCTGGAACAAAGGAATACGTTAGGGGAAAAGTTGGAGATTATTCTTATAAGTGCTACACTTTTTTAAATAGAGTATGGAGTTTCTTAAAATATAGCACTTGCTTTAAAACAAATTTAATGTGAGATCTTTTTATTTTGTTCTCTGAATACTTTCCTTAAAACGTCAGCCCCTGAAGACGGCATTATTTAAATATCTAAGACACGTTATGAATGGAATTAACAAACAAGACAAGAGTTTTGTATTTAAAGTTTCAGCCTCCTGATATTTTAAATTCAATATACGGTGCAAACCTTCTCAATCCACAAAATGTCACCAGAACTATAGGGTATCTTGCGCAATTCGGGAGGGAAGTCCGCTGCGTAACGTAAGCACTGCGGCACATTCTTCTAGTTACATATGTAGGCATCTTTTGCCCTTTCTGTATTCCAGTATAGCAGTAATCTTAATGCAAGGGTGTGGGATACCCATTAACACCAGAGTTTGTTTACTGTAACATAGGCACTTGGTTCTTCAATGAGATTTTCTAACTAGCCTGTATAGAAGGTTACGTTGAGGATAGTTGAGTGAAAATAGAACACTAAATTGTGAATAAAAGATTTTTAATTGTTTGTTTAAATAGCACACGGAATTGGAACTTAGAGAACCCAGCCGCAACAGTTGCTAAAATTACCATACATACACCAAGTACCTTGGGAAGCAAATAGCTGCGAAAACCGCTGCACTGCTTTTGGATTCTCTATATATTTCAAGGGGAGTGAGGTATTTTATGACTAATGAATTATTTATTTTATTCAGGTGAGCACTTTATTAGTCTTATGATAGTTCAAACCCATTAGGAAAACGCATAAATCGAAAAGAAGTGTGGCTGCTTTCCCCAATTCTGAATGCACAGAATGCTTCAGATACATGCAGCTCAGTCGTGTTGCATCGAAGAATTACGCGTTTTGGAGGATCAGATTCGCTGTCTAAACCTGATATTCTAGTAACGCTATGGTCTAACCTTACAGTTAAATGATATGTTCAACTAGGATAGATCGCCCCGCTACACCTAAAGCGGAGAATTGCGATATATCTGGGGTTTAGACAGCAAATCTGATGCTTCAAAGCGTTTATTGCTTTAGGCTTATTACACAGGCAACACAAATGGACTGTGTATATTAAAGGTTTGCTCGGACTCGAACCTAAAGTAATAATAATAATAATAATAATAATAATAATAATAATAATGTTTCGCTTCAGCCAATTAACAGCTCCAAACTCTGCCTCCTTCCTTCCACTCTCACCCAGCACATCCTGGACAGAGTGCAATAATAGGGACGGCATTATTATTATTATTATTATTATTATTAATAATAATGCCGTCCCTATTATTAATAATAATAATAGGGATGTAACACCGATACCTCAATACTCTCGATACTCCGTGTTATCGAAGTATGTCTAATACTTTGAACTAAACCTTCGATACTTTTTCGATACTTTCAAATTTTTAAGTTTTGCATTATTGAAAAGTTGTTGCGTTTAACTTTATGCTAAATAGGGAATGAAAGGAGTTGAGACTCCACGTTGATGCCTCGCACGCCCAAAGAGTTACTGGACTATATTTCTTGATAGACCTTGACTGCTTTTCCTGTGGGTGAACAATGCAACAGTCCATAGATTCTTGTGTCTAAATGAAAACATGTAAAACAATGGGGGACTAATTAACTGAGTTGTTAATGTAGCGATTTAACTGATGCATTAAATCACGTTTCTGCGATAGCCTGGCTTAGTGACTCATTCTCAACCATTAGATTTACGTACTTCGGTGACCAGAATCTGTGAATTAAGGAGAAATAAATCAGAACTTAAGACGTGAGATAATACGAGGCAAATGTTTGTTCTTTCCTTCCATCTGTTAGTTTGAGACTACACAAGTTAAAATCGGGCCATTATCGTTGGTATTATTATTATTATTATTATTATTATTATTATTATTATTATTATTATTATTATTATTATTATTATTAGAGGACTCCGAAATCAAAATCCTGGTCAGGTTGAAGGTTGCGTGGAGGGCCGTAACCCACCCGCATAAAAACGATATTACTCAGAATCTCTACAAAGTTAACAGGACGGGAACCTCGTTAAATTAAATTGAGTTCTATTTATGGACGCTCTTTAACTGCTATGGTCCTTAGCGTCCCATTCTATATTGGGCGTGAAAGACCGGTAATTTTGCTCAGAGGCCTCTTTATCAGGCTTGAGGTTCTTTAACGTGCCGTAAATCGGCGACACGGTACCACCGACTTTACTTCCCTTCCGAAGGAAACCATGCTAAGGATTAATGCTAATCCATCGCCCTCTGCCGGGTTTGAATCCGCGTCCTTGGGAACTAGAGGCTAGCACGGTACCAGTAGTCCACGGAGGACGACAGGGAAACCTCATTGACGTAGCAAGCAAGGAAAGCGGACTTTTCGGATAAAACTAACAGAAAACTTAACATAGCAGTTTAGAATGCGAGAGGCACCTTTCATCCATATTATTTGATTTACATATTCACGAAGCTACCAGAATTTGGCAACAAAATCTGAAAGCTAATTTACTACAAACAACACCTCTCACAGTAGTTTATTATATGCTGACGATCAGATGGTTTTAACTGACACAGAAGACACTTTACAACGCGCCTTATTCAGTTTAAATATAGAACAAGTGAATCACTTCAGTTAATTAGGATGTACTATTTCTTATAGACATATAAGTGATATGGAAATAAAACTCCCAAAATTGCAACAATTAATAGGGACAATAAAAAGAAAGTAAGAAAAGAGACTATACTTAAGTTCTACGAAGTAATGGCCATGCCAATATTGTTATACGGATCGGAAACGTGGACCTTGACTACACAACTGAAAAAGAGATTAGAAGCAGCTGAGATATAACTTCTAAGACCAGTTAATGGATACAATTTACTGGAGCATAGACGGAATGTAGATATCAGGGAGGAGTTGAAAGTACCTTGCACCCTAGAAGTAATAAAAAAATATATACAAGAAAGCATGAGCATGTATTAATGGAAGCGACCAGATATATAACTATAAACCTCAAGGAAGACAAAATGTAGGCCAAGAAAACGATGGCGTGACCAGTTTAATTAACACTATGTGGAGACGGAACAAACCATATGGCCTAAACCGTACTGTTTTTATTATTATTATTATTATTATTATTATTATTATTATTATTATTATTATTAGCCTTGACTAACAATAGAAGATATACCTGTGGCATTATCAAGATAAAAAGAAATTTTAGTGTTGCACTCACATGACTTTCTTTACTCCTGTACAAACTATTTTTACACGCGCTTATTCTCCATATACTTTGAGTTAATCGAGATAAACATTTGCGGAAACTATCTTATTGCTAGTTTTCTTGTAGGTGCAAGGGGAATATGGTAGTCTTTAAGCGATAGTCAAATATTTTAAGAGTTGGTTGCTATGTGGAGCATTCCAATCTCTTTGCATGTCCAGGACATTAAAAAAAACGAATAACGAATTCCCATTTTAGAAAAAGTATAAGCATTGGAAAATTCAAACAAATAGCAAGGAATATCTCGGAAATGGTTCACTCAACAACAAAATGCATGTGACATAAATAGTGTGTTTTAACAAGATCTACTTTTTTGTACATAAGATTTGGTTTATCATTTACGGTTTACCAGTTATGCAAGTGATTCAGAATGAAGAGGACTTTTGGCGACATTTTCAGAAAATTCAAGATATACATTTCATTTGTCACGAAAATATCTTAAACATAGATATTTTAATGAAAAGCATTAACCACTTTTGAGAAAAGCAAAACTTTCGAAAGATGTTCCATGTAAAGAGTATTCCGGGGTGGAGAGATTTTCTTGAAAATCTTCGTGTAGCATCTCAAATATACTGAAATTAAATACCAAGTTCGGTATTTATCCGACTTTTCGTTTTTGAGTTATGCTGTTCACAGACAGACGAACACATATATGTACCTTTTTCTAAAAATGTCTTTCTTTATTTAACATTACTAGTCTCAAAACATGTATTTCCGGTGAAATCTCGCTATCGAAATTTTGGGTGGAATGCAATACCTTCTCTACCTACTATGTACGTGGTAAAGAAAGTAAAAATGCCTGCCAATTGGAGAATGTCAAACAAGAGCAATTTTGGAATTATCATACAATACAAACTTAGTTACATGCGTTTATACACAGGAAACTACTAACAAGAACACTATTTCCTGAACAAGCTATCGGCTTTATAGTTCTTATTATAAAGTAGGTATCGAGAATCGAGAAATAACGATATAGCCCCATCACTAAATAATAATAATAATAATAATAATAATAATAATAGTCAATAATTGCAAAATAAACTAAATTATACAATTGAGCCCTGGCCAGGTGGTACACCATAAGCATACAACATAAGCATTTCGACCCGTTCTAGTATATACCTGAAGCAAACTGTGCAGAGTTACTCAGGCTTCAAGTTCGGTGCGGTTGATCTTGACAGCGAAAAATTTATAAGTTTCTGAGGGAGGAAAAGCAGCAGCAACAACAACAACAACAATAATAATAATAGGAAATTGGATTAAATAGGATTCGTAATCCAAAATTTATTCCCAGATTTTGCATTTTTCTCGTAAGCGTGTAATTTTATATAAGCAAATGGAAATGAAAGACATCTTGTATAAAACAACAAAATATTATAATATAGCCGCATGCAAACCTAAAAACAACTACCGGAGTTACATATCACTATACCAGTTCAAAACTAATTCCCTGAAAAATGCAATGTAATATTCTTATTTCGTGCAATTAGAAATAATACCTTGCTTTAATGGTCTAGTTATTAGGAAGATAAAAGAAAGGACTGCATGAAGGAAAATTACATGACCTTGCCCGCGAAATGAGAGCCTACAACTTCTATCATTCTTGATTAGTGTTATAATTTTAAGCGTAAAATTTCTTCCACCAAAGGAATTGGCATTAACATATATAAATAGGAATAAGTGCTGCAGAAGCCAAGAGGACCTTCTGTTGAAGAGCCTACTGCGTTACACATACGGAAATTTGAGTTATCCAAAACAGTTTGAAAATTAATTATTCACTTTATTTTAAAATTAATTGCAAAACTCCTTTTCACTTCAAGACACCTTTGACATGATTAAAAAACACTAGTGTAGGAGACTTTAAGGATTTTAATCTTCCCATAAGATAGCTGTTTTATGTTTCACCAACATACGGATTTAAAAAAAGACGGCATTAAGATATTTCCTCTAACTCAGCTAACTCCTTATTTATATGTAGCAAAAAGGCGTAGTAATGGATTGCAAAATTATAAATTGCTTTTCTGTAGCTTTGCAGTCTACGAGTAAAACTTTTTCCGGATTACACAGGTACCATTGCCTATCTACAATTTTATTGGTATCTGCTTACTAACAAGAGAAGGCTTTCAGCTCTAACAGAAATTTATTATTTAAACTTTATACACAGGCCCATCTTTATATCTCCATCAATCATTCGTTTGTGAACTGTGGTGTTTGTCTGTCAGAGCCCTGTAAAAGTTGAGAGCTGGTGGGCCTTGCCAATTGTAAGTTAGTGATTATACAATCAACAGAGTGGATTCAATAATAATTAACGACCGGGTGTATACTATTAATCCCAAACAATCACCCATAATCATTCAACAGTTGTAGTACTTTTAATGAGGTGTCATCTGTCTAAAAACCTATGCATCTATCTTCAATAAAAACCTTCTTCACTTCAGGGACTACGCAATGCCTGTTCCGGCTTCAAAATGTATCTAACCATCGTTTTCTTGGTCTTCCCGGATGTCTTTTTCCTTTAGGTCTACAATAAAATACCTACTTTTCTTGAGATCCTCTTGGATGACATTCATTTCTATAACTAATGATGGTGTGGTTCCGAATAACCTATGGCAATAAGGACTCGTGGACCAACAATGAGCCCAGTTGCTGAGGACTTTAAAATGCTGGGACATCTTCCTTCCAGGGTTATAAATATGGAGGGCCCATGCTCGGAATTGAGGGTGAAGACGGACAGAAAATGTTCAATGACCCAACATAGGTAGCTACTTTAAGGGAGAAAGCCTCAGTTAAAAATTCTGCAAGTCTGAAGGCAGTAAGGTGGCAGCCTCACCTACCAGAATGTGTTTGCATAAGGCTTGCAACTCTATGAAGCAAGATTCCCATTACTGAAGACAGTTTAAGAACAGCTTGGTGTAGCATTCTGTCTGAAAATATTAACGATAATTAAAAGTGAATATTGTTGTATGATTCTTGGATTGTGCACAAGGACACAGTTTCTTGGTTAATGAATAATTTCAAGGCAGGGACATAGAACATATGATTTCCCTCTACAACTGAATTATACGCAGCCTCTGAATATCTGTTCCTCTATCAATACAAAATGTATGCGAAGAGGATAACGCATTACATAAGGAGTTTTGTTGATAATCTAGTAGCTAATTGAGAAACCGAGTGTTTGTAACGAAAATATACTCTGATACAATACAACACTGTACTCCAATATTCCTGGCTGGTTACGTGAATCCTTCACAAGTCTCAGACTTCAAAAATATAATTCAGGTGGCATTTCATTCTTCATCAATGAAACGCGATTCAGAAGATTATTCAGGTGTTAATTCTGTGTACCGTGTTTATTGCTGTACTCCATGCTATTTCAAGCATTTTATAGAGAATCCTCTATATGGATTCCTCTATAAGAATCCTTTAACTTGGTGCCCGTGCTCTGTCCGTTTGCCAAACTTAGCTCACTCCCCATTGATGGGGCAGTCAATGATGACTCACTGATCGTCTGCGCATTTTCGTGGCACCAAAATCAGCATTCCATAATCCGATAGTTTCCTCTATTTGCTATTCAATCTTTCTGTGATTTCGCTTTGAACTTTGCTCTTCTGTTGGTTTTTCTTGTTAAAAGGAGGTGAAAAAGTATACTTATTAAAATTATCGACAAAACTGATTTCACTCTAAAATTATTAATGCAATTAAATTAAATTTAAGCAAACGCTTAATTCTCATCACCACTGATGTACAAACTACAGACTTGTTTTCTTTGTTATAAGTATTGTTATTAAGAGCTCCTTCCCAAGAACGATTGTGTTTTGTGCTACAGTTAGGAGTTTCTTTAACACATATTATTTACTTCTACTGCTGTGAAACTGCACATAAATACATCAGAATCGATAGGAACTATTTACTGCTGTTCTCCATAGTTACACTAATGACTATGTAACAAATGTTCATCTTTCCCTGGATACATTCATTCTTCCATCATCCTTGAAGAGAGGGACACGCACTATCAAAAGAGACAGGTTTCTTCTGCAGGTTCTACCCTGGTAGTTTGTTTGCTTTATTTAGGTCAGGGACAAAATTTTAGCCATTCTTTTAGAAAAATCTAATGTTACATTCACATGACTTTCTCTACCTTCTGTCGCATATTAGTGGAATTATTCTTACGAAGGTGTATTTTCCTATCTACTTCACTTTAATCGAGATACACCTCTATTACACATTTCGTTATAGGTACAAAGGGAATTGCGATACTCAATTTTTTTTAAAACTGGACGCCATACGCTCCCTTAAAATGTCATACTCTTTCCATTACATCGAATGAGACAACTAAAAAATGGACAGGATTGAAAAAATGGCTAAGTACTGAACAATTCAAACCACTAATAACGGATATCTCGGAAATTGCTGATGCCACAAAAAACTTATTTGAAATAAATGTGTATTTTAAAGAGATTACATCTTTTGTGTGATATGTTTTCGTTTATGACTTAAAATTTACCAGTTACACAAGTTTACACGAAATTCCTTCCTTATGAAGAGGAATTCACAGGCTATTCCAGAGCATTAAAGAATACATTTTATTTGCAATGGAAATATATTTAATTTATAGTATTTTAATGAAAATCATTAGCAAATTTTAGAAAATTAGAATTTTCGGAAAATATTCTATGTAATAGGTAGCTTATGTTGCGAGTATTTTCTTTAAAAATCCCTTGTGTCGCATATTTGGAAAGTAGTGAACCTAAATACGAAGTTTGGTATTTATCCGACCTTTTCTTTTTGAGTTATGCTATTCACAGACAGACAAAGAGATAGACAGACACACAGACAGATCCACGGACACACAATGAATTTTTCTAAAAAGAATTATTTATTTATGGAGTCTGGAAACATAATTTCCGGGGAAATTTCGGTATCGAATTTTTGGGCGGAATGCAAAACCTTCTCTACCTGCTATGTACGTGGTAAAGAAAGTAAAAACTTATTTTCATTGATTTATATAATAATCATTAGAAATCATAGATGTATATTTCGAGTACATTTTAGAGATTTACGGCACTTGGAAGTTTCCTAAATTGTATAAAATCAAATGCTTCTGAATATTAAATGCCTCTAAACGTAATTTTAAAGCCATTTTTCTGCACTTTTATTTGTAGAACTTTACTCGCATTTAAATGCTATGTGAAGCTACTTGTTTTCATGCTAAAAACACAAAACCTTTAGTGCATGTTCTTAAATGTAAACTTTTAAAAGCTACAGAGCTCTTTATTGAAAAATTAGGTATTTTCTAATTAAAAATGAAATGTGGCATCTAGATACTAAAAATTCACCATTTACAATCCCATTGTATTAACTGTCTACTTCAGATCTTTTGTACATTTAAAATGGCTCTACTTCTAAATTATAGGTATATTAAAGATACTTTACATTTTTTCTAGGCTCTAGCCTACGTTTTAGAGGAGAATATACTTATATAAGCATCTTAAATAATGCGAAAACTATTAAAGGAATACCAATTAAACTTTGGGGTATAAATGTCAATAATAAGAGGTTACTGCACATAGAAATTAATTCGTTGGCCTAAACATGTATAAAATAAAATATAAATTTTATCGATGACTGCCCTTAAGCTGTGATTGAAGAAGGTATCACAAAATAAGACGCAATTGAAATACTAGACTCCAGTGGGGTGTAAAGAATACCTAAAAGATCTCCATGCGGGTTCCTTACAGGTAACAGTGAGATGGATTAAAATTCTTTCTATAGCATAAGCACCACAAGTGAATTCCAGCTATTAAGATTCCTTTCACTTCTTCCTTGCTCCAGTATCGAAGTTACCTTATTGCATCTTGTACGACAATACATCGGAATCCATCCAATATGAATGATGCTGATGTGTAGATCGCTTGACAGTTTATACTATTCTCTAAAATATTTCGTTTCTCTCTGTTTACTGATATTGGAACGTTTAGCTGCCTCCTCAACACATTGCTGTTCTACCAAACTCCTCATTTTAGTGAGTGAGCAAGTTGGCCGGTTTAGACTGATGGTATACACTGGCTGTGTAATAGAGGAGAACATTACAAATAATAGCGATAATTATCTCCAATGGACCTTAAAAATCTCAATTCATTTATAACTTTCATTCCATTATATTTTATAGGTATATATCTAACGCCAAGCTCAAGTCATTAAAAAAGGAAAATGAAAAGTTAGGTTAATATTAAGATCCATACTCTCCTTCATACTGGACGAACGGCCACGATACCACACAGCTAATTGGAACTTTGACGCTCAGCGCGTTTTAAATCAAATAAACTTTCTACTGTAGTAACTCTGTTATCGCCTTGACACATACCTTGCTTGCATGTTTAATGTAATTTCAAATATCTCTTGGAAACTCTAACGTAATTAATAAAACAGCATAAGCTTTGTTGTATCCTGTGTCAAACTTTAATGCTACAATTCATACCAGAAATAAAATAGTGTCACGGACCACACTTAACCTATGGCATCTTGGGGGCCTGTAACTCAGAGGGTTAAAAAAAACTACTCGCTTTATGATTCATTAATAGACCTATTGGAAAGTTAAAGACGGGTATGTCCCTACCTTGAGAAACATGAACCAGAAAGGAGAGCGAGTGTCTGTTTCAATAGACATTTATATCTGATTATGCTCGTTCAACAATTCCTAAAAGGGGAATACTTCAACAGCATGCTGTTGACCTCAAAACACGGAATTCTTATTTCGATCAAAGGCACCTCTGATGTGTGACAATGACCATTACTTCTACATACAAAAGGATAAGCGACCATGCTTCTATTAGTGCGTCTTTAAAATGTTATTATTCATGCTGCCAATTTTACTTCTCTACTTCTTTGTTTAAATAATTTTAATATCCATCTGCTATAATATATTAAATTAACATTTTTATATGTCTTGGTTAAAAATATCCACTATGGCTTTGGCTTTTCTAACTGCACCTACAGATCAATCAATTTCTTTTCTTTTTGTTTTTCTTTTTTCCACTGGATGCTTGTAATAGGTGTATTCGGAATTGGATAACAATTCATATTGCTTAGTAAAAGCTATAAAATTGGTTATAAAAATGACGTAGCTCTTAATGGAAGGTCATAATGGAATTAATTGTTCTTCCACACAAGCTGTGTTTTAGACAGGTTGTAAAAGTCATAATGTTTCTAAAAAGAATTTCATGCCAGAGAACCTTGTGACCCTTAAAGTGATTTTTCACCGAGTAACGAACCTCCTCCTCCTGTCTAATGAGCTAAAATTGGCTAATAAAGATAAGGAACAACTGCTGCATAGTAGATTGCATAAAAAAACCTAATTAAGAAGTAAGCAATTAAGTTCAGCTGCTATAATGCATTTCTCAGCAGCAAAAGAGCCAATAATACACACATTTTAATCAATTTAATAACAAAATAAATAAATACATAATATATTTGTCCTAACCCTTAATTCTTGCGTGGAAACTAAATAGTTTGTACTAGAAGGTGAATAACTGCTGGAAACTACTGAAAAGAGTGAATCATGGACTAAATTTGAATCATAGGAATTCAACACTCTCTGCTTACGGATTAATCAGCTGAGTTATGTCTCTTCTACCATTCTAATTTTGTTATTGCAATAACCTTAACAATTTCTGAACTTCAAATGTATGCTTCGACATTAATTATGGGTTAATCTTGTGTCACTGATTGTTTCATAAGGAAGCTTTATGGGCAATTCCCAAACTTGTGAGACTTGCTGTAAAAATTAAATTGAGTTTCATTTATCGGCGCTCTTTAACTACTGTGGTTCTTAGTGTCCCATTGTATATTGGGCGTGAAAGACCGAAAATACTGCTCCGAGGCCTATTTATATGGCTTGAGATCGTTTTATGTGCCGTAAATCTGCGACACCTGACCACCGCCTTTACTTCAATTCCGAAGGAAACCATGCTAAGGGTTCTTACGGCCAAAAAATTCTCTCCGCCGGGTTTGAACCCGCGACCTTGGTTACTAGAGGCTAACATGGTACCCCTAGACCACGGAGGACAACGGACTAATTGTGAAAGACCGATGTTACATAAATAATAAACCTGTTACAAAGCGTTGGAATACCACAATTCAGTAGATTAAATATGCATTAATAAAGTAATAAGCATATTTCATTATTCGCAACTAAAATACATATTCAAGCCCATATAAACATCGAAAACCCTATGAATTATTAATGATAATATTAATTCGCAGCATACTATATATGCATGAAATTTGAAATGTGAATCTTCAAAGATTGAACATTTGCAAACAAAATACTGTGCGTGCGTGTACAACGTAACTCCAAGATTAAAAGTAGCATAAATACCAAATTCCTTACTTGCCACATGAAGATTTGGAGAAAATTGCTCTACATCAAAGAGCTTTTACATGGAACAATGTCAATGGCTAGCAATTTTAATTAAACTTCAAATAGGAAAGTTGGAACTTTATTTTTTAGGCTTTGTGTTGAATCTAGAATAACATTTTACACCGAAAGATTTTCAGACCCATCTTTACACTTTTAAAATCAATTGTATTTTTAAAAATGTTGCATATTATATATAATATGGAGTAATGCACAACCTTCTAAACATTAACATGTCACAGCAAAAGGAATCAGGTCATAAGGCAAAAAGAACCGCAGATAAAACGATGGATTACAAACTCTATACTAGATTTGCCGTGTTAAAAGGTTTTTACGTTAGTAATGTAAACAAACCTTTTATAGAAAACAGCTCGGCAATCCATACGTGTACAGAATTAATACTATTGAATAAATAGTATCAATAATTTATTGTAAGTAACAGGAATTTTGCAACGTAGCACAATTAGTTTAAATGTGAACCTGGACCTGGATTTACAGTAGGTAACGAAAGAGACTAGGTATTTTACTTTCCCTTCTACGTATAGTAAGTAGGGTAAATATTGTATTCCATCCAAAAATTCTATATAGAGATTTCACTGCAAATACATGTTATGAGGCCCCTGAATCCAAAAATATCATTTTTAGAAAAAGGTCCGTGTGTGTGTCTGTGATCAACATAACTCAAAAACGAAAAGTCGGATAAATACCAAACCTGGTATTTAGATTCAGTATCTTTCAAAGATACCATACGAAGATTTTCAAAACAAAATCCCCCACAGACTACACTTTACGTGAAACGTATTTGAAAATTTTGATTTTCTCAAAAATGGCTCTAACGATTTTGATTAAAATATCATATGTTTAAGATACTTTCATGGCAAATTAAATGTATATTATGAACTTTTTGGGAATGTTCCAAAAAGCCCTCTTCAGTCTTAATAAATTTTGCATAACTGGTAAACCGTAAGAAATAGACAAAATTTTACTGCACAACAAATGTAGAACTCGTTAAAACACACAATTTATGTCCTATATTTGTTTTTGTGGAGTGAACAATTTCCGAGATATTTCTTGTTATTTGTTTGAATTTTCCAATACTTATAATTTTCCTCAAATAGGAATTCGTTATTCGTTACTTTTTTATGTCCTGATCATGCAAAGAGAAAGAAATGCTCCAGATAGCAACCAGCTCTTAAATTTGGCTGTCGCTTAAAGCCTACCATATTCCCCTTGCACCTACAAGAAAATTAGCAATACGATAGTTTCCGCAATTTTTTATATCGATTAACATTAATTAGATAGAGAATAAACGTTTGTAAAAATAGTTTGTACAAGAGTAGAGAAAACCATGTGAGTGTAACACATCAGATTTCTTTAAGTTATGTATGGCATAACAATCGTGTACTTTGATATCTGTCATATACGTAATTTCCTCCGTCATAGGTTGTATACAGTTCATGAACCCATTTACTATATGTTGCATTGAATCCATATTTCTCCTCCTCTTGATATAGAATATGGTTCATCACGAATAATGCGGCAAGAGCTGTCAAGAGCTGGTTCAACAAGTTTTCTGGGGAATTTAAACATTTGTTCCTACACTGTGACCCTTAAATTTGTTTTATTTCATTTGAAAGTAGGTTGGTCACAATTAATATTTCTATTTTCAATCCTTCCAGAGCTCTTTTATTCGACTTTAAGGCTACTAAAGGTACCGGACTAAAAATGATGTTATGAAGAAAACCTAAATATAATTGTACTTTTCGGTCCAATGGGGGTCACGATTCCTCTTGCATCTGTCCGAAGTTTCGCTTCAAAGAACAAGGCTGATGGTATTGATAAGAAATTTGCCCCCAAAACACATATATCTTCAATGGAAAGTTAACAGATATTAGTGTTGTAATGAGTTCAATTAGGGTAACACTTGATTACAATTTAAAAAGAAATTTCAGTTTTAAGTTATTAGGTTCTAACCAACAGTAGTGAACAAATTACGAAAACCAAACAATTTATGACACAAATACGAGTTCAGCCCCAGAATTACCTGACCTGACGTATATATAGCGGTTGTTGTTTCAACAAATGACTATGGTAGAAAGTATCACCCTTATAAAGCTTAAGTTTGAAGTTTGGCGATGCTAGGTTGTTTAGTAATTACTAGGCAGCCATTAACAGGGAACTCTCGCAGCGAATTTGTAAACATGGATAAAACTGGGCATCGTTGTGTAATACAATACTTTCATTTGAAAGGTCTTAGTCCAACTAATATTAAAGTTGAGCTAAATTCTACTTTGGGGGAGCCTATTGGGTGGTAGAGTTTAAGCGAGACCGTACGAGCTGCCAAGACGAACATCGCAGTGGTCGACCAAATGAGGTGACCACGCCAGAAATTGTGAAGAAAATCCACGAAATGGTATTGGATAACGTCGACTGAAACTGCGCGAGCTAGCAGATATCGTAAGCATTTCAAAAAGTGTTGTACAATGCATACTAAATGAAGATTTAGACATGAGAAAGCTGTGCGCAAGATGGGTGCCGCGTTTACTCACAGTTGAACAAAAGCAGCGTCGTGACGATGTTTCAGTCGAGTGTTTGGCGATGTTTCGCTGCAATAAAGCCGAGTTTTTGCGTCAATTCATAACTATAGATAAAACATGGGTCCATCACTTCACACCTGAGACGAAGGAACAATCAAAACAGCGGATTGAAAGAGAAGAATCGGCTCCAAAGACGGCGAAGACAGTTCCATCTGCAAGTAAGGTATGGCGTCAGTTTTTTGGGATGCGCGTGGGATAACTTTCATTGATTATCTTCAGAAAGGAAAATCAATCAATGGCGAGTATTATGCAAACTTATTGCAGCGTTTGAATTAAATCAAGCAAAAACGGCCGCATTTAGCGAAAAAAAGGTCTGTTTCATCAAGATAATGCACCAGTTCACGCACCCATTATCGCCATGGCCAAAATCAGGAGTACAATCGAATTGGTTCCTCAGCACCCTATTCGCCAGACTTGGCCCCCTCTGATTATTTTCTGTTTCCAAAGTTAAGGAAATGTCATGGTGATAAAATATTTGCCAACAATGAAGATGTGGAGCTTGCAGTTGATGGCTATTTTGCAGAACTCGACGGTTCTCACTATAAAAAGGGTATCGAAGCTATTGAACATCGTTGGGAAAATGTATCGAGCTGAAAGGAGACTATGTAGAGAAAAAAAGATGTTTTTCCCAAAATTCTTGTGTTTTATTTGTTAGGTCGTGTACTTCTGGGACAGCCCTCTCAACTCACCGTGCTCACTTGACGTCCACGCATGTCCAACATATTTAGCTATCACTCCTCACTATAAATAATATTAAATTCATTTAAGTGATTGCTTTTGTCCATTTGATTCCTTTTGCCCTGCACTCCAATACGAGGGCGACACTGAATATTTTTAGAAAATCAAAACAAGAATTAGTTTTTAAAAATTTAAACCATTTTATTGTTTATTAAAATATTTCTCTTTAACATCATTACATTTTTGCATTCGATGAAATCAGTCCTTAAAGCAATGATGCCACTCTTCCTGAGGCACTTTAGAAACCAGGTCTTTATAATTTGCTATTGCTTCATCTGACGACGAAAAAGTGATTATATGCATTTTATCATTAATGTTTGGAAACAAAAAGAAATCGCAAGGTGCTAGCTCAGGGCTGTATGGTGGAGGGTCCGTGGTGCTGACCTGTAGGACATTCAGATACTGAGTTCTTAGTTTTGCTGTACGCGACGATGCGTTGTCATGATGTAACATTATTTTTCCTTTTGGGCGTTTTTCACGAAACTTTTTAGAAACTTTGTGGTAAACTGACATTTCTGCACCAATCGGCAGTATCGACCAGAGGACAACCATTTTGTTTCTCTTGAGTTCATGTAACGAGTATATAATATCAACAATACATGTATTTTCTGAATTCTGGAAATATCAACATTAACGACGATTGACATACTTATTCATTTGGGGAAAGTTGGATATTTTAAAGAAAAGACTACTTTTCCATCACCGGGAAATGTCGACAGTCCTCAAGATTTCTGGTTTATGTTTATAATGAAAAATTGACATACTATGTACGTAAGTATTTTATTTGATGTCTTAATAATTTAGTTCATTGTTCCAGTGTTTTATGTAGTCCACAAAAACTCCTTTATGACAAGACAAAATATTCCAACTATTACCAATGTGAATTAAAAAATTAACTTTATCTTAAATATCAACATTGATTCAAACGTTTACGACATAGAAATTTATTTGTTTTAATAACACACTTCAGCAGCACAAATGAATATCAGAAAGTAATAACATTCAAACTATATAGACTAATAGTGTAAAGAAAAGTTTTATGACAGTTGTTCAGACCACCGAAAATGTAAATTTAAAAGTCAACGTTGTGAAAAAATCAAGTTATTCTACATAGTATGTGCGGTAATGATTATTTTAGTTATTTTACTAGCACATTTTAGAACCGATATCAAAAATTATTTTTATATATTTTGTACATAAATAACTGAAAATGCAAAGCGAACAATTAATATTTCTCTATTAATGTTTTTGCAAAAGAACAGGAAATCATTGATAAATAGAATTTTTCAGAGCAATAAGATCAATTTACGAGCTTATTACATCATGGCCTACTGCTATGGTACTTTGAATTGGAGAGAATGTCATTAGTTTAACAAGTGCGTTTGTTTGTTGCACATTTGTTTTTGGAAGAACAATGTTCGTACCCTTCACCATATAATTTAGAGAAACCATTTCACGCATGATATTCCTCTGGAGGGCCCAGGATTGTCTGTTAGTTTCTCCTTAGATGCTATAAACGGTTTCTCATGTATAGTTGCTCGATTATTCCATGTTTATTTCCTACTTGATACCCTTATCATGAACGCATATAATGACAGCAACTATATTTTTTGCATGTGTCGTCTTCGATAAACATCTGGAATGTTTATAATTATGCTATCTCATACATTAATGGGAGGTAGTTTTTCAGACAATGTCTTAATCATTTTCATAGATTGAGTAATAAGTTCCTGTCTTAATTGCCGTATGCTTTTGTAGTTTTTTTTATGTTTTTAAACATGACTAGTTCATCACAACTGACATTTTGCCGAAGCACTATATGCTTCTCCCTCTACTGACCTACCACACACTTGACAAGCATGCGCATCCGTGGTTCCTGTTTCGCAAACAACGCAGATTTGTATTTTATACGAATCATTGAATAATCTGGCATTAGTTAATTCTTTTTCTTCTCTCTCTATATTTTACGCCCTTTAAGCACGTGGTCATATCGAGACGGATCTGTTAGGACTTACCTTGTGGATCGGTGTGTGGCGGTCAGATAGCCTTCTAGGTCTCAACCGACCATACCATCTTACTTCGTCAAAGTGTCCACAGAAACCTTAGTGCATAGCAACTGTACCTCTGCTTCTATGACGAGCAGATGGCATTGTTTTAGACTTAAAGTGGAACTTGGATAGTGGTATTAAATTTCCAATCCGGCATTTACCTGCGACTGAGGAAAACCACGATAAAAACAGTCAGATTAGTCATTCTCCGACTTGAGCGCGGTACCCCCGAATACGAGCCACGACGCTACCGCCTGAGCCATCCCGCTCGGAACATAATTCTTGTTTATCTCCTGTCAGGCGTTTTCATTTGCAACGTTATTTGGGTGTTCTACTAAAGCCTTCTTCAAATCAGCTGAGTGTCATTATGTTGTGATTCCTGTATACGAAGGTTTTCAAGAGGTATCCTAAGATTTAGTTATTTTTTTTCTAAAAAATGACTAACCATTTTATTAAAATACCAAATAACCGCATATATTGAATTCACTGGGAATAAATTTTCTTCATTCAGAGAGATACTTTATAATCTTGTATAACTGATAAGATATAGACAAAATCTTGATACACAGAAAATATAGATCTCTTTAAAACACGCAATTGTTTTCAAATAATTGTTTTTGTGGCATTTTCCATTTCCGACATATCCGATTTTATTGGTTTGAATATAAACTAAGTCGTCATTTTTTGAAATGCTGCCATAATTCGCTTGTTTCTCGCGATGCCATGGGAAGAATATGCAATATGAAACAACATGAAGTAGCTTTTGTAAGAATCTATATAAAATAAACGATAGTAAAAAAGACGAAAAGAATAACACACTGTTAATCCAGTAGAAAAAAATATGAAACATATATTAAAATATTTAAATTTCTTAGGAAACTATTTTGAATATTATTTAAAAAGTATTATTGCTTTATCAACTTTAAGACAATTAGGATTAATAAAAAAAATTATCTTATGTTGAAATAATGTGAATCTAACACATCAGCATTTTTTCCCATTTAGTTTTGCTGAAAAAAACCAAACGAAGCTTTTTACAACGTGAACAATTGATCTATAAGAAAACAAACAGCATGACTAACACTAAATATGAAACATAATTAATGATGCTTATTAAAAAAGATTTACATTATCTTCCTAAATACAGCTTAAGGAAAATTCAGCGAATTCTATAAAAAAGAAATATATTTTCTAACCTTATAATTACCTCCCACAGTCTCTAGCTGCAGCATGCCGTTAGAAAACGTAAACAAAAGAGACGATAATGACGCGGATGTGAAATCGGATATGTGCAAGGGTTACGTGCTTCCACAATAATTTCACACCAGACGACCTTGAGGTTATTATAAATTGCATCATGACTGATTTACGAGCTTCAGTTACGTTATCAATTATTAAATTTCTATCAAAACCAATTTAGGGTTGACTTTTCAGGAGAAATCACACACACTATTAATGGTTGTTGTAATGCAACAACAAAAAGACTATTACATTCAAAATATCTTTCATCTTGCATGTATTGTCCCCAAGCCTAACGCTAGGTAGTTTTTAATGGACCAGGTTAAATACACTGCCGTTTGCGAAAATTGCAACAGCAAGAATGAATATCCCGAATAACTCCAAACTTGGTGGAAATATATAAGAGTGTGCAAGCAATAAGTGCGATGGGGTACACGTAGGCCGAGCAGAGCCCTCACGTGTCTGTCCGACAAGGTCAGTGTTGCGCCTAGTAT
The DNA here is from genome assembly GCA_030765065.1 of Deroplatys truncata. Lineage (NCBI taxonomy): Eukaryota > Metazoa > Arthropoda > Insecta > Mantodea > Mantidae > Deroplatys > Deroplatys truncata. The sequence continues at coordinate 68,169,030 of CM060976.1, read as the reverse complement.
AGTCAGTATAGAGCTGTCAAGCAAGGTGGAAACAATAAAGGGGTGCTAGTAGCCTCGTCGACGTCAAAGGGAGCCATATCGACATGTCAGTTCGAACGGGGCAGAATGATCAGTCTCCGGGAAGCGGGTTTTTCATACCGTGACATTTCGTCTCGTACAGGGCATGCTGCTACAACAGTGATGCGTGTGTGGAAGCAGTGGATAGATGAAGATTATACGCAGCGAAGAGCGGGTACTGGACCACGGAACATGACCATAGCACGGGATGACCGTCATCTTGCCCGCATGGCCATATCGGACCGTACAGCTTCATCCACAGTGTTGGCTCGACGCTGGAGCACTGCAACAGGTGTGAACTTGTCTGCATCAACGGTTCGTCGCCGTCTGCTGCAGGTTAGACTGGTTGTATGCATTCCATTACGTCGGCTTCCATTGTCCAGAAACCACAAGCTCCTCCGACTGCAATGGGCACGTGAACACCGTCACTGGGGTGCTGAGTGGCAAAATTTAGTCTTTTCGGACGAGTCCCGCTTCAACGTGTCCTACACTGATGGCCGCATACGTGTCCGGCTGTACCGTGGTCAGGGCAACCTGAAGTGATGCAATGTTGAGCGGCATAATGGACAAACACCAGGTGTGATGTTTTGGGGCGCCATTGGTTACAACAACCTATCTCGCCTCCTACGAATTTAGGGCACTTTGAACAGCAACCAGTACTTAATGGTGGTTGTAGAGCCTGCGGTACTCCCCCTACTTCAGGTATCTCCACAGGTCACATTTCAACAGGACAATGCCTGGCCACATATTGCGAGGAATGTACAAGCCTTCATCGAAGAGCGACGCGTATCATTGCTTCGATCATCGAACATGTCTGGGATATTGTTGGTCGGCACCTGGTGGGCCCCGGTCCTCCAGTAACCAGTGTCACGGATTTGTGGACTCGAATACAAACTGTAGTGAACCATCGATCTATAAGAAAACAAACAGCCTTGGCATTGAATCAAAAAGGTTCTGAGTAAGTTCCTGAAGGATTTCCCTCACAGCGCATGGAGGCAACACCAAATACCGAATATTAGGGCTCAAAGGTGATGTATAGATTTGAAAAGTTTATCATTTTTTGTTTGTCATGTACCTAACCTGTAGTATTAAATTCATTGAATTCGTGCGTTTCCTTCTTGGTGTGGCAATTTTCACAAACGGTAGTGTATATAAAAATCTTGTTATACGGTTTACATAAATTCTGAGAATTATACGTACAGAGCATTGGCTTTTAATACTTCAGGGGTAATTCCAGAGAAGGATGAGCAAAACTTTCATTAAACTAATGATCTGAACACAAAATTTGCAAAATTAGTTCACAAAAATCTTATATGTTGCGTTCGCATGACTTAATCTGCCTACTGTGGTTTATTACTTTCTCTACCAAGTACAGATAAGGGGAGAGAGTATTGCATTCCCCCCAAAAATTCTACACCGAGATTTCACCGCAAATACATGTTTTGCGGTCTGCTGAATCCAAATAAAGCATTTTTAGAAAAAGGTCCGTGTGCGCGCGTGTGTATGTGTGTGTGTGTGTGTGTGTGTGTGTGTGTGTGTGTGTGTGTGTGTGTGTGCGCGCTCCTCTCTGTCGGTCTGTCTGTCTGAGAACAGAATAACTCAAAAACGAAAAGTAGGATAAACATCTAACTTAGTATTTAAGTTCAGTACCTTATAAAGATGCGACACGAAGATTTTCAAGAAAATCCCCGTACTCCAAGCTACCGTTTACGTGGAAACTTTTTCTTAATTTTTTATTTTCTAACAATTTTGATTAAAATACGGAAAATTAAAAATATTTACATTACAAATAAAATTTATATCTTGAATTTTTTGGGAATGCCTTGTGAAGTCCTCTTCATTCGGAAGAATCTTCTATAGTATTCTATCATTGGTAAACGTTAGGCGATAGACGAAAATGTACTGCACAAAAAATGTAGGTCTCTTTAAAATTCACAATTTATTTAAGTAACTTTTTTGTAACATTAGCCATTTCCAAGGTACGTGTTATTAATGGTTCGAATTGTTCAATACTTAGTCATTCTTTTAAAGTCCTCCCTATTTTTAGCTGTTTCTTGCGAAGTTAGAGAAAGAGTATGGAATTTTAAGCCCAGCGTGTAGCGTCCAGTTCTAAAACTATAATTGGCTATCACTACTCCCTTTATATCTATAACGAAGTATGTAATGCAGCTATTTCCGGAAAGGTCTATCTCGATTAAAATAAAGTAGTTAGGAAAATAAACTTTCGTAAGAATAATTTGTACCCCACTAATAAACAATAGAGGGTAGATAATGTATGTCTATGTAACATATCGGATAATTTTTATACCTCTACAAACTATTTTTGAGAACGTATTTTTCTGTCTGCATCATATTAATCAAGATAAACTTTTAAGAAACAATTTCATTATACATTTCCTTGAAGCTACAAGGGAGATAGAGAAAACCAAAACTATAGCCAGATATTTTAATGTCAGGTCGCTATATGCTGACCTAGAAATTCCATATTCTTTCCATCACATCACGAGAAGCAACTGGATAGCGACAGCACTTTCAAAAAGTGACAAAGTATTGAACAGTTCGAACCAATAACAACAAATATCTCGGAAATGACTGATGCCACAAAAAATGTATTTGAAACAAATGTGTGTTTTAAAGAGATCTACAATTTTTCTCTATCTCTTATGGTTTGCCAGACATACAAAAACCCATACCTCCGAATGAAGAGGTCTTCGCAGACTATTCCCACAAAATTCAAAATATACGTCTTATTTGCTATGAAAATATTATGGTACTTTAATCAAAATCCTTTTATTTTCTCAGAAAACAAAAAAGTAAAGAAGAATTTTCCATGTAAAGTATAATCTGGAGTGGGGATTTTCTTGAAAATCTTCGTATTGGTTTGAAAGATGCTGAACTTAAATCAACTTATATTCTATATCAGTGTACAGTCCATACTAATATTATAGAGAGAGAACATTTGTATGTCCGAGTGTGTTTGTGTACATAGGCAATCTCAAAATGCAATCGACCGATTCTGATATTTAATTCATTACTGAAAAGTCTTATTTTTCTGACGGACGTGCGGCTTTGTCCTAAAGCATGAACACATGAGCCATAAAAGGAAATACTTGCGCAAAATAATTTGATTATTAGTTGAGTTTGAAGATTATTTGAGAATTGTTGAATTAGTTGAGTCATGGAGCAGGAAATAGTTCATGCTACTCCACAGAATATACATGTAAAATAACACAAATGCCGCCGATATTTCACGTCAAATAATATATTATATGTTCACAATTTAGCAAATAAAAAACAAAGGACGCAGCAAAACAAAATAGAATCGAATCACATATTTTAATAGCCCTCATGCAAGAAAGTTTTTCGCTTTATTTGCGTTGTAATGTAATCAAGTTAATTAGCAGGGTGAGTTATATAATTGTATAGAGAGACAAAATTGCTAGTATTAGAAATCAGGCAATCGAAATTTTATAATTAAGAACTCATAAGACTATTTTTCTTGAAATTTCCTTTCCAAAGAGGTTAACTTGGTGGCCTGGGAGTGCGGAACCTTCATATTCACCAGCTTCACCTCTATTTCGTTGTATATGTAAAGGGTTTCTGAAAACTATAAAGCTTTTATGTTATTAAATAATTGCGAGACCAAAGAGAAGGTACAGTTGTTTAATATTTCACCAGTAACTATTCAAAAAGGCACCCGACCATTAAGACTGATGGTTACTCCACCGCAAAAGGGTGTTTATAGCCTATGCAGCATTTCCGGAACTTGGAAAGCTATCTAAGGGGTGGAGGTTAAGGAACTCAGACGTTCCACGATGTTTCACATTTGTTTGTGTGAATATCAAGAGATTTTTCATCCGTTATTGTAAGAAATTACAATTATAACGAGTAAATAGCAGGATTCACCATTAAAATCTTCTAGGTCATTGTACAATAGTTTTATAAAGAAGGGAGGAGGTAAATGAAATTAATCATCATTCGAGTTTAAAAAGCTAACCGTGCAACGTCGGGTGAGCTAGCCAGAAATGTCATACAGCATCGACGGGAAAGTAATAGTATATTATGCAACAGTACTGTAATTGTAGTAATTAAGACGTGAGTATATTTATGGAACGAGCGGTACCATCATAGTCAAGTTGCATACGACTGATTTTGATCAAACACATTAGAACTTCAAAACTTCAGTTTTACAATCTTGTTAATTGTAATTAAATGCTATTCGGATGGCAGCACTGGTGGCAGGTCCTTGAGCGTGTTTGCAAGTTATGTAAAAGATGGTAGCACTGTTGAATCCATGCCGTATTTATTGATTTTTACAGGTAATGTGAAAAAACTGAAGCAAAGGAAATGAATTCAATTTATTAGAATATTGCAATTACGATGAACAGAAAATGGAATTTATATTTTTAGAATCGGATTGTAAAATTAAACCTTCACTAAGTGTAGCAAATGAAATAAAATTCAATTGGGGTAAGGAGGCACATATACTTAGGAAGAAAGGAGAGATCAGGAATGCCAAGGTTTAGACTGGGGGGCAGGAGAGCATAGAAAACACGATTCTGGCAGGAGAATCTGCCCATTCTGCGATTTGGATGAGGACTGGGTACATATTTTGGCGGAATGCGCTCAGTTGGAGAACCAGCGAACAATTAAACTCAAAGAAAAATGCTTAAGTCTGTCAAGACAGAGATTGGCATGTTGGGATCTGCTGCTGACCAGATGAACTGGCAAAACATGGCAATTTCTTGGCTAAAGTGCGCGAAGCTAGGTCAAATTTGTTCAGTTAGTCAAAGGTAATTTATTTCTATTTTCCTTTTTCTTGTTCCTTTTTGTTTTCTTTCTTTTTCTGTTGTTTATTTTGTCACCATACATGTATCTTAAACATGCATGTGCGGTCAAATAGCCCATGCACTAAACACTTGTGCAATAACTTCAATGATTTGAAACCAATAAAGGTACCTTATCTATCTACCTACCTATTTTATTTTAAATACACATATTTCATTATCTGCAAAATGGATCCCAGTGGACTGCTACTTTGAAGCTGCTAAGGTATGGGCAATAAGGGAGCTGCGCGAGGCACCGAATAAATGTGTCGCTGAAGTATTATGGATGCCAGTTCAGTTACGTCATATGTAATCGGCGTATCGATTTAAAAAATGCAATTAAACTGTGATTCTAGGTTTACAAAGCCACCCATGTAGCGTCAGGTAAGTCAGCTAGATAAATAAACAAATAGAAAAGTTGAAGAAAGTAAAACGACGCGGAGAGAACGGTGGGTGAAACATGACTTTTAGAAACAGAAAACCTCGCAAGAGAAACCCGAGTCGAGTAAAGGAAGACACGTCAAATTGTTGTGGAGAGTCAGTGGCATCCTCCAAGAAATGACAGTAGACGAGCCAACCTGTCTGCCCGAGGCAATCCCACAGTACACAGACGTCCTCTACCTCACGCACGTGACTTCACAACAGGCTACCTTTGGGATAGGTCTGCTGCTCGGCGGTATAAAAACTCCGGCGAGACCATGTGACGGGACATAGTGGTTTCAAATTTATAGTGATGTAGTGATCAGTGCACTGCAGTCTGAAGCAAACACAACATGAAAATGTAAGTCAATATATCGAATTTCAATTAGGGCACTAGACCTCAACGGAAGGCTTTACCTTATTTTCTAGCAAACTAGGTTAATTAATTCAGGGTGTATCGTGTTCCCATCGCTTGAGGTAATTTTCCACTTAACTTATCGTGTGAAACTTAATCATTAATTGTCTCCACATCCGCTGGAATGTGAGCGTGAATAGACGAACTTTGCAAAGAAGTTTCTGTACAGAAACGGTAATTTACGTGTACTTCATACAAACTAGGTCTCATCGTAACCGTATACTTCTCAGCTGACACTATTATAGTTTTTATTATTGCGAATATGTGTATTACTATTTAATTCTGTGAAAACAATGTTTATAAATCAAAACAATATAGGCGTAGAAAGTAATAATGTACTATTCCTTAGCATTCCGAAATCGATATTATTACATAATAGTTGCTAAACGGAATACTTATATATTATATTTCTTGCACGATCGTCAAAAATATTCTCTTTCCTTTGAAGTTTTAGAAGTAGAACTTTTTGGTTTACAAGACCAAATTTTATTTTAACTATAACACGGCTAAAGTTAATATTATTTTATTTTTTGCTAATTTTGAATATTATTTAAAAACGAATATAGTTTTATCAAATTTAGGACAATTGGGGTAATGTCTTCCAGATTATACTTACAAAGGAGAAAATTTAAAATTCTAACACGAATTCGTTTCCAAGGAAATCCATGTCTATCCAAAATAAAGTTGGTGTCTGGGTGTAATATACATCAGGGCAGGAAATAAAACACAACCCAAATGTCCATGCCTTTTCAATATCTGTGTCTTTGTAATCCATTTTTCCGACTTAAAATTCTTCTTGAAATACTGAATGTGTATTGATGCCCATATTATTATTATTATTATTATTATTATTATTATTATTATATTATCATCAAACAACCCTTTCGAGTCACGACATCAACCATCAAACAACTAACTCAACGCCTCCTAAATTATGCTATCTTACTGAGCCACCGTATTAGTTATAGCTGTAGAATGACATGGTTGCGTTACCGCAAATCGGAGTTCACGGTGGGTAAGTGCATTAGAGATTGTGTTTTTGCTTTCTCTACCACGTACCTAGGAGGTAGAGAAGGTATTGCATCCAACCCAAAAATTTGATACCGAGATTTCACCGGAAATATATGTTCTGAGACCCCTGAATCCAAAAGGAGCATTTTTAGACAAACGTTCGTGTATGTAGGTGTGTGTGTGTGTGTGTGAACATTAAGCAAAAAACGAAAAGTCGGATAAATACCAAAATTATTTATGTTCAGTATCTTCCAAAGATGCAACATGAAGATTTTCAAGAAAATCCTCCCAACCCAAACTATCCTTTACACGCAACATTTTTCGAAAAGTTGGTTTTCTAAAAATATGGCTCTAACGATTTTGATTAAATTACGATACATTAAAGATATCTGCATGAAAAATAAAATATGTATATTGAATTTTATGGAAATAGCATGTGAAGTCCTCTTCATTCGGAAGCATTTTGTATAATCTTGCATAACTAATTAGCAAACGTTAAGTGGTAGACGAAAACGTACCACAGAAAAATTGTAGATCTGTTTAAAACAGTTTATTTATGGTATTAGCCATTTCCGAAGTATCCGTTATTAATTATTCAATACTTAGTCATTCTTTAGTCCTGTAGTGTTCAGTTGTTTCTCGCGATGTCATGGAAACAATATGGAATTTTAAGGCCAGCGTATAGCATCCAGTTCTAAAAAAACTGACTATCACTACTCCGTTTCTAGCTATAAAGAAATGTGTAATGTAGCTATTTCCGGAAAAGTTTATTTGATTAAAATGAAATGGATAGGAAAATAAACTTTCCTAAGAATAATTGATAGAATATTCGAAATAATAAAAACGTATAAAAATAGTGTGCAATACATGTATGTTAAATACATAAAATAATCTAGACGAGACGAAGTCATGTTTTTTCAAACTATTCCCCGATTCTGCAATATTGCGCTTCCTACACTCATATCCCATGTACTATTTTAATATCCGTCCTTACCAGCGTATAAAACTTTTGTGAATCAAATTTAGAAAAAACATTCATGTGATATTAGCACAACCGGCAGCTCTGCTTGTGTTAGTGCGTTATGCCGATATTCTTTCTTCTCTCTCCTCTCAGTTTCTCTCCCTCAGCCCCCCCTCTCTCTCTGAAAATTCCTGTTTCCCCTCTCAAATCCACATTTCCTACCTCCTCCTCTCTCTTTACAGTTTCTGGCTCCCAATCCACAGCCAGCACCCCCTTTCCCCTCTCTATGTAACTTTGTTGGGTAAAAAAAGATAATAAAACTATCCTTTTCTGGGATATGATAAAAATTAAAACATAAGCAAATGCTTCTTCTATGTATGTTATGCAACTGAAATATATTGTTTCTCATGCTAACCGGTTTAGGTAAAAAGAATAGTCATGAGAAGTTAACTATAGTTTATGTATTCAGTTTATCAGAATGTTTTAAAAGCTGGGTAATAAGCGACATACTCGTATTACGAGTTTTATGTCCCATTATAACCCCCCTATAGGGAACATAACTAGCATATTACATAAACTATTTTCTAATTACTTCCTAAGGTATACTATATACTACGAGGACACAGTTTCATACGTAGCTATGCGCTTGACGAATTTCGCGTGAAAAGCTATAAAAACACACACACACACACACACACATATTCTACTTACTTCCTCGGTCACCGACATAAGCTGAAGTATGAATTCTACCAATAAATTCGATACCGATTTCATAGTAAAACATGTTTTGAGACCCCTTGAATCCAAAAACAATTTAGAAAAATACGCACGCGCGCGTGTATGTGCAGTATAGCTCAGAAACGAAAAGCCGAATAATTATGAAACTTGATATTTAAGTGCAGTAAGTTCTAAAGATGCGGCTCGAAGATCAAGAAAATATACCCATCCCCAAATACATTTTTCTAAGCTTCCCACTTTCTCAAAAGCGGCTCTATATCTTCAATCTTCTAGGAATAACCTGTGAAGTTCTCGTCATTAGGATGGAATTTGGTGTAACTTTTTATCACTGCTATACGTTAAGCGAAAGACAAAAGCAAAAAATGTAGATCTCTTTAAAACACGCATCAATGGTTATTAATGGTTCGCATTGTTCAATACGTCTTCTTTTAAAGTCCTGCCGATTTTCAGCTGTTTCTCGCGATGTCATGGAAAGAATATGACGTTTTAAGGCCAGCGTATAGCGTGCAGTTTTTAAAACATTTGACTATCGCTGTTCCCTTTGTATCTATAATGAAATGTGTAATGTAGCTATTTCATTAAAGGTTTATCTCGATTAAAATGAAGTAGATAGAAAAATACGCTTTCTAAGACAGTTTGTATACACATTAATAAACGATAAATGATAGAGAAAGGCATGTGAATGTAACACATCGGAATTTTTTTTAATTGCCGTCACTGTTCAGTTATTTTTCGCAATTCTATGAAAAAGTATGGGATTTCTGGACCAGAATATAGCGAACAGCGTTTAAAACATTTAATTATCCCGTCTCCCGTACCTTCTTGTGCCTACAACGCAATGTGTTATGAAACCATTTTTTTAAACGCTTATCTCGGTTGACATAGAATAGGCTGAAAGCTAAATCGTTTGCAACAATAGATTGTAGAAGAGATATAAAAATAAAATTACTATAGGCGGAGAGAAAAAATTAAAATTAAATTGAGTTTTATTTATGAACGCTCTTTAACTGCTGTGGTTCTTAGCTTCCCATTCTATACTGGGCGTGAGAGACCGAAATTTTGCTCAGATGCCTCTTTATCAGGCTTGAGATTCTTTTACGTGCCGTAAATCTACGACACGGGACCACCGACTTTACTTCCCTTCCGAAGGAAGCCATGCTAAGGATTTTTATGCCCAAAGAAATTCATCGCCCTCCGCCAGGTATGAACCCGTGACCTCGGGAACTAGAGGCTAACATGGTACCCCTAGACTGTCGTCCTCCTGGACTTGTGGTACCGTGCTAGCCTCTGGTTCCCAAGGTCGCGGGTTCAAACCCGGCGGAGGGCGATGGATTTTTTTCGGGCGTAAACATCCTTAGCATGGCTTCCTTCGGAAGGGAAGTAAAGCCGGTGGTCCCGTGTCGTAGATTTACGGCACGTAAAAGAACCTCAAGCCTGATAAAGAGGCGTCTGAGCAAAATTACCGAACTTTCACGCCCAATATAGAATGAGACGCTAAGGACCATAGTAGTTAAAGAGCGTCCACAAATAAAACTCAATTTAATTTTTAACCCCTAGACCACGGGGGACGACTATGGGTGGAGAGAGTTGTGTGAATGTAACACATCACTTTTTCTTTCGTGTTTTTTAAAAGTTTCGATTACTACTTTAGCCTACTGTATTCTTATTACCTATTCCTACAACGAAACGTCCAAATGTGTATTGAAAGTATTAAGAAGTAGATGAGAGAATAAGCTTTTAACTTTCTCTGCCAAGTCATAGTAGGTAGAGAAGGCACTTACTTCACCCAAAAATTCGATATCGGGTTTCACTGGAAATGTTTTGAGGCCTGAATAAACAAAGCATTTTAAGAAAAAAAAGTTCCGCGCGCGTTCGTGTATGTGTACAGCATAACACATTAACGAAAAGTCGGAAAAATACCAAATATAGTATTTAACCTTCCGCATACCAAGCGGGGTACTTCAGGACCCCAACATAACTATTTTATTCTTTATAGATTTTATAAAGAGTTTATCTTTTTCAGGCTGTGACATTGTTAAGCCCTCCCCACTAAACACTACCATTATTGAATTTATTAAACAAATTTATCTATATGATAAATAATAATTGAAATATTAATTGAGGTTCTCTGGTATCCCACTTAGAAAGCAACAACAAAGAAGAAATGATTGATGAAACTGAAATGCTAGACAGATCTACATACAAAATTGGTATGATGTGGAAAAAAGAAGAGAAGTGCTTAAGAAAATGTGCCAAATTCTATTCGTTTTTTGTGAAGTGAATATGCAGTTATGAAAATAGAAAAATAGTGTAAAAATTACATTAATTGAAACACCTTTTACAGAAAATACTATAATTGCCAATTGAAGTCAAACTTTGTATTAAGACACATATCTGGTACATTACATTTATTACATAATATTACTTTTGCTTCTATACATTTTCCATTTCTAACAACACATTTTGCTTTGGGGTACTCCCTCCTGGTTTTCGTGTTATTTTTTTAGTTTGGTATGCAGAAAGTTAAGTTCAGTATTGTAGCGGGAAATCGTCGTTGGGCGACATTTGTAGCTGGAAATCGTCGTTGCTGGGTACTTGTGGTCTTCTGCATTGTTCTTGCTCGGCTATTGGTGCTCGTCGGTTGTTGCGTATTCCATTCCTTACTATATCTAATTATTAATTCTCAGTTATAGTGGGTGAGGCAAGTTTAAGAAATACACTGCAATTTTCCCTTAATAAATGAAGTTTATTCACAATTGAAATAATTGTGGGCGGCTAGTTTTTCTCATTATTATGATCCCACCACTTTAAATAAGTCAGAAGCCTATCTATCTGCACACGCACTTTACACCCTTGTATGCACCCACGTGCATTTGCAGCACCTCGTGCCGACGACAATTCTAGAAGATCAGCTAGCGAGAGAGAGTGAGTGGGCTCTGAGGCCTTGCCTGCCCTTATATACGGGAGCCTAGTTACGTTCACCTCTGCGTTTAAAATGCAACGACGTTTCTCTCGGACCGCGTTACCTTAACATGTATGAGAATATGTGGATTCAGATCCGTGCACTTAAGCGCCATCTTGGAGTGTTGTGGAGACTGTTCCATATCTCCGTCTCTTTCTTTTCTCTATCTTTCTCTTTCTATTTCTCCGTATCGTTACCGGTTCCCTCCCTGTTGGCTTGGTGAAAGGTACGCTCTTTGTTTTCTTGGAATTCTGCTAGCTCGCCCGTTTCATACAATCAGCTCTGTAAAAACGTTAGATGTTGAATATTTTAACATGTTAGTGACTTAAATTATTACTGTACAATTCTTATATGTATGGTTCCCCTTTCAGTATCTTCCAAAGGTGCAACACGAACGAAGGTTTTCGAGAAACTTCCAACAACAACCAAACTTTCCTTGGAACACTTTTCTAGAGTCCTAATTATCCAAAATGCTGACGATTTTGATTAAATACCGTATATAAAAGATATATGTACATGAAAAATAAAATTTAAATCTTTAAATTTCTGGGAATGCCCTTTAAAGTCATTCATTCATTTTAATGCGAGTACTTAAACATTCAAGCACACACTATATTAAAAATATTATTCAGGGCCCCTTTGAATTCCTCCAAATGATTATTTGATGAACTGAGAAGTTTCACGTAGTTTTCTTTTATAACTGTATTCAGAATTTCTGATAATGTAAATATATATCGTTAATTATAAATATTATTTTAGTCGACATAGAAAGTCTTGCTGGTATTCATAGTGCCAATAATGGACTGTAACATTTCTAGAGAGAGAACACCATCCTCACTGGCATATGTGTTTATTGCATAATTGATCTTTATGTTTCACAAACAATCTCTCAATAAAGTATTCATTCAGTGTATTAAGCAAACGGCAAGTATGACAACCAGTTTACTCTTTCACTTCCATGAAATCAGACAACTGCTGCATTTTCCAGAATAGAATCTGCATTAAACGAGAAGTACAAACTTGTGCTTTATTCTCTGGAATGATCAACAAAACAATTCACCAACCTAGAAATAGGAATTCACATATCTCCATTTTGCCTGCTTTGTTTTGTATAAATTCACTACTAACTAAATATCTAGGTACTGCTTGTGTGATCTTATTTGCTTTTGGAAATGTTATTTCTGCGAAGCGATTCCAGACTCTCCTTTATTAAAAGCTTTTAGCAGGGCCACCTCCGGCATCACCTTTCTCACCTTACTTTGCAATTTATTTCTGACAGCATGCCAAGCAACTATTAAAATCTGCTTAATTTGTTTCGAAATCTAAATTTTAGTTATTATTTATTTGGAAATGTAATGTAGCAGCCAAACAAATTCAGTTTCAGAGTGAATATAAGAGACTGCTAAGCGTATAGGCTCCTAAAAGAAAACCCCTGATTTTACTTCAGGTTTCCAAAGGATGTATTGGCAGTTTAGATATATTAATGTGATGCTTATGCAGTCTAGTGTACTGCTGCTGGGTTCTGACAGAAGCCATAATAGCACCTGCGACGGTTTTAGAGATTTTAGTAATATGAAGTGGGCCCAGTGATTTATATTGGTAACGATATTTGCTATGCTTGCAAACAACGCTTTATGAGGAACGATGCTGCCTTTTAACTTCTCGAAAAATGCTGTAAAATTGCATATCTTATGATTGAGATGCTGAAATAACAAAATTTGTATGCTGCATTTTGTGTAAAAAGCAGATGAAGTCCGGTTTTATGTAACTAGCGAACACAAAAAGTAAATAAAAATTAAATTAAAAGATGTACATCTGCTTAAAACATACTTTACTATATGAAAAATGTTGCAACAGTATTAATTTCCGAAAATTCTCTCCTATTTGTGAAAATTTTTAATCCACAATCGGCAATAATTATAGTTGCTCCTGTGAAACAGGCTCGTGTATCTACATTTATTCCTACTCACTCCTAGAGCACAAATTATGACTAAAAAATACTCATATCAACACAATCAAATAATTCCTTTAATAAAATGTTTAATTTGTCCAATGAATTAAAAATTTCTTTAAACGGGCTATAGTAATATTAAGTACATAGTAGGTAGAGAAGGTACTGCATTCCACCCAAAAATTCGATACGAGATTTCCCGGAAATACATGTTTTGGGGACCCCTGAATCCAAAAATAATTGAATTTCTGTGTGTGTGTACAGCACGGATGAATACTAAAATTGGTATTTAGGTCCCTTCTAGAGATGCGACACGAAGATTTCCAACAAAATCAGCCCACCCCAGATCTCTTTAAAGCACATAATTTATTTCAAATAAGTTTTTTGTAGCATAAGCCATTTCTGAGATATCCATTATTGAAAGTTCGAATCATCCATTTCTTGGTTATTTTTTATGAAGTCCTGTCAATATTCAGTTGTTTCTCTGGCTTGCATGGAAACAGTGTGGAATTTTAAGCCAGCGCATAGCGTGCAGTTCTTAAACATTTGACGGTCGCTGTTCTCTTTGTATCTATAACGAAATGCGTAATGCAGCTATGTTGTGCAAAGGTTTACTTGGATTAAAATGTAGTAGACAGAAAAATAAGCTTTAATGAAAACATTGTATACCCATTAATAAACGATAGAGGGTAGAGAAAGTCATGTGAATGTAATATATATCAGAATTTTTTTCATTAGCTCATGCAAAAGATTGCTAATATAATACCCAGCATATATCTACTTCCTTTTTATACCTACTCAGGATTCTCTGTACCTAGAAGAAAATAAGTGTTAGCTATCTGAAACATAAGTCAGCGTGAGTAATAGAAAGGTGATAGACAAGTCAGCTTTATATTAATTTCTATGCCTAAATGGTAAACATTTGATTTCTGTTTCTTCAGGGAAATTCATTTAAAGGATACAAAAATTGTTTAGCTGTAAAGCTGGATAAACAGGCATAGGGGTTTTTTCTGCTAAAGATATTTATACATTTAGTTTATGTTTACATTCCTTAGTGGTATTTACCAATATGATTAATTAATGAGTATTGTAGCAGAGATTTTACTAACATCCCATTAGAGAAATAGAACCGTTGAGGCTATCACTAATGTTGGAACAATACTAGAAATGGAGATTATCGAAACGGAAACGCTTGAAATCTATGAATCATTGCTCCCCACCTTTTCTCGTACAGCGTTACTACATGTTGAACAACGGGTCAAGGTTTAGCTGAATTTCTTGATTCAACGATGTCACTCCTAGGTCAGTCACTGATTATGTGCAATTACTCAACGTCCATCTACAAGTGAGTGAAGCTATTAATTTGCTGGGTGCAACACATGCAAGCTGTCTCGCTTTACCTCAAGCTCAGGATGCATGCAGTTGGATCGCTAATTATCTTGCATGCAGCCATTCGTATGATCAGTTTGTAGTTTTGATTTCAAGAGGTTTAATAGCGCAGCCCTTACCGTGTTGGGGAATATACAACTTAAATAAATCGAACAAATCAATAGCAAAACAAATCACATCTGTAGTTTCCCAAGACTGTTGCTAGTCGTATACTACAAGTGCCGTAGCTGTCTTATTTTAAAAATAGTCGATTTACCACCAGTCCTTTCCGGCCATGAGAATTGGCAAATGTACACTTTGGTGCAAAAATGTAGCCTTTGCCCTAGATCGTAGTTCTGCCGCAAGGTTTCCACATTTATCTATCACTGACTCCAACCAGGCATTAGTTTTACCTGTCTCTATGCCTAGCTGGAAACAAATTCCGAGAGCAAACCTGTCTAATGAGCAATATTGCATTCGGTGTGAAGTGAAGGGGAGGGATCAGAAACAGTCTCACTTAATGACTTAAGCTCTGATTGATGTAAGTAGCTAGAGGTGGGCTATTCCAATATAATACGATCAGAGGCTCGATCTTATAAAAGGAGGGATAGGTGGTTGGGTGGGTGGGTGGGTGAGAAATGAATTACCTGTAGCGTTAAAACACACAACAGCCATAATATTTATATCGAACGTTTCGTCTGATGTGGACATATAAAACAAAGCATTTAAATTTCTTATGGTATCTCGCTCGCTTTATGGGTAATTTTTAGACATCACTGGATAATATTCCAATGAATAGATAGTAAGATTGTAAGCAAGTGTGAAATTAAATTGAGTTTTATTTATGGACGCTCTTTAACTACTATGATTCTTAGCGCCCCATTCTACATTGGGTGTGGAAGATAGGAAATTTTGCTCAGAGGCCTCTTTATCAGGCATGGTACCTTTAGATCACGGAAGACAAGCAAGTTTGAACCTCAACACAATATGCTTATACAGTTCGTTAAAGACTGAATTGCATGATTTGGTACGATAGAGCTATGGCTTTCACGATTATCAGGCCCAATTCTATTTATTTTTTCTTTATTTGTATTTCAAACAGCATGTTTTCCAGAGCCAGAATCCCCGATTGAATTGTGACGTAGGGTGGCCCTTGTTATTCAGCAAATCCCCTAGCAACACTTAGGGAAGAGAATCCAGGATCGAGTGACATTTATTATTTCTTCAGTAAATCGAAGATTTGGATATGACTGGTTACATTTTCTTTGGAGTAATAAAATTTAATAAAATACCTATACATAAAGAAGTAGTGTAGTAAGTTACATTTTCTTTAACTCAGACGAAAATGTAATTTTTATATTTTATATTCAAAATTATGTTTTGTCGATCTACAAATAGCTTTCGATAAAGTAAGAAGCACTAATTTTTTACAATTTGCACTACATACTAGACAAAAAATATATTCAAAACATTTAATAGATGCACTAAAAGGTATATATCAAAAACAAGAATAAGTACAGTTTCAGGAAATGGACAACTATCAAAGTAAATGATAATTAATAATGATTTAACACAGGAATGTGGTTGTCTCCGCTTTATTCATTATCTGTATTCTCCGAAAAAAAGAAATACTATAGGATAAAATTAAATAAAAACCATACACTAAATATGCCACTCTTTGCGAAGATATGATGCTAATTCAAGATAGTGAAAACAGCTCGAAATCAATACTTGTAAGCTACAGAAATTGACTCAAGTTTATAGTCTAAACATTTCAATGGAGAAATCAAAGTTTATTGCATTCAGTAGAAAATAAATTGAAAAGTCTAAGATGGTTTTAAATAACAAAGTGGCGCTAAAACAAGTTGGAAATTTTATCTATCTGGGCTATAACTCAACATATAGAAAAATTAATAAATAAAGTATGTAAATTTCAACACATTTGAGGAATAATATCCAACACTTTCTAAAGAAAAACACGAAGAGAAATAAATTTAAAATATTACAAGACAATGGCAGTTCTTTTTTACGATATAGTTCGGAGAATGGACTATAAAAAGAGAGATTGGAACCAATTACGAGCTGCAGAAATGGAATATCTCCGACAGTGCATTAAATCGAATTAGAAATGAAGGCATAAGAAAAGAATTAGGTAGTGTCTCGCTAAACGAAAAAATAAACAAAAAGAGAAAAAAGGGAAAGTCATTTACAAAGAATGCATTCCAAATCAAATATATGGATAAAAGCCTGCAAAGTCCTGAAATACAGGAAAGAAAGATGAAAAGAAACAAGAGGTTGGAACAGAAAATCTTTCTTAAACCATGAGGAGTTGATGAAGATGATATTCAAAATAAAGAGTCATATTCAGTACGTTTATGCTTTTCGAAACAGTTAATTTATGCCAAGCAATCTTTGTGTCACGGTATATAGAACCAACTATTCTATTAATCTTATTGTGTTGTAACTGTGAATCTAATACCAGAGTTACTCAGCTGAAATATTGTTCAAATTTGAACTTCGGTTCATAACATAGGACTTTAACAGGTGCAAGGAGTGAACCGATGAAAATCAGTGTTAACTTCATTTGGAAGTCTCGGATAAGAGATATATAAGTGCACTTTATAGTGGGTTGTTGAACATATTATTTGCTTGTCATGAACATTTTAGATGTCAAATGTAATAATTATGCACGCCATTTAAGCGAAGGTCTTGCATAAATCAAGTCCTGTTGAAAGCAGACAGTTGTAGTCTCAACAAATGCAGGAGTAATAGAGATGCTTGAAAGGCAGGTGTGGGCCATGGAGAAGAACCGTTTGACTTGAGCAGGATGCTAAGAGGTTGGAGGTTAATGAGCCAGAGCCTGACCTTACTCTAAACCTGTTTAAAATGGAGAGTTATATCGGCATTATGGATGCACTGCTTGTCGTTAATATTAATAACAATAATTGGAGAAGGGAATTAGTCAAACCTTCACCGTGGTCAAGGACAAAGGGGCACGCGCAACACTGATGAGCTACTGCCGGAAATTTGCAAGTTGTGAAGGCAACATTGGATTTGGAGTTATTTTCGTTACAGAGTTACATCATCCGATTTTTGGTTCTAGCGCTCGGTTGCCTTGGTTACGGTTTTTAATATCAAGGATTTTTGTGCACGAGAGGAAGTCAATTCAGAGTAAGCGTCCGGAACAATATTGTTATGGTGTTAGAATAGATGACATCACAGAAGTACGCTATTGATATTGTCATACACAAAATTTATATCTAAGAGAAAAACTTAAAACGTTTCGCTCGTGTTCAGTTAGAGAAAAAAATAGCTAAAGAAGCCGCTCTATTACTTTTCGAATTTTCTGCATTTGATAATTGTGAGACATCACTGGACCAATGACTTCTATAAGCCGACATGTACAACATTTGCCATGCGAGGGCCTATAAATAGCAGGAAAAACTATAGCCAGTAAATATGTCTGTTACGATTCTGTTTCTGATAAAACTACATGTTTCTCATTTCAGAAACCATTTCCGGGAGAGTACTCAAGGTTAAGTACGTATTTTGTCATCATAAAGCAGTAATAAATAAAAACTTGAAATTATCAACATTTTTGCCTTTCACCTTCTCATACCGAACGATATGGCTCCGGGCTAACTAGTGAGGCTCAAATTCGGGAGGTCCCGGGTTCGATCCACGTCGGGCCGGCCACTTTAACCATGGGGTTTTTCGTGCTTTTCTCGGGTCAGTAGGCGAATGCTGGGATGATTCCTCTTCTACCACGAATTTCCTGTCCCAATTATTCCCTTCCAATTGTTTCGCTTCTTTGGGTCAGAGTTTTAGGAGCAGGCGACGGCATGGTGGACTTTGCACTATGAAAAGAGTTCTCCCTGGCGCTTGGCGGAACGGCTGGGGCACTCTTCCTTCGTGGCAGTGACTCATCTATTCCTGGGAACCCCAGGTTGCAGTTGGCTAAGGCAGGGCTAGCCGGCCTCGTGATTGGTGTCATTTTGGAATCGTTAGGGACACTTCGTCGCCCGCTTCGCTCTTTCATCCCTTTCTCCCAGGAGACGTTGGAAGCACAAAGGGCCCCATTATGACGTGTTAGCAGTGCTATAATCTAGTTACTAGAGGCCCCTCCTCTAACTACTCCTAATTCCTTCGCCTTCTCGTAGCCATAACTGCCTTCGCTCAGTGCTCAGATTTCTGGATGACCGACAGACTGCTTAAGAAAATTTTCAGCAATAGAGCTTCATTTATTTACATCCATAGATGGACATGCATCTGTCAAAGTTTTGTTCGTCTATCCGTGTTTTACAGACACTCAATTCAAACTAAGGTATTGCACCAGAATTAAGTAAGACAAAGCGCAATGTTTCGACAGATGTAAACCATAACATTGGCCATTGTATGTTGATATGATGTCCAGTGCTAACAGCATAAGCGCACAGCAGACGATAGCACGCTTTGCGTACCCGTGAGAGGTAGGGACAAAATAACCATAGATCCAACTACACAGTTCCAAAATAAAAAATCTTCCAACTTTAGAATAACGCGATCGTTCTAGTGATTTTATAACCAGTTTGTAGCGGGAAATGGTTGTTAGGCGCCATTTGTAGCGGGAAATCGTCGGTCAGTTGCATCTGGAAAGCGTCGATACTTGGGTTGATGCTATCTGCTGCAGCGTTGTTCCTCGGCTATGGATGCTCGTCGGCTGTTGTGTTTACCATTCCTAACTCTTCCCTATAAATATATAATTCTTGGTTCTCAGGGTTATCGCGGGTAAGGCAAATTAAAAAATATACTTCATTTCCCTTACTAAGTGTAGTTTATTAACAATTTAAATATTTATGGGCGGCTAGCTTTTCCCATTATTCCAATCCCACCACTTTGAATAAGTCAGGAGCCCAACTATCTGTACACGCACTCCCACCCATTTGCACACACGTGCATCTTTCGCTAAGAGCGTAGCACTTCGTACCGACGAACTTCTAGAAGAGAGAGGGTGGGGTTCTGGGACCTTGTGTGCCCTTATATACCTGAGCCTAGTGACGCTTACCTCTGGGTTTCAAAATGTAACGACGTTTCTAATTGGTCCTCAGACCGCGTTACCTTACCATGTACGAGAATATGTTACTCCAAATTCGTGCGTTTATGCGTCACCCTGTAGCGTTGTGCAGCGGGTTCGATATCTCCGTCTCTTTCTTTTCTCTATCTGTATCTTTCTATTTCTCCTGACCGTTACCGGTTCCCTGCTCGTTGGCTTGGTGAAAGGTGTGCTCTACTTAGAATTATGTTTTTCCTGGAATTTGTTAGCTCGCCGTTTCTTACAATTTGGATGTTGAATATTTTAAATGTTTCTTGGTGAATTATATTATTACTGTACAATTCTTATATATGTATGGTATATCCCCTTTCAAGTTCCAAAAGTAATGTTCTAATTTATAACAGTAAAAAGTATGTAATTCTTGATTCAAAAACTTCCCAATTTGTTTATTTTCTCTTTAATCTATACAAAAGTATTGGTTACTTTATTAGGTGTGATAACGTCCATGACAACGCTTCATTTGAACTTTCATAATAACGATTGTTGTCTTTGCGTGGCAACGAGTTTTTGCTGCTTATGCATGTTCGTTTATCGCATTTCATAATGTCGGCAATAGCGAACAAAGTTTAGTGTTTTGTTAGACAAATTTCCCTCAGATACATCGAGAACGCTGGAAGAACCTTATAGTGAAGCAGCAATGAAACAAATTCTTAAATTTGAAACCTCCTCTAAAAGGGCGAAAATTTTCGAACGCTCATGCGACAAGAACATTGGGATAGGTATCTGAAAATGGTTTCGAGTCTCTTTACACGCGGTGGCATAAGTGTGCAACTGTGGAATTGAGCTATTTTGAAGGAAATGTTGTGTAAATTGCTTTAAGGTAACATGTTTTCGTGTTATTAAGAAATTCCGGGAGCTTTTTGAATATGGTATGTATATAATATGAGGTATTGAAATCCATCGTGTCTCCGACTGACGTCTTCCGGTCAATCAGACTTAATTATATTACTGAGCCCTTGCGATACTCATGCGAAAGGCAATTATCCGAGATGCGGTTTTCAAACATATAAGCATTATGACCATGATTTTATGTTTCTACGATGATAATCATGAATTCCTTTAAAGTGATTTAAATGAATAGTAATTATAATATACAAATACATGCATTTTATTAACAGTACTTTTGAATTTGTGCATGCATGGTGAAAGGCGGGGAGGGGAGGA
Organism: Deroplatys truncata; assembly: GCA_030765065.1. NCBI lineage: Eukaryota > Metazoa > Arthropoda > Insecta > Mantodea > Mantidae > Deroplatys > Deroplatys truncata. The sequence goes on along the minus strand of CM060976.1, from coordinate 68,148,065 downwards.
GAAGGGAGGGGAGGGGATCATGTCTTCCCATATTCTTTGTAGCGAAGAGCACACGTGACTTATTTTATAACGGTTACTTAGAACCGCTTTGCAAAATAAGAATTTTCTCCATCTCTAGTGCACGATCGGTTGGGTGACAACTGTGCAGTGCTTCCCAAATAGGAGCTATATGGCGACATTTAAAGAAGAAAGGAAGATGCAGCTCTAAGACTTTTGTTCTTTCATTAGTTAAATCAAAGAGAACAATGTATTTTCTTTATAACAAGTTTTGTTTTTCAAGAGACTAAATATTAAGTTTGATCGCTGTGAAAAACTATATATAATGAACCCGCAACACCTGAATTTGTACGTACGCTTGGTTGCAAAGAAAATTGCCCATAGAGGGATGGAGCGATTTAAGTTGGTATTGAAATCAGTAGCTCCGAACCTCTACAGGCATCAGCTTTCTATCTCACCTCACCTTTTTCATAATTCCAGGCAGTTGACTAGCAAATTCCATATCAAAACATGAACGGAGGCTAAAACCTCCAATGACTTCTCTGTGTTCTTGATGAGTGCCGTTGAGTTAATAATAATAAATATAATACATTGATTTTCCTTCACACTGTGGCCACCGCAGCTCGAACTTCCGCTGAACCACCTCACATTCTCATAGTTACAATTACAATGATAATAAGCACCTACCTTATCATAAGAGATGTTAGAAATGTTGCCCTTCTCTCCGCATATATCTGACAACTTTTCAGGAACTTTTCATTCACACTCGAGAGTTCAATATCTGAACTTAAGTGAATTTCTCGCCTATTGTTTTCTATTAGTTCTTCCAATGTAATGAAGGGGGGATTGCTAAAGCTCATGAACCAAAGTATTGAAATCGATAAATACATCGAATTAGTCGCTTCTTTACCATAATTTTTCCACCAACGGGATTCGGTTCTTCGACGTATGCCACACAGTTCGCCAGAGTCTGCAGAGTTCATTCCGATTCGATGAACGGCAATAATTTTAGACGTTGTTTCTATGTCTATTCAGGAGAACCTGGCGTAAATATTGTAGCTGCTGTGCATTTCAAGGTTACAAGTAACTCGCTTATCACCCACCGCTCCCTCTACAAGGTCGAGTCGCTAATCATATTTCTATTTCTATTTTGAAAAGGGGTGGGTTTTATGCCCAAGCACTGCGACCTTAAGATCTATTGCGCATCCCCCCTATCATCAGTTAAGTAGTCTGTTGCTCGATATGAACTTAACCAGACTGCTAACTGAGGCTTTCGATAGTTCATCTATCTTTGGAAAGTGACTGCCAAAAATACTTGCTCTTTGACTCGCAAGAGCAGGGCAATCACATAGTAGATGAGTAACAGTCTCATCTCCTTCTAAACATCTATTACAGATAGGGTTGTTAACCAATCCCATTCTGTATAGATTAAACTTTAGGGCACAGTGTCCTGTAATGAATCCTGTTGCCCATGCAAGTCTTCTTCTGCTAAGACCGCGCAAGTATTTTGCCCGGCTGTTATCCAGGTCTGTAATGAACAACTTGGAATGTCTGCAACCCTCAATGGAGTTCCAGTAGTTCTTGTGTTCTGCTTGAGCCCAGCACTTAATAGCCTGTTTCACTGGTCTGTAGGACACTCCCAGTACAGGCTCCGGACCAAAAAATGGGATTTCACTGCCAATCTTGGCTGCTTCATCTGCTTTCTCATTGCCTGGTATACCTATATGTCCTGGCACCCACATAAGTTGAACCTTATTGTGTTCAGCCAGTGCCATTAAGGATTCCCGGCATTCTGAGACAAGCTTTGATTTTGTTGATGGTGATTCAAGTGCTTTAAGAGCAACTTGACTGTCTGAGAGAATAAGAACACTTCTATTCTTATATCTCCTTTTAATGCTTTCCATGACACTGGCTAGGATTGCATAAACCTCAGCCTGGAAAACTGTAGCTAAAGTACCAAGACTATAAGAAATCTTGGTATTGTTACCGTAAAGCCCAGCCCCCGTTCCCGATTTGGTTCTAGAACCATCAGTATACCAGATTGGGCCTTTGTTATTATGAGGTTTTACCAGTCTTTCCCATTCACTCCGCTGTGGATAGGATACCGTAAATTTCAAATCAAACTTAAATCTTGTTTCAAGAATGTCAGTCCCCATGTTGAGTATCTGTTGTACATTCTTATCCCAAGGAAGCTTGAGATGATTAATATGTCCAGTATTAGACACTTTGGTTTGGCGACAAATACGGTGATACGCGATCATGGCTTCTGCCTTCATCCATAGGTGGAGAGGTGTGAGCCCAATCAGCATCTCCATAGCCGCAGTTGGAGTAGTTTTGAAAGCTCCCATAATTGAAATGCAGAAGGTCCTCTGTAATTTACAGAGTTCCTTTCTGCACACCTTTAAATTAACTCTAGGCCACCACATCAGTGCGGCATAAGAGAATATAGGTCTCACCATAGCAGTGTATATCCAATACACTATGCTAGGTTTCAGACCCCATGTCTTACCAAGCATACCTCTACATGTCCAAAAGACTCTGTAGGCTTTGGTAATACATAATTCCATATGATGTTTCCAAGTTAATTTCTTGTCTAAAACAAGCCCAAGATATTTAACTTGTGTTGAATAGGGCACTACCTCACCAAAGAGAGAGAGTCTGGTTAAATCAGGCCCCCTTCTCCTGGTGAAGGGTACCACTACTGTTTTGCTTGGATTAACAGTTAGATTATTCATCTTACACCAAGCTTCCACTTTCTCAAGCGCCATTTGTAGCACTTGAGAAACTGTGTGAGGAAATTTACCTCTTATGATTATTGCAATGTCATCTGCAAAACCTACTGTGAAGTAACCATCACTATTGAGTGCGCAAAGAAGTGTGTCCACTACAAGGTTCCATAGCAGGGGTGATAAAACACCCCCCTGCGGGCAGCCCCTCTCCGTGGACACATCCAGCGTCTCCCCACATAGATTCATGGTTATCTTCCTATGTTGTAAGACAAAACGTATCCACTCACAAAGAAGTGAAGGTACATCGTGTCCATAGAGGGCGTTCGTCACGACGTCACAAGACGTCGTGTCAAACGCACCTTCAATATCAAGAAAGGCACCAATGGCTATTTCTCTGGTATTAAGCGCCTTCTCAATAGTCGAGACCACTTGATGAAGTGCTGCTTCCGTTGATTTCCCTGTTTGATAGGCAAATTGGTACTTGTTTAATGGATGTTCCATTAAAACATAATCCCTAATGTGCCTATCCACTAACCTCTCCAAAGTTTTAAGCATAAAAGAGGAGAGATTAATAGGGCGATAAGCCTTAGCCTGGGCGTAACTAGGACGCCCTGGTTTAGGTATAAACACCACCTTTGTTTGTCTCCAAGCCATGGGTATATATCCATAAGCTAGACAAACTCTAAATATGCCACAAAGTAGGGATTGAAGTGAGTCAATACCATATTGTAGAAAAGCAGGGATGATTAAATCTGGGCCTGCCGATTTGTATGGTCCGAACGACTTGACAGCCCATCGTATTTTAGTGACATTGACTAGGTTCCAATCCTCTCTGTCCAAAGAAAGATGGTCCAGATTTGGTTGCCCCTTCACAGAATTGCTGTCATTGTCTACCTTAAAGTCTGGAAAGTGAGCCCTCGCAAGTTGCAGGAGCGTCTCAGAACCAGACTGTGTGTACGTGCCATCAGGCAGTTTAATAGTGCTCACAATTTTTTTAACACCCTTTGCCATATGTTTCATGAATCTTGCACTGCTGGGAACGTTCTCCATCCCCTGGCAGTACTCCCTCCACGAATTCCTTTTGGCTTTACGTATTTCTTTGTTATAATTGGTGAGGGCTTGTCTATATGAATCCCAATCACCAGTTCTTTTTGCAAGTCTAAATAACTTCCTTGCTTTCTTCCGCGCTAATCATATTACATCGGGATAGCCCGTTTACACCAATCAGAGTATAGTTCATTAAGAGAGGCTATTCGAACATAACATCGATTATTTTTTCTGTAATTTGTTTGAAGTCAGTCATGGAGAGAGATGACAAGGACTGGATGGAGTGTGGTGGTGTTAGGTCAACGTGAAAACCCTAGGAGGAAAAGCGCTATTGCGATATAAGGGAATGGGGTCACCTATTTTGCTCCTAAGTATATCACATCAGCTGCACACACACTACTTTGCCATAGCGAACATGTACAAATTGTAAGATCAGTTTTTATTCTTGCTGATTCATTATTTTCCACTTTCCCTGTTTTACCAGATGGACCTTATTCTCTCGCACTTGCTTGTTCCTGCTGCTCCTGTCACTACAGTCAGTTTCGAAAGTGGGGTAAAGTGGCGTAAGATGTTGGTCCCGGAATTTGATGACATGTCATCTTTTAATTGTTGCATCATAGGCATTGTTAACAATCATAAATGATTATGGAAATCTGTATTTATAGATCTTTTGGTTATTTTATGGCATTTTTATTTAGGGAAATTTTTTCGATTTTGCGTCATTATGCTGTCACTTTTTGGCATTTACATTGAGTATATAAAGATTTTTATATTATTGACATTTTACATAAGGATACTTTTTCAAACATTAAAAATTTCACTTTTCAACTCAGAAATTAGAGTAGCTTTGTACGTCCTTCACTCGTATTCATGGGATAAAATCACATTCCTATTTAGTGTTCAGTATGAAAAAGATTGGTTGTGGGTGGAGGAGCGACAATTTGTCAGGGGAGCAGGTATCAATCATTCGTGTCATTAATTCATGTCCCAAACTAGGAATGAAGCAGGTCAGTTTTCCCTCTTTTGCGTTAACGAATACGTACAGTCAGGTTGATATTGTCCTTATCTTTATGTGGTGTCATAGGCTGTGAAGTTCCTCTTCATTCCAATGAATTTTGCATAATCTGAGAACTCAAAAGAGTTAATGCTACAGTTTTGTAAGACCTGCTTCAAAAACAATTTTCTTAATTTTCTTTTCAGATTCCTCAAATATATAGTTTTAATTGATTTTTAAATTATCCCGTCAGTATTCTTATACCTCTACTTTTTCTAGTATACCCGTGCATAAATTCATAACTTTCTGAGAACTAATTTTAATACATTATATAATTATTAGTTTTAGGTAACTAATATTTGTTTGATTTTTTGTAGTTAGTGTCATTTCTAAATTTTATGGTCATTTCATGTCATTTTTTCAAATAATTTATATAATAAAATTTGGACCCTTCTTATGACCAATACATATAACCCAAGGAGCCTTTACTGGAAATAATACACTTCGTGTTTGAATCAAAATAGAATAAGAAATGCTCTCTGTATGAGGAATAAGCGTAGACGGGAGAATTTTGAATTATAATTTGAATGATGATTAATTTTGGGAAAAAACCAATAAAGGGAGGGAGTCCAAGAGGAAGCTCGCGTAGAAATATAACAAGACAGGCCGCATTACGTCACCATTCCCGGTGCGTAGCATGTATAGATCTGCAGTAAGGAAACTGCAGCAGTTGAATCCGTTAGTCACAGTGGACGGGTTCGTAAACAAGTCAAAATGCAAACACCGCCACGCGAAATCATACACTCACAAAGTAGAAAAATAATATTTATTGTTTTACAGTTTTGTAAAGAAGAGAACGTATTCCATTACGTACTTGTGTTGATGCTTAGCAGGTCAGACTGTACTGTACTCTCGATCGGGCGTTCTCTCTCCTGTCTAAACCTAGCCATGGCACTCTAGTAACCTCGCCTGAAAACTGCACTCTTTCGTTAGACAGGTAGTACATATATGTTCCTATGTACTTATGCTCACATAGGAAACGGGCAGCAAATCAGATGTGGTTCTTTCGCGAACCACTCCCTATGTTCACGTCCATCTATTAACCGAGCCTAACATACGTACTTCTATTGAAATACAATGTCTTTTCTGTAACTGCAGTTGAATGTTAGTGAATATTTTCCCATTGTTGCACAGGAAGTTGCTGAGAACAAAAGTGCTAATTCTGGCCCATTGTGAGTTCGAAGTTCGATGGCGTCGCCTTCTGTTGAAGGAGAAGTAATTTATCTCAACCTAACAAAGGAAAATTAACGACCTCGACCACGCAAGGCAGAGCTTGACCTATATTTACTTTGCATGCAACGTCCTTCACAATGCAAGCCATATCCTCTAATGCACTTAAGTCGTAAAAGCAATCAAGAAAATGCTTGTTTCTTAGATATTTTAGCCTACTTTAAGTATAAACGCTTTATCCTACCAATGTAAACGTTAAGAAATAATAATATCAGAGACAGAGTAAGACATATATATATATACACACACACACACACACACTCTAAGACAAAAAGAATGAGCAAACTCTCGAAGCGTATATTTGTGGTAGTCCAAATCGTTTCCGCGGACGGTTAACAATGGTGTCTCTGGACGCGTGCCTTTAGCTTCGTTCTATTTTCACCTTTATATTGAGTCCCAGCTACATGAGCTGGCAGCCAAGCGGTTATAAGCAGGTACGTAGCAATGAGGCCTATCGAGGTTCGTATAATAACCATATATTTTTTGTGCAAAAAAGGCAATGCTTACTACACATATTATAATATAATTTCCAATTGCTAAGACTTATTTGATTTCAAAGCATTTAGGCTCACGCATAAAAACTGCAACTTTCCTTTTCGTTTTCAAACTAAATATGAAATAATTGAATATTATATTCCTCAAATAAAACCAAATAAAATAGAAATGAATTTAATGTCGGGTGTGAAAACCCTCAGCTTCTATTACTGCCTTCAATCTACTGGGAATTGATGATATGAAATGCCTAGTCAAATTTTCAGAGAGGATACTTTCCCCCAAGAATCCTGTATTTGATCCCACAAAACCTCTTTTGTCTTGCAGGCCAATTTAACTTCAAAACTTTCTTCATCTCTGCCCACACATTTTCAATAGGATTCAAATCTGGTGAGCAAGGAGTCCAACAGTCACTGTGATATCTTGCCTTTGTGAGAACCCGTATAAAACCTGCTGAATAGTGTGGACAGAGTGTTGTCTCTCTGGAATTCAATCATTACATCGCCATATCTAGTCTTTGTAGCTTCGTCTTTATGTGTGCGTTCACCATAGCAAAAGTCAGTATGATTGCTAGCATGTCATGCAGAACTCCAAGACTATGAGTTGCGTGGGCATGATCACGCCAGCGCCATTTATAATTGAATAATGAGACAGAAAGTTTGCACTTCCAATATTAAGTCAAATATTTCGTTTAGTTTTCCACCTTAGAATTCTTACTAATATGGCATTTGTTTTGAAAAACGTAAAAGTAATTTGTTTGTATTTTAGGCATGAATGTCTTTAAATTATTCATAGAAAACATATGGCATTTCCATATATTTAACAAATTCAAATAATAAAAACATATACACATAGGATTCGAACCCAAGTTCTTCTAATTAGGAGAGGCAGGCATTTCACCACTCGACTAACATGCATACAACCAAACTGAAAGGGAAGTTTCTACTTATCCCACAGCTTTGAAATGAACGCAGAGCGATATTAAATCATGTATTGCGAATGCAGCGTCAGCGAATGCTTCCGAAGTTTCCCGAATCGAACACTGGGTGTTACTCATTTATTTTGTCTTACGCTGCACATCTAGAGGTAAAGGTTAACAAAATTAACCATTCTTCAGAATGGCAGAGCATCCAAACTACGGGTTAAGAGTGGTGTGGTTATGAGTGCAGTGGAGAGCAGGTTCTTTGGGTACAAATGAATGCGAGTATTGGGGAAGTAAACTAGTGGAACACGTAAAATGGGAAAGTAGGTATGTAGCACTATTAAATAAAATGGCTGATGTGTTACATTACACGACTTTCTATACTCCCTATTGTTTGTTTTATGTATATAGCTATTACAAAATATTCTTAGGGAAGCTTATTCTTTATCTACTTCATGTTATTGAGATAAACCTTAGTAGAAATTGTTTCATTACACATTCCATTGTAGGTATAAAGAGAATAAAAATTCCATTGAAATTCCATACTCTTTCCATAACATCGTGAGAAATAACTGAATAGCAACAGCACCTTAAAAAGTAACACAATATTAAAAAAAATTATACAAATAACAACATATCTCGGAAATGGCTGAAGCCATAAAAACGTTATTTTAAATAAATTGTGTGGTTTGAAGAGACCTACAGCTGTTGACGTAAGGTTTACCAGTTATAAAAAATTATAGTGTTCCTTCCGAATGAAAAGGACTTCATAGCCCCTTCACATAAAATTCAAGATAAAAAATTTGTCATGTAAAATACCTTTGGTACTTTAATCAAAATCGTTAAGAACCACTTTTGAGAAAATCAAAAATTTCTAAAAAAAAATTAAGGTAGTTTAAAAAATATTTGTGTGGTATATTTGGAGGATATTCAACTTAAATACCCAATTTGGTATTTATCTGAATTTTATTTAGTTATGCTGTTCACAGATGTACACATACACAAACGCACGCGCGCGCGCAGACCTTTCTCTACAAATACATTTTTAGGTTCAGGAGGCCTTAAAACATGCATTTTCAATGCAATCTCTATGCTGAATTTTTTAGGTGGAATACATTACTTTCTCTACCTTTGTAGAGTACTTTGTTTCCTTTAATATTACAGTTATGTTCTACAGACTATGTATTATTACATATTTATTGATATAAAACGGCATCTCGAAGTGGCCTAAAATAATAAAAGAAGGAATGAATAAACAGTAACACATTACACAGAATTCTAGTAACATAAACACTCCACATTTATTTGGAGCATTACAAAGAAATATTACAAAGTTAGTGTCATTCCGATAACAGAATCTGTAGTTTTAACACTTAAGGGTATTAATTAGGTTTTGTTACTATGAGCATTTCCTATCTAATCCGATTAGAAATCAATTTTTACTTTCTCTACTACGAACATAGCAGGCAGAGAAAGTAATTAATGATTCCACCCAAAAATTCTATAGCAAGATTTCACGTGTTTTTAGGCAGGTTGAATCCAAAAGAAACAGTTTTATAAAAATGTGCGTATATGTATGAACACCATAACTAAATGGTATTTAGATTCAGTACCTTACAAAAATGTGACACCATGATTTTTCAAAACTACCCTTTACATGAACATTTTTCGAAATTTTTATATTCTAAAATGGTGTAACGATTTTGGTCAAAATATCTCACATTAAAGACATGACAAGTAAAGTGTATATCTTGAATTTTCTGGGAGTAGCCTGTGGAGTCCTGTTCATTTGGAAGGGATTTTGTATAACCTTGCATAACCGGTAAACGTTAAGCGATAAATGAGAACGCACTGCGCAAAAAAAGTAGCTCTCTCTCTAAGACACACATTTATTTCTTGTTAAATACCCATCATTATTTTAAATTCCTATAGCTTTTCCATTTGTTGCTCACGATTTCATTGAACGACTATGGAATTTTAAGGCCATAGTATAACGTCCAGTTCTAAAACATCTGACTATCGTTATTCGCTTGTGCCTATAACGAAATGTGTAATGTAGCTATTTCCGGAAAGGTTTAACTCGATTAAAATGAAGTAAATAGGAAAATAAACTTTCGTAAGAATAATTTGTATACCGCTGATAAGCGATAGAGGATAGAGAAGCTCACGTGAATGTAACACAGATTTTTCCAACATTGGAAAAAATATGCTTAGTTCAACTATCCTAAAGTTACATTTTAATGGAATAGTAATGTCGAATCCCAATTTAATTTCAAAAGCGGTACACCCAGTGTTCCCAGCCTTACCCATAAGATTTATTGCTTATTTTAACGTTTCTAAATTAAGGATGATATTTTATTTTCCAGCCACTAGTTGATATTCATTAGAACAGAAATCCTGCTATCTAACAAAAAGTATTTTGCAGTGTTCACTCTAAACCGCTCCAGCTCGATGACTTAGAGATTTCTATTCAATACGCAATGTTACAAGAACTTTACTGCAAGCCCCCTTATTTCTAATGCATCGGATATCTCACAATGCATTCTTTCTAAGCAATAACATTGCAGCAATGCTAATAAATATTCAGAGTCGCAGAATATGTTTTAGATTCAAACAGCGTTCCGTTTATAACTTTCCATGCCTTGTTATGCATTTAAAGACACAAGATGATCCAGTATAAAGCGTTCCGAAAAGTGTTAAACCTGATCAAGAACCTATTTAACTACACAAGTTTTTACTGGCGTAACATTCTGTTTGTTTTGGACGAGACAGAAACACATTAAGTATTTTATAAATAAATACAATAAATCTATAATACAGCATCCTGACATCTGGTTTCTTAAGCTAGCACGTATACTCCTCCTGGTTACATACTTTATTTTATCCTATATATAATTGTGCAGATGAGTAACTAAATCTAAGTAATACGCTAGTATTTAGCCTAAAAATCCGATAGGTATCATTCACATGACTTTCCCTACCCTTTATCCTTTATTAGTGTGTACACAAATATTCTTAAGCAAGTTGGTTTTTCTATATCCTTCATTTTAATTGCGACAAACCGTTGCAGAAATAGCCACGTTACACATTTTGTTATAGATACAAAGGGAACAGTGACAATCGAATGTTGAAGAACTGGATCTATATGCCGGCCTTAAAATTCCATACTCTTTCCATGCAATCGCGAAAGCAACTGAATGTTGACCGGGCTTTAAAAAAATAACAAAGTGAACAATCTGAACCGTTAATAGCAGATATCTCGGAAATGGCTAATGCCACAAAAAAGTTATTGGAAGTAAATTGTGTGTTTTAGAGAGTTATACATTTTTGTGTGGTACGTTTTTGTCTATCACTGAACGTTTTCCAGTTATACAAAATTATATAAAATACCTTCCGAATGAAGAGACATCAGGACACCAGGAAATTCAAGATATACATTTTATTTGTCATGCATATATATTTAAAATATGGCATTTTATCAAAATCTTAGATCCGTTGGGTGAAATCTCGACATCGAATTTTTTGGTGGAATGCAATATTTCCCTACTTAGTATACTAATAGAGAAGGTAAAATTAACAATAAAATCAAAACAATATACAAATAAAACTACATAAAAGTTAATTAATATCCCCTATCTACCCCTACTGCTACTGGAAGCCAGTAGCTAAGTTACTGGTTGTCAGTTAACTTTTCCCTCTAGTCATCTATTTGTTAGTTAAACTAACCACTGTCAGCCAGCGGTATGGATGCTGGTAATCCTAATGTGGTTTAGTTCCAAAGACTATTATTGTATTTATTTTAAAACATTAAACCCTTACTTTCCCTTAATATCTGCAAGGACCCTACATTTCTTCTATATTTCCACTGTCTGATATCTATCAGTATTTAAGCTACTACTGATAAGTACCAGTTTATACAATTTTAATATTAACAGTTTTGAGTTATTACAGCTATTAATTCTACCTCTATTATTAAACCTCTATATCTTCATTAATTAGGTACTAGTCTGCCACAATATAAGTGCGCTTGGAGGAGGCTGTCATTAATTTTGCTGACAGTGCCTAACATCATCAAGGCTAGGGATCAAAGGGGAGTGAGGGGCAAGGCGATAGGGTAGTGTACATTGTACAATGAAAACAATACTACATTTGCAAGACTCGACCTCTTAAGTAAATGCAACTCGGAACTGAGGATGTTTCCTTTACCTGACTGTCTTCCAATGCCCCGCGCACTTGTTCCGTAACTGTTTAGTTCTTCTTCACATCGAACGCACTCATATCGTGGCCAACTAGCATCAGTACTAATCAGTTTATACCAGGTTGATCATCTGTCTATAAGTTTATTTCTCAATTTATGCAACCCGTTAAGCGGTAGACGTCTTAGATCTGTATTCGTCGCCAGCTTTACAGCTCATTTACACAAAGATTCTAAACTCAATAAATAAAAGCGTTTAAAAGGAGCTTAAAGCCATATTCCGTCAATATTAAGATAACCACACGAACCATTATCTCAGAAACTATTTAAGATAATCTGAAAAGTTTATAGGATGTAAACGTATAAATTCTACGTTCACTGCTATGCTTTTATACAATAGTGCTGTTTATTAAGGAAGACATGATTTTCTTCTTAATTACTCATTTTTTATAAAAATGTATCAGCAGTTCCTTTTTTAAAATATAACTAATCAACTTATTAACACTAAAGTATATCAGTAACAGAACTAATGTATTATTTTTTATCATATTAAAACTACTTTCAGCTGTCTTGATTACTTCCTGAGAAAACGGGTCATTTATGAAAGTAAATTTCATTCAGAGAAAAAAAACTGTTCAAAGTAAAAGCGGAGGAAAAGAAGCATGAACACTTACAAGAAATAAATTCACATTGTTTGGACATTAAGAGACTCCATATTTACAAGTTTTGTATTATAATAAAAATATTTCACATAAGTTTTATTTATCTACTCTACAGAACATAGGCGTTACGATTTTCTATGTGAAATTATGCATAATTCAGAGTAAAACATCTGATTTGTTGCATTCGCACGACTTTCTTTAACTTCTACCGTTTTCACAAACTGTTCTTACTAAAGCTTATGCTTCTATCTACTTCATTATAATCGAGACAAATTTGTAAACAAATAGATACTTAACACACTTCATTGGGATATAAAGGGAATAGCAACAGTCAAATTAAGAACTGTACCTATACGTTGACCTTAAAATTCGTTACTCTTTCCATTTAATCGCGAGAAACAACTGAAAATCGACAAGACTTTAAAATAATGCCCAAGTATTTACATTAATTACGAATGTTTCGGAAATGGCTGACGCCACAAAAAAGTTTATTTGAAATAAATTGTGTGTTTTAAAGAGATCTGCATTTTTTGTGTAGTACGCTTTCGTCTTTCGCTTAACGTTTACCAGTTATACAAGATTATACAAACTTCCTACAGAATGGAGAGAACTACACGGGTTATTTCCAGACAATTCAAGATATACATTTTATTTGTCATGCAAATATCTTTAGCATATGGCTTTTTTTATAAAAATCCTTACCATTTTGTACAAAATCGAAATTTTGAAAAACGTTCCATGCAGTTGAGTAGTTGAGATTGGGGGATTTTTTGAAAATCTTCATGTCGCATCATTGAAAGATACTGAACTTAAAATACACAAACGTACGCGCGGGCCTATTGCTAAACATGGTTGTCGGTGAAATCTCATATAAAATTTTTGGGTGAAATGCAATACCTTCTCTACTTATTACGTACGTAATAGAAAAAGTAAAACGGGCAGACACAGTACCTGCTTTAAAAATACATTAAATGCAAGTATTTTGCCTATAATAATAAAAAACATATCGAATTAAAGAGGAGTTCCAATTATAGGATTACACAAAATACTAAAAAGTTCATTCTTGGCAAGTTCGGCATTTGGTCTCCCCTTAAGCATATTCGATACTGAATTTTCTTCATATTTTCGAAATATAATTTTTTTTTAAAACTTTCATAGAAAAATCCTCAAATACAATAGAATCAGGATTCACTTGCTATTTTACTTTTCTGACTATTTGAATGCCCATATGCAACGTTTAATGTGTATAGAATTATTTTTTCGTAATCTTATTCCTTTACATATTATTGGTGCCACCTATCTTGCTAGCAATTATGTTTATTTGAATTATTTTCGGCGGCTCCGTGGCCGAGTGGTTAGACCGCTCGCCTCCCACCGAGGTGGCCCGGGTTCAATCCCAAGGACCTGCATGTGGGATTTGTGGTGGACGAAGCGGCGTCTGGGCGGGTTTTCTCCGGGTTCTCCGGTTTCCCCCGCCATTCATTCCACCAACAGCTCCATCATCACCTTTCCTTTCATCCATTTCACCAATATTTCATTTCATCTACTTCCTTCATCGCATACCAGGCATCGGGCTGATCACCCATCCTGGATGTTCTGTCTGATCCATGAGTGTCTGCTCCTCGACGGGCCTCTGACCCCAGGCACCTGCTTGTAAGTCCTGGGGGTGTAAGTCCTACATAAGAGGAGGGTAAACAGATAATGAATGAATGAATGAATTATTTTCACATTTTCAATGTACATTTTTGAGGCAGTATTTTTAACACTTGAATAATTTCAATTAAATTATATAGTATGTAAATTCAATAACAGCCCGCCTTGAAGCAATATGTATGTAATAATTTTTAAAATGCATGTAACAGTCATTGTAAATGCTTATATTATTGTAAACATGTTCAATAATGTTATGTGAATGCATTACGTAATTTAATAATGTAAGAGCTGTGAGAATAATAAGTTTAAAGTTATTAACAATGAGGTAACCATGAGATAACCTTGAGGCAATAATGAGTTTGGGAGTTTAAATACTACTAGTCATGATTAGGGAAGCAATAATGTAAATTTTGTGACAGTTTAAAAATAGCCAATCAACAGCCAAAAAAAACTTTAGTAAAATGCAGGTATTCTATTGGACTAGTAATAGCCAATCAGAAACTTGAAATACAGAAGCTTACGGGTTTTGGACTGTTGAAATATGTTCAGTTGCCTGTAGACCTTGGTAGTGACCAGATGGAAGATGTGTTCTCTAAAGAAATATTACATATTCGTGTGAAACGAAAATTAAGTATACGCATTAATAAAGTGCAAGTATTAAATTAAAGAATCTCACAGCTCTTGATACCCGTGTAGTGCTATTTAATTTGTGTCAAGGATTAATAAAAAGAAGTGAATTTAAACTTAAAATCTGTGTAAGCCTACATTCTTGTCGCACCTGATTAAGAGAAACGTGTCACTAAAGTAATGCTGACGCAACCGAGGCAAAAACAAACATAAATACTATCTATAGAAGCAGTTTAATAACAAAGTTAATAAATATTTTTTAAACTTGGAGCGTAACAACAAAAATATATCTTCAAATCGGCTTCTCATATGTAGCAGGATATTATGTAACAAACTATCTACTTCAAATTAACGCCCAAAGTGTGGTGCAAACTTCAACAACAAAAACACTTTCTCAAATTGGCGTACATACGTGGAGATAAATAAACAACGTAAAATCCAAGAACAATATTTTCTTCATTCTTTCAATTTGACGGCTTTTTTGCTTGACATCAAGTACGGTTTTGTAATAAGGGTTTTTGTATTATACATGGCTGACTTTTAGAAATTGAACGTGTTACATGCTGTATCATTTTTTCAAGGGATGGGACCTGGATACCAGATACTCTCGATACTTAGTGGTATCAAGTACATCTAATACTTTAAGATAAAATTTCGATACTTTTAAGTTTTGCATTATTGAAAGTCATTGCGTTTAACTTTAAGCTAAATAAGAAAGTAAAAGAGTCGAGACTTCACGTTATTCCCTCGCACGTGTCTCCAAAGAGTTGCTGGACTATAGTTCTTGATACACCTTGACTGCGCTTTCTGTGGGCGAATGAATGCAGCATTCCATGGACTCTTGTTTCTAAATTATAACATGCAAGACAATGGGGGAGGAGTGAGTAGAGATACTCATGTAGAATGCAGTGTTGAATAAGTTGTGAATGAAGCTGATTTAGCTGACGCACTAAATCACTTTTCTGCAATAGCATGGCTTGGTAGCTGACTCAGCTGTATCATATACCTATTCCGCTGACCAAAATCTATGAATCGAGAAGAAACAAATCAGAACTTAAGACATAAGATAATACAGAGCATGTGTGATATATATATATATATATATATATATATATATATGTCCTTTCCTTCCATCTGTTTGTGCTTATGCAAGTCAAACTCGGGTCACGAGCGTAGCTTGCAAGCATACCGTACGACTAAATTCCATAATATGGATAGAAGATCCTTTAAGAGAAAGTTTTCAGTACTTAATGTAGCTACATAAAAAGGGAAGCAAAGAAATTTGTTATTGTTATTGCCTAACCATAGAGGGTATATAACCTGTGACATTATCAAAATAAAAAATTTGCTGCCAATTATAGAATGTCAAACAGCAACAATTTCAGAATTAGTATACAATACAAAATTGGTTACATATGTTTATACACATGCAACAACTAACAAGAACACAATTCGGTGAACAAGCTATCGCCTTTATAGTTTTTTATAAAGTGAGTAACAAGTACGGTGCTCAAAAATCAGTATCGATATCGAGTATCGAGAAATAATGGTATCGTCCCATCACTAATTTTTCTATAAATCGTTTTAATTTTAAACAAAACTTAATTGTTATTGTAAATCATCAGAGGCATTTCACATGCGGTTAAATTTTTACTTTCTGAAAAATATTTTCTTGGAAATTTAGATCGACAAGACCATGAAAATTATTTTTTTCTATAATGTGCAGCAAACCAATGCTAAAAATGTCGGTGAAATTGGCTAAAATTTGTATAAAATTTCACATTTTCTGTACCCTTAAGGGACACACATTACCTGGGGTGAGGTCAACATTAATACAATGGCTTTTTTCAAGAGCTAAGCTGGTTTTTTAGTCGATTTCACAAACTTATGATTAAAGCAGCCAAAACGAAAATGTGTATAAACAGTCAGAGAGAGAGAAGAGAGATCAAAAAATCGTATATGTCGCACTCACACGACCTTCTCTGCTCACTCTTCTACAAACTATTCTTTCAACATCGTATTTTTTCTATTTCTTGTTAACTTAGGTAAACCTTCAATTGAGATTTACATGTTTCGTTGTAGTATAAAGCAGGTACAGCGATAGCCAGATTTTTTAAGAGCATGTCGCTACGTAATGGCTCTGAAACACAATGTTCTTTGCATGACCAGGAGGAATAAAAAGACGAATAACGATTTACCACGATTGAGAAAAGTATACGATCATTCAAACCAATAACAAGAATATCTCGAAAATAGTAACTATGCAGTTTTATTTTACATAAATTGCCTAATTTAATAAGTTCTATATATTTCTGTGTTGTAACATTTTGTCCAATTTTACCAATTATACAAAAATCACTCAAAATGATGAGGACTTCACAGGATATTCCCAGAAAACTTAAGTTATACACTTTATTTGTTATGAAAATATCTTAAACATATGTAATCAAGGTTGGAAAGGTAGAATCAGACGACTGAAAAATTCAATACCATAGCCGGGATTTGAACCGTGGCTATGGCATTGAATTTTTCAGTCGTCTGATTCTACTTTTCCAACCCTGTCCAACACACGGCTTGTGTGAAAGAACAATTAATTCCATATGTAATCAAAGTCGTAGGATCCATTTTTGAAAAAAATCAAAATTAAAAAAGTAGTGTTTTGTATGCAAGGAATAGCATAATTTGGGATTATTTTCTGGAATATCTTCGTGTCATATCCCTGGAAGACACTGAACTTAAATATCTACTAAGTTTGTTACTTAAAGGACTTTTCGTTTTATGAGTTATGCCAATCACAAACACACACACACACACAGATTTTTTTCTAAAAATCGATTTTGTTTTATTCAGGGTGTCTCAAAACGTATATTCCCAGTGAAATCTCGACATCAAATGTTTTGGTGGAATACAGTACTGTAGGTTTGCAGTAGAGAAAGTTAAAGTGGGTGGTGTATAGACATGTGATACAGAAGAAATTAAATTAATACTTCAATTCTCGCGTTATTTATCCCTCGTGCCTTGAATATACCTTACATGATAGCTTTTCCATTTGATTAACAAAGTTAAAACGCTTAATAAAGGTTTAAGCTCCCTTAAAAGAATGTAATATATAAAGCTTTAAAGTGGAAATTCTTCGCATAGCAAAAGCTACCTTAGGGATATACCAGGTGAGTCAGCTGCCCCTAGGTATTCCTATCTATGCAATCCGCAATTTATAGTCTAATGTGAAAACATTGACCCTTTTAGCAAACCAACTGTTATTGTAGCTCTGCCCTATAATTCGGTATATACGCAACCACCATTAATAATTAAAGGCCTGAATGAACCAAGAAGCTCCGAAAGGCTTAAAAAAAAGATGGCTCTTAATAGAATATAATGCTTGCAAGGAGGTCGAGGAACCTTCTCCCGGAGAGCGGGACGTAATGCGTGGGTTCTGGCATAATGGGCTAACTGACGACATGTGGTGAAGCAAAGGTTAGCTTTGGAGTTTCGAATCTAATATTTACATTAAATTGTTTTGGTTCTTTTTTTCTTTCCCCTTGTGTTTATTTTCTGTATTTTAGTATACTAATTTATTTATTTTTGTTATTGGCTCTCCTGTGAGCCAAAGACACAAGGATTACAATCATATAATAATTGTGGATCATGTTTACCCTAATAATCTGTACCGTATGTGGTGTTATAAATGCGTTACGTAGTTAGCTTTCATTCATTTGGGAGCATGTCGAGCTATTAAATCTAACATTTTTTTTCGTGTTTAAACCTTATGTTTTACTTCTTCTACTGACAAAGGAGTTGTAAATGAGCTAAGCTCACGGATAAATAGCATAATAAATTGTTAAAGAGCGTGGAAGTAAATTCTCAAAATGACGACCCCTTCATTAATACACATTTGGGTACGTTGCCGGAGAGACCTTCTTGCATGCTGTAACATGGACGGTGTAATCTGCCTGCATTCTTTACGTATGAATGCGCGTAGATGATTTGGGCTTTGCTGTTCTTGACCGTAGACCTGTTCCTTTAAATGATTCCATAGAAATAAATCCAGTGGGGTGAGATCAGGTAATTTAGGGGACCATGCAATTGGGCCCTCTCGGCCACTCCATTTTTGCGGATATGTTCTATAGGTGATTCCTTACAACCAGTGACCAGTGTGGTAGAGCTCCATATCACTTGCGATTGAAAGTCGTGTCCGTAGAGAGCCTGGTGTAGTAGATGGTATAGATATTTATTACGGTGCGATATGCGCATTACTGAGGACCGACTTAGACTTATTTGCAGATCTTGTGCTATGCTCTTTGAACTGGTATGTGGATTGTTTTCTATTGCCTTTCGCACACCTGCTTCATTGCCTCCAGAGGTTACTGGAGCATCGCGAGCAGGTGGTGGTCTTCCAAGTCATCCTGTTTCACAAAGGCGTCTTTCAACCCTTCGTAAGGTGTCTGCAGTAGGTGTCCTCCTTCCTGGAAACCGTTCTTCATACAAGCGCTTTGCTGACAGTGCATTACATCTTGTTGCTACATAGATTAACAGCATGTCAACATACCCTTCGTTTGTGTACGTTATGACAGCAGCCGTGTCTCGTAGAAAGGTTTCAAATTTTCAAATGCTCAGTAGAAAATTGAGAGTTTATTCATGCCAAACATTGACCACAGGTGCAAATAGCTAAAGCCACTTGCATGTGGGATGTGTTTTAAACTTGGTTGAATAGACCAAGCATAATACCGAGCACAATAAAATACCTACTACGAAACATAAATTATCCACTTGTCATGGCGATTATTCTATTTTGTACTCACTTATAATGTTATGAAAATGTTCTTTGTGCCATAATATCAAATTATAGTCCAAAACAAAAGCTAAAGTTTGAACTTAACACGAAGGATTTGAACCCGAACTGAAGTGGCACTGTGATAAATGAACCGTGATAATACCATTCGGCCAATCCTACCTTGTTCGTATATGAATAAATAATTGCAGAACCCAGACCCCACCTCGAATCTCTACATGCTTTTTGCAGCTTCATACAGTGTTTGGAGCTCGTTTTGGTAGTTTTAAATCAAATATACAAACTGCATCAGGCATTTCAAATACTGTATGGACTGAAATATGTCATAGTTTGTGACAAGTGTAATTATCTACCTAATACTTAGCATTTTTGACAAGGCTGTACAACGAACCTTTGTTGGCTCACGGCTTAAATCCAATTGGTCGCACTGCGTAGATCTGCCATTTTGTTTTCAAATAGCTTTGTCAACCGATGCATGTGATAAGTTGTTCCTTCAGGGGCAGTTTCAAAGGTTTGTATGAATGTATGCTAAAGAATGAAAGTTTGTAAAATCAGCTAAAAGTGCTGCATCAGCTCCCAGTGTCAGGGTAGGATGTTTTTGGAATCGACATACATGGCGACTGCATTATGTCCCGTAAAACACTTATGCACTGAGTTCTCTATCCCTCCTCTACACAGTGCTATGCAAATCAGCCATTAGAAGTCATTCAAGAAAGGCGTAAGTCCCATATGTCGCTTAGCACGTTGCATGAATTCAAAAATAAATAGGGGCAGCCGACTCATCTGGTATAAAAGCCGCTGAGAGAGCTCGTCACTCTAACTGCAGCGTAACATTAACACATCCATTTTGTTTCGCAGTATCTGGAATTTCATGCTTTCCGTCTCCAAACCAGTATGTCAAATTGAACTTTTCCGTTATTTTCGTACTCCAACAATAGTTATAAATGTTGGCTCTGCAATGAGCATATGAAACATATGACTGGCATGCCCAACATAGTGTGCAGCATAATATTTAACGAATATGTAAAGTATTTAAACATAGTATGAAATAAAATATTGTACGTAACTGAAGGAAAGTGCGTTTGTTTTCAGGAATCGTTTCTATATTCCGACTCATCCTGAAAAAACTCACTTTCCTGTACAGTTATGTAAATAAGACGTATTTCCTGCGTTTGCAGCAGTCGTGGGAAAGGAAGGGCAGCCAGTAATTTTGTTTACCTGGTCCGAATATCTATGAACCTGCATGTAAAAAAAACGTTTTCCTTTTTTTATCACACACCTAGTAGGTAGAGAAGGTATTGCATTCCATCCGAAAATTTGACATCAGATTTCACCGGAAATAAAGATGTTTTAAGGCCCCCAATTCAAAAAAGTATTTTTAGAAAAAGGTCGGCGTGCGTGCGTGTGTGTAAATAGCATAACTAAATAACTTAATGTTGGATAAATATCAAAGGGCATTTAAGTTTAGTAATTTCCTAAGATGCGATACTACGATTTTCAACAATCTTCCCACCTCAAAATACTCTTTACATGGAACATTTTTCGAAATTGTTTATTTTCTTAAACATGGCTGTAACTATTTTGATTAAATGCCATATATTTAAGCCATTTTGATGAAAAGTAAAATGTATGTGTTGAAGTTTCTCGGAATATCCTGTGAAGTATTCTTCATTCGGAAGGAAATATACAATTTCGTATAAAGGGTAAACCATAGGAGATAAATAATACCTACTACACAAAAAATGTAGATCACTTTAAAACATACATTTTATTTTAAACAACGCTTTCTGTGACATCAGCCATTTCCGAGATGCATATATTTATTATTGGTTTGAATTTGTTAATACTTCATATGTTTAAAGTGCTGTCACTATTCAGTTGCTTCTCGCGATATCGTGGAGAGCATGGAATTTCAAGGAACATATAGTGGCATATTAATTCTGTTTCCTGTATCCGCCTTGTACCTAGCACTAAATAAATGTGTAATGAAACTATTTCTGTTAGGATTAATTTCGATTAACATGAAGCAGATAAAAAAATAGGCATTCTTAGGAATAGTTGTATAAAAATTAACGATAATGGTTAGAGAAACACTTGTGATTGTAACACATTAGGACAAGGGCGGCCAAAACAGCCTCCAGCTACGAGGAAGCGCAACCCGCAATGCAGAGACAACGGCTGCACTGTTTGCGCGTAACACAGACAGCAAGAGATGTCCTACGAGTTCAGAGTGGACGCATATGACTGTTCGAACTTCATTCAGAGAACTGCATTATTTGTAGAGTTATACAGTAGCAGTGTTTAATTACAAGAAACACCTGCAATTAATACATACAACGTAATGTTTCACAAATGCCATGTACTGCACTGTACACTTAGAAATATTTATTTAATACAGAAAAGGCTTCTTGGTGTAGAATGCAATGCAAAGTACAAACATTTACTACACCCTTTTCCTTAAGAAAGGCTTGAGCCTGCCAACTAACCCTTTCTTATCTCCAACCATCGAGCGAGCTCCATCCGTTGCAATTGACGCTATCTTGGACCACTAAATTGTGTTTATTTACATATATACAAAAGCATTGGATATGTCTTCTACTTTAGTAGTGTCTTCCAAAGGAAATAATCCTAACACATACTCTCCGACATTTAATTCATCAACTCCTCTTGCAAATATTGCCAACTGAGCTGTGTCAATCAAATCTGTACTTTCATCAAGAGTAGTTAGAGAGAAGTACTCAAATTTTGTGGTGGTAAACTTCTGTTATATTTATATTTATTGATTGAATTGAGCCCCACGTTGGGCGCCAATTTGTGGTGGTAAACTTCTGTTATATTTATATTTATTGATTGAATTGAGCCCCACGTTGGGCGCCAATTTGTGGTGGTAAACTTCTGTTATATTTATATTTATTGATTGAATTGAGCCCCACGTTTGGGAGCCAAATTGCGACGGTATTACTTATAATGTTTGTGTATGTGTGTTTACTCCGCGTGGTGAAGCCATTTTGTGACGTGATTCTTTGTTAGGTTTGTAGCTCCATCTGGTGTTAGCAATTTGCGATAGTATTAGTGTTCGTTTGAAAGAATGCTACTGTTATTTTATTTAATTTTGGTTTACTGTCCTCCGGCTAGCTATGATCTTTTTGGTCGAGCACATCTCTTTATACAGATTGTGTAAACGGAAAGGAGTCTTTTATCCAAAGATAACACTGATGAAAGAATTTCTTTTACACTTTTATTGTCGAACACTTTGACTATCACATTTACACATTGATCTTGACACTCGCCAAACTGAAACTGTTATAACAACTTATTTACTGATCATTCTTAATTCGCGTACTTCAACTTTTTGTATAATTAACTTTACAACACTTTAGATTTTTCATAACTCTGCTACGCGTAACTTGTGAATTGATAGCCGACGTGTACTTTACAAATATTTTCTGCTGAACTGACGGACTGAAGGCGACGTGTATCATACAAATATTTTCGACGAACTGACGGGGTCTATCTCTAACCTAGCCCTTTTTATACTCCTACACCCCGATATGCCTAAAGATTATAACTGAGCTGCAATTGGCTAATAAAACGCGCCAACATTAGCGTCTATTTTCATATCCAATGAAAATTATGAATACATATGCTCTAGGGACAAAGTTCCAGCAAATTCTACAGAAAAACGCGCCAACATTACGTAACTTCCTCGTCTCTAATAATGATAAACAGCTCACCCCCTCGCTGCATTATTGCACGCTATTATTGTCAGTTTCAGTAAGGCCGTATAAACTTACTTCTCAACAATAATTACAATCAATATACATCTCAAATCAATGTCACATAAAAATGCATATTCATATTACAATCATTCTTTACATTTAAGTAATTTGTGATACAAATTACTGCATCAATTTACGCATTTTCAAATTCACTTGTCTACTTGTACCAGTGGACAACAACTCAATTCTTCGGCAGATAGTTTGTCGTCAAAGGTGCAAGTTGTTTTTAAAATTAATTAGTTCCTGGGGGCACACAATTTTTACAACATCAATCATACATGATTTAACAAACTCCCCCTTTTGAAAAGATTTAAAGACTTTACCTATGTTCCACACCACAACGTAACTAGCGAGTAGTTATTTTTTTGTCATATTTTGTTATTTAGTACGAGGGCTGATCAATAATGACAGACTGATTTTTTCCTGTAGCTTTCTTGAGAGTTTCCTCTCTCTATCATAAATATTTGAAAAGAGCGGGGTTTCATGTATAATGTCCATAGGCGGCAGCACTCTCGTATCGGTAGGTTGGTAGTAATGCTGTATATTGTTGACCCTAGTTGAATTTCGCGTACCACAAAATGAAGGTGACACAAGAGGAGCAATAAAAATGTTGTTTTCGTTTAAGTCATACAGCCTCTGAAACTTTGGAAAAGCTGAAGCAAGCATACGGTGAAGATGCACTACCCCGTGCAACAGTGTTTAGGTGGTTCAAAGACTTCAAAGTAGAGCGAGTCCTCTGTGCTAAGCAAAGTGGACCTGGTGCTTCGGCTTCTGTTATGACTGAAGTCAACATCAACACAGCTGCTGTGATTGTTGTTCCCACTCACTCTACTGTTACAGCAGCGTACTACACATCAGTATTGGCTACACCGAGGAAGCACATTGCAAGGAAACATCCAGAACTTATAACAACAACGTGCGGCCTCACGTTGCAAATCAAGTCCAGGAATTTTTGGCTAAATTCAACATTACCTGTGTGCCGCATCTGCCTTATAGCTCCAATCTTGTCCCCTGTGATTTCTTTTTATTCCCATCACTAAAGGCAAAGCTCCGGGGCATTCGATTTGAGAGCACTGAAGCAGTGCTGAAGAAAACTGAGGCGATTCTCAAAGACCTGATAAAGAATGGCCTGTACCATGTGTTCGAGGACTGGCAGAGACGCTATAAAAAGTGCAATGGTTCCGCTGTTTGACTGAGTTAGGGAACCCCGGCCAAACGAAAAGGGAAGCCCTAACGAGTGCCGTAGGGGAAAACAAAAGGAAACCAGAACTCTCAAAAATATACTACTATTGATAAGTTTGTTTTTGGGTACTTTAATGATAATAATAAACAAACATTAATAACCAGAACCGTAAAGCAACCATAAAAGAATAACTGTAAAACAAAATGGCTTAAAGAGTAAAGCAACCAAAACCAATTGAGCAGAGCAGTAAAGGCAAGTTTTAAATACAGCAAAATTAAGTAAATCCAAAAATTCAACAAACCAAATCAATTTAGAAAGTTTATAAAACAAGGCCACTATAAACATCAGACCAAAAAATTTAATTATGTTTAGCTAGTGAAAGACTAGCTAAGAATGTTTGAACAAGACCGAAACAGACTTTAATGAAATTCAGGAAACCGAGAGCTTCAAAGTCCAGCTAAGCTAGATGTAGATAGCTTTACAACCCAACCGTTTTCAGTTACAAAGTTCAGCATAAATGGGTTCAGCATAACTGGGTTTTAACTGCAATTACTGCTCTCATAATTTACACAACAGAATATCAGTAACTTTGAATTAACTATGCATTTTCAAAGTGCCCAAAATATGTAAAGCTCTACTCACAAATTTCTACTTATATTGCTTCTTGCCCTCCTTTTATCAAACTATGCAATTTCAGACGACAAATGCCAAAAGCTTTTCTCACAAATTTCACACTACTGATGCTTTTTACCTTCATGAATCAAAATATGCATTTTCAAATTGCACAACGGTGTAAAGCTCTTATCACAAATTTTAAACTAACTATACACTGAAAATCACGTACTGAAAATATAACTCAACTGGAAAAGAAACAAAACACACTAAACCTATGAACAACTCCAAGAGCCAGTCACTTTACGAACTCTTATTTTCAAACACACATAACGTTTTCCGCCCCAAAATTCACTCACCATTACCAGGACATAAAACTGATAATAAAGCCTACCTTTACATAAGGTCGATCCACCGAAAATCACAAAGACGTTCCTTAAAAATTCATCACAAAACTTCCACAATCCGCATCAGTAGTTACCGGGCAGAGAGCTATCCCTGCAATGCGGACAGAAATCCACCACTCAGCGCATACGGCCAAAGCACATGCCACGTCAGCAACCCACAGAGGAAAAAAAAAGAGAGCACCAAAGAGAGCGTTAAGCAAAGGGGACAAGCAACGTAAAGTGACTGGCTGGATGTATAATACAGATACAAAACATAAAAAGAACACATAACAGCACAATAGCCCCCCCCCAATCTGCGAGCTTGCGAGAAGAAAAAAAATAACCATTTATAGGAACTCGAGGAAAGGGAACAATAAGTAGCCAAAAGGGGAAACAACTAGGAAAACAGAAGGAACATGCTACACTGTAAGTAGACAAAGAAGGTAACTCCACACATACAGTCCGCAAACTTCAGTAGCTGACACTGAACACACAAGGAGAAGACCATAATTGAGGCAAGCAAACCCCAACAGTATATATCCCACGACGTAGCAACCGGGCAGCCATCCAAGGTGATGATAAACTTAAGTATATAACTCCCAGGAACAGTCACAGGCGAAAATTTGCAACATAATTTTGGCAGCAATATTAAGCGGACAAGCCGCTAACCCGGAGTATAGATTTTTCTTTACTAATAACGTCGACACTGCAGACGGATGACGCTAAGGCAGAAACTGAAGCGGGCCAAAACATGTATAAAGTTGTCAGGATCCGGAAGAGGAGGCACAGGCTTCAGTATTTTAAACCACCAAATAGCGTCCGACGGTGAAATTCCCACGTAGGACCACCCGGCTGCACACACCACGAGAGCAGAAGAAACTTGCACAGCAGTCAGCACATCGCAACTCAGAAGGTCCAGAACGTGTCCCCACAGAGTAGCACGAGGAAGGAAAAAGGGATGGTAGCCGAGAAGGATAAGAATCTGAAACATAATAAAACAAAGCAGCAGAGGGGGCTCACAAAGCAAAATATAAACTTACATATACAAACTAAATCATCGTCAAACAATTATAATTTTATAGACATATAAATATTGAATTTCACAATAAACCATGTGCATTTTTAAATTAGACAAGTATAGCATTACAATTATAGAACAAGAATTAAACATGGTATGCAATGAAACAGCTATGAGACATAATGCACTATATAACAACTATGTACAACAAAATAATAATTCACTTGCCCCGACCCCACACAAACTATAACTGGGGAGAGGCAGGTGAACAGGGCATACCGGCAGGGCATCACCGGTGTGGAAGCATGAAAAATTTTCCCAATAAGAACAATTTAATTAAGCTGACACCCACTGAAATTAAGTGACCTTATAAATATATATATATATAATTATAATTTAAAATATTACCCCCAAAAATTAAATAAAAAAAACAAAGGATATTAAATTCGAGCCAAATTTATAGAAACACAAAAGGTCACTCAAAATAAGAGGATCAACAGCAAAGGTAGGCTCTGCGCAACAGCTAAATACCCCAGCAAGGGCGAATGGAAATGAGGCAAAACTTTCAGAATTAGATCCATACATGTTACCATATTTATCTTATACACTGACTTGAAAAGGAAATCATAAATTCCTCCAAAATATTCAGGAACTCGCAAGTGACTGACTCTTGAATAGCCCTAGCACACGGGCATAACCATACATTTTACGGGCAAACTGTAAAAGTTGGCAAGTATGCAATAGTGATATTCTCATGTGTCAAAGTTCTGAAGACAAATCACTGGAGTTCTATATGCTAACATCCGAAAAGATACCATTACTGTAGGAGGAAAGGAAAGTATAATTGGGAGCTTTCATGAATATGGAAGGGATAAGAAAGGATGATTGGGAGAGGAATGGGACAGGATTTATCCCGGTTAAGGGAATGGGACAAATCAAGAGCTCGCATGGGGCAGGATCGCTAATTCCTGAAAGTGAGTCACCCATCTTCAGGACAAAGCCAAGTGACTCACTTGCTACCCCGAGTTATACAATTTAAGCTGAGACAGGTGAGCGCGGCGCCTGCAGGAAGAAGACAATTCTTGCAAAAGAACAGACACCCCCTTATAAATTCTGAGAATCTTAAACGGGCCAAGATAGCGAGGAGCTAACTTCGCGGCAAACGCATCTGCTTTCGAGGACTGAGGATAGTTACGGCACATAACAACATCTCCCACTTTGAATGGGGAGGGACGACGGGACGCATCGTATCGCTGCTTTCTCATAGAGTGGCCTCTACGCAGATTATTCAAGGCAGCCTTCCAATTAGTACGAATGGTATGCGGAGAATTGTCAGCCGGTAATAAATCATTTAACGCCCACAAATTAGCCAAAGGAGACGAAGGTTGGTAGGCAAATAACAATGAAAATGGCGTCGTCTTATGAACCTCATGTCTCGCAGAATTGAAAGCAAACTGAAGTTGCTTCAAGTATTTATCCCAGCAATTGTGCTGCTGGTGATGATAAGCAATTAAAGCGGACTTAAGGTTACGGTTGACCCGTTCCGCTAATGAGGGGTTAGGGTAATAAGGGGTAGTAGTAAAATGCTTAATACCCCAATCAAAACAAAAGGAACGAAAGAGACGCGACTTAAATTGCGAACCGTTGTCAGAGACCAGATATTGAGGAGCACCAAAAGATCCAAATATTGTTCCAAGTTCCCGAATAGCGAGGCGAGCAGTAGCCGCACTCAGAGGTGAAATCCATACGAACTTTGAGAAAGCATCAGTGAGCACCAATGCAAAAATATTTCCCTGAATAGAACGAGGGAGCGGTCCGATAAAATCTACAAATAGTTTTTCCATGGGCGCGGAGGGAACCTCCGAAGCCAAATATCCCCAATTTGTAGCCTGCGCGGGTTTGGACAATGCGCAAATGCGGCAAGACTTAACATGCTTTCTTACATCGAAATCCATGCCCCGCCACATAAACTGTTCACGAATTCGATTTCTGGTTTTGGCAATGCCTAAATGACCCCCGAAAGGAGAATCGTGAAAATAACTGAGAATCATGGGAATAGCTGCCTTCGGAACTATGACTTTATAACGCCGATCAAAACTAGCTCTTCCCATCAAAACACCCTCATGAATCTTATAATCCTGCAGTGAAACTCCCGATTTAATTTGCTCAATAATTGAAGCCAACCCAGAATCGGTAAGTTGAAGTTCAGGTATACTGACAAACATTTCAGGAAATGCCGAAAATGAGAAACTCTCAATCTGAGTATCCGCAGGAGCATCCAAAGTCTCGAAATAAACACACTCCTCAGTAGGTTCGGAAAATACCCGGGTAAGAGCATCCGCAATACAATTTTCTGAACCTCTGATAAAGGAAGGTGTAAACTTAAAGGCACCTATCCGGACACCCCAACGCGCAAGACGACCTGTCTTCCTTGGGACAGCTAACGCCCACGTTAAAGCCTGGTTATCGCACTCTAAAAAGAAATGCACATGTTCTAAGTACACCCTATACTTCTCCAATCCAAAAAGCACCGCTAAGGTTTCTAATTCATATGTAGAAAATTTACGTTCTTCAGGAGATAAGGTACGCGAACTATAATAAATGGGACGACGACCCTCAGGAAATTCCTGCAACAAAACAGCCGCTAGCGCGCTAGCACTAGCATCCGTCTGTAAAATAAAGGGCATAGCAAAATCTGGAAAAGCCAAGACAGGAGGGTTTGAAATAGCCTCTTTTAGATCAACAAATGCCGCTTCCTGCTCCTCGGCCCACGCAAAAGTAACCCCTTTCCTACGTAAGCAATTAAGAGGTTCCGCCCGAGTAGAAAAATTTGAAATAAATTTAGAGAAGAAGTTAACCATTCCCAAAAATCGAGCCACCTCACGCTTATTCTTGGGTGCCGGAAAATTTCTAATAGCCTTAGTGCGATCTGGGTCTATGGTAATACCAGAAGGGGAAACCATATGGCCCAAAAATGATATTTGAGAGGTAGCAAAATGAACTTTAGACTGCTTAACTGATAACCCGGCGCTCTGTAGGCGACGAAAGACCTCACGTAAATGAACAAGATGTGAGTCAAAATCCTCGGAATATACTACAAGATCATCTAAGTAATGGTACAAATATTTAAATTTTATGTCCGAAAACAAATTATCCAGCAAACGAGTGAGGACTTGCGCGCCCGTAGCCAAACCAAATGGGACCCTATTGAATTCATAAAGGCGCCAGGGGGTAGCGAAAGCTGTTAGATGCTTGGAATGTTCAGCCAAAGGAATCTGATGATAAGCATTGTTCAAATCCAGGGTCGTAAAAACGCGAGCCTTCGAAAAATGATGAGCAGCTGTATGCAAATCGGGCAAAGGGGTACTTTCAATAAGTATTCTTTTGTTCAAGAGACGATAATCTATGACCGGTCTAAAATCCTGATCTCCCTTCGGTACTAGAAATATGGGGCTGCTGTAATTTGAAGTAGATGGTCTAATAACCCCTTGGTCAAGCATCTTCTGTATTTTCTCTTTTAATATAGCCATCTTCGGTGGTGTGAGCTTATATGGAGATAACTTGACCGGAGTAGAATCAGTTAACTGAATTTCATATTGAGTCAAATGAGTGACCCCTAAAACATCTGTAAACAACGAATCAAATTCCCCAACTAAATGCCCTATTTGCTTTGCCTGTGCAGGGGACAAATGAGACAGAGAAGAAGTAGCGCAATTTTGGGTTACCAAATTAATATCTCCCAAGGTTAGAGGGGGCCCAGGTGGTTTAAAATCCCTCACAAAGTCCAACTTTATCCGGGGAGCAAAATGAAAAGCGATCTGCCTAGTGGAAAAATCAATAGCCATCCCAGTCCTTGACATAAAATCGGCACCTAGGACACATGCATAAGGAAGCTTGGGAACGACAAAAAAACTATGTTTCCACGTAAAACGTGGGAAACGTATAGTACATGATACTTTTTGAGTAACTTGAAAGGCCTGACCATTGACCATCAAACAAACCAACTGACACGTGGTTGCACGCGACATAATACATGGTAAATTTAACCTAAGCCAATCAAGCTGAATCAAAGAGACAGAACTTCCGGAATCTAATAACGCCAATAAAGGCAACTTCTCAAGAGAAACTTGAACTAAGGGTTTACCCGAAAACGGATAACCACAAATACGCCGAGACAAACAAATGGTCGACTTAACCTTCTGGCGTCATAAAGGTCGAAACTGTCGCCCCTGATTAGAAACACGAAGAAAACCCCGATTCACGGTCCTCCTATTGGGACAATTTCGTCGAACATGGCCTTCCTGACCACACTGAAAGCATTTAATAGTGGCCAGACGACGCGAATCCGGGATAATGGCCGAAGAAGGAGCTGATACAGTGGTATTAGGAGTTGCTAATGAGCCCGGAGGCTCTGACAGACGCAGCCTATCAACAAGCATAACTTCATTGAGTTTAGGTACCAATGCTTCCAACTGCTGCAAATTTGACGGCCGAGGTCCTAAAACCAAAGCCGACCTGACAACTGGATTGAGTCCTGATAAAATGACATCACAAATTTCCGCTTCCGTATCAGGGAGCACCAACACTAAAGCAATTTCCTTAACCCGAACCATATATTCTGTAAACGGTTCCGTTAGACCCTGAGGACGAAAATATACGTCTTGCATTATCCTCGTGCATTCCCTACGTGGAATGAACATGTCTAATAGGGCCAAATGAAAGCGAGTCACAGGGTCGGCCAAACCAGCACACCGCATTAACAGGTCCGAAACTATCCCAGACACCTTGACAGAAAATAATTCTATCACTTGAGCCGTGGGTACCAAATAACGCTTAGCCATTAGCGTCAATCGAACAAGAAAATAGAGAAACTGTAAAGCTGATGGTACATCAACAATGTCGTTTAAGTGAACGCCCTCCACGAATTGCTGGAGGGGATGAGCGAGTCTAAGTGGCCGAAACGCAGACACCGCAATCGAAGGCTGAACCACATCTGACAATCCTTGATTATACAAGGGGGACGACCCAGTATCCTCCTGTGAAGTCCCAAAATCTTCCTCCACTTTACGGGCTAATTCCTTAAACTGATCCTTTAACTTTTGCAACGCTATACATGACTGAAAAGTAGGGTATCTCTGTAAGACATAATCTAAATAGAACAAGTAATGTCGAATTCTAACTTGCCACCGGAGCAACTGTGCCTTAGAGGGAGAATCCTCGCGCCCAAAATCCATTAAATTATCCTGAATCTCTGCTAAGGCCAACGAGCAAGTGGACTCACACTTAGTCACTACCACGTGATCAATAGAAACAGTAATTAATGGAGCATCCTTAATTTGTCGAAAAACATCCAACATAATAGCCACTTCAGTTGTCATAGAACATTGACCTCCACGTACAACCAACTCTACCCACAATTCACCTTTCCGTAATCTTTCCACATTAGTAACCGATACCGCCATCTTGTAACTACGGATATGGTACAAGTAAGAAAATGAGATCCGGAGAATACAGAGCAAACAACAAACCCAAAAATATTCCCTAACCAACACAGACAAATCAATTAACCACGCTCTGCTACCAGTAATTTGCAATGGTTCCGCTGTTTGACTGAGTTAGGGAACCCCGGCCAAACGAAAAGGGAAGCCCTAACGAGTGCCGTAGGGGAAAACAAAAGGAAACCAGAACTCTCAAAAATATACTACTATTGATAAGTTTGTTTTTGGGTACTTTAATGATAATAATAAACAAACATTAATAACCAGAACCGTAAAGCAACCATAAAAGAATAACTGTAAAACAAAATGGCTTAAAGAGTAAAGCAACCAAAACCAATTGAGCAGAGCAGTAAAGGCAAGTTTTAAATACAGCAAAATTAAGTAAATCCAAAAATTCAACAAACCAAATCAATTTAGAAAGTTTATAAAACAAGGCCACTATAAACATCAGACCAAAAAATTTAATTATGTTTAGCTAGTGAAAGACTAGCTAAGAATGTTTGAACAAGACCGAAACAGACTTTAATGAAATTCAGGAAACCGAGAGCTTCAAAGTCCAGCTAAGCTAGATGTAGATAGCTTTACAACCCAACCGTTTTCAGTTACAAAGTTCAGCATAAATGGGTTCAGCATAACTGGGTTTTAACTGCAATTACTGCTCTCATAATTTACACAACAGAATATCAGTAACTTTGAATTAACTATGCATTTTCAAAGTGCCCAAAATATGTAAAGCTCTACTCACAAATTTCTACTTATATTGCTTCTTGCCCTCCTTTTATCAAACTATGCAATTTCAGACGACAAATGCCAAAAGCTTTTCTCACAAATTTCACACTACTGATGCTTTTTACCTTCATGAATCAAAATATGCATTTTCAAATTGCACAACGGTGTAAAGCTCTTATCACAAATTTTAAACTAACTATACACTGAAAATCACGTACTGAAAATATAACTCAACTGGAAAAGAAACAAAACACACTAAACCTATGAACAACTCCAAGAGCCAGTCACTTTACGAACTCTTATTTTCAAACACACATAACGTTTTCCGCCCCAAAATTCACTCACCATTACCAGGACATAAAACTGA
Source organism: Deroplatys truncata (assembly GCA_030765065.1). Classification (NCBI taxonomy): domain Eukaryota; kingdom Metazoa; phylum Arthropoda; class Insecta; order Mantodea; family Mantidae; genus Deroplatys; species Deroplatys truncata. The sequence continues at coordinate 68,115,096 of CM060976.1, read as the reverse complement.
TAATAAAGCCTACCTTTACATAAGGTCGATCCACCGAAAATCACAAAGACGTTCCTTAAAAATTCATCACAAAACTTCCACAATCCGCATCAGTAGTTACCGGGCAGAGAGCTATCCCTGCAATGCGGACAGAAATCCACCACTCAGCGCATACGGCCAAAGCACATGCCACGTCAGCAACCCACAGAGGAAAAAAAAAGAGAGCACCAAAGAGAGCGTTAAGCAAAGGGGACAAGCAACGTAAAGTGACTGGCTGGATGTATAATACAGATACAAAACATAAAAAGAACACATAACAGCACAAAAGTGCATTCAAGTAGGAGAGAACTACTTTGAAAAAGACCATGTCAACATTGAAATGGAGTAATAAATATCTGTGAAAAAAAATAGTCTGTCTTTATTGATCAGCCCTCGTAGCAGGAACAATGTGCTTCTCCTTAAGCTCGGTTAGTTTCTTGGCTCGTTCTAATCCTGAAATAATGAATCAATAAACGCCATACAAGTAGTCTGCAGTTCTAGAGAGATAATTATAATAATAATAACAATAATAATAGACCTAATGTTGTAATAACGATAAATGTGCCATATAATAATAATAATGATAATAATAATAATAATAATAATTATACCCTTCAGTTCTGCATATTCAACATGACATGGCAATAGTGCCGCTGTATATTACTTCGTAGTATGCCATGTATCATTTTCGAACAATTACACTTAATGTTTTCGTTATATTCAGAACAAAAAACAGGTATTCCCTTTCCGTTTGGAACTTCCTCTTCTTTGATGTTGAAGGAGTTGACAATGCCATTATTCGTAGCGCACCCACTGTTCACTCTGTGTGTAAATCTTTTTTTCAAATTATTTATTATATTATGTATGTCCAACATTTTCTTTATTTTTATCCTTAATTTTATGAATATTAATACCTTATATAAGAGGTTTAATAAATTTTAGTTTGGGTTTATTTTTTTTCAAAGCAATCGATAGGCTGAACTCAGCAGTGTGTGTTCAAGTAAGCTGCTTGGTTCCGCGCAAGACACTGGTGATTACCAACGATTACGGGGATGTAATTACACGCACGATGCAACCGCGAATCCTGCTTTGGACGCCTTTGCATTAGGTTATTCTTTTTGTGCTCAGAAACCTAAGAGAGAGAGGCGAAGGGAGCTTTTAGAATATAGATTTCATGAAAATTACTCAACATGAAATTCACTCACTTAGTCACCTATCCTTCTTGTATATAAGACATACGCCCCCTAGGACTTACATCGTGCCTAGGGTCAGAGGCCTGTCAAGGCAGATGGACACTGAATCAGAGAATGAAGAACCCGGAACGGGGGATCGGCCAGGTATGATATGAAATGAAGGTGAAATTGATGAAAGAAAATGTGATGAAGGAGCAATTTGTGGAATAAATGGCCGGGGAAACCGGAGAACCCCGAGAAAACCCGCACCGATGCCGCTTCGTTTACCACAAATCCCACATGCGGGCACCTAGGATCGAAACCTTGCGGTCTAACCACTTGACCACGGCGCCCCCAACATGGAAATTACTGATGCATAAATTCGATAAGTGTGGTTGGAATAATATATGCTTATTACAAGCACTGTAAGCAAAAAGTGGAGATGAGCACTATGAGCAGGATCTTCAGTATTGAAAATGTTCCATTCACCCATTACAGCAACAAAATTTATTACACTACAAATTATTTTCAAGAAAATTGAAAACGCTTAACTTCCCTTCAGTAATTGCTTTCTTCGGTAATAAGTTAATAACAGAAGTAACAAAGATGATGCAAGCAGTCTATCCAGTTTGTCTAAGTAAAAACGATATATTTTTACTCCTCTAGTACTTAGCTATAGTAAGTAGAGTAAGTATTGCATTCCACCCAAAAATTTGATATCGAGATTTCACCGGAAATACACGCTATGAGGCTCCCTGAATTAAAAACAATATTTTCAGAAAAAGTTCTGTGAAAGCAGCATAACTCCAAAACGAAAAGTGGGTTAAACACTAAACTTGGTATTTAAGTTTGGCATATTTCAAGGATGTGACATGAACATTTTAAAGAAAATCTCTCCATCCTAAACCACCCTTTAAATGGCCAATGTTCGTAATTTTTTATTTTCTCAAAAATGGCTAAAACGATTTTGATTAAAATACCACATATTTAATATAATTCCATGAATAATAAAATGCATACTTCGAATTTCCTGGGAGCCCTCTTCATTATGAATGACTTTTACATAACTAGTAAACCATTAGAGACAGACAAAATCTTACTACAGGACACAATTTAAGTCAAATAACATTTGTGACATTAACTATTTCCGAGATATTCTTTGTTTGAATTTTCAAATATTTTATAGCTTTTTCAACAGCAAATCGTTATTTTTCCCGTGTTCATACAGAGAATAAAATATCAAGCCATCATATAGCGAACCACTTTAGAAGATTGAATGTCGCTTTAGTTTACTGTATTCTGCTTATACCTACATCGTATAAATGTGTATAGATAGAAATCTATGTTTGTGAATAAATATTTTGTAGAAGAATGAATAGACAAAGTCGTGTGAATGTAGCACATTAGATTTTCAGAGAGAGGGTGGGGAATCTCCATCATTGGTTCTATTAATTCTTTCCACTTTCTTTTTAGAATGTGGTATATGAAGCTAGGACCAATACTACTGGTTCTTGTGGGCCCATGTCTATCCATCTATCAAGAATCATGTGCTGGAAAAACGCTACTACGTAAGTAAATACAAATTATTTGCTTACTGTATAGAAAGTGACGAGATATTTTGGAACATTCAACAATGTAGCAAGTGTAAATAATGTGTCATCAATAAAGGTATGAATAATCCAAGCATAAATTGAATAACATAGTAATGCTTGTTATCTCTGGGGATTTAAGGGGATACTAAAATGGGAAAATTGCCAAAATTTACATTTTTCGTTTTTTGTATAGCGTTAAAAATAGGAATTTCCTTTTTAATTTGGTATGTATTTTATTATTTTAAGTATAATGCTTGTATTTTAAACGTATTTTTATAAATTGTAATATATCTACCATTTTGTGTTCTGAATTCACAGAAACAAATTCATAACTCTTACATCCTTTGGAGTAGAAACACACATTTTAGTCATCTTTTAAGGGAAATTTTGCTATACAAATTACCACTTTTTAGACGTGGCAGCTTACGTATGTGCGCCACTGTTTTCACTTATACTGATATTTTTACGTTCTCTATTGCTTGTTCATAATAAGTGGAGGAAGCATTGCACTCCACCCAAAAATCGGATACCGAAATTTCACCAAAGTACATGTTTTCAAACTTCCTGCATCTAAAAAAGCATTTTAAAAAATGTAGAGAGAGAGAGAGAGAACACCATAAATAAAAAATGGAATTTTGGTTAAATACTAAGCTTGGTATTTACGTTCAGCATCTTCCAAGCATACGACACGAAGATTTTCAAGAAATACCCCCCTACACCAACTATCTTTACATGGAAAACATTTCGTTTTTGTTTGGCGTTAAAATGGCATTTGTTTAAGATTTATGCATGAGAATACATGTATATCCTGAATTTTCTGGGAACAATTTGCATTGGAGAACAAAATGTAAGTATCTCTGTGGCTGATGCGTAACCGTGCAGCAAGTACTTTTAATTAACTGTAATTCCCATATATCTTTGCAGAGGTATCAAGGACTGTGCATTATCTTTCCTTAGTTAATGAATAGTGCACTAGAAATATTCACCAAAACGAAAACAGGCACACCAGTTTTGGGAAGCCATGTTTTCTGAGTTCGCATCATAATTAGCTAACAATACCAGAAACCTCTTCAAGTCTAGTTGAACAATGGAAGAGACAAACTCTCCAAACAAAAATGTTGCTTCATAGAGAGACAGATTCTTCCGGTTATATTCTTTGACTCGCAATATGCTGCATCTTCAATAGCGTTTCATCAAGCTGTTATTTAAAACTGTTATTTGTTTTTTGGGTTTGGATTCGAATTGTTAGTTTACAATACATCCAATTGAAAAGGACTCCGATTATGAAATACGAGAGTAAGACTTCTTCGATTAGGGTCAATAACAGAAAAGAAAGACAAATAAAACAATGAAAGTAGAATGAAAGCTTCCTCTAGCATAATGAAGCCGAGAAAAGAGGACGCGCCTATTGCTATATCCCATGTTGTTTCTGACATCCTGACGCAATTGTTTTATCCTGGCTTATAACAATGCTAACTTTGTAAGCACGTTGCTCGCTGACAAAAGTGCTCGTCTCTTTCGGCTAATGCCCAGGCTAATTGATTCATGTGCTCGTGAGCATTATACGTACACTTAAATAAGATCTTCAGCCGATTAACCGGGACCACACGGGTGTTAACAGCAGCGGGTTGACAGGTCTCTAGCGCTATCAGCATAACCGCCTCGCATTCTCATAGCTACAGTTAAATTACAATGATAATAAGCATACCTTATCACAAGAGATGTTGGAAATGTTATCCACGCATTTCTGGCATCTTCTCAGAAAATTTTCATTTATTTTTCATATGATCATCAGAGTCGGGTAAACGTCTGTAATTGGATTTTGCAAAATTTCAGTGATAGAGTAATTGACCCACGCTTTATATTCTTCTCTGATGAAGCACGGTTTCATTTACATGGTTATGTTCCGCCGTAAAATAACACATGCTGAAGCACAGATAAACCCGATTTTACACACGAGATTCCCTTGCATGACGCGAACATTGGTGTGTGGGGTGCAGTAAATGTATACAAAATAATACGCTCTACATTTTCTGAGAGAAAAAAAATCAATAAATACAGAGAAGTACAGGAATGTCCTACACCATCTTTTTCAATACCTGATCGACATTAAGTGCCAGTCTGAGTTTTTCCAACAAGACTCTGCTACCGCGCATACAACTGATGAGTCACTAAATTTAATTCCGGAAGTGTTTGAAGATAGGATAAGTAGTAAAGGATTATGGCCTTCAAGATCCCTTTATTTAACTCCCAAGAGATTTTCATCTATTGGGGAACTTGAAAACCGAAATGTATGCAGCAAACTCCCGTACATCGGAAGAACTAAAAGAAAACAGGCGAGAAATACACTTAATTTCAGATGTTTGACTCTCGACTGTAATGAAAATTTCCTGAGAAGATGCTAGAAATATGTGAATAGAGAGGGACAGAATTGCCAATAGTCCTTATGATATGGTACGTACGTATTATCGTTGTAATTGTAGCTGTAACTATCAGAACGTAAGGCGTTAAGGGGACATTTGTTTCGCTGGAAGTCCGAACTGCAGCGGATGGCGCACAAGCCGCCTGCGGTGGCCACGGTGTGAAAGAAAGGCAGTGTATATATTATATATGCAATAAATTCTGAATTTTTCTGTGCAGTAGAGTTGGTAAAGTGAAAGCTAAGATCAGGATCTTTAATTCTATCACAGTCAACATATAAATAATAGGTATAATTCTCTCTCTCCGTTGATACCAATTTACATATCTATATTTCATTGAAGCTGTATATATTGTGATTCAAATCGGCAACATATTTTGCACCAAACTGTAATGATTACCCATTTAAAGCCCTGGGCACAATTATAAACCACTATAAAAATAATACGATTTCCAATGTTCAATTTCATTATCTAATATCCGTTGTGTGTTTGAAGTAACTTTAAAAACCAAATAGCAGGTGCAAAAGCAATAAGCGATAACTAGATAATGACTAATTTACCCTAAAATAAACCCGCGTTAAGCCGAATCAGAATTCGAAAATGCATTAAAGCAGGGTTTATTGGGAAAACCATGCTAGCCTATAACAATTTCAAGAGCACGTGAAAACCGACAAAATAACAGTTTATCACACAACAAAGCATGCGACAAAGGTGAAAACATTGGCAGTATATGTATAATATGGCTATATAATCATGCTTGCTCATGCAGTTCAACTTGTGCATACTCTAATAATCGCAAATGTGCTAGTATTACCGGTGTTATTAACTATTCAGTGCTTGACGTAATCAAAGAGGGGGAGGGAGGTACAGGGGTGCCCAGTATGAGTGTGTTTTGTAACAAACACAATAGAGTATCGCAAATTCATGCAAGTAAACCGATATAATCAGCTAAAACAAGCCTGTTTAGAGTAAATCTTTACTGAAGCAAATTATATAAAAGCACATAAAATAAAGCGTTTAACATTTTATGAGTAAACAACCTAATATAATTCCCTAGGGATTCGACTGACTGTTCATATAAATGTGCTAGTTTTATATTTAGTTTAATAAAAATCTGATGTGGTACATTTGCATGACTTTCTCTACCTTCTATCGTTTATTACTGAGTATAAAACTATTCTTATTAAAGCCTATTTTATATCTACTATGTTTTAATCCAAATAAACCTTTGTGGAAATAGCTACATTACACATTTCGTTATAGATACAAAGAGAATAGCGATAGTCAGATGTTTAAAAACTGGACACTATACGCTGGCCTTAAAATTCCATACTGCTTCCATGCAACTGCAAGAAATAACTGAATGTTGAAAGGACTTAAAAGAATGAGCAAGTAACGAACAATTCGAACCTTTAATAGCGGATATCTCATAAACGGCTTATGCCACAAAAAACTTTTTGAAGTAAACTGTGTCTTTTAAAAACACCCACAGCTTCTGTGTAGTACGTTTTCGTCTATCGCTTAAGATTTAGTAGTTATACAAGATTATACAAAACTTCTTCCAACTGAATTGGATTTCACATGCCCAGAAAATTCAAGATATAGATTTTATTTTTTATGTAAATATCTTTAATATGCAGTATTTTAATCAAAATCGTTCGAGCCACATTTTAGAAAATAAAAAATTTCGAAAAATGCTCAATGTAAAGAGTAATTTGGGGTGGATTATTTTCTTGAAAATCTTCATATCCCAAGTTTGGTATTTATCTGACTTTTCGTTTTTGGGTTATGCTGTTCGACAGACCGACACACACACGGACCTTTTTCTAAAAATGCTCTTTTGAGGTTCAGACGTGTATTTCCGTGAAATCTCAACATCGAATTTTTGAGTGGAATACAATACTTCCCCTACTTGCTATACGTAGTAGAGAAAGTAATAATACATACATCTGCATACGTATGAATAGCTTCAATTACTAGTAATGTTTTAATTTGCTACATCAAATATAATAGCGGGAATGTTCGTCAAAATGCAGTATTCTCTTTGAAACATTGCGGTAGTGCTCCACTTTTTATTCTTATTTACCTTGTAATGAACTTAATTTAAAAAATCACACTAATGATGTTTTCAGAAAATATAGAGATATTTACCCAGAAAACCATGCAATGTTATCGTTTTAAAATTAACCTGATGGATTTAGAATTAAATGAGAGAAGTTTGATACAAATGATAAGAGCGTCCGTGTGGAATTATGAAGGTTCTTGGATTAAATACCGAATGTGGTGCCGAATATTTCAAATGTGACTCAACGTTTCAACCTTAGACTACACATGGTCACTGAGAAAGAACAAACAGTTGAAGTCTTAGGACTTTATATCCTATTTTGACAGTCTAAATAAAGATTTCAACTTAGTGCACTCACATGCGTGCAGTGAGGCAATGAAGTGTTAAGTTCAATATCCCAAGAAATAAATTAACTACCACAGGTATTCTGTTTGGAGTATGAGGTACCGTTCCTAAATGCACCAAGCGTATTTTAGAAAACCCGGCTTTTAATTTAAATTCTGTGAATTAAAGAAGATTCTCAAACATATACTAAAGGCTCAATACAAATATCAAATTTCCATTTAGAACTGAAGTAAAGATAATCATTTCCAAACAAAGCCTGTAAAAATATGCAAATGTTAGTAGAAACACTGGGATATAATTATTTTCAAAAACAATTGTTAATAACTAGAATACTTTATTTTCAAAATGAATTGTAAACAATATTAGAACGTGTTCTAATGTCTATGTATTCTGGATCCATGAGGTCTCACCTCACTGGAGGAGAGATTGTTTATTAATAAATATTTCTCCCTCACCACTTTTCAATTTTTTAGAGTGGCTAGTCATCACATGACCAGACATGTACACGCTTGTGCCCCTCAGCGCCTTTTGTACAAACATCATTTGCTGCCAAAAAAGGTAAACAAACGCTATGCATGGTTAATTTTGTGTTTATTCAGCATTCATAAATGCCAGGGTGAGCTCATACGCTTGGACACAACCTCTTCTTACAAAACCTATTCTTCTATCCACTTCTTCTAATCGAGATAAATGTTTGCAGAAAGGATTTTCATTTTAATTTTGTTTTAGGGTTTTTTTTTACTTTTAAGGGCTTCTCCACTTTTTAGCAGTTACCCTGTATTACTATTCACCATTCTTCCCGATCAAGCCAGTCATCCTCCTCCATACACCGATCACCCATCAATCTATGGATCTCACCTGTCCAGGTTGTTCTTGGCCTGCCCCGATTCCTTCTACCATGAGCCAACCATTCCAAAAGTGTCTTAGGTCACCTATTATCCTCCACTATTTTAATATGCCTATACCATTGAAGAGTTCGTTTTTCAGTTCTTTCCACCACTGTCTCCTCCATATCCATCATCTTTCTCACCTCTTCATTTCTTTCTTTCTAATCTGGATACTCTGGCACTGCGTCTTATTTCGCCCATTTCCATTGCCAAAATCTTAGACCTTTGATCCTCTACCAAAGTCCACCCCTCAGCAACACAGGTCATTATACTTTCCACAACCACTTTCTAAATCCTCTTCTTCGTATGATTCATCATAGTCCTACTTCACAGTAACTTCATTCAACATTCTTAAAGCTCTATATGTGATAATCGAAAAAAATAGGGCCACTACGTGATGCCTCTGAAACTCCACTCTTTGAATAACCACGAGGGAAAAAAGCGAATTCAAACCAATAAAAGCAAATATATGTCACTAAAATCTGAAATAGGTTGTGTGCTCTAATGAACTCTACATTTTTTGTGTAATAAGTTTCTGTTTATTAGGGTTTACAAGTTATTCAAAATTACACGAAATTCATTCCAAATGAAGAGGATTTCATGGGCTATTCTCAGAAAATTCAAGACAAATGTTTTGATTTCATGTAAATATATTAAACAATTTTATATAAATCAAAATAATTTCGATGTATATTTGAGAATTTAAAAAAAAATATTAAACTTTTTTCCACTTAAAGGGTAGTTGGGATGGAGGTGTTTTCTTGAAAATCCTCGAGTCACATCCTTGGCAAATATGAACTTATATATCAAGCGTGGTATTTATCCAACATTTCGGTTTTGATATTATGCTATTCACAGACAGAACGACTACACGCGCGCACACACACTCACACGCACGCATACGCACAAGATTCAAGAAACCTTAAAACGTGCATTACCTCACGAATGACTGACGTAGGTTTTACTCCTTCTAGTAGCAAAAGACTGTGAACCTCGAATTAAGGAGTATCGTGTCTAGGGTTGCTAGCAGCTTTAAGAGTCGACCCATTACTTTTCACCTTTTCTACTAACCGAGGGGGATGCAACGTCTACGGCCCGCATTCGGGAGGTCGTATGTTCGATTCCCGCAGGCGACCTTCCCTATTTCATGGGTTTTTTCGGGACTTCCCCGTAGCTAGGCGAATGCTGGGAATGTTCACTACATCCTCCGAATTTCCCATCATTCCATTTCACCTCAACTTCCATAGGCTTGACTGTTTCAGGGTTGCAAATGTCGGCGGGAGTCTCGGCGTTGCAAGGCAAGGGAAAAGGATGCTCTATGTAACACTTGGTCACCCGAAATGGGGGCAGTCTCCAAGTCCCGGGCCCCGCAGTAGGATGTACAAGCCGATTGTACCAGTAGCCATCCGGGAAGTATCAGTCTGGAAATAGGTAGAGACCCTGCCCTCTGCTCTGTCGTGTCTCCTGATCCGTTCGCTTCCTGTCTCCTCCCAGCTCAACCCTCCCTCCCGGGGACGCCCCGTCAGGCTCTTTGGCACAAAATATCTTCGTAAGTCGGGATGTTAAGTTCCCCCCCACTCCTAGTCCTATCTTCTCTATTACGTACTTAATATAAGTAGAGAAAGTATTGCATCCCACCCAAAAATTCTATATCCAGATTTCACCGAAACACACGTTTTGAGACTCCCTGAACCCAAAAAAAGGTTTTAGAAACGTCCGTGTGTTTGAGTGAACAACGTAACTCAAAAACGAAAAGTCGGTTACGAAGCTTGGTGTTTAAATTCAGGACCTTCTAGGGGTGCGACACGAAGATTTGCAGAAAATATCCTACCCTAACTATCTTTACATGTAACATGTTTCGTTGCTTATTTTCTCAAAAATGGCTAACGATGATTAAAATACAACATGTTTAAGCTATTTTCATGGGAAATAAAATGCATATCCTGAATTTTCTGGGAATAGCCAGTGAAGTCCTCCTTATTCTAAATATATTTTGTATAATGTTATTGGTAAACCTTAAGACATAGACAAAATCTTACTACGACAGAAAATTTTACGAGGCGTTAACCATTTCTGAAATATTCTTTGTTATTTCTTTGAATTTTCAAATACTTTATACTTTTTTAAATTCACTATTCTTTGTGTGGGTGTGTTTTTTTCATGTAAAGAAAACATAATGTCAAAGTCATCATATAGCAACCGGCTGTAAAAATGTCTGTTTATCGCTTTAGTTTACTATATTCTTCTAATACATAAAACGAAATGTATAAAGAGTAATGAAGGTTTATCTCTTTTAACGAGCAGTAGATAGAATAAGTATTTAAGCATAGTTTGTAGAAGAGTGAGTAGAGGAAGCCATGTGAAACACATCAAATCTTTTTCACTAAGCGTACGTTTCCAAATGCAGAGTAAAGGGTAGAAAAGGTCAAAAAAATTGAAAATATTTGCCACTCTTCAAGAAAGCTTGGGACGTTATTTTACTGCCGTGTACAAAGCGAGGTCATTAGGTCTTCCCAAAAATGGGAATGGAAGACGGAGCACCATACTGGGGAAAACTCCCGTTTATAAGAAATTACAAAAATCTGGCACCTTTTAATTTTCTCCTGTAATTTTCAATTTTCTATTCTGTTTTCAATATCTAGTTTAATACTGTGTTCTATATAAGCAACAACGTATATACAGGGTTATTCTAAATTAGTTACCTGATAATAAAGCTAAATTACACATAGTTATCTTACGTAGTTTATTTCCATTTCCATTACATACATTGAAATTAACATCAAGTTTTATTTGCAATGTTTATAAATGTTCAATGTGACTCCCTTTTGTCACTCGGCAGATATCCCATCTGTACGACAGTTCATTCCAGATACGCGTGATCATGTCCGCATCTACCCGAGCTACCGCTACATTAATTCGTTGACGAAGCTCATCGAGATTGGTCGGCAGTGGAGGGTTGTACACGTTATCTTTAATGTAACCCCACAGACTAAAATCCAGTGGTGTTAAATCGGGAGATCATGGAGCTATGTTCCCGCCACGTCCAATCCAAGCGGGCGTGATGTGAGATAGGTACGTAGTGACCCCGTGGTGGTAATGAGAAGGTGCTCCATCTTGTTGAAAAATGACATTATCTCTCATATCTTCTTGCAACTGTGGCATCAGGTAGTTTTCTAACATATCTAGATATGTGATGCCAGTCACAGTCTTCTCATAAAAAAGAATGGTCCATACACTTTCACGGAACTTAGCGCACAAAACCCATTCAGTTTTGGTGAGTTATGTGTATGTTCCAGGCATTCCGTCGGTTTCTGTGTTCCCCATATCCTTACATTGTAGGGATTAACTGTACCACTAAGGTGAAAAGTTGCCTCGTCGCTGAACACAATCTTATTAAGAAAACTATCGTCTTCTTCCATCCTGTTCAGCATATCCGCACAGAACTCATAACGTTTAAGCTTGCCATTAGCACTCAATGCCTGAACCAGTTGCAACTTGTACCCCTTACACTACAGTCGTCGTTAAATTCTCATACCGTAGGTTGTGGAATGGTCAGCTGCAAACTTGCTCTAGTCGTAGACTTCTTTGGACTTCGTGCATAAGCTCTTCTCGCGGCTTCCACAACGTGGCCTGCTACAGGAGGGCGTCCCTGTCCTTTCTATCGGTGTCCCACACAACCTGTTTCTACGAATCGATCATACCATGTTTTGATAGTTTTCACCTGCGGGGGAGTATTTTGATACTTTGTACAAAAACGTTTTTGTGTGGTAATTTGCGATTTAGTTTCATGAAACCACAGACATCACAGCGCGCTCCGCACCGCTGTAAGATTCTATGGTGACTGCTTACTAGACTCCAGGTGTTGCGGGTGCTTCACATTTTCCCCGCCAGACGAGCGAGCGAGTGCATGTAGCGAAGTCTGCCGACCATGTTCAAAACTTGATGATATGACATAAGGTTTGATCAACATCGGAATAAATTTCCGTCAACAGTTTCGAAATAATTCATTCATAGTTTCAGGTAACTAATTTAGAATAGCCCTGTACAAAAGGCGGGCATATGGTGACCAATCTACTGTGTCAAAGGAAAGTCTCTAGTATTAATATTTGTTTGCAGAAAGCGGAGGTTTGAGCTGCGAAGATCGGTTAGTCATATTGGATGCTCACAACAAGGCGCGACAGAACGTGGCCTTGGGCAAAGTGACGGGACAACCAGCAGCATCTAATATGAGAGAGATGGTGAGTACACCCTGTATAATATTCTTAGATGGTCCCTTTTAACTTTGATGGCTCTTCGGGTGCTGATCAGAAGTGGTCCTAACTCTTCCAGCATCTTACATTCCTGCAATGCTTATGTAATTCATTGTTCTAAATTACAAACATTTTCTTGTTGAAGCGGAATATAAAATCTAATATTCAGGTATAGGAATATTTATTCTACGCGGCTGAAAACATCGCTGACTATCTGCACTAACCTATGTGTTGAAGATGTTATTTTGTTGTATTGTTATTTTTGCCTCAAAATGTTTAAAAATATTAACTTGGTAATTTGACTGTTCCTTTAAATAGTATATACTTATGTTTCCCTCGGCTGCGTCAGTATTATTGTTAGAGACATGTTTCTATTTGCAGGGTTGTGGTGCGACTGAAGAATGTAGGCTTACACAGATTATAATTTTACTTCACTCCTTTTATTAATGCTTGACACTATTTAAATAACACTTCACTGATATAGAGAGAGAGCTGTGAGATTTTTTTATTAATTACTTGCACTTTTTAACACGTCAACTATTTTCGTCTCACATGAATACGTATTAAATTTCTCGAGGACGTGTCTCGCGTCCGGTTAGGAACACTGTCTGCAAGCAACGCGTCCAGTTATGAGCGCTGTCTACAAGCAACTGAACTGATTTCTACCACCTAAATTTGTAAATTTCTGTATTTCAAGTCTCTGATTGGCTAATTCTACTCCAATAGAATACTTTAATAAGCTTTTTTCTGGTTGTTGATTGGCTATTTTATAAACGGTCACAAAAAATTACATTATTGTTGCTCCAAGAATGACTAGTAGCATTATTAAATTATCTTACTCATTATTACCTCAAGGTTACCTCATTGTTAGCAACTTTTAACCTATTATTCTCACAGCTCCTACATTATTAAATTACGTAATACATTCACATAACATTATTGAACATGTACACAATAATATAAACATTTACAATGTCTGTAATATATACCTTTTATATATTGTTATATACACACATTGCTTTAAGGCGGGCTGTTATTGAATTTACATAATATATAATTAGACTTAAATTTAAGTGTTAAGTATACTGCCTCAGTGTGTACACGACCTTTGTAGCACTCTGTATATAGCAAAGAGAATTTTAAGTGTACTTTCTTTTGTCTCTTTGCGTACTTTGGAGTCTAACTCGTCTCACTAAAAGGGTTTATGTTACAAACTAAACTAGACAGCGCCGCTGTAACGTGTAGAACTGAACGGCTTCCCTTAAAGAGAGGGGTTATATTGTGAGAAACGTTCGTTTGTCTCTAAAACAAAAACACATACACAAACATGCTAAAATAATACAGTGTAAATGATATCCCGTGTTGCAACCACAGCAAGTGTTAAATCTCCTTGTGATGTTAAGCATAATAGTAATTTATACAACTGGTTATTCTTGATGTTTATTGCACGAGTGAATGTGTGTTACACTCATTGTCGTTCATGCAAACATTTTCACGAATGACAATGTAATCTTAGTTGTTGGAAACAAATCATGAATTAATTCGCTCCACAGCGGCATGTGAGAGAGCGTCTTCACATTTTCATATGTTATGAGACGTGAACTTCCCTCCCTGCATTTCATTTATTACTTGCGTGTTGACCGATAGGCAATACAGGTGAGAATGTCTTCACATCTTCATATGTTATGACTGAGACGTTACCTTCCCTCCCTGCATTTCATTTATTACTTGCGTGTTGAACCGATAGGCAATACAGGTGAGAATGTCTTCACATCTTCATATGTTATGACTGAGACGTTACCTTCCCTCCCTGCATTTCATTTATTACTTGCGTGTTTAACCGATAGGCAATACAGATGAGAATGTCTTCATATCTTCATATGTTATGAGACGTTACCTTCCCTCCCTCCATTTCATTTATTACTTGCGTGTTGAACCGATAGGCAATACAGGTGAGAATGTCTTCATATGTTATGACTGAGACGTTACCTTCCCTTCCTGCATTTCATTTATTACTTGCGTGTTGAACCGATAGGCAATACAGATGAGAATGTCTTCATATGTTATGACTGAGACGTTACCTTCCCTCCCTGCATTTCATTTATTACTTGCGTGTTGAACCGATAGACAATACACGCACTTGCATGCATCCCTTCCTGGGAGACAGGAGAGCAATTGTTATGGAATGCGATGTCTTATTATCAGCACCGTATGGCAAGTAATTATAAATTCAGATTTGATTTTATTCAGAAAGAAAACTTTCAGCTTTCCCAAAAGTAGGGGTTGCCAAACAGACAAAGCTTAATACTTTTACAAATTATTATATAAAAACAAGAATAGCACAAGAAGACAAAACATGATTATCACTGAAATAAATTCCAATTATGAGTAAAAGAAAATAGCGGAAAATTCTGTTTTAGAGGGGAAAATACTAAAAGTGTGGCTTTTCTGCTGTTAGTCATACGCTAAGAATGAAATTAATTTTAATATAGATGATTTTTTATTGAATCTTTAAGAGCAAAAACTGCAAATTGGCCTTGATACTGAACTTTTTGCAAAACTCAGCAGAGTGCATAGGTATGGTTCCTCTTGCCCCAACCATCAGTCCAATAACTTCAATGGATGATAAGTTGTACTTCTCAAGGTAGTAGGGGATGGTAGACTCGTACATTCGTCATTTTTCAGTGTGTACTTCAGCTGGTTGTTGTTCATTCTCCTCCATTCTCGCTGTTGGATCAATGATATATCCGGATGATGAGCCTGTTGGGATGGCGAGAGGAGCCGTCTTGAGAGAGTCCATGCACTTCCTGAAATACTGTATGACCTTTTAGTTTTAAGGCTTCAGCAATAGTGGATTTTATTTTATGATGCCGACAATTCCACAGTGTCTCTCCGAAAGGACAGGGGGCCAAACCGGGGCCAAGGGTTTCCATCTCACTATCGCAGTGGCAACTGTGGTTACCGTCTCGGGACCTTCCTGGTATATCACGCAGCGGACAAACATTGGCAGTCATTTTTAATGGTGTTTTCCATTCACTAATGGAAGCTGGTCAGGTTGTCGAATCCATTCATTAGCTGGAGTGTAATACTTGTATAATACAACTCCTACCTTTTTTGAGGAGTGAAATTCACGCCCCTCAGTTCTTTTCTAAGTAATTTAACTCTCGTTGCTTCATTAGGAATATTCTCAAGTTCGAGTTTTTGTAGGCATATTTTATCTCGTCCGGTAAGTCACGATTATATAGGAAGAATTATTTTGGAGGAATAAAAATGGTTTTAGAATTGATCGTTCAACTTCAGATAATATATTCTCTCTTTAACAATAATTGAAAAACAATGATTCAACTTAGAAACTCACTTCGCTTTCATAGATCTTGAAAGAGCATTTGATTCTGTGAACAGAGATATGTCGTGGTACATCATGGAAACCAGAGATTATACTTTGCATTATTTAGAATATGCAAAGTCTATATGCAAACACATACAGGCATAAACAAGTCTATAGAAACTGAAATTAATGGAGGAGTTCACAAGGGTGTAGTATGTCGCCCACACATTTTAATATCTATATAGACGACATTCTTAAACGACGGAAACTGATGGTAAACCGTATCAACGAGGTGAGTTGTAATGTTTTTTTATAAGCAGACGACTTAATAATTTTACAAAATAATGAAGACGATTTACAAACGGTTTTATTTTCATAATGGATCAAATGTGTAAGATATATGATTTTAAAATATCAATCAATAAAACTAAAATTATGGCTTTTAAGGGGAAACGTCCAGTCCGATCTAAAATACTTAAAGATAATATTGTATAATAGGTCTCAGTTTCAAATATATAGATTATGATATTTAACGTATGTGTGTGCATTGTCGCGTCGGAACATTACTGCTTTGTAGCATGACATTGTTGAACTAATTATTTTGATTGGGAGTTTGAATTTTCGTCCGGCGCAGCATTCCCTCCCCCACCTCCTAGTCAGTAGCGTGGATCAGTCGTGTGTGTGTCTTCAGCGCCTGTTGTTGTGTGCGTGTTTCCGTGTGTGTGGAGCATCTCCCTCCAATTTTTGTCCTGTAATCTGTTGTGAACGATGTAGTGGCACCATATCAATTTTAATAAACCACAGTTAAGGTGTTAAAAGTGTATTTTGTTACGAATATCGCACGACTGCTTTATATTTGTGCAGCTAGATTCCTGGTCCTCCTAGTACCGTGCTAGCCTCTAGTTCCCGAGGTCGCGGGTTCAAACCCGGCGGAGGGCGATGGATTTTTTCGGGCGTAAAAATCCTTAGCGTGGCTTCCTTCGAAAGGGAAGTAAGCCGGTGGTCCCGTGTGGTAGATTTACGGCACGCAAAAGAACCTCAAGCCTGATAAGAGTTCTTTGAGCAAAATTTACGGTTTTTCACGTCCAATATAGAATGGGACGCTAAGGACCACAGTAGTCAAAGAGCGTCCATAAATAAAACTCAATTCAATTTTTCGTGATCCTCTCGCTGCCTCACCAATGTTTATGCCGGGGTAACTACATTTAATATTTAAGCTGCAAAATCTTTTGGTCTCACCCAGTGTATAACAATATCACAGAGACAAGCATGTTATGAAAAACGTGAGAAGCTCCAAAGGTGTGCAAAACAATTCAGAGAATTTTAAACAATAAGACAAGAAAAGATACCAAAATAATTTTTTAAACACTGGCCATTCCGCTTATAAATAAGTTTTAACAATTTTGGCTTTAAGGGCACCAGCTTCAACCATTGTAGATGAACTTCCTGAGACGCGTTAAAGGTTGTACGAGAGAAGACTATCTATGGGAACGAAGATATAAGATAAGAATTAGACATAAGTGCCCTTAATTATACAATTATAGATTATCGCAGGAACGGGACACAATATGTACAAAGAATGAAACTAACAAGACCAAAACTATCTCTAAACTATAGACCAACAGGTGGAAGAGATATAAGTAGACCAGTGAAATGTTGGAGAGAGCAATGATTGTGAATAGGAACAGGCTTAAAGCCTAATCTCTGGAAGTCAAAAGAAGAAGAATTCTGTATGTAGTATTGTACAGAGCTTTTGCTTCTTCGTTGCTCAGAGAAGAGAATATCACAAAATGGTTCCACCTTCTCTCTCTAAGCCGCTGCAACCTGGAATACCGGTATTACGTCATTTGCTATAGGAAATATGTCATTTTGGAACGCGCGTCATAATGAGCCAGTTATGCACGATATTTAATGCAGTAACAGCCTATTTATAACGATAGGATTGCATAAAACATATTACATGACAATGTATGCAGTAATCGGATATTCGGAGTACGGATTCCTACACTACAGGAGTTGAAGTTGTAATGTTCTCTAGTTCTGTCGCCAACGTGTGTACATCCCTAGTGTACACCAACATTTTCTGATCTTAGGATGCTTTTTTTTAATTGAGTTGTTTATTTATGGACGCTCTTTAACTACTATGGTCCTTATCGTCCCATTTTATATTGGGCGTGAAACACCGGCAATTTTGCTCTTTATCAGGCTTGAGGTTCTTTTACGTGCCGTAAATCTACGACACGGGACCACCAGCTTTACTTCCCTTCCGAAGGAAGCCATACTAAGGATTTTTACGCCCGAAAATATCCATCGCCCTCCGCCGGGTTTGAACCCGCGACCTTGGGAACTAGAGGCTAGCACGGTACCACTAGTCCATGGAGGACGACATCTTAGGATGCGTTACATCCTTTAAGAGGCGTTTTGCGTAATTGTGTGTTTTCTTGGGCTTACGGCGTAGAGACGCAAATCTTGGAAGTGGCTTTTGTGTATTCTATAGAACGTTTAGCACTGTCAATCACATAAATGATGCTCTAATCTCTCTCATAACTTTCCATTAGTTCTAAGTATAATCACTGGAATCTGTGTATACTACAAAACATGGTTCCACCCTTTTTGTTGAAGTTGAAGGTTTAACCTTTAGGTTGAAGTGAATATTTTGGTGCACAAAATGTATATTATATTTTAATAAAGTTTGGGGTTTTAAATCAGTGCTTTCAAAAAAATTATTTAAAAGTTTAGTGAACTTTTTAGTTTCCTTAACTTTTATTATATTTATTATTTATTCAAGTATCTAATATTAGAGTCCCTTGTAGTATTCAACTTAGGTTGGCTGCGCCGTTCTTATCATTTCTTCTGAAGCCAGGTTTATTGTTAGTATGCACATATTTCATAATTTTCAAATACACAACTGTATAAAAACAACTGGATTTTTCTAGACTTTATAAAAACCTTCATTCTCAAACTATCTTATACACTTTTGGAAGCAATTTTAACAAAATAACAAGTATAAGGGAGTGTAACACCAACAGTTTGAAAATAATCAAAGTGGCATTTCTTAGGCATAGAAATCCAAAATCTAATGAAATATGTACGTTAACATTTTACAGTAAAGAAAACAATTGGTAGAAAGATATATTCAGGTGTGCTCATATGAATATAGGACTTTTAAACTTATATAACTTTCTTTACCACATATACAGAAGGTAGAGAAGGTATTGCATTTCCCAAAAATTAGATACCGATATTTCACCATAAATACATGTTTTGAAGCCCCTGAATCCAAAAAAATCATTTTTATAAAAACGTTCCTGTGTGCCTGTGTGCGTGCGTGTTTGAACAGCATAACTCAAAAATTAAATGTCGGATAAATACCAAACTTGGTATTTAGGTTCAGTACGTTCCAAATATCCGACACGCAGATGTTCAAGAACATCCCTCTATCCCAAATTACCTTTTACATAGAACATTTTTAGAATTTTTTTATTTTCTAAAAAAATGGCTCTAACGAATTTTACTAAAATACCATATATTAAAGACATTTACATGATAAATAAAATGAATATCTTTAATTTTCTGAAAATAGTCTGCTAAGACTTCATTCGAAGGAACTTTATATAATCTTGTGTAATCTAAACGTTAAGCGATAGTAAAAATCTACTACACAAAAAAAAATGTAAATCGCTTTTAACATGCAATTTATTTCAAATTAACTTTCAATTTAATTTAAATTTAAAGTTTCTCGCGATGACATGTTAAGAGAGTGACATTTTAAGGTCAACATATAGCGTCTAGTTCTTAAACATTTGCTTATTGCCATTTCTTTTGTAGCTATAAAGGAATTCGTAATTTAGGTACTTGCGAAAGGCTTATCTCGATTAAAATGAAGGAAATAAGAAAATAAACTTTCGTAAGAATAATTTGTATACCCACTAATAAGCGAGAGAGGGTAGAGAAAGTTATGTGAGTGTAATACATTATTTTTTTTCTTTGCAGTATGCAATATAATTTTGAATCACAACTTATTTGTAAATTGAAGGCTAACCGTGGAAGTTTGAATTCTACATGCGCAGATATTTTGTTTTGTAGCCATGGTAACGAAATAAACAGAACGTGACAACACGCATGTTAAAAGCCTTTTGTGTCTTGGAATTCGCGAAACATAATTCAGTGGTTACATTCAGCGGGCGCATAGGCGAAGATTTGGTCTTGACGCCCCTTGTGGTAACATTAGGCGATACAATGTGATCCAAATGACGTATGCCCTCTGTAAAGAAAAAAGCACCGGAGGACTATGTGTCAGATAACAATGTGTAGAGAGACAGAACGGTTTTCGCGCATAAAAATTCTGTGTGACGGCGAGTCGAAAACAAGCAATTCCAATAACAGAAATGTGGGAGCTGTTAAGATAACGTACCACCGCTACGTGCAGACCTGCATGAGTTGAGACGAAGGATTATAGCAGCAGTATAACTGATCCCAGATATGTTAACATCAGTGTGGCAAGAAATGGACTCCCGGCTGGATGTATGAAGTGCCACAAATGGATCCCATATTGAACACTCGTAATTTATATTAATGTTCACAGTTTACAATTTCCGAAGTCGCGGGTTCAAACCCGGTAGAGGGCGATGTATTTTTTCAAACGTAACTTGTGTCATAGATTTACAGCACATGAAGGAGCCTCAAGCCTGATAGAGGCCTCTGAGCAAGATTCCCAGTCTTTCACGCCCAATATAGAATGGGCCGCTATGAAACACTGTAGTTAAAGAGCGTCCATAAATAAAACTCAATTTACGTTTTTACAGCTTATAATTTAAATTATGATTCAAAATTATATTGTAGGCCGCAAGTAAAATATGAACGTTTAAAACCCCTAACCATTTGTATTCACTTTGCAGATTCAGTTAAAAAAAGAAGGAAGAATTTATATGGATCAGAGAAAGGGAGCTGAAAAAATTAAGAAATGCTTTTGGAAACGCACATATTCACTGCGCAGAAAAGAGAGATGCAGAGAGTATAAAGTGAGTGTAACGGAACGAAAGACTGGAGGAAATGGAAAATACGAACAAGAGAGCAGCGTTTACGGTGCTATTAAACAAGATTGCAATAAGCTATTTCTATACAGTTCCTACAGAAAGTCGAAAGTGGAGATTTAAAGAAACTACTAAACATACTCAATAAAAATCTGACGTATTGCATCCAGTGACCTCTACTCTTGTACAAACTATTTTTACAAACCCCTATCCTCTATCTACTTCATGTTAATCGAGATAAACATTTGCAGAAACTATGTTATTGCTAATGTTCTTGTAGATACAAGGGAAATATAATAGGCTTTAAGCGATATTCAAAAATTTTAAGAGCTGATTGCTACGTGGAGTATTTCATTCTCTTTGTATGTCCAGGACTTAAAAAAACAATAACGAATTCCCATTCGACAAAAAGTATATTAGAAAATTTAAACAAATAACAATGAATATCTCGGAAATGGTTCACTTCACAAGAAAATGTATATGACAAAAATAGTAAGTTTTAACGAAATCTACACTTTTTTCTGTGGTAAAATTTCCTCTATCTCTTACGATTTACCAGTTATACAAAAGCCATTCAAAACGAAGAGGACTTTTGGGGACATTCCCACAAAATTCAAGATAATTTCATTTGCGATAAAAATAGCTTAAACATATATTTTAATCAAAATCGTTAGAGCCATTTTTCAGAAAATCAAAATCTTCGATAAATGTTCCATGTAAAGCTCGGTTTGGAGTGGAGGATTTTCTTGAACATTTTCGTGTCCTATTTTTGAAAGATCTTTATCCGACTTTTCGTTTTCGAGTTATGTTGCTCACAGACACATACATGGACCTTTGTCTAAAAATGCTTTTTTTTAATTAAGGGGCCTCAAAACATGTATTTCTGGTGAAATCTCGGTATTGAATTTTTGGGTGGAATACAATACTTCCCCTACTTACTAGACGTAGTAGAAAAAGTAAAACGGACTTGGTTTTAAACCGCGTAAAACTTTAGATTGGTTGCTTTGGTTCAGGATGCTACGTAAACCTCCATACTGAAAAGCTGCAGCAATAGCATATGCTTCAGGGCCTATCATACAGGATGAAACAAGAAACATCTAGAAGACAGGTCACAGACCTACATAAAGCCTGACACTGTTGATAAAACCCAGTTTACGCCACCTGTCCTACTACAACTTACTTATACCGAAGAGTTCAGTAGAACTCTTCCTCGATCGGGAGAGTGGAATACCTTCGTATCAATAACGTTATCTATGTAAAACTACATATTATTATGATTATTATTATTATTATTATTATTATTATTATTATTATTATTATTATTATTATTACGCTTTGGCATCGCGGTGTTACATTCTGGTGTGTTACATTCACATGACTTCCTCTACCACTATTGTTTATTTTTGTATAGCTTCTGCAAACTATTATTAGAATATTCCTATTGCTCTATTGCTATTCTTAGAAAATTTATTACTTTCTCTATGTATAGTAAGTAGGGGAAGTATTGCATTCCACCGAAAAATTCGATACCACATTTCACAGAAAATATATGTTTTGAGGTGCCCTGAATCCAAATAAAGCATTTTTGGAAACATGTCTGTGTGTGAACATAACTCAAAAACGAAAAGTCGGATGAATACCAAACTCTTCCAAGGAAGCAAAGAAGATTTTCAAGAAAATCCCCCCACCCCAATACCTTTAAGCCTTTAAGTTTCAAAACTTTTGATTTTCTCAAAAATTGTTCTAATCATATCAATTAAAATATTATATGTTTAAGATATTTTCATGAAAAATGAAATGTATATCTTGAATTTTCTGGGAATCACCTCAAAGGTTCTCTTCATTCTAAATGACTTTCGCATAGCTGGTAAACGTAACAGATAGACAAAATTTTACTACACAAAAATATAGCTCTCGTTAAAACACACAATTTATGTCCTTTACATTTTTTTCTCTAGTAAACCATTTCCGATATATTCCTTGTTATTTGCTTGAATTTCCCAATATTTATAGCTTTTCTCAAATAGGAATTCATTATTCGTTTATTTATATGTCCTGGAGAATGGGAGCAACCAGCTCTTAAAAGATTTGATTATCCCTTAAAGCCTATCATATTTCTCTTGCACCTGCAACAAAATTAGCAATAAGATAATTTCTGCAAATGTTTATCTCGATTAACACGAAGTAGATGTAGAATAAGGGTTTGTAAAAATAGTTTGTACAAAAGTAGTTAAAGTTCTGTGCTTGCAACACATCAGAATTTTTTTCTGTTTTCTTCATACTAATCGAGATGAACCTTTGCAAGTATAGGTAATTTAATTACATATTTCGTTGTAAATACAAGCGGAATAAAGGAAACCGAATCAACAGCCACATGTTTTAAAGCGAGTGGCTATTTGCTGACTTTGAAATTCCATGCCTTATGCATGACAGCGCGAGAAATAACTGAAGAGCGACAGCACTTTTAAAAAAGGAACAACGTATTGAAAAATCCATACTAATAATAACGTACCTCGAAAGTGGCTGATGCCATAAAGCATTTGAAATTAATGTGTGTTTTAAAAGACATCTACATTCATGTGTTTTTATCTAACTCTTAACGTTATTTAAAGGTATATCTACATAATTCCATCCGAATGAAGAGGAATTCACAAACTATTTCCGCAAAAATCATAGACACACATGGATGGATGGATGGATGGATGGATGGATGGATGGATGGATGGATGGATGGATGGATGGATGGATGGATGGATGGATGGATGGATGGATGGATGGATGGATGGATGGATGGATGGATGGATGGATGGATGGATGGATGGATGGATGGATGGATGGATGGATGGATGGATGGATGGATGGATGGATGGATGGATGGATGGATGGATGGATGGATGGATGGATGGATGGATGGATGGATGGATGGATGGATGGATGGATGGATGGATGGATGGATGGATGGATGGATGGATGGATGGATGGATGGATGGATGGATGGATGGATGGATGGATGGATGGATGGATGGATGGATGGATGGATGGATGGATGGATGGATGGATGGATGGATGGATGGATGGATGGATGGATGGATGGATGGATGGATGGATGGATGGATGGATGGATGGATGGATGGATGGATGGATGGATGGATGGATGGATGGATGGATGGATGGATGGATGGATGGATGGATGGATGGATGGATGGATGGATGGATGGATGGATGGATGGATGGATGGATGGATGGATGGATGGATGGATGGATGGATGGATGGATGGATGGATGGATGGATGGATGGATGGATGGATGGATGGATGGATGGATGGATGGATGGATGGATGGATGGATGGATGGATGGATGGATGGATGGATGGATGGATGGATGGATGGATGGATGGATGGATGGATGGATGGATGGATGGATGGATGGATGGATGGATGGATGGATGGATGGATGGATGGATGGATGGATGGATGGATGGATGGATGGATGGATGGATGGATGGATGGATGGATGGATGGATGGATGGATGGATGGATGGATGGATGGATGGATGGATGGATGGATGGATGGATGGATGGATGGATGGATGGATGGATGGATGGATGGATGGATGGATGGATGGATGGATGGATGGATGGATGGATGGATGGATGGATGGATGGATGGATGGATGGATGGATGGATGGATGGATGGATGGATGGATGGATGGATGGATGGATGGATGGATGGATGGATGGATGGATGGATGGATGGATGGATGGATGGATGGATGGATGGATGGATGGATGGATGGATGGATACATTTTTATATCTTAAATAATTAGTCAAAACCGCTAGAACTATTTTAAGGAAATCAAACATATCAAAACATTCTCCATTTAAAGAGTAGTTTTGAATGGAGGATTTTGTTGGAAATCTTGGTGTCGCATCTTTGGAAGACTTAGGTTTAATGGCTTAATTGAACTTAAACACTTGGATTCATGGGCCTTAGAACATGTATTTTCAGTGAAATAATGTTGAATTATTAGGTCGAATGCAATACCTTTTCTACCTACTAGGTATGTGGTAGAGAAACTAAATAGAGCAAAAATAAATATGTAACGAATTACTTTGATCCATGCTCTGAAGTATCGTCAGCGCTCCATCTACGCCTGCAACCGCCGGTAACACCTTTTGAAGCGTTTAGTAATGAATGTACGATAAATCCGCCACAGTTCACATTCTATTGATATATAAACTGATAGTGAAATAGGCGAAGCTCTTGGTCTAGCTATTTTTGCGTTCCACTCTATGCTAAATTCTAAATCTTGGTGGGATGCTTTCCAAAAGATACGCCCTGGCTACGAGTCTCCTGCGCACCATCTGCTTAGTGGACCTTTGCTGACTGGAGAACATCAACGTTTGCAGACATTTGTCCAAAAATAAAATTGATAATCTCAGTGCTCTTGCATTTATTTCAAATGGGTGGACCGATTTAACACTTAATAATGTTGTGAACTTTATTGAATGAATGAATGAATGAATGATGTACTGTCTACTTTAACTTACATGCAATTTATACAATGTTTACAATACAATGCAGTTGCTTATTATTTCCCTTATATTTAACATTCTGTTGTATATATATAATGGAGAAGTATAGTTCTCCACTATTTACTTCTTTGCCTTGTTACCCTTTTTCCGCATTCTCTCCAATTTGCTTCACATCTCTTTTAACCACTTTAACCTAATATTTCCTATGTATTTTCCTGCTTTCTCCATATATTAATTGAACTTGTATTAAAAATCTTCCTAACTTATAACTCTGTTGGTAAATGTTCCATTTCTCTAGTATTAAATTCTCCCTTCCTTAATTCGTGTTCTTGCATTCCATAACATAATGCCAATTGTTATGTAATCCATTACATTTAATACACCTCTCCCCTTTTTCTCCCTGTTAGACCACTTAAAAACATTACACCTGTCCTCGCCCATGCATACCCTATTCTGGCCTCTTTGTGGCATACTTCGATGTATCTTTCTTTTCCCCATTTCGTTTTTAAATATCTATAATATATTAATGACCTTTTTTCCTTGAAACTATTCATAAGTTCTTGCTTTTCAATATCCTCCACTCTTGTTCTAATTTATTTCCAGAAACCCTTACTTTTGTTGTTTCTTTCTGCCCATGTTCCCCCCATTCCTATTTCTTCCAATGTTGTCTGTATATTGTGCATCAAGTTTCTTTTTTCCCCGTTTTCTTCTGTACAACCAAGCATTGCTTTAGTATCTCATTTTCCTCCAGTAGCTTTATTCAGTATTTTATTGTCCTTTCTACTATTTTGCCTTTGGCTCCCACCTTCCCTAGTTCTGCTTGTGTTACTCCATTCGGTAAGCTTCTTGGTAATCCAAGGCTTATGTGAACTTTATTGTAACTACTCCTAAGCTAATATTCCATAATAATGCAAGACCCTGCAGAAAAGGAATAACTACCAAGATATTATTTCTTTCAAAATTATTGAAGTCATTGGTGAAACAGGTGACAGTGGCTCGTTGCAGTTGTCACAGGTAATGCACGAAATTTGCAGCTGCGTGGAAAATACAGAGGATGAATAGGAACACACATAATGCAAAGGTTTTGCAGTACATATAATTAAGCCAAAGGAGTTAAGAGTAGAAGACGGAGGGGCTTCCGCAACTGGATAACAGCACCACATGTAGGACATAGTGATCCTAAGAGGAAGGGATGAAGGGGAAATCGATTCGGATGATGATTCCACATGACACCATCCTGACACCAGCTAGCCCTGACCTAGCAACCGCAAACTGAAGGTTCCTAGGATAGATGGGACAGCTCCCAAGAAAAAAAGGGCCCCAGTAGTTCCACCAACCGTCAGAGAAATCTTTCCATAACGCAATTTCTACCACCCTGCGGCAACATACCAACCGCCGTCGCCTGGTCCTAGAACTCTGAAACCGATGAGGCGAAACAGGTGAAAGGAAATGTTGGGGACAGGAAATGCGTGGCAGAAGAGGAAGCACCGTAGCATTGTTGACTGAAGGACATGCTGCAACAGTGCTCCCACCTAACCTAGATTCGTTAAGTTTAGCCATGCTTTCACATGGGAGGAAAAAGAAATACAGACACACTGTGACACTAAAATGTTAATCACCAACCCGCTTTGCAGGTACTGTGATTTGTTTTGACAGTTTGCTTAAGGATAAAGAGGCCATTTTAGAAATTACTGTTTGCGAAACTGTACATTACGAAAAACGCTTAAGGCTTCTGTGTTAGACTAAACTTGGCAGAAAGCTGATGAAGCACGATTTCTCACACGAAGTGTGTCCAACGCCATAATCAAGGTCAAAGCCGATAGTGCTATACTATCGGATGTACGTGAACTCTTTGATAATATTTTTAGAGAAGGTTGTACATAAAGAGTACTACATTGCCTACAGCAGATAAGTTATGTATTTAATATACTCTGAAGGAGAGGCAAACGTTTACATGCAAGCCTATCATGCTGCAGCAAATCTTTAGATCACCATAAGGGACCAATTTTGACTATTGAGGAACAAAATCAAGCTCTACACTTCATTGTATCAATTAGTAACTTCTTGAGGTATCGCAGTGGAGAAATTATCGGAAATTTAGCCTTATTTTCGACAGCGCAAGTCTTTATTTTTATCTTCTTTCTTTTACACAGGATGATTTATGGGCTGCAACAAAATACGTGCCTCCTCCTACTTAGAGGAAAGGCTTGTATTAAGCAACCCTTTTGTTCACTTACCTCTAGAATTTTTAATGCGTCACCTTCCTCAGCGGTAAGCGAACGTGTTACTTGTCAACTCATGGCCGAGCCCATATTCCATTAAAAACATCTAATGTTTTACATTCCCATGACCTCCTCTACCCTCTATATCTTATTAGTGGGTATACAAACTATTCTTACAAAAACTTATATTCTTATCTACTTCATTTCAATCCAGATAAACGTTTCCGGAAACAGCCGCATTATTCGTTTCGTTATAGATACAAAAGGAATAACGATAGTGAAATGTTTTAGAACTGGACGTTATACGGTGGCCTTATAATTCTTTCCATAACATTGCAAGAAACAACTGAAAATCGACAGGACTTGAAAAGAATGGCTAAGTATTGAACAATTTGAACCATTAATAAGGGATAACTCTTGAAAGGATTTATTCCATAAAAAAGTTATTTGAAATAAATTGTGTGTTTTAAAGATATCTACATTTTCTGTGAAGTACGTTTTCTCTATCGCTTAACGTATACGAGTTATGCGAGTTCATACTAAATTCCTTCAGAAGCTATTCCCATAAAATTCAAGATACACATTTTGCCATGTAAATAACGTTAATATGATATTTTAATCAAAATTGTTAGAGCTATTTTTCAGAAAATTAACATTTTCAAACATTTTTCCATGTAAAGCATAGTTGTGTTTGGGGGATTTTCTTTAAAATGCATCTTTGAAACATATTAAACCTAAATACCGAGTTTGGTATTTTTCTCACTTTTCGTTTTTGAGTTACGCGGTTTACACACACACACACACACACACACACACACACACACACACACAAACACACAGATATTCCGATTTTTGTTCTAAAAATGCTTTTTTGGATTCAGGGGGCCTCAAAACATGTATTTCCGTAAAATCTCTGAATTTTAGTGGAATGCAGTACCTTCTCTACCTACTATGCACGTAGTAAAGAAAGTAATAACGGTCCCACATTCCGTTTCCGGCGATCGACACGCTCCCAAGAGTTTTCATACGGCAGAGACGGAAGCTTAATGCATAGTATAAATTGCTCAGTGGAATTAAACAGGGTTGATAGTAACTAACCATCAACTGTTTGCATTTGAATGGGAATATACCACACACACACACATATATATATATATATATATATATATATATATATATATATACCTATGTACATGCATATAGACACATAAATAATATCAAACAAGAATTGTGCATAATAATATAATTCAGCAAGAAATAGCAAGAATTGTACAAAACCAAATTGTAACTTAGATAAGTAAGAGACAGCTAGCTAATTCCAGGTAAAAGTAATTCGAGGTAGAAGTACACCTTTCACCAAGCTAATGAGCAAGGAAATTGAAGCAATAAGGAGAAATAAAGAGAGATAGAGAAAGGAAGGAAACAGAGATTTTGAATCTGCTTCCGCATGCGCCACTGGGGCGCGTGTGCGAAAAACTTTGGAGCAGAATATTTTCATACATAATAAGGTAACGCGGTCTGAGGACCAATTAGAAATGTCGTTACCTTTTGAGGCGCGAAGGTGAGCGTCACTAAGTTTGGGTATAAAAAGGGAAAGAAAGCCCCAGATTTTCACTCTCTTATAGAATCTCGTCGACACACAGTGATACTCTCTGGACGACGGATGCACGTGTGCATATGTTGGGAAGCGTGAGCAGTTAGAGCTCCTAATTTATTATTATGGTGGGAATTGTTACAATGGGAAAAGCTGACCTCCCATAAGTATTATTTGATAATAAACCACATTAAGGGAAATGCAGTGTATTCTAATTCGCCTCAACTACGAAAACCCTGAGACCAGTGAAATTAATTCGATAGGTAATTTATTAGGAACGGAGAAATCAGCAGCCGCTGAGCAGCAATAGCCGGAGACCAGGACACTGCAGCAGAGGGCATCAACCAGAGGAACAACGTTTTCCAGCTACACGTTGCTAAGTGTATAGGTTCTCCGTATGATGTAATCATTTATAAGATTTTCGACAGAACTTCGATCGTTAGTAAAAAAAATTATGATGTGTTACACTCACATGACTTTCTCTACTCTTGTAAAACTATTTTTACAAACTCTTATTTTCCATCTATTTTATATTATTCGAGATAAACATTTGCAGAAACGATCTTTTGACATGCAAAGAGAATTACATTTTACACATAGCGACCAATTCTAAAAATACTTGACTATCGCTTAAGGCCTACTATGTTCCCCTTGTTTTGTATTTGCAAGGGGAAATATAGAAATACAGTAGCCTTTAAGCATATACATATCTCTTAATAGCTGGTTGCTAGGTGCAGCACCATTCTCTTTGCCACACATTAATACTCTTTACATACCCAAGACAAAAAAATTCTGATGTGTTACATTCACATGACTTTCTCTACTCTTGTACAAACTATTTTTACAAACGCTTATTCTCTATCTACTTCATGTTAATCGAGATAAACATTTGCAGACTCTATCTTATTGCTAATTTTCTTGTAGATGTAAGGGAAATATATATTTACAAGGGCAATATAGGAGTACAGTAGCCTTTAAGCATCGAAATATATCTTAATAGCTGGTTGCTAGGGCAGCACCATTCCCTTTGCCACAGACTAATACTCTTTGCATATCCAAGACAAAAAAATGAATAACGAATTCCTATTTGAGCAAAATAAGTACTGACAAATTTAAGGGAATAACAAGCAATATCTCGAAATGGTTCACTCAACAAAACAAATGTATATGACATAAATTGTGTATTTTAAAGCGATCTACATTTTTTGTAGTAAACGTTTGTCTGTCCCTCATGGTGTACCAGTTATGCAAAAGTTGTTCACAATGAAGAATACTTTTGGAGACATTCCCAGAAAATTCAAGATATACATTTTATTTGTCATGAAAATATCTTAAACATATGATATTTTAATCAAAATCTTTAGAGACGTTTTTGAGAAAATTAAAATTTTCGAAAAATCTTCCATGTAAAGGGTAATCTGGGTGGGGGATTTTGTTGAAAACCTTCGTGTCGCATCTCTTGAAGATACTGAACCTAAATACCAAGTTTGGTGTTGATCCGACTGTTCGTTTTTGATTTATGCTGTTCACACACAGACACACAGATAGACAGACACGCAAACGGACATGTTTCCAAAAATGCTTTGTTTTGGATTCAGGGGGTCACAAAACGTGTATTTCCGGTGAAATCTCGGTATCGAATTTTTAGGTGGAATACAATACTTCCCCTACTTACTATACGTAGTCGAGAAAGTAAAAATGAATAAGAAATTCCTATTTGAGAAAATAAATATTGAAAAATTTAAGGGAATAACAAGCAATATCTCGAAAATGATTCCACAACAAAAAAAATGTGTATGACATAAATTGTGTATTTTAACGCGATCTACATTTTTGTGTAGTAAAATTTGTCTATCTCTTATGGTTTACCAGTTATGCAAAAGTCCTTCACAATGAAGAATACTTTTGGAGACATTCCCAGAAAATTCAAGATATACATTTTATTTGTCATGAAAATATCTTAAACATATGATATTTTAATCAAAATCTTTAGAGACGTTTTTGAGAAAATTAAAATTTTCGAAACATTTTCCATGTAAAGGGTAATCTGGGGTGGGGGATTTTCTTGAAAACCTTCGTGTCGCACCTCTGGAAGATACTGAACCTAAATACCCAGTTTGGCGTTTATCCGACTGTTCATTTCTGAGTTATGCTGTTCACAGACAGACAGATACACACACGCGCGCGCGCGGATATGTTTCCAAAAATGCTTGTTTTGGATTCAGGGAGCCTCAAAACATATATTTCCGGTGAAATCTCGGTTTCGAATTTTTGGGTGGAATACAATACTTCCCCTACATACTATACGTAGTAGAGAAACTAAGAAACGAATAACGAATTATAACAGGCAACGAAATGAACAAATATGAATAATGAGCATATGCACAGTAACAGATGACAAACACATAACCATTATATAAATAGATAAATGCTAATCCAGCTTTAGATGTCACAAATGTCTATTCAATTAATAAATAAGGATATTGAATATATCTTAGTATCAAATCGAAACTGATTACAATTGATTTTCTTCTTCCTTATTTTAATGTTTAATGAGAATATTTTGGTGCCAAATTTTATATTTTGTTTTAATAAGCTGGACTGGTAATACAATCCGACCTTGCACGGTTAGCGCTTTAACCTCGAATGACGAATTAATACATTTAATTTGTCTCCCTCTATTCTTTATGAAATTATTGTACAATGATCTAGAAGATCCCCCTTACCTCTTATAATTGTGATTTCGCATACATCTGCTATTCCTAACCGAGAAAAATCCCTCGATATTCATGCAAAAGGATGTGAAGCATCGGCGGGACTTCTAACTTCCTTAACATACCTCCGACAGTCTTTCAAGATCATAAAATGCTGTATAATCTATACATATGTGCCTTTGGCGGTGAAATAAACATCGGTTGGAATGGTCAGTAATTGTTACTTTCTCTACTACGTATAGTAAGTACGGGAAGTATTGTATTCCAACCAAAAATTCGATACCGAGATTTCATCGGAAATATATGTTTTGAGACTCCTTGAATCCAAAAAAATCATTTTTGGAAACATGTCCGTGTGTGTGTGTGTGTGTGTGTGTGTGTGTGTGTGTGTGTGTCTGAACAGCATAACTCAGAAACGAACAGTCGGATAAACACCAAACTTGGTATTTAGATTCAGTATCTTCCAGAGATGCGACACGAAGGTTTTCAAGAAAATCCCCCCACCCCAGATTACCCTTCACGTGGAACATTTTTCGAAAATTTTAATTTTCTCAAAAAAGGCTAACGATTTTGATTAAAATATCATATGTTTAAGATATTTTCATGACAAATAAAATGTATATCTTGAATTTTCTGGGAATGTCTCCAAAAGTATTCTTCATTGTGAATGACTTTTGCATAACTGGTAAACCATAAGAGATAGACAAAATTTTACTACACAATTTATGTCATATAGATTTTTTTGTTGAGGAATCATTTTCGAGATATTGCTTGTTATTCCCTTAAATTTTTCAATAGTTTTTTTCTCAAATGGGAAATCGTTATTCATTTTTTTGTCTTGGATATGCAAAGAGTATTAATCTGTGGCAAAGTGAATGGTGCTGCACATAGTAACCAGCTATTAAGAGATATGTCTGTGCTTATATTGCCCTTGCTAATACAAAACAAGGAGAACGTAGTAGGTCTTAAGCGATAGTCAAATATTTTTAGAACTGTTCGCTATGTGTTAAATGTAATTCTCTTTGCATGTCAAAAGATCGTTTCTGCAAATGTTTATCTCGATTAATATGAAATAGATGGAGAATAAGATTTTGTAAAAAGAGTTTGTACAAGAGTAGAGAAAGTCATGTGAGTGTAACACATCAGATTTTTTTTTCCTGGTAATGCAAAGAGAATGGAATACTCCACATAGCAACCAGCTCTTAAAATATTTGACTAAGGCTTCCCCTTGCCTCTACAAGAAAATTAGCAATAAGATTAACATCTCGATATCTCCATTAACATGAAGCATATAGAGAATAAGCGTTTGTAAAAATAGTTTGTACAAAGTAGAGAAAGTCATGTGAGTATAACACATCAGATTTTTTAAATGTAGAATCTTCAATTTTGTGGCGTCTTTCAGTTAAAGATGTATAATATACACGTTCATCTCAAGCAATGAATTGAATAACTATCCCGATCAAAAGTTGTAATAAAGGTGTAACTTCTGCAGCAGTCCCAAAACCACTCTCCCATATCATTTATTTTCATGACTAACCTGCAAACTATCCGATGTTGGTTTTATTTAGACAAGTACATTAGGTGAAATGTTAAACCTTTGTACCTTCTCTTTGGTCCCTTTGTTAGTTTAACAACATAAAACTACATAGTTTTCACATAATTCAGAAACCCTTAACATATACAATGAAATAGAGGTGAAGCTGATGAATGTAAATATTCCGCACTCCGAGGCCACCAAGTTAACTGTTTGGAAAAGACACAGTCTAAGACCATCAAGAAAAATAATCTTCTCTTTTGAATTATAAAATATTGGTTCATGGATTTCTTATGTTAGAAGTTTCCTCTCTTTATGCAATATTTATCATGCCTTGCTAACAAACTTGATTAAAACAAATAAGTACAAAGGAAATAAAGCAAAACTTTCTTGCATGAGGGTTATTAAAATATTGTTCTACTCCATGGCAATCTCAGTGAAAAATGAAAGCCTTCTTCACATATATGTTCTTTTTTAACTTCA
Organism: Deroplatys truncata; assembly: GCA_030765065.1. Lineage (NCBI taxonomy): Eukaryota > Metazoa > Arthropoda > Insecta > Mantodea > Mantidae > Deroplatys > Deroplatys truncata. The sequence continues at coordinate 68,080,901 of CM060976.1, read as the reverse complement.
ATATATTCGTATCTAGTACATAGGTTTTGTAAACGCTTTTTAGTATTCTAGTAATTCATGATTGGTGATTAGGTGTTTTATGGCCCATGTCCGTCAGAAAGAATAGGGGTTTTGAATGTGAAAGAGTTATCAAAATCGGTTAAGTGGTTTTTGAGATTGCACTGCATACACACAATACATACATATTTTCTCTCTTTATTATATTAGTATTGATAACAGGATTATGTACCACTAATGTGGATTATAAACGTATAAGGTGTTAAAATTAAATAAAAATTTAACACATGAGCGACATTCTTTAGCAGTTCATCTTTAAAAGACTCGCCATATAGCAACAGTTCCGCTTGATATTACAATGCCATTTCTGCTGCAATCATAACCTTCTCTTCGTAATTCGTTCATTAATGTCATTTTACGCCGCTCTCGCATGCCTTGAACCTAAACGTGAAGGCAAAGTATTCTTTGTGCTTTTGCCGACGTAATGATGAGCACATAGAAAACGGGAAATGGCTCTGCAAAAAGATTCCAGAGAAGATAACTTTACGCGCGAACAAAAAAACATGAGTTATTACTGCAATTTAAGCATATCGTATAACGTTGATCTCTGCACGACCTCGTGTGAGGTTTGTTTCGCTTTGGCCGTGCAAAAGAGTTCAGTAGCAATGAGAAAGCAGAGTCATAAAAAAGAAAAAGAGCAGAAAAGGCTGCAATCACCGTCCAAGGTTATGGTGAAGCACAAAAAATTGCTATGCTAAACCACAAACCCTAGATATTTATTTTTTGCAGCGACATTACTAGCAATTGAATAAGCACACCGAATGTCAAAAAGCTTCATTTGCAACCTTTCAGGGATGAAAGAGGAGGCAAAAACAGCTATGTTTTGTATGTGACAAAACTTTGGCAGATGCACCATGTTCCCACTAGGTGACCTTAAAAAATAGGTCGGAAAAACGGAGAACTAGCCTGTCTAATCCCAACTGACACATGAATGCATAACTATAATTATATCTGCTCCCTTGACATAGTTACCCCTCCACCCACAAACAATTCTTTCCAGACTAACCATTTCCAAGAATGCGAGTAAAGAATGAACAAAATTGCTTTTATTTCTCAGTTGAAAAGTGAAATTTCCTATGTTTAAAAATGTATCCCTACGTAAAATTTCAATAATATAAGAATCGTTATACACTCAATGTTAATGCGTAAAATGACTAAACAAAGACGCAAAGAGCAAGAAAATGGCAAAATAATGACGTAAAATACAGAAAAAAAATCCTCAAATAGAACATAAAACAACCAAAATGTGACCTAATAAACATGCATTTTCATAATCTAGGACCCGTGATTGGAACTTATGTACACGTTAACAATGCCTATGATACAACAATTAAAAATGACATGTCATTAGAATCCGGGCTTTGCTGATCACATATCACCCCTACTACTCTGCCCATGATGTGGACGGAGGTAGAGGAAGCAGCGTCCAAGTGGAGGAGTTTTAGATATGTCATCAATACATATTTTGTTGCAGGCCCAACAAGTATACAGGAGGCTGAGACGGCAGTCAACTGGTTTGGATATGTTGGCCTTGACATTGCAAATTCTTCGCTTGAGGTTATGAGAAACGAAAGAACGGACACTTAACATTCAAGTGTGTAAACTATTCAAATAAATAGCGAATATTTAAAAAAAGTATTTACGCCACAAAATTTGCATTTACAATAACTTGTGTATCATAACAAAATCTAATTTTCCGTCAAGTAAATTACTTATCTTCACAGTTATGTATAAAACTATAATAAGAACTTTGAGGGTTATTTGCAGAAAATTCAATATATAAACGTCATTCGTCATTCCAATACCTAAATAAAATATACTTGAATCAAAATTGCTAGTCATTTTTGACAAATTATAAAACAAGTGCATTTCTATATAAGATATTGATTGTAATCGGAGATTTCCTGAAAAATCTTCGCCTTGTATCCTTAAAAGCAGCCTCACAATTATGAACTAGAGTATTGTCATTTTTTAAACTGTGGTTCACACTCAGTATGGCTGGAAGCGTTTTCTAAACGGCTTCTTTTTTATATTTTCGCATCTTCCTTATTTCTTCCTCTTTTTAGCTTAGTCTCCACATAGAAAATAAATTGTTAATGCTACTACATGCAACGTTTTATTAATTTAAGGGATAGACCCTGAAAATAGGTGTAGGTTTTTGAGAATTTTCTATGACTCAGGAATTGTTTTGTTTCAGGTATGGGATGAAGAGCTGGCTGGAGTAGCTCAAAGGTGGGCAGATCGATGCACCATTGCACACGACCATTCCCGAGATGTCCGTAAGTATGCCTCTGTTATACAATTAGATACTATGAAAGTTAGCACTCACTATTATAGACAAGGGGCAACAAGACGTGACAATAACTTTTCCATACACTTCACATACAAAGTTATTCAGAAAGAAGAAGCAATTTCATATTTTAAGTCTAAACAAAGAATTAACGTTAGACACACATTCCCATATCACTGGATAGATGGAAGTTCAAAACTTTTAAAAGCAGGCTTGTACCTTCCATTCAGTGGCATAAAGTAGTGCTGCTTAATAAGATAATGGTGATAACAGGAAATAGTTTTTATTATAGAAATGTTAAAAGTGGTGTTTTATTTTAGGAATAGGAATGTTTGCGAAACGAGGCTGAAAGCCGAGTGTAGCAATCATACGAGCAAAATAAAATAGCTTTTCCCGACACCTATACTTAAATGTACTCATTTGCTGTTAGAAATCTGTATCGAAATTGACTTCATTTCGATACAGATTTCCGCGCTTGCTCGCTGTCCTACTCAGAGCCACTGGAAAACAGTTTATTCAGTATATGAATTTATATTAACGTTATTTTACTGTTTTCATTCTTTACAATGAAATTCTAATAAATCTCTGTTCACATTTGAAGCTGAAATTATGAAGTCAATAATTGTCACAATAATCTGAGAAGGATAGTGATATAAAATAAATAATAAAATATTTAATTTCAGTGTATGTATAAAAAGGAGAAGCATTGTGAAAATTGTTGACTGTAAAAGCTACAGAAAGACAAGACAGGCACAGTTTAGCTAATTAGGGACCAGCCCCAGGTATAAAGGGTAAATACCATTGAAGCCAGTTTCTCTTGGAATTGATGGGTGCAGTTGCACTGGCCGGGATGTGAAGGTCATTAGAGGCTTCATGACGCTAAGTTTGAGGAGAGTTTTGAGGGGAGAGAGGGGAAGTTAGGAGTTTTTCCTCTTTGTAGCGCGGTGGTAAAATTCATTCTGTCCTGAGCGATTGGTGAGAACGGGACGGCATTCTCGTCGAATTGTGAACATTGGCGGCGAACATGCAAGAGGGTAGAACGTTCAGCTGTAGTTAATAATCTTTGGTCTTGATAAAGACACAGTAGCATCGTATGCATTTAAAAGTGATCGGCAAAGCTTAAGTTTTATTTTAAAATTGTGAAAATAAAAGTGTACCAAGAAAGCGTTCGTGTTTCTCTGTACGCATCCACGCATACCCATTGATTAAGATCTCATGCTCGAGCAGCCGTGGCAAAGTATAAAAAAACCAACTAGGAGGAGAAAAGCAGCAATCGTGAGGCAAAGGTAGTGCTTCATTGTTGGAGGACGTAGCGTGGCTACGTCACATTTTACAAATGTTTAGTAACAACTTAATACAACTTAGCTTTAACTTTTTAACTTTTTTAACTTACTTTTAGTAATACAACTTTTTATACTTGGATATATCAATTTCATGTTTATTTAGAGTAGTCTTCAGTTACCGAATAATTTGTCCACAAGTTTGGGTATTTCATTGTTTTTTTACATTTCTTCAAAGTAAACTATGAGCACATTTTCTGAAAATTTCTTGCTCACTAAACCATGAACTTGTCATACAACTTTTCATACATTTTCTTTGATTTTTCAGGAAATAAATTCTTGCTTACATTCCTCGCCTCCTCCAGAATATCAGGAGATATTCTGGAGATATTCCACCTCTTCAAATTCACTAATAATCATTTCTATCTCCATTTTGCAAAATCAATACCTGCAACCTTGAATCGATATTCACCTGTTATTGAAGCGCATCTAAAATATGTATCGAGAAATTTATTTATCATATTTTTATTTTCTTTTGTATGCATCTAAATATTAAATCGATATAATCGAGTTGCTATTTATGCAACTCTCATAAAATGGTTTATTAAAACGCTCGTGAGGTTTTCGACGCTCGCTCGCGTTGAAGGTTACTCGTCACTCGCGTGTTATTAACTCCCATTATAGGATCGTTGCAACGAGACTATAATGGTGGTAATTAAAACGCGAGTATTATTATTAACCGAGCAAGCGAAGCGAAGTGACTGTTTATGCTCGACTATGTATCTAAATTAAAGGTTTCATAAGTATTCGTTTCTGGTTTGAGTGATGTGTCACAATCATTCCTTTATCTATGGTTACAATACAATGACCTTGTAGCACCTGTGTCAAACAAAGTTGCTAGCGTTGCGAGACGTATTACACAGAATAATCGATACTTGCGCTTTCACAATGTCACGTGGCCACTTCTGATTGGTCGAATACCAATACTTTAATGAACAGGTGTACTTTAATAAGGCCCATTAAAGTACTGCTTCCGGTCGTATAAATGAATACTACATTTTTTTGCATGGTCGAGCATAAATAACTTAACTGTGTTGTCATATACTATCCTTTAGAAAGCCTTGAATATTAAGTTATGAAGTATCCAGCTGAAAATGTGTGTAAATAGCAGTATACGTTCGGACAGAGATAATCGTGAGCTCAGTCAGTTGTTTGGCTTTCGTTGTTGTCTAGTCTTCATAGCGCCTTGCTGACAACAGGGTCACATTATTAGTATGAGTGGCTCGGGTAACAATTTTGTACATTTTTTTACCGTTTTTACCATTGAAAAAAAATCTGTTGTGTGCAATGTCGTACTGTTTCCTCGTCTTCTTTGGTAACAATTCCAGGTCATCCTCTCCGCTGCTTGCAAAATTTCTTCTGGTTCTGCCGAATCCATTTCCGAGTCATTAATCCGCCATTACATTAATAGATACAAGCCCTCCGCTTAATATGCATATAATTTCCATCGCAAGAAACAAGGGTGATAACATTGGAGTTTTATAACATTTTTGTTCCACTTAGTGTTATAATCACTTTCTAGTGTGAGTAAAATCGTTTTAAAGGCTCTAAAGACAGTGCAAAGTGTCTAAAACATAATTTTGTGCGCTACAGATTACTGCTAATGCATTCTTCAACTCACCTTTACTGTAGACACAACAAACCGCCACCTGTTATAGGAAAGTTTACTTGTGGTATTAAAGGTTTGATTAACTAGCAACCAATTGATTTGCTTGTGGTAGGAAACTTAGTATTTGTTCGATGTCTCCGTGCAACAAATGATGTTCTTGTTAAATACAATCTCAACGACCGTAAAATTTAGAATTTACCCTCTCCAGTAGCATCCGAAAGGTGTTTCTGTTTTTCACAATTTCATTGATACAAAACATTTTTAATCTCCTCCTCCTCTCTGAATAACCCTGTATAATATGTATACAAGATGAACAAAATCCGCCTTAGCAGACCATGGTGTACTATTCCAAGACAAAATACGAATAATTAAACAGAAATTAATGTTATGGATAATGCTTCTCTATGCACACGCTTAAACTTTGAATATTTTCCGCATGACTTCGTCGACCATCTCACACTTCCAAAATACTCCTTAGTCGCTATAAGCACATAGTACAAAGCTTTTTGTGATTACAGATCAATGCTGGACAACCGGTATTTCACAAGCACACTTTGAAAATCGGTGCCTGCTATAGACATATACCTTCTGCTGCATTACGAAAAAATCTGATGTGTTACACTCACATGACTGTCTCTACTCTTGTACAAACTATTTTTACAAACTCTTACTCTCCATCTATTTCATATTAATCGAGATAAACATTTGCAGAAACGATCTTTTGACATGCAAAGAGAATTACATTTTACACATAGTGACCATTTCTAAAAGTACTTGACTATCGCTTAAGGCGTACTATGTCCCCTTGTTTTGTATTTGCAAGGGGCATATAGAAATACAGTAGCCTTTAAGCACATACATATCTCTTAATAGCTGGTTGCTATGTGCAGCACCATTCTCTTTGCCACAGATTAATACTCTTTGCATATCCAAGTCAAAAAAATGAATAACGAATCCCCATTTGAGAAAATTATTGAAAAATTTAAGGGAATAACAAGCAATATCTCGAAAATGGTTCACTCAACAAAACAAATGTATATGGCATAAATTGTGTATTTTAACGCGATCTACATTTTTTGTGTAGTAAAATTTTGTCTATCTCTTATGGTTTACCAGTTATGCAAAAGTCGTTCACAATGAAGAATACTTTTGGATAATTCCCAGAAAATTCAAGATATACATTTTATTTCTCATAAAAATATCTTAAACATATAATATTTTAATTAAAATCGTTAGAGCCATTTTTGAGAAAATTAAAATTTTCGAGAAATGTTCCATGTAAAGAGTAATCTGGGGTGGGGGGATTTTCTTGAAAACCTTCGTGTCGCATCTCTGGAAGATACTGAACCTAAATACCAAGTTTGGTGTTTATCCGACTGCTCGTTTCTCAGTTATGCTGTTCACACACACACACACACACACACACACACACACACACACACACACACACAGAAACACACACGGACATGTTTTCAAAAATGCTTTTTTTGGATTCAGGGGTCTCAAAACATATATTTCCGGTGAAATCTCAGTATCGAATTTTTGGGTGGAATACAATACTTCCCCTACTTACTATACGTAGTAGAGAAAGTAAAAATGGTTAATCTCAAAATAAAAGTTAAAGCGTTACATTAATAGAATAATAATGCAAACTCTCTGGAAGAACAAACTAATAAAATAACTGATACTTGATCAAATCCAAAGCTGCTATTTTGTTTTCGAACTCCCACCATTAAAACAAATGACGGACGATGTTACCTGCATAAAGATGCGTTTAAACATAAAGAAGTTGTAATAAAATTATCGAATGATAAACAAGCCACAATTTGCTGATGTCTAAGGTGTTATTAAAGTTATTCGCCCATATAGTCATACCTGAAATACTTTTCAAAAATTACAAACTACAATTAGTATTTCGATATGAAATTTTTAAATCTGTTCTGGTGTCTGATTTGCCCTATAAGAACGCTGTTTAAATTATTTTGAGTATGATTTTCATCTACATTGGCGGACATATGCCAAGCTATTTATTACGCGGTTGAATGACATTTTTGTAATAAATGTGCAATCTTTAACAATGTGTTTTTAAAGACTAAATTTTAGTTCATATCTTCACGATAAAATGCATTCAACATTTAAATATTCTCCTCAACAGCCCTGGTTTATCTGAAAGAACAGATGCAATTCTTGCAAGAGGTCAAGGACTCGTGTTGGTATATAATTTGATTCACCCAATTAGTTTCGAACAACTACCTACTCGGTTTCTCGCATTTCACTTGCTCCTCCCATGTAATGACAGTAGGTAATGGAACACTCTCAAGGTCGAATTTGTGCTCTCCATGACCCAGAACGCGAAAAGAGTCGTGTTATGCCTCAGGGCTTTTGAGGAACTATCACGACGATTGTCTTCCTTGTTCCAGAACGGTTCCACGTGGGACAGAACATAGCCGCAACCTGGACCACGCGCACCAACGCCGGCGCAGAACCCGACTTCCCTCACCAGGTCAAAGGTTGGTATGACGAAGTGAGAGACTTCAACTTCTACACCACCGGCTTCACCAAGCGCACCGGCCACTATTCCCAGGTACTGCAGCAAAATACGTGTAGTAAGACCATCTAACTGCGCGCACTCTGAAATAGTCTTAATTATTTATATGTAGGAGTTTTAATTAGAGAAAGTCAAATATTAACCTAACGGTTACAGAAGTAATGAAGACAAAAAGTAACTAGGTTTCATTCTCACTTATTCTGAATTCACTGCATATACCTAGGTCTATCACTGTCTGGCAATATAGTGCATTTTCTTTAAATTGAAACACGGAAAGTAGAAAGAGATAGCACTATATTCCACACGACAGTTTATAATCCTTAATTGCCCAATCCCAAAACCTTTGCTATTGAAACTTATTATTTAAAATCTGGGTTAAGTTGAAACATGAAATTTAGAAGAGAACAACCAACACCGCTGTTAACAGTATGAAAGCCAGCGAAGTAAGGACAGTCGAAAATATCAGGACATTTTTCATATTTGAAGTGGGATATTTGTTGGTAGTTGGAAGATGCTTCATGTTTATATGCACCACGTATGTGAGCCAATTTGTCGCGGTCACTTCGTGTTATCTTATTTCTGAGCGCCTGTTATTGTTTTACTACTTTGAATGTTGGGTTCATTGTCCTCCGGCTAGCTATTGTTTCTCGGTCGAGCATATCTCTTGATCAAGGTGTGTAAACGGAAAGGATTTATTACTCAAAGATAACACTGATAAAAGAATTTGTTTTTACACTTTTATTACCGTCACAATTAATTAAGTTCACATATTGACTCGTGATACACGCCAGACTGAAACTGTTATATTTTCTAATATCACTATAATCACTTATTTACTTCACATTATTAATTCGCGTGTTTCACATTTATAACAAACTTTAAGACGCGAGAGATTCTGTAGAATTACCTAACGTGTACTTTATGTATGCTTCCGTTGAACTACGCGACGTATAACTCACGAATACTTATGTTGAACTGATCGACGTATTACACGCGAATGCTTCTTCTGGACTGAGCGACGTATTACCCGCGAATGCTTTTGTTGGACTGACGAAATCTGCCTCTGACTTTAGCTTTTTATACTCCCACACCCCGATATGCCTAAAGATTATAACCGAGCTGCTATTGGTTAATAAAACGCGCCAACTTTAGCGTCTATTTTTTATATCCAATCAAAATTACGAACACAAATGCTCTAGGGAAAATATTCCCGCTATTTCTAAGAAAAGCGCGCCAATCTGACGTCACTTGTTTGTCTCTTCTAATTAATATTCAACTCACCCCCTCGCTCATTGTTATCCGCTCTTATTGTCAGTTTCAGTGAGGTCGTGTAAACTTATTTCCTAACAATGCATATAATTAACAAACATCTCAAATCAATGTCATACAATAATGCTTATTTACACTACAATCACTCTGGCATTTACATTATTGTGATACAAATTACTGCCATATATTTCACTACCAAAAGTGCAGTGGCAACAACATTACAGCTGATACTGAGAGACTAGGCAGTGAAGGTTGACTGTGGCAGGGTATCTCAGCATTCAGACCCCTTCTAAAACGGTCAGGTAGCGTCAAAATGGTCATGTTTCAAATTAAACCTTGCGTATTGTAGCTAACTAAACCCTGTCCCCTAATATTATACTGCCCAAGATCGTGCCGCGCTATGATTCTATTACCTCATTTGGAGGCAACACATGTGACTCGGTCGTAGAGTACACGCCTCCAAGTGAGCAGCTCTGGGGAAGGGGGACTTCTTGTCTTGTTCGATACAGATTTCCGTTATTGCTCCGGACGCACTTCAGTCTTGGGCTTATTGTGCTACCTGTATCGTTTTAAAGCCTACACCCCTTACCAAGGCATACAGTCTCATAACAGTATGGTTTCAAATTCTTCTGGTACTAAAAGCAAAGACCTCATAGGAGCATATAATGTGCTGGGCTGTTTCGGTCTCTTTCTTGCACAATCTGCAATCTAAAATTACCCTGAAACACTCCCATTATGTTAAGATGCTTTTTCACAGGCGCATGTCTTGTGAGAAATGCAACAATTCTCAACTGAAGTCTGTTACATTGAAGTAAGTTTTCAACTCTTTTCTTACATGGTTTTCCAATACATAGTTTGCCTTGTTTGTTGCCTGGAGTTTTAAGCCAGATTTCATTATGTTCTGCTTTGGACCAGTTCTTAACAACCTCTCTTACTAAACATTGAGATGTTCCTAGAGCCGGATCTTGCAAATTAAATTGTGAAGCTGCTCCTTGTCTTAACAAGTTCATCAGCATTTTTATTTACCTCTTTGCCACTATAGCCCGGCACCCAGATGAGTTGAACTTTATTCTGTTCTAATAAGCTTGCGAGCATGCTTAGGCAGTTTAAAACCAGTCCAGGCGGAAGGGGGTGGGGTTGAGGTGACAAAGAAAACTCCGGCTAACGCTCCTGTCCTATCTTGGACCGCTTTATTCTAACCTAGGAGTCTACAGCCCAGTCTCCAAGTACCTCTGCTGTGTTACATACCTAGCTTTTGGCAGGAGGTTCGTATGCACAAATTATAAAACAAAGCCTTGACGCGGATCTGACCGTCGCAGAGACATCCCATGTGGAGTCTTGCGGTAGTCTACCCCGTAATCTCAATTCGGTCAGTTTAAATATATTACGCTGTGAGGCGTCAGCGATCTGTTAATCTGGATTCACCAGATACCCTAATTTCAACACTTCCGTGTTTGTTGACTTTCTAGAAACCTAAGGTTCATCCCCAGCCCTAGGACGCTACAACACCAATTAGGTGCTTTACGCCATACACCCATCATTATCTGATTACGTACACCGCATATTTTATTGTGTTAGATACCGAGCTAGATGACTCCGTGGTAACGTGTAAGGTTCGCATTCGGGTTCGACTCCCGGTGGCCGTCCACTCTGATCATGGGTTTTTCATGGTTTTCCCTTGTTGACAAAGGCGAATGCTGGAGTGGTGTGTTCTACCACGCATTTCCTCTCTCCTTCATGTTTCAGGTTGACTCCGGGGCTGTGTTTCGGGCGGTGTTGGACAGATGACGCAGAGCCTTGCGATTTAGAACTAGGTACTTCTCGGTCTCGCTAAAGGGAAGTCTATCGAGCCTCCATTGTTGGTGTTTCCCTGATCCCACCAGAGTGACGTCTCCGAGCGACCCTCCCGTGGCCGGGTGGTCAAGCCTGGAACTATTAGCGAACTCTGCGGATCTCTGTCGACCTTGCTCTGCAACCCATACGTCTCTTGCGGTCCCCTCACCTCATCCATTCCTCCCGGGGATGTACGCACAAAAGATCCATTGGGGTCGAGGTGCTAGGTGTCTCCTCCGTGACTAATCCTATCCTATCCAACTATATTAGATGTTATTCATGTAAGATTTTGCCAGTATCACATTTTAAAACACAAGTATTAAAATGCTATATACGATATATTTAACACGTTATAAACTACTGCCTTCTGGTTCTTGTTATGCTGGGTTGGCAATAGCATTATACTTTCCTTTGAAATCCCTAGTGCGCGTTGTAGCACATACGTAAATATTTAAGAATTCACAATAGCAATCTTCTGCCTGCCTTCCAATCCAGCCGATTAGCATGGACTTTAAAATTATTAAACTCCTGAAAACTAGTTCCATGTAGAGTTATTTATATTTGTAGATACATAATAATGACATAATAACATAATATACGGGGAACGAAAATATGTTCGTGTAATACAGCGTCAATAAACAACCACAAAAATATTGAGTGAGTAATATTCTTAATCTGAAATGTAGTTTCATTAATGCTTAAAGTACAATATTTGTGCATCTTATCTTGATATCGTGATTCGTCGCTTATTCTCCAAGCGTTTACAGAGAAACAGATACTTCTTTGTAACAGATATACAGTAAAAGTTATAACTGTTAAAGGAAAATAATGGTATGTCATATCCCTAGCTATACTGGTGTATTTTACCGAAGGTCATTAAAGTATAACTGACATTTTCCCACCTAAAACGCATATCATTAGAATCTGGTGACATTTGAGTTGCTAGGTTCCATTCATCTACTCTTCCTCAAATACGCACCTGTTACATATATTGCGATAGTTATACTGTAACTTGAGCCACTGCAGTGTAAACCCCAGAGGTCCTGCTTAACTCTAAGAACATCAGAAAACAGGTGAACATAAAGTAACGCAAGTTCCTGAATTATATTAACGTATTAACGATGTATAATAATGCAGTGGAGCAAAGCAACAATAAGTAACAGTTACAAAATTACACCCCTCCTCGAAACACTTGCAAGAGCAATAAGTAATTAAACTTAAGGGTAACGGTTCCACATCTACTTAACTAAAAGATAGTGATTTAAGGAACGAAAAAACGGAGCACCCTACCTTTCCAGGACACTTTCATATTTAGCATATGCATCGTGATGTCAACAAGGTTAATATTACTCATGCGCAGAGTAAACTGTCAACCCAACTGTATTAGTATAATCCGCGAAAATAGCGATAGTTTACTTTAGGCAGCGTCTGAAGTTCGCTCTCGCCTCCTTTATTGACCTTTTTTTCAATCATACCCACTATTTGAATCCAGTTCATAAACACACATTAACCTAAACGTCGTAAACCTAACCTCGGGCAAAATTTCGAAACCACAGGACCCTGTCGTTTTACTGCAGCTCGCGGTGTTTTCGCTAAATGTTGGCGCTCTTCAGGATAAACTGCATAGCCATACGGTGCCAACTAACGGCAAAACCGTCAACTAATTAGTTAAGTGGATATGGAACAGAGCTCAACTTGAGTAATGAGGCTATCAATATCTCTCACACTAAATGTTTATACCCCAAATAACACAAGAGCATCCATCCGAGCACACAGCTGGAGTTTCAGAACACATCAATATACTTAATGGCATTGGTTGAAAGAAAAGTATGTTTATATTCCAATAATCAAAAATTGGTAAAGAGCTAGAAAAGTCAATAAAGTGAACAGATAAACTACTAGTAGAGTAGTAGTAATAGCGGTTTGAGTGGCGCAAAACTGCGACAGTCATCAGCGCCACCCTCTGGTTATACATTTATTCAAGTCAGTACAGCAATACAATAAAAATAAAACAAGTACAAGTCAACTCAGATTACTGAAGCAGCTCTGGTTATATAGATAATCACATTCTGGTACAAAACCAATACAATCAGAGCATTCACAGAGAGAAGCACCAGGATTACAAAAATAGAAATAGGAAATCAACAAATTAAAAAATTAAGCAAGAGAAATCTCACAGAATATGGCAAATAAGAACTAACCCTGAGCAAATGTAAACGTACAATGCAATTGTACACAGTTATAAAAAACAATAACACACGAGAAACTTCCTCCCTTAATACCCCAATTAATTCCAATCACAAACTGTCCATGCAAGGCACCAATCTCGATACCTAGTTCATGCAACACTTACCTCCCCGCCACTCCAGCACCGAAATCACCCAAGAACACCAACGTATCCAGAAACTCCTACACCACACTCTCCTTCCAAACTCTCACGAAAACTCTTCCCTGTCAACTCGCCCTTTCCTCCACAGATGCGTACACAGAAAGTATAGTCACATTTCGAAATTGGACTTTAAGTCTATTTTATACAATCCTTCATTAAGTGGGTTCAACACTATTAAGCTCTTCTTTATTCTCTTTGCGATAATAAATCCTATCTTGTGTAGTCCAAGCTCAGTTGATCCACAATACAATAATGTGTAATCCTGTTTATCTATTCTTCCTTTTCCACTCCAACGTTTTTCTTGCAACACTACTGTCCAGTCAATACCTTATGAGTTATTTGTCAGTTCTTTCATTTTACCAGGTCATAACATAGTATGAAATGTTATGAACATTCCAAGTCGCCAACAACAAACCATCCGTCTTAACAAGGTTTTAACAAGTGGGGTTGAGAGCCCCATGCTTAACCCCCAACTTGAAAGACCAGGTCTCCTTATTTCTGACCCCAGGAGACAGGGTGGACTGGTTTTACCCCCAGATACTGGGTGGCTCAGGTACCTCGGGGTCGCCACTCCCGTACTCACCAAGGTGAGCCCCTAAGGGCACTACTGGTAGAAACCTACATTACAGCAAGCTATGTATAACTTATGAAATTTCTAATTAATATTGTGACTAGCTTTTCACATTTAATTAACAGTACCAGTATAAAACGATCTCCAGCTTGGTAAAGTTAACTTGTTGACAGCCCAAACAATCTTGTACTCATCGCAAAATTGCTAATCCATTATTGATATGACTTCTCTCAGTCAAATACACACTACAAGTATATTCTCTTAGCAATTCTGGACTGTGTTCCAAATCTAACTTCAAGAATTAGTTCACGCTTTGGTCGGTTGTTGCGTCACTCTATGGCCGTGCTGTTACACAGCTAGAGGCTCAATGACCCTCGCTGTTTATACAATTCATAACTGCAAACCGTCCAACGTGTGACTAACAAACACCACCATTTAGGGCCCTGAGCCGCAAAGCGTAGCCGAGGGATGTTTTTTACAAGTAGAGGAGCGAAGCAGTGACAACAGAGCGTAGCCATGGGATCTCTGAGGCTAAACCCCCATAAAGAACTATGATACTATTTGGTGGGATAGATACGGTAGGTAATACTAGTGTGTTTGGAAGAAGAAGAAGAAGAAGAAGAAGAAGAAGAAGAAGAAGAAGAAGAAGAGCTAAAATATCACTATTTTTGCTGATTTTAGTACTCATTGGTTGGCACTTTCTTCCACGCATGCGCAGTAATAATAAAATGGAGTAGTTTGTTAACATTTAGCGATTTGGAAAGGTAGAATCGGAGGACTGAAACATTCAATGCCATCGCCGGGATTTCAACCAAGGATCTCCCTGTTTCCCTCCGGTTGCTCTAACCACTGAGCTACCATGGCAACATGCTGGTACGACATTAAATTCCCCAACTGATTCGCATGTTTCCCGGTAACCACAAAGGAGATCTCAAATTGTATTGAGATGACATACCCCAAAGGCGACTTACAATGCTGTAAGCACTTAAAAACATGCGAATCAGTTGGGGAATTTAATGTCGCACCGGCATGTTGCCTCGGTAGCTCAGTGGTTAGAGCAACCGAACGGAAACCGGAAGATCCGTGGTTCAAATCCCGGCAATGGCATTGAATTTTTCAGTCGTCTGATTCTACCTTTACAACCTTGTCCAATACACGGCTTGCATGGAAAAACAATTAATTCCATTTGGCGATTTATTTCATATATAAGAAACATCTCTTAGAAAGGGACGGTGGATGGGTTCCAGCCTTTCTAACAGTTTAGATCTCCATTAAACTGTGTATATACGCATTTTCCTTCTTTAAATCATCCTTATTTTGCATTTCAATAGGAAGGTATGTATGGAACCGTTACTGCAACTCTAAATAATCAAAGCTTGGTAAAAAGCAAAGCCTAAGAATGAACAATGTAATCAGATTAATCTACTGAAAACAAGTTAGGTACACTTCAAACAAGACTGTGCTAATAAAACTAATTACTAAACAGTTATACACTTCTAAATGCTTTAAAGCACAAATATATTCCCTTAATAACACTAGATAACCCAAGCTTGGTAAACAGCAAAGCTTAGTAACAATTAGTCACGTGAATGGATTAATTTACTAAAAGCATTTTACATTTCAAGAAAACTTGGAATCTAACGTGGCAAAATTACTAATGTGTAATATGACTTCTCTTAAATAATTCACATTAAAAGCACTCTCTCCTGGCATCACTAAATGACCCAAGCTTGGTAAAAAGTAAAAGCTTAATAATTAGTCATGTGAATGGATTAATTTGATAAAAGCAAATTACACTCCAAGAAAACTTATACCCACGGAAAAATTACTAGTTTGTTATAGGACTTCTCTCAGATAATTCACAGTATACTCTTCCAACAACTCCAAATTATCCAAACTTGGTAAAGAGCAAAGCTTAATAATAAGTAATGTAATCAGATTAATCTATTGAAAGCAAGTTAGGTAGATTCCAAGCAATTTATATTCATGTTAAAATTATTAATTTTTGATATGACTTCTCTCAATTATACAATGCAACTATGTTCTGCTAGCATACTAAATGAGCTAAGACTTTCCAAAGAGTAAAGATTAATAAGAAATTATGTGAAAAGGTACAGTTAGTAAAACCAAGTTATATTTAAAGAAAGACTGTGTATGGCCAAGTTACTAAGTAGTGGTAAGACTTCTAAATTAATTCAAAGCGCAAGAGTAAAACTATTTTATTCTAACCACTTGCACTGTGGGCAATTCCGTACTCTATAGAAAATTCCAAATTCCGAAAGGTCACCACGTGCGAACATGAACATGAATCTTAAAACGTTAATGTAACGCAATAATAAACAGCATAAAGCACAGACTAAAACGCAAAGACTTAGTCGATTAGAGCATTTGATATTTTTTTTCCTCTGAAATTTACTATGCAAAACCTGCATTTCCACTCATCTCAACATCGCAACCAGGAACATAAAACACAAAAAAACAGACTTCGCTGGCTCCTGACAAGTAAGAGACCGAACCTCCTTTTCATACGTCCCCCACGACAAACCCCATTTATAGCAAATTACCGATAGGCTCCCTCAAAAACAAAAGTCTACTAGCCGGCGATGACAAGATAGCCAATGTACAATTACCAAGAAATTGCCCGGGGACAAATTCCAACGAGAATCCAAGCCCATCCAGAGGGAACAACGGCACAACCTGTTACGTTGACATTACTTTTATAAAGTCGTAGGAGTTCAAACCATGTACTCCAACCGTTTGTCACTAAAGCTTGGCTCCTGCATACTTTAATCCCCTGTGCAGCCAGTGTATATATACATATATATATATATATATATATCAGCTTTCCATGTCAATTATAGATAGAGGAGTTTACAGGGCTGATGAACGCTGCGAGAATTAATTTGTGTGTTGTGTATTTATTTGTAATTTGTAAGTAAATTCGTAAATTGAAAAAACAGATCTGCGCATTACTTCATTCAGACACCTAGGAACTGAATCTAGCTTGTCCCTCAGAACTAGGAAGCGAATACACCGATCCAAGTAGCCCCGACCCGGCAGCAGGCGGCCTAAAATGTGTTTGTTTACATTATAGCTACCGGTGCCTATACGTACTGAATGATTTATCTAGTGACCGTAGTACAAGCCCTAAGACTTTTAACAGTGTTCATCTGTCAAACACATCACTTATTGAATGCACTATATTTGTACTAACAAATGGTCAACTATGTGTTTACAAGTGTATTATTCCCACAGCTGGTATGGAGTGAGACATTCTTAGTCGGCTGTGGATATTCCCACTACTACGAGCAGACGAGGGGTTACACCAAGCTCTACGTCTGCAATTATGGACCAGGGTAAGTGCTAACCTACAAATGAAGTTTACATTACTGTATTATAACTAAGACGGCATGACAACGCTTCTTATCTTTGATAAGTACGAATGACTTTCGTAGTCATTAATTAGTACAGCGGTGAAATTTCAGCAATGCCCATTCAGCTTATGCTTAGAAAATACTAATAATACAGGACGATCCACAATAACTTGAACCATCTTCTTCTTTTAGACGTTACAGCCCACTGTTGGCTTCAGCCTCCCTTAGTCTTTGCTTCCATTCATCCCTATCCATAGCCTTTCTTCTCCACATCCTAATTCCCAAAAGTTGTGACGCGTCTTTTCTTACTGCATCTTCCTATCTGTTCCCTGGTGCTCCTTTTGGTCTAGTATTGTAAAATTTACCATCCAATATTTTCTTGGGGATGCATTTATCTGGCAACCTTGCCACATGGCCGGCTCATCTCAGTCTCTCTATCTTTATGTCTTTCCCAATATCCAGTTCTTTATAGAGTTCATATATTTCTTTATTCCACCTGATTCACCATCTTCCATTCCCTTGTATAGGTCTGTAGATCTTTCTCAATATTTTCCATTCAAATGCAACTAACATATTCTCAGAGCTAGAGGACAGCGGGCATCCACATATTACCACCAGCTTAATTAATGTTTTGTACAGTCTAATCTTGATTTTGTTTTAATCAAGATCTGAGAGAATAATATGTCTTATTTGCAGCCAATACTCGGGTTTTGATTTTACTTTTTAATCGTTTTGGTCCATCATTGTACCCAAATATTTAAAACTGTCTACTACTTCTAGCTTATAATTTCCTACTGTCCATGCTTCATTATTTCTCTTGTTTTGTCTATTTTGTATCACTATTTTAGTTCTTTCTGTATTGACTTTAAGACCTACATGTCCGTGGTCAAGTGGTACCATGCTAGCCTCTAGTTCCCGAGGTTCAGGTTCAAACCCGGTGGGGGGTGGATTTTTTCGGGTGTAAAAATCCTTAGCAAGGTTTTCTTCGAAGGGAAGTAATGCCGGTGGACCCGCGTCGTAGATTTGCGGCAAGTAAAAGAACCTCAAGCCTGATTAAGACGCCCCTTAGCCAAATTTATGGTCTTTCACTCCTTATATAAAATGGGACGCTAAGAACCATAGCAGTTAAAGAGTGTCCATAAATAAAACTATTTTTTTCTAGCTTTAATTTCCAACTCATTGTACAAATCTATCACAGTATTTTTCTTTCTTCCTATTATGTCGATATCATCTCCAAATGCTAATAGTTACTGATATATTCTGGAATTAGTATCCACATTTGCTTGTCTTATTATGCATTCCAGTGTTAAATTAGATAATACCGATGCTAAACCATCTCTTTGTTTTGAGCCCGTTATCCATTTTAATGCTATCTGTTAGACTATTACTAATTTTCACATGTGCAGTTGTATTTCCCATAGTGGCCTATATTAGTCTTATCAGCTTATTTGGGAACTGGAAATATTTGAAACAATTCCTCACGATTTACACATTCGTATGTTTAATAGAAATCTATAAACATCTGATAAATTTCTATGTCAACTTGAACCATCTTACTGCGTTATAATATCTCTTTGGAAGTTTGTGTAACATTGAAATTTGTAAGTCCTGGGAGAATCTGTATTTGTAGCACTGGCACATTTTGAATCCTTTTGGACTATTATTGGCTATCCCTGCAGGAGGTATGGAGCCATTACGTGTTTGTATTAACCCAAGCACACAATTAGTACCCCTTACTACATCGTATTTCTTTATTCATAAAAAACTGGATAGCATGTAGTTAAAGAAAGAACATTTCCGTCCTAAATGGCACTACATTTCATATATTTAAAGACTTTAAATGAGCAATAGCCAGCATTTTCTGTAATTCGCCTAAAATCCGAGAAAGTGTGGTCCAGCACATCACTACTTCTCCAGGTGTCTGTTTCGAGATGGAGAATGAACATAATCGTGCCGGTAGTAGTTATTGTGGTCGTTGACTTTCGATGTTTGCTTTGCGTAGTTCATGCCGTCTTTTACGTAAACCAGCATTATCCCAATTCGTTTCGCTTGGCTTACTATCCGTTTTTATGATTTCCTTCATGTGTTTCGCATTTACCCATTCGTTGTGCATTGCTATTCCTATTTAATATCTCGTCTTTACTTCTTCGTATCACTAAGATTATAAACGTAGCGGTTAATAGTAAGGTTTATTATTATTATTATTATTAATATTATTATTACTGCATTTTAAATCATCCTTATATGTTCTATTGTATGTTCCATTGAAAGTGATAAATTCCAACATTTTAATTGAAATGTATGTCATACGTTACATGGTGTAGATAATATGAGGTGTTTAAACATCATTAATATGTTTTAAACTTTTCTAGATATTAATTTTACAAAAAGCTCTGTTTTTTTAATGTTTTGGAAAGAATACGCAACGACAGAAATTTTAGACAATTCAGGTTTTAAATATATTCATTTTAAACACCTATTCCTTTCTCAAAATCAAACATTATTTTTCTGTATTGCTTATACATAATTTTCCACAAAAATTATAAAGTGTGTCATTCAACTTTTAAACAGAAAGTCCAATTATGCCTTTAACCTCTTCATGCATGAATTATCAAGGAACATGAGAAAAATATTTTTAATACTTTAAAATTGTCAAATCTACATCCAATAATACGATTTCAGGCTCATCAATGTAGATTATTATTTTTTAAACAAATTATGAACATGGTATCATATGTGTACATTATGCATTTCAGGCTCTAATACAAACATGCAAAAAAGTATACAAAAGTGAAAAATTTGAGCAGCACGTATGTTACTTCATGTAGAAATTCTCAATACATTCAGGGCGTATTACATTTCTTGCACTTACAGCTCGTTCTTCGTCTACATATGTCATCATGACAACGCATTGCCTTTTCTTAGTCACCTTCCATAAGATAATAACCTCTTTCATGGAATCTTAAGTTAGCAATTGCTGTATTTAAAACAACTGTGTGTTTCTTAGGTGGTGGATCGGCAACAGCATCATTTCAAGGTCTTTTCATGTTCATTATCAAGCACAATAAATTTAAATTTCACAAAATAACATTTATTGTCATTAATATCTCTATAAAGTAATTATACATTTACTAGCATGACATTAACCATATGGAAAACACTTCAAGTACCATTTCTTATTTTTGAACTAATTGGGGCAATGAGCAATCAATCATAGGATCCTGAAGGTCCATTCTACCCATGGACCAGAAATGGAAATCGTGGATTTTTCTTTCATATTCCACCTTTTAGCTTTATTTTCTTCCACTTCTAATGTAGTTGGCAGTTCTTGTTCATCAGGAAGCAAAATTTCTTCTCCCATTTCCCTTATAACAGCTCTCAGAAGATGCTTTCCTTTAGAATCTGAAGGTAGTAGTAATTTCAGAAGTAATTTCACAATCTCCTCCTTTGATAATTGATATTTCTGTTCTTTACTAGAATGAAAATTTGTAATAACGTACCTGAAATACTCAAATAATTCTCATAAGCAAGAATACAATATTATTATATCGTAACACCACGGTGCAAAATGACGAATGGTTACATAACCTCAAAATCTTCAGCACACCTAAATGCATAATGTTGTCATTGTGTACATAATTATTTTCCGATATTATTAATATTTTCATTAATTAATTTCCAATTGTTTATACATAGAAATTAATAATAGATACGTACATTTCAAATAATATTTTTTGCCCATTTATAACATGATTTTTTATGTAAAACATGGTTCCAAACTTCTGCAAACTAGTACTTCCAATAAGGTGTTGCACACTCCTGCCTTCAAGATATATTGCTTCATCCAGGAAGTGCTGTACACTTGTGCACTTTTGTAGCAACACGCTCTGGTATCAAACGTTACCTTCATGCAGACATGGGTGGACCTAATGCTACACTTGTGAAATAAAAGGAAATCAAACATGATACCTTCATGTATGAAGAGGTTAAAATAAATGCACAATCGCAGATATATTTTATTTGAAAAATGCATCTATAATTTTTTTAACAAAGAGACCTATCCCTTTGTTTACATTTTATGTTGAAAACTTCAAACACATTGTTTCATATCTCCAACATTCGATAAAAGGTTTGCCAAAAAGGCCGGAGTTAAATTACAAATTTCCATTCAACTTACCAAAATAATATTTAGTTCAGCTGAAAAGCATTTAAATGTGAAGGATGTATATAACGTAACGGTTTACAGATTTTTTGTAAATGAAAAAGGGGAGGAGGGCAATTTGTTTGAAGCTTTGAATGATAGTTTATGTTTTTGTTTACGAAAATAGATATAAAATCCTAAGCCAAAAAATATTCAAAGAAATGTAATTTATAAGCCAAGGTTAAGATCATTAGTAAACAATAGACACTTTTAAAACAAATTGGTGGACTATGCTCCATAATTGACAAGAAAAACAATCGAGGGGCTGGGTGGACAAATGACTTAACTGCAAAACTATAGGTTTACCATTAACATTTTTCGCCCTTGCCATGAAATGAAAATTATTTGCATTTAAGTGTCAGTACGGCTTTCTTTTATATATAACTAAAATTAATCATTTATATTTAATACGAACAAATACTTGTTATTAATTATTATTATTATTATTATTATTATATCTTTCTCAAGTCGTTAGTTAATATAACATAAAACTGCAATGCTGCTATGCAAAATAATGTGCGCCGGTATTTTTTTTTGTGTGTGTGTTTAAGTAATTGTTTTTGTAACTTGAGTGTTTACAATGGTATTGTAGTTGAATTGTTGGGCGACACTGTTTAGAACAAGTATAAACATAAAGCAAGTTATTGCGCTCGTGTTGAAGACATTAGCATTTGATATTTTTTATTGCTCCGGCTAACAATTGACTATGGTCGAGCAAGTATCCCTTGCAAGTAGTGGAGCGTGAAAGGAATATAAATATAACTTGTGAAATTATAACACAGCTGAAAGTAATGTTTCTATTAATACCTTTAATATAGTTGTCATCTGAGCAATACTTGTGTACGAGAGTTGCGTCTATTCAGGCGTTGCTTCGCAAAAAGTCTAAATACTAACTTTATACTTTACTGAAAATTCACACGTAGATAAAAATTAGATGTGTCGGAAACTAATGTCATCCTTTAACACTCTGTGCTACTTAACTGAGCTTTCCTACATAATTAGCGGTAATTGTGTATGCACTTTAAGCGACTGCAACTCACAACGATCCGACCTCATCAATATCTATGCTGCAACTAACTTTATTCAGTTGAGAAATGTTAGCGTGGCCTTCTCTACCTTACATACAAGATCTGAAAGTTTACTCTTACACGCTTCTGGTTGGCTAACTTTAACATTTTAAATCGAACTCCATACTATTCTATTAGCTACTTCAAATAGCTCAAGATATATTTACAGTTGATACAAACGCGTTCGTTTCTCCCTTCCTATCATTGTATGCTGACATGGCCAAAATGTTTCCCTAAGCTATAAAATTTAATGGGTTTTGCATGGCTTACATAAACTTCTTCCCTTCTTTGCCTACACAACACCTAACTCGGTATACACGTCGTTACAATGTACAATCACCACTTTTATCTTAAATCATATAACTGTTAGACTATTACATAATAATAAAATGCAAGAAATATTAAAATGTATAAAATTGCCACTTATTATTATTATTATTATTATTATTATTATTATTATTATTATTATTATTATTATTATTATTATTGCTACTACTTAGGCTTGTGGTGTGAGACATTGTTTATTTAACGTTTGTGTGCGCCAAAATTACTGCCACAAATGAATAGGGATACAAAAACAATTACGTTATTTTATTTTATTGCCTTATAAAATAGTACCATAATACACAAAATACATTGAAAGGTGAAACTAAATTAAATATCTGTAATTGCAGAAAAATAGAATTTTCACCCAAAACTAACTCTAACATGGATGTGGACGTCTGCATTAGGTTATTATTATTATTATTATTATTATTATTATTATTATTAATCCCCGTGAATTAATTTTTACTAAATGAAAGCTACATTTCTATGAAATTAAACCATTAACATATGCATAGAAAGTACAAAATAAACTTTAAAATAACTAAGGATGAGCTAATAATCCAACTACACCCTTACTTTCAAATAAGAGACTAAATCTTTTCTGTATGGAATACCCATTGATCTGCATCACTTATGGCATCACAATCTTCATTAAACGTAACTGCAATGTGGTCGTTCGCTGCTCTGTGAACTAATAGCTTACATAACGAGTATGCTCACTGGCTTGTTTTGGCCTCTAGGAACGCAACAAGGAAACAAAACTTTGTCGTATTATACAGTATCACAAGAAGAATCAGAAACAGCAATCAACGGAGTAAGAACTTAACGTACTTGACGCTGTTAATCCACCCAGCCACTCAACTGTTTTGTGTTTAAGTCTGTTCATAAAACAGTGTACAAAACAACAAGAAGGCATTTACCTTTCTGAAGCCGAAATTGGGCAGTATTCCATCCTCATGTATATTACGTGACTAAAATGAACGTTAGATCTAATTTAAAATTACAATTCATAGTCAGGTTATTGTCTAAATTTCTGGTTTATTCTATTGCAAGGTTCTTAAAACATATCACTGGAACCCTCCTGGAGCAAGGTTGAATGTCTTTCATGTTATGTTCTTGTAACGGGAATACGGATAATGTTGAACGTATAGAACTGATTGCTATGAAACGTCCACCATTCCAAAATGCTGTTTCATCTCCACTGTCTCAGATCTGTTAAGATAAGAGTTCCTCGTCTCATCTATTGAAGTGAAACATACACCAGACCGTTCAGTTATATATAACCTGTGTTCGCGTACCTTACCCGTCGTCAGAGACGAAAATAACAGGCGTGCCGAAACTAGAGTAATCCATCCAACGAAGTTTTGGAATACAAATGAGCTCGTACATGCTGGAATCCGAACGGCGTCCCGCTCTCAGTCCATTCCGTTTGGTACACCAAATGAGTTTGTGTATAATTTCCTTTTCGAACACCCAAAGTAACCAGGCGCAGGGTGAAGCTCAGTCTGGTTGCTTCACTGACATTGTGCCCACAAGGTACTTGATGCGCAGCCGAAGTTCCAGTGATATTCCGATATGGAGTCGAGTAATACAAGTGAAAATGCTTTCTTAAAATTAAATGGAAGGGATTAGTAGAACGTAAAACCGGAAGTATCGATGTATAGAAGCGCTTCGGGATTATTGTTGAGAAAGCCAATAATAATAATAATAATAATAATAATAATAATAATATCGTAAGAAGAAGAATATCGTAAAAATAAAAATTGCTGAAATTTTCTTAGATTTACTTTCAAGAAAACTGTCTTTGGCTTTATTCATGTACTGTTTGAATTCGTATTGTAAAGCATTAAGAAGCTCTCAAGTATGGTTAATTTTCCATTAGAGGTTTTTCTTGTTGGTGAGTTTATTCTCAGATTTATTAATTTGTATCTTGTTAAAACGAAACGCAATGTCAAATATAATTTTTTTCTGTAGTGGAGGTAATTGTATATAGCATTAATATAAGGCAAAGAACTTTTGAGTTAATCTTAATTTGTGTTAAAGATTGTTAGTAATATAATTTACTTTAATGACAGTTGTGCACTTTCTTGAGTTTAAAGAATAATCATTACTCAATTTATTGTATTATATACAATTTGTAATGTTTATTTAACTATATGTTTACACACTTGATTGAGTTACGTTTTCCTCTCAAAGAAATTCTGTACATAAAACTTGCATGATGCTCATTTCAGAACACACTTTAATATATTGTTGCTTAGGGGTAAGAAGAAAAACGTAAAGGAATGGAATTTTGTACCATAATGTAGTAAAAGAAATTTTGACCGCAACAGCAGGTAGAAATAAAGTCAGAAACGCAGTAACATGGCACATGCTATTGTCATTTATTGGCCTTAGTGGAACAATACACATGACAACAACGCTATGATGTGAACTGTCGAACGAGTAAATGCCCATTTCCCACAAGAGCGCATATGAACCAGAAGCTCAGCCATAGTTCGGTATAGCTCGACATACTTCGTTGCACATTTTCCTGGGCTCCAGGAAGCGAACTAGTTTCATTATATATATATATATATATATATATATATATATATATATACCATGTGAAACGAACGAGTAAAACGTATATTTCCTCTTCCTAAGATGTTGACCGCCCTTGTGTAGTTATACTCGTACTCCGCGTTACGTTACCGTATTAATCTCTGCCTTAAGTCAGAGAGTACAGACGTGTGCTTCTTACAATTACTGAACGGAGGTAACATTAGGAATTCAATCAATAGTATTTCACTGCCGAAAAGACACAAAATATACCGCGACGTGTATAGTCGAGTTTGGACAAGGTGGTGGGCATTTTCAACACCCACTAGGACAAAGTCACACTCAAAAGATTTTATGGAGCGCTCTGTATAGTTCGTGCTATTCTACTGCATTTTGTACCACAGGGCAATATTATGATCAATGTAGCTTGTGAATTCAAATTAGCAAATACCAAGGGTAGACAACATGTATGCATTATACGAGGGCGGATCGAAAAGTAACGCACAATAATTTTTTTCTGCCTTGGTATTGCAGCTAGAATGTTTGTTTTTAAGAAAATAAAATATGAAAACTGTGGTATAAAGGATAGTTTGGGGTGGAAGATTCTCTTGCAAACCTTCATATGGTATTCTTAAGAGTAAACTCAACTTAACTCAACCATGAGACAACTGCTGGATCATATTATAGTTTTGCATTATCCAACTATAGGTAGGCGGTGGAAAACGTAAAAATACCTTTGGGTTCAGGATATACCAAAACTTAAATTTCCAGTGGCCTCTCGATATCTAGTTTTTAGGGAATGCAATACTTCCTCTATCTACCATAGGTAAGTGGTATAAAAATTAAAAAATAACACTGTAATACGTTGATTGCATGCGACGTAACTGAACTGTTATGGCAACCATAATACTTCAGCGTCTCTATGTTCTTATTCGGCAGCGCGCACTGCTCCCCTATCGCCCATACCTTTTAACACCTTGAAAGCAACAGTCTACTGGGATCCATTCCTTGGATAAACAATTAAATATTAAAAATAAAATAAATTCTGCTCGTTGTAATTTTAATATTCTAATAAATCAAGTAATTTCCTTTGCTTCAGGTGTATCGCTTTCATATTACCTGCAAAAAATAAATAAATATGGCGTGGGCTCAACAGTGCTGTAATCTGTTGTACTACTCGCAAGCATGCTCAAAGCCCTGCCATCAGTGCAGCCATCCAATAATCACTTAATTACACACAATTAACAAAGTAAAGTCTTTTAGTAAAAACTCAAAGTTTTGAAACTTTGAAATTTGATCGACCAAAAACAGTCGTATGCAATATTGGTAATTCAGACGTTCATATGGAAATTATGACACTGCCACTCGTTTCATAAACACCTCGCGTCTTAATTACTACCTTTATGGTGTTGTTGCATAATATACTATTATGCTTCTAATGCCAGACCCGTCATAAATAAAAACAGCGATTTCATTTGCATTCATATACACTCACCCTGTATATTCCATCTGAATTATACATCGCGGTACACCACTTATCTTATTTATTGCTTGTAGTGTAACAATACATACAGCTGCAGTCATGTTTTTCCAGCTTTATTAGGCCAGCAGTTTGTTAACGTTTTGGCGGAGGAAAACTGGGCAATTAACGCGCTGAAAAGCAACACGTTGTATCAGTTATCCAGTAAAACGTAGCGACAATATTTCACAGTTTAGTGACTGAACAAGCTCATATAACACAATCTACAACCATTACACCAGTTATATCTTCGGCATGGCAATAAATCCCCAGTTTTGTTAATTACCTTGGTTTTTGCTTGTCCACGAAAAGTTACGGGTTACTCAAGATTTATAGCTGTTATATTTTAATGTTCCCTTTTTACGGATCGAGTCCCATAAAAAATCAATAAGACAACACAGGATTTGTCAAATGCTGACATCAGTAGGTATGTCTAATAATACCTCCCTAAATTTTGAAGTAGAATAGTTTTATTTTCCTTTCTCCTTAAATCACACAATTTATGTCAAATAATTTTTTGTTGCATTAACCATTTATTATTGGTTTGAATTTTCAAATACTTCATACTTTCTCTATTGTGTACCCCAGAGTTAGTAAAGGAAATATTGTATTTCACCCAAAAATTCGATGTCGAGATTTCACTGGAAATACGTGATTTGAGGCCCCCGAACCCAAAAAATAAGCATTTTAGAACATGTCCGTGCAAGCACATGTGTATGTGAACAGCGTAATGCAAAAATGAAATGTTCCATAAACACAAAACCTGGTATTTAGGCTCGTATCTTTCATAGATGCGACAGGAAGATTTTCAAGAAAATTCCCCCAAACCTAACTACACTGTGCATGGAACATTTTTAAAACTTTCGGTTTTCTTAAAAATGGTTCTAAAGACATTGACTAAAATACCATATGTTTAAGATACTTATATGTCAAATGAATGTATGCCTAACGTATAAGAGCCTGGGAACGATTTTGATTAAAATAACATAGGTATGTTTAAGGTATTTATATGCCAAATAAAATGTATATCTTGAATTTTCTGGGAACAGCCTGTGAAATCCTCTTCATTCGGAAGGAGTTTTCTATAACCGGTAAACCATAAGAGATAGACAAAAACGAGCTACACAAAAAATGTAGATCTCTTTAAAATACACAATTTAATTGCAATACTTTTTGTGACATTAGCCATTTACGAGATATCCGTTATTATTGGTTTGAGTGTTTTAATACTTTCTGATGCTTTTAAAATACTGTTCCCTATTCACTTATTTCTCGGGATGTCGTGGAAAGAGTATGGAATTTCTAGGCCAGCATATGAGTAGCTTTTAAACATTTGATTATCGATTCGATTTCCTCTATACTTCAACTTGTACTTTCAAAAAAAATGTGTAGAAGCCATTTAGGTTTATCTCGATTAACATGAAGTAGATAGAAAAATGAACTTTCATAAGAATACTTTCTGGAAGCTGTATAAAAATAAACCATAGTACGAGGCGTGTTTTTAAAGTAGGTGCCGTTTTACTATTTTGCCCCTGCAGCGCTGCAGTCGGAATTTTGAGCATGCGCGATCACTTCTTCCATTCATTAGGAAGCCAGACGCAGCTGTGAGCGATCGACACTTTGTGTTTTTCTGTTAAGAGTGTTTCGAAATGTTCATCTTTGTGACAGAATGCTAAGGATTTCGAAAATTGTGCTCAAGATGGGATCCTTTTGGTTTATGACAATGCCGGCCACACACAGCCAAACAAGCTCAAGATCTGATCGCATCATTTGGTTGGGAACTATTTGATCATCCTCCCTATAGTCCGGATTTGGTACCAAGCGATTTTCATCTGTTTCTTCATCTAAAGAAATTCCTTGGTGGAAAACATTTCAACGACGATGATGTGAAACAAGAAGTGTACACTTGGTTTTCATCACAGGTGGCATCATTCTTTGACGAAGGCATACGAAAACTGGTTTCTCGTTACAAGTGCCCGAATAACGACAACGACTTTGTGGAGAAGTAGTATAAGGTAGAAGGTAACGAATTATAATAGAGTATTTGGAAAATAATGCTCCGATATTTTTTTAAAAAAAAAACTATCGATATTTACTTTAAAAACACGCCTCATAGGTAGAGAAAGTTATGCGAACGTTACATATCACATTTTTTAGACTGCAAATCGCTATCTTTTTTTTCTCATTATTTATTTCATGATCATCTAGAGAGAACGGAATTTTAAAGCCATCACATAACGACCCACTTTCAAAAGATTTGACTATCGCTTTAGTTTACTGTATTCTACCTATACCCATAATGAATTAATATGTAAATGTGAAACGAAGGTATTTCAATTAACAAGTTCAGAATACGCGTTTGTAAGAATATTTTGTAGAAGAGTGAGTAGAGAAAGTCTTGGAAGCAACACATCAAACTTTTTTGGCTCCGTATTGCCCATTACATAATCAACTCATTTATCCAGGAATTATCCAGGTGAATATTATACGCAGTTTTCCAAGACAAGGGTAATAGACGTCAAACTATGCATACATAAAATTGAACCCGTCTCTCTCTCTTGCAAGTTTTCCAGGTGTCAAAATGTGCAAGTATTATTTCCATGGAAACGGTCTGTATGCACGGTCTTTTTACTTTCTCTACTACGTATAGTAAGTAGGGGAATATTGTATTCCACCCAAAAGTTCGATACCGAGATTTCACTGGAAATATATGTTTTGGGGCCTCCTGAATCCAAAAAAAAAAGCATTTTTGGAAACATGTCCGTGTGTGTGTCTGTGAACAGCAACTCAGAAACGAACAGTCGGATAAACACCAAGCTTGGTATTTAGGTTCAGTATCTTCCAGAGATGCGACACGAAGGTTTTCAAGAAAATCCACCCACCCCAGATTACCCTTTACATAGAACATTTTTCGAAAATTTTAATTTTCTCAAAAATGGCTCTAACGATTTTGATTAAAATTTCATATATTTAAGATACTTTTGTGACAAATAGAATGTATATCTTGAATTTTCTGGGACTGTCTCCAAAAGTATTCTTCATTGTGAACGACTTTTGCATAACTGGAAGTGATATAAGAGTTAAAATTTTAATTACTTATTCTAGCTAAGTGTAGACTTTTTGATCGGAAATCAAGTGTACTTTTTATAAACCATAAGATACAGACAAAATTTTACTACACAAAAAATGTGGATCGCGTTAAAATACACAATTTATGTCATATACATTTTTTTTTGAGTGAACCATTTTCGAGATATTGCTTGTTATTCCCTTAAATTTTCCAATACTTATACTTTTTCTCAAATGGGAATTCGTTATTTTTTGTCCTGGTAATTCAATGAGAATGGAATAATCCACATAGCAACCAGCTCTTAAAATATTTGACTATCGCTTAAAGCTTACCAATTCCCTTTGCATCTACAAGAAAATTAGCAATAAGATTAGCATCTCAATATCTCGATTAACATAAAACATATGGAGAATAAACATTTGTAAAAATAGTTTGTACAAGAGTAGAGAAAGTCATGTGAGTGTAACACATCAGATTTTTTACTGAGGATCCATTGGACGACCACAGTGCTTCAGTGAGGATATTGTGCATATATGTCGCGCTACGGATTTTGGCATGTGAAAATTTTAATGGAAAGCTACGCTGCGAGTTATTTATCGTATAGATGTATGGTACATACGGGCTGCAGCTCGAAGAATGGTGCAAGTTGAGACGGGAGCTGTATACGGTGGAAGGAACTGGACCACAACTGGACAGATGGAGTCACGTACTACTTGCAAGGGAGGTACTGAAACATCGGAGGGCTGGCTGACTGGGCTAGCCCTGAAGGTCATACGCCAATATCCCTGGCGAGACCTATACCTCCACAAGGGAGAGAGGAGGTGGTGAGCGGAGACATCGGGCGCCCGGAGCCAGGTGTTATGGCACAGCAATGAAAGGGTCCCTACAGTTCCCAGATGGATGTGGACAGGCAGACCGGGCACCCCCGCCCCTCACAGAGAGTCCTAAACCCCGCTCCGAACGAGCGGTCCGTTTATTCCGGTAACCAGCCGAAAGTCGAGGGAGGAGAAAGTTCCACAGAGAGCATTCTTTTTATATGCCACACCGCATTGAGCACCATCACCGAAAATTCCAGCCCTGAAACCGACCTAACGGATTGAAGGATGAATGAAATTATGAATAGAGCGAAATGGAGGGACAGAAAATTCGGGGGCTGAAAGAAACCACTCCAGCATTCGCCTGACGACCCGGAAAACCCCGAAAAATAAAAGCCATGGGTCAGAGTGGCGCTCGCCGGAAATCGAACCCGGGACCTACCGAATGCGAGTCGTACGCATTACCACAACGCGACATCGCTCGGTATACATGGTTCTTAATCTCAGACGAAACTTCCAGATGTCCTCATCGAATATCCCACACTTTCAAATTGCTCTTTCTTCACTCCAATCAGCCGACATGCAGGTTTGTTAGCACTGAAGTAACACACATGCTTGATATTCAACCTCACTTATATTTTACAGATAGCTTGAGGACGGAAGTGAGGTACAGTTTGAAATAGCCCATGTGGCTGCAGGCCTTTGCAGATAGGACTAAAAACAAAAGTCTTTCTTACCCCCTGGTTCAGCACCTCGGCCCCATTCTAATGACTGTAATGCTACAGCAAATGTATTCTTTACTTTCTTCAAATTAAATGGCAGATATGTGTTCAGTTTGCATATGTTATAGCATTTTAGAATATAACCGATTTAGGGCCAAATTCTGACATTTCTAGCTAGAATTCTATTCACTGAAAATGACCGCACTAGCAGAAGCATTTATTGTAGCAAACCACGGGCAAACGAACTGTTTCTAGATTTAGGAAATGTCTACAGAAGTGACTGTCATAACT
Source organism: Deroplatys truncata (assembly GCA_030765065.1). NCBI lineage: Eukaryota > Metazoa > Arthropoda > Insecta > Mantodea > Mantidae > Deroplatys > Deroplatys truncata. Next base: position 68,049,068 of record CM060976.1, on the reverse strand, counting down.
CGGTGCAAAATTCAGAACACAAGAGTAAACTTCATTTACAGGAAATAAATTCTCACAGGTACTGTTCATTTAATGTTACTACTGCATGGATCAAACTCTAAGTACAAACCTTCATTTAAGAAAAGGAGAGACTTTCGTACAAACGTGGATTCTATGCATCTTTTACTTACTTCTTGGAACAGTGACTAAATTGTTCCCATTCTTTTAATTTTATTACAATATAGATGGAAAAGCGAAGAAGTAACCATGCTCACAGACTAAACGAACCTCGTATAGTTTACTAAGCGAGGTGACTGTACATATATTGAATTTATTTTTAATGCTACACTTAAAGAATTGTTGTTTTAAAGCGAACTTTTGATATAATCAACTTCACTGCAGCTCCTCCAATTCATAATTTCACGAGTCGCCACTGGATAACCGTTATAAGTCCTTTAAAGCATTTGATGTGCTGCAATCACATGACTTTCTCTGCTAACTCTTCTGCAAACTTTCTTACAAAAGCTTATTGTTCTAATCCAGATAAACTTTCAATTCGCATACACACATTTCTTTGTAGGATACAGTGGGTAACGATAGTTAAGATTTGTAAAAATCATCTCCCTATGCGATGGCTTTGAAGTTCCATGGTCTTGGGACGACCATGAGAAAAAAAATGTCGTCCTCCGTGGTGTAGGGTTACCATGCTAGCCTCTAGTTTCCGAGGTCACGGGCTCAAACCCGGCGGAGGGCGATGGATTTTTTCGGGTGTAAAAATCCTTAGCATGACTTCCTTTAGAAGGAAAGTAAAGCCACTAAGGACCATAACAGTTAAAGAGCGTCCATAAATAAAACTCAATTTAATTTCTGAGAAAAAAACGAACAGCGACTTCCCAAATGAGAAAAGTATAAATATTTGAGCATTCAATTCCAAAACAATGAATATCTTGGAAATGGTTAACTCTAAAAAAATGCATTTGATATAAAATGTGTGCTTTAACATGATCTTGTCTATCTCTTAGTTTTACCAATTATGGAAAAGTCATTCACAGTGAAGAAGTAGTCACAGGCTATTCCCAAGAAATCCAAGATTTACAGCACATTTCTCATGCAATTATATTAAACATGTGGTATTGTAATTAAAATCGTTAGCGATTTTTGAGAAAATAACCAACTTGTTTCCACGTAAAGGGTAGTTAGGGTAGGGAGATTTTCCCAAAAATCTTCGAAGACGCTGAACGTAAATACGTAATATGGCATTTAAACGACACACACGGACCTTTTTTATAAGAACCCTCTTTTTTATTCAGGGAGTCTTAAAATGTGTATTTTCGGTAATATTTCGGTATTCCAAATTTTTGGTGGAATGTAATTCTTCCACTGCTTACTTTAGATAAGTAGTAAAAAAAAGTAAAAAAATGAAATAAAAGCAGATAGGTGACTTACAGGCTTAAAATATAGAAATTTTGATGTGGTACATTCACATGACTCTATCGTTTATTAGTGCGTATACAAACTATTCTTACTAAAACTTATTTTTCTATCTACTACATTTTAATCCAAATAAACCTTTGCAGAAATAGCTACGTCACACATTTCGTTATAGATTCAAATAGTCAATTTTTTTTAGAACTGGACGTTATATGCTGACCTTAAACCCATACTGTTTCCATGCAATCGCAAGAAACAATTGAATGTTGACAGGACTTCAAGAGAATGGGCAAGTATTGAGCAATTCGAACCATCAATAACGGATATCTCAGAAATGGCTTGTGCCACAAAAAAACTTATTTGAAATAAATTGTGCGTTTTAAAGACATCTGCATATTTTGTGCAGTAGGTTTTCGTCTATCGCTTAATGTTTACCAATTATACAAAATTCTTTCCGAATGAAGAGGACTTCACAGTCTACTCCCAGAAAATTCAAGATATTATTTTAATTGTCATGTAAATATACTTAATATACAGTATTTTAATCAAAATCGTTAGAGCCAATTTTTAGAAAACCAAAAGTTTCGAAAAAAAGGTTCCATGTAAAGGGTAGTTTGGTGTGGGAGAATTTTCTTGAAAATCTTCGTGTGGCATCTCCGAGTTTTTGTTTTTGAGTCATACTGTTCACGGACACACACGCAGGCGCGCACGGACGTTTTTTTTTTATTCGGGTGGCCTCAAAACATATATTTCTGGTGAAATATCCATATGAAATTTTTGGGTGAAATGCAATAGCTTCTCTACCTACCATGTACGTGGTAGAGAAAGCAAGAGATTTAAGATAAATAAGTATTAATAAGAGCCAAGATTCAAATACAAGGCTAACCAAAAGCCTGGAGGATTTATGGTGAGCTATTTAGAAATTTAAGCCAAGCATTCTTCAGACACATTGTGTTTTTGTAACTTTCTGTGAACCAACGTTTTTTTTGGTGGGTTCCATACGCTGCATTGCATTTTCCTCCTTTCCCTCGCAGTTAGGGGAGGGCGGGAATCTTGTTTCAAGATTTCTTGTCGCGCGGAAGCTCTACTCCTCAAAGTCAAGCAAAAGAAAGAGTTGGAGAAAGAGACCTTGAGCATGTTACATTGGAATATGGAAATGGAACGTACGTATCTGGGAGAAAAGAAGTCGCAAAAAACTTCGCCTTGGGGAAACACGTCCGCTTTTGTCATGGCAGAAAACGTATCGAATTTTAAAGCAGGTATGTTTACCACCATGGTCAATATAAATTTGCTGCACACAGAGAGACGACCCCACCAAGGAAAATAGGATGTGTTGCACCCACATGAATTTTTACAGTGATTTTCCTAGAAACTCTTCTTACAAGCTTATTGTCTATCTACTTCTTGGTGATACAGATAAACTTTCATTGCAGATTTATACACTTCATTATGGGATACAGTTAGGTAACGCAAGAATCAGATTTTAAAGAGCGTGTCGCAATATGATGAAATTCCGTTCTTTCCTGACCATGAGAAAAAAAACTAATAACGATTTCCCATTTGAGAAACCGGGAGAAAATTCAAAACTTCAAACCAATAACAAGAAATATCTCGGAAATGGTTAACTCGCAATATCGTTTATTTCCCATACACTGTATGCTTTAACGAGATCTACGGTCCCCCCCCCCACTTATATATCACCTTTAACATCTTAAGTTATATCGGCGGTTTTTTTACCTTTGGAACAATTGCTCATCAGGAATGATATTTAATTTGCTTTACAGTTGGGTGGTATTATTTTGGGTAATTACATTAAATACATACACACATTCACACTTTCATTCATACTTCCAGACTCTAGGGAGGATGGGAAATAATCTTGGCTCAAGAAAAATTGAAAACAATTCCCACCCTCCGGGAATCGAACCTGGGACCTCTAGGTTTCAAGGCTAGCATGCCAACTACCAGACCACAGAGGCAGCCCCTATCTACAGCTTTTGTGTAGTAAAATTTTGTCTATATTTTACGGTTTACCAATTATACAAAAGTCATTCAGAGTGAAGAGGACAGAGGAGGCTATTCCCTGAAAAGTCATCACACATTTCATTTTTATGTAAATATCTTAATCTTAAACTTATTGCATTTTAATAAAAATAAAAATATAGTCATTTTTGAGAAAATCGAAGTTTCAAAATATGTTCTGTGTAAAGGGCAGTTTGGGGTGGGGAGATTGTGAAATCTTGTGCCGCATTTTTGGAAATTACTGAACTTAAATACCAAGTTTACTATTTATCGGGATTTTCGTTTTCGAGTTATGCTGTTCACAGACACTCACACGGACTTTCTTCTAAAAGGTTATTTTTGGGGGGTTCAACGTCCTCAAAACGTATACTTCTGGTGAAATCTCGACATAACAAATTTTAATGAAATACAATACTTCCTCTACTTGCTGTAAGTAAGAAATATACAAGTACCTATAAAAAGGCGGCATAAAGTAAATCACACACCGGAGGAGTAGCAAGTATACACTCCACTTTCCGGTTCAGTTACGGATAGGCCACCTGAATGAAGTTTTAATTAAAAACTGTGAATGGAACCAGCTTTTAATCTAAATTCCTGTTGACGTTTCTTTAAAACAGAGCTTGTTTTGTCATGTTTTAGAATGCCCCAAAAAAACAATATTTTCCAAAATAGTAGAATAACCTCCAGTTGGATTACAGAATAAATGCTTTTTAAGAACAATACTTAAATCATGACCAATAAAATCCAAATGGCCAATTCTTATACAGGGATAATACTAATGTTCTACTATATTTCTGAGTTCTGCTTTAGATATACAATGTTTATGCTGTATGAAGCTCTACATGAAGCGTTTTTTTTTAAATTCACCATTCCTTTCTATAGTTATTTCATTTTGTGGACTGTAAGCTGCATCATTATGGTATCGATAAAATAATGTCTACAATACTATAATTATTAATCATCTTTTATTTTATTAATTTAAAAATGATTCTTTACATGTATAAAATGACCACGATCCGTTAATCCTTCTCTGAGATTTAATTTATCGCATAATTTCACACTACCGTTATTCCTTGAGTTTAATACGCATATTCCGCCACCAATACTTGTATATTATTGTATCTGAACTATCCACTTGCCATGCACTCACTGAAAACCAAACTGGGGTCACCAGTTAACTCGCACTTTCGCATGCTTCGAAAGGGGAAGGATTTTGTTTAAGTTTTACTGCTACCTCCGGAGCACAGTCACTCCAGAAAGTATTCGCCTCCGTTTCAAAACAAATCTTGCAAACAAATTAACGGAGAGAAATAATATGCAGAAAGGACAAGCGATATTAGATCCTAACACCAAGTTTCAGACAATCGCTATGGCCATTCCTGCCTTATAAGGTAACATATGTACAGAAACAGATTCACATACACATAATTATTAAAAAAAAAAGTAATTCACATTAGTGTCAGTTATTCACAAAAATCTAAAATTACCATAGAAAATTCAGCTACAGTTTTATTATATGTATATATGAAAATCTCTTGAAGCTTTAATATTTTCTTCCCCGCATTTGAAATTCTCCAAAATTTGTCTAAAAATATAAAACATTAATCCATAATTTTTACTTTCTCTACCACGTACTTAGTGGGCAGAGAAAGCATTACATACCCAAAAATTCAATAAAGATACTTCACCAGAAATACACACTTTGAGGTCTCCTAAATAAAAGAATACTTTCTCTACTATTTTCCTATAGAAGTAGAGGAAGTATCGCATCCTACACAAAAATTGTGAAGATTTCACCAGAAATACACGTTTTGAGGTCCCACGAATAGAAAAATATCCGTACGAGTGTGTCTGTGTCTGTAAACAGCATACTCAAAAACGAAAAGTTGGTTAAATACCGAACTATTCAATTTAAGTATCTTCGAAGAATACGACACAAACATTTTCAAGAAAATCCACCCGCCCCAAAATACTCTTTGTACAACATATTTGTTATTTTTTTATTTTCTCGAAAATAGCTATCGATTTTGATTAAAATATGAATGTTTAAGACATTTGCATAACAATTGGAATCTATAACTTCAATTTTCTGACCTTGAAACTCCATACTCTTTCCATGATATCGCAAAAAACAAGTGAATATTCACCACTTTATAAAAATGACAAGAACTAAAAATTTCAAGCAAATAGCAAATAATATTATTAGAAATGGTTAATGCTACAAAAAGTTATTTGCAATAAAGGTTTTAAGGACATCTAGTTTTTCTGCTGAGAAAGTATTTGTCTATTTTTACTTTCTCTACTACGTATAGTAAGTAGGGGAAGTATTGCATTCCACCCAAAAATTCGATACCGAGATTTCACCGGAAATACACGTTTTGAGACCTCCTGAATCCAAAAAAAGCATTTTTGGAAACATGTCCGTGTGTGTGTGTGTGTGTGTGTGTGTGTGTGTGTGTCTGTGTGTCTGTGAACAGCATAACTCAAAAACGAACAATCGGATAAGCACTAAACTTGGTATTTAGGTTCAGTATCTTCCAGAGATGCGACACGAAGGTTTTCAAGAAAATCCCCCCACCCCAGACTACCCTTTACATGGAAGATTTTTCGAAAATTTTAATTTTCTCAAAAATGGCTCTAACGATTTTGATGAAAATATCATATGTTTAGGGTAATGTCATGACAAATGAAATGTATATGTCGAATTTTCTGGGAATGTCTCCAAAAGTATTCTTCATTGTGAACGACTTTTGCATAACTGGTAAACCATAAGAGATAGACAAACTTTTACTACACAAAAAATGTAGATCGCGTTAAAATACACAATTTATGTCATATACATTTCTTTTGTTGAGTGAACCGTTTTCGAGATATTGCTTGTTATTTCCTTAAATTTTCCAATACTTATACTTTTTCTCAAATTCGTTATTCATTTTTACTTTCTCTACTACGTATAGTAAGTAGGGGAAGTATTGCATTCCACCCAAAAATTCGATACCGAGATTTCACCGGAAATACATGTTTTGAGACCTCCTGAATCCAAAAAAAGCATTTCTGGAAACATGTCCGTGTGTGTGTCTGTGTGTCTGTGTGTGTGTGTGTCTGTGTGTGTGTGAACAGCATAACTCAAAAACGAACAGTCGGATAAGCACCAAACTTGGTATTTAGGTTCAGTATCTTCCAGAGATGCGACACGAAGGTTTTCAAGAAAATCCCCCCACCCCAAACTACCCTTTACATGGAAGATTTTTCGAAAATTTTAATTTTCTCAAAAATGGCTCTAACGATTTTGATGAAAATATCATATGTTTAAGATAATGTCATGGGAAATGAAATGTATATCTCGAATTTTCTGGGAATGTCTCCAAAAGTATTCTTTATTGTGAACAACTTTTGCATAACTGGTAAACCATAAGAGATACACAAAATGTTACTACACAAAAAGTGTAGATCGCGTTAAAATACACAACTTATGTCATATACATTTCTTTTGTTGAGTGAACCGTTTTGGAGATATTGCTTGTTATTTCCTTAAATTTTCCAATACTTATACTTTTTCTCAAATTCGTTATTCATTTTTTTTATGTCCTGGACATGCAAAGAGAATGGAATGCACCACATAGCAACCAGCGTTAAAATATTTGACTATCGCTTAAAAGCTACCATATTCCCCTTGCATCTACAAGAAACTTACCAATAAGATTGACATATCGATATCTCGATTAACATGAAGCATATGGAGAATAGGCGTTTTTTAAAAATAGTGTGTACAAGAGTAGAGAAAGTCATGTGAGTGTAACACATCAGATTTTTTTATGTCCTGGACATGCAAAGAGAATGGAATGCGTCACATAGCAACCAGCGTTAAAATATTTGACTATCGCTTAAAAGCTACCATATTTTCCTTGCATCTACAAGAAAATTACCAATAAGATTGACATCTCGATATCTCGATTAATGAAGCATATGGAGAATAGGCGTTTGTAAAATTAGGTTGTACAAGAGTAGAGAAAGTTATGTGAGTGTAACACATCGGATTTTTTTTTATGGTTTTCTGGTTAAACAAAATCATACAACCCTACAATAACTTACCTAAATGTTTAAAGAGTAAAAACAACATCAAATATTTCAGTCAAAAATCCCGGATATGCCCATAGCAGTTAAAGATGGCTATAGAACTGGATTGATAATGATATAGTTGACTGTAGGTATTTTTTAAACATCGGTTTTATTAACTGTTACTGCGAAGTACGCTCTCATTCACTCTTACACGCATACTTCCAGTCTGCTGAGGATAAGCAATGAAAGAAAAGCTCACCCACCCAACTACAGAGACAATCTTCTATAATTTGCTAAGTCCACAAACAACATTTTAGCCAGGTTGAGTAACATGCTGACTGAAAGTAAAGATATTTGGTATATTATTTTAGCTTTCTCAGAGGGAATTTCTATTTGCGCTTCTGCTTGAGGCTAGTATGAATGCCGTAACTTCGAGAGGGTTAAACTGCTGATTTACTATAACTGGACTAGTTGCCTCAGCACAACAAAACAGAGTTAACTTCTGCAGTGCATACTTACGTTTTAGAAAGGTGTTTCTCAGAAGTAATAAGTCATCATCTAATAAGAATACGACACCACATTGCATGAAACTTCACAATAATTTAAAACACCACTTTCCACCACGTGTACCTTCCGACTGTCAAAAGTGCCCGGAAGTGCTTAACTATCGGATTACAAAGAAAGCTACTTCCCGTTTGGAAATATCGAGCTTAGCACGATCAACTTTCTCATCGATATTTTATGCACTTTGATAATTTGTTAATCTTCGTGACACACGCCTTCTGTATGTATATTTGTCCTGTGGAAATAAGCTGTGAATACTAAATTCTCTATAGGCAGATTGCAACCTTGTTACAGAGATCTGCTGTAAAGAGATGCAAGAACACTTCTTCTTCTTCTTCTTTCTCTGCTTCTGCTTCTGCTTCTACATCCGGTCCGATTAATTACAGATCCGAAATCCTCCTTCGTTCATATCTTAGATTTCGTCTTTCTGTGGATGAAATAATAATAATTTTGTTACCGCAGCCCATGAACGGCCAAGGCTTATCAACCATGCTACCAGCCTTACGCTCACATGCACAAGGCAGAGGTTGAAATGTTTTGAGATGAGTTATGAAGAGAAGAAGAGTTCAGTTTACAAACGTTTCTCTACCTAATGTAATTTATTTCCATAGTTACACAAAATAAAACTTATTTTTCTATCTGTTTACTGTAAATATTTGTCAGAAATATTTCCAATATACATTTTATTATAGGCATAGAGAAACATAAGGAGGCTGATATGATAACTGTTTAAAAAGTAGATTAATGTGTGCTAGTCTTCCAATTACACACTCTTTGCTTGAACTCAGAAAGAAAAGAACAACCACCTAACATTTTGAAGTGTATTGCTTAAAATGCTGAAAAATTAAAATGAATAGCAGCACATATTTTCAGATACAGTTAATGTCCTATAACGTTCGATATAAATTGAAATTTAATGAGACTAAGTGTTTGTGAAAGGACTTTTAGCCCATTCTCTTGTTGTAAACCATACCTTCCTATAGGAATTACCCCGTGACTATACACATTTTTATAAATTGAATTTATTCAGCTGAAAGTGTCTCTAATCAACTACATGTTCGTGTCTTCAACTCATTTTTGGCAAAATTGAACTTAACCTCCTATTTCCGTGTAGTCTTCGTGTGCTTCATTCCAACCAATATCTCTTTAACTTTCTCCTTACTTCCTGACTAAAAATTGCATTATCAGAAGCACGGCCACAGTATATTACTATAATATCTTTGTGATAATTAAATGTAAACATAGTAGAAAAATCTTTAATTACTATTTTTGTGAATTTAAATGAATCAATCAATCAATTTATCTACCATCAATCCTAATTTTATTCCCAAGGATAGGTTCTTCAAAACAAGCCCAGCCCTCTCTATTCTTCCCTCTATTCCACTTTCCTCCCTGTCTTTACATTATCCTTCTGAATCTAATAGGCTACTTAAGTATCTTGAATTTTATGAGATTATTAAAAGATTATTATTATTACTATTTTTCCAAATCTCAATCACTCATCATAATTTATTTTACAAGGATATGTCCCTTCAAACCAATCTAAACTCTTCCATTTTTCCCTCTTTTCCATGTTCCTCTCTGTTTCCACCCTATCTTTCAGAATTTAATCATCAGTATATGTTTCAGTGGCAATGTCATTGGATCCACACCTTACACTGCTGGAAGTCCTTCATGTACTGAACAAGGCACCAGGCCTTCAAAGCTCTATCAAGGACTCTGTGGTAAGTACTTAATAAAAAGCTTTACTATCTCTAAATTACTAGCTCACTTAAAAGCTATTAAAATATTGATATGCAAAGTATCTTTAGTGCGCTGTGGTTAAACAGTGATTTAACACTGTTCTTTTTAGTTTTTCTAAGCATGGAAAGCTTAGTTATACGAAGTTGGTTAAAATTATGGCCACTATGAGGCCACTCAAAAGTATTAGGCACCTCTAGCAAACCTTTCCAAAACATCTACCTCAACTTTAAGCCAGTTTAATCAATACTGTCTGCATATTCATTCTCACCAGTGGTTGCTTCAATAGTCAGGAGACAACTTAGATTAGGCCCATTCTAAATTTTGGTTATTTCAAATTTCTACTTGACTAAGAAGGAATGAAAGTCACTAACAAAAATCTGGTGTATTGCATTCACATGACTTTCTCTACCTACTCTTCAACAATCTATTCTTACAACAGCTTATTCTTCTATCTGCTTCTTGTTAATCAAGATAAACATTTACACAACCATTGTAGCTATAGAATACAGTAGCTAAAGCAATAGTCAGATTTTTAAAAAGCAAAATGCTACATAATGGCTTAAAAATTCCATGCTCTTTTCCTGACCAGGAGAAAAAAACAAAATGACTTACCATTAGAAAAAAGTATAAGCATACTAAAATTGAAACCAATAACAAAGAATACCTATCTTGATGATGGTTAACGTCAGAAAAAAAACTTTATTTGACATAAATTGTAGGATTTAAAGAGATTTAGAATTTTTAGGTGGTAAGATTTTGTCTTTTAATGTTTTATAGTTTACCTGTTACATAAAAGTCATTCATAATGAAGAGGACTTCACAGGCTATTTGCACAAAGTTCAAGATATATATATTATTTGTCATGCAAATATCAAAACATATGATATTTTAATAAAAATTGTTAGAGCTGATTTTGAGAATATAAAAAACAGCAAACATTTTTCCACATAAAGATTGGTTTGGGATGGAAGAATTTTCTTGTACCTACTTACATGGTCCACTATATCAGATTTCCCTTCATGGCTGATGCTAAACATTGCACAACAGAAACTGCATTCAACTTTCAAACCATTGATGTCTTTCTTTAAAAATGGATATTGTTCTTTTAAAGAATCACTACAAACACATTTGCAAATTGGAATTAAACTTGTTCCTGTTTAACTTTGTACCATGCGTTCGTGCTGCAAACACGTGAATTGAAACGAAATCCAGACAGAAGTACTGTTACTATCAGTGTATAGGCACTTTTGTCATTGTAGTGCCAACAAATCCTCATGTGGAATGAAAATTTCCCTAACTATATTCATCATATTGTGTCGAGCAGCAATCTGATTCCACCTCATGGTATGCAGTTACAATTAGTCACACTTTTCTTATAGATAAAAGATAACTAAGTTTATTAGAAAAAAATATTTCAATAGGGTCTGCTTTTTTTAAATAATGCATTTCATGAATATTAGTTTTTAAAAGAATTAAGAAAAGAGGAAATCTGGGACAATTCTTTGGAAACCCAGGACAAATAAACAAAAAGAAAAAAGAATGGCACTATCCCAGGTAAATTAGTATGGGATCGCTAATTAAAAGAGAAAAAATAATTTTCAGTACAAATTCTGTCTTATGCATCTCACCTTATGGATAAGATTATCCTAAAAAGTGCATTGTTAAAGTTGAATATAGTGTATTAGGCTCTGAAGTATAGAAATATTATGAGTAGTATTGGATTGCTTCAGAAACGTAGACAGGATTTGGTTCTGGGAGGAGTTTTAACATTTTTAGATTCATTCATTACCACAGAGCGCATGTTATCTAGTAACTCATGAACTACTGCATGTATAGAGTTAACATTTTATGTACACAAGTTTGAATACAATTTGATTGAGACCTTTCAAATTTATTTAAAATTTGAATAAAATTGAGGATAATTCATTACACGAGCTTCCTAAAAGTTTATGACCTTCAAGCAAAACACTGCACCTAGAGATTTAAAATCATATACAGCTACATTTGAGAAACATTTGTCAATACAGTTTTAATTTGGTTGAAATCAGAACAAAATTAAATGTAAATTATGGAGAACCCCTAAAATATTTTTAGTTTAATGCAATCTGTGAATTCATAAAGATGATGATTGATGTATTGCAGATTAGTTGAAATAGCATCAAAATTAGGAGTGGTTTATATGGAGAGCCTTGTAAACGTGTATGGTTTTTATGACTGTTATATCTTAGCATTACAATACTGCTAAATTATTTACCCCACAAAATGAACGCACATTAAATTTAATTAATGTATACACTAATAATCATGTTTAAAATTCATGGTAGCTCAGTTGTCATAATTTATATCCACTTACAACATGAAAGTTTGTTTCTTTCATAACTGGTGCACTAGTGTGGGAGGTCTTCAGGGGCACCAATACAAAAAAATATTTGATGGAGAGCAGTAATCAAATAATTGAAACTGAGATTTAGGCAACAATAGTGTCATTCTCTCACACATACACTTTGATCAGAGGGTTACCTATCATTAGCAAACAGTAGAAATCAGCCAAAGCTAAACTTTAATGTGGTGAAGATCTTCCCTTGCTATGTTCAAGCTTGTACTCATCCTTCCCCCCTCCCCCCCGTGAGGCTCAACTCATTCTTGCTGTCTCTAATTATTTTCATCACGAGATGAACAAATCTGAAATTTAATGCTTATGTATATTCACAATTTTGTTTTTTATCCATTTTTCAGAAGTAAATGGTTATCCACCATTAGGACCTTACTGTGCAAGTGCACCAGTGAACAGGAAGCCCTATGGATCTTCAACTTTTACAAAGAATGAGAGTCCAACAGTGACTGGGCAACAACAGCAGCAGCAACAACAACAGCCATTCAGTTCTGGAGTGCAGTCATTTGTTACTTACCAAACTAATTCAAAAACTGCTTCATCAAGTTCAGGTGCATTTAGTGTGGTACAAGCACACTCTTTTGTTGAGCAATCGAATTCTAATTCATACAATGCACAATTGTATAATGCACAATCAAATTCTTACAATGCTCAAACAAATTCACAGAGTGCATATTCAAGTAATTACAACACACAGAGCAAATCCTCAGCATCACAGACCCAGACTTCATCATCCAATCCCTTCACTTATACACAACCACCACAAAAACAGACACATTATTACTCAACTCCTCCACCATTTAATGTATTTTCACATCGTTTAAACTCAACATTAGAGAGTTTGTCAATCCCCTTATACATACTAAACTATTATGGATAGCCTCAGCATTCATGATTTGTGATACACTTGCAAACTAAGGACATCTTGAAAGCAGGAAGTAATTAAGTTGTTTGTAGCCAGTAGCACAGTGAGTAAGAAGACTGCAAGAACAAAATACAAGTCAAAAGTCCTAGAACATATGGATGAATCAAAAGTCATGACACCCTATTATTTTGGAAACAAAACGAGAAATGAAGTATCTCAGTTCCCCTTCAAAAAGTGTGTCAAGAGTCCAAGTCTTGTCTAGAGTCCATGTTCCTGGTAAGTCAGGAACATGGGCACCAAATTGAAAATAATAGGATATCCTGGGACTTTTGACTTATTCTGTACTACTGCCCAGTATGCAAGGGAGCTAGCAATACTCTTTTGTAATACCTAAATGATGTTCAAAGTTGTCAATTATATAATAAACAATTTACTAGTGTAAAAGTATATGGTAAAGCTGCATAATGGGCTAGAATTCAACATCCGTATCGTGTTCATGGCAGCTAGAAGCATTAACAAATGCACTTTAAGTACCTAATATTGGTTCTACCTCATATCTGTATAGATGATTAGTATTTGATATAAAAGAGAAGTTTAGAGCCATAGTAATTATGAAAACTGATGGTTTTCAGCAGAACCCAGAAAACAAGTTTTCTGAAAGTTGCCTTTATGATTACATTGAAAATGCTCTTACCTAGGTGTGAGAAATATTCAGATATTTTAGGCTCTAACATTGATCTGTGTGTAACATAAGCTCAGTGGAAATAACAAACTATATTCTAAAATTAAAAGTATTATAAAGAGGGCATTTAAACTGAAAATGAATACATCCTTCACTCCTAGATGGTTTGTTTGCAAAATCTTGGTGTTAAAAATGCTATGCATTCTAGTACACAAGTCAAGCTTATAAATAACTTAAAAATGCATTTCAAAACATAAATGCTACCTAAGGAAAAAGGGAATAATGAAAAATAGTAAAAAGCACCTCCTTTTAGATCTTTACCTGTGTAAATGTATTTAACTAGAGAGTTTTCATAGACAAAACAAACCATCATCAATTCATGAAACATGCAGACATTGCTTTTCTGCTTCTTCCAACTTAGACCTAAAATCTTGATAAGAAGTAGTAATTTTTCATTGCAATACACTGCACAGCTAAACTGTTCCAATTTCTGTTGAAAACTTTTTATTTTCCTTTATTGTTTAAAAATGTGTTAAATCATATTTTATGTATTTAAAAAAAAATACACTATTTATCTAATCAAAAAATGTGAAACTTTCAGACAATAAAAATATTCATCTCAAAAATATTGTCATCTGCAGATATATCCCAATATCACTCATGAAGAATTAAATGTGATGTCTTAGATTTTAAGTCCATATAAAAACCATACCATTTGTATATAGTTTTATTGTAAATAATTTTTGTTATAAAGTATTGTAAACAATAAATATTTTTTTTCTTCTTTCTTCTATAAATCTCCTAAGCAGAAGTTTTTTGTTTTATGTTGTTTTTTTTTCAGTTAAGATGATTTGCAAAACACCTCTGGTGATCAAACACTAATAGGCCAATTTACATCTTTTTTTTTCTTCTTCTTTCTTTTTTAAGTTTGAGTCATATTGGCAGCTTTGACTTGAGAAGCCATTGATTGTGTTGAATTGTCATTTTTTGTAGCATTAGTTTCATTAAATTTTACCAAGAAATATACTTACATTCAGTCCCACATTTATATGTATAGACTCTGCAGAGGGTAGAGAATGACTGTAGTTGAAACATTTCCCTGCTCAAATATTGAATCAAATTGTGGCTTAAGAAATCAGAACACTGACCACTCAACCATAGGGATAGTCTAAAAGATATTTGCTTCCTTCACTTACAATTTCTATTTATGACATGTTTCATAGGCATTTACCTGCATCTTAGTCACACACTGACTTTTAAGGACTTCCAGGACAACTCCTGTTGCACACCTCTGGTGTTTCAATAAAATTAGAGGAGCAGTTGTCCATTTTTGGAGTGTCAAAATTCCATTGTTCAAGTTTTGTGATGTAGATCTTCTCCAAAACATTCATTTCCTTAGGTTTTTGGACAGTTTTTAGTATTCCGTTTCTGCTTTGATGTGATGACTCTTATTTCCTGGGCTACAGCAGATTTCTCCATTTGCTTGCACTTGGTATTTTTCCATTGTTTTTTATAAAGATGCCTATGTTTCTTTTGCTTTTTCCAAGATATGTTTTATACAATCACAACAGCAAATTTGGCATATTTCTGAGTTTTCTCCTTGTATGGTCTGTTTTACTTGATGTTATGAGGTTTTAAATGCTCTAATAATGGTACTGTTCAAAATATATGTTCAGTTTCTTAATATTCTCTGAAAGTTATGAAAAATTTGTTGTACCTACTTTAATTTTCTGAAATGTTTTTTGTGCAGCCGATAATGCTTTATAAACTTCCTTATTTTCTTGCAACATGTACATACTATGTAAAAACTATCAAGTGAAGCAAGCAAGAGAGAGAATTTCCATAGTGGCTGTAATGAATTATATTTGTTTCTTTCACTCTTTTGGATTCTAGATTTGTTAAAATTTTCCAAAGCAAGCTATTTGATTGTCTGTTCCAAACACATAATAAAGTTGTGTGTTGTAAGAAAGGATGAAATTCTGAAATATGTGTTCCAAATTATATTGTTAATACTACACATATTGGTATCCATTCTAACATGTCTTTCTACAGGAAGTTGATCTTTAAATAGCTTTGGCATAAATGTTTGAATTATTTTTTTAACTCATATGGTTCTCATAAACCGCTATATCAACATCCAAAGTTGTTTAATATGTATTGCAAGTTCAACTATTTCCATATTTGCATGCCATAATATTACTGTGTTATTAATTTCACAAGTGCAACAACTCTGATTTTGCAGTTTGTTATCCCTTAAAGCTTGGGTAACTGATAATTTTCCTCTAATGAAAGTCTTTTCTTTAGCAATTACTGCTTGCATAACTTACAGCTGATAATTACATATCAATTTATGTGGTGTCTGAGTATACCATTGCAAGAAATTCTCATGCTTCTTATTGGATAGATCTGAATCCTTACAGTGCTTGTAAAGCAATAACCATTTTAAGCACAAGGAGATAAAACATTTGGGTAAACCATATTCAATCATGACAACATGGTGCAAAATTTCTATCCTCTGAACAGTTTGCAACTGAAGAAAATATGGAAAGAACTGTCTTTGCAAGCAAATCCTAGTTTCAAAATTAGTGCTCAGAAGTGACAGGTTTTATAAATCTGGGTCTGATATCTACTCTTATATCACTAGCAAGTTTCTATGAATGAACACATTCATGAAACCAACTTTATAGTCTGTTTCCTGATATACTTTGTATCCAATCTATGACAGACACTTGAATCAACTTTTCATTTCTTGATGCTTCACATAACTCATTTCTACACATATACACATATTTTGCAGAAAACTGATCCAAGAGGAAAACAGAGAGCATCTTTACAATACTTCGCGTCATATTAAAACAATGGAAACCAACAAAAACTTTACTACTATTTCTATTTGTTTGGAAGACTTTTAAGGTCAAGAACAATGGATTCACAAAAGAGTTAGTCACCACTAAGATCAACAAATCCAGAAGAAAGTAGTTAATCAAAGATACTATCACACTTGTAAACAAAGAAAAGGCATTATTTAAGAAACATACTCTGTGTTCTTAGGCACACAATAAACTCATCAGACGTCACAGTAGCTTCAGTAAGCAAATGCAGCCTGAAAAACCTCCTTGCTACACATTCAAAGGAAAAAAACCTTTAAAAAACAATGTCCAGTTACATACAAAAGTAAATGTGTTGAATGCAATAAATCATATAAATCAAAAACCAAAAGGAGTAGTGGTACAATGTTAAAAGGAGTGCATGAGGAATCTGCAGTACACAAAAATGGAGAAACTGATTGATAATTGTGTTTAATTTCTGGAAAACAAGCTACCACATTCCGGAAGTAAAATTATTAACAGCAATAAACTATTTAACCATTTGGGGAAAAAATCTCTCTCCTACTGTCCTACTCTCTCATAAACCTTTTTGTAAAAATTGGTTTCCGGGCTCAGGAGACCTCAAAGCACACATTTTTTTTATGAATTCTCTATACTGAATGTATAGAGAATTCATCACACTTCCTCTACCCACCACAGCTAAGTGAAAGAGTAAGCAGGAAAGAAAAAAGTGGGGAGGGAAAGGGGAGAGAGAGAGAGAGAGATCTAAAAGATATTTCCATATATGACTGGATCTCTAGTAACTTTGTCCCCACATAGCAGCATATTTTAATGAAATCCAAAGTTTCTGTAGCAATTTATTTACCATTACAATTAATCATGGTACTGTAAGCCATTCAAATCAGTTTATAATGGTGATTGATGAATGAGTGACCTCTTTAAGAAGCTCATGGAAGCTTTGTGCCTTAAGATTTAGGCTCCCATTCAAGACCTATTCCCCAATAAAATGGACATCCTCAGATATCCTTCCCCCCCTATAAAAAGGGAACCTAATGTTGCATATCTATCGATGGTGAAAACTATGCAACTCACATAAATTGTGTAGATATATTTCATCCTTTTTGCCAGAATTCCCACATAGAATCTGTGTAAGTCCCCTTATGTACAAAGGCTGATCAACCAAGACTGAGACTGATTTTTTTTTTTACAGATGTTTATTACTCCAATTCAATGTTTACATGATCTCCTCCTACTTCAATGCACTTTTTATAGCGTCACTGCCAGTCCTTGAACACATGCTGCAGACCATTCTTTGTCAGGTCCTTGAGAATCGCCTCACTTTTCTTGAGCACTGCTTCAGAGTTCTCAAATTGAATACCCCTAAGCTTTGCCTTTAGTGATGGGAAAAAAAACAAGTCACAGGGTGCAAGATCGAGGCTATAAGGTGGATGTGGTACACAGGTAATGTTGAATCGAGCCAGAATCTGCACGACTTGATTTGCGATGTGAGGCCGTGCATTGTCATGATGAAGTCGCCATCCAGTCCGAGAAAGCTCTGGTCGTTTCTTTGCAATATGCTTCCTCAGTGTAGCCAATACTGACGTGTAGTATGCTGCTGTAACAGTAGTGTGAGAGAGAGAGAGAGAGAGAGAGAGAGAGAGAGAGAGAGAGAGAGAGAGATCTAAAAGATATTTCCACAGAATTCCCACATAGAATCTGTGTAAGTCCCCTTATGTACAAGGGCTGATCAAGCAAGACTGAGACGGATTTTTTTTTACAGATGTTTATTACTCCAATTCAATGTTTACATGATCTCCTCCTACTTCAATGCACTTTTTATAGCGTCACTGCTGGTAAATCATTCCATTAGTCAAAAAATGTGATCACCATCACTTTCCCTGCAGATGGAACAACGTTCGCCTTTTTTGGGTTGGAGAACCTGGCAATTTCCATACTGTGCTGGCTTGTTTTCCTTCAGGATCATAATGATGCAGCCATGACTCATCACAGGTGATAATTGATTTAAAAAATGCATCCCCTCCATCAGCAAAGAGACGCAGCACCTCACGGCTTGTCTCCATTTGCACAGGCTTTTGTTCAGGAGTCAACAGACGTGGCACCCAACGAGCACAAACTCGGGTCATATGGAGATGGTGTGCATAATTGTAAACACACTGCCATATGAAATTCTCAACACTTCACTGAGGTTACGTAATGTTATACGCCGATCCTCTCGGACAATCACAGCAGCTGTATTGATGTTGACTTCAGTCACAGCAGAAGCCGAAAAACAGGCCCACCTTGCTTAATACTGACAAGTCAGCCTTCTTTGAAGTCCTTGAACCACCTAAACACTGTTGCACGAGGTAGTGCATCTTCACTGTACGCTTGCTTCAGCTTTTCATAAATTTCGGTGGCTGTATGGTTTAAACAAAAACAGAATTTGATTGCGCTGTACTGCTCCTCTCGCGTCACCTCCATTGTCTGGTATGCGAAATGCGCATAGGGTCTACAAACTAGAGCATTACTACCAACCTACCAATACGACAGTGCTGCCGCCTACCAACATTATACATAAAAACCTGCTCTTTTCATATATTTATGTTACAGATAGGAAACTACAGCTACGGAAGCTACAGGAAAAAATCAGTCTGTCTTTGTTGATCAGCCCTGTACAAACACCTATGCAGTGTATCTTGGCCTGTAAGGTAGCCAAGAATGCCTCTGAGTTGAAGTTAGATTCATTATTTCTTCGCACCACAGTGCCCAAAATTAATTCATGATCTTGTTTAACAGTATCTTGTCCGTTCCAGAAAAAAGACAACACCTATTCATTAATTAGGGTATTTCATACTTGATACTTATGGGAGATATATCAAAAAGAGGTTTGGACCTTATAAAATGAATTCTAGAGCTCTCCTTAGTGAGTATGTCCATAATTTCATTAGCTGTAATGCCTGCATGCATGAGCACTCAAAAGAGGGTGACTGAGCAAAGAGATTGTCCAACATCCTTTGGCATTGTCAAACTAATTTGGGCATAGCTTTAATGGTATTAAAACCTTTTAAAGCTGCCTGGCTATTTGAGCAAATTGTCACTTTGGCCCATTTGTGTGGCATATTTATATTTACTCAGGCTAGAAATGCATAGATATACCTCAGCCTGGAAAATAATGGCATATCTATCCTGGCAAGCGAGATGCCAGAGCCCCAGACACTAGCACTATTCCCATTCAGGAACATCCATGTATCACATATGTCTCCAGATTTTCAGATATCTCTCCAAGTCCCACTCATTCCTGAGAGGTAGTACCAGTGAGTAGTGTTTTTTACATTGAAGTTGGGGCTTCATTAGATCCCCTCCCATCAGGGTAATAGGATATAATTCATGAAAATGGATTAAAATCTGGGAATATCCCTCAAAGGTAGCTTAATGCAGTACCCCTGTAACATTCAGAGATGGTGTATGCTCACCCTTCACAAACAGATTTTAAAGGAGGAAGGAATCAGCTTCTTAACAAGCTGTTAAAATTGAAAAAAAAAAAAAAATTATGAGCTATTTCATTCATTATATCCCAATCAGAGATGGGCAGGGTGGCGACTAGGGGAAGATAATGGAAAAAGCTTTGAAATTTTGGCTCAGAACTTTAAATCTAGGAAAAAGTAAAAAACAATGTATAGAATACCAAGAGAATAGTTTAATGAATGATGGATGGGTAAGTAATTTATGAAACATTTTGGAGAAAAATAGGTTAGGAGAAAGAGAGAAAATAACGCGAAAAATTTTTAGAAAAAGGCAAGTAAAAGACTGGAAGATATAGAAATACAAATCATGTTCAGTAGATTGCCGAAAAGAGCTCATTGGTTTGTTATAGGCCAATGAAAAATACATGGAGTAGGGAAAAATATATAGACATAGTAAATAAAGAAGAGAGAGCATCTACTGCATGGGTAAGAACCGGAGCATAGAGGCTAAGAGGGTTAAGACAGGCTATTCCTCAAAATCAATGTCCGATAGGTGGTGGTAATGAAGATATTGCACACATAGTATTTAAGTGCCAAGGAACAGAAAATTGGAGAAAAGATTTTTTTAAAAAGAAGTGGTTGAAGGAGGATAGAAATACACTTATAATCAAAATGATGTGCAAGGACACTAGGAGCATTGGACAGTTTTTGTGTAAAGTCAAAAATAAATGACTTTGGACAGTGGATAAAGAAAAGTAAGAGGTAGTGTATCTTGCTTTGAATGGAAAACTATGGTGAATGTGTGATGGTAAAGTAATCAATAAGTGAAACGTGAAAAACAAGTGGAAATGGGACATGAAAAACTAAAACAAGATAATTTATTGACGAGAAATTGTAAAATGTAAATAAACTGTAGTGATTGTCTACAGAATAAGTTGACAGAAAATTGTTAAATGTGAATAAACTGTAGTGATTGTCTACAGAATGAGTGGCCAGAGTCAAAGTCCAGTAGACAATCAACTTGTAAATCTCTTAGCACAATAAATAAATATCTCAATCAACAGTACTTCATAAGCTTAACAGATGTACATAATTATGTACCCTCAAAAGGTTCTTAGATTGCTGGTATGTTGAACATCTATATATGAAGGGGGGGGGATGGAAAGAGTTAAACTCCAATTACTACAAATAAGTTTTATGAACATATTAATATTGTGAGTGGACTTATTAGTTTTTAGTTTCACTTACTAAGTTCTCACTCCGAACACTTTCTCCATCATTAGCTCTATGTACACTAGCATCAAGGTGATTCCCTACTTTAGTGTCAGTTGTTCTGCCATCTGGTTGTCTAAAGCAGAACTTCACTGTCATCAACTGATGGAATTTCAAAATTCATTACTATGTGTGCATTTTTCCCTATACTGCAGGTTCTGCTGGTATTTTGGCATGTTTTAAAAGCTTTATTTCCTTTTAATGTTGTGTTCTGTTGACCAAATAATGGTGAGCTACTACAGTGTTGTCTATTTGCTTAAGTTTCAAGTTTTTTAGGGTATTCCTTTAGTCTAGTTTGTATGTTTCTCTTGGTTTTTCCTACGTATATTTCATAGCAGTTTTCACATCAATCTGGTAAATCCCTGATTTCTTAGTGTTTAGTATAGTATCCTTGACCAGATGATGAAATAAGTTTCTAAGGTTGTGTTTTTTGTATGCAGCCAATTTTATGCCATTGTAGAAAAAGTTTATTGAATTTGTTATGAATTTTTGGGAGGAATGTGAATCCACTTATCTTTTTGATAATATATCTCTGCTGTTGAAACTGGTGATGTGCTTGAACCTTTTTGTTCTTAGTTTATCCACTGTGTGAGGGCTGAATCCATTCGTGTGACTACTTTCAGAATATGTTATTATTCTCCTTGTATTCATCTTCTAGGGGTGGAAAGTTTACCAATCTGTAGGTCAAGCTGTTTTATGAAGTTTGACAATGACATGAAATGTAAGAACTGCAAACAATGAATGGAGTGTGAATGTAAACCTTGTGAAATGCAAGAAAAACAGATGAGTTGTGAAGACTGTATTTAAAGGATTACAGATTATGAAAAAGAATGTCCATATAGGCACATACAGCAATACAAAGAAATAACATGAATCATTGACTATGGAATTATAGAGCTGATATGAATTCTGAAGTAAAAGTGGTGCTATAGCATATTCATTCATGAATACTCCTGTTTATGCTATTCCATAAACAGGAGTATTCAGGTTTTGGTCAGCTTATTTGCAGTGTTAGTTGTACGAACTACCAAGTCTTTAAAACTCACAGCAATAGATGTTTTATTGGATGAATCTTGAGTGAGAGCATTTCTGTGCTAAGATTTACCATTACATACTCAGAAATGAATTCATATTACAGGGTTTGTTCAATAGCAAATTGATTGTGGGAAGATTGTGCATGGCAGAGAATAAATGCGGCTCAGTTGTGGATTTCTACTTAACTCGGAACATTTTGAGAAAAGTTTTAACCAGATACTCATAATTTTGCAAACCTAGCTGTGATTGGAAGCAGTGAAGGAACTTTAGGGATAGGGAAGATTGGTAAAAGAATCTAATGGTTTCACCAGATTTGACACATTTGTAATAAGAATGATATACTCTTTTTCTTTTAAAATATTATGCCTTTTTATTGATTTAAAAATAAAAATATCACATTGCGAATGCAATTATCTTTTCCAACAGTTGTACAAAACTGAAACATGGATGGCTTAAAACTTATGCAAATTTTACAATAAATATTATATATGTTGAATGTGCCATTACTAATTGTCCATTCTCAGTAACAACCATATGTAACAACAGAACTTACTAAACAGAAAGTGACAAATAGTTTTAACAGAAAATCACAACCATGCTCTTATGATTGCACTAGAACAGGGCTTTATTGTTTTTGAAAACCTGGATATACCTTCCTGTGTTCTGGTTTAACTGCAAGCTGTGCCTGTAATATATTTCCATATATTTAACTTCATTCTGGGTGAAAAAGGATAAAACAATATAAGCTTATACCAAACAACATTTAAAGCAAGTTAATATACTTTTAAATGTATAATCAACAGTAAATAACCCTACAAATAAAAGCCTGATAAAACATTTTTGGCAAATAAGATTGAACATATTCTCAGTTAGATAACTGAATATTCCCTAACAGAGTAACAGAAACAAAAACTTAAGTTCAAAGAATCAGCTACATGTTGACCAGTTTCCTTAATAAAATAAGGAAAACAAAATTTTTTGCAAGTGTTTTATATATAAAAAAAATTAAAGAAGCTTTTTAATTTGTGGATTGGATAACTTGGATTAACAGAATAATTAGCAAATCTATTTTAAACTCTTGCCACTAGGTGCCAAGTCCCATAGAAAACCTATTTTCAGAAGAGTTTCAGTGATACTTGTCTTTATAAGCTATTTGATAAAACTCATTTTCAGTATTTTTATATTAAGATAGGTTTTAAATACCACTCACATACATTTCTTTGACCATATTTATTTCTATGATGTATTGTTTAAACTGCTTCATAAGTGCAACTTCACATATTTTATCTAGAAGTCGAATGCAATATTATATGAAAATTCAATATCCAGGTGATTGGCTACCCAGAATTCTAAATCACAAATAATGCATTTCCTTCAAACATCAACAAGGTGATCAAAGCACCATAAACAGTGTGACGCCATTCAGTTAAAGGAAATTAAAACTTGAAAGACTTAGCTGCTGAAAAACATATTGATACAAAAAAAATTAAAAAAAATTTTCACTACATAATAGTATATATACACATAGCTACACACAGTGTGGGTTTAAAACTACAGCATACTGGGATTTAACATGGCCAATTGCAATTATTATTTTTTGTGATGTTCACAACCCCATTATTAGAACTTTCATACAGTGTTAAAATGGCCAGTCTATGCACCTATGTATCTGGTTATGGTGGAAAAGCAAAGGTTATAAATTTTGTTGTGTGTCTTAATTGCTAACACTCTTTGTCAACATTGATTTTGTATACTGTGATGGCAATGTTAGGCCCCTGTGTACCATACTTTAAAATCCACTGCATTTAATGCTCTCACATTTTTCTCAAGACTATCTGAAATACATTTCATTCTTGTTTACTATAATGTATTTCTAGAATATCAGCAAAAATAGTATAATGAAGAAAATATAAGAGGGCAGTGTCACAATTACTAATGAATAATTAGTAACTTCCTATTTTGGGTTAATATTATTGTCTCAATCAGGGATAATGCTGACATTCAACAACCAACTAACAGGTGACTTTCAACTGACCAAGACACCCATTAGCGACAGCAAAAGTGCCATATGGTTGCGTTTAGTAATCACTAAAATAATGTTTTGAGCTGTATTCAGACACACTTTGTTTGTAAAACTTAGCAGTTCATGGCGGAAATACATTGTATAAATTCAAGGACACCAGAAATTCATTACCCAATGAAGGCAATTTTGTACTGCATAATTCTGTTGTTATTGGCTGCATTATCTCTATAGTTTTAGGGTTGGTGTTGGGAGACATGAAACAGCCACCATATTCCCCAATAAGTTGCTTTGCAGAGATGGAGGAGTCCATGAGAGGTTGAAGGTTCCCAAAAATAGACAGTAGTACATTATATATACTCTGTCCAGAAAAATAATCCTGCTGATGGCATCTGTAATCGCTCCATTCTTAGAAGCCAACCTGATGTAAATTCATTGCATTAACTAGCCCATAATACGTGAGAAACCAAAGTACACCATAACATATAGTACCTTAAATATGCACAATTATATGTGGGTTTTTAAAAACAGTTTCAACCAAAAGCAGTTCACCTTATTTACTACTCCATATGGATTACAAGTTTTGAATCAAAGAACATTGTAGTTTCCATTTAATATGGTCTGGTGTTAATTCATTCCTTTTCTGCATTCTTGTGAGGGGAAGAGTTAATACAGGGATAAATATGGCTGCTTCTACAGGTGCTGAACATGAGGCTAATGCAGAGGAATAAAAAATGTTTTGTTTACATCAAATCCGGTTCTAAGGCTCAATCAATTATAGTATCAAATGTATGGAAACAATGTGGAAGTCTGTAGGAAAATGGAAAGATAACCCTAACTGTTACATTAACAATTATGACATCACCCTCATATAACGTTAGTGTATTCCACACATTCATCAGTTAACAGAAATATAGGTTTAATAGATGCTATAAATTCCTGTTTAATCCAGATACTCCACTACTGTATTTTCAGATTTTAACAATAATTTAGCTCTCCTTCTACCTTTTTAAACTGTTATGTCTCACTTTTACATAAGAATACTGATCTGAAGTTTTGTTCTAGTATGAAAAGTAATAAATTCAGCTTGCAGTATTCCACGGTTACAAACAAAAAGCCCTGTGTTCATAAAGTATGTTGAGAAAAAATACACCATCATACTAAAAATGTTGAATATGCCAATATCTATCATATAATATTTAAAAGTGATTATAAAGCAGAAACATGAGCTATGAAAGTTGCAGCTGAGCATATTTTTTGCTCAGTGTTGCTTAGCTATCACATCTCTCATTTTACATACTCCAAGCTTGAATGTGGGACCAGCTTATTTTAACGCCCTGTGCCCTCCCGCAACCTAGTCATTGTCTTTTGATGTCATTGTGTTAATACTACAATAGGCATAAATACTAAAATGGGCTCAACTAATTCATGAAGCTGAAAAAAGAGAAAATATTTCCATATACATTACACACATTCACACCATACTGTTTCCATATACATTATACATATTCACACCATACACTCGTGGTACATAATTATGAATACAAGTCAATGACCAAATTTTCACATTTTAAGTAGAAATACAGAAGAATGCATATTTGCAAAGCTGCTACCTTTTGAAAATGCCATAAACAAATGCAGCTTTAATCTCCTACATAATATTAATAAATAAGTGATTAATGTGGTAAGTGGTGTGAATTAAGTGATTTAAAGAGGTATTAGCTGAAATGGTAACATGAACTTTTTTTGTTGTCCAATAGAAAATGTTTTAAACCATTTAAACCTTAAAGAGCAAGTAGTCTCTTATTATTATTATTATTTAGTAACGATAGCAATGCTTTTAAAGCTCAGGTACCTACTTTAATTGGATGAAGAAAGGAAAATATTATCATCTTTATCAAAGCCCAGAATTATATGCCCTATTAGAATCACTAATTACAATAGGAAAAGTTATTCAAGCAGTTTTGTCAGTGAATGAAATATTTACTACATCACATAAGCTGAGTGACATGTACTGCAGGGATATTGCTATAAGCTATAGTCAAATGATAAGGGTATTATGCATGAATCTCTCTTAACCCTAGATTAATAATAATTTGTCTCATAGACTGTGCAAGTTAGCAAAATTGCAAGACTCCCAGATATCTGTTATTGTGCCACACCTAAGCGCTTAGTATCTTATGTATAACAATGAAATCATTGCTGCTTTCATTATTATGATTCAGTTAGTTTGTTCAGCAGTAGGGCTAACCATTAAGGAGGGGGAAAGTATAGTACAAAGGTAAGCATATGCAGTTCATTCCTAGGAATTTACTAAATCCAATAACTGAAAATATTCTGAATATAAGTGATTTTAATACAATGGTTTCCAAAAGTTTAGAACAAGCATTTTATCATCCCATACAGATCAGGTATGATCACTGCTGCTCTTGTACAGTATAAAAGGAACATTAAAAACTACAGTACACTAAATGTGCAGAGTAGAAATGGGTGAAAAATAATGTATATATTCTGATAACAGGGACAGAAAGTAACCAGTTACTCAGAAATAGTTACAACAACTATAATAACATAAAGTAAGTACAGTAGAATCTCATTAGTACGTTTTCGCAGGGACCTAAGGATTTGGACGTCATAGGCGGGAAAATGTGTTAATGAAAATACAAAATCTGCAATTTAAGAACATAGTTATGTAATAAAATCTAATAATTACTACGTCTCCATGGGCAGTTGAAATAGATTTCAAGTAAACTTTTATACTGAAAACGATCCGTGTTTCCACGTTAAATTCAATATGTGTTCAAATGGATTTGGATACACAAAACCTGAGAATAAATAATTCAAGCTCTTATGTTGGTCAACTTGGATTTTTGATGTTATGAATGTTTTTGAGAAAATAAATAACGAATTATGGAAGCGACAATAGTGGCTTTGCTGTGTGTTTTATTACACATATGATAAGAATTTCTGCTAAAAAAAGAAAACAAAATTATGTGCGTACATCGTGTTACAAGTACAATAGACGATAGTAACTTTGGCATATTAATACAATTTGAATATGGTAGGTGTTTCCATGCAACAGATTTCGTTCCGATCCTATTTTCCAAGAGGAAAGTTTTGTTTTAGCAATTTTCCCTTCTTTAAAAGCAGTTTCAATCAATTTAGGTTTACTAACAATCGTGTCTAAAGTTGACGGAGGAATGTTTAACTTCCTAATTATATCCACATGTTTTATATTTGAATTGTGGCATACTTCAAGGATTTTCAGTTTTTCAGTGTTGGTTATTTACTACACTTTCTTTCATTGCAAACGAAAAGTTAAAATGCAATCTACATATGTTTGGTCAACACTCAACAGTAGAAACCATCGTTGGCGTATACCACGCCAAGGTAAAGCATTCTCTATCCCGCCCACATAAATCGTGTCACACAAATATTTACATACATGCATGTGATTGGCTGCCGGTATCCACCCCGTGACCAAGGAATGACCAAAGTAGCAAATGGAGGACATCAAACTTTGAATGTGTTAAGCGCCTACTCCCACTGGACTGACCAAGGATTGGCCAAAACAGCGAATGAGGACGTCAAACTTCAAACGTAGTAAGCGGGATCAGGAAAACACACTAAGCAAACGTTATTTATTACATTTGATTTGGTACCGGGACTTTTATAATTCAACGTAATAAACAGGAAAACGTGTTAATGAGGAACGTGCTAACGAGATTCCACTGTAGTGTTATTCTCAGCAGTAACTGGGTATGCATGGATTACCATAGTGATATACCATTTGGCAAAGAAAATATCAACTAACTGCTATGTAATAACTTGATATGATTTAGAAAGCAGTAAGTAATACAATGGGGGAGCGGTAACCACCTCACTAACTCTACTACATTACTGCATCAGCATATAGGGTACCAGCTACTGGGAACTAATTTGAAAAATTATTGGAATTCACACTGTGAAGTAATGTAATAATTCAAAAAATTATATAACTTGAGTCGACTAAAACACACTATACTTCACATGCCTTGAAATTATCTTCAACGTGTTTAACCTTCTCTTGAAAAAAAAAAAAAGAACCCAACTACGAATTAAATATCTGGGAAAAGATCTAAATGACGAAGTTTGAAACATAGTTAATGAATTTCGACATTCCCTTGGAAGGAAACCTGCTACTCAGCCTCAATGAATCGCCACTAGATGTCTCCTCCCCAGAGAAACAATGTCCACATGATCACCAGAGTTCCAGCCAGTCGACAACTTCTTGATAATGCCTTCAAGTGTAGGCAAAATACGTTGAGGGTAATTTGTGTATGTGAGGCATAGTGTCTTCGTCAACTCAAGTTGTATAATTTTTTGAATTACTGGGAACTAGTTATCTGCACGACATTATGTACTATTATAGTGATCCACAAGAGTGCACTGGGTGAGCGGGAGCTTATCTCCCATGTTTAAACTGAGTTATCACATCATGAAGTTTGCATTGAATTAAGATTGTTATTCAAAGAAGTTAAAAATGCATGAGCTTTTCAAACATTGAGGGTGATAGCAGTAGTTATTTATTGATTCAGTTAATCATAGGATACAGTTAGCGTGCAACTGAATGGCAGTATACATGGGTACCTCAAAGTTCAAACATTGTAGTAGTGTTATAAAGAAAAAAGTGTCATCTGAGTAAAAAATCAACATATATGACAAGATTCTCTTTTTTTTAACTAATATGTCTATGGACTTTTCTTTAGAAATGAATTGGTAAGAAAAAAATAGAATTTTAACAGTGGTGATCCATTATCTGGAGTTACCAAATTTTCAGTCTTTGCAGATTATATTTTGAACACTCTAATTTGTAAATTGGTGTGCCATATAGTTTGCTATTCCTTTGGATGTGCTATCTTGAGTGTTTGCTTCTTGCAATACAAAGAGCCAGCAAAACATAGCTAAAATCAGTGAGTCCAATATCATGAAATCAGTCTCCGACACGAAAGGAATTGCTTCACTACTGAACATTCCATAGCTATGAGTTGAATATTCTTTATTACTATTATAGAATTGTACGTTTCGGAGTTTCATTCATAAATATATATATTTGTTGCATTTCACTTGCATTTTCCATTTGTCCCATTCTCCATGTCCTAGAGAGGCGCACCTAGTGCGAGTAGCTTTAGCCAATAAAAAGACAAAGTGGAGGAGTGCATCTTGGTATGTGTACATGCAGAATAATCTGAGAAGAAATAAGAGTCAAGGAAAATTTATCTACAGGTGATTGCTACAGGTAACCAAAAACTAAACCGGTATTAATGCTCATATATGAATAATGATATTTAAGCTTTACTTGCAACCATTAAAGTAGTGTAACTGTGAAAGTGATAACCATTAAGCCACTAATAATGTAATCGTTAATTATAACCGTTACAGTTATGACCGCTATATGAAAATAACTGTTCGTCTCACACCTACTGAGAAGGCTCAAATTGTATTGGATATATAAAATGCAACAACTTAAGTATAAAGTATTGTATTTTATTAAAGCATTGTCAAATATAAAATTATTAGGCTGTCTCTCAGGATACTGTTTGTAATAACGCCTTTTGTGGCTTGGCTTAGTTTAGTTTAGCTTAGCTTAGCTTAGCAATCCAAGGTTATAAAAACGAATGTGATGTTATATGATAATGTGAAATACTTTTGCTTTATGGATTTATAAAAGCAAATTCATAATTATACTGATGCTTTACACACAAATACTCAATAAGCCTGACTTAAATTTGAATAGATCTTATATTGCTATGCAGTAAGCAAATGCATGTTTGTTTGTAGCAGCTTGGGGATCCACGAATGCACACTAAGCATTTGCAAGAATATGCAAGTAAAGTATTAATATTTATTCAGCTTACAGGATGTATATGTACAGCTATGATACAGTCTATGATACAATGCATATAGATCTGGGTGTTACACATTAAAGTAACAATTAATGCAATTTGGAAGACTGGCATGTTGATATATCATCTTGTATAAGATTTTGAACAGTCTATTGCACTAATCACATGCATTTATTTTGGCCATTACTTCAAGATAAATTATCACCAAGCACAATGGATAATGGTCTATTAAATAAATCCTAGAAACCACTAGAACAGTGGAAGAGCTGTTTCTTCTTGGTAGATCATGCAATCTTAACCCCTCACTTTTAATTCTTTTAAAATTTCGAAGCCTGAAAGCAATGCTCAATCCAGATGAATTCACTTAGCTGCACGTGACAATTTATATCCCATAAGCAAATAATAACTATGATTGTTCATTTGTTAATGATGGGGCAACGAGTTCATTAAAATATGAATTTAGTCTCACCAACTTAATTAATAATATTTACCTGCAGAACAGACTACTGGGCTCATCTAAATGCATCAATATGTCAGTTATAAATGATTCTATAATAAATACAACTTGGATTTCTTGCAAGATGAACCTTTTTGCATACATCTGCAGTTACATAGAATAGTATCTGAAACGTATTCTCAGCAGTGTCCAAAATGCCAGTTTTACTATTTGACTTTCATCACAATTATTTCTAAAAGTTTAAGTTGCACTACTTTTATTAATGATTTAGCTGAAGTATTTTGATCCAAAACAGATAAAATAAGCTTATTAGGGTCCTAATAATCATACTGCACTATCCTTTCATTACTACATTTCTAAGTATAAAATAAATTATAGACTATTGCGCCTTCATAAATGCTGACTGCAATTGTTGCCATGTTTTCTTTATCAAGCTTTCATTATAATGTTATGATACACAGCAATTTAAAAAAAAGGTGCAGAAGAAGCTTCAAAACCTAACCTAACCAAACCACTCATATATATATATATATATATATATATATATATATATATATATATATATATATATGTCTATCTATATATATATATATATATATATATATGTCCGTGACAAAAGAAGTTAATCAGACATTATATAATTTCTGGAAGCAGTGCTTTCATATGCACAGGAAAGCTGTCATTCTAATCCCAACTATAACTGGAAAAAATGCTGCATGATTATTTTTATCAATTAACCATATTGGATGAGTACTAACAGCCATAGACTCCAACCTATGATATATTTATTATATATAATCAGTATTATTTCAATTATTAAATAATAAGAATGTAGAATGTAAATAGGCAAGATGTATACTATTGCAAAATATTTCAATGCTTTTAAATATGAACTTAGTCAAAAAATAATCACTATATGCTATGTCACGAACACAAATCCAATTTTATTTGTAACTTTAAAAATATTGCCAGTATAGCACAATTATGTATTACTCTTATTTTGTATATTAATTTAAATATTTCCTTCCTTAGATTTTTCTCTATTTATATGAGAAGATAATTTCTGAAACTAAGTGGCATATATTAAAATGGACAAAACAACAAAATGGAATATAAAAGTGCTGAAACCTTTAAACCTTCAAACTCTCATAGCTTATTTCCCTTACAGTGCAAACTATTACATTTATAAGCAGTTCTGCAATATCCTCATATCATCAGACATACAGCTGGAAGAGGTGTACGTATTATTCATTTAGTTGTTTCTACATGCAGAAACAAGTGAAAAATTATATAATTTTATACTTCGATAAGGTACTTATTTAGCAGAAAATAAAAAGTAATGTGCACCAACACCAGTACAGGAAGTTTAAGAGAAGACTTAGCTAAGTTGACAGCTTGCAACTAAATTTTGAAGATCTATGCTGCCAATGTTGCACAACCCTCAGATAGTTATGGTATTGCACACTATTGATACTGTTACTTGTATGGTATGTAACATTTTATTCATATTATTATTTTATTAAATGCTTATATATATATATATATATATATATATATATATATATATATAAGTTTATTCTTAATTTCTCTTACCAAATGTTCAAATAAAATTATTTATTTTGTTTTAGTGTATTTCTCTAAATAGTTAAACAATATGTCCACTTTAAGATTTATTTGTCTTCATGGAATGCTTAAGCAAACAAGCAGATTCTTAATTTGTTTATCTGATACTTAAAAACTACCTACCTTCCTCTTATGAGCTTTTGATAATCTTTCAATCATCGATATACAATACATATGCCTGCTGAAATTAATCTGCATGTGTTTTCAGCTTGGGTACCGTTTTTATCAGTAACACATTTTTAAGCATGACATTAAGAAATACATTTAACTTTAATTCAAGCACTGACTAATTGCAACTAACATTTTAATGTACATTTAAGTACAACTGTACTCATTTGGTTTTCAGTTAACTAGAAGTTTAAATTGAAAGATTTGCTTTATATACAGTTAATACATATATATTTTGGTTTTAGTTACTTTTAATAAAAATTAAAAACTTCCTTGAAAATATATGAAAGAACTGTCTTGATAATTAAATACTGACTGCATTTCGTTTCCACACTGCAATACCATAAACACACTTCAGAAACTGGTCTTGCATTTTAACTTGGGGCAGCTGTCACCTTGTCCCACAAGTGTAAGTTTCTCACCCATCTGCAGAAGAGCCTCTAAAAGGTTAAGGTTTTTCAAAGATTATTGTACATACCTATGAATGACCAAAGAAAGAAAGAAAGAAAACAAAGCGGTGCTCCTAAAATTTTTCTTTGTACCCATTAAAATGTTTCTAGTTTATATGGTGATATCACCACACCCAATATTGCTGTTTTCTCAGAATCTGATTCTCTTGTCTCATGCTGCTTATCTTTACTATAAACTCATTTGCAATTTCATCTGATTTTCCTATCATAAAGGTTGATTAAGTTTATAAAAAGAAAGTCAGTCTATGTATTTGTCAAAATACTGGTAGTCTGTTCTGAAGGATAACTTAACCCATTAAGGTCCCACATAAGATTTGGAGCTGAGAGAATTATGCAAATTATGCCCACAATATGGATCTCAGTATTAAATGTGAGAATATGCTACAAAAATGGAATATGAACACTTAAGCATAGTAATTTTCTCATATATTATTACCTATTTAAAGCACTGGACCTTGTCTTATAATGGTTTATTTACATGTATCACTTTGTTCTTTTTTCCACAGAAGTGCAAATATATTTTATTAAAAAAAGTGTTAACAGGGTACCTACTACAGCAGATGGATTTGAAAACACTGTTTCACGCCACTGCATGCTATTTAAAAAAAAGAAATCACCCTGCACATGATATGGCTCTTAACTTCCATACTCAACCATTTCAAAATTCCACAGTACTTCTCAACAAACAGTTGCATTTCAAAATGATTATCAAATATAGTAAGAACTGACAATTACTTATGCCATCGTCATCTTAGAACATCTTTTCTTCCTTGTTTAAACTCCATTTTCTAGCACCAATTGCTCCTGTTCTCTTGTTTCTCAAGAATTAATTTGGCATTATGGCAACTTGAACAAATGCTCCTATCCCCTTTCTTTGGCAAAACAGTATTTCATTCATACAAAAATATACATACCTAAAC
Source organism: Deroplatys truncata (assembly GCA_030765065.1). Lineage (NCBI taxonomy): Eukaryota > Metazoa > Arthropoda > Insecta > Mantodea > Mantidae > Deroplatys > Deroplatys truncata. The sequence goes on along the minus strand of CM060976.1, from coordinate 68,015,189 downwards.
ATTTAATGTATGATGGAAAAAAGAGAAATTATACAGTAGTGAGCAAGGCAAAATAAGATGGGAAAAACTATAATAAAAATAAATATACACATATAGAAAGCCAAAGGAAGGAGAGAAAAATTCTCATAAAACAATGACAAGTGAAAGTTGCTAGGCTAGATGATGCGACACAAAATGATAATGCACTTCCATAAAACTTATTCTATTTTTTTTTTTCAAAACTACTACTCAGCAGGCTTCACATTGGACCATTTTGGTATACAAGATGTTATTGGTGTCAACTCATAAGAAAATAAATCACAAACTAAAAGCTGTGACCAGAACTAAGCACATACTCACATCTGAAAGTTAGGATCTTCATTTGAAAAACTATCTGTTCTGCCATTAATGATTACCTATTCATTATACTATTTTGTGAAGGGGAACTAAACATTTACTTCCATGGAAAGTTGCCATAAAACTCTTTTCTGACTTGGATGCCTGCCATATTTCATATGGCCCAATGTGCTCTAACTGAACTACATTATTTTCACTGGCGCAAGGCTCCTTTATGACGGATGTGAGGCTATCTGGAACTTTGGTAAACAGAGGCCAAATTTGGATTCGATGCCAGCAATTATAGGTAAAGCCACCTGGTAGCCACCAATGTGGTCAGGATTTGTTGATTTCATTTCTTCTGCCACCCCAGTGGAAGGAACATTCAGTTCTGAACCAGTTGGACGGCTGTAACATCATAGAATTTTCATTAAAGAGATATTCACTACAAAGAAAAGTTAATACATGATCCTCATTAAAGTATTAATTTACATCCATTCTGCAGATCTAAAAATTAATGTTTTTATCTTATTTAAATTCAAACTCTTATTACATTTATTTCTGTTTACACATCAAAAAATTTAAAGTACTTAACAAATGGAATTTAACTCATAATTTATCAATATAATAATCTGAATGTCATAAATTCTTACTATTGTTGTCTAAAAATACACATGTAACATTTTTTGACATATAAAAATAGTTGACATTCTGTACAACAACTGCACCAGGGCCAGTACTTAACACTTCAAATTATAATACTTAGGAAAAGTAAGGGAGAAATGGATTAGAGCAGCTAAGAAAGATGAGAGAACTGAGATGTAAATTTAATTTATAAAATAGTTAAATAGTGGAATGTAAATAGTGGGGGAGGGCCCTTCATTAATCAGATATACCTGGAGTTATGTATAAGGAAGCCTTGTATAGATGGATGTTAAGACTTAGTAGATAAATTTAGGTTAGGTTGGTACTTCAATAAATACTTGATGCTTCATAATGTAGAACAGATATTAGAGTTGCATAACAATTTGAATTTGCTTATATTTTGAGGAAAAACAAAAAAACCAGTATCCTAAAACAAATCTCATGCACTGCATGACAAAATAGTCCAGAAACCACAAGAGAAGTTTATATACTTGTATGTATGGCCAATGACAAAATAAAGATGTATGGTTCAAGTCTAGAATGCTTGCATAACTAATGAAGATAGCAACATAATTTGTCTTCAACACAATTGGAAATCCTGGTTTGTAATTTCAACTATTTCTTCTATTAAAACTTTAGTGACATGTATGCAATACATATGTAACAGTGACATATATGTATGAATGTCTTTTTATAAATTCCTAAATTCATTTACTGAAAAGATGGAAGATTCATGACGAATCATTTTGGGAAACTATAGATTTACAATAATATTATAAATAAACACATTATACAACAACTACGTATGTATACTTTAAAAATGAAATTTCTATTTTAGAGTCATTCCTGTTTTGCAGACTTTACTAACATAATGCTTCATGTTAGATTTATTTTCAATATGCAGAGGTACTAACCTAAATGGCTTTTGGTCTAACAAGAGTTACAGTAAAGGATTGTTAATATGTTAATTATGCTATCCACTTCATTATCCTCTCTATGAACTAGGAACATGTGTCATGGTGGAGAAAAGAAAAGTAAAATACATCACTTGGTAGAATGTAAAGAGTTACAGAAGTGGAGACCGTATGTTTAGAATTCGAAGTGGGACCCAATGAGCAAGCAAAATTCTATAAAAATCTTAACAGTTAAGGGAGAAAAAGAATCAAGGCTATGGGTGAGTTGACAAGGCAAATCAAGGAAAAGTGATTAAGGAAAGTAAAAAAAAAGCAAGAGGAAAGGAGCAGGAAAGGCAAGAGAAAGGAACATAAGAGGAAGTAGGAATCAGAGAAGTGGAAAGGGAAGGTAAAGAACAAGGGCTAACCAAAAGCCAAAGGGCCAGAATGCTAGTTGCAAGATAGCCCTTAAGAGAAAGAAAAATCAAACTGCAATTGTACTAGAATGAAAGTAACACTAAGATCTGACATAAACATATTCTAACATTTTTGTATGATTAGAATAATATTCTATTCTATACTCTCTATCCACTTCTTGTGTATTTCATATATGAGTAATATGAGTATGCATAATTTCAGTCTTACAATGCTTCAACTCTGCTTGTTCTGACTTTTCATTTTTTTTGTTTTTTTTTTTTGTTTTACTAATGAGTATCTTTAAGTAAGTAATTAATATTTATAAAATTGAAATATATAGAAATCTTTTTTTGTATCTTTTTTTTGAACCTCTTATCCCAGAAGATTAAGTCCAACTATTGAATTGATTATTCAATTTTGAATTATTATTGAACAGTAATTCATTTTGGAAAGAAACCTAAAAAAGGAGGCAAACCTCCTAAAACTGTATAAATTGTGAAAAGTCTGCTGTTTCAGAGCACTGTGAAGCTCCCCCCCCCCTTTTCTCTCACCCCTTCTCTACCAACCTCTCTCATACTCTGTGGAAGTTTGACAATATTAAAGAAAAATCCCTCCTCTGGAATGAAAACCAGGAACTTTTGATTCAGAAGTTGGGGTATGTTGGTTATAAAAAGAAAAAATCGATAAGACTGCAAGTATCACATAATATAGAAACACCATCCGTATTTTATCCCCCCTCCCAACTTATTTCACTTGAAAACTATGCTGTACTTATGAGGACTAATTTTAGTTTAAACATTTAGCTTAAAAAAGGCTAGAATATGTTTCCTCTTAGGGCAGAAGTTTTTCATTGTTGAGATAACTTTGGGGCATACAGGTCAAATGAGAAAGATTCTCAGCTAGTTTTAGGAAGGCAACAAGGGTAGCTCAATTCATTAAATCATCAGCACGGAATGCCGAATATCTGTCGTTCAAATTCTGACCATAACGCACATTTTTCAAATATGTTCCTGCTTTGCAGGATTTACCCTACAACCCGTGTGAAACAATTTTTATGACTATGTTTCCAGGATTTAATCCGGAGAGCCAATATGATGAATCAAATAAAAAAATAATAAAAAATAAAGGCTGGCGGTGTACCCAATAGCTATAACTGCAATGGATGTTAAAAACCACCTACCCCCATTCCCCATTTGTAATTACGTATATTTTAAACAAAACTAGATCAAATGTGTTCATTTAGTCAGAGGCAATTATCTCCATTTTTTCTCTTTTTACTTTCTTTCTTTTCATAACATTTATCTTGTATCTTAAATATGCATTTATGGTCAATGATCCATGCACTAAGTTTTGCGTAATAACTTGAATAATATAGCGTCTAATAATATGATATGATATGATATGATACGATACCATACCCTACCCTACCCTACCCTAAACTACCACCCACCCAATCTCTACATTTTAAACAGACGTAATCTGGTTGTATGATATTCATGATACTATTCCAGAACAGAATAACAATACAATGTAAACAAGATTTACTGGTAAGTGTACTGTACTGTAAACAAGAGTGTACAAAAATGAGTGTATTTATACCAAACTTCATTCTTCTGATGTTGGCATAAAGTTTTACTGCATATATTCAATTTATTTATACCCAACTTGTATAACTTCCCTTTTAGAGTCTGCCTATCACACACACAACTTGGATTTAATTTCTGATCAGGAGCAATTCCTCAAGTTTTACTGGAGTTTTCTCTTATTCTGAAACTGTGAATACAACAAACTTCTGGCATTATAGACTGTGGATGAATTTCTGCCATTTCACTTGAAGAATACTGAAGATTGAAAACATATCCAGGTGCCACAAAAAAGATGAAACCCAATTCAAGTTTGATGAGCTCTTGTTATAGAGCTTTGAAACTGATAATGAAATTAATGTCAGGAAAGGAAGAGAGGAGGATTTCACCTTGAGTGCATAAATATTGCAGAAATGATGTATTTACCATTACTAAACACAATACGTGCATAAATTAAGTATTTTCTAATAAGGGAGGAAGGGGTTTTAATATGTTCCCAGACACACTATACGTGACTTCTATATCCATGAATGCAGAATTGTTATGTGCAACACTACAGTTGAGTCATTCTAAAAAGTCACTGTAGAGTTAACTCAATTCTTTAAAATCTCCTTTGTCTGAAAGTATTGAAATGGGTGATAAAAATAGTCATGTCAGATTACAGTTGAAGATATTTAATTGTAAATGAAACTTTATTGGATCTACACCATGACATAAATTTATTAATTGTTTAAAACAAGTAAATAGTAACACAATTTCTCAGTAGTCTGCATATTAAATGTTGCATTACCATACAAGAAAATCAACATTCAAAGCCAAGATTATTCATGGCGTATGATCAAATGTCACAGCTAGTGATACTGTTAACATGTCAGTCAAACAACATTACTATTCAGATGTTCGTACGCAAAAATTCATCGGAGCCAACCACAGCCTCTCTAAGACAATTTCATAACCACATATTATATGCTTACATATAAGCAAGCTGGTGGGGCACATACGACTGATTACAGTTGGAAAATATTCTCTTTCCCTTCCTAAAGTTTGGAAATGAGCTCACTTGAATATGAACTTTTGCCAGAATGGAAATATCCAATTGGTGATGAAGATTTCATGATGTTTAACCACCTAAATTACACATCGGGTGTTAAATTTCAAAGGAAAATCAAACAGTATCCAACACCTAACACTGCTTTAGGAAGCAAATTAATAAAACTCCAAAGAGATTATCACTTTCTCCCACATCTACCTATAGTAGGTAGAGGAAGTATTGTATTCGACCCAAAAACTCAATACTGAGATTTCATCAGAAATGTATGTTTCGAGGCCACCTGAATAAAGAAAAGAAAAAGAATTCTTAGAGAAAACCCCGTCATCTTCCAAGGATGCAAGACAAAGATTTTCAAGAAAATCCCCCACTCTATACTACTTTTACATGGAAAATGTTTAATTATTTTTGATTTCTCAAAAATGGCTCATAACAATTTTGAAAGGAATACAAAACATTTAAGACATTTGTATAACAAACAAAATGCATATCTTGAATTTTCTATGAATAGCCTGTGAAGTCCTCTTCATTCTGAATAAATTTGTAAACTTTTGTATAATTGGTAAACAATACGGGATAGACAAAAAATTACTATACAAGACATTAGATCTCATTAAAATATACACAATGTATGTTTCTTATATATTTTGTAGCATTAGCCATTTCCGAAATATTCAATATTGTTGAACAAAAACCAATATTATTATTGGTTTGTATTTTCAAATACTACATACTTCTTTAAGTGCTAAAGTCATCATTCGTTTGTTTCTCGTGGTCATGCAAAAAGAACAATTTCAGGGCTAGCATATGCTGACCCATTTTTTTAAACATGACTCACTTCAGTTTGCTATATGACTCTTGTACTTACAATGAAATGTATGATGAAACTGTTTCTCCAAACTCTTGTACAAGATGAAGGAAATAGAAAAATAAGTTTTTGTAAGAATAACGGAAGCATTATTCAGAAGTTAGAGATAGTGAAGCGAAACAATAATTTAATTGAATCTTGAGTCGGTGGATGCACTAATACTTCACTTACTTTAAATTAATTGAACATGTTTCGAAAGCACTGCTTGCTTTCATCTTCAGCTTTTTTCCAACTGAGTGAGCAAACGGTGCTTCCTAAACATGTTCAATTAATTTAAAATAAGTGAAGTTTTAGTGTATCCATTGACTCAAGATTCAATTACATTTTTGTAAGAATATTGTGTAGAAGCTACATTAAAGAAAGTTATGTGAATGCACGTCATTTTTTGAACAGTGCTAGTGTAAGTAGACTGATAAAATGTCTGTGAATTAAGTAACTCTGTGCACTTCTTCTGGCAATATCCTGATATTTTTTGCCCTCTAAGGTTTTAACAAATGTAAATCAAAATCAAAGTAATGGTCTTATGCATAAAATATACTTCCCCTATTTAATATACAGATTTCCTTATTAGAAAGAGGAAGCATTTAGCCAAATCCTGGCAAAGGATAGCTATAAAGCAACTTTATTATTTACAACCTAAAGCAGAAGTTCTGACTACTGGAATCAGTTGCAATTCAGTAAACACAGGATATCAAGCAAACATTAATGTGAAAATCTTCATTCCTGATAATTAGAGTGCATATGAAATGCATTTAAAAATAGTTTAAGTGCAACAGTTTCATCAATACTCTTTGATACATAATAATAATGGTTTTAAAGCATCATATTTATTTTACTGCATAGTATGATAACCTTAATATATTCACCTATAATACAAGCTGAGAGAGCAATATTATTGAAATGAAATACACAATCAAGATGATAATGAACAACACCAAAATATTTTCGCTATATATGGAGGAGAATTACAAGAATAGTAACAAACCCTTTCATGTCAAATCTATCTATAAATTTCTGTGAGAGAAGCCATATGGGATAAAGTGGCCAAATCCAAAAGATTAGCTGCCAGTTTCAGATGCAACGTCTTGAAATCAAAGCCAGAAGTCTGCAATGACAATACAGTATGAGAGGCAATGCACATCCCTCTTGGATTAGAAGGGGAGTGGATTCTACATTGATATAATTTCTCTTTTGTTCTTCTCAATGCTAGCAACATTCAGCCAGCACTATTTAATCCAGTCACATTATCTTCTCTATAATTTAAATGGATGATCTGCTGCTAAATGTCAAAACCTTAAACTTTTTATTTTATTTATTTCTTTTCAATTTATTTCTTTTATAGCAGGAGGTAGTATGTAGTAGAGATCTGCACAGGTCAAAATTCTCAGGTCTGGCCTGGCCCAATAAGAAAGGAGCCCAACAATAGGTGACATTGTCCACCTAGCATGCATCAGATTGTTTAATTCTATTTTAAATAAAAATATTTTGCATTCACTCTGGGATTCACTCAGGTCCTGGGACCAATTGAGGAACTACTTTACAGAAATAATGGCAGCGAGATCCTGGAATCATGTAGACAGCGTACTGTCTTAATGCCACATGTAGCACCTATTTACTGCACTTTGCTAAGGATGTTGTGGGAGCTTGTAGCTACCATGCTGTAACAGCATGGTTATTATCCTAATTAATATGTTGCAGTTATTATTATCCTAACAATTATCTTAAATTGGCCGAAGATAGCATTTATTTATTATTACTACTGTAATGGATGTATACATGCTGTGATAATTGTTATATTCCGGACATCTAAACATTGCAGACCAAAAAATGTGAATAACTTTTTTTCTTGATTTTCTGTTTACTTGGAAAAAATTTCATTATTTTTGCTTTCTCAAAAATGGTAATGGCACTAATGATTTTGATTAACATACTATGTGTTCAAGATATTTACATGACAAATAAAATGATACATTGAATGTGATAAATTAATTCTTTTTCATCTTTATTTTCAAAGCTGAGCCCAACAAACATTTTGTAAATCAAGTCCGAACCTGGCCCATGTGCCTGGCCAGGCCTAGGCCATAGTATGCGGATCTTTTACGACAGTGCTTCTATATTTGAAAATTCAAGATACTTTTAAACATGAATGGTTTGCTACTTTCTTGTTTAACAATCTGTGATAGGAAACTTAGGGCTAAAGGCATAAAATGTTTTAGGTAATGAGTCTTTGAAGTAATTCAAATTTGACAATCAGAAATTTGCAAATAAGGTTTAAGTATGTATGTGTTAAGTTGGCTTTGTGCCTTCTTAATAATTGAAAGTAAACCTGGATGTTAGTATCCAATAAATTGTATTTTCTCAGTTTACTGTTTAAATAAAACCCCTGAATGCTTGCCAATGCATTGGTATGCTGATACTCTTTTTAATTAATTGGTTGTTACAAATAAAGTCACAGTTCCATTTCTCCCCCATCCTCTCCCAACCAAAAAACTTATAGCAACTTCTTTTAAAAAAAAAAAAATTCTGATTGCAATACACTCAGTTAAACAAATATGTTACTTAAAATGTATTTAAAAAGTTTACCTTCTGGTTCTTTGAGTTCATTTCTCCAATGAATGTGATTTAGAACAAAAACAAAGCAAACAAACAAAAAAAAAAAAAGCTATCTACCTTTGTTTGCAATACCTCGTAGTTTCATTTATCTGATTGCCCAACAAATCCAGTATACTATATCTCTTATATTAGTATGCTCTCATTTTATAAGCAATTTGCCATGTATTTGGCAGTATTCATGAACTCACTTGGTTTATTGCATTATGTAGAACTGCACTACAAGACCCATATTCATTATAATCATAAAATACAACTACAGTACCTAATGCATGCCACATAAGAAGCATGAACTCATGTGATTGGTTGTTATTTTCACTGGCATATTACACAATTAATTTTCTCTAGCTATAGAGAGAATAAGTTCAATGGTTAAATAAATACTTAAAAAGCAGCACTTAAAAAGTTACTGCATAGACTACAACTGGCATTTTTACATCAGAGTGCTCAGTGTTCATTTATTTTAGGACTTTTTCTACCATGTATTTGTACATCATGATGTGTCAACATATAATGTTGGTAGGGAAGGACTGGAGATATGCACATAGCTGTTACAACATGAATGGCTGGCAAGTTTACATTATGGCAATCACTAGCTATGGAGCTAAATACAAAAGTATTTTAACCTCTTTTGCAAAAAAGTAAAAACTACTGATTTTTTTTAAGAATTTATTTTTTATCCAAGTCTGTAAATCTTACACTACTTTTTTACCAGTTATCAATATTTTTTGTCGTATTCTAGCATATGTTTTTTAGAACCTTGCCACAGACGCCAGCACCAGTCCATCTAGGAAATGTGTAGCTGTTTCTGGAGTTAAATTAAAAATGCATCTCAGAAACTGTATGATTGTTTTATGAATTGGCAGTGAACTTCTATTAGGATGAGCCACTACAATTTATTCTACATCAGAATGAGAATTTAATTGATTGCAAAAACTGTGCGGAGAGAAAGCTTAAGGTATATGCAATGGAATAAAAAATCAGTTAACCAAAATGTTCAGTAGTTCTTCTTTTATTGCTTAATGGACCATGCTTTAAAAAGATCCCTCATAGATACAAGGTTGAAGGCACTTCTAGATTTTCACGCATGTTAAAATGTATTTTACAAAGATAATTTAAAACACTGCTCAAAACTGAATATAGGAAGAATGAAATACCATACAACAGGTAAAAGTACTGTAACTGCTTTTTTGTATTTACAATTCCCATAGCTAGCAACTGTCATGGTATAAACTCACTAGCCAATTAAGTTATTCGACCAACTCTATAGTAAATGCTTGTTGCTGGAGAGGCATAGAAACCTCTTACCTTCTCTGTCACATACCTATTAAAGGTAGTATTGTATCCTGTCCAAAACTTTTATGTTGAGAATTCATCAGAAATAATTGCTTTGAGGCCCCATGAATCCAAAATGGCATTTTTAGAAAAAGGTTCACGAGCGGATCTGTAAACAGCATAACTCTAAAATGAAATGTTCGATAAATACCAAACTTGGTATTTAAGTTGAGTATTTTTTTAAGAAGTGACACAAAGACTTTCATTAAAAAACATCTGCCCACCCCAAGCCACCCTTTGCATGGAAAAATTTACAATATTTTTATTTTCTAAAACTGACTTCAACCAATGTGGCTAGATAACTAAGGTGAGCCACTCCGGGGTGGGAGCTGCCATTGGCTGCCCGCCTGTGACGTAAGTGAGAGTGAAGATGAGCGCGCAGAATACATACACAGCGCAGTGAACACACTAAATTCTTCCCGATTAACTCCCAATTGTTTATTATTAGCACGTTCTTCCAGTTTTTTTAAAGGTATACTATTTAAGAGCTTTCTAGAAACATTGTGGGCTAACCATAAAGCAAAACGAATGGAAACTGCATTACATTAGTAATATATTTACGTATAAACAAAACTACTGGAACACATCCAGTACTTCAACGTAAACTGTAGGCACTACAAGAGATTCAAGCATACATTACTTTAGTACCAAAGGAAAATTTACAACTACTCTAAAGGAATCGCTAAAGGATATGCTGGTGTATTTTTTTTACCGTAAGAAATGAAAACAATAATTCCAGAATACATTATTCTGTTACAGGATTTAAAAATGAAAAAGACATGCCTGCAACATTCCACTTGTACTTGGACCTTCACTAAGTGCATATCCATGCCAATTGGGAATGAACTGCTACGGAACTGCATCTGGGAGCAGAATTTTCTTAACCGGCAAACCTAAAAGTTCACTCTTCAAATCCCGTTTATAGTCACTAGGAAGAAAGTGCACTGAACATACACGTGAATTATCAGCGTTAAATTTGTCAGTACGCTTACAGCGAGATACCCACACGCGCTTTAATTGCTCATTTTTTGGAAATGTGTGATAATTCACACCAACCGTTTTAAAACCATAATTATGGTATTGTGCTACCAATACATTCTACTCTTAACGTTCTCACTCATTGCACACCGACTTAAACACTTCACCAAAGCAGAGAAAACTGAATCTATATTCAAGATTCTAGTTTAAATATGTGTTTGCAACTTATTTGTTGAAGTGGGGGGGTATATGACTGAGTGATAAGGAACAATGCACTTTCGTACATCTGTTGTTAACAGCTAAAAATATATTATACTTTCAAAATAAAGCCAGAAGCATATATTCCCTTCCGATATATGAGTACATCTTGATTTATTGCACTTGTACGTGACTTTTAAAGCGAAGAGAAGCTCAGATTAATATCTGTTGCCTTTTAGCAGTTGAGCGGCATAATTATTTCAAAGGAAATGCTGTTTGCTCTTACAGCCAAAGTTTAACAACCTTTTTCCGTCCACTGTGGTTCTGTAAAGGATTATATACCTGGAAAAGCTTGCCATTTTCAGGGAAGAATACCTTTGGCCCGCATTACATTTATTTACATGTGCAGACTTATGAGTCGGCCTACCTGCCAAAAAGGAAGTTCTTTATATTCCTCAGGAATGCGTATTAAACAGTAATTATTGTGAGCAGAAGCTATTTGAAGACCAAGTATCATATAAGCATGATCCGGATTCTGATGACATGCCATCTTTTAAATCTTGCAATAAAGGTATTGCTTAAGTGTACATAAATCCTTATCATGGGTCCAATATTAAGAATATTAGGGATGAGAAGGTCAGTTTTCCCTTTTTTGCTTAATAAGTGCGTATTGCTCTTATTTATATATGACATGGACTGTGAAATCCTCTTCATTCCCAATAAACATTGCATATTCTGAGTTCTCAAAGGAGTTAATGCTATACTTTTGTAAGACCTGTTTAAAAACACAATAAGTTAGAAAATTAATTGAAAATATATTTGTTCTATGTTCTTGTTTGGAGAATCTGAAAAGCAAAGAAAATAATGTTCTTACTTGTTTGAAGAATCTGAAAAGGAAAGTAAGAAAATGTTCTTTTCTTTTCAGATTCTTTGAACAAGAACATTTTCACTGCTCTTTTACTTATTTTTTCTTCTTGCATAGGAGTTATATCAATATATAAATTAATTTATAACTTTCTGTACACTAATTTTAGTAAATCAAATAAATCTCATTTTAGATAATTTTTTGTAATTACAAAGTCATTTTAAAAAAAAATTAGTCATCAAAATCCGCGCCCTGCTTATAAAACACCGCTCTGACCTTATTTCCTCTCATGTATTTACGTTTATCTCCCCTGTATTTGCTCACATAATATTTATTTGTTTCGTAAAGCCTCTCCTGCCAGTTTGGCGTGAAATGTGTCCATGTTTTATACAAAATAACGAAAACTAAGATACGAGTAAGTTATTGCACTTTCCTTGCATAAATACTAAATAATATAGGCACCTAATTACAATTGGCAAGTTCCTTAGATCTACCTCCTTTTAAAAAGATCAGTGTAATATGTTTCAATGATCGCCAGTGCAATACACTAATACACCTCCTTTTAACAACACCCACTTTCCCGTGGGTGAAAGCATTACATTTGTGTGCTTTTAAGGGTACTGGTTGCGAGTGTATACTAAAGCATACCGGAAAGGTTGTTCTAAAATTAATATCTCCAAAATATTAAGGCTAGACGCATCCTTTTTTCTTACGCTTTCAAGTAGGAAGGATCAAATGGGAACTATGTACAATTGTTCATTAATTAAAAAATTAAAACAACTTTATACTAGAAATAATTAAGAAACTAGGTTTATATAAGCACATTCTCAGCCTAAATAATGAAGCCAAAATATCCAAATTCTGAACACATCATTCGAATTTGCACTACTCTGTAAATTCGGTTTATTTGAAAATTGGAGGATATTTGCGAGACTTGCTGTGCAGATAACTGTTTTTCAGCATGTGGGCACAGTTTCATATGCATAAGTCGATTATTCATGTTTTACCTAGATGCGAAAAAAAAAGTCTTGGAAAAAATGCACATATATCAAGTTTTCAGCTATCATGACTTTTAAAGCTGCTATGTTTAAATCATATTACATAATAGCACGATCAACATACAGTTTCTCTCATTAAGCTGCGTTTTTCACAATCCATAAACAAACAATACAATTTAATTTTGAATCAAAGTTTAAGACCCGATAGCATATAACGTTGAATTTTATATAGCGTAAAACGTATTTTTATTTTCGTTGCTAAAATTGGCCGAATAATGTGTTATTGGTTTTATTTAACATAGTATAATTAAAGTCAAGCAATAGCATAAACTAAGAAAATGGTTTTAAAGCTTCTGAACAACTTTAATATAACAAATATCTGCTTTATATCTTCATGTCTCTCTTTCTTTGAATAACATATATGCTGTAAGTCATCCCTCAAGACCAAATTTCATTATATTGTCAGCTTTTTAGTGAATATTTCAAGGAGAAATGAAATTGGCGCCAGTTGGGCATTTAGCTGTAAAAACACACGTTTGTGTTTATTATTTCCAAGACTAAGTCTAGTTATAGATGCGATTTTGTTTCAAGTAGTATAGGGTCGAAACAGATCGTATAACGAGAATATTATCCGAACTTTCATGCCGAAAAGTACGGTGCAGAATACTGGCTAGCTAAAACTTCACTCTCGATGACGTCATGCAGCAGGCGGACCGAAACCAGTACAAGCGAAAACGGTGCGGGAAGAGACCCCCTGGACTTCAACAATGATTTAAATACCATACATTTAGACAAGCCATTTTGATGATAGCTTTGTGTATCCTCTGGTGGCCCGTTAATAAAAATGAATAAGGTGGTGTCTGCTTCTGGCAAATTGAAATTCATGATCCTGTTTTCAAATTGTTTTATGTAAATCCTCCTCTACTTCTAGATCTTTGGGGCTAGCTAGAGGTTTGGGAGAAGATTACATGAAAAAAAATTTGAAAACCGGCTCATAAGCTTTGAATTGCCAGAAGCAGACTTATTCAGTTTTATCAACAGGCCACCACAGAACATGCCAGGCTATCATCTGCTCCAGCAGCCAACATGCACGTTCTGTGAAGTAAATAGATGCCAGAAGCTATTAAGTGTGTTTAAGTTGACTCCACTAGTAAGTGTTCTATATAAATTACTTCACTGTATTTAATTACAACAACAATTTTAATATCAGACTCATATTTTAATGATGTCGCCATCATCTGCTCATGATGACTCTTAGCTAACAACTTTTTGGGAAAATTTCCTATTTTGTTGTTATTTTCTCTCTTCACAAATAAACTTAGACAGAGACAACAAGTATATAACACATTAAAAGCCTTTCAATACTCTTAAATTTTTTTAAGAACACTTGCTATACAGTTTTCTTTAACATTAAAACATGCATATCACATATTTTCCAGGTCTTCATTTCAAAATCAAGCTTGTAAACATCCAAAAATAAATGAACACTGGGCATCAGTTTCACTAGATACCATTTTAAGAGGTTAGCTTTTGAAATAGTTGTGCGTTCAAAACAGTGAGGTTCTCAGTGACAATCAGTTGATGAGAAAAGTGAATGTTTTGTTAATGAAGCTATTTCTCAATAAACACATTTTATTTATTTAAAGGTGAGTCGGAATTGTTACACTAACATCACTTAATTAATACACATCACTGTTTCTAGCTTCTTTTCATTACAATATATACATTTTATTTATTGTAGTGACACAACCAATCACACCGTTCACTTTAAAAGCTTAGTCTCCCTCTCTGAATCTCTAATTCAGAGCTATTCACAGCATATTCGGTTTCAAACTAAGTGAACCTCATTATTTATAACCCATATATACAATGCTTTTTTATACTCTACACGTACATTAAAGTTTCATTAAAATAACACCATATTATGGCATGATTATAACTTCATGGGAAATCAGAAGAGTACAATTTTTGTATTGAGAATGATCATTATGTAAACATGGCTGATTGCTTTGTCATAGACAAATATTGCGCCTACTTGCTTTCTCATGGAGTTGTAATTAGATGAGAAAGTTTGCATTTAAAACATCATATTCTCCCCTCAAAGGCAGAGCATCATAAGCACACTGTTTTCCCAAATTTATAGGATACATGTTTATAATACATGCATTGGGATATTAATTGACATAACCATGGAATAATATTTTAAATATAATTTTAATTTGCTGAAAGATGCAACAAAATGGTGATAACTGATTTTCACAAATAAATAAAATAAAAAAAAAAAAAAGCACTTAATGATACTGTGCCTTGCAGGGAATGATGTGTTTGACAGTAATTCTGAGGTCCACTGGATTTGAAAACTATAACAACACAAACTGCTGAACCAATGGCTGATTATCTGCATAGTATAACTGCTTTCTTTTAAATCTGAAGGACTCTAGCCAGCAAAATTATTTGAAACAGTAATAGAAATAACCATAAGAGGTGATACATACCATATCATGGCATCACAAATCTGACTATTAGCAAAAAAGGAAACGTGAGTTTAATGTTTTTTTGTTTGCTAGCACTAGACCTTCAGTTTTATGGGGGAAATAAAAATATGTAATAATAGGTTACATGCAAAATCATGCATGCTGTTTTTATCGTATTCCCTTGTTTATATTTTCACTGTGCATAATTACTGACTGATGTACGGTGTGGCATTCAATAAAAGGGCATATATGAATGTCTGTATGCTTTGTTTTATAAATAATGGATAACAATCATGTTTTGAAAATAATTGCAATGACTCTTCCTTAGATTCTTAAAATACAGTACATACAAATTTTACAAAACAGTTCTCAGCTGACTGATAGCCATCCTTGCATTGCTGCTGGTATCCTCTTCTGTGAGTTTGTGGCAATAAAATTCTTCACTTTATTAAGAGGATGGATTAAATAACAAAATGTGATACCTAATCTCCTCATAACAAGTGCATGAAGTGCTCATTTTTGCTGACATTAAATCCATCTTTTATGTAACTGTTACAGACACTTGGTTGATTGAATCACAACAGCAATGAATCTGATTTATTTTTGAATGTTTGTTTTAAGTTTCTCGAGTCTTCAAGGTTGTTTTATGTAGTGTTCTCCACAAATAACAAGATCATAAATGTGTACTAATAGCATTAAATTTAAATGCATTCATTTTGTGGCAGGAGAGGTTCAGCAGTACTATAAAATTTACTGTGAATATTTTTGGATATATCTTAAAAATCAAGAGATTCCATATAAACTACTCTTAACTTTGTACCAATTTCAACCAAATTTTTAACGAGTTAAATTTCTTCAAACTGTAATATGCACCATTTCAGTTCCATATATGTTGCGCTTCACATAAATTCTTAAATTTTTAAGAGGCTATTCTTAATTTTGTGCAAACTTAACCAAGTTTCGAATGATATAACAAGTTTTCTTTAACAAGTGCAGTGCATAGTCCAAAACTTAAATTACCCTTAATTTCCTACCAATTGTAATCAAATTTGAAATGACATTTTCTTTTAAAACTATTATATTTAAAATCTTAATCACCTGCATGCAATGCTTCATTCTTTATTGTAAATTTTGAATTTTGTACAAATATCTAATAAATCTGAAAATAACATTTCTTTAAACTCCCATATATTATAATTGAACTATATATGGCCTGCAGGTCATACATATCTCATACTACAAATGAACAGATGGACAAAGCAACACTGGTAGGCATTCCAAAATACAAACCCACCTAAAAACAGCTAACTGCTGTGAGATCAGAGAAGATAATCAACAGCAATGCAAATAAAAGCAGTCAAATGACATTACCCAAAACATTTCAAATATATACTCCCACAGGAAAGCATTCATCTGCACTTTAAAAAATTCTAGCAGCCAAATTAATGGAGGGAAATATCTCATTCTTTTTGGACATAAAGATCAAATGGTAATACAGTTTGTGTGTTTTGGCAGTTTATCAGATCAATCATTTTATCAGTTAATTACATTTTTGAAAAATATGCCAAAATTGCTACTCTTTTGTACATGGTGTTTTTTTCAAAACTTATCTTGCATGCATTGACTAAAGGAATTTTTTTTAACTTGATTTTGTGGTGAAAATATGATTTTATTTGATGGAGGAATAAAATGTAGGTTGGGTAATTTTCAACAGTTTTGCCTTAAGACCTCTTTTTTGGCTCGCTATTACTTCACAAATTTATTTCTCACCAGTTTAAGTCACATGTCGATGAAAGTGTGTAGATGTAAGCACAAAAAAATGCTCTATCCAATGCATGAAAGATAATTTTGAAAATACCATGTATAAAAAAAGTTACAATTTTGGCATATTTTTCAAAAATTTATTAAACTGATAAAATGGATGATTTGAAAAACCACCAAAACACATGAACTGTATTATACCATTTAATCTTTATGTTCAAAAAATCAGATTTTTCCCTCCATTAATTTGGCTGCCAGAATTTTTTAAAATGCAGATGAATACTTCCTTGAGGGGATGTAGGTGTATTACTGCTGAAATTGCAGTGTGAAATATAGAATGGCTTAAACTTTAGAGCTTATGCTCCATGTCGTGAACGTATAGCTTATCAAGTAAGAACACTTTTTAACTTCAGTTGTAACTAAACCTAACCAGGAAGTATCCAGAAGTCACTCAAAAATGAAGATGTTTACAGTGCATTTCTGAGATGATTTAATATACGTATACATCAGAAAGAAACCTTCACTTCTTTTAAGCCATTTAATATACTTTTACATAAAAAACAAAGCTTCATTTCTTTTAAGGCAAGTAAAGTTACACATTTTCAAACTATCACTTAGGCGAACATTTTTTGTCTGCACAAAGCAATGTTTCTGTATTTTCTTACCAGAAAATTAGGAGATGCATGGATTATAAGCTTATAATGTAACTCATCCAACATTTTGCAATATTAGTTCTGAGAGATTTGTAACAGACCTGGTAAAATTCAATTCTACAGTTAACTTTGGATTGCATGCCTGTGCATATTGTGAATTATCTACAATAATTTCATGTCCTTAGAGCCTTAAAATGATCTTTAAAGCATTTCCTTATGCAGAATCAAAATAAACATAATTATTGTTTTTATCCGAGGTAAGAGCAGAAAACTGTATCAACTTCACAGATTTTAAAACATTGTTTTTTTATTTTTTGGTATAAAAAGAAAGGTTTTCTTTTCCATTTAAAATATGATAAAACTATTAAAAAGATGCACTCCAAATATGTTTCATTTTCCTCGCAGGTACTTTTCTTACAAGGAAGCATTTAATGAAATATACATGGAAAGCAATTGTTCCCTAATATACAGCACAATAATTTGGGAGGCTATGTGATTTAGCATGAGACTGATAAGCTTATCTTACAATGAGCTCACCAAAATGGCTATCCTACCAAAGAAAATGAAAGTTACTTGCTTATTCAGCATTTAACTGAAAGGAACACAGGATTATCACACATTCTTGCATATTATTTTCAAGTATTCTTTATTACTGCTACATTTTTTGCAGCATAATACTGAATATTGTTATTACCTTAAGGAAAAAGAATATATGCCCTTTTTAAAATGCCATATACTGTCTAAGATAAGTAAATGCATGCTTAGTGAAGCAATGTGCTTCAGTTTTGTAAATAGAAGATGTATGCACATTGTATTAAATCAATATATAATTTGGGTACCAAATGGTGTATTCTTGTTTTTAATAGCTATTTAAATTTGTCATATACTATCACCAGTGAACTTCTAAAGTGTTTTAGAAAATATAGTTTGTGCTGCTTGCAAAACTAAAACTGCAGAGAAATGCACAATGACAAAAATTTAATCCATTTAAAAACTACTGGTTGAGCAATTTTGGTACAACTACTTATTGACACAAATGCTGGGAATGTTTGAAATTTTCTTGATTCAGCTCTTACCCATTATAACATGTTTTATTTTATGCCTGTTAAGAATAGTATATACCAGGTGAGTCAACCACCTCTACTAATCCAGTTTTATGCAATCTGGAATTTATACTATAATATGAAAACACCAGTCCCTGGTATCTAAGGAAATTCTGTAACATGGATATCTTTGGTTTCACACTTAGCGAGATGACTAATATAGCAGATGTTATAGTATTGCTTTTAATGCATTTATAATTTTATTTAATAGTTTTATTGTTTCTTTTTTATAAACTACAGCTAGGCAAGTGTTTAAACGTGGCGTACGTGTATATTTAATGCTGATGGAATAAGGATTCTTCACATTTGATCTCAAAAAATAAGCAAATTACATTATCACACAAGTCTAGTATGGAAGCTGTAATAGTAGAGTTTCTTTGATGCATTGCACAGAAATGTATTTTGTAATAAATATCACTTCCTGTTGGTATGCTATGGTGACCCTGAAAGGACTCTCTTGTAACAAAGTTCTACTTGTTTGAAATCACTGATGGTTACCAAAACTTGAGCACAACTCTTTTAACGAAGTAAGTGCTCAAACTGATGTCCTTATCGGTTAATGCACACATGGGCATGCTATTGCATGGAAGCTCTAACTTGATGTAACATGGAAGGTGTAATGGATCTATAGGCCACCGTAACACATTTGTAAAAGCTAGCTGGATCTTCTGGCTCCTCTGCATAAACTTGTTGCTTTAAATAAATCCAGAGGAAGAAGTCCAGAGGCATTACATCAGGTGATCTGGCTGGCCAGGAGACTGGCCTTTGTTTTCCTATCCAATGACCAGATGTGCTGCATTTAGATAATTGCAGACGATCATCGACTTGTGCAATGGAGCACCATTGTGTTGAAACCACATTGTTAATCGCTCTAGCAGTGGTATGTTTTCTACTAGCAAGGGGAGTTCATTATGGAGAAGTTCCAGATAGCGTGCTCCTGTTAGATGACCCTTGAAGAAAATTGATCAAATAAGATGGTCACCCAAGATTTTGCACCAGACATTCACTGCCCACTGCTCTTGGAAAGCTGCCTCCCTTACCCAGTGAGGATGGTCAACACTCCAATAATGCATATTGTGATGATTTATGGTCCTGTTGTTGTGGAATACTGATTCATCTGAAAACAGTATTCTGGAAACAGAGACGAATCCTGTATCATTTATCACTCAGCCCAGCATCCATTCATACAAGTGCACCAGAGCTTCAAAATCTCTCCCATGCAGTGTTTGGTATAGGTGCAAATGATATGGATAAAACTTTGGCTCACAGTTCTTGCACCACAGAAGATTGGCTAATGTTTACCTCTTGTGCAATTGCCTGTGTACTAGTATGCGGATGATTTTGTATGGCATTCAAAACAGCTTCTGCAATAATACCAGATATCACTGGTGCGTCCCTCACAAGAGACATCCTTGCAAGTGACGATGTTGTACACAGACATCTTTCAACATTCTGGAAAGTTTTTGGTGTTTGTTGACGTCTATTTGGATATCTCTCCTGGTATAAATGCTGAGCTTATTGCACATTCGCTCTCACCTCTCTGTAGACAAGGAGCACATCAAGTACTCGTCTATCGAATACATAGGGAAGGACTGGCACAAATGTGACTATATGCTGTCACAACTGCATACACATGAGGAGTGAAGGCAGTCAACATTCAAAACATCACTTTGTGGCCAGTCAAATGGAACAGAAAGGCATAGAATCAGAGTTTGCATTCGTTTTGGATATAGATGTATCCTTCATTTATTGTATTGTAGCCTATCCATTCTCCTATTTACAACATTCCACCATTTTGTTTTAATGGTTTTGATACTGAACACACATGATTGGTCCATTTTATCAGGGGGGTTTAATCAGTTGCATAGCTATGTACACTGTAACGAAAAGTTTGTAAAATCTGCTGGAATCCCAGAACTTGCTGTCAGTAAATGAGTCATATGTTTTTTAACTGTACTTTAGTGCGGAGTATCCTATGTCCCTTAAACTGCCTTTCCACTGAATGTTGAGCCCTTGTCTATCTAACAACATCAGTTAGTAAGCTCAAAAATGCATGTATACATCTATGTTTCCATTCATCTAATATTTCCTAAATACAGGAAAAGAGGATACCAGAATTGCTCAACCGGAATGCACTACTCGAACATGCATGTATACAATACCTGCTTAAATCATTTTATTATTTACAAATAAAAAAGTATTAATTATCACAGTTTTATATAAAAATTGAGTTTACGACCCAATGTTATTGTGCATTTCTTGCAAAATGACATTAAGCGAGTATGTGATTTTTTTGTCATTCTGTGAATTTCATTGCAAATTATCAACATGAGCTCTAGTTGGTGCCACAATGGCTAAGTGCCTATCAAACAAGGCCGGTATATTCTGATTTTGCCTAAAGCTTATCTTGCCAAGATTATTGTGCATAAATTCATCAATGACAATGATGTTAATTAATTTACTGTTTATTTTTAATCATTAAGTTTCTTTGTGTTACTTTTGATTTTTCTGTTACGCATTTAGTCACAATTTCATTCATACTTCCAGACTCTAAGAGAGAATTGGAAATAATCTTGGCTAAATAATTTCCATCATCCGCAAGGAAACCCAACTGCTAGCCACAAGACCACAAGGGCAGTTATAAACATTTGAAACATGCTTCTTTATAATGTTTATAAGAGGGTTTTACAGAGAGGTACCAATTTTTCAAATCATAGTGCAAAAATGTAATACAAAATGTTCAGAAAAGAACATCACATTTATTCGGTTTCCAAAATATATACTAGATACCCATTATTTATTGTTAATCAAGCATCAATTATTATTATTATTATTATTATTATTATTATTATTATTATTATTATTATTATTATTATTATTATTATTATTATTATTTTCTACTTGTATTGTTTACTTTTAAACTCTAATTGTAATATTTAAACGAGCATGATAAAAACTTTAGGCAAACCCAGAATAATGTTTGAAACAAAAGGCTTCATTTATTAAAACATTGCACACAACATTAGAACCCTTGCAGTATAGAACGGCAGCTTTACATAACCTTTTGTCAACACTCTTTCCCTTGGGATAATTATGGTTTATTTGTGATTTATTTGAATACTTTCATGCTTATGAAAATCAACAGTAGATGAGAATATGCCTAGATTTCAAACTAATAGGGTTAAGCAACTGAAGGTTAAGTAAGATCTTCTGCTTTAAGGCTATCGATGTAGTTAAATCTTTTGATAAGCCTCTGGATTTCAATATTTGATACCCCAAACATTAACATTGTGAAAAGGTTATATGAAGCTTACTGTTCTATATATAGAGATTATTTTAATTATTATGCATTATACTTACGATCCTCCAAAATCGATAAAGAACAATCTTTGCAGAATCTCATAGGTAAGCAGAGTTACACCAAACTGCGGAGATGATCTGAACACTCGAGCTGGAAATAAAAACATAACCTTCAGATATTTTAAATAAAAAAACTGAAGGATAATGTGTTAAATGTAAGAGCATGAATAAACTCTTCATAACATGTTCAATTTATGTTTTTTCAGGAGAGCTGACAAGGCAACTGTCCCAAGTCTGGGAGCCTGAATATTATAAAAGATTGGCAATTACTTAAATTTGGGCCTAAAAGGCATAAAGTGATGATAATTTGTTTTGGATATACTTGATTCCTGAAAGAAACTCTCCCTTCCTTCCCTTGTATTCCTATGTCATTTCATAATTTCATCCTGCACTTAAGGTTAGCTTTCAGAATTGAGTTTTGTTTATGGATGCTCTTTAACTAATATGGTTCTTAGCGCCCCATTCTAAATTGGGCATGAAACACCAGAAATTTTGATTGGAGGCCTCTTTATCAGACTTGAGGTTCTTTTATATGCCATAAATCTACAACATGGGACCACCAGCTTTAATTCCCTTCTGAAGGAAACCATGCTAAAGATTTTTATGCCTGAAAAAATCCATCACCCTCCGCTGGGTTTGAACCCGCGACCTCAAGAACTAGAAGCTAGCACGGTGCCCCAGATCACAGAAGATGACTGGCTTTCAGATCTACACTGTTCAATGAAATATTCACTCTCACTTCTGCTAAATTAATCTAAATGAATCTAGTTGTCTACACATATGTTAAAACTACATAAAGAGGAGTTATGATAATTTTCAACTGGAATAAATAAATGATATTAATGGATATATTGGGCCAGAAACTGCATTTTAAAAACATGTTTCTCTTATAAAAACAGGTTGTGTGGTATGCTAATTTACTTTCCTCTAAGGGGCAAGGATTATAATGGGGTAAAAAGTTTACTTTCCTCCAAGGGGAAAGGGTTGTAATGGAATAAAAAATCACAAAGTCAAAATATCTCACTTGTTATAGATTTTTGTGAACAAAAGTTTATGAACATAACTTTTCTCTTAAATTTAGTCACATACAAACTCTTGAGACTGAATTTTTAAGGGTTAAAACAATTTATTATTGTTATTATTATTGGCAAATAAATTATTTTTATTTGATACATTTTGTTTTCTTTTTCTGGTTACTATAGGAAGGTAATTTATCAAAGCATCACATTATCTTGCCTAATGTGCTGCAAGTTTGGGTCTGAATCCTGAGTAAAGCTGCATGGGCGAGAGTTTTATTCAGAGTTTTTCCTCAGTCCTTAGAATGCACATTGGGCACCTTTAGAGCTTTAAATACCCAGCTCATTTGCACATTCATTTCATAGTTTTGTTCACTACTTGATGTGAACCATTCAGTTAAGATGCTGAACTTACAAAAAATAATAAATAAATAAGATAATGAACAAACTTTTTTTTTTCCCCTCCATTTACATATATGCTGTCCCTTTAACATCTCGAGTCATATTTGTGGCTTTTTACTTTAGGAACAATAGCTCACTGGAAATGATGTTTGCTCCTTTTACAGTGAGTTAATGTTTGGGTTGCTATTACTTTCGGTTATTAATTAAATTCATACCCACATTCACACTACCATTCATACTTCCAGATTCTAGGGATAGGGAATAATACTCGCTAAAGAAAAATTCTCACCCTCAAACAGGAATTGAACCCAGCACCTCTGGGTTTGAAGGTTGGCGTCCTAACCACCAGACCACAGAGGTAGTCAAACATAATTTTGCATCAATTACCATATAAGATTTAAGCATTGGAAAGTTTTGATTTCAAGAAGTTATTCTGTGATGTAATGGCAAGTCAAATGTTGGCAGCTTAAGGACACTCATTCACTGGTCCCTTAGTGATGACCTGTTGTGATGCTCTTCACTATTTCTAGCTAGTCACAATGGAATATGAGTGAAAGACCAAAGAACAAGAACTGTTCAACTGCCTTCTCTTCATGGTAACATATTGAAACTAATATACTATGGATGTTTTTATCCACACATACTCTATGGGATTGAAATCTGGGGTGCTGCTGCAAAAATGCATATGGATAAATTACTTATATACCAAAAGAAATGCATCAGAATCATGTTTAACCTAAAACCAAGGGAATCGTGTAGGGAAACCTTTGTTAACAATAAATTGCTTACTATTTACTCTCTCTATGCATATAGAACAATAATGTATGTAATAGATAAGTACAAACCAATTAAAAACAACCAAATCCATGAACATAATACAAGAGGAAATTTGGACTACTTTAGGCATAGTGTAAAAAAAAGTGTATCTTTAAAGGATTTATATATTTCTGGAATCACGCTATTTAATAAATTACCACTGGAAATCAAATCTGTAGTTGATGTTTCTGAACAGCAATTCAAAAGGAAATTGAGGGTGTATCTAATAAACAAATGTCTGTATGATTTAAAGGATTTGTAAAGATGTATTTGTTTTGACATGTCCAAAATCAGATGTATGATAAACTGGATGAAACACATTATTATTAATTATTATTATTATTATTATTATTATTATTATTATTATTATTATTATTATTATTATTACCTGCAGTACTGATGTGCACAAGGACCCATGAATAGTCACACTCTCTATAGAAAATGGCCCCTAAATATGACATGCTGTAAATTCAACAGCACACCAATCACTTAATTTTTATTTTACCTTAAAATTTGTTCACACACGATTGGTTTCCTCGGCAAACTAGTCACATATTTTTAATATTAGTACCTATACCTAAAATATGACCTTGGAACAGCTTGATTTTTAGTGCCCTAAGAAAGGTTGCAATATAAGCAAAAAGTTAGCAGATTGCTAATAGATAGACCATCACACTATCATTAATAATTACACTTGAGTAAGGAAAAAATAGTTTAATAAATATCAACACATTTCTTTTAGTCCAAAAATTAAGATATTGCCAACTTTTCAATACTTGAGCTTCCCAACTTCGGACTCTTTGCCTGTAAATAAAGCTGGTAAAGAAATTTTAACATCAAATATTTCAAATGTAAATTTAATGTGCTATTGGAAATAAGCATTAAACAAAGCAACTGTTATTATTCAATCACATTACACACTAATTACTTTAATGAATATGTGGCTTTGTGCAACTTTTATTTGAATTTTCATATTCTCTATTTTGCTGCATTTGGTTAGTACATTAGTATCTATCTATATTCCTCTTCAACTAATTATTAGTACAGAACATACACAACTGTAGCTTTCAAGACACGCAGTGCTTTCTGATCATCTAATGCAACTCCAACACTAAAAGTATTATAAAAAATCAAAAGCAATCAACTGCACGAGCATGGTTAGAGCAAAGAAACATGAACAACTGCAAAACATAAACTGCTCTAATCACAACAAATTAAGATATCATAGCTACCTTATCCTTACAGTTTTAAAGAAACACTTGGCCAACAGACATTCTATTTAAAAGCTCATTAGTAAGTTCCAATAAGTAGCATCAGTGGTGGTATTAAGGATTGCAACATTTTCCTTTAAACTATCTGCATAATTTTGTCAAGAAACAGGAATCTGAAAATTCTCAACATATAAAAAAACAACATTTTAAAGCTAAACTATATGAGAGCTGTCACATTTTTCCATGTGATTACCAGAGCCCAGATTTTTATGCACTAGACCATTAGATATATTCATAAAATTAATTCAACAAAAATCATTAAAATATTAATAAATACACAGAGTTATTAAAAATGAAGGAAGAGATTTTGAGTTTTATACTATGAAACTGCAAAAGACAAGCATTTTCTGTGTATCACTGGATATATAAAAGTTTCAAGAGTTGTGATCGAGACTACATATTCAAAACGTTACTGCACTGAACATTAAAACAATAGTCCAACTCCTGCCACAAGTAAATGAACTGATTTCCAGGCATCAAAAGTTTATGCTACATGCACATATAAATTTGGTTATGACATGGTAGCTTTTGAACCTCCCACAGAAGAGAATTGTAATTGGACAATGCATTCACAGCAATTTAAAGTGCAGAGAATTAGTTTTCTTTGGTTCATAATGTTTCTGCATAAACAAGCAGCACTGATTTAGGCTACTAAATGGAAGTTCTAAGGCTGCTTTTAAAAACTTGGAACTTTCCTCTACCCAGTGATGTGTGGAACATCTCCTGTCTTCTGCAATTTGTTTAAAATAAAAATATAAAATATGCTCCTTCTTTCTGAATAACCCTACATAATATATAAGCAATAGATATTAAAAAGTGAATTACGTATAAGAAAATTTAAATTAGTATTATAAAAATACTATAATGCAATGAATTTTAAATGCTATTCCTCACAGGGGAAAAACATGATGAACTTTTTTTTTTCATTTAAAGAAATTTTAAATTCATTGGATTAATTGATTAATTTATTGAATAAATTAATTATGTTAAAATAAGTAGTTTAAATAATAATGGAACTGAGGATTTAGAATTTATTACTAAAATGACCAACTTTTGAATTTTCTCAGTTGTCTGATGTGGAGACAGCAAGGAGACCTCTTGATCTGGAGGTCCTAAATTCAAATTTTGGTTTGAGTGAGTTGTCTGGTTAATGTCTTATATCTAATTTACAATGTTTTTGCACTTCAACAGCTATATGCTGCACAGTGTGTCATAATTTCTTTTGCAAATGTTTATATGTGAATGTTTGTCTGCTGTCAATATTTTATCCTTTCCCAAACACAGTAAATAACAGATATCTAAAGATTTATTTTGAGTAAAAATATTTAAGAAACTAATTACAATTAGAAATAAAAATATATAACATGAAACTCTAGCACCACAGCTTATTTATTTTTTAACTTTCTCACGTGTACTTTTGCACATCACATCATAGCTAGTGATGCATTTTGAGATAGAATATGGGAGCTTTCCAGGCTTTCAACTTTGTGCATATCATCGTTGTTTAGACATTGGAGAGGAGTGAATCTGAAGACGGTTTCTGCATTTAATTAATGCAACTTTTTAAAGTATTTAAGTACATTAGCCAGCTAGGTTTGTAGTGTACAAGTTAATGGTGACAGAATGCTATTAGGATACTTGTGAATGCATGGAATTGAACAGAATCCTTGCATTGTAATTTTAATGATACAATTGTTTATTACTTCTGTAATGTTGAGAGCTGTGACATTTTCCCCTTGCTGTGTTGTCTTCATTTTCAAATTCTTGACCACAAAAGTTCAAAAACTAAATAACAACCTGTATAAATGCTCTAGTAAATCATTAAAATTTTTGTTTTTTGTGGATTTATGTATGGAAGAAAAAATGCATACGAATCCAGGCTCTGGTAACTAAATTTCATTTGGTGTAGTGAGGCAACATTCTGCCTTTATGCTGTGGACCAAGGTTTGATTCCTGGTGAGATCAAACTGCCTGACTAAGGTTGCAATTTGGGGTTCTTCCATATTCCTTTGGGAAAGATTAGGCAGCTTTAGCATTGTAGTTCGATTTGTGTCATTCATTTCATATTTTCATTCATTCCTTAAGTTGCACATAAATCTTAACGATAAAAAGTATTTTACTTTATTATTATTATTATTATTATTATTATTATTATTATTACTATTATTATATAAATTAATTATACTTTTTATAGACCTTAGCCTGGCCTTGGCAAGCTTTTAACTTTCTCACGTGTACTTTTGCACATCACATCATAGCTAGTGATGCATTTTGAGATAGTATATGGGAGAGAAAGAGCTTTCCAGGCTTTCAACTTTGTGCATATCATCATTGTTTAGACATTGGAGAGGAGTGAATCTGAAGACGGTTTCTGCATTTCATTAATGCAACTTTTTAAAGTATTTAAGTACATTAGCCAGCTAGGAGAGCGGGAGAACCATGTTCAAATCCCGGCTGTGGCATTGAATTTTTCAGTTGACTCTATATTAAAAACTTGATAAAAAGTATGTATTTCATTCCAAAACTAATGACAGTGTAATATATAAAACCCTCAAACAAATTTTATACTTCCCTGAAAGCCTAAAACGTGTACACTGAGTTCTGCAGAAATAGAAATAATAATAATAATAATAATAATAATAATAATAATAATAATAATAATAATAACAACAACAACAACCATAGGAATGTTCTTACTCATAAAAGTGAAAATAAGAAGAAACAAATTCTGTGTCTTTGGTGACACATACATACAGACTTCATGAATATTCTGTCTGTATAACCAAGGGTTCATTAAACTAATTTAGAATGCTGCTGGAATGATATAGTTCAACCTCCCCTTACATAATTACTGGGCAACACTAATTTTAAAGGCTTGCAAAAGAAACCCTGTATATTGAAGGAAATAAAATACAATACTCAAACTGAAAAGCATGTCAAGAACATGTAAACCAAATGGATACTATTTTCATTATATTTCAAGTTACACGTTTATTTCATTGGCTGGGTCATATAGTCATAGATCTTAGAAATGTGTTTTAGTCAAAACACAACTGTTACAGTGTTATATATAATTAATTGCACATTTAAGAATTTTTTAAACTTGCTAATAAATAACACCGATTTCCCACCCCCTATGATGTTAGAATACAGGTACTGTTAACACAGAGTTATGGAAATAAATATCTAATTACTAAAAACTACATAACAGAGCCATTTCAATATAGAATTTAAAGCAACATCAGCCAACTGGTGGCTTCAGAGAACATCTCTCTCTTGCTCCCAGCACAGATAGAAGAATTCACTGAGAAGTACAGGACAAGGAGACAAGGGAAATGTAAGGCTAGTGGGCAAGGAGAATGTATGTTCCACTGCATATGTGATTATAAACATGATCGAGCCAACTTACCCCTCCCTCTACACTCTTTATCTATGATCTCAGGAATCATTCCATTGCTCTGCTCTTAAACATAACAAGTAAACCAGTTGGCTAATACTGATCAAATTAACACCACACACTTCTATGCTATAATGGTTTCATGCAAAAAATTGGTATACTTATGCACACACACATATGCTATGTACACACACATACATAAATGCTAATTATGTTTTTGTTCCAGATATGCACTGGTGTATTAATATGCTGCTTTATTTATAGAGCTCTCTTCACTAATAATTATATCACCAGAGTCTGTGGTATATCACCATTTTCACATACTACCCCTCGCAAGGTTCTGAATGCCACTGAAATAAGAATGCTTAGTAGTTATTTGAAATCAGTAAACAAATTAAATGATGCATATAACTTTTGCTTTTCAAATTAGCCTCCCCTTTTTTGAACACTACTTTGCACATACAGATTATTCATTTTATCAACTGTATCAGATTTCTTAGGAAGTATCCCTCCATTCCCTTTGCAAGCGACTCCACAACACAGTTAAATTAGTCAAGTGCTTCTCTATCCAAATGGTTCAAAGTGTACAGGTGTCTTGCCATAGTAGTACAAGGCAGTGAGAGCATCAGCACGGAGAGAAGGTATCATGATCAAGTCCAACTGTGAAACTGAATTTTTCAAGTCTGATTCAGGCTTTCCAAACCCAAAAATGTTCAATGGGGTTGCAGACAGAACTTTGAGGGAGCCATACAAGTTCTTCAGTTCATTTGTAGCTCCTAATCATTCAACATACTTTCTGAATAGTAATGATATATGTAAGATTTCAGTCTTTCTAAGTATTTAATATGATCAATGACTTCTTTGGAAATCAGCCAAATAAAGATGCTGGATTGCTCCAAGCCTTCATGATGACTGGCTCTTCCCTGAAGATGCTGGCAGACTTCTTGAAAGCTTGGTTGATCTCCTGAGAAGTCATCCCACTGCAATGATGTATGCTTAGGCCATTATCTTGCTGAAGTATGAAATCCCAGATAATTTTGTATGGCATTAAAGAATGCTGTGATAATGTTATTTTTTGTAATTTACACTAATTTGAAGACATCAGCTTTCAAATTGTCTTCAAAGCTACTCTATGCCACCAATGACTCCCATCCATTCTCACTATAGGGTACATATGCCGAGGTATCATATGTTCTCCTTTACCTGTCTGACAAAGTAGCAGGGTTTTGTGCCAAACACTTTCATTAGTAAATAACAGATTCTTCCAGTGATTGACCATTTCACCATTCATACTGTTTGGCCATTATAGTCGTTACTTTTTACTGACAGTTTTCTCAGTGGGGCCATTTTTTTGGAGGGGGGGATATATCCTTTTAAGATTTGCATGCTTAACACAGCAATGTAGAGAGATTCAATGGTTCATTCCTCAAATGTTAATTTCTGCTGACAGTATTGGCACTGGATCACATTTACTGTTCGCTATTACATGTGTGTATCTTTACTTACATAAGTTGCACCTTTCCTTGTAATAACATTTGTTATTGATGAATAGCTACATCTTCTACATAATATCCAAGGATGCATATTGCATTTGCTACTTAATGCACGCTAATGACCAGTTGTAAGTTAATGATTGCAGCCTGTTTTTCTGTTGAAAGTTCATTTCTTTTACCCATGTCAGAAGTCCCATTTGTTACATTACAATATTAATGTTATGCTTGCTTATGTAACACTGAATTGATTCTGACAATCTATACCTATATATAGATTATGTGAACACTGCCTTGTGAATTACAGACTGTCTCAAAAACAACTTCAGGGTAAATGTTCCTTTAAGTTGTCCATGCTTTATCTTACTAAATGTACATCTTTCAAAACATAAAGATATGATATATTATATGAATGTTCCTATTGATTACTGTCTTAATGACATCAGCTTTGTTAGATGTCATTCTATTTGTTATATTAGAAAACCAGAAATGGTCAAAAACTTTATATTGGTAATATACATATTTGTTCAACACTTGGTTGACATCCTTTTTAACATCAATCATGTGCTGGAAGTTTATACTCATAGAAGATGAATGTACTATACACAGTGTCTAGGAATAACTAGTAAAAGGAATTAATTATATTTTAGAAACTGTTTCATTTATTTCATCCCAGTTTTCATAGACACAAAGTGAAACTCATAAAGTTTTGGTAGGTGCACTGGCTCTTGCACATACCATTTGTTTTTTCAGTGTTGCAATTATTAACATTATGCATGTATTGTCACTGTTTGTTTTCCTTGCAATCTAAACACATCGTAGAATGTGCAGTATAAGGCTCGGTGTATCAGTGAGTTGTCTGAAACGTGATCAGTGTTTTTAATGAATCGAGTCATAAATCCACCAACTCATGATAGCATCCTACTCTAGGACAGGCAACTAAGAGACAGGTAGTCCTGTTTGTCAAACAGAAAAGTGGGGAAACCATGCATTACTCAGGCTGATGTCACTAGGCTGCCAAGATCACCTGACTTGACCCCACCACATTTCTTTTTTTGTGGGGGATTTGTTATGCAATGAGTGTATCAAACACCTAGGGCAGACTTGTAGGATCTACATCGCCAAATTGTGGAAGTGATAGCAGTGATGATTCCAGAGATGCTCTTGTGTATGTGGCAGGAAATTGAATATTGCCTGGTTATAACCCCCTCCACAAATGGAACTCCTATTGAGATTAATTAGAGAGCAAGCAAAACTTTATGAGTTTCTCTTTCTGTTTGTCTGTAAAAAACCAGGATACAATATACGCAACAGGTTTTAAATATACTTAATTATTTTTCACTAGGTTATTCCCAGAAACCCTATAGTCCACCAATGGTGGGGATTACACCACAGAAACAGATTTGAGCTGTGTTGGGCTTTTTGAGTTCTGAAACTGTACTCTTGGCCATATCGCAATGTGAGTCAATACCTTACCAAGCTACTATTTCAACACTGTAGGCAATGTCTAAAGCTATCACAAAATAATAATTACTTAAAAAGAAGTGTACTCACTCTTTTGTCATGCAATGAGAAGTTGGAACTGATTTCCTTCACTAGCCAATGTCTTAAATGTTTGCAAAATGAAGGAAAACAGTTAAATCATCTATTTGCATGAAACAGGTTAGTATAAGCAATTTTTATATTTTAAGCAATTCCTCCCTCTTACAGTTAGCTTGATAAACTGCAGACTCATGCACCCCCTGCTATAAGTGGGAGAAGCTCATAATCTGCTTACATGACAGTTATCTTACATGATAAATTTCACTCGACAAAGCCATGCTTATCTAGAGGGATAATTTACATTTCCATTTATACAATTTGGGCAAAAGGTAAAAATACAGTACTCTGCTAGAAATGGTAGGTGTATCAGGCATATTTGGAATAAATGCAGGTGTGTGGTAAAATGTGGACCTGAAAGAACCTTTACCTAACCTTTGCATGGTCTTTATAAAGGTAAGGAGGGTGCTCTGGTAGATAATTCCATTGGTAGATATGAAGGCTATTTAGGATGAACATATTTAAAACCTTAAAGTTCATTAACACCATTAAGCAAGACATTTTAAAAATTAAGCCATAAATGGTTCCAGTTTCTTGCTACTACAAGGGATGCATTTATTTAAAAAAAAAAAATACACAAAGAAAAAAAGAAAAACTGCATAAAAATTAAACTTTCAAAGATGTTTAATGATGATAATTTTCATTAAGCAACATAAACTATCATTGATATTGTAATGAAAAGAAGCTAGAAACAGTGATGTGTATTGAATTTATTTAAAGGTGAGTCGGAATTGTAACACTAACATCACTTAACTATCATTTTTCCATCATTTTCAATGTCACATCATATGGGAGTGGAAATGGTGCAAAGCTGGAGCTGTGCCTTCTAAAGCAATTTGCTCCTAACATATTCTGTAAAATGTATGGATTGCAAAGCTACTACCGAAATATCTAATGCACTTTTTTTTTAAAATTCAGTATGTTTAATACAATATTCTTACATTATGCATCCCAATAACATTAAAATTTGATGCATATCCTATGAAAATGAAACTGCCATTATTGTCTTAATTACTTATGTCCTGTACAGTCAGAAACATGATGATGCCTCGGTTATGAAAGAAATATACCATATCTTATGAGTATATTGGATTATTGTACCTTCTGTTAGAGGTAAAATTATTATTGTCAGTTAATACCTGGTTATCTAATGCAAATAAAGTCTTAGACAAAATTCAAATAGTGGGGTTTCTGGATCTCTGTTACTGGGCACAGCAACTGCAGTCATTGCATACCAACAGGATTATTTTACAGATCATTTTATATTCTGTTATAAGAGAGCTTCATAAGGTTTTTAGCTGGTTGTAAACTATCACCCAGGTAATAGAAAGAGTGCTTTCATTTGAAAGAACATTTTTATCTGACCTTGGAGCATGTGTGAATATCTCAGTGCACTGTCTTTTATAGTGGAATACAAAAACACTGAATGACACATAAAACAAGATACGTCTTCATGCCATGACTTTCATGTAACGAGATTTATTATGCTTATGATAAGAATCTCAGTGCAGAAGACTATCTTTCTTCATTAATAAATAGGTACATTTGGCAAGTTTACCTCTAGTAGAACCAGCAGCAGAATTTTCACACTTTGTGAACTTTCATGAGGTGTACAGTTCCTGAATGATCACCCCAGTACTCGAGGTACTTCTGATGTAACTAGAAGCACATCAAGCCATACATCTGATACACTCCTATTGTTCGGATTAGGTTGACCTCAAGGGGACAATTGGTCCTGAAACCCATGAAAGATTGGGTATGTCTGGGGGAAGTGGTTGGGTGGCTCATTGTGAGACATCCTAAGGTCCTCCTGCACAAGGTTAGACAGTTGGGAGGTAGTGAGCTAGACTCTGTTTCCCAATTAAGGTTTTTGATAATTGTTGGAATCTTTGTGACAACTAGATTATGAGCCTTTATCTGAACTTCATCCTTGTGAAAATATTATCAGTATCTCTCATTTCAGCAATATTCATTATAGCAGTTTTAGATGATTCAACCAGCATACAGGTTAGAATAAGTGCAAATATTCTAAAACTCGGTAACAAAGGTGAATGCAGCACAATAGATAGATTTATTAATTCCTTCAATCATACATTGCACTTAGTCATGTTGTGATATGGAACACATCAAAATAGTTTAAAATTAATCATTTTGAAACATTTATATATAAAATAGGCAATTATAAAAAAAATAAAATTTGAAAGCATGAGGTATTAAACTACAATTAAAACTCGCAATCCAAAGCATTGAGTATATAAAAATAATTATAAAAAGTAAAATTAAAATATAATTAAGATGCACAATCCAAATATAATATTATTGTTTAACTTACAATGTAAGTTAAGAATTACGAAAACCTTCAACTGAGTAAAAGCAGTGACTGAGCCGGTGTGTCACTAGATTAAATTTAAAACATTCAATTTTCTTTATTGATTTCATATTATGTAGTAATTTATTATAGATTTTGGAGCTAAAATACACTGTTCCATCCAGATTTTTGTATTTGCTCTTATTACATGTATTAGTATATTTGATTTTTGGCAAGTGTTATGGCTATGAATGCATTCATTTGTTCTGAGAATATTACTTCCCAATGTTTTTTTAGCATATAAAGCACATTCCAATATGCAGATAGATGGAAAGATAAAATTTTGGGTTGTTTAAATAGTGATCTGCATGAGCTCCTCTGGTTGACACCCATTATTACTCTTATTATTCTCTTTTGGCTTTTAAGTAATACTTTACAAGCCGGAATATTTCCCCACAAGACTATTCCATATCTTAAACAAGAATGCACATAAGCAAAATATAATATCCTAAGTGTATCAATTTCAACATGTTTCAACAATATTAAAAAATTATAACATAGAACAGTTTGCTTATTAAAATGCCGAGATACTTATCCCATTTTCAATTATGCTGGATCCAAATACCAAGGAATTTTACATGGTCAGCGTTTTTAATTGGTTTATTATTAATTTTGACTATTGGTTTAAAAAAATTATTATTTTGAGCAGTCCGAAAGTACATTGCTGTTGTTCTCTCTGTGTTCATTATAAATTTATCTTGTTAAAACCATTTATATACATCTACAACTGCTGTTTCTGCTAGCACATCCAGATGTTCCTTGTTTATATAATTTTACTAATATTGATATAATCTGTAAATTGTGTAATTTTGCATAGAGGTATACTTCTTTCACATCATTTATGAGTAGCAAAAATAGAATTGGTCCCGAAATCAAGCCTTGCAGAACCCAATCTAATATTCTAACACTTTGATATAAAAGTTTAAGTTCCATTTTTATTGTGTGCAATTTCTACAAACTGCTGTTTTTACTAAGTAAGACTTTAACCAGTTTAATGCATGACCTCTAATTCCCAAGTTTTCCAACTTTTGGAATAATACTTTGTAATTCAATAAATCAAAGGCTTTTGACAGATCCAGAAAGATACTCAATATATTGCTTTTTTCTAATAGTTATAGCACTTGCTTTACAAATTGGAAGAGGGCAGTTTCTGTGGACCTGCATTTCCTAAACCCATGTTGTGTATTAGATAATGTTTTGTGTTTTTCAATAAAAGTTCTGTAATCTTTTGTAAAATACTTTTTCAATAACGTTTGAAACATGTCGTAGTAGATCTACTGGTCTGTAGTTTGAGGTTTCTGTTTTTTGCCTTCTTTGTATTAAGGCTTTATTTTTGCAATTTTTAGACTCTTTCGAATATATAATTTTATAATTATATAATTATAATATATAATTTGTATATTGACATATACAAAGGTATATGTCAATATACCTTTGACATATCCTGTTTATGCTTTGGTTTCTGCCTACTAAAATCTAATGTTTCATGAATGGTTGTAGTATAAAACCACCTGGGAGAATAGGTTACCAATATGCTCATATACCATACTGGCAAAGACCAGTAGTCTTTTTGGTCCTGTTACACAAAAACAAATATGAAAAAGAGGAGAATACAAAGTTTTACACCTAATTCAAGATATAAAAGATTTTTACACATATTTTCAGTTTGAAAGGACATATACACCCTTTCAATCCCATATATGCTACCATAGATTTTGATGTTCTATAAACTGCAAAGAATATGAAGAACTTCTGAACTTCTAAAGTTTGCCTTGAGCTAATACATTACTACCTCTGCAGAAATTTTAGTTTAATTACCTACGAGCTTCTCAAGGATTACAGATAAATGTTGCTAAAATATGTTTATGTATGGGGAACTGCATGATACTTTCCATTGTCTGATAGTGTGTGAAATAGTAAAAATATGAAGAGATGGAATTGGGATAAACTGCAAGCTATAATGACAATTAAAAATACTGGTAGACACACGGATATATAAAATTAATAAAGTGGAGGAATTTTCAGGTAAAGAAAGAAGTGGATCAGAAGTTTAAAGATGGAGCATGAGAGCATATGTGAAAATGGTGATGCATTTTATAGGCTCTTTACCACAGATACAACCTGTAGGTTGAGATACGGGAGAGCCTTAGTTTCACTAATGCTAGATTCTTAATTATATTATTTTTTATGTTTTTTATACAAGGTTCTGTACAAATAACCGACTTGTCTCATCTCACTTGATTAGAAAACAAACTTGTGTTCAGTGGTGTTGACCAGTCTTTTTTCCCCTTCAGTTACTGTTTTGTTACTTTGCTTATAAATGTCCAGTAACTATTAATTTTATCATATTTCTTTTAAAAAAAGTTTGGTTTATAATCACTTGGGATGAGATAGCTGGTTATTTGTGCCCAACTCTGTATATTACACAATTACTGGAATTATTTATAGATTTAGTTCAGTTAAATTCAAAACAAGTTTCTCAACAAATATATTTATGCAGCTGTTTTAACACTTTCAATGTTACACCAGTACATATTCTCTAGAAGTTTTAATGGTTATTGCCAATAAGTATGACATAAGGGAGCAGTCTTTCTAAAGCATTAGTAAATACAGGTTTGGGGCTCATCACACGTCTGATAAAGTACTTACGTACAAGAGCGGATCATCAAAGCAGATCAAAACCACGGGGAAAAGGCCCAGGCCCCCAAATGAGGCAGAAAATACAGATGTATTATCATTGTACAACAAAACAATCTTGAGATAAAAAAACAATGAAAACTTAATGATCAAAATCAGCAAATATGCCCTCTGTTCTGGAATTAATAATATAAGAGTTTCAAGGTTTCCAGTCAATCTGATTTTATAATTACAATCATAGGTTTCTTAAAACATGGGGATTATGATCATGTAATTGCACATTTTTGAAGATGTATACTTGCTGTTTACATAAGTGCTGAGGAACTATTTTGAATTTGCATTTGTTAACAGATTGTGCTGCAGTGTGTTCACAATTTTCACAACAAAACTACTTCCTTCATGACTTCCAAGCATCCTAGATATAAAACTGAAATTGATGTTTAGGCTTTTTTGACGAGAATATCAGAAACAATAACACAGACCAATAGAAGATAACATGCAGCACAGCAAATGAAGAGAATATTCAAAACAAAATGAATGTAAATTTGATGTTCATGACACACAAAATCATGCTTTTGGTTCTGAAGGGAATAAAAATGTTATTGTGATGGTATTATGGAGAATGTGAACATGATCAGGAAATTTAAGGCTTGCATTAATGCCAAAGATGACCATTAAGGATCTTAAATAATGACGCTACCAGCATTAGGCAGCCAATGAGGGAATTGCAAAAGAATTTTATCAGTTTTTGAGCAACAATTGTGAACCATTGAAAACCTTATGTAGATACCAATTTTCCCACATTATTTCTAGCTTTGCTTAATATCTTTAATCCTGAATAAATTAAAAGCAAAATGCTTAAGTTTGCATCCAAACAACATTTCTCACTAGTCTTATAAGTCTTGGTCTAACAGAAGCATGTTTTCTCACAACAGATTTATTTATGAACAAGCCTCAAGAAATCAAAATTGCATAAGTTTTTAACCCCCTTTTTTTTTATTTAACATCCGTCCTTATTACATGCAGCACCACAGGTGATGGACATTATGATACATGCAATGAAATGATATTTGGGGAAAGAATTTTGAAGCATTCCAGGCCCAAGTTTAGGGCACCTCCCTGGCATTGGTCAATTATAAGGACTGAGGAAAACCTGGGGGAAAAACAAACCTCAACCAGGGACTATGGTCCTAGCAAGATTTGAACTGTGGACCTTCCAAATGCAAGCCTCACATGTAACTGCAGAGCTATCTTACTTAGTATTGCAGAAACTGCAGCAAAATCAACCTTGTAATACAAAATACTGCATAATCATACTTTCAAGGAAGTGATTATCTATAAATAAAACCAAAATGCAGAAGAAATCAACTACACCATTTTTTAATGTTTCTCACAAAACTTCTCATGATCTATCCAGTTTTAGTAAATGAATGAATAAATTTCAACAAAGCGATTTCATGATACTTCAATGCATACTTAATAACATAATTTTGTCTGCAATTTATGTTCTCTCAGAAAACATAAGTACCTATATCAAAACCAAAACAGGCTTTCTGAAAACACTGTTTTTCTAACATATGAAAATAACCATATCTTCATGATATAAATATTGCAGGTAATAATGAATGTAATAATGAAGTCAACCTTAGAGTC
Organism: Deroplatys truncata; assembly: GCA_030765065.1. NCBI lineage: Eukaryota > Metazoa > Arthropoda > Insecta > Mantodea > Mantidae > Deroplatys > Deroplatys truncata. Next base: position 67,976,436 of record CM060976.1, on the reverse strand, counting down.
AAAATATCACCAAATGTAACACAAAATGTAATAATGGATGAAAAGTAACTGTTTTAAAAATGTATCAAGATCTGCACTGGGCATGCCAGAACAGTGATATATCATGAAAAGACAGGTGAAAGCTATGGAGAAAACATTTCTGTTGCCCATGGCATATAAGCCTGTTAATTCATTTTAGCAGGAAAATGTAACTCTGTTTGAATTAATCATATAGAAAATGTATGTGAATAGAAGATAATCTGCTAATTGTTGAAGATCCGCCCTTGCATAGTTAAAACACTAGTGTTGAAATACTCTCTCAAGCTAAAATACAATAAACCAATAATGCTGAACTGTTGTCTTTAATGCAAAAATAACTGAGGATATTTGTGCAATTATGCATGAAATATTATAATCTCATAAATCTAGACGACATATTACTATTATGTGAGAAAAAATAACGATATTTTCCATTAGAAGCATCTGAATTTAGTATATGCAAGACGTTCTTGGTATAATCACATCTGCAGGGAATATGGTGCTGGATGTTACATTTTTCATTATACTACCAAAAGTGTATGGAATTCCTAGATCTTTTATAATGAGAATATATAATTTATAATTCTTTTATAGCACAAAATATCCTCAGAATTTTTAACCATTTATTAAGAATAGGATCATTAACATTGCAAAAGCTTGTATTATAGGCCTGTAATAATTATGCTTTTCCTTACCAACTTCTTAAGTTTTAATACTAAACAACACTACTAAATCTAATATTAAATTAAATAATGAATCTACATTAAAAATGCAATGTCTCTACATTCATAAGCTGCTCATAAAATTAAAACTTTTAATTGTATCTTTGGCATTCCAGCAGTAGGCTTAATGTCAAAGGATAATGATGGATTTTGAATTGTAAGGAAGTAGTTTTCAAAGAATCTGAAGGATCAAAATGTTCAGCTGGAAAAATATTTCATTCTATTACAATTTAATGGTTAGCACATGTTCCTGCATAACAAAATGACATGCATACAAGACAACCTTAATTCTATTTTTTTTTTTTTTTTTTGAGAATACAACCAATAACTTCAACTATGGAAAGTATTTAAGTACATTTATCACAATTTGGGTGACTACTGTACAGTTATGTTAATTATGTCAATAACTTACAGTTCTGTAAATAGTTCTTCTTTGTGTTAACTTTATTTTCTTTGAGAATAAATGACATTTGAAATGTGCATACTTGTACAGGAGGCCTAGGTATCGATTGTTCTGTTTGATTGGTAGTGTAAATAATGGAAATGCTGAAATAATATTTTGATTTAAAATTCAGTAGAGAGTTCTAATTGCGAAGCAGAATCAACTACTACATAGCCTCTATGGCAGAATGATTTTTATTTTCTCTACTATGGTAGGGGAAGTATTGTTTCACCCAAAAATTTGATGTCGATATTTCACTGGAAATACATGTTTTGAGACCCCCTGAACCCCAAAAAAGAATTTTCAGAAAAAGTAGTGTGCATGCCCGTGTGCATACGTGTGTGTAAAGTTGGATAGTCAGATCTAAAAAGTCGGATATGTACCAAACTTGGTATTTAAGTTCAGTATCTTAAACTTGGTATTTAAGTTCAGTATCTTTCAAAGATGCGACACAAAGATTTTCAAGAAAATCCCCCCAATTAAAATATCCTTTACATGGAACATTTTTCAAAATTTTTGATTTTCTAAAAAAATGGCCCTAACGATTTTTATTAAAATACCATATATTTAAGATATTTACATTACAAGTAAAATGTATATCTTGAATTTTCTGGGAATAACTTATGAAGTCCTCTTCATTCAGAAGGAATTTTGTATAATCTTGTATAACTGGTAAACATTAAGTGATAAATTAAAATGTACTATATAAAAATGTAGATCTCTCTAAAACACAATTTACTTCATATAACTTTATTTGTGGCATAAACCATTTCCGAGATCTCCATTATTAATGGTTTGAATTATTCAATACTTTTATCATTTTTTCAAGTCCTGTTGATTTTCAGTTGTTTCTCATGATTGCATGAAAAGAGTATGGAATTTTAAGGCCAGCAAATAGCGTCCACATCTTAAAAATTTGACTATTGCTGTTCCCTTTGTATCTATGACAAAATTTGTAATGTAGCTATATCTGCAAAGGATTATCTAGGTTAAAATGAAATAGATAGAAAAGTATACTTTAGTAAGACAGTTTGTGTACCCATTAATATATGATAAAGGGTAGAGATAATCATGTAATGTAACACATCAGATTTTTTAAATTTATTTTGTAGAATATATTATTTCATAAGTCCCTTCCTGCTTTAAATTAAGAACATGTCAGCAATGTATTGTTACTTGAAGTTGAGGTAGGATTGCCATACATCCCAATTAATCAGGGACATCCAAGTGTTATTTTATCTAGCTCCCTAAACACATTGATTGTTGAGGTTCAATATACATACATTCACAGATTAATACGTTATATGTGTTTAAGCAGTCCATGCTGCAGTGTACATCAAAGCAGTGATTTTTTTCTAGTGAGTGTATGTCTACATATGTTTCTGACAGTGTGAAAACATAAAAATAAGTTGATATTGTAACTAAATGCTGAAAAGTTGATGATGTGTCAGAGAAGGTTCAGAAAAAGTAACATTCAAGCAAAAGAACCAAGTTTTACAATAGTCTTGCAATTGCAATGCTAATGTTATATGCATTGGGATAAGCTTCGTCTTATCCACTACATAATTTCAGTTCTGTAGTAAGAGGCAGATGGGAAGTGCTACAGCATCTAAAGCTAGTGAACCCCAGGAAAAAGTAAAGAATATGTCACAAGATAAAGGGAAATAGCCAATAAGATTAATGGATTAAAAGTGACGTAAAGACACACATTTTGACCATCACAAATAGTATTCAACAGCACTGGAGTAGTATAACTTCAAAATTTTGACATTCACTATAAAAGTAGCCACATTGATCAACTCAAGGCCAATTTTCTGAGATTTACTTGTACAATCAAGAACGGATAGTATGCCATTTGATGCAAGAATTTGGCAAGTAAAATTATATGCCAGTGAAAATTAAACAGATTCTTTTAAACTTCAGCAAGCCTACAAAAAATGCACATATTAAGTGTTAAAGGCAGTTTTTTGTCAAATACATAAATTATCAGCGTGTTTAGCCAAAGTAAATTTAAGTATGCGAGTTCAAAGGATGTTCCACAACAAACATTGTTGGGTTAGAGATTCTCCAACAAGAAACTAATTTGGTATGTGATGCAATGAAATGGTTAGTGAATAAATAACTTAATCTAATACTTTATCATGAACAATGGCAAGTCTAAAATATTAAATAGTGTTATTTCACTATTCTTCCAAGAACACAACTTGGAATCATCGTGTTACATGTTTATTCAAATCATAGCAACAGCAATGATTCTATGTATTTTAAGCATAAAGCAGTAAGAAAATAATATATCCATTTCATTCTTCACTTTTAATTTACCATAACAATGCTGTGTTTTGATAACTAACAATTGTAGGCTAATTATAAAACACACCTGTTTGCAGTGTTTCTCATATAAACATGGCTAAACCAGTTCCTCATTCCTAACTATTTCCAAAAACAAAAAATTAAACAATATCACAAAAACAGTCCCAGCATTGCCCACCTCCACGGTTGGGAGTAGTATGTTTACCTCATATTCCAGAGGACCAAAATTTGAATCTCAGTAAGGGCAAGTTACCCTGGATGATGTTTCTTTTAAAGATTTTCCTTATCCTGATAAGCTATATGGCAGGTAACTCTAAAGCTAATGAACCCCTAACTCATTTGACCTATGTATTGGCAACATTGTAAACCCAACTGCAAGCAGTAATGCATTTTTTAATGTCTTTAATCACAGAATCAGCAACCTTTACTGTGCTCTACTCAAAATTGTTATATGCAACATAGAGTAAGTTTCCTGTCTCAAACAAAAAATCAAACTGATTCATAATTTGGTTTATGCCATCTTTTTATATTCCTGAGAGGCTACTATTTAGATCTTTATATTAACTAAATTAATCGTTCTTCCACACTGATGTGTGTAGGACAAGGTTGGAAAGATAGAATCAAATGACTGAAAAATTCATTGCCATAGCCAGGAATTAAGTAAATGGTTTTAGACAAAGCCAGATAAGAAAACTTTAAATAAGTTAGCTTTATATGTAGCACAAATAGGAGTGCAAGGATGATTTTAGATAAATTACTCTTTCCATAAAAATGCAAAACTAACCTTAAAATAATTATTAGTGAGAAGAAATTATGCAAGCATAGCATCAAATTGCTGTACTGGATTATAGATCAGTAAACAAAACTTTTCAACTGCATCAGGTTAGAATAATTTGCAGTTAAATATCTGCAAAATGGATTTTATAAACAGTTAGTCCACAATGTCTGCTTTACTGCTATTTGTGCTAGAGAAGTGACATCATAGAATATCTGCACACCTCATTGTCATCTGCTTAGTAATTTGTATACCACGAACTCTCGCAATTTGGAAAAAAAGTTTGTTAATGCTACATAGGCATGTTAATGAATAGTTTATTACCAAATATAATATCAATTAAATAAATAAATATCTTAATTATTCATACTACTACTTATTTGTATTAGATGTGTGCTCACATTCCTCTGTATTATTCAGTAGATAATTTGTATAAAGTGAACTGAATATAAACTATCATTCAGAAATAAAACATTTAAAAGACACAGTAAGCCATAAAAAAAACAAGGCAAATTATTTATATTTATTTTTCATAATAAACATGTAAGCATGCCATAGAAAAATATTCCTCACAATCGTCATTGCTGCCACCATTGTTACATCATAATCCATGCTACAATTTGACCTCTCGCATATTGTATGCTTCTACCACTGCTTATAAATACCCTAGTGTTCAGGAAATAATGCCCAAACTTTAAAAAATTGGTAATCTCCAACATAAATTTGACTTTTGCATAATTGTATGAATTTAATAGTCAAAAAAACTAATAATCAACGTATTTCCTTTACTTAATGCAATTAGCTCAATGTTGATCATTTGACAATTGGAATGTTATCCAGTATACTACTGGTTCTAGAATGCACATTTTAAACATTATCTTCTTCTGTGAATATAATGATTGCACTGTTTCATCACTCTTAGGATTCCGCTCAAAATTACCAAGAAAATGTTCAGAGCATACATAACACAAATAAGGGTTCCATTTCCTTTCCCACCTTCGTACCTTTGTTTTCTTAATTCCACACTTTTTTTGGAAAACTGAAGTATGTAATGCATGTCTTGGAAATATTTTTTTCTTGTTTTCACTCAGCTATTATTGCATGCACTGCAATATATAATGTAACCAGTCTGGCTAATTATGTGTTTTTAAATCTACGGAATGGTACATTTATTTTAATACCTATGTCTTTATGGAGCACGGAATACACACATACACTTAATAATACAATTAAATTAGTAATATTGAGCTGCATGTGAATTATGTAACATATGACAGACAGATGATTAGCAGAGTATTGCTAAGACGTTACAACCTAAACATAGCCAAAAGCTGCATAACATCACATTTCCATTTGTGGGCAACCTATCACTATAATAATCTTGCATTTCCATGGCTTTTTACTTTCTCTACCATAAGTAGAAATACAGAGGCCCCCTGAGTCCAAAAAAAAACATTTTTAGAAAAATATCTGCATATGTGTGTTTCTGCGAACAGCATATTTCAAAAAGAAATGTTGGATAAATACCAAACTTGGTATTTAAGTTAAGTGCCTTCCAAAAATGCAACACGATTTTCAAGAAAGTTCCCCACCCCAAACAACCACTTTACATGGAACATGTTTCAAATTTTTTGATTGAGATCATGCAAAATGTCTGTAACAATTTTGATTAAAACACTGTATTATTAAAGATATTTACATGAAAAATAAAATGCATATCTTGAATTTTCTGGGAGTAGTGTAAGTCCTCTTCATTGGGAAGGAAATTTATATAATTTTGAATAATTAGTAAACATTAAGCAATAGACGAAAACATACAAAAATTGTAGATCTCTTTAAAACACACAATTTATTTCAAATAACTTATTTTGTGGCATCAGCCATTTCCGAGATGTTCATTATAATATGGTTTGAATTGCTCAGTGCTTGTCATTCTTTTAGTCCTGTCAATTTTCAGCTGTTTCTCGCGATGTCATGGAATTTTAAGGCCAGTATATAGCATTCAGTTCTGAAACATTTGACTATCACTATTCCCTTTTTATCTATAATGAAATTTTTAATGCGGATATTTCTGGAAAGGTTTATCTTGATTAAAATGATGTAAATAGGAAAATTAACTTTTGTAACAATAATTTGTATACCCACTAATAAGCGACAGAGGGTAGAAAAAGTCATGTGAATGTAACACAGATTTTTGTTTTCAGTTCCTCATAAGATATGACAGTCCTTGCCTTAACACAAAAGCTTTCTTCAGCTCCAGGTAACTATGGGACAAGGATCCTAAAGTGTTTAGCAAAAATTTCGCACATCTACACAAGACAGGTATAGTATTGGTAAACCTATATCCAAAAATGTTTGACAAGATAAACAAGCCTAATGGAACATACTGCAGGGAAGGTTAGCAAATTACTTTCAGGTACCAAGTAAATGATTGGTCATCAATTAAAAATACCATGGCTTTATTAGTTTTACAAGAATTAGCACATGAAGCAAATATTTCCATTTTAATACAACAGAGAATTGCTTTGAATTGCTCATAAATGGCTTCTATGCAACAGATTAGACCTGCAATATATAACAGAACTTTGCTGATGCATTTGTGAATGCCTGTGAAATGAATCAAGCCTATTTCAGAACTTGATATCTTAATCTCAAGGCTTCTAGGCAGAAATGATACCTAGACTAGCTATGAAGTAAAAGTTATTGTACATGTGTCATGGTCGTTATGCAACATGTTTTGGAAAAAGCTGGCAATATTATGCATTATTCGCCCCACTGTTTCATTCATCCCATCCATCTCCCTTGACAGATGACAGAAAGAGCAAGCATTTTTCCATCACCATCCGAGTAACAATCATAAGAGCTCCTAATTCTTTATAAGCAAGTTACTTGGTTTATATAGATTATTCATGCATTGATTTCCAATACCACAAACATTCACACTATCTATTTGCAGTTAAGAATCAGTGTTACTATTAAAGCCAATAGCATGAACAAAGTTCTCTTGCAAAGGAATGAGTTTGAGGTGAAGAAGCTCTTGCATTTCTTTATTGTTCTAAGCAAAAAAAAAAAAAAGGGAGTGGGCACCTTCCACTTGTAGTTATGAGCAAGAGCATACTGTAGAGCATGGAGGAAATTAATTCCTTGTTTAGAAGAAAATTATTTTGTGGATTTGCAGATAACGTAAACTGAAGTACAATTATGATAACAAGAATATTTTGCAAGGTTTTGAAAACACTAACAAACAGAATGTGCAAGAGAGGTTAAAAATGGAAGTTTGTGAACCAGGCTTTTAGAATCTACCTGATGCAGAAATGTTAATTATTATTACTTATGGGAATGAACTAGCCATGCAGACAGAGCAGATAGTGAAAACGACAAGTTTAAACATTTCAGTATGTGTGTCAGTTACATTATTGCCTTGAGTCAAATGCAAAATGCAGTAGACATTTTGAGCCACAAGGCATCCTAGTATAATCACATTATTTCTGTAGGAGAAAAAGTAGTACTGCGATTAGAAATAACCTTAGCAGCTAACCAAAACATAAAAACATCATTAACTATTTGAGGTAAGAATATGATTTAATTGATATAACTGAGGGCGGATTGATAAGTCAGTGACTTTTTAAAGAAAAAAACAATTTTTTCCAAAAAATCAATTTTATTTCTCAACATAGTCTCCTTTCAATTCAATACACGTTGTCCAAAGTTTCTCCAATTTTTTTTAACCCTTCCAAAAAAAAATATGATTTTTTGAAGTCTGCAAAATATGAGGTTGATTCTGCCCTGATATGTTCAGTGGACATGAATTTCTTCCCAGCGAGCCAATTTTTCGGGTTTGCAAAGCGGAAGAAGTCGCTCGGAGCCAAATCTGGAGAATATGGTGGGTCAGGTAGCAGTTCATAGCCCATCCACAAATTTTGTGATGGCAATGGCTGACTTGTGTGCGGGTGCATTATCCTGGTGAAAGAGAACCTTTTTCTTCACCTAATGGGGTCGTTTCTTGTGAAACTGATGCAGCATTGGACAGAATATGAGCCTGTAATCATAGTGGATGTCTATCACCCCTTGTGAATCCTAAAAGACAGCTGTCATGATTTTTCCCGCCAACGGAATGGTTTTTGCTTTCTTTGGAGCAGTTTTGCTGAAGGAAATCCACTGCTTTGATTGTTGTTTAGTTTCAGGTTGATAGTAATGGATCCAAGTTTCATCAACCATGATATAATGCTACAAAAACTCATTTGGGTTGCACTGGAACATGTTCAAACCTCCCTGCGAAATGGTCACACGATTTCGCTTGTTCTCAACTGTGAGCAGTTGCAGCACGCATCTTGCTGACAGCTTTCTCATACCCAAAAATTCATGCAGAATGTTATATACCGACTCACTCAAAATGTTTACAGTCTTGGCCATCTTACAGATTTCCACACGGCGGTGTTCCAGCACAATATCGTGAACTTTGTTCACCATTTCTTCTGGTGTGACCTCAACTGGTCGTCCTGAGCACATGGCATCTCTTGTGTTTGAATGGCCAGATCAAAATTCTGTGAACCACTTGTGAACCATGCCATGTGATGGAGCAGAGTCCCCATAATAATTGTTCAGCTTTTCTTCCATTTCCTTCACCGTCTTACCATGCAAAAAGTAGTACTTTATCAGAACACAAAATTCATTTTTCTCCATTTTCTACGAAGCAACATACATCTGCTTATTTTAGACGCTCTCAGCAATGTTCTAAGAAACAAAAGACGATGAATTTCTGCGATTATACCCAGAATAGATGTAATACTTGGGTGCAAACAAGAAACCTATGATTAGAATGCTGTCTCTCGTCAAAGTCATGGACTTATCAATTCGCCGTTGTAAACTAGATTTTATATACTTTTAATAAAATTATATTCTGTTATTTCTGTTTTTTGAATTTCCATGCACCTTCTTTTGTGCAGCTAATGAGGAGTTTATTACAATACCATATCTACAAGTCATGTTGTAAACAACTATTTAAGGATTACATTATATGAAATACTAAAGAATAGGTTAAAAAGCCTCCCCAAAATAATTGTGCTTGCCATTGCACTTTATGTAGAAAACCAGGCAGTTAACAGCATTCCTTTGCCTGGTTTCCACAGACTTGGAAAGGTAAAATAGCTTCAACCTCACCTCATCAAGTCATTAACCATCACTGCATACACAACATTACAGCCAAAATATTTCATACTTCAAGATCATGCTTAACTTCTGTGTCACAATGCTATGAGAATAGACTTAAAAGTTTCTTGCACCACATTAATTAAATAAAAGCAATGAATTGAATGATTCATGCCTCTTATTTTCTTCAACATAACTTAGTAGGTAATCAGATATTTTATTAACTTAAAGGCCCTCTTTCATATAGAAATATGCATGGTCTAATATTTAGTATTTCAGAACTTGTTACATCTAATAGAAACAAAGTCATATCTCGCTATGATAAGCATAAGCTGCTAAGAATGAACTATTATTAGATATACTGCATTTAAAATTGTAATGAAATATTTGATGCAATTAATTTCAATAAGCAGGATTTCTCGATTCATTATTACTTTGAGCTGCTGATATGAAGAAGACATTCAAGATGATAACAGAGTTGAGGGTAAAAAAAAAAAGGTGATTTATTGTGGTGCTGCTGTAGTGAATGAATGCATGAGGAAACAGCCATCATTGATGCCATAAAAGAACACAGTGATATGAAAGGTAACATCCAGTTTGTAATGCTTCATTATATACTTTTGACTGCCCTGTTGAATACTGTTAACTTTCTTATTTTGTAAGTTTAACATCCTTTAATTGGGGTCAAATCAGATAGTTAATTAATTAGATGGGTGAAATGATGCCTAAATGAGCCTGTGGTCCATAGAGTTTTACAGTAATCTGACATTTATCTTCCAAAGTCAAGGGAAAATGCTGAAATAAAAAATCTTATCCAGGTAACTCAAACCAACAAAGTTTCAAACTCGGAGCGTCTTGAATGTTGGTGGATGTGCTAACCCCACACGTGGAGGCAGCCAATATTATTGATGTAAATACAGTTCAACAGTTAACAATGACTAAAGAGGTAAAAAATAAATTACAGAAAACAAAAACTAGAAAAGGGATTTCTATATACAATTAAAGCAATTCATATATTGTGTAAACTAATAATCTAATGTGAAAAACAAAAAAGAAAAGTCTGTGAGAGGCATCCAAAAACAGTATCCTGAACCTGATGGAAATGTTCATAAATTTTTTGACACCACTTATTTAAGAGACTAATGCTTTATATCAATAAAGAAGACCCCTGAACATCATTAAATAACTTGTATGAATATGATATTAGAATCCTGAAAATATTTAGCTGCTCTCTGTGATGTGAACCATTGGCGCAATGCCCTTGGGAGCATTAGCTACTTCATCCAGCGTGAATACCTTTCTTCATGCCTTACACAACTATTTTCGCTGCATTCATTTTTCAAACCATTGTGTTCTTTTGTGCACAACAGCACATACTTTTTAAAGATTTTTAAAATATTTGCCATTTTTGTTTTGTCTTTCTCCTAAGTTTACATTTTAGTAGAAAACCGTTACTACAATCTTATTCTTCAAGGAAATTATGAAACAATAAGTTTTCCTCCCTTCTGTTTTGTAACTACTTTATCAAGTATTTTTGTACTACTAATACAAAAATGTAACATGGTGCTAAGATTACCACATTACAATTGGCATTTATGCTTACATTATACTGAAACACTGGTTGGCGAAATAAATGCATAACAAAGAATAAATGCCATAAAAATGAAGTAAATTATAACACAACATGCATTGCAAGTGCTTAGGGGTATGTAGTTCCAATGATACCACTACATCACAATGCATAAAATATAACTAAAGATTACTCAAAAAGCAGAGTTTTGTTTGCTTCCTTTCAGACTTTCTTTAATTTATTTCAATAAAGGGCCTTTAAGATGGTATTCTCTATTCACTAGTATTTTAGACAAGCAAGTGGTATCTATCTGGCCCTGGACTGGATGGCACAAAGCACCTAGAGTATAAAACAGCTTCTCTGTCAAAATACGTTGCTGCATAGATACCATAACATGCTATTATACTCGAATAGCTCTCACCCAAGGCAGGTACTAACCTCTTCTCTTGGCTAAAACACTGGTGAATGTACAGTAAATAACAATTAAACTTTATTGAGTGAATTATTCTATAATACCTGTTGCTCCCTTCCAGAAAGCTCTAGGACCCTCTTCTCTGTAAATTTTACGAGCTGCATCTATCACTCCTGAATATGTTGTCTGCCCTGCTCTTGCGACCACCTAAGAAAAAAACAATGAAAACTTCAATCTGAGTACACTGCTTTGAGAAATTCCAAGAAAAAATATACACATTGTTGCACTGTTTCAAATTCATGAAAACTTTATTAAGATTGCAGGAACTAATGACTACTCATGAAAGAATGAGATTAACTTAAAGAACACTATTATAACTAATATGATTTTTCGGGCTGTTATGCCGTGGTCTGCTGAAGAAAGATTTCCCAGACGTTTCGTCCACAACTGCGGTGGACATCTTCAGTGGCGCGGACGAAGTCTTCTCGGTGAAAGTATCGCAGCGTCTGATGCGTTGGCCGTTAGTGCCGCTCTCTTTATAGTGTGGGCGCTCTCTGCTGATTGGCCCGCTGGTATGAGGGGGCTGGCGCCGGCTGTGTTGTTGCTCGCTTCTGATTGGCTCGCAGTGTTTTTCGGTTTTGTATGACCTTTCTTGTTTTTGATGACTAGATGCCAGTTACTGTTGAGTTTCAATGCTTCTTCTTTCCTATTGAAATTATTGGGATGTTTATAAATCTCTATTGCTTCGCGTTGTAGCCGGGTATGGTAATGCTTTATGGAGGAAAGAATGTTGGTGTCCTGAAATCTAATAATGTGTTCGCCCTCGGCTTCAATGGCATGTTCGGTGACTGCCGATTTTTCTGTATGGCCCAGGCGGCAGTTTCTTTTGTGTTCGCTCAGTCTGGTGTTAGCGCTCCGCTGTGTGGTACCAATGTACACTGAACCACACGAACAAGGAATACGGTAAACACCGGCCGATGACAGGGGGTCTCGGGGGTCTTTGGAAGAGCGCAGTAGGCTGTTTAATTGTCTTGTAGGTTTGAATACTGTTTTGACGTTATGACGTTGAAGTATATGTTCAATACGGTCAGTGACATTTCTGAAATATGGCAGAAAGACGATGGACTTGCTTTTGGGTTGGTCCTGAGTAGCCGGTCGGGGCTTGGCCGGACGGCAGGCTCTTCTCATCTCTTGGACTGAATAACCATTTGATTGTAGAGCTGTTTCTAGGTGTCGGATTTCTTGTGGAAGTAAGTGTGGTTCACAAATACGGGAAGCACGGTTTGCGAGTGTCTTAATCATAGCACGTTTTTGTCTAGGATGGTGGTTGGAGTTCTTGTTAAGGTAACGGTCTGTGTGTGTGGGTTTGCGGTAGACAGTATGACCCAGCCTTCCTGCTAACGAGTACATCTAAAAGGCTAGTTGGCCATCCTTTTCTTGTTCCATTGTGAACTGTATACGCTGATTGATGCTATTTAGATGTAACAAAAAATCTTGAAGAGCTTGTTCACCATGGGGCCAGATGACGAAGGTGTCATCCACATAGCGGAACCAGGCTGTTGGTTTGAGTGGAGCTGAGTTTAGTGCCTTTGACTCAAATGCCTCCATGAAGAAATTGGCCACAACAGGGCTAAGGGGGCTGCCCATGGCAACACCGTCTATTTGCTCGTAGAATGACCGGTTCCACTGGAAATAAGTCGTAGTCAGGACATGGTGAAAAAGTGTAATGATATCATCAGAGAAGATGGGTTGTAACAACTTCAGAGTTTCTTGTACTGGAACCATGGTGAATAGAGACACAACGTCAAAACTAATTAGTAAATCCTTAGGTAGCAATTTGAGGTTGCGGAGAATTTGAATGAAATGAGTAGAGTCTTTGATGAAAGAGTCGGACAAGCTGACATGGGGTTGTAGAAGACCGGTTAGGTATTTAGCTATGTCGTATGTGGGAGAACCAATACCACTAACAATGGGCCTGAGCGGAACCTCTGGTTTATGGATCTTGGGTAGCCGGTAAAGTCTAGGCGGCTGAGCTTCGGACTTGGTAAGGCGGCGTTTGTCTTCCTTCGAAAGCGAGGAGTTCTTGATCAAAAGATTGGTTTTCCGTAGAATACGGGCTGTCGGATCACGTTTAATCTTATGGTAGGTTGCTGGTTGCAGGAGTTCAGAGATTTTCTGTTGATAGTCTTGTTGGTTAAGAATAACTGTGGCATTACCCTTGTCCGCTGAGCAAACAATGATGTCTCGGTTGGAGTTCAGCTTCTTTAATGCAGTTCTCTCTTGATTGGTTAAATTACTGGTAGGAGGTTTGGCCTTCTCGAGAACCCTGGCAGATTCCCGGCGAATTTCATCAGCTGCAAGCCTTGGCAGAACTCGTATTCCTGCTTCAATGTGAGAAATGATGTCTTCAACTGGCAACGTTGGAGTGACAACAGCATAGTTACCTCCTTTAGCAAGGAGTGACGTTTCAGCAGGTGACAGCTGGTGACAGCCCGAAAAATCATATTAGTTATAATTGTGACACCGGCCGTGAAAACCTACGTTCTTAAAGAACACTGTTTGAAATTTGAATTTTAGTCAGTATTTCATCAGTATGGGTATGGGGAGACCATGTAGTGAGGCTTCAGAGTACTAGATGGGCATACATTAGCTACAATGTGGTCACCACTTATCAGAAAGACACACCGAGGAAGACCCGGAATGAGATGGGCTGAAAACTTTAAGAAAGCAGTAGGATCACTCTGGACAAGGACAGCACGGAACCGCAGTGACTAGAGAAACATGCAAAGGAGCTGACAGGAGGCAACACTATGAACATCTACTGTCTGTTGCAAGTAAGTGGAAAGTGAGCATAGTGCAGGAGTGACTTAGTAATAGGCATAAGTAACAAATGTCAAAGACGAAATGAGACAATAATTCCACTTATGTGGACTAGCTCACCGCATGAGTTCTAAACATGTTCTCCCTCACATGAGGATGCTGTAGCCCTTCAGGGACAAAATGGCTTTTATTCATCCCTTCCATCAGTACTACACAACTGCATTGTGTTCAGCTTATCTGCTGTGGAGATTGTAAGGAAATATACTTAGGAAAAACTAAAAGAACCAAAACCTACCTCAAGGAACACCTTAGGCACACAAAGTACATACACACAGAAAAATCTGATGTGTTACACTCACATGACTTTCTCTACTCTTGTACAAACTATTTATACAAACGCTTATTCTCCATCTACTTCATGTTAATCGAGATAAACATTTGCAGAGTCTATCTTATTGCTAATTTTCTTGTAGATGTAAGGGAAATATATATTTACAAGGGCAATTTGGAAATACAGTAGCCTTTAAGCACATACATATCTCTTAATAGCTGGTTGCTAGGTGCAGCACCATTCCCTTTCCCACAGATTAATACTCTTTGCATATTCAAGACAAAAAAATGAATAATGAATTCCCATTTTAGAAAAGTATTGAAAAATTTAAGGGAATAACAAGCAATATCTCGAAAATGGTTCACTCAACAAAAAAAATGTATATGACATAAATTGTGTATTTTAACGCGATCTACATTTTTTGTGTAGTAAAATTTTGTCTATCTCTTATGGTTTACCAGTTATGCAAAAGTCGTTCACAATGAAGAATACTTTTGGAGACATTCCCAGGAAATTCAAGATATACATTTTATTTGTCATAAAATATCTTAAACATATGATATTTTAATCAAAATGGTTAGAGCCATTTTTGAGAAAATTAAAATTTTCGAAAAATCTTCCATGTAAAGGGTAATCTGGGGTGGGGGGATTTTCTTGAAAACTTTCGTGTCGCATCCTTGGAAGATACTGAACCTAAATACCAAGTTTGGTGTTTATTCGACTGTTCGTTTCTGAGTTATGCTGTTCACAGACAGACACACAGACACTCAGACAGAACACAGACACACACGGACATGTTTCCAAAAATGCTTTTTTTTGGATTCAGGGGGTCTCAAAACATGTATTTCCGGTGAAATCTCGGTATCGAATTTTTGGGTGGAATACAATACTTCCCCTACTTACTATACGTAGAGAAAGTAAAAATTAGTGGTAGTATACCATTTTTGGAACTCCAGCCACAACATTAGAAAGTCCATCTTTTGAGACAAGTACAAAGACCAATAGAACTTGGGAAAAGATTTTGTTAAAAAAATGAGTCAGCGCTAACGAATTTTAAAATTCCTGCAAAGACAACCTACTCCATAGATTCACCAGATGTCCAGTTGGAGAGCCTCAAAATTCCAGAGGGAGCACATCTAACCATTCCGGCAGTCAAAGGTAAGCTGATGATGCAGACAATGTCTGTGAAACATATGTACTACGTGTAAGTAAAAGTTATGAAGCATTAAGTGTTAATTTCGGCTCAATGCTACTTTTAAATGTTGTCATTTTGCTTCACTGTGTACCACTTCCAGTTTGTTTATTTATCATATCAATGAGAGAGTTTGCATTTGATTCCTGATTGACGCCAACTGTACACATTGTGTACAAATGGTTTTTTTTTCTCTTCCTCTCTCTTTTGGAAGCTGAATTTGCAGTGCTAGCAGAATATGAAATCATCAGATGAAATTACATGTTGTAATGCAAATAAATGACAGCGGAATAGAGTAAAAATGACAAAGACTTTGGTTATGGGATGTAGCATGGATTGAATCATGCATGATTTCTACAAAGCAGGGCAATTACATATTAATAAGGTAATAGCTTTATTATGTAATACCTTTATTGATATTTACCAAGACTATGTAAATAATATTCAAAAGAATGCTGATGGGTAGGCATTTTATACATTTTCATTACCTTTATTGAGCCGCAGCAAGAATAAGAAGAACTCGAAAATTCAATATGTCCATAGCTATGTACAGTCTCATAGCTTACAGTGAAATGCAAATCAAGTTTTACCAAAGAAGCAAGAAATTTTAAAATGGAAAAGCTTTGAAAATGCAAATGATTAATTAGAAAGGAGTTATTTAACCATAATATGTTATATAAAATGAGTAATTGTAAATATTAATTGTAAATGTTAAGCACTGAGAGTGAGAAGCAAGAAGTGTCCTCCGTGGCCTAGGTACCATGCTAGCCTCTGGTTCCCGAGGTCACAGGTTCAAACCTGGCAAAGAGCAATGGATTTTTTTCGGGAACAAAAATCCTTAGCATGGCTTCTTTCGGAAGGGAAGTAAAGTCAATGGTCCTGTATCATAGATTTACGCCACTACCATGAACAAACTTTTGAGTACCCCAATTCATGAATAATAGTCACCACACTGCCTTTAATGAGGGACATAATGTAACACAACTCATCTGTTGTTACTCGGCAGTCATTTTGAATGATCCTATCCACTTGCTCAATGTTGAGTGAAGACTCTGCAGTCATGGATCTGCCATTCACTATTCATCAGCCAACAGTGTTAGACGGTCAGCTTTGTTACAGCGACAAACCCATCTTCTAATCATGCTGACATCCACTGTTGCATCACCATATACCTATGTGAGTCTTTCATGACTGCGAGCGCTTCACCTTCCGCATTCAAGAATCAATGACAGAACACTATGTAACATGAGCATCTATGTCAGCCAATTTTCAACAGGCAGACTGCTGCCACCGGTTGATACAGGAAGTTGCTATTGCAGTGGAGTGGAAAAGAAGGTTTGAGGAATTGTGCCAAATTCAGATGGTTCATATAACTAACCATTTAGGAGAAAAAAATAGGAGACACTACTTATTGACTGATCCTCATAGAATCCACTATGGTAACAAGAGCCACTGTCAAGAAATCAGGCAGAAAATAACAATGGCAAAGGAATCTTAGGTATATTGAAAAATAACTACCCTTTGAGGACCCTTTAAGAAAGAACTAAGTAAGAAAAGGTAGAATCAAACTGGAAAATTCAAAGACACAGCTGGGATTTGAACTATGGAGCTTTAGCTCTTTAGCATAGAAAGTCAAAGACTCATAGTTCAAATCCCGGCTATAGCATTGAATTTTTCAGTCTGATTCAGCCTTTCCAACCTTAGCCTACACATGACAATGTGAAAGAATAATTAATTATCATTGATTGATCTAACAGTGGTTAATATGAACCCAGGAGTTAAGGTACTTATGATATTAAGTCACCATTAAGGTAGTTTATCTAAAAATGAATTTGAGAACACTTTCTGGTTTACCAGAAAAAAATCTCGAGTCACTTAGGTAATTTAATATTCTATTCACCTTGGCAGGTAACTCCATTGGTTAAAGCAACAGCATGGAAAGCTGAAGATCCATGGTTCAAATACTGGCTATGGCACTGGATTTTTCAGTATGATTCTACCTTTCCAATCTTAGCCTAAACATGGCATGCATGAAAGAACAATTATTAACTGAGGAAGAGATGAGTGTGTGAAATGTTTGTTTAATGAGATAAAACCATCAGAAGAACTTGATGTGTGAAGAAATGTGGATATGAAGAATGGAGCTTGTGAAATAGACAAAATAAATAAAGAAGCAGTGTAAAAAGAGCAAGAAAAGGGAGGACAACCCTGAAAGTGATATCATGAAGAGAGGACATAATTGGGAGATTGAATCAGAAGAAAATATTTGCCAAGAGATTGTTTTTGGAAGGAATGGTGTACAGAAAAAAGGTTAAGGGCAGAAAAACATACCATTTGAGAAAGAATGTTGAGGTAAATGATTTATATGCAGAGGTGAAGTAGAAAGCAAATAAAGGATATCTGATTGATCCATGCTCTTGGGCAGAAAACTCAAATAACTGTTCAACATATACTACGCATTCATTCATAGAAGCCCCCTCCCCCCTCCAAAAAAAAAAATCAACCACTTTGGAACAAACCACCTACCTTAAGGATGTAATGTCAGAATTATTAAAAAATATAATGGTGGAGCGACAGGGCATGACCAGTTGAGGATGCCTATATTCAAACTTGAGTATATATAAATTTAATCACCCCCTTCCATATATAAGCTGGCTTTTAACATCTTGTGTCATAACAACAGCTTTTTAACTTTGGAACAATTGCTCATCTGCAATGAGGTTCACTTGTTTATAGTTGGGTGGTACATCTAAATACGGGACCAGGTCTGCCAACGCAGAGACCACACCCTCGCAAACCTAGGAGAAACTCGTGGGGCTTTCCATTAGGAGCGGTGCCTATTTTATATACTGCCCCCCCCTGCCTGGTCGAAATTGGGCAAGGACACCTCCCGCACCGACCCTTCCAAGCAAGGACGGAAGTGGATACGCCACTTACGTGCATCAAGCCAGCAGGGCGAACCCTACTGGGGGAGACTACCGAACAACCTCGGTGGGGCCGACAGTTTCTAGCTACCGTCTATCAGCTATCCCTCATGGCTGGTGCCGGAGATTCTCGAGGCGTCTCACAACCCCGCCTGGGCGGAATTAACCTAGCCAGGCGTACCCAATCACCCATAGGTATCAGGAACCACTGCCCCGCCGAGTCCAACCCAATCCAAACAACTCCCTTTCAGGAGGGGCTCAAATGTTCGGCCCGGCATACTTCTGGTAACGTCAGAAGTACCACGAGTGCTAAGGGTCCGCAGCACCCACAACTCGGCAGCTGAAGGGGTTGGAAACCCCCCCCCCCTTACGGGGAGTTGGGTGGTACGCTTCGAGTGTTACATTAAATTCAAAAACACATTCACACTCTCATTCATACTTCCAGACTCTAAGGAGCATGGGGAAAAATCCCGGCCAAAAAATTTACTACCCTCAAGCTGGTAACTTAACCCAGGACCTCTGGATATCATGCTAACCAGAATGGCATTTAAATATGGATAATGTAGTCATGTCACATAGATAATTAAGTTGATATAATTCCTATATAATTGTGAACAAATTTTAACATATACATACCTGTAATCTGGTCTTAATGACATCTGCAGGTGTGACAAGAGATGCAGCAGGAACACCAGCAATGGCTCCAGCGAGAAGTAGCGAGAAAGGATGATTGTATCCATTTTCATCTGCAAGTTTTACTTTGGTGTGGGCATATGCAGGAAAGTATATTGCACTGAATGGAACATCTCGCAAGAAGCATGCCTTCGCTCCCTGCAACAGAAAGCATTAGAAGTTTATTAAGGATACTCTCAATAATACCAGTGGAGAAAAAAAAGCTACATCAACAGTAAAATTTATTATCAACAATTACAAACCTGTATTATTACTGCAGAATAAACACAGAAAAATTAAAAGAATTAAAAATAAAATGGAGAGTATTTACAAATATTTCACATGTTATCCATTTTTCAATCTGAAACATATGTAAACACATGTATCGTATGCAAAAATTAAGATGGATTATGTATGAACTTGTAATTAATCTAAAATATAAACTGAAAAGTTTTATTTTTTAGCATAAAAATGTGCTCTGCCCCAGTTTTCTGCTTCCGATTGTTATTGTTAATGCCTGTGTTTGGCAATAACCCATTAAATGTCTTGATCTCCAATTTTTTCAGATAGAGAAGATTTTGAAGAAAAAGCTTTGCAATTCTTTTCCATCTTTTATTGAAGACCGCACAATGGACAAAGTGGAGATAAAAATTCCAATTTTATTTTGTATGGATGTTTTGAATTAACACCTGTAACTGGTATTCTAGCATTCCTAGATAATCAGGAATTAATGCACCCCTATCAAAAATAATTCAAAATTATACATTGGAACTTAGAACTGATTAATCTTCTAACTGTACAACGCAACTTCCCTTCTTACTTCAGGTAAACTGTAACAATATCCTGGCACCGATCAGTACACAGCTTCCATAAATGTTATGAAATATTTTGTAGCAATAGCAACTAGAGTCACTGGTAATACTAGTAGGCCTAGAGGAATCAAAATGGTTTTGCATGCTGATATGGAAGGCAGAGACGCATGTTTGCTGTTAGAGAAAAGAGCACAAACAAAGGCGGGAACTCTTGTGCGTGCGTGCATGAGTGTGTGCGCATGCAATAATATCAGCCTTTCTTTTGTTGGTACATGGGACTTTGTTGATTTCCACAAAGTAAATATTGGCATTATCCATTACAATAATGGAAATTGGAGGAAGATAAAGGTACTGACAAATGGAAGGGGCCCCCAAAACAGGGCAGAGCACTGCATGCAGGCCATCCAGCCTCTTGTGTTTCTATTGTGACCCTTGGGAGGGATGAGGGAAGAGACCCAAAGGGCGACCAGATCCAGATGATAACAGGTGCAAGCACAGATGGGGTCTCTAATGTTTCAAAATTGAATGCCTGCAGTGCCACCTGAGCCCACCCATTGGGCCCCAAGCCTCTGGGGAGTCCCCGAAGGAGCACCTGCTTGAACGTACTCAGAGAGCTGAAACCTGGCAAATACCATTGCCCAGTCCTACAACCCTGAAACAGATAAGGAAAATAAAATGATGGATACAGGAAATGAGGGGGCAGGGAGTCATGGTAGAGGATAAACCACCCCAACATTTGCCTGCCGAGCCAGGGAAACCAGGAAAAATCCATGGGTCAGAGTGGGCAGTCACCAAGGATCGAATTTGGAACCTTCCAAATGCGAGTCACACACGTTACCGCAGCGCCACCTTGCTCTATCTTGGAGAGAGGTATAGCAATAACTGTCGCTCAAACCACCACTTAAAAATGCTGCTTCTGCCTCACATTTAAAGAACCGATACACACTAACACTATTTCTCTAGCCTGCCTGTGTAGCACTTGACATGTTTTCTTCTTATCTCCCATAATGTCAGCTTACCCTAAACACCAGAAATTTAATAAACATGGACACCAGATTTTAAGTTGCAAAATGCCTGCACAAGCAACATGAACTGCACTCCAAAGCAAGGATGATTAACTGGCACCTATTGGTTGAACAGGTAACATGCGCTTCTAGTAGCCACTCGCCTTCATTCATGCTCTCTACTCTAATACCTTGCCCTTTATGTTAAAATGTAACATGGCTTTGTTTCTGTGGCCTGTTACTGCAAAGATTTCGGGTCACAGTAAATGATTTTCCTCTGATGAAATTCTTCCCTTAATCAATTACTACTCGCATTTGCAGCTAACAGTTACTTATCAACATATGGAACATGGATACATCATTGCAACATATCTCAGATCTCTCAAGTAAGTCACTTTCCTTGAAACATAAGCAGATGAAACATGCCATTCAACCACTCTCATGCAACAATCAAATCTAGCAGTGGACACAATCAGCATTTGAAGGATCAATATTATCATATCAAAATGATAATAGTGGTATTTGTGTGTGGCTGACAAAAAGAAATAAGTGTGTTCCGGGACTACTATCCAGGTGAACATAGTAGTAGTTATCCCAGGCACTAACCTAGTATGTACTTAAAGATTATGAGCTTTAAATAGATTTTAATGAATTACAAAGATAACGGTAATTATTATGATATAGCACCAACTTTAAATTAATAATAGTTGCAGTGGATAGAATCCTAGCAATACTCTTCTCTCCCTCTCCCCCTCTCTCTCATGCATTCACAAATGATATTCTTGTTATGGATTCAAGTTCTTTCTTAACTATGAGTCAGTTGTAATACAATGTGAATAGATATTCAAGGCTTAATCCTAATGCACACATGATGACAATGATGCTAATGATAGCCATATTACTATAAACACAAGTTTGTTTTTCGTTTCATTCATGATGAAATTAATTCTGTCGACTTCTGATTGCTACCTATCCTCTTTCAACCGCTATCATATCTTTTAACTGCTTTCTAGTCACAGCCAGCTGCTTTTTCTATTCATTACACATCAGTGACATCATATAGAGGAGGGAGGTTAGGGGGAGAGGAGGGAGGTCAGGGGGAGAAGGAGAGAGAATAGATAGCAGCATTGACAGTCAGTGAGGTGAACAGCATTTTTAAATTGATGGTATTCTGCTACATTTTAAACAAATACTAAAATTGTGCAATATGGTTCAATTTCTAGTAATATTTTTAACAATAAAGATTTGCTGCTACAAGTTTCAATTTTGCTTAAAGCAGTAGAATGCAGCATGATTTTTAGTACCAAGGAAGATTTGTGCATCAAATCAGCTTGCACCAACCACTAGCCTTGTGTCTATGTCTGTCTTCTGCGATTTGTGCTATTTTTCCAACTTCCTTTTATGCAAAATATATTGTCTTGCCCATTCATTGTATTGCTTCAGATGTAGATGGTTTCTTTCATGCAGAGAAATTTATCATCATCATTGTTATTATTATTCCACTGCTGTTATAGTATCATATACAACGTGAGAACCTTGGGGCCAGAGAGAGAATGGCTGGATTTTAGCAATTGATTTGTTGAAGAGCAAGAGCAACAAATTGTATATACATTTATGTTTATAGCACCACGTTGTGGAGCCAATTTGCGACTGTTTTAATGTTACTTATGTGTTTAACATTAATATAGCACCACGTTTGGAAGCCAATATGATGGGAGAATGTTATGTTGACTTCTGCGTTGCCATCTTGTGTGACGTCATTCGTTGGTTGGTTCGTTTAACTCCATCTGGCGTAGCAATTTGCATCAATTAGGGTTCGAAAGAATTTTAAGTTTTGTATATTGTCCTCCGGCTAGCTATCATATTATCTTAGTAGAACAAGTATCTCTTGCAGGGTGTGAAGCGGAAAGGAATCTTTTGTCTAGAAATGATATTGACGAAGAAATTGGTTTTATAATCTTTATTGCAGAACACGTTCACGAACACTTTCACATATTTATCTGGATACTCGCCATACTGAAACTGTTTGTAATAACTTCTCACTTTTAACTCACGTACTTCAACTTTATATATTTAACTGTATAATACTTTATAATAGTCCTTGTAATTCTGTTGCGCGTAACTTGACGAAATAAATGAACGGAGAATTTTGTAGAACTGGTGGTCTGACGTGTAATGTGTTGAGAATCTTGTTGAACTGGGGACGATGTGTAATGTTTTGAGAATCTTGTTGCACTGGGGACGATGTGTAATGTTTTGAGAATCTTGTTGCACTGGGGGGAACGCTCCCTTGAATCTACACTATTTATAGGCTTGCCTCAAGATACGCCTAAAGATTATAAATGAACTGCTATTGGCTAATAAAACGCGCCAACATTAGCGTCTATTTTACTATCCAATGAAAACCACGAATACATATTACTTTTAGGGAAAATTCTAGAAGCTTTTACCGAAAAGGCGCGAAACATTACGTAACTTCCTGGTTCCCGGTAACGATAAACAACTCATCCCCTCGCTGCATTATTGCGTTATTGTTGACAGTTTCAGTAGAGCCGTATATTATTATTTACCAATAATAATTACAATTATTAAACCTCTGAAATCAATGTTACATAAAAATACATATTCATATTACTATCATTATTTACATTAAAGTAATTTGTGATACAAATTACCGTCTCAAAGACTGTGCTGACGTCTCTTTGCTCTGTGTGCCCACTAAAGTGTTTTATTCTGTTATGGTCACTTTAAGGTAGCTCACATCACATTGTAAATACAGAAGATGGCTTATATCTAGCAGAATAGTATTTGTAGCACAGTCAAATAACTTCACAGTCATTGATGCATTGTTAAGCTTGCCATATACAAATTTCAGAATACAATTTTTTTCTCAAACTAAAACTCTTCCCTTGGAAGCATATATGCCATTTTTCCAAAGCTTAAATGAAGAACATGCATAATCTCATTTAAAATAAAGAGAGTTGAGGGTTGTTACACTACATCACTACATCACTATTATAGTGATGTAGTGTAACAACCCTCAACTCTCTTTATTTTAAATTATGACACATCACTGTTACTAGCTTCTAAATCTTCAAAATTAGTCAATGCATAATCTCCATTCCTTTTCTGTTCTACCATTGAAAACATTGTATGCTGGAAGATATCAACTTAAATATTTAAAACCAAAGAATGAAATAACTTGGAGTTTCTGCAAACAACTGTTTTTCCTCTTAATGAACTAAACTCACTTGAGATACATGCCTTGTACATTCCAAAAAGGCCAAGCTCCCGCACAACACTAAGGGCACTGATTTTAGCTCCACTAGCAATCTCGCCTGCTACTTGAAGTCTTATCTTCACAATTTCTAGAGGGTTGGTGAATATTACTTGTGATCCACCTGCCTGTAAAACAAAAAGAAACATACCATCTTAAATTACATTAAAATGAAATGCAAAATCATATTATTCAAGTTCAAATATATTTAGCCTCTATGCCTCTGATAATAGACAAAGTTCTGGATAATCGTAGGTAATTTAAGTAATATAAAGATCTAATCATTTGACTGACGAAGATAAAATGAATAATTCGCTAGAAAATTAATTATAAAGTTTGTTTAAGCATAAGAAGCAATGGATTTCTTTTAATTACTAATAGTCATTTTGTATTATGATTTACCAAATGTAATGGAATTTAAGCTGTTGATGATCATCTTATAAAGCCAGGTGGTAATAAAAAATGCAGTCAACAAATAAATGGCAAACAGTTTGGATGCCTAACTCAGCAAATATGTATTCTATATAATGATTATTATTAAAAGTAAAGTAAAAACCTGTGTAGCATTATTATTGTCTTAAACTAAATATCACTGATTTCACAACACATGCATATTAACACAAGATCAGATTAGGTGACCAGCATCTCCATTATTTGGCTTGAACTGTCATATACTGTCAAACATGCTGGCCCGTTTTTATCCAACTATTCTTCTCTTGTGCCTGATATTAAGCTTTACTGTGAGGATAGCTGTATTTGTATTTAAAAGCAATTAAGTAAAACAAGTTTTACTATTATAAAAGATACAATATTCAAAAGTCAATTAAATGTTTAGACAATAAAAATGTAATTCTTTCCCAAACCATTACATTTATTACATAAAAGTGCAAAAATTTTTAAAATTATATGTCTGACAACATGTATCTTCCTACTTACACAAGCACCAGCAACTACTTCACCATATAGAGGCATATTTCCATTTTTGTCCATAAATTTGTCTCGAACGAAGTCATTAACCTAAAACAAAGAGTGAGAAGCACATCAATATACACTTTCTCAAAAACGGAATTGGATCTTATATTCAGCAAATGCAATTGCTGGCATTTGAATAAATGAAATAAATTCTAGCAGACTCTTATCATAGCCACCGTTCATACAAAAATTTCAGAACATTACAATCTTTGTAGTATTACAAAGTAATTCTTTATTATTGATCATGTATAACTACACTGATCTTCTAAAATATATCTTGTAATGCTACTGTATACGCATATTCTTTGCTGTATTTCACTGTGCAAGGAACACAACTTAAGGGGGAAAAAAGGAAGAAAATAAAAACAAAACAAACAAATAAATTTAAAACATACAAATAAAAACAGATTAAAAATATATACAAATAATGATTTACATGCAAACTACAGCTCTGAAGTAAGTTTTATGCTTCACTATCTATTTTATAATGTCTTGAAAATGTTATAAAATTATTTATTGAAAACCAAACCTTGCAATATCACAAATTCCAGTAATTAAATTTTTAAAGAGCAGAATTTCTTTCATGAAGCTATGTTTCTGTATGAAGCTTTTAGAAATTGTTTTTCTCACACAAACCATGTGGACAAAAATTTGGATACTTATGCTATAGTATACAGGTTTCAAAAAAAAGAACTCCCTCCAATATTTTCCACCCCTTCTTCAGTACACATCAACTTCATTTACCATATAGGCTAAACTTTGGAAACTTCTGTTTTAAACCCAGAAAGTATTTTAGGAATGCAACTCAAAATGTGTATGTCCTGTTTTCACTGTTTCATTTTACATATTAGTCACATTTAAGAAGGCATTGCTGCATGTATTATGATGCAGTAATTTGTATCACAAATTACTTAAATGTAAAGAATGATTGTAATATGAATATGCATTTTTATGTGACATTGATTTGAGATGTATATTGATTGTAATTATTGTTGAGAAGTAAGTTTATACGGCCTTACTGAAACTGACAATAATAGCGTGCAATAATGCAGCGAGGGGGTGAGCTGTTTATCATTATTAGAGACAAGGAAGTTACGTAATGTTGGCGCGTTTTCCTTTAGAATTTGCTGGAACATTATACCTAGAGCATATGTATTCATAATTTTCATTGGATATAAAAATAGACGCTAATGTTGGCGCGTTTTATTAGCCAATAGCAACTCAGTTATAATCTTTAGGCATATCGGGGTGTAGGAGTATAAAAAGGGCTAGGTTAGAGATAGACCCCGTCAGTTCGTCGAAAATATTTGTATGCTACATGTCGCCTTCAGTCCGTCAGTTCACCGAAAATATTTGCACAGTACACATCGGCTACCGATTCGCAGGTTACGTGTAGTAGAGTTATGAAAAATCTCAAGTGTTGTAAAGTTAATTACACAAAAGGTTGAATTACACAAATTAAAAATGATCAGTAAATAAGTTATTATAACAGTTTCAGTTTGGCGAGTGTCAAGATCAATGTGTAAATGTGATAGTGACTGTGTTCGACAATAAAAGTGTAAAACAAATTCCTTCATCAGTGTTATCTTTGGATAAAAGATTCCTTTCCGTTTACACAACCTGTATAAAGAGAAGTGCTCGACCAAAAAGATCATAGCTAGCCGGAGGACAGAGAACCAAAATTAAATAAAATAACAGTAGCATTACGTATGTATTGTAATGAAAAGAAGCTAGAAACAGTGATGTGTATTGAATTTATTTAAAGGTGAGTCGAAATTGTAAC
This sequence comes from Deroplatys truncata, assembly GCA_030765065.1. Taxonomy (NCBI): domain Eukaryota; kingdom Metazoa; phylum Arthropoda; class Insecta; order Mantodea; family Mantidae; genus Deroplatys; species Deroplatys truncata. The sequence continues at coordinate 67,949,252 of CM060976.1, read as the reverse complement.
ACTAACATCACTTTAGTTTACTCACTTAACATGTTTCGGGAAACCGTTGTTCCCATCCTCAGAAGGTTAATTCGACTGGCCCGTGTTGTTGGTGTTTCCGTTTTTTGGACTGGATCCTGTGGTGGCATCTTGTGGTGGAGAAATGTACTTCCAGAGAGGATTTGGTGGCCGCCACCAAATCCTCTCTGGAAGTACATTTCTCCACCACAAGATGCCACCACAGGATCCAGTCCAAAAAACGGAAACACCAACAACACGGGCCAGTCGAGTTAACCTTCTGAGGATGGGAACAACGGTTTCCCGAAACATGTTAAGTGAGTAAACTAAAGTGATGTTAGTGTTACAATTTCGACTCACCTTTAAATAAACAGTAGCATTCTTTCAAACAAACACTAATACTGACGCAAATTGCTAACACCAGATGGAGCTAACAAACATTATAAAGAGTCACGTCACAAAATGGCTTCAACACGTGGAGTAAACACATATACACAAATAACATTATAAATTTACCATCGCAATTATTAGATGGAGTGCAACAAATGTAGAAACATATTAAACTTGAAAATGCACTACTAACGTAGGTTTTATTACATTTTATTTTTACTTCTAAATTAATATCCCCCAAAATTCTTGTCTCAGGGTACTTGTGTCCAAGTTTAGGCAGGCATTCATAAATTTTAAATTCCTGATATATATATACACCAGGTGAATCAGCTGCCCCTATTTGTTTTTGAATTTATGCAGCGTGCTAAGTGACATATGTGATTTATGCCTTTCTTGAATGCATTCTAATGGCTGATTTGCACAACACTTTATAGAGGGAGGATAGATAACTCAGTAATTAAGTGTTTTACGGGACAGAATGCAATCGCCATGTATATCAATTCCAAAAACATCCTACCCTGATACTGGGAGCTGCAGCAGCACTTTTAGCTAATTTTACAAACTTTTATTCTTTAGCATACATTCATATAAACCTTTGAAAACGCCCCTGAAGGAACAACTTCTCACATGCATCAGTTGACAAAACTATTTGAAAACAAAATGGCAGATCTATGCAGTGCAACCAACTGGATTTAAGCCAGCAGCCAACAAAGGTTCGTTCACAGCCTTGTCAAAAAATGCCAAATGTTAGGTAGATAATTTCCCTTGTCACAAACTATGGCATATTTCAGTTCATACCATAATTGAAATGGCTGATGCAGTTTGTTTATTTCAGTTAAAACTACCAAAACGAGCTCCAAACACTGTATGAAGCTGCATAACGCATGTAAAGATTTGAGGTGGGGTCTGAGTTTTGCAATTAATTATTCGTATACGGACCCCAGCTCGCAAGGTAGGGTTGGCCGAATGTTATTATCATGGTTCAATTATCACTGTGCCACTTCAGTTCAGATTCAAATCCTTTGTGTTCAAACTTTTTATTGCCTTTTGTTTTATCTCTTTGGGCCTATAATTTGATATTAAAATACAAAGAACATTTTTTATAACATTATAAGTGTGTACAAAATAAAATAATTGCCATGTTTTCCACTGATAAGTGGATAATTTATGCTTCATAGTAGGAATTTTATTGCGCTCGGTATTATGCTTGGCCCATTCAGCCAAGTTTAAAACACTTCACACATGTAAAGTGACTTTAGCTATTTGCTCCTGCATCAATGTTTGACGTGAATAAACTCTCAATTTTCTACTGAGTATTTGAATCCTTTCTATGAGACACGGCTGCTTCATAACCTATACAAATGACAAGTATGTTGACATGCTGTTAATCAAGGAGAAACAAGGTGTAATGCACTGTCAGTAAAGCACTTGTATGAAGAACGGTTTCCAGGAAGGAGGGCACCTACTGCAGACACTTTACGAAGGGTTGAAAGATGCCTTCATGAAACAGAATGATTTGGAAGAGCAGCACCTACTCCAGTAACCTCTGGTGGCAATGAAGCAGTTGTGTGAAATGTAATAGAAAACAATCCACATACTAGTTCAAGGACCATAGCAGAAGATCTGCAAGTAAGTCTAAGCCAGTTCTCAGTAATGCACATATTGCACCGTAATAAATATCATACATACCATCTACTCATACAAGTACACCAGGCTCTCCATGGACACGACTTTCAAGCATGAGTGATATGGAGTTCCACTACATTAGTCACTGGTTGTAAGGAATCACTTACATAGAACATATCCACAAAAATGGATTGGCCGAAGGGGCACAATTACACGGCCCCCTAAATCACTTGGTCTCACCCCACTGGATTTCTTTCTGTGGAATCATTTGAAGGAACGGATCTACAGTCAAGAACCGCAAAGGCCAAATCATCTATGGGCATTCATATGTAAAGAATGCAGGAGATTCCACTGCGCGCATTACAGCATGCAAGAAGGTCTCTCCAGCAATGTACCCAAATGTGCATTGATGAAGGGGATCGTCATTTTGAATATTTACTTTGTTGATGAAATCCGTGCTCTTTAAAAATTTATTATGCTGTTTACCATGAACTTAGCACACTTACAACTCCTTTGTCAGTAGAAGAAGTAAAACATAAGGTTTAAACATGGAAAAAAAACTGTTAGATTTAATAGTGTCGACATGCGCCCAAAAGAATGAAAGCTAACTACGTAACACATTTACAGCACCAGATACGGTACAGATTATTAGGATAAACATAATCCACAATTATTATATTATTGTAATTCCTGTGTCTTTGGCTCACAGTAGAGCCAATAACAAGAATAAATAAATTAGGATACTAAAATACAGAAAATAAACTCAAGGAGAAAAAAAAAGAACAAAAAAAATTTGATTTAAATATTAAATTCGAACCTCCAAAGCTAGCCTTTGCTTCACCACATGTTGTCAGTCCCACTCAGCCAGAAGCCATGCATTCTGTCCCGCTCTCCGGGAGAACATTCCTCTACCTCCTAGCAAGCATTATATTCCATTAAGAGCCCTCCTTTTTAAGCCTTTCACAGCTCCTTGGCTCATTCAGGCCTTTAATCATTAATGGTGGTTGCGTATATACTGAATATAAGGGCAGAGCTACAAAACAGTTGCTTTGCTAAAAGAGTCAATGCTTTCACATAAGGTTATAAACTGCGGATTGCATAGATACGAATACCTAGGGGCAACTGACTCACCTGGTATATATCTCAAAGTAAAATCTGATGTGTTACATTCATATGACTTTCTGTAGAATTGTAGTTTTATGTGTTACAAAAAGTTTCATTACACATTTCCTTGTAAGTACAAAAGGGAATCGGAGATTGAAGCCATAGTCAAAAGGTACGTAGTTATATGCTGACATAGAAATTTCATGCTCTTTCCATGGCACTGCAAGATACAACTGAATGACGACAGCATTTCACAAAAATAACAAACCAATAACAACTATCTCCACGTTGGTTGATGCCTTTAAAAAATGTAAACTGTGTTATCATATATGCCTATATACTTTTTGTGTTGTAAATTTTTGTCTATCTCTTATTGTTCACTAGTTACATAAAGTAATACATAATTCATTCAGAATGAAGAGGACCAATGCCTATTTGCAGAAAATTCAAGACATACATTTATTAGTCATGTAAATATCTTAAACCTAAGAAATTTTAATCAAAATTATTGGAGCCATTTCTGTGAAAATACAATTGTTCTTTCTAAAATGCGTTTTACTTTCTCTACTATGTATATAAGTAGGGGAAGTATTGCATTCCACCCAAAAATTGAGGTGCCTGAATCCAAATAAAGCATTTTTGGAAGCATGTCCGTATGTGTGCCAGTCTGTCTGTCAGTCTGTGAACAGCATAACTGAAAAACGAAAAGTCAGATAAATACCAAACTTGGTACTTGAGTTTACTATCTTCCAAGGATGAGACACAAAGGTTTTCAAGAAAATCCCCCCACCCTAGACTACCCTTTACATGGAACATTTTTCGAAAATTTTTATTTTCTCAAAAATGGCTCTAACAATTTTCATTAAAATATCATATGTTTAAGATATTTTTATGGCAAATGAAATGTATATCTTTAATTTTCTGGGAATGTCCCCAAAAGCCTTCTTCATTAATGACTTTCACACAACTGGTAAACCGTAAGAGATAGACAAAATTTTACTACATAAAACGTAGATCTTGTTAAAACACACAAATTATGTCATATACATCTTTTTTATCGAGTGAACCATTTCCGAGATATTCCTTGTTATTTGTTTGAATTTTCCAATACTTATACTTTTTCTCAAGTGGGAATTTGTTATTAGTTTTTTTGTCCTGGACATGCAAAGAGTTTTTTTTAAGTGGAAATTCATTATTCGTTTTTTTTATGTCCTGGACATGCAAACAGAATGGAATGATCCACATAGCAACAGCTCTTAAAAGATTTTACTATTGCTTAAAGCCTACCAATTCCCCTTGCACCTACAAGAAAATTAGCAATAATTAACATCTCGATTAACATGAAGTAGATGGAGAATAAGCGTTTGTAAAAATAGTTTGTACAAGAGTAGAGAAAGTCATGCAAATGCAACACATCAGACTTCTTTTTTTTTTATTCAGGTATATAATATGATAAAATGGAAACTAGACATGGGATCGACATGAGGTGCAACCTCCGCCATAGACCTTTAATACACTCCTACCTTTCCCATTTAGTTATAGGTCTGTATTTTCAAAAAGATAACCATATCTCTTGAGGGTTGAGCTCTGTGTTCCTAGAGCTTTCTAGAGCTTCATGCTACAGCACGAGATATTTTACTCTCTCTATAGTCTTGCCACAGAGATAAGTGGGGTTACCTCTTAAGATCCGAGTAATCTGGAGATGGTTTCTAAAGGCTCCATATCCAGTGATCATTACATTTTTTGGCCAGGTTAATTCTAGTAACATTTTCTGTGTTGGAGAAAGTAGTCTTGACAGTAGTTGAGTTGACAAGAAGAACTGATTCTGGTTCGATAAAGAAGTTTCTGTTCCTTTCTTAGCCACTCTGTGTTCCTCTTTATTGACCTCAATTCCCAGGGACCCAACACAGTTCTGTCCAGTTTCAAGTAGGGAGGCCTGTCAGGAATTCCAGACAATTCCACACAATCTTGGAATCCAGTTGATGAGATATTAGGTCCAGCAGGGTGGCCAGCTATCAATGAAAATTATAATGTGCTAGGAAGCATACTTTGTCTCCTCACACACTTGTATACAGGCTAGTATTGCAAATACCTCAGTCTGAAACGCTGTGGAGTAGTTTCCAAGATTTAGCAATAGGCAAGTTTTGGGACTTGCTGCATGAATCCCAACTCCTGACTTGTTGCCCACCTGGAGGCTAGTCATTTGTTTTTTCCCCTTATTATTTTCTTTTTTAATGCATTCTATATTTTCTTTAAAGACAACTATGAATGGATGTTGAAAGGCAAGAGTGACTGCCATGGAATTTGATGGCATGTCAAGAGAAGAAACCAGGGTAACCCAACAAATAATCATTTGCACATTCTCATTGTGCAGATTACTGTCATGCTTATATCCAAGATTGAATGGTTTCTTTCAAAGCTTTCTCATTGTTGTGTGAGAGAGAGTCAAAAATAAGTTATTAAGAATTTTGTGATCATTCAAAATGAACTGTGTGATATAAAGTCCTGCTGACTGTGAGGTGAGAGGTGTTGGATTTTTGGATGCTTGGAAGTTTAAATCTGTAGAAATTTAGCATCAACTACAGGAAGTATATGGTGATATAGAAATGAACAAAAGAAATGTGAGAAAGTGATGTGAAAGGTTCAACAATGAATGAATAAATGTGCTGATGAAACTCAAACCGGAAGTCCATCACTCATCACAGATAATTTGAAGAATCAAGTGAACAATAAATTCCTGCAAGATAGACGTGTGATCCTAGATGAGTTACATATTTCTTTGGCAAAGTTTTCTCGTTCTTTGCTTGGTGACATTGTGTAAAAACATTTTGGGCAAATGGACTGGCAGCAGGATTCTAAAGCTACTGGATAGAAATAACAAATGCTTATATAATGGAGGTGATTATGTGAAGAAATAAAGTAAGCTTCAGTTTTGTAAATTACATGTTATAAAATACCTTTTGTAAATGTAAATGGAGGAATGACCTCTATTATAGTGAGTTTACCTCCAGTTGGCAGCATTTTGGAGTATGTTGAGTACGGCCATTAGCATTTACATATGTAGAAATGCAGAAGCTTAATAACATTTCAAAATCAATTGCAGATATAGTTTTAAACGCTCCAGAAAACCTAGGCAGGAGACTCATTGCAGGCTTGTGAAGTGCTTTACTTGCTGTGATTTGTTGTAACTTTGGCCCCAAAACTACTGCTCCATACATCACTTGTGGAACTACTATACTGATGTAGATCCAATAGCAATATTAAGATAGAGTCAAGCATTTGTCTGCTAATCATAAATACCTTTTTGATTGGTGTATATTTTTCTTGAGATTACTGTTCCAGCTTAGTTTTTGATCCAGGATAACATCTACATTCTTGACCATTTGAGAGAGTTCAATCTGCATCCCACATATCCAAAGGCTTAATTAGATAATCCAGTTCTTTAGTGCACCGCTCCTCTAGACATCTCAGAATATTATTCATTATCTCTGGGGGAAATTTCCCCTTTATGAAAATAACTAGTATGCCATTGGAATATGCTTGAGCATAGTATCTTGTTATTTAGTTTTTCCCGGAGGCTTTCCAACACAATAGTGGAGATAATACTCCCTCTGCTCCTGGGTAGTTTTCACCTCCTGTGTTTCACTGAAAAATTTACTTTGGATCTGTCGTCTTGTAGGATGTTCTTGATCCATCTTATTATTGTAGGATGGATGCTATGCACTGAGGCCAATGGACAACTGATTCATACAAAATATTATCAAATGCTCCCTCTATAGCCAGAAATGCATAAAGTGCAATTTCATGTAGAGTGAGATAGTCTTCAATTCTGCTAACCAGCTGATGAAGAGCTGCTTCACAAGATATATCTTTCTATATGCAGGTTGATTTGCATTTAAAGGTTCGGTTTAAGAATTCCTTGTGTTATGTAATTTCAAGCAGTCTCACCATAATCTTTAATAAAACTATGGAGGAATCTTTAACAAGATTCATACATTTGGAAAATTTGGAATAGTGTAGCTCTGACTTTGGAATAAATGCCAATCTTGTTATCTTTATGGCTCTTGGTACACTGCCTACCAAGAGCAGCGTACATGGACCATACAGGAGAGAATTACAACCTTTTTGCAGTAAGGGAGGAAAGATTGCATTCTCACCTGGATATGTGTTACTTTATTCACAGTATTTTTTTAAGGAATTATTTTTAAATTAAACAAAAAATGCTTGGTTATGCATGCAGTGTTTAAATATTTATTCAAGGTAACAAACTCTTCCAATGAAAAGAAAGGGGAGAAAACATACATGAATCACAAAATGCACGTCTGTTAGATGCGCTTAGCATGGAATATTTAATTAATGGCTAACACTACGAAAAAGTTTATTTACAACAAATTCTGTATTTTAATGAGTTCTACACTATTTCTGCAGTAAGTTTTTGTCTATATTTTAAAGTTTCCTTGTAATCCAAAATTCCATGAAATAAAGGGGAATTCACAGAAAATTCAAGATACACATTTTATTTCTCATGTCAATATATTAAACCTTTTAATTTTAATCAAAATCATTTGAGCTGTTTTTGAGAGAATAAAAATAACAAATATTTTTCCATGTAAAGTTAATATGGGATGGAGGATTTTCTTGAAAATTTTCATGTTGCATTGTTGGAAGATGCTGAACTTAAGTACCAAGTTACTATTTAATTGGCTTTTAGTTTCTGAGTTATGTTGTTCAAAGACACATGGATGGACACACACAGGTGGACCTTTGTTCTATAATGGGGAGAGGGGGAAAAGTAAAACCAATATCGACAGGTTATTAAAAGTACAAAAATGTGCATAAGTATATATTAACCTTCAGTTTTGACACCCTATCAGGAAACATTCATAACACAAAACATCCTAATTGTAGTTTCACTGTGTGTTAAAAAGTACTATATTTGTTTAAGATAAAAAGCAATTTAACATAATAAAGCCTGTTATACATATGATACAAGAAGGACATATGATTACCATAGGTTAAGCATACCGATAAGGACCCACTTAAAATAGGAGCTATATTGTAATAATAAATTACCATCTGCAATTAAGAATACCATAGATTCAAAATTAAAACCTGTTCTAAAAATCATTCCTAATAGAAAAGTGCTTGCATAATGTTACTGAATTGAAATGCATATGTGTATGATGTAAATATTATTATAAAATTATCATTTTGTAAATAACTTATATTGTATTCTGATTGTATAGATATAATGACAGTGTCAGATGCTCATTTAATTGTCTATTGGCTGCAAAAAAAAAATTTTTTTTTGGGGGGGGGGTGTTTCAGAAGATCCCAAAACCTGTATTTCAGTGAAATTTTTATATAAAATTTTTGGGTGTAATACAATACTACTTCTTACCTACTACAACTAGGTAGTAAAGAAAGTAATAGCTGAGTTTTCTGTGTATATATAAAAGCTAGGGCATTAAAATTAACCATTTTCAAATTAGTTAAAGATGCTATCAACTTACTGTTAATTTGATAGCTTTTTCAGGAGCCACACCCATGAGTTGTGGCACAAGTCCTCTATAGAGTCCAAAGAAGCCTTCATGTCTTATAACTTTTTTGCAGCAATCGAAGCTATTTCTATACATAAGCTCACCAATGAAGGAGCCAGCACGCTGGTTCTGCATTCTTGTCTTAACAAGATCGATGGGATACACAGCCGTTGCACCCACCGCTGCAAAACAGAAACATTTTGTACAATGTCCTATTTGTTATCACACATTTCTTTTATATACAAGGTTTATCAGTTACCTTTAATCTGTGAAACCTGCACATTTAAGTCTTAAATGAGAACATGGACAAAATACATTTTCACTCCCCTTCGTATGACATATTTATATATTCTAGTGTCTAACAGCATTATTTACTGAATATTGCACAAATGCAAGGAAGCTGCAGAAAGCTTAAAATCCAAAATGATATAATACTGCCACCATAATAATACAGGAATGGTTCATTGTGAAGTATCTCACAAAGGTTGCATGCGGTCAAAGAGAATAAGATTCTAAAAATGGTAAGGTGAACTAGAGGTCATATAGTTCAAAAGTATGTATTTACTCTGTTTTAATTCTTTGTCACACAAGCCAAAGAGATGCACACAAATGCTAACTATAATCATTTAATTATTGTAAAGTATCTGTTGCTGCACATCATTTGTATTTACTTTAATATTAATTCTTTCTCGACACCAGAATACCACAAATATTTTATGCAGATATGCTCAACACCACCCCAAAGCAGAAAAATCTGATGTGTTACACTCACATGACTTTCTCTACTCTTGTACAATCTATTTTTACAAACGCCTATTCTCCATATGCTTCATGTTAATCGAGATATCGAGATGTCAATCTTATTGGTAATTTTCTTGTAGATGCAAGGGAAATATGGTAGCTTTTAAGCGATAGTCAAATATTTTAACGCTGGTTGCTATGTGGCGCATTCCATTCTCTTTGCATGTCCAGGACATAAAAAAAATGAATAACGAATTTGAGAAAAAGTATAAGTATTGGAAAATTTAAGGAAATAACAAGCAATATCTCGAAAACGGTTCACTCAACAAAAGAAATGTATATGACATAAGTTGTGTATTTTAACGCGATCTACATTTTTTGTGTAGTAAAATTTTGTCTATCTCTTATGGTTTACCAGTTATGCAAAAGTTTTTCACAATGAAGAATACTTTTGGAGACATTCCCAGAAAATTCGAGATATACATTTCATTTCTCATGACATTATCTTAAACATATGATATTTTCATCAAAATCGTTAGAGCCATTTTTGAGAAAATTAAAATTTTCGAAAAATGTTCCATGTAAAGGGTAGTCTGGGGTGGGGGGATTTTCTTGAAAATCTTCGTGTCGCATCTCTGGAAGATACTGAACGTAAATACCAAGTTTGGTGTTTATCCGACTGTTAGTTTTTGAGTTATGCTGTTCACAGACACACACACACACACACACACACACACACACACACACACACACACACACACACGGACATGTTTCCAAAAATGCTTTTTTTGGATTCAGGAGGTCTCAAAACATGTATTTCTGGTGAAATCCCGGTATCGAATTTTTGGGTGGAATGCAATACTTCCCCTACTTACTATACGTAGTAGAGAAAGTAAAAATAGGGGGAGGGGGAGTTAAGGTGCATGAATGAATAACCATGACACTATTCAGTCATTTTGAAGCTTAAGGCTCATTTGAGTTTTAATTCAAATTTAGCTTCATATAAGACAAACCCAGTTATCACCTCAAAAATTTGCTTTCATAGTATTGTGATTCAGCTTGCTTTAAGCCTCTTTTAGATTATAAAAAATCATAAATAAAGTTGCATAAGCTATTGTATACCTATTCTATATCAAATTCACATAAAAATTTAAATATTAATTCAATATCTACAGTATGTGACTGTACAATACCCACTTTGGGAGTACGTTTGTCTATAACCGGTTAAAGCCTATCAATCCAACTCAGCATATTCTGAGTGATCTTGACATTGGATCCAAATGACAGGAAGGTGTTTTTGCAGAAGAATGGCAATCATGTTTAACTGAAGTTGTTTACTCTTTAACAGAGTTTTTAGCCTTTGTCTACCACATATATAAATGAGCTGTTGGTGGAAGAAGTAGCGAGCATCCTTCACTCAGCAGTTGCATAATTTCAAAACTGTCAGGAGCCTGGCACACCTGATTTTATAGGTTAAATGAAAATACTTGAGGAAAATGTACCAGTTAAAGATATTTGTTTAAAATGCTCGTTACTGCTACGATAATGAGGGGTAACTGTACCTTCATTTTTATTAGCTGTGGATGAGAAATTCAACATAAAAAGCTCAAGGCAGTACACAGAAATTCCAGAAAAGTACTAAAAAAACTATCTGCAACTAAACTGACTCAACTGTCTCTTAATTTTCCTAAGTGTGGAACCAAATCACTGCAAAGTTCTACAAAGACATTCTGAAACATGATGCATTCCAAAGGTACAAAGTCATATTATTATAGAATGTCCATATCTACATTTCCAGACTGGTAAAACATATGTTTATAGAATGTGACTATAAAAACAAACATCCTAAACCTCTTTACACATTTATGGCGAACTGTTGAGACTCTTCATGGATATTTGTCATAATGCAAAAGACAGTAGATTCAATAGCAGCTTGTGAACTGAACAGAAGTGGTCATAATTCTCTCTCCCCCTCAGTTGAAACTGCTAGTATGGAGATTATTTCTCAGGTAATAAACATTCAATAATACCTTAATTCTGTGTAACTGACTGCTTCCCACAGGAGCTATATCCAATTACTTTATAAAAATTAAACTCAGTTTTATTTATGTACGCTCTTTAACCACTATGGTTCTTAGCATCTCGTTCTATATTGGGTGTGAAAGACCAGAAATCTGTTTGCTCAGAGGCCTCTTTATGTGGCTTGGGGTTCTTTTATGTGCCGTAAATCTACGACATGGGACCACTGGCTTTACTTCCCTTCCAAAAGAAGCCAGTTTAAGGAATTTTGCACTTGAAAAATCCATCACCCTTCACCAGGTTTGAACCCACAATCTCAGGAACTTGAGGCTAGCATGTTACCACTAGACCATGGAGGACGACAATTACTTTAAGATTTTACTGTACATGTTTATAAAACTTTACACTCTCATCTGTTGCTTATTTTTATGGTTTTGCTTACACAACAATTGGCATATTGAGATTTGATTCCATTCATAATGGCAACATTTTTAGGTGAAATTTGTCTGAGCTGCAAACATTTGAGGTTCACAATTTTTAATTTATTGTTAGGATAATGCAGCTAAGTGAATTCATGACAACTGAATAAAGTTCATGCTCATTTCATTACTTATATACACATATTGGCTGCTGAATCTTCATCTCCTTCTGTACAGGTATATTTCTAGGTTTCATTTTGAGGAAGTTGTATTATTTTAGGAGGAGTTGTATTGTAGTTCAACTTGATGAAGTAACTGCCCCAAGTTCAGGTACAAAGTTTCTGGTAGCCTTCGCCCCAATTTTAAAAAATTAACTTTGTAATTTGAATGTTTCTTTAAATATTATATATCTTTATGTTTGCCTCGGCTGCGTCAGTTTTAAATTTGTAGAAACATGTATTTCTTAACAGGGTGTGATGCGGCTAAAGAATGTAGGCTTACACAGATTATAATTTTTACTTCACTCCTTTTATTAATCCTTCACACGATTAAATAACACTTCACTGATATAGAGAGCTGTGAGATTATTTATTAATTACTTGCACTAAGTTTTTAACACGTAAGCTTTATAATATTCTTGCCGTAATGAATTTTCATCTCACACTGAATACATATTAAACTTCTTGAGGATGCGTCGTGCGTCCAGTTAGGAACTCTGTCTACTACCAACTAACTTCTACCGCCTGAATTTGTAAATTTCTGTATTTTAAGGCTCTGATTGGCTAATCCTACTCCAATAGAATACTTTTATTTAACTTTTAGCCTTTCTAGTTGTTGATTGGCTATTTATAAACCGTTTTAAAAATATTACATTATTGTTTCCAAGAATTACTAGTAGCATTATTAAACTTTCCAATTCATTATTGCCACAAGGTTACCTCATTGTTAGCAACTTTTCACCTATATTCTCACAGCTCCAACATTGTTAAATTACTTAATACATTTACATAACATTATTAAACATGTACACAATAATATAAACATTAATACGACTATTACATACATTTTATATATTATATTATACACATATTGCTTTAAGACGAGCTGTTATTGAAATTAAATTATATAATTAGACTGAAATCATTTAAGTGTTAAAAATACTGCCTCAATTTTCATGTGATGAAATCTATTTTAGGTATATCAAAATTAATGGATGGATCCTGATTATTTATAATGAATGGCCTAAAAGACCGAAAACAAAAACCTAAAATCTATGGAATTTATTATTTCAAAGAGGTTACCTCCTCAGAAGTTACTCATCAAGAACTAAGATCGAGTCATACATGTCAATATACTCAGGGAGATAGATCTAGCCATCAAACACACAGAATTAGGAGGAGCCCCTAAAGGAAGTGAAAGGAGAGTCTGCAGTTGACCACAGTTAAGGATGAAACCATTGAAAGATGTCCAGTGTGTTTTTAAGTTTTATTTTAATTATTGAGGTTGTGAGTTCACTTTTTCAGTTGTTAACATTTGAAGGGCCTGGGCATGTCATAATGGAAAATCTAAAATTCAGTCATCAGAAACATGCAAAGTTATACATTAATTATTATGTATCTATTTGCAGAGAGTCTCTAATATATAAAGAACTAAACAGTGTTAGTGTAAAACATTGAAAGGTTTTCATTTAAGGAGGGGTAATATAATTTATAAGATAGCAAAAATATAATGTAACCATTATTCTGGGAACCATTCCAAAAGAAAACCATTCAATTATTAAGTTCCAAAATAACAGTCCTACAACTTCTGCACTAATGTGATCATTTGAGTATTTTTATAACCAGTTCCAAAAGTAATGGTCTGATTGTAGAGAGTACGTTACATTACAAGAGTTATAAGTATGTACATGATGTGAAACCTTAGAATTGCCCTTCTTCTAAGTAAAGGCCAATGCCTCCTCCCCTTGAATTCTTCCAGCCAATCACATTTAATTAAATTACTGAGTTCAAAATTCATTACAAATACAAAATTCAATACAAATGCAAGAGGCATTTACCAGATATTACATTTTAGAAAATATTGTAATCCAACTATGTCGCACGTTTATTGCTTGGAAGATAACTCAATTGAAAAGATAAGTAGTTGGAGCAGTGCTCTCATCAGAAGCACTATCGATAGACAATCAGATTCTTTTGAAAAGTTTCTCCCCTTACCCTCCTGTGAACATTTCAGAACCTCCCATACTTGTATATAAGTGAGCATGCTCACGAGTCAGTTGTTGTTTGGGTATGACATGCTGGTTCTACGGGTTAAGTTGTTATGACAACTTTGACAGACAGTGAGTACTGCTACTGCAAGAAATTAGAGAAGTCTTGTATTCAACAGCCCAGTGAGTGAAATGGATGAAGAGGCTGTTTGGCGCATATTTCACTATCCCGCTACTTCACTAAGAAAAGTGAAGTGATGGGATAAAAATTGAACTAGATCTCATTAGTGAAGTGAAAATAAAAATGGACAAAGTAAAAATGTAATCGAATTAATTGTTCTTCCACACAAGCAGTGTGTTAGACAAGGTTGGAAAGATAGAATCAGACGACTGAAAAATTCAATGCCACAGCTGGGATTTGAACCATGGATCTCCCGTCCAATTGCTCTAACCACTGAGCTACCATGGCAACTTGCTGGTACAACAAACTCCCCAACTGATTCGCATTTTTTCCCAGTAAACCACAAGGAGATCTCAAATTGCATTGAGATAACATACTCCAATGGCGACTTACAATGTTGTAAGCACTGGGCTTCATAGTTTCAACCACTATTAGGTCGATTAATGAAATTAATTGTTCTTCCACGCAAGCCATGTGTTGGACATGTAGAATCAGATGACTGAAAAATTCAATGCCATAGCTGGGATTTGAACCATGAATCTTCCGGTCTCCATCCAGTTGCTCTAAGCACTGAGCTACCATGACAACGTGCTGGTACGACATTAAACTCATTAAACATTAAATGCAAATCAGTTGGGGAGTTTGTCATACTGGCACTGAATTTTTCATTCATCTGATTCTATCCTTCTAATAGTGTAATCATTCACATCATGGAAATTCATTCAATATAGTATATGGATATATTACTGTTAACAGCAAGTTACAAATTTGTGTATGCATAGTGCATGGGGGAGAAGGGAGACAAGTTTCATCTTCTGATATTCCTTGTGAACAGAATGAAGAATTACAACCTAATGTGAAAGAACTAAGTCAAGCAAATAACAGTGCAGTAAAGTATCTTACTGTTATAAACATGGACATATTTTGCTTTTTTGGAATCTCATTTGGAACCCAGCATTTGTTGGCACTGGAGCAGTTGGAACTGCTATTTAAAAATAACCACTTTTTCCATCAGGAATAATTTATATGCTGCAAACACAGAACTTCAGAACAAACACAGAAATCATGACCAAGGTCAAATATTATGTTGTAAATGTAGTAACAGCTGCTTGTCCCAACCAAAGCTCATGATAAATATTGAGATTATGATAAGAAAATGCATGCTACATAAAGCAGATAATAGTGATGAGTCAGACTTCAGTCTTAGTAAGCAATTCATTTACTCACTCATTATTTTGAGTCTATTATAGGAAGTGTTTCATTCATGAAGTACAGAAACAAGTTATTCATAGCAACTTTGTTTACATATCTGGATAGAAATGCAAGTTAGATGTAACTGTACTTTCCGGGTTAATTGGTAATAAGTAGAGACAGGAAGAATATGAGGAAAAATTTGTCAAATATGAAAATATAAACAAAACTATCCAAAATATTATGAAATATATATTTTGGTCAAAACATTTTAGACTTCAAGAATGTGGAGCAGCTTCCCTTCAGTAGTTTAAAAAACTATGCTTTATATATTTTTGTACACATTTAATAATAAAATATAAAATGCAATACAATGTATTATGTGGAGTTTATTGACTTTAATCATTGTGAAACCCTTAAACTCAGAAAAAAAGAAAAAGAAGTTACTGATTACTTTTCTTTGCTTTATACTAATTGCAATATGCTACTAAAAGCACTGGTTTGCAGAAGTAAACATCCTCCAAGAATAGTGCATTTAATTTTTCTTGTGACGTTACATAGAGGCAATTCTACATTTTCTCAACTGTACCTTACTTGTTCCAGACACATTTCCTGAAAAGAGTGGCTTGGGTTCTTCTAAATGGTTTCACAGAAAACTCCAAATAGAACATCTGGGAAGCCTGGTATATTGTTAATGGAAATTATTTTAAAAACAAATCTTATAAAATATGAAGATTTTCATAACATATGAAAAACATTGCAAAATGTAAAAATACTTTTTTTTATAATGATAGTGAGCGGGGTTTAGAATATGATATTTCAAGTTTTGCCTGTCTCTAGTGATGCCTAAACTCAATTACCACAGTATAAGTGTGTCACAAGGAACTAATGCTTTAAAAGTTTATAAAGCTGATGCAGAAATTTGTATCACAAATTATGTAAATGTCAAGAGTAATTGTAGTGTGAATATGCATTGTTGTGTGACATTGATTTGAGATGTTTGTTGATTGTAATTATTGTCGAGAAGTAAGTTTATACGGCCTTACTGAAACTGACAATAATAGCGTGCAATAATGTAGCGAGGGGGTGAGCTGTTTATCATTATTAGAGACGAGCAAATGACGTAATATTGGCGCGTTTTTCTTAGGAATTTTTTGGGGGACATTTTTCCCTAGAGCATATGTGTTCATAATTTTCATTGGATATAAATATAGACGCTAATGTTGGCACGTTTTATTAACCAATAGCAGCTCAGTTATAATCTTTAGGCATATCGGGGTGTGGGAGTATAAAAAGAGCTAAGTCAGAGGCAGATTCCTCCAGTCCATCGGAAACATTTGTGCATTACACGTCGCTGAGTTCAACAGAAACAGTCATGGTGAATCCATAGCATAGTTTATCGATTCGCAGGTTACGCGTAGCAAAGTTATGAAAAATCTCAAGTGTCGTAAAGTTAATTATACAAAAAGTTGAAGTACGCGAATTAATAATGTGCAGTAAATAAGTTATTATAACAGTTTCAGTTTGGCGAGTGTCACGATTAATAGGTGAAAGTGAATAATGTGTTAAGACAATAAAAAGTGTAAAACAAATTCTTTTATCAGTGTTATCTTTGGATAAAAACTCCTTTCCGTTTACACACCTGATTAAGAGATTTGCTCGACCGAGAAATAATAGCTAGCCGGAGGACAGTGAACCCAAAAGTTAAAACAATAACAGGCGCTCAGTAAAAGATAACACGAAGTGCCGCGAAAAATTGTCTTTTATACGTGCGGCAAATAAACAGTAGCATTCTTTCAAACTTAACAAAGAATACTGTCGCAAAGCAGGTAGCTGTATTTTTCATGCTTGTCTAGGTGCCTGATATTAGCATAGCAAATAATATGATAAATGAGTTGTGAAAGTTATCAATTTTGAGAATATTAATAACATGATAGAACTGTAAACAATGAATGTGATGTAAATGATGCAAAGGTTTAAGGACATTCTTAGTCAATATATAAAACTCACTAAATGGTCTATGTTGTGAAGTTATAGACATGATGTAAAGGAGTTTTTATATGGATATGTATAGCAAGTGAAAAGAATGTGAACAACCTACTTAAATGAAACAGCAGAACAAGAACTGGTATGAGTAGGCTGGAATGGGTGCTTATCATAACAGTAGCATTCATGTTTTGGTCAACTTATATGGACTATAAAATAATTAAACTACTAGCCCATTAAAAGGGAGTAGTTAATTGATAGTTCATGGAAGTGAAGCAATGGTTTGAATGGCTCATTGATGAACTACCCATCACACCAGGTATGCAATAACCAGGGCCCAGATTCTAATGACATGTCAGCTTTTAATTGTTGCATCATAGGCATTGCTACATGTACATAAATTCTTATCATGGGTCCCAGATTATTAAAAAGTCTCTTTATTAGGTCATTTTGTGGTAATTTTATGCCTTTTACTACTTTTAATGTTTTTTTTATTATTATTATTTTAATTTTTATTTTATGTTATTATTTTGTCATTTTCTTGGCCTTCGCATTTTTATTTAGTAATTTTTCTTGCATTTACATCGAGTATACAAAGATTTTTATATTATCAACATTTTACCTGAGGACAGCTTTTCAAACATCAAACATCATAAATTTCACTATTCAACTAAGAAATAAGAGTAACTTTGTGTATCCTTTACTCACATTTTTGGAAAAAAAATATTTATATTTAATATTTGGAAAGAGTTGCTTGTGTGTGGAGAGTTGGCTACTGTCAGAGGAGCAAGTGTCATTACAGTTATGAATTATGTCCCAAACAAGTTTTACCTTTTTCATGTTAATGAGCACATACATCAGATTGCTAATGTCCTTGTCCTTGTGTCAAGTCATAGGCCACAAAATTTTCTTTATCTATGTAATCTGAGAACCCAAACAGTTGATGCTACAGTGATGCAATACCTGCTTAAAAAAACAATTTTCTAAATTTTCTTTTCAGATTCTTCAAATAAAAACATGGACCAAATACATTTCTTTTTAATTAATTTTCTAAAACTCTCACTATTATTCTTATATCTACTTTTTCTACTTGTCTAGCAGTAATATTCATGTATAAATTAATTTATAACTTTTTGTACACTAATTTTAATAACTTATATACACCTCAGTTTTAGGTCACGCTTTGAAATTATATCACCCTTTTTTTTTTAACATTTTAGAGTCTTTTTGCAGGTCATTTTTAAAACATTTTTAGGTCATGAAAATTTGCACCCTTTTAATAACACAAATTACATAAATTCTTTTAATGTCAGCTGTTTTAAGTTCTATTTCTAGTTCTGGATGTATGCATCTCCATTATATTACAAACTCTCTGCATAGTTATGAGACAGAATACTTAGTGTAATTCACTATCTGTTGAGATATTAAAAAGCAAAGCACTACATGTTAACTTAAAACATCTTATATGGCCATTATTCATTAAATATCTAAATTCTCTCCAAAATTTCAGTTACCACATTTTATCTCAAGCTCTTGCTTCGGGTCTAAATAATGCTAATAATATTAAGCTTCATATGCAGTATAATTTTAAGACACTTACCACCACCGATGGAACCGAGTGTGAACCTATATGCACTTTCTAGAATCTGAATGACAATCCCTCTCTCATCAGGACTCTGAAGCAAGAGAAAGAAGTGCCATCAAACTTTTGCAATAACTAAGCAAATTATACATAGTAAAGCTTTGATCTAAAATGTATGACAACTATGTATATAATTATATAAAATGTAACCAGAGAGACATTGTAACAGCCACCATAATCACTTGCCTCAGTGTAAGGCTATAATAACCTGACTCAGGATACCTACTTCCACATCCAAGTTAGCACCACAAAATGAGCATCTTGCAACTAATCACATTTAATTTAGTGAAAACTGGCAGAAATGGTATGTGAAGAGCAATTTTAAACATTTCCTATCAAAAAAGCTTATGTATATCAATTACAGATCTTTCTCTCTCTCTGCTTTCATTTATTTTCACAAATGCTTGCAATTTATTCATACAAGAGGCATTTTATAATTAAATACACTGGTAGTAGTACACTGTAAGAACTACTATTAGCTTCTATAAACATTGGAGTCAAATATACACACAATGCTTCACAAAAATTAACACTTACATAGAACTTTTAACATAGCACTTTTATCATAGGACTTTTCCTATACCATCAGCTGCTCTCAACTACCAGATGCAATCAGAATATCACCTAGGATGACTGTTTTCCATTTGGTGTAGAAACAACAAACTTCAAAAGCGAGTTTTCTTCAGATGAAAGATCAAAATTCAAGATGCATTTCAAATTTCACCACGTAGATCTTTTCCCATGAGTCAAGTTCACTTGCGCTTTTGGCACCTCAGAACACGCACAGTGTAAAGAATCTAATCCCATCAAATATATTGGAAAAAATCCCAGCAAATCAAAAACCATAAATCTATAAGACAATCTACATTGGCAGAACAAAAAGAAATATAAGTACCTGACTTAAAGAACATGTCAATCATCTACTACACAAACACATTGATAAATCTGCAGTATCATTTCTAGTATGAGCAACATGAAATTAAATAAACCTTCATCTTCTAAAAACCATGCAAAGAGCAAGTGAACTCAACACTTGGGAAAAGATCTACACAGAGAAATTAAAATGTGTCTCATTAATTGTGATCTTCTATGTGAAAAAAAAATTTGCTTTTGAAGTTTGTCATTTCTACACCAGAGGTAAAACAGTAATCCATAGAATTTAGCCTATATCATCCCTTATGGGTGAAGGTCTCCTGCTAACAGCAGGGGAGCACATTTTATACTTATCAGGGGAGCTATTCGTGATAACTGGCATAATGTTATTTGGCCAATTCATTGAACACCACTGCTTTTAATACATTTGACTTTTTTTCCTGTTCACAGTTCTAGTTCTCTTGCTGTTTCCACTAGTCCCTGTTCCTGGCCTGGCTCATCTATTGTTTTCCAGCTTGTTGTGTGAAGAGACCTGCCCATCTAGTTCTCTGCCTCCTTTCGTTTCTCCTCCCGTATCCGTACGGTCCCTTTGGTTCTTCATCTTCGTTCACTCTGTGCCCTACCTTGCTGCTGAAGTCTCCCATGATGATAGTGGTTTGTGCTTTGTATTGTCAATTTTTCACTAGGTTATAGAAGCTCTCTAATTTTTCCATTGGCTTGCTTCGGTGGGTGCATACACTTTTATTATTTTGTACGTTTTACCGCTGATGTTTAGGGTCACACCCGTGATCCGTTCTGAGGTTCCTATTACCTCTTGTACATTCTTCACAATGAAATCTACCCCTTTTTGGCCTTTTGTCTGTCCTATGTAGCTGAATAGGTCATCATTTCTCTTTTCTATAATGGCCTCTTCTAGTCTTTTCACCTTGCTGAGTGCTATTATGTCTGCCTTTAGGTTTTGTAATGCATTGTCGAGTTCCATTTCTTTTCCTTCCATTTCTAGAGTTCTGACATTGAATGTTGCAATGTTCCTTTATGTCTGGATTCTTTTGTCACAGTGTGCACTGTACATCGGTGGTCCTCTCTGAGTTTTTTGGCTTTAACTCGTTCCAGGATACCCATTTGCCTCTCAATAGGATCTTTTGGTTTTCAACTCTTGCCTCTGTGTCCCCTCTCTCATTCTTTTCTCATGCTTTCTGCCTCAGTGCATTTTGTATTTCTCTTTCTCTTTTGGTGACGTTGCTGTCTATATATGTGTCCTGATCCCAAAATTTGGCTTTGCTTATCATAATTTTTAGCTTATCCTCGAAACTCTTGAGTGTTACTCCGACTATTCCTCTGTTCATCCCCTCTTTTCCTATGTAGATCGTTGCCATTGGTACAACTTCTGCATTGATTGTTTTTAATATTTCTCTCATTTGTGTTTTTTATCTTTTTCTCTTCTGTGTCTACTGACATTTCCTTGCTTTTGATCATGACGTTGTTCCTTCTTTCTTTCCTTGCTCTTTGTTCCTCTTAGTCTTCTATTTGTTGGAGCCATCCTACTATCTTTTTTAACTCTTCAGCTGCCTTTTGCGCCTCCTTCATTATCTTGTTTTCTAAGTTGTTGCTCTTGGTCTCTTATTTCCTCCCCTCTTCTTGTTAATTCTGCTTTGATGGAGGTTACTTCTGCTCTAGTCTCTCTTCTAAAGCCCTTGTTCACTTTCTTGACACCCTTTGGCTCATTTAGTATCTCCACGAACATTGTGTTTCGTTGGTGCCTCATCGATCCTCCAATTACATCCAGTAGTCACCAGCAGCTGATGATATAGGAAAGGTTCCATGATACTAATTCAGTGCAAGTGTTAATCTTTTGTGAAGCACAATGTGTATACTGGCTTCACTGTTTCTAAACTAAAACATTATTTGTCTATGTAATGTTTCAACATGGTATAGGTATGCAGGCACATAGATAAAGCAGGGGCAATGAAAATGATAATGGCATTGATAATGAAACTTAAAATGAGTTGATCAGAAATGATTTTTTTTAAATATGACTGTTAATTAGGTAACTATTGTATACATTGAATATCAATGCTTTATTAAAAAATATTGGCCAGTAGTGAGGACAGTCAGATCAACAAATTGTTCATGTTTATCACTTGGTAGCACTGAATAAACAGAAAATATACAAAACTTGCCCTGAGCCTAAAAGTAGGGGTGCCATGTGCTGCAAATTTCACAGACTGTCCATGATTTTATGATAAATGAAAATATTCAGGTTAGAAAGACAATAGTCCACAATTTTTACTATATTTGAATTCAACTTGAATAAATTTAATATTTTTTGGGGGGGAGGCAAAGGATATAGTTTTGAGAATAATTTGTCACATAAGAAACATGTTGCCTTCATTCATTATTGCATTTCTAGTGAATAGTATTCAGAGTTGCTACAAATTGTAGAATATTATTTCTCTATTCTGGGTCATAACACCAATGTAGAGAGAGTTTTTCCTTCTGAATGCTCAGTGGACAGAAGAAAGGAATAGGTTAACAGTAAAATCAGTCTATTCAATGCTGCAAATATAATACATATGAAAAACATAAGTTGTGGTGAGTTTCATAAATTTATTGTGAACAGTACTAAGTTGCTTTCTTATATTCCAAATTCTGAAAAATACGATTGATAAAAAAACTTAAATGTTGATGCTGAATACATTAAGTTGTACTGAATGCATTGAATACATTTTTGATAATATGTGCTTATTTAAGGTAAAACAATAAAGCAGTCCTTCCAAAGCTCTAGATTATTAATTAAATGCACATCTCTCCTATATTAACACTTCTTATTCCTCAAAATTTCATGTCCTTAAATCACTTAAACTAACAGTAAAAATGTTCTGGTTTTGGATTATCTCATTATGGCAACCCTACCTGTAAGGCTTAACTTTTTATACTTAAAAAACTGCATTTTGACATTTTATTTTAATAGTTACTTATAAGTATTATAATATATGCAATTATTTGAATATTCAACATCTGATCAGTAATTTAATTTATTTAAATGAACATGCTTGATACATGCATTAGATAGAACTACACAGGCAAGTGGGTGGGTAGGTAGGCAGGCAGATAGGTAGACACATACTCTTTTATAAAGTGTTCAGAAAAAAAAGGAGATGAAATACACAAATTAGCAATATTTGAGGGAGCAAGTGTTGCATGTCATTGATGACAGATAATTCTACTGCTATATATGAAAAAAGTTTATATTATAATGGCATTCAATTGTTTAATAAACTCCCCACATATTTAAAAAAAGTTAAAATCCTAAAAGTCTTCAAAAAAGATTTGAAAAAATTCCTAATACAGGGTTGTTTTTATTCAGTGGAAGAATATCTAGAAATGCTTTCTTATGAAATATACTATGTTTACAATGCCAAAATTTAGTTTGGGTACCTACTTGTGTAATAAATTAGGATTTCTGTATTTGTATATTACACCTAATTAGACCTGTTCTTTTTGTATTAATAATTGTATTGTTGAAATGAGGCCAATATTTATGTATTGAAATCTAACGGTGAATAAATTTGAGTAAATTTGAGACACTATTTTTTCTAAGATGTTAATAATGGATGTTAATAATGGAAATAACATGTAATGGGTTTTTTGCTCTTAATTTCATTACATGCCACTGACCAACATCCTGTTAAGACATTTTTATAAAACAAATAAAATTTACACTTACAGCTTCTTTTTAGGATATTTTCAACTAATTTATTAATAAACATAAGGTTCATTTCATGGTCCTTGGCCCTTAATACTTACAGATACTGCTTTAATTTCTGCCAGTCGTTTGGTGATCTGTTTGAAGTATTGCTCAGGTGCAATAGACTGTAGATCATTATAGACTATCCTCCTGAAAGCAAAATTGAAATTCTGTGCTGTAAGAAAGTTCACAATTACAATAATTTTCAACAAAGAAACACAGTATAACACTGCTTTTAAATGAAGTTGGAAGTATATTAAAAGGCATGATAAATGTGATATTCTACGCTCACTGGATCAGAGGATTGAAATATTGCAACACTGATCCTCAACAAAGAAAAGTTTGCAGCTGTATGTACAGAGTACATGTCCTAAAACTTGCTGTGGGCTGTAACCTCTTGAAACAGGGAATTCTCTGCAAATAAATAAACCTAGAATCACCACAAACTTCTTTAAAATAGTCTGTATCTGTTCAAGGAGGCAATTAGAGCTTTAAGAAAACAACACATACACAAATACATTGTGTCCCACAATCATGGCTATGATGCACTGAACTAGGTATTCTAATGTTTGGTCGTTTCAGTAACAGAATAAAAGAAAAAGCATACAGCAAGAGAAACAAAGAACACACAACTTCTAGCAGCCTAAAAAATCTTATCTGCTGTCTTTATAGCCAAGCAAGGCTTAGGCATGAACCATTTAATGGTTCATTTTGGTTTATCTACAGTTGAGTTACATTATTTCTAGCTATGGACTACTGTCTCTAAATATAATCATTAAGAAATGAAATAGTAAAACAAAACTGGGCAAGTTTCAGTAACAGCAATGATTAACACCATGCAGGAACAGAATGAGGGGTTTAGTACCATTTTGAATCTTCTAGTTTGGGATGATATGCATATGTTTTCATAGCCACATGAGAATCGAACAAAGAGAACTGTATCTAATCTTCCTGCAATTTCAATTTCTTTCCATTTGGTTTTATTAAATTTGTAAAATTTGAAATTATGTGAAAGGGGGCACCTTTGCAACAATTTTTAAGTTTTTTCTAAAATGGCCACTGTTTTAATTTAGATTTAAACACTATACCAACATTTTAATATAAAACTGAAATCCAAAGCAAAATGTAAAGCACCAAAGGAAGAATTTAGTATGATAATGAAATATGTGCAATGGATGCAGCAATCTTTTTACTCTTACAACCATCTATCTGGGACTCCACATGTTAATAGGAGGAATAATGCATATACACAGCAAATGGCCCAGAATAAAGTATTCCTTTTGTTTTTCTTTCATGTCAGAAATCATTTTTAACCATGAAAACAAGATCCTCACTCAAAATGCCTCTGTGGCCTGGAGGTTACCATGCTTGTCTTTAAATCCAGAGGTCTCAGGCCCGATTGCCTACAGAAGGTTGAGAATTTGTTTTTAGCCAGGATTATTGCCTATCTTCCCTTGAAACTGGAAGTATGAATGATTAAGTGTGTGATTTAATAACAGAAATTCAGAAGTAACAGATCTAATGATTAACACAAACAAACATGATTCTCATCAGCAATTATTCCAAAGTCAAAGGTACCCATATGACCTAAAATGTTAAAAGGCAGGACGTGAACTGGAACTTTTTGTTATTCTGACAATAAATAGATTGGGCAATACAGAAACATTTCTACATAATCACATTAATTCTTGAACATCTATTATGTCGCACTTGCTGCCATTATATATTTCACTGAAAGTTGGTTGCAGGAAATTCTCAATAAATTTGTTCACCTTGTACAAAAACACTGTGTTGTTTCAGATGAGAGAAGATAAATATCATGCAATATGGCACCGCATGTTACTTAATTTCATTTGCTGTATTTAACATTTCAAAACAGTTGGCAAAATTATTTATAACCGCTTAAGCTTACTTTATAATAAGAACAGCAGCAAAGAAAATATTTCACATATTTAATGCTTTTTTTTAATGTACCTTCTAAGATCAAGTGCTTTTCAAACCCATAATTCTGAGACACATTTCTATTTTATCACACATGAGAAATTACTGAAACTATAAAACAGCAAGGATTTTTTGACAAAGGTAGTATTTATATGATTCAATAAATGTGTGCGAGCGTGCGTTAAATTATAAACATAATCACCCCAACCATTGTCGATGCTCTTCCCCAGGCCTCCTCGGCATATAACTGACCGATCATCAAGATCCGGGTAGCAAGAAAGAGAACAGAAAAAGAAATGGACGTTTAAAATTAGTGAAGCAGTGACTGTTAATTTTAACTTTTCCTTTTATTTTTATTTTACAGGATTGTGAACTTTACTCATGCAACATCAAATACAAGACATTTAAAATTAACATGAGCATTTCTAATAGTCACTGGGGCATTGTTCAGGATACCATATTTAACACAATACACTGCTTTGATTCTTATAAATTTTGTGTGATGTTTAAAATAAAAGACACTAAACCTTGGAAAATAATTATTACATACTTCAAATGCACCTGTTGTAACACAGTTTAAAGCCAATTTTTATCCTTTTCTGGCTTAAGAATAGCACAGTGTAGATGGCCATCTTCACGTTTTAATAGTAACTTTCCTCAATGGTTGCCAATGAGATAATATAGGAGCAACTATCCCAAAACCACTATTTGGCTATAAACCCAATGGTCAAGTGTTAAAAAGTTTAATTTTTAATGTAAATTGCAGCAGCTTAGGAACTGTTGCTTGCACCTCCTCTGAAATCATCCAGAATGGTCTGAAAAGTTCATTTTACTTCATTTTCCACTTTAAACAGAAATAGTGCAAATATAATTCAGACCTTATTGAACTGTTCTACTGCTTTTCAGCTTTCATAACTATCAAATTAATCTATCTTTAATTGTAAGTTTTCTCATATTTAAAGAAAGTTACAAATTATGTATGAATACTTAGATGGAGAGAAATAATGAATATAATATGCAATGTGAATCAGTCACCCCTAGGTTTTGTAGTTATGAGTTCAAAAGTTACAGCCTTAGGTGGAAACATCACTCCTTTTACCTATGAAAAAATCTGCACGACCAAATGTTACACAAATGTAAATAAATTGCAGAAAGATTGATCAGAGAAGTTACATACGGATGCAAACAGATTAAATGAGCAAGTGTCTTAATAATCATTAACACCAGGCTATAAGACATCTTTTATGTCATTGCACATTGAGTAAAAAAGCATAAGAATAACTGTTTAAGTATTTGATTTTACTGTATGCTAAAACTAACTTCAATTAAAAACACATAGGCAAATCATGTTGCAGTGATGAATGTAAAATCCAGTTTTAGTGATTTTAAACTGTATCTGTGTAAAATGAACAATTCTTGAGATATTAAAATATTCAATGATGCATTATTATTTTGTTTTTATTTAACTGCCTTTCTTGACACCAAGCTTAAAGAAGAAATTTTATTGCACCGCCACTAATAACAACAACATAGGTACTTATAACCTTATAACTGGTAAATATAAACTGTAATATTACCCAGATTCTGTTGCAATTTACATTCCATGTGCAATCCGTTCCATTCAACACCCACAAAGATAAAACTATGTTTGTTTAGAGTTTTGTCTAAAAGGTTTTTCGACCAACCTCCCCTCTGGTATACAACTTTCTTAGCGCCTCAAACGCATCTCATTCTATACAACTTTATGTTATATTCCTTTAAATTTCTAGGCTCCTTGAACTACACATATACCAGTATTTTAAGCAACTTGGTTGTGCAACTTGTTATAGATACCTGAATTAGCTTTCATTTGTATGCAAAAGGGAGCATTTTGTCAGAAATCTCTTCAAGAGATTTACTTTCAAAAACAAAGTATTATTATTACTCACCACAACACTTTATTAAGTTCTGCATATGCATATAAAGTACAGATATTTTCTTCAATATTACAGGACTCTTTCCTCTTTCATACCACCCCTTTAGCATAAACAGTTGAATGAAAATGTTTTGTGCTTACAACAGATATTTTATATGGATTTTCTAAAACCTTTTATGCAAGACTTATTTAGTCATACTCTGAATCTGGTGCTTTTTTTTTTTTTTTTTTTTTTGTTTTTGTTTTGCAAAATTATGAAAAGACATCCCTTTTCCACACTTTTACTTTTTCTGTTCCTTTTGAGCATAAAAAAAGGTACACCACCAGAATTTTAAACTGTTCAGTTGTTTCATGATGCATTTTTTTGCTTTATTCAACTATAGCTTAAAACAAGGTAGATTTATAGAAATTAAACAAAGACCACAATTCTATAATATGCTGTTTCACTCATAACAAGAAAGCAAAATAAAATTTCATACAATCACAATCAAGTCTGAAATTTTGTTCATATTACTGTAGTGCAAAAGCAGTGCAATCACTACTTCAAAGCTAAGGTATCAGTTATCATTGTGATTTCAACAACTCAAGAACTGAAATGCACTACAAGCAATAAATGGAATTTTTTTAGATTGAAAAAAAAATTAAATCCAATTATTTTATTACGAACTGCATTTTACACTGCTTTCACACTGAGTGTCATGCCTATAATGTCTATACAAAAATTAGCTACAAGTACACAAAGAAAATAAAGCTAAGGTATATATTATGTTGATTAGTAGGAAGCCTAAATTCAAAAGCAGCTAGGGGCAACTGATTCATCATGGAGTTTGAATCTTTCTCTTTATCAATGCAATAATGATAAATGCTTCTGATAGTACAAAATCTGTTTTGCATATACAGAGGAATGTGCTAAAGTTCATAGGCAGTTAAACTTGAAGACTGTACTGAAATGCTGTTCTGAAAGAAATAACCTATAATGAAATAAAGGCAGTTATTTTGTGAATACACAAAACAGATGCTGCACATGATTTGCAATGCAATACAATTAACGTGGTTGACAACATTTTAACAAACAAAGAAATGCGCTACTCTTGGTATTAAACAATTATATATATGAACCTAATATGAGAGAAAATGTTATTTGTTTTGTTTTTCTTTCTTTCTTTCTTTCTTTCTTTCTTTCTTTCTTTCTTTCTTTCTTTCTTTCTTTCTTTCTTTCTTTCTTTCCTTCTTTCCTTGGCTGTAAACTAATGTTACTTTTGCATAACTGATCAAAAAAAGCAAAAGAAGCACGATATTGCTAAGCTACAATTATTTCAAATTATTTAGTGCAAGGTAAGGCAATGCATCTGTGAAAATAAAACAATCCACAACTTCCCTCTGATTGCTTTGACCTTTTTACCAATACTCAAAACATAAAACTATGCATAAAAGTTTAACGACCTATGTCAAATCATAATTAATCACTTTTTGATATGGTAATATGAAATGATCCTTAGAGCCTATGGTTTATTCTAATGCTCCCAAATTTTTAGTTTGTTTAGTATGTAAATATAAAGAAATTGTTGTGAAGGCATGTCTTAATTTTAATTAGTTTAACACTTAACAACTTTTTTGTTTGCATATTATTGAATTTATCAACATTTTTAATTTAAGTTATGTAAAATGATTAACTTCAGCTAAACTATTTCACATTTTTTAACTAGTGCACAACAATTTTTGAATCCATAATCCCTGAAGCGCTCCTGAAAATGTCAAAATAATAAATTATAAACTCTGGTTCAAGGAGCACTTTGAAAAGTGAAAAATGCTGAAAAAAAGGAACTGAGGGAAAACAAAAAATTGGAAATTGTCAGATTTTTCACCAAATTTGACAAATGCATTACCTTAATGAAGAATGTGTTTCAAACAATATTGGTTTAAACTGCAAAAGAAATATGTGTTAGTTCAACATCTCGGACAAACCTGAAACTCATGTGTGAAATAATTTCATTTCATTTCAGAGACAATATGCATATTTAATCACCTGAAATATAATTTACATATATTTCTGCAAGTCTGAATTATTTTATTTTTATGAACTAATGTCAATGGATTTATGCTGCTCCAACCTAATGTGAATTTTTCTTGGCTGTAACATGCTGTTATGTATTTTGTTATTTTTTTTAAGTTTTATGCAACATTTTTACATGATGTGCATGGCAGGAGTAGATAAAAAGAAGAGATCAGTAAAATTGTGTAACACTAACTTAGTTATTTTAACAAAAGAAATAAGTTTTGGCTATTAACTTAGTAATACTTTCATACAGATCAAGTCTTGGGATCTTTTGACTCTAAAAAAAACTAACGAAACTATTTCCTAGCCTATGTAACATGTAACTTTAAATTCTTTCATTTGGCACTCCATAATCTCAAAAAGTGGTTCTAAAACTATTATAAAAACAGATAGGACTTTATGGAACCTTCTTTTAATCAACCTGCCATGCATTCTTTAAGTTTAAGCTTCGCTTCACAACACCAAACTTCAGTTTAATTCTACTTAAGTAACTTTTCCTGAAAAATACATGCTCAAACAAAAGGTCTTCTCAACAAATCCAACTCTATAAGTAAAGTATGTTAATTCCAGCCTTACATTTGACTCCTCCTTGCGTGTATTTAAGCTTTTGCAAAACCTGTTGAACGTAATGTTGATTAAAAGTGTTTAAAAGAGTGTTAATCACAATATCAAGCTGTAGTATGATAAACTCACAATGTGTGATATGAAATCAGTGGCCTCTTTATAGAAGCCCACTAACAATGTATGCAAATTACACAACTCAAAGTTGATTGCATGTGTTTATATCATCAATAAGCCTTGCAAGAATGACTTAAAACTCTAATTAAAGTATCCTTTAGACTATAGGTTCTTGTACTGCATCCTACCAAGTTGTATCATCCAAGCTGTGAAGTTTTATTGTCAGATGCTGCTGGTAAGCAAGCGTAACAAATATCTGTATTATTGTTGTATTGCAACTCAAGATTCAGGTGTACAAGAAAAATTAAAACCATAGCGTTATTCCTCAACCTTGTGATGTAAATGGCATGTGCTTAATACAG
Organism: Deroplatys truncata; assembly: GCA_030765065.1. Classification (NCBI taxonomy): domain Eukaryota; kingdom Metazoa; phylum Arthropoda; class Insecta; order Mantodea; family Mantidae; genus Deroplatys; species Deroplatys truncata. The sequence goes on along the minus strand of CM060976.1, from coordinate 67,918,637 downwards.
GTATAAAGTGCTAAAACAACTGCTTAATGTATTGTAGCCCACAATTTGACTCTCACTCTCCCTCTCTCTCTTTTTTTCTTTTACCTTTTTTTCTTATAGGTCTTCCTCAGTCCCCATAACTGGCAAATGTCAGTGAGGTACCTTAAACTTAGGCCTGAAACATTTTCTTCCCAAATATCCTTTACCAATTTCCCAATTATCATTTCCTTTCATGTATCATCAATGTTATCACCTGTGGTGCCACGTGCAGTAAGAATAGGTATTAAATGCTTAAAAAGAAAAAAGAATTTGAATCCATGTCCATGGTCACACAGATGACAGTTCAAGTAATTTTAAAAGTTTGGTAAAACTTAGGTGTGAGGATGACCACAAACTCAAAAAATGAATACACCATTAATTCCTATAAAAGGATCCCTAATGACATACAAAATGAATTGCTTTCATTTTGCATCACACCTTACCTTGAAAAGTGATTGCAGATATTAAAGCCGCAAAATATTTTTCTATAACAGGGAATTAAACTATGGATATGTCAATACAAGGTAACCCTTCAACTTCATGTGGTCTATTTAAACTCTCTCCCTCTCCCCCTCTCTTTCCCCTCCTCTCTCTCTCACTTTAATGAGAAATCTTGGAATTTTTTTTGGGGTGCCAGACCCTTTCAATAAAATTGTTGTAAAAATAAATTCCTTAATGGTTTTTGTTTATACATATTTGCATAAAACAAAGATTGGATCCTGTGTAGTTAATTTTAAAAAATCTGATGTATTACACTCACATGACTTTCTCTACTCTTGTACAATCTATTTTTACAAATGCCTATTCTCCATATGCTTCATGTTAATCGAGATATCGACATGTCAATCTTATTCGTAATTTTCTTGTAGATGCAAGAGGAATATGGTAGCTTTTAAACGATAGTCAAATATTTTAACGCTGGTTGCTATGTGGCGCATTCCATTCTCTTTGCATGTCCAGGACATAAAAAAATGAATAACGAATTTGAGAAAAAGTATAAGTATTGGAAAATTTAAGGAAATAACAAGCAATATCTCGAAAACGGTTCACTCAACAAAAGAAATGTATATGACATAAGTTGTGTATTTTAACGCGATCTACATTTTTTGTGTAGTAAAATTTTGTCTATCTCTTATAGTTCACCAGTTATGCAAAAGTCGTTCACAATGAAGAATACTTTTGGAGACATTCCCAGAAAATTCGAAATATACATTTCATTTCTCATGACATTATCTTAAACATATGATAGTTTCATCAAAATCGTTAGAGCCATTTTTGAGAAAATTAAAATTTTCGAAAAATGTTCCATGTAAAGGGTAGTCTGGGGTGGGGGGATTTTCTTGAAAACCTTCGTGTCGCATCTCTGGAAGATACTGAACCTAAATACACAGTTTGGTGTTTATCCGACTGTTCGTTTTTGAGTTATGCTGTTCACAGACACACAGACACACACACAGACACACACACGGACATGTTTCCAAAAATGCTTTTTTTGGATTCAGGAGGTCTCAAAACATGTATTTCCAGTGAAATATCGGTATCAAATTTTTGGGTGGAATGCAATACTTCCCCTACTTACTATACGTAGTAGAGAAAGTAATAAAATAACTTACAAAGCGGTGCATAGTGGGATTCCAGCATGGTGCAGCTGGAGAATAGTAGTAATAGTAATAGCAGCAGCAGGAGTCTGTCATTGGATGTCTTGTCAATTATTTACAGCACTTTAGTTGCACTAGTCTGTTCACATGTGACTGCTAAATCTGGCATGTACAGTTTCAAACTTTCAATCTTATCCTATGGGAGGCAACTTAACTACAATTTAAATGTGTACTTTTTTGCCTTCAGGCTCAAATGAATACAGTTTGGTTATTATTGCATTATTGGTTGATGGGATAAATGAGCATAGCTTTAAAGTACCAGGGATCACTTTCACATTGCTGCATCTTGCCTTAAAATGGTCATCATGTTCCTGATGTTGACGCTTAGTTCATTTTCCCAAATAAATAATTTTTCAAGAGTTTTAATTGGATCCTGATAGGGCTGTAGACCGGCTCTCATTGCTAATCTTTTAGTGGCACCTCTTATACCATCACATGGTCCTTTTGCAAGTGATGTCACAATGAAATGTAACTCAGTATAAATATCAAGGTCATGCCTATGGTAGCAAAAACAAATTGGAAAATTGTTTCTTCTTTTTACACTGAGCACAGGTACCATCAGAAAAGTAGTATATCTTCTACAAAAGTTTATTTATTTTTTTAAAAGCTTTATCAGTTTTCTCCAACAGAGATGCACAGCATTGGTGGCATACTCAGGCACTCCAAAACTGATACAAAGTTCAGGCGACGTGTTTCACTGCATTGCTTTACATGGGTGTACTGTAGCTTTGTTGTTATTCCAAAGTTGCCTTGCAAATACATTGGAATAACATAACAAAGCATAGTTTTCTAAAATATCAGAAATAATGATCCAATCTCCTTCCTCAAGGTTTTCCTTAAGATTTGCCAGAAACAAAGACTGTTGCTGAGATAGAAACATGTGATGTATTAAATTATTTAGTTTATTTGTTCTCCAAATAGTCTTGGACCGGAGATTCCAAAGTTTCCAAATTTATTCTGTCCACAATAACCCACTGCTAATACCTAACATATTGTATGTCTACTGCATCAAATTGTTCTTGTAAATGTGTAGTGAAATTATAAGTTCCAGGACAAATTGGGCATTCCAAAAGTTAACAATGCTGAGACAGAGGATTGCAAATTATTTGAGCTCTGGCATCTTTATAATTATTTATAACTATTCTGTTTTCTTCTTTAACTTTTGGAACATTTTTCAATCATCAAATTAACATTTTCATGGTAGGCACAGAGGCACACTGTATGAGTTCTATGAGGTCCAGGTAAAGTACACTGCCTTCACTCAGCAAATTTAAAAAACCCAATTTTCACTGTTGGGTATTCATCCCTAAAATGCTGGTAGGTTTCTCTCAGAGCACATAACATCAGTCTCTCTAAAGATTAAAAACAGAAGCGTTATTAACAGTGAAGTATTCATCATGATTTAGATTGAGTCACTGACCAGTCGCTGACGATGAGGACGAATATCCTCGAAAACGTTTCCTGTTTCATGTAACTTTAATTAGTGAAGGTGAGTGTAAAAAAGTGTGACTCAATCTAAATCATCAGTCTCTCTGTTTTGTACCTTTTTATCATTCTCTCTCAAACTAATAAAATTCTTCTTGTCTGGCATTTGACTCTATTTACTTCATTTGAAGTATAAAATTCAAGGACGTTTTGCACTGCTGATGGTTCCAGTGTTTTTCTGGCTTTACATCAGGTGTTAACAATATTCCCTTCTCTGCAGCAAGCTCTCTGGCCTTTCTAATCATGTGAATCATTGCATTAAAGTGTTGCTGAATTTTTTTTATATGGCCAGTCCAACAAATGGTTAATATTCGTAATTTTAAATTCTTATTATCACTTGTATGGTAAGAGTCTGACAGTTTCTGTATTATATTGGATCTATTAGTTGATTTTTCATCAGAGGCTGAACTTTGCTTTTTCTCTGTATGAAATTTTCTCTTTAACGGACATTTCTGCAGTTTTCAACTTTTTTTTGCTGTGAATATTTTATGTGGGTAAGTTTCTTTTCTTAACGAGTGATTCGCTCAAAATACTAAGCTTTCATTCAGCTTAGAAACACATCTAAATTAGAAAAAACACCTGAAGATGAGCTCTCAGTGTCACTTACAGTACTCAACAACTTCTGGAGTATTCACGGCACTGGTACTTTGTAGCACATAATCACTGTTAGCAGTAAATGGCACTATGGAAAATTTTTTTTTAACACACGACATAGTTTTAGGTCTGGTGACAAAACTAAGTTCTCCAGTTTTAGATTTATAAGCATATTGCAGATAACTAATCCTAATGATTTATGCATTGTGATATGATTGAAAACATTAAATGGATTGAAACAATAGTCACACCTACGTTTCTCCATTCACACATTATGCACTTTCACAAACTACAGAGCTAAATATGAACTAATGCAAAAAACTTCTGTGTGTAAAAAAAAAATATCACAAATTCCTTCTGTATTTTTTTCCCCGATATTAATATTATGGGGTTAAATATGATATTGTGGTTTAAAATTATTATACTTAAAAAGGTGATTGTTTTTATTTGGAATAAATAGTGTTTTAATAAAAAAAAAAAAAAACACAATGTGTTTATCCACAAAACAACATACTGTTCTTATCCTGACCATTCTGTACTCTAAGAATAAATTGCTTTTATGTAACATTGTATGTATATAAGAAAAATGTTAAGTATGCTGTAAATCCTAAAATAATTCGATTTTCCATAAAATATAAAATACATGTCCATTTATTTTATGTATGGAACACGTACACTAAAAATTCATAAGATTCAGAGAAAGTTATGTTTTATGTGTTTTAGGTTTGATGTGATAACTTTTAGATGAAATCTGTCATCCCAATCACAAGCTTTCTTTTGTTTTTGTTTATAGTTGCCATGTGACCCATGAAATTATGATGCATTCTGGAAGTTAATTTTGTATCTCCTGTTTATAGTATAGTCTGCCAGTATTGTCCATTGGAATATTTTAGTCACATGTAATTTCCATTTACTTTGTGATAATGTTCTATTGCTCTGCCAGTTTGTCCAATATATGGTCTGAGGTTATGCTGTAAGACATACAGCACTGTAACCACCATTTGTGATCTAACTAAATGTGGTTTCTTTTGTAGCAAAAATTATAAAATAAGCTGCATAGAAAAAAGCCTGCTTAGAATACAAGAAGTGACACTGCTTTATCTAAAGAAAATAAACATCAAAATGCAATGTGTCATATTACATAAAACTGTTTCTAATGGAAGTTATTATGAGACACTTACATGAAAAGAGAAGGATTATATGGGCCTGAAATACAAAGGCATGCAAGTTGACTGCCACAGGCCTTATTATCCAGCTTTTCTGGAACATTATACAATTATTATTTAAATTAAACTTTTCATCTCTCTCCAGCTAATCTTTTTTTCCAGTGTTTAAAAATATCACACTGAACAATGCCCAGTGCAAACCAGATATGAAAATGGAGCATCCATTTTCTAAGAGGAATAAAAAGGGGGTGGGGGAGGTTTTAAATCTACACTGTTAATTATTTTACAATTTTATATGCGGCTACACTCTTCTTATGAATTTATTACTGGAAAGATCAAAATATTTAACTTACCCTGTTTGATGCAAGAGATCGCAGAGGAGAAACAAGATGTCTACCTCAAGAGGTGTGATCTGCGACATCATCTGTGCTGAATGCAGAAATTCCTCTGTGAACACAATAAATTATTAAATTTACTACAACAGAACAACCTCTGCAAACTGTATAAAGTTATTATTATCAAAAACAGAGGGGCACTAAAAAAATAGAGAAGGCAACCATCTGTGGGTGTAAATCTTGTAAGAACCAAGCATGTCAGAAAGTTTTGATTTGGCATCCCCAAAATCTCAACTGTAATAAGAGCATGAATGATCATCATCTTCATAATCTTCAGAGTAAGTCAGATGGATCTTGCCAATAACAAATCATGCATGAGAAGGATAAATGATTTTCAATAGCCGATAGAATTAACATTGCAATATGGAATGTAAGAGGGTTAGGGTCTAAGGAATTAAAGATAGGAAAGGCCTTAAAAAGAGAGAAAAATAAAATATGTGTAATAACAAAACAAAAAAGAAACTGAAAGGAATTATAGAATTACAGAACATTAGTAACATGGGTGGTGCTCATGAAATCTAAGTCTATCATCGACTATTACTTAACAAAATATGATAAACTAAGATCATAAATTTGGGATGTTCAAGTATATAGAGGAAGCGATATAAACACTGATCACTATTTAGCTATGGCCAAATTTGGTCTATTTGAAAGGTGAAAATTAATAAAGCCAAAGAAGAAACAAGATGAAATTGATAGTCTATCTGCTACAAGAAGAAAGTAATAAACACTTATACCAACAAAGATTACCACATCATCTAAACTACTCAACAAATTTAATGAAGAATGGTAGATTATAAAGATGTGCATAGAGAAAGCAGCATATGAAGCAAATTGGAAGATAAATAAGTTTAGATGATGAAAAGGTTTGAGAATCTCAAATGAGGAAATTAAGAAAGTAATAGAACAGAAACAAGAAGCTTATACAAATTGGCTGGCATAAATTACATGAAATGTACATGAAATATTACATGAAATATTACATGAAATATGGCAAAATGTAACAGAACCAAAATAGTGCTAAGAGAAGCACATCAGCAATCTTGGAACAAATTCATTAGCAAATAGAAGAAGACATCCACAGAAAACAAAACTTCTATAAAATGATGAACATCTAAACCAATCAGAAAAGGACACACTTGAAATAAATTTAATAGAAAAAGCAAAATGGATACAACAGAAAGATCTTTGCTATAAAGAAGACATGTGTAATGACTAGGGACAGGATTTTAATGCAAATGCACATTTCTTCTCTGCTGTCAGAAAATATGTTTGCTTAGTATGTGAATAAATAAATTTTCAACAATAAAAATTTCCAACAATTTAAATAGTTTTTTTATGTTGCATGTAATGCTATTTTGAAGTTTTGTTAATAAGCATAATATTTCAGCATGTAAAACAATCAAATATTTATCAAATTATACTGCATATTTTATTGTTTTAATGTTTATTTTATGATTATATTTTTATTTTATTATTTTAACTTCATATTTGATTTACAAATATGTTTCTGAATAATATGTGTCATTGTATCAGTCTTGAAACTTGGCAAAACTGACAGTAGTTTACATGCAATGCAATGCAATCAATAGCTCATATCACATTGGCAAATCCCCACCTTATCTGGTTGTAGCCATTCCTGCACAGTATGAAAGTTAAGGAGTTCTCGGAATTGAGTTTAAGTGTGGTGGTTATATTTACACCTTATGCACATTTTAGTTTAAATAGTTATTTCTTACTATCTCTTTAAGGTTTATAAAAATGTGACCCATTAATTTACACAAAGGAAAAAAGTTCAAAATATTCGACAATTAATAGTTTTAGAAAATCAATTCCAAAAATATTCCTGAGGTTCACAATTGCTCTCCAGTTGAAACTTTGTCATTCAATTCAGTGGTGTGGTTCTTGTGTTTTTGTGTAATCATGCCAAAAATAAAAGTAGATGACAAAGCTAGGTAATGGGTACATCCTAACTCTTCAATATTAAAGATAAATTTTGACGAGTTAAATAATTCATATGCTTTCCAAAATAGTTTTATTCACAGAGAGATTAAATATAATTGCCTTAAAGTTTAATGTCAATATGATAGGCATATCCATGGGAATATTTATATGCATAAAAGTATACATATCAAAGGGATTATTAAAGAATAAAATTCCTTTTCCTAGAAATAATGGAAATTTCCACTGATCAGACTGAAGGTTCTCTTCTAACTAACTTAAAATCCATAACAGCTAAATTAGCTTTTCCATCGAAGAGACTGAAAATTCTCACCTTACCACTGCGAGTTTCTCCTGAATTTAATTAAATCTGCCCGGAGGAGTTGTTGACTATCTTACAGGTCATGCTTTACTAAAACACTTATACATAATAATGGGACTTATTCAAGACCTTTATGTAGAAAATGAGAGAGGGAGTATAAAACCTCCCAGCATATACTATGGGAATGCAAAGGATTTCTTATGCATAGATATGCAAACCCAGACTCCTTTTTCTTGGAACCTGAGGATATAAGAAGGGCTGATATGAAGGATGTAGTCTGTTTTACCCGGACTATTGGACTTGATTAAATGCTCAGCTCAAGATGCACAAAGGTCTCCAAGAGGCTAATGAGCAGGCTCCTATTAAGGCCTCTTAAAGTTTCATCATTGTCATCGCCACTGGTGTCTCACCTAACCAAATTTAAATCCTTATGAGTTAATCTCCAGCATTTTCATGGCTAGGAGGGTAGTCTCATGGTTCAGTTTCTTCCGTGATTGGTGAGAGATAGTTGGCCTATGTATGGTTAAAATTTATAGGATAACTAGCTTCACTTCCGTAACATAGAGTTAAGGCAAAGCCTCTGAAGAGCTAATAAGAGCAAAAGTTACAAGTCCAGCTTCCGAACAGGAACACTTTAGGTCATGTTTCACCATGTGCATTGAAGGTATATGTAGGGTTGGGCAGATAAAGCTGGCCCACCAAATTTTATATGATTTGGAAAGAAATTTCTTGATTAACCTTTCTTCAGCATGTTTAGTTTGTGGCAGTATTTTATATCACAACACTGTAAATGCCAGAGTGATTGTAGTGTAACTAAACATTATTGTATGACAATGATTTGAGATGTTTGTTAATTATAAGCATTCTTAGGAAATAAGTTTACACGACCTCACTGAAACTGACAATAGGAGCGGGTAACAATGAGCGAGGGGGTGAGTTGTTTATCAATTATAAGAGACAAGCAAATGACGTCAGATTAGCGCGCTTTTCTGTAGAAATGGAGGGAATATTTTCCCTAGAGCATATGTGTTCATAATTTTGATTGGATAAAAAAATAGACGCTAATGTTGGCACGTTTTATTAACCAATAGCAGTTCGGTTATAATCTTTAGGCATATCGGGTGAGGGAGTATAATTTAAGCCAAGAGATGGGTAACATTCAGTCCAACAGAAGCATTCACAGGTAATACGTCGTGCAGTCCAACAGAATCATACAAAGGTTATACGTCACTCAGTTCATCAGAATCATTCGCGGGTTACACGTCGCACAGTTTAACAGAATCTCTCACGTCGTAAAGTTGGTTATAAATGTGAAATATGCGAATTAATAATGTGCAGTAAATAAGTGATTATAGTAACATTAAAAAAATATAACAGTTTCAGTCGGGCATGTATCAAGAGTAATTATGTGAAATGAATAAAGTGTGACGGCAATAAAAGTGTAAAAACAAATTCTTTTATCAGTGTTATCTTTCAGTAAAAACTCCTTTCCGTTTACACACCCTGTTCAAGAGATATGCTCGACTGAGTAGTAATAATAGCTAGCCGGAGGATAAAGAACCCAAAATTCAAACTAGTATACAATAACACGCGCTCAGCAAATAAGATAACACGAAGTGACCGCGACAAGTTTCATTGTTGTTGTAATTATGTGAATTATCCTTTGTTCCGCATGTTTAGTTTCATTGCTGCTGCTGCTGCTACTGTTGCTGTTGCTGTTGTTGTTGTTGCTGCTTCTTCTTCTTATAAATGATTGACATTGATTTATAAACTGTTGTGTTTGCTGCTGTAAAGTGTTGTTTTGTACAGTGAATAAGCATGGCTTATTTAATAGCAGAGTAAATTATTCATTGTAGAGGAATGCATACAGACCAGTTCTATCAAGGAATCACAACAATTATTCAAAGACAAATATCTGCTTCGGCCAGTACCAGTGAACAGAGCATTTCAGGTTTGGTGCAAAACTGATGTACGGCTGGTTCCACTACACACTACAAATGCAACAAGGTACAGAAAGCCTTTGTTCAAACACCTCAGTTTATGGTGCAAATTAATGAAATGATGACTAGCAGTCCTCGAAAGTCTGACTCAACACGTTCATGCGAGTAGAACTTGCAGATGTGTGTTAAAGTCTTTGAAATTAAAACTGTACCAAGTGACAGCTGTACAATTGAAGGAGCCCGATTTTGAGAGACATGTAAATAACTTTGATAAACAACCTGCCACTGGTTGTTGAACATAGTTACATATGGTCATATGGGCCCGCTGATTTATCATGATAATGCGGCTTGTCGTCATCTATAGGGATATGTAAACTCCAAGAACAGTAAGTATTGGGTAACACACAATCCTAACCCATTGTTTGAGCAACTCTACACAACCTAAACATCGGCGTGTGTGTGCTATGACTGTGAAAGGCATAATGGATACAATATTCTTTGATGCCACTGTCAACACAGATGTATTTTCTTTCCTTTGAAGTTTTAAAAGGCTTGTTCTTATTTTTGGTTTACAAGACCAATGTTTTATTATAAACTATTAAAGCATTTAATGTTAATAATACTTGACCTTTTTGGATGAAATTTATCCCCAACTAACAGAAGAGGAGCGTAATTACTGTTTCTTTACCATACTCATCAGATGTTCACTGAAGAGAACTGTGAGCAAAGACTTATGGCCACCATGGTCACCAATTTGTCGACATGCGACTTTTACTTCTGGGGTATTTGAAGGGAAAAATGTACAAGTAGAATCCCCATTCCGATGAACTGAAGGATAATATTAGGAATTGCATCCGCACTATCATCCATGAGAAATTGACATGTGTTTTTATGAACCTGTTAAGAGATGCATAGAAGTGTCTAGATGGAGGTGGGGGGCACTTCCAACATTTATTATGAAGGTAAATGCAGAACACATTCATTTATTCATTTTATTCCATTTGAAGTTTGTTTCAAATCAATGTGATAAACGGGCCAGTTTTATCTGCCGAAACCTGTAAAATTTACTTTCTTTATAAATACAGAATGTTGTAGGTAATTTAATTGCCTTCTCAATCCATCAATTTTCTAGGATACTTGTCTCTTTGTTTGTTCCCCTTGAAAGCCAAGCTCTCTTGTAAGAGCAAATTAAGGTTCACAGCTTACCCCCTTATTACTTCCTCAGGGGAAGACCACCCATACTGTTAAAAGGTCTGTCTGGAAAATGACCAGGGGCAAATTCAGACAACAACCACCAATATATATCAGTTTTTGCATGATATAGGAAATAATATAGAAAAATTGGAGCCAATTAGGACAATTATAAATTAAGTTAATGGAGGAAAATTGTTACTTTTATTTTATTTAGTACAACCCCAGTATACTAATAACCAAAGTATATAGAACTATCTGTTTACTAAAAATTGTAAAAAGTGGGAGGAGATGACTTTCTTTTATTGTTAGGTGTAAAAATTCTGTATCTCCCCATATACAGGTGGAAGGTGAGCAGAATGACCCTTTGTAATGAATAGAACAAAAAATCTTATTGCAGTTTTGCTGTTTTTAAAGTAGTTTTTGAGAGAAAAAAAAACTAAAATTACTTAATATTAACTCTATTTTAAAATTAAAATTTGATGAAACTTAAATACTTTTTTTTTTAAATATTTCTTAGAGGTGACTGAGAGATAAATATTTTTGCATATTCAAATACATTTTGAATTACAGCAATTCACTCTTACTATTATTATTATAAGCTTTTGAAATTTGTCTTAGTTGAATCCACATTGTTAGCAGTGGCAGCCGATAAAGCGGGGCTGCGGGACTGCAGCCCCCCCCCAGAGCAAATTTAATGTTGTTGGCTTAATTGCCTAAATTGAATATATTACATCTGTATATATAGTATTTTTTCGTCATTTATAGCAAACATAATATGAGCACCATTAGCATAATTCATTACAACTTGTTCATATCAGGCTGCGCTTCAAGTTCATGTGTGAAGCCGCTTCTCCCTCGGAGGACTGCCTGTACAACTCGCTAACATGCTGTGTATTGATTCTGTTTCCCTCTCTGGTTGCCCCGCTACACGTTTCAGCTTACCGCGCATCCCATCGTTTAGTGAACTCACTGGACTGCAATGTTTGCAGTCCCAAAAGCGGTGTCAAGTGCAATTTTGTGCAGATTTTCGTGAAATCAGATTGTTTGTGAATATTTTCGAGGCGATTCAAATATATTTTTGTTTCCTGACAGTAAAGTACAATCAAATGTGTTTTTATATACTGGTGTCAATGGTATGCTTGTAACAACGGGTAATTCAGTCGAGTATTTAAAATCGCTTTGCTTTGGCGCTTTAACATTGCAAGAGAAATGTGACATTAAAGTGCGTGGAAGATTGACTCCTGTATTAAATATTATTCTAACTGCAACAAGACGCCAAAAACCATATAGTAGGTGTTTCAGTCCTGAAATTTACACGAAATATGAGTAGATATGTGGCTGTGAAGTCAGCAATTCCCTTTTCTGTCTTCCTTGCCTTTTATTTGGAATTAAAGATGACACAGCCAACATTGCATGGGTTCAAAAGGGGGTTTCAAACTTCAAGGGACTATATGAAAAATGTCATAAACATGAAATGTCCAAAAACATGTTAATAATATGCTTAATTGTGCTACATTTGGGTTCAGTAAATGTACAGGCAGCCTATAAGGAATCAATAGATCATCACAATGATGAAGTCCAAAAAATAGGGACACTCTTATATAGATAATCAACTGTGTGAAATTTTGTGGTTATTACGAGCTACCCCTAAGAGGACATGAAGAGCATGAAGGGTCGCAAAATCAAGGGGTGTTCAGGGGGTTGATGAAATATACAGCAGAAATTGATTGCTATTTAAGTGCCATCTTAACCATTCATTTTTAAACAAACTTCTAAGACAATATAAAATGAGTTACTTAAGTGCATTTTGAAGTCCGTAAAGAAAACATCTTAGAAGAAACTGAAGCAGCAGACTATGTGTCTATTATGGCTGACAAAACTACAGATATCGTTCACATGTTCCAGCTTGTAATAGTCTTAAGGTATTGCAATGCCTTAGGTAGTCCTGTTGAACGATTCTGGGGATTTTTTATTCTGAATGGGCAAAATTCTGATGCAATTGCAGAAGTTGTAATTTCTGAGCTTGGCAATATATTAAAAGATAAGAAAAAGAAGCTCATTGGCCAAAGTTTTGACGGTGCAGCGGTAATAAGCGGGACTATCAATGGAGTCCAAGTTAAAGTTAGAGATGTGTACTTTGTACATTGCTTAGCACATCAATTAAATCTGATAATGGAGAGAGCTGCCAGGCAAAACACGAAAACTAGGATTTTCTTTTCAAATCTTTCTGCTATACCCGCCTTCTTTTCCCGCTCTCCACACACTTCATCAGTGTTAGATTCATGTGTTAAGAAGCGAATACACAGTGGTGGATCAACGAGGTGGAATTACAAATCCAGGACTGTAAATGTTGTTTACGAAAACAAGGAGGCATTGAAAGAATGCTTTCAAATTTTGTCAGAATCAGAGACTTCAAGCAGTGCGACAATAAATGAGGCATCCGCTATATTGGGGTATCTTGAAAATAATGAGTTTGGTTTCTGGCTTAATTTTTTCCATTTAATTATGCCTCATGTAGAAATACTGTACACTCAACTACAGAATCGCCACATAGATGCTGCCAAAGTTCCAGTATACATATCTACTTTCACTGCTAAAATTATAAAAGTAAAAAACACAGTGGAGTTCTGTGATTTGGCAGCAGAAAACCCACACTAAAGAAAAATTCTTTCAAACCCACAGACCAGAGCAGCAGCAGCCAAGGAAGTATGTGATGTTATACTGTCTCAATTGAATCTCCGCTTCCAGTTTAGAGAACATTTTGCTGTGTCTTCCCTGCTACAAGAATCACAGTTTGAGCAATTTAATTCAATATTTCCAAAAAATGCATTCAGTGAATGCATAAAACTGTTTCCAGCATTTGATAAGAACAAACTACATGCAGAACTTTCAGTCATCTATTCAAGAGAAGAATTCAGGAATATTCATGGTGCTGTAAAATTGCTTCAATATCTTGGAGCTAATAATCTTTCTTCCACTTTTTCTTAAGTGTTAAAACTTTTGAAAATAGTCATTACTTTGCCTTTAACAAAAAGTGAATCTGAACGCTGTTTCTCTACACTGAAAAGAATTAAAACATTTCTTAGGAACACTATTGGAGAAGATAGACTAACTGCACTTGCTATGTTGTCCATAGAAAAGGAAATGATAGAAAACATCCCAAAGTTCAACGAGAGAGTGGTTAATAAGTTTGCTACAAAGAAAGATCGCCGTATGCAATTCATCTTCAAATAACTAAGGTAAGCTAAAATTCCAATGATCAGTGCAGCCCCCCTAGGTATAGGCAACATGAGCTGCCACTGATTGTTAGCCATGAGACTACCAATACGAATCTACAGTGTTAGCCATGAGACTACACAATATGACAACACTGTAAGATCGAAACAAATGCACTTCAGCTATTTGTTTATTGTGTTTATGGCATGTTTTTGAAACAGCAGATTATCAGTTACAAAATGACTCACTTTACTAATGCTGAGCATCATGTAATGCTACTCATTTATGGTGAAACACATTATAATGTGGTACACATTTATCAAGAAAGATTTCCAAATAGACAAGCACCACATCATAGGATATTTGTTTTCATTTGTCAAAGAGTTCTAGATACATCCTCGTATTGAAGATGGTCAAAAAAAATAAGAAGACGAAATCCTTCACTTGGTGGAAGCAACAGTCCTGGTATAGCTGGCACTATTGGTATACCCTATTGGGCTGTTTTGAGAGCATTAAAAGAAGAATTGCTGTGCCCATATCATACTCAGCACGTCAGTAACTCTGAAGCAGATTTTGCACCAAGGGTAGCATTTTCCGAATAATTTCTTCAACAAAGAGGGAACTTCCACCTTAAAATCCTTGCAATTGATGGAACAACTTTCACCAGAAATGGAGTAACTAAATACCATAATACATACATCTGGGATTACGATAATCCACACAATAAGACAAGACAGCTTTATGCACAGATTTTCTGTGAATGTTTGGGCAGGAATCTTAGGAAACACATTAATCGGTCCATAGGTTCCTCCTCGTGTTTTAACAGGAGCCTTCTATCTCCAGTTTCTTCAAGAAACGTTACCAGTTCTGCTTGAGGATGTTCCCTTGAAAGTAAGAAATTATATGTGGCTGTTACATAACAGCGCACCTCTGCATATAAGTAGAGCCGGTGTGGCCATCTATGCAACACCTAGGTAGAGTGCTGGATTGCTTGGAATGGACTAATAATATGGCCACCAAGATCAACAGACCTAAATCCAATTGATTATTTTCTTTGGGGCGATATGAAAACTCGCATATACATATACAGAAGTACCTGGTGTGGAAAGTTGCAAGAAAGAATACTCTAAGCAGCAGAAGAAATAAAAAAAAATACCCACATGTACTTCATAAGAGTGCAGAAAATTGGAGAAAATATCGTGAAGCATGTATGTTGGCGAGGAGTACACACTTTGAACAACTTTTCTAAACATTAAAAAGAAGTTCAATTTCGTTTTGTCTTGGTTTAATTATTCACACAGTTTTATAATTCACAAAGAAAGGAAGCATAATCTTGTAACTTGGATTTCTCAAGCTTTTATTTACCTTTATAAATGTGTTCCTACAATTAATTTGTGTAAAATTGTAAATGCTTCCTCAGTTCCATATTCCTTATGATAATTAGGTTACATTACAATCATGTGTAGTTTTCTGTTTATTTGTATACCGGAAGTATTTATTTGTTCATTGCCATAACACCAGAAGCTGAAGAATTAAAGGTTAACCTGTTGAATGTAAAGTGAATCTGTTGAATTTGCTGTGTTGCAATATTGTGCGAAATAAACTAGTAATTATCTCAAGAAGGAAAGCTTTATGGAAAAAATGTATTAAGGAAAAACACTAAATCAACATGCTGCTTCATAATTTAAAGGACGATCATAGGTCACCTTCCACCCTGTATATTATGCTGTTTGTGGTTCATTATGTAATCTGTACTGACAGAAATTTCAAAACTAAGATTCAATATTAGCCTTGCCAAATAAGTGAATAAAATAACTTTTAATTTGGATATGGTTACATTAGAAGTCATATAATTATAAATCAGATAACAATAATGCAGAGACTTTGTCTGGTCCTACAACAAAGACCCATGGATTTGCATCAAAGTTCACAACCTGCTGATTTAATTAACTGAATTCAAAGACTGGCTCACAAAAACCGAGAACATAATTAGAATGGGGATGAGGAACTTAAAATACGGCACATGCTTTATGTTTGTTTATTAAATTTTTTTTGACGTATTCAACATGTATTTGTTAATTATGGATGAAATAAATGAAATGAAAAATGAAACATTATAGTATGAGCATTCACAATTAATTGGAAGCTTTTCCAAGTTCCAGGAATCGGAAAGAACACTTTATCAAGTTTTACTTTCTCGCTTTAGTATACTAGAACCATATTGTGCATATGTTCGCTGTAGAAATTACTCAAGGTGACCATGACATGAAACAGCTGTTAGAGCTCTCTCTAATCACAAGCTGGAAAAATGAAATTGAAAGAAGTTCTAGCAAATGTGGTCCTGACTTCCTCAAATCCACCGAAAATTGGCTCTAGCAAAACTGTCATCTATCGTTTGCTCATATGCATCTCATAACTGCAAGCAAAGAACTTTAATGTTGCTATTAACAAAGGAATCAAGCTTGTTATGACTACAGGAATTGAAAATAGCAATGGATCTGCATTCAGAATATATTACTCTGTTACATTTTGACATTGGTTTAGGTTTACCTGCATTATGTTGGCTGAATTGGAAGCAGGTGAAAGAATATTGTGATTATTGCATTTATATTTATATTTTTTATGTGATTAATATAATTTTATAGGGCTAGGATATTCAGAACAAATTTTGTTTAAGAGGAACGATAAAATCAGCGTTAGAAATTCTGACAAGTCATTTCCCAGATACTTATGTAAGCACGGAAGTATCATGTGATTTTTAAAGAATGTTTTCCAGATATTTGTGAAGCTTTCAGCATGTAGATGGAATGTGCAAAATCAAGCTGACACCCACAAACATCAGTGCTGACTAAAGTACTAATCAGCATACTTCTCAAGTATTTAAAGTTAGAGTTCTTTGACGCTAGTCCCTATGCTATACACGTACCAACTGAAATCTGCGACACTCAATGTTTTAATCTTTAACCTATCTTCAGCAATGCCACAGGACTCCTGGAACATGGAAATCCTAACCTTCTTTGCACCCCAGTAAACTTGTCTGTTGCAGTGTTTTCATTAGTTGATGTTTATAGTAGAGTAGAGCTTTAGCTAACTAAATTTTGCTGACATATTTATTGTAATGTAGAGTAGTAGCTACTACAGATAATTAAAACTAAATTTGGAATCAGAGTTACACAACAATAATTTGCCATCCTTTTCCACTGCTATAACAAGCAACCCGCTCTCCCAAAGGTAGCTCTCCCATCTAGAAATCTTATACATCCCCTTCCTCGGCCCATTTGATGGAGCCATGTAGGGTTTATGCCAGAATTGATATAAGTGCCAAGAGCATCCATGACATTATCATTGGTTAGTTACGGACAAATGATACCCCATGGCGCAAAATCAGTTTTCTACTTTGCTATCATATGGTCATTGATATGCATTCCCATTCTCACTGTGTAGTATTGCATGTTGTTTTGCTACCCATTCTCATTACTGTTATCAGGTTATTATGAATCAGCCTTAACATGGAAGAAGAGTGAAAATAGCATTTAAAATAATAACAAAGAGAAAAAAGAGATAATTATTGAGTACTACTTCTTTCTTGCAAAAATTATATGGGATTTTGTGAATAACTTGGGAAGGGAGAATCACAATCCTAAATTAAGATAGGGTCCAGAAATTATGTAAACAGCCTTAAAAAATGAGAGTTTTATTTATGGACATTCTTTAACTACTATGGTCCTTAGCATCCCATTCTATACTGGGCATGAAAAACCGGAAATTTTGCTTAGAGGCCTCTTTATCAAACTTGAGATTCTTTTATGCACATGACCACCGGCTTTATTTCCTTCTGAAGGAAGTTCTGCTAAGGAGCTTTATTACTAAAAAAATCTGTCACCCTCCACTGGGTTTGAACTCGTGGCCTCGGGAACTAGAGGCATAGCATGTGAGCAGCCTTGGTAATCAGTAACACAATTCAGGATGATTCAAATTTGCAGTTTTTTCTTTCTTTCTTACTTTAGTTAACAAATTAAGGATAAGCTGAATAAAGAGAAAATATCAATAAAAACACACCTTTGGTGACTTCCTGATTCCTAACACCACCCGTAGCATTGAGGTAGATCCTCTTGATCAGCTCCATATTATTGAGTAGTGAATTGAAGGCCATGAAATATGGGAAACTAACTCTGTGTCCTCCCTGGCCACCTCCGGCTGCAGCTACAAGATTTTCTTTAACCTCCTTGGTGAGCAAGTGATTTTTTATGTTAAGCATTATGTCCTGAAAGTCCAGGGCCGAGATGAAACCTGTACCATTCTTGTCATATCTCCGAAATGCTTCCATTGCATATTCCTCATGGAAGTCCTGTGGAAATAACATAGCTGATTATGAATAGTTCATATAAGTGACTTAACAATTAAAAGACTTTCCATAGCAACTGACAATTGCCTTACCATTAATTTACCATGATCATTCTTGTAACCACTTTACATTATTCAGAATAAATACCTGTTATAAATAGTTTTAAATTAAGAGATAAGGACTTAATCACAGATTGTGGAAAGTGCATTCACCTTTCATATAACAAATTGATTTTTGTTAGTCAAAATGATGAGCAAAGAGCTTATATTGCCCTTGATTTACTAACTTGTTGTTTCTAAGCGAGTATGTAAAAAACAGAATAATTGATCATCTTTAGTTTATAGACGACACTTGATCTTGGAAAGCTTAACAATTCAACAGTCAGTATTTCAGAAGTAGCTCAAGACACAAAAGAAATTATTTGATCCAAACCATGGGCATATTTTAATACATTTTTCCTGTGACAAGTTTAATGTATTTCTTTTACTTTTCTAGCTATATAAAATGTTATGAGAATGAAGAGCACTTCTTATACAGTAATACAGGAAACAGAACATTGTCACGCTAATACCTCACAATTATGATTAACTAATGAGTACTTAAATCATGTCCGACTTAAATACTTAGGTCAATGCTAGCTGGGGATGTGATTAACAGTTCATGAAACACAATCCAGATAAACTTATCTACAAAAATCATGAAGCCTGAAGTGCAGGTTTGACTCAAAATTAAATTTTGACTTTGGCATTTATCACACTTTTCATTTTCATTTCTCTGCTGCATACTTACTGTAAATAGAGGAAGTATTGTATTCTACCCAAAAATTCAATGTTTTGAAGACCCTGTAATCCCCCCAAAAAAATATTTTTAGAAGAAGGTGAACAGCATAACTAAAAAACAAAAGTTGAATAAATACAAAACTTGATATTTCAGTTCAAAGCCATCCAAGCATGCAACACAAAGATTTTCAAGAAAATCCCCCCTCCCCAAACCATCTTTGACATGAACATTTTTTCAAAAATTTTGTTTTTCTCAAAAATGGCTTTAATGTTTTTTATTAAAATACCATATGTTTAAGCTATTTCATGAAAAATGAAATGCTTATCTTGAATTTTCAGGGAACAGCCTCTGAAGTCCTCTTCATTCTGAACACTTTTTTATAATTGGTTAACTATAAGAGAGAGACAAAATCTTAATATACAGCAAATGTAGATCTCATTAAAGCATACAATTACTGTCAAATATTTTAAATTGTTATTTGGGGGAGGCAGGAGCGGAGCAGGAGAACATGCACAGTATAATATTTTTATCATCATTTGCAAAACCAAATGGTAAATGCTGCAATATACAATATATAAAAGAAAAAATATTTTGAGTAAGTGATTAAAGATATTTTGCACCGATTTCATCTGTTATAGCTGTGAAGCAAATAAGCATTTAAACCATAAAATTGCGTTTCTATAATAGTTTTATGCTTTATAAAAATCTTGAATACTACAGAATAACATAGGTATACAATGCAAATCTGCAATCACTGCCTCTGTTATGCATCGTCTTCAAGTGCATACTGATGCTAAAAATGGTTGCACTGTTATTCCCACGTGAAGAATAATACATGGGACATTTCACAAATTATATATCCTATAAATAATATGTTGTATATACCTGAGTTTTAACAGAAGTTTGTGTTTCTATAATATATGGTTAAGCTTGTAACGTTGATGTGAATTTGAAATTATAGAAAAATTGAGTCTGAGTTCAAACACTTAATATCACTTACATATGTTTTCTTCTTGACTGATTTCGAGAGCTACTTGCTCTCATCATCAGAAGTGGCGACTGGTTCCTCATGATGTTGTCTGGTGTGTGTGTGTTTGTGTGTGGCGACATCTGGCAGTGGATCCAACTCTGTTGTATATTTTGCAGGTTTTAGGAGTTTGGGAAAAGATATTGATCACAAAACATAAATGCTGTGTAATGAACTTTGAATTGCTATGGAAATTCATTGCTCCACCACCAGATGTCACCACACACAAACACACAGCGGACAACACCACGAGGAACCAGTCAACCACTTCTGATGTCGAGAGCAAGTAGTTCTTGAAACCAGTTAAGATAAAAAACATGAAGTGAAGTTAAGTGTTTCAACTTCGAATCAGTTTTTCTAGAAGTTCCTTGCTTTAAATTCCATAATATTATAAAAAAAAGGAAGAAGAAGAAGAAGAAGACGAAGAAGAAGAAGAAGAAGAAGAAGAAGAAGAAGAAGAAGAAGAAGAAGAAGAAGAAGAAGAAGAAGAAGAAGAAGAAGAAGAAGAAGAAGAAGAAGAAGAAGTAAGGGAAAGACAACACAATTTGCTTGACTTACATGCAAGAACTGACTAAACTCTCCATAGCTGATGACTCTCTTCTTGTCCTTTCCAAAGTACAGCTTTACAAAGCCCCCATCAAAGTCAAATGGAATCTTAAGGTGAAGAACTGTCTTTTTCATTACCTCAACGAACTCATCTGAAAATAAAAATAAATTATTTTAGCACCAAAATTCAGCATTTAAAAAGAAAGGTAGCTATAAAATTGATAATAAAAATGAAGTGTTTAAAACAGTGGTTTATGTTACTGAAATGTTAAAAAACACTTAGTCGACATTTAAAAACACTAACTGCTCCACTTACTTAAAATTGAATCGGGCATGTTTCAAAGCGGATGCTCTCCATCCTCAGCGGGTTGGCCAACTGAAGTCCAAGTGAGGTAACTGTTTCTCCGTTCCCTCGTTGCCCGGTCTATCACTCTTCCCGTTGGTCATTCACACGGCATTGTCTAGGCCAACCCACTAAGGATGGAGAGCATGCCTCATTGAACATGTCCTATTCAATTTTAAGTGGAGCAATTAGTGTTTTTAAATGTCGACTGTTTTTTTAACATTTTAGAAAGGTAGCTGTTTCGTCATTCCTTAGCTTCGCTACCTCTCCAGCTCCCAGCAGTAGTCTGAAAGGTGATATTACAAGGGAATTACTTCAAGAATGAAAAAAGGATGGTATAAATACTAAGTATACATGTAATTGTACTTATATGAATATATTAACTAAAACTAATAATTCAAAAGAAAATGGTAAAGACTATCAAGGAAAATTTCACTAACACAAAACTGAGTTTTTGTTCAGGTTGCATTACTCAGATATTTAAACTGTTTTCTTCTGTTATGATCACTATCAAGTGCTGAAGGTTTTAGTGGCAAACTTTGTGCTCAATGAATGGATCCACTCACTACAGTGTTAATTCTAACTTTCTCTCTATGTACATAGTATGTAGAGAAGAATGCTTAGATTTCACTGGAAATACCTGTTTTGAGGATTGAATTTAAAAAAAAATACACACATTTTAAGAAAAAGATGTGTGAACAATATAACTCAAAAACAAAAAGTCGGAACACAAACATTTTTCAAGAAAATCTCCCCATTCACGATTAACCTTTACATAGAGCATTTTTAGAAATTTTTTGATTTCCTCAAAAATGGCTCTAAAGATTTTGATTAAAATAGTGTACATTAAGGATATTAACATGACAAAATGTATATCTTGAGTTTTCTGCAAATAGCTTGTTAAGTTCTTTTTCATTCAGAAGAAAGTTTGTATAATCCTGTATAGCTGGTGAACATTAAACCATAGATGAAAAGTGCATAGATCTCTTTAACACACAATTTATTTCCAATAACTATTTTTATGGCATCAGCAATTTGCAAGATATTCATTATTATATCCATTATTATATCTATTATTAATATGCACTATTAATTAAATTGTTCAACATTTAGCCATTCTTATGAAGTCCGTCAATTTTCAGTTGTTTCTCGCAATGTCATGGAAAGAGAATGGAATTAATTTTATGGCCAGCTTAGAGCATCCAGTTCTTAAACATTTGACTATTGCTGTTCCCCTTATACCTATAATGAAATGTGTAATGCAGCTATTTCCGGAAATGTTTATCTTGATTAAAATGAAGTACATAAGAAAATAACCTTTTGTAAGAATAATTTGTATACCCACTAATAAGCGATAGAGGGTAGAGAAAGTATGTGAATGCAACACATAAGAATTTTTGGTCTTGTAATGTTGACAGATTCTTTTATTCTTACACTTCTTTCATGTAACAATTACACAAAGTCAAAAATGGCCCTAAATATCACCTTTTTGAACCAAAATAGTTTCAATTTCTCATACACTTTCACCCTCTCTCTTCATGGAAATTTGTCAGCTACCCAAACTGGCACACTACCTCAAAGCTTAGAGAAGTCTTTTGGCTACACAGGGTTGAGGGTGACAGATTTCATTAAGTGTAGTTCTTATAAAAGACACTTTATTTTCAGTAACAGATACCATAAATTTATGCATTTTGAGTTAAATCAATATTTTAATTTGTGCAATATCACAGCAAATATTAAAAATCAATAACTTAAAATCCTCATAACTCACATTTACATTCATCTGCAGTAGCATATTTCACTGTTTACATGTAGTACTAACTCAGAAGAACTATAGTATTATGTGATGCATTACATTCACATGACTTTCTCTACCCACTTATATTTAATTTTTATATATCTTCTACAGAATATTCTTACAAAAAGCTTAGTTTTCCACCTACTTAATGACAGCCATAGATAGTCAAATGTTTAAAAGTAGGTCGGAAATTCCATAATTTCCA
This sequence comes from Deroplatys truncata, assembly GCA_030765065.1. Lineage (NCBI taxonomy): Eukaryota > Metazoa > Arthropoda > Insecta > Mantodea > Mantidae > Deroplatys > Deroplatys truncata. The sequence continues at coordinate 67,895,664 of CM060976.1, read as the reverse complement.
TGACATCCAGAGAAATAGCTGAATGGTGACAACACTTAAAAAGTACTGAAAAATCCAAACAAATAACAGGTAACTCGAAAAAGGCAGATGCCACAAAAAAGTTATTTTAAATAAATTCTGTGTTTATTGAGATCTAAATTTTTTATGGAGCAAGTTTTAGTCTCTCTCTTATGGTTTGGAGTTATACAGAATTCTTTCCAAATGAAGGAGACTACACAGACTATTCCCAGAAAATTAAAGATATAGATTTTATGTTTCATCTAAATATCTTAAAATTTAATATGGTATTTTAATCAAAGTCCTGGCAGCCTATTTTAAGAAAATAAAAAATAAAAATTTTCCATGCAAAGTGTAGTTTCTTAAATCACATATTTGGGAAATACTGAACTTAAACACCAAGTTTTGTATTTTTCTGGAATGCAATACTTTCTCTGCTTAATAGGTATATGGTAGAGAAAGTAATAAAATCAGAAAAGAGATGCAATTAAAATGCTGTGAAACAATCATCAACCCTATGATTTTATATGGACGGGAAAACTGGATAATCAGAAATGTGACAAAAAGAATACAATATCAGGAACAAGATTTCTAAGATGTGTTGCTATGATCAACTCCTAGAAAAAGCATGAAATGAAATTCTCGGTAAGCCACAAACATCTGAACTCAATAAGAATATAGAACAATCAAGAGGAAAATGTCAAGATCATATAATGAACAAAAACATATGCATTACACAAATACTAGAATACCAGCTGAAAGGAAAGAGGGCAGACTTAAAAAAAGAGAGGCAGGTTCCTTATTAATTAATGGAGCTTGAACAAGTTGAATAATCTGCTCCATAATAGGGAGATGATAACATTCATGTGATGGGCAACCAGGGATAATATCATTTAGCAGGCATCATAAAGCATACAGTGTAAAGCCTACAATGCTACTCACCAAAAGATACCAGTCCATTTCCATTTGTGTCAAACAACTGGAACGCAGTTTTGTATAGAGCATCAGGAACACACAGCAATCCCTCAAATGCTTGGAATTCTGGAAATGAGATGAGTCTGCAAAAGAAAATCATCAATGTAGCAATTAGCTTCTCTACATTACTAGGTTTATAGCTACATTAGTTTTCAATTGTAAATGATTAAGGCAATTATGCATTGTATTTTGTTTATCCAGGACCTAAGAACCATATTTTTTTTAATTCCTTAGTGCCTAAAAAAATTAAAATTAAATTGAGTTTTATTTACAGACGCTCTTTAACCACTATAGTCCTTAGTATCCCATTCTATATTCGGCATGAAAGACTGGAAATTTTGGTCAGAGGCCTTTTTATCAGGCTTCGGGTTCTCTTATGTGCCATAAATCTATGACATGGGACCACCAGCTTTACTCCCTTCTGAAGGAGGCCATGCTAAGGATTTTTACACCCCCTCAAAAAAAATCCATCACTCTCCGCTAGGTTTAAACTGATGATCTCAGGAACTAGAAGCTAGTATCCCTAGACCATGGGGGACGACCCTTAGTGCCTCATGTAGCATATCTAACACAAAGATGTTTTGTTAAGGTTTGGATTTTTTTTTAATAGCTACTGTTTTAATTTCATATGAAATTACAATGTTTTTATACTAACCATCAAAAATAAAATATAAATATTTATAGCTGTTTTACATTGTATTGCGTTTTTCAATAAAATTTTTGTTTTTTTGTTTTTAGAAATATGAACAAAAACACACCACGTATTTTACTTGGGTCCTCCCCATCCTTTACCATAGGCATATTTGACTGCAGTCAGTGGGATTAAAAATCGGGACATTAGGCTTTGAATGGATGGCCAGTCCATTTCATCTCTCACCTTAACGCTCACAGCTATTAAATAATTTTGGTTTGTGGTGCCTGTGAAAGCAATGCGAAAGCCAATTTAGGAGTTAGAGGAAGACTGGCATATTTAGCAAAATGGTTCCGGCATTAAGGGATTAAAAACTGGGGCTTTAGGTTAGAATGTTGTTATATAACTTGGCTCAAAAATCATATGTTCATAGCAATGCCTAAGCCAGAATAATTTCCAATAAAGTTTCTTCCTCAGCACACCTCCAAGGTATGAATACTACAAAGTGTAATTAGTGCATTACTGAGATGTAAAGGCACTGCTCACAAATCCTAATTATATTAAGCAAATTGTATATACCTGAATCACAAGAGGTTCTCCCATCTGCAAACAAATATTTTATAAAAAGGTCTCAGATTTTAAAGCCATTAAACTTTTTGGGGATGAGAAAAATAATTACAGAGATTTACGAATCATGAAAAATAAACTTACTGGAATGCATTCTGAACTACATTTGACTGATGCTTATTTTAATTTTATTTTACCTAGAAGTACCTAAAGAAATAATAATAATAATAAGAAGAAGAATATTATTATTATTATTATTATTATTATTATTATTATTATTATTATTATTAATTACAGTGATTAAAGTTTCTTAAAGCAGTCTTCCCCCCACCCCAGGAATATTTTCCAAATTTTTTTTCTGGACTGGAGATCAAAATATAAAATTAACAAAATTTCAAGATGATGTAGTAATTAACATTATTAAACACTCTGTAGTCATATTCAAGAACCACCTGTATGGTGTTAATGGTGAGTGATAAGTCTTTTGCTCAGCACATGGAGGGAACATAAGAATGGAAGAAGTCAGCAACCATACTAGTGAATGGCTTAACACATTAACCGCAATACTGGAAAACAGCCCTTAATATCACTTTGAACCAAAACCTCAACTAGCTAACCATGAAACAACAGCACTCCCAGTTTTGAATGAGTGGAGTGTTCCTTGTAAGAAACAATAACAGAGCGAACTTATAAACTACAGAACAGTAGAAAGTGGTAATTACAATGGTAGAAATTATATTCTAATTATAACATCTTTTTGTTTTCAAACTGCCAACAGATACTTTGAAGTTTCACATGAGTTTCATACTAGATCTAAATTATTCATTCATTCATTATCAGTTTACTCTCCTCTTATGTAGGACTTACACACCCCAGGACTTACAAGCGGGTGCCTGGGGTCAGAGGCCCGTCGAGGAGCAGACACTCATGGATCAGAAAGAGCATCCAGGATGGGTGATCAGCCCGATGCCTGGTATGGGATGAAGGAAGTAGATGAAACGAAATGTTGGTGAAATGGATGAAAGGAAAGGTGATGATGGAGCAGTTGGTGGAATGAATGGCGGGGGAAACCGGAGAACCCGTAGAAAACCCGCCCAGACGCCGCTTCGTCCACCACAAATCCCACATGCAGGTCCCTGGGATTGAACCCTGGCCGCCTCGGTGGGAGGCGAGCGGTCTAACCACTCGGCCACGGCGCCGCCTAGATCTAAATTAGCTGTATTTAAATATTTTCCTAGAATTGTTATATGCATTTACACATTGAATTAGAGGAATTATTTTGCAACTGGATTTACTTGAAAGATATTGGTTTTTTTTGCCAACACTTGCCAAGTGAGGCAAGTCTCACCATTTCCAATGCTTTTTTATCATACATTTTTATCATGTCTAATATAATCTGCAAATTTGGCATAACAAGGTACTTTGTATGCAAATAAAAGCAAATGTGGAACACATAATGGTGTAAACAAACTGTTTACTAAAACTAACCCATCTTTGCTTGTGTCGATGATCCCTGCCAACAGCCTCACTGATTCTGGGTTATAGTTTTCATCTGTATAAAGTCTCAAAAACTTCTGAACAAAGTCTGCAGCTGTCATATACTTCTCTCCCTCAAGTTCCTTTGATGCATACTGAAAAGAAAAATGAAATTAAAAAATAGAATGAAACATTTTGACATATTGTTTATGAGTGGATAACAGAGAGACTCACAGAATTATAGAACGTTTTAAATTATTCTATGTCTGCATTAGAATTAAATGCATCCCTAGACTATAGATTACAATAATGTTTAAGAAACAGATCAATGAGTAGATGGGTATGACAATTAGGAGTGTGAATGAAATCAGCTCTTTCATTTTAATGATACACAGTAACTTCTGTCAGTTTTACTGTTAGCAACTACAGAGCAACTGAGATTACAAGTCAAACTTTGAAGTAACAGTGTTTTAGTACAGGAATTCGATTTTACATATTATTTCTTTACAAAATTTACATAAACTTACAGCAGAAATCTTAGAATACACATTTCAATGATTTAAATTAAAATTTAGCTTATGAATCTCTTTATGACAAATGAGTGTAAGTACTCAAAAATATAGTCACCCAATAGAAGGCTCACTGTGGCGTATTAGATGAGAACACAATTAATTCAACAATTTGCTTTATTAAGCCAATTTTTCTTGCATGTTTATAATCTGCCTTTCACACTAGTCATTTGTAAGCACTAAGTTAGAAACTGACTCAAGATACAACGGTAATTAACTATAGAGCCTGGAAACTTAAAACACTAAACTTGTAGCATTGCAAGTCTCCTTGAGGTATGATATCTGGAAATATGAGATTGTCTTAAAGGTTTTAAGGATACTCAAATTAGACAAGAAGTTTTAAAGAGTGTATAAGCATTTCTTCCATGGTAGCCAAGGAGGCAGATCCAGGATTCTTTTGGGGAGGGGCAAACGTATGATGAGCCATATGTTAACAGAGAGTAAAATGCAGTTAGTAATAGAGCATTTTAACTTTCTAGATTTTCAAACATCATTTAAGTGAGCCACGGATCATCCTTTGGATGCAAACATTACTTTGAATTTTGAGAAAACTTTTAAAAGACTTATTAAATAAACATGCCGATTAAACATTATATTTAAGTAGTTTGATCACTAGTTATACCATAAGGTTTTGCTCCTACTGTTTCAGAGTTAATTCTTATTCAGAAGCTGTTTACTAGTAAATGTAAAGCATATTTGTTTTGAGTTATCTTGCTTCTCTTTCTTCCCGAGTTAGTGAAACATTTTTTGAGATAAATTCACTGACTGACTCTGAATAAATTACTGTTTATCTGTTTTATGTAAATAGGATAGAAATTATAGAGTTGATTTTACTAAAGCAGAGCAACACCATAACCTTAAATATAACAGATGCCACATTTTTCTTGAATTAAGGGGGGGGGGGAACTATAGCACCTCTCAGCCCCTCCCTGGGTCTGCCAATGTAGCTCAGCGGTAGAGCATCACATGGAAAGCTGAAGATCCATGATTCAAGTCCTGACAGTGGTAATGAATTTTTACTTTCTCTACCACGTACATAGTAAGTAAAGGTACTGCATTCCAATCAAAAATTTGATACCATGCTTTTAGTGGAAATACACATTTTGAAGCCTCTTAAATCCAAAAACAGCATCTTTCAAAAACATGTCTAGGTGTGTACAGCATAACTCAAAAGTTAAATGTTGGATAAGTACCAAACTTGGTATTTAGGTTCAGTATCTTAAAAAGATGTGACATGAAGATTTTCATGAAAATCCCCCCCACCTGAATTACCCTTTATGTGGAACATTTTTCGAATTTTTTGATTTTGTAAATAACAAATAGCTGTAATAATTTTGATTAAAATACCATATATTAATGATGTTTAAATGAAATAAAATGTATATCTTGAATTTTCTGGGAATAGCCTGTGAAGTCTTCTTCATTCAGAAGGAATTTTGTATAATCTTGTGAAGCAATAAGATGAAAAAGCACTACACAGAAATGTAGACATTTTTAAAACACACAACCTGTTTCAAATAACTTTTTATGGCATCGGCCATTTTCCAGATATCCATTATTAAGGGTTTGAATTGTTCAATACTTAGCCATTCTTTTGAAGTTGATTTTCAATTGTTTCATGCGATGTCATAGAATTTTAAGACCAGTGTATAGCACCCAGTTCTTAAAGATTTGACTATTGCTGTTCCCTTTATATCTGCAATGAAATGTGCAATGCAGCTACTTTTGGAAAGGTTTATCTGGATTAAAATGAAGTAGATAGGAAAATAAACTTTCATAAGAATAATTTGCATACCCACTAATAAGCAATAGAGGGCAGAGAAGGTCATGTGAATGTAACACATCAGATTTTTTTCAAGTCTGATTCAACTTTCCAGATTTTACTTGTGCTTCATTTTAAAAGCTTCTTTCGATACAATGAAAGCTCTGTAATGACATGATCAAATGGCTTCAAGATGTTTGGAAACAGAACAGAACATGGCCAGAACTTATTACAAAGATAATAGGTTGGTTATATTTATGTAGATTGAATTGTTTGTCCATGTTGCATATGTTGTCACTACATATTGTACAACCTTAATACATTTTTTATCCAATTTTTACTTTCTTTCATAGTAGGTAAACAGTACTGCATTCCATCCAAAAATTTGATATCGATATTTCACCAGAAATACGTGTTTAGAGGCACCCTGAATCCAAAAAAGCCCTTTTAGAAAATGGCCTGTCAATGCATGCATGCATGCATGCATGCACGCATACCTAAAAACACAATCTCCAATGACCAATATACTAAAGACGCCAGACAAGGATTTTCAAAAAAATCCCCCACCTCAAACTACCATTTACATGGAAGATTTTGATTTTCTCAAAAATGGCTTTAACAATTTTTTATTACAATACTAAACGTTTAAAATATTTAAATGAAAAATAAAATTTATATCTTAAATTGTCTGCAAATAACCTGTGAAGCCTCTTCATTCAGAAGTAATTTTGTTTAACTGGTATAACTATAAGAAATTAACAAAAACTTACTACACAAAAAGTGATCTGTTTAAAACACACAATTTGTTACAAATAATGTTTTTTGGGGGGCAACAGTTATTTCCAGGATATCCATTGCTATTGGTTTGAATTTTCATTATCTGTAATTTTTTAAAAATACTATCACTATTTGGTTGCTCGTGATGTCATGGAAAGAGTATGGAATTTCTAAGCAGCCTGTGTCAACCTGGTATTTAAACATTTGAGTATTTATTCAGTTTTCTCTATTCACCTTTTTACCTTCCAACAAAATGTGTAATGTAAGTACTTCTGCAAAGGCTTATCTCACAGTAGATAGAAAAGTTACTTTCATAAGAATAGTTTGTAGAAGCTATACAAAAATAAACGATATTAGGTAGAGAAAGTTGTCAATTTAACACAACTGATTATTTCTTTAATACTGTCTTTCAACCTTTATATCAGTCTTGCTATGTCAGGTGGAAGGAATAGATATCATACGCTTAGCAGGTCCTATGCAGAAAGATGAATGGAACATTACAATACCTTATTTAGGATGGCAACTGGCCACGATTGCCTCGCAGAACATCTCTACAAGATACGATGCCTACCTACACCCAAGATGTCATCCTGAACAAACAGCATCTCGCCAAATGCAAAGGCCTTAAAAGTGATAACTTACAAATTAAATTGAGTTTTATTTATGGACGCTCTTTAACTACTATGGTCCTTAGCGTCCCATTCTATATTGGGCATGAAAGATCAGTAATTTTGCTCAGAGGCCTCTTTATCAGGCTTGAGGTTCTTTTACGTGACGTAAATCTAAGACATGGGACCACCGGCTTTACTTCCCTTCCAAAGGAAGCCATGCTAAGGATTTTTACGCCCGAAAAAATCCATCGCCCTCCGCCGGGTTGGAACCCGCGACTAGACCCGGAACTAGAGGAGGATGACGTGATAAGTGATAACTTAGAGACTTTATATTGGGAAGCCAGAGGGAAAATGATGCAGATCAATTAATCTCCAATGCCATTGGTGAACAACAACATTATAATACCATTTTGTTTTCTGAATGCACAAAAACTTAAGTTGTGCTTAATTTTCATGGATTACAACTCACACAAGGACAATTGAGGGAAGTCTTATTAAAGCATTACAAGTCTTGTTTGGCCAAAATTTAGAATTTTAGTTTTGTATAAACTGTAATTTATGTTGGATGTTGCAACAGCAACCTTATAAATGACCTCACATATGCTTCAGACTCCTGTGGTTACTCGATTCATTCATACCTTTAGAATGAATTGTATTACAAACACTGGACATAGTTTTTATTTCCTTTTACTGTATGAACAAATTATTTTCTTGTCTGTCTCGTTTATTGAATGTTTAAATAAGATAATTTATTTTTATATACGGTATTTCGTTAAAGTGTTAAATACAATACCTATGTTCCTTTTAACTTTTTCAACAAAGGATCAGTAACTGTAATGTTTTTGTATCACATTTTTGTTTTTTACGTTTAGGTACATAATAAGCAAACATTTCAGCTGAAACATATATTTTCTGTGAATCTTTCCTTCAAATTTGGGAGATGTGTCTCAGGCTTAGTTTCTGACCTTGTGTCGCATGTTCTTCTCACTAAGTCAATGCACTGTTGCCAAATGTTTCCACATCTCAAAACAATCTTCCGCAAATCTATAAGAAGTAGGAGAAAAGTGCTCTTAAACTTTATCAATATACTTGTAAAAATCTCTCTCGGTTTTACAAAATTATATCTACAACCCTTACATTCAGAATATCCATCTCTTACAGCTCTTATTTTGTTAGGATTTTTAAAAATCTTTATTCAACCTTTGAACTTTGCATCCCTAACTGCTTTTAATTTGTATGATTCTCTCTGTAATTGTAAGTAGTATTTTCAATCCCTTCCTTACTTTTTATTTTATACAAACCCTAGGAGGATATCCAGCAACAGCATGAAAATTTCATTTTTTTTTTGTTTGCTATTTAGAATCCATTTTTCACTAGAATATAATAGACATGAGTCAATTTTGTCAAACTTTAATATTTGTATTTTTCCTAATCAGTCTTTGTATTTTACTACACAAGAGCTTAAATTTGTGTTGTCAAAATCTTTTTCTCTATTCACTTGAATTTTATTCATCACGTCATTTCTGAACAGAATTCCTGGTTTCATCCTGGATATAGAAAGTCAGATTACAATTCCCTAATACATTAAACTTCATAAACTAACAAAAATATTGCAATGCAGCTCCATCATCATAGTAATAACATTATTACACACAATTCATTAATACACATATTTTTTATACTTTATAAAATGTATCGCATATAAGTTTATGAAAATCAATAATGAATTTATGGCCTTGCAGCCAAGAAAAGTATTACATGTGGAACTAACAGTAGCCATATTCCAGTGCCCCATCAAGATCTTATTCCAATCATTAACAAGAGAATAAAAGAACAATGTATCAATAAGTGGAATGAGAACCTCCCTAGTCAACTTCACACTACCATAGCAGAATACATGTAAATGTCTTCTAACAGTGAAACACATAATCATGGTTTGTTCACAGTATAATTCAATTACAAAGAAAAATTGTATACCAAATGACCTATCTACAGCACTAAATAAAAAAACAGTATATTTCAACAGTGAAGAACCACCTTACAAACACTTCTGTATACGATTATTGTAATTCTCCTTTCGTACAAACTTCTAATTATTATATGTAGCAATTGTGTCTAATGTCACAACCCTCAACTAATGAATTCTAAAATGATAAGATGAAATACTTTTTGGTTTTCAGTATTGTTGAGTGTGTGTTTAATGAGGTCGCAATATAATCACAAAGCTAAGCGACCTTAAAGAAACTAAAATAAATAAATAAATAGAGGGAGGGAGGGAGGGAGGGAGGGAGGGAGGGAGGGAGGAAGGAAGGAAGGAAGGAAAATTTATTTCTGAAAAACGTTTAGAATATGTGGCATGTGGTTAAAATATACTTTTCACTACTATTGTTGCAGAGTTTAATACACCTATAATGTTGCTGAAGCTACATACCAATACAATTAATTACTGAAGGAGGATTTAGTAAACGTGATGAAATCAAATATTATTAATTTTGAATTGAGTTGACAGTTATACTTGTGCATTATTTACCTAATGATAACTGAAAAACATGTTTTGAAAGTATGCTCCTTTCATCAATTTTGTTTCAATGGCTGAAATCAGTTGGCGTTTTGAATAGAGTCCTGGTGATGGTTTGAAGAACACTTAGAGAAGTATGTTGACCAAGTGAAACTTCAAAGTACATAACATGATCTCTACTTTGCCAGAAGTAATGTTTTCCCATGTTTCCAGTTCAGATGAGGGTTTTTGCATATTTAAATATCTTTTTATCAATTATGAAACATGTCCTTCAATTACCAATAAGTATGTGGTATACTGGTGTAACTGCCGACTAAAAATTTAATAACATGCCTATAGTTCTGTGTAGTATACCTTGACTTCCAGTAATTGTGTGATAGGACAAGCATATATAAATAATATGTGCTAATAGGTCGTAAATTATGAAAAATGCTTAAAAATGTATAGTAATTGTTTGGTACAATACAATTCCTTAATAATAAAGATGACTTTACAGGTTGCATGTAAGAAATACAACTATTCAAAGTACCAATATCTATAAAAGTTTCACACTAAGCAATGTGGATTTAGTTACACACAGCATATGGAAAGACGTTCAAATGTTTATATCACAAATAGATTTTTGTGATCATTAGCTCGTGCAAAGAAACATGAAAGGAGATTTTATGTTTTCAAACTTGCTACAGTGCATCAAATTTCACCCACATATAACAAACTAAAGCAACAAAACATAGTCAAAAAATGTAAAGTTTTATGGTTTCACAGTTAAACTTCAATGAGAGTAAAGACGACTTTACAGGTTACTTGTAAAAAATATAATACTAAAAATATTGATATCTCAAAACATGTGACACTTTAATCAAAGTCGTTAGAGAATTTTTGGATATTAATAGTAACTAAATGTTTGTCCATAGAAAGGGTTAGGGCAAAAACCTGCTTAACTTAACTGTACTTCGATCGAAACCGGCTTAAACGAAACGCGGAGGAGAAAAAGCAATAAGAAAGAATAGGTACTTGGTATTATATGCTGCTGATCTTTACTCCCAATCGCACATGTAAGAATATTGTATCGTTATAACAAGTCTTAACTGATTGCACACGCATTCAATGTGGAGGCCTACTGTTATTTTACTGTCGGTGTTGGTCAGTGTGGTTTATTTGTGCATAAGATCATCAAATACAATTATGGTTTAGACCATAGGGCCTGTTCCGTCTACACATAACTGACAATTCTTATTGAAAATTGATCTTTCCATTTCTTTGGAGGGCATCCAATTCCTGTCGTTCTATAAGCTTTGTGTTTCAGATGACAGTGAAAAGAAAGTGTCTTTAATAAGCATTGAACAGAATCTCGAAGCTGTTAGCGACAAAGTGACAGTGGACGAGGGATTCAAAGTATTAGGGGTAAGATGACTACAAATTCGTATTCAAATCTTAACGGGAAATACTAAATTATGCACTATCATTACCACAACATCTTTTGTTTTTAGATTGCCTCGCGTTTTGTGGAACAAAGTAGTGAATCAACACCATGGATATAATTCTTAACAAAAGATGGCATGATATAGGTGTTCGCAAGCGCTGCTAGAATAAAGCTCAGAAAAAATTAATGATTCTGTGAAATACTCTTTGTAAATAGTGTGATGTGTATTTTAATGCTCTTTACAGTAGTAACTTTTTTATTAAAATTATTATATGCATTTGGAATAATTATTTTCATCCTTTCGCTAATTAGAATCACTGCTTTGCTGCATTCTCCAAGAAAGAAAGAAAGAAAGAAAGAAAGAAACAAACAAACAAACAAAAAAACAAAGAAACAAAGAAATGCGTTTAACCGAAAAAATCTGATGTGTTACACTCACATGACTTTCTCTACTCTTGTACAAACTATTTTTACAAACGCTTATTCTCCATCTTCTTCATGTTAATCGAGATAAACATTTACAGACTCTATCTTATTGCTAAGTTTCTTGTAGATGTAAGGGGAATATATATTTACAAGGGCAATACAGAAATACAGTAACCTTTAAGCATATATATATCTTAATAGCTGGTTGCTAGGTGCATCACCATTCTCTTTGCTACAGATTAATACTCTTTGCATATAGAAGACAAAAAAATGAATAACAAATTCCCATTTGAGAAAATAAGTACCTACTGAAAAAATTAAGAGAATAACAAGCAATATCTCGAAAATAGTTCACTCAACAAAAAAATGTATATGACATAATTGTGTATTTTAACGCGATCTACATTTTTTGTGTAGTAAAATTCTGTCTATCTCTTATGGTTTACCAGTTATGCAAAAGTCGTTCACAATGAAGAATACTTTTGGAGACATTCCCAGAAAATTCGAGATATACATTTCATTTGTCATGAAAATATCTTGAACATATGATATTTTAATCAAAATCGTTAGAGCCATTTTTGAGAAAATTGAAATTTTCGAAAAATGTTACATGTAAAGGATAGTCTGGGGTGGGGGGATTTTCTTGAAAACCTTCGTGTCGCATCTCTGGAAGATACTGAACCTAAATACCAAGTTTGGTGTTTATCCGACTGTTCGTTTCTGAGTTATGCTGTTCACAGACAGACACACAGACACACACACGGACATGTTTCCAAAAATACTGTATTTGGGATTGGGGAAACTTCCTGAAAAGCTTCACCTTGAGTATGAAAAAGAAAATATTAAGCAGTAAGTAATCGCAAACAATAAATTTAATTGCCGTTTTCATGCGGCGAGGTATTTGGCCGATAAAGTATATCCCACTCGTTTGATTTATTTTGCTTCTATACTTACCATAAAAACATTTAAAACTGTCAGGTCATCTGACATCTTCAAATGAGGGAGCGAAACCAGGAGTTAGGCAAACTGGAGCAGCGCAATTGCTGAGGTCAGCAAAAGATAAGGCAAGATGCTCTACTACACTCGTACTCACTACTTGTATTGACCTTATAGCAGCTTATTTATATGCGGAAGCACGTGCTTTCCTGTTTGTCGATTTCCTCGTATTTCTGATTCCATCGATTAACCCAGTTTCAAACTCAAATCTTTCGAACGCTGCATTATACAAAAGACTACAAACCGTGCTGCGTTTCCCCGCTTGATTCGGTGCAGGTACAGTTATGCTTTAAAAATATTGATCTCCCTACTCGCAATAGTGGTGTACTTCTCGTAATGCTAGAAAAGATACAAACGATATGCCGCTTGAAGGAAGTGAATAAGACTCCTATTCTTCTCTAATGGCTAGAGCTCGGCTTAATAGGCGCTAAAACGTAAAATAGCGGCAAATGGGTCTACAAGAAGTTAAAAGTAGGCACTAATATAGGCATTATCAGTAATGCTAGGAAATGTACACTATTCTCTTTGTGGAGTGTAAACTGTAGACATTATTTCTTTACATTTCTTCAATTACTACGTAATTTTTATGGCAAACCTATTATCAATTTTTAAGCAATTTCTATCTTGAACATCTTTTCAATACCAGTAGATTTGTAATTACGGAGTCTGTTATATATTATTGTTAAACAGGCTATTGTTGCGTTTACAATTAAATAAGGCTAGTCTTTTTAGGCCAGTACTGTGTTTTCGCTCATGCGGGAAGTACAAAACCACAGTCATCGTGTTAATGAATAAACGGATGAGTTAATACTAAAATGGTACATTTCCCAGTAGTAAACCATTATTTTTTTTTTAAGTTGGCCGCTGGCTTTATTGTGCTAAGTAGCTGCTATAGCTGCTCGAAACAGGTAGTTATGCTACAGAATGATACAAAAGGCTCCGAACCGCCTGGGCGGTGTTTTTCCTGTCCGCATCCTCGGCGCTCGTTGCCATCTGCCGCTATTATAGAAAGACGCGGATGAAACCATACAACATTTTTAAAAACTACTTTTAAAGGCTTTACTAACCAACTTTATGAAAGGAAATGCCGAAGCTGGCCGCTCCATACATTTTTGGCACCTCTTTAGGAAACTATCCATCACTCGCCGTACTTCACGTTGAGAAATTTCCTGGCGGATATTTTGTTTTAATTCTTCCAGGGTGTGGGGTTTGTCTTATACGTTTTATGTTTTAAGTTACCCCGGAGGGGTATTTTATGAACAATATTACCTGCTGCGCGGTGTTTTTTTCCAATGGGCGTATGGAAATATGATAAAAATATGATAACGCACTGCTGCTATAAACAGTCACGCTGTTGGGGTTTTACTGTGCAGTGTGAAGTACAGTTTTGAGTTGACGGTGATGTGATGTAGATCAGTTATTACGAGTTATTCATTATTTTGTCCTGTACTTAGTCATAAAGTATATTATGACTCAGTGTATGTTTTCTTTTGCACAGTGTGTATTTATTTATGATTCGTATGTGTTAACTCGATCAGCTCGCCAAGTGAAAGTACGATTTGCAGAAAGATTTCCAGGTGTGAAAGTTCCAGGCCGTACAACAATACATGAACTTTACAGTAAACTTCAGGCCACAGGAAGTGTTCAGGCTAAGAAATCTAAAAGACGGCGTTCGGTTCTTAGCGAAGAAACATTAGACATCGGTCATCGTTTGGAAAATCCCCCCCCCAAAATTCCATGATGGATAGTTTCCTAAAGAGGTGCCAAAAATGTATGGACAACGACGGTGACCAGTTTCAGCTGCTCCTTTCATAAAGTTGGTAAGTAAAGCCTTTAAAGGCAGTTTTAAAAATGTTGTATGGTTTCATCCGCGCCTTTCTATGATAGCAGCAGACGGCAACGAGCGCCGAGGACGCGGACAGGAAAAACACCGCGCAGGCGGTTCGGAGTCTTTTGGCTCACCCTACAAAAGTGAGTCACCGGAATATTATCGGGTCGCGAAGTGTAGCGCGTGCCGTTCCTGCCAATAGCGAACCGGATTTACCTGCCGTCCCAACTTCAAACGTCTGGTTCTCATCCTGTTTCCAATCCTGCAACCAATAGCGAAACGGCTTTACCTGTTATTCCGACTTCACACGTCTCGATTCCCATTCCATCCCTATATATTACACGAAACTATGCACCTGCTGATGTTAGGAAAGGAATGCCGGTATTACAAACGTCCTCGCATGTAGCCAACAATTGCTTATTGTAAGGTTCCCATGAGATTTTCATTAAACGGGAAGAACTTTTGCAAAATTCTTATTAAAAACCCGGGACATTTGCAGAAAACATGGGACGGATCGAAGTTTAGACAATAATTATCCGCTTCCCATTGTAAACATGGCTGGCATTTGCAGAAATTGTTATTTTAAATCTTAATGTTTAAACAATTTATGTACATGTCTATTATAATTAAGTGAAAGCAAGTAAAATTTAATATAAAAATTATTTATTTATTAAAAGAGTGATTAATATAGGAGTAGAGATACAAATGAAAAGAAAATTATATCAATTTGTGATTTTCTTAACAACTTAGGAAAAAAGTTTACTCTACCATGCTCATTAATGACAAGTTAATAATTGACAAAATTGACCGTAAATAAGAATGCAAAATTTAAAATGTAACCAACTGCAAAATCTGAAATTTAACAGAACAAGAAGTTATACATTCTGAACACTCACTCACTCACTCACTCATTCACTCACTCACTCACTCACTCACTCACTCACTCACTCACTCACTCACTCACTCACTCACTCACTCACTCACTCACTCACTCACTCACTCACTCTCACTCACTCACTCACTTGCCACTTTAGAATATTCAGAAACAGATCCATCTCTGGTGCAGTACTTTCAGATTTGTGCATTTCTTCAAGCATTTTGGTTTCTTTTGATACCAAATTTTTAACATGGTAACGAATTAAAAGGGATCTTCACAACTATTAATCCCTTTACAGTATCTCATCAGGAAACAGAATTTAGAAAAACAACCATTCTAGGCAGTGCTTCCTGGCAGTGCCAAATAAAGCATGTCACATTTGTCGTATTTTTACTTTCTCTACTGCTTACCTATAGTAAGTATTGCATTTCACATAATATTTTCATTTATACTATATTTGCTTTTCGGCATAATTACACTTATATATCGATTGATAAGGATAACTTCAACACACATTCACTACGACAATGGCACTGACGCCTACACTTTTTGAATTGGAACAGGTTTTGCCCAGAATTCCTTCTTCCTGCGAGAGTACAGGAAGCTGTCACATCACGAAACCAAAGAATACATTTGTATACATCAAAGCCAGCGATGTCATAAAATATCAACGAAACAACTATTTTAATTTAATTGTGCGTAAAAATAAATCACAGAGCATCACAGTATTCTAATGCAAAAAAATGCTCCAAGAGAAAAAATCGGAACATTGGGTGTCCCAAAACAAATTGTTGGGACATTGGGACATTTTGCTAAAAATCGGGACTGAGCCGAGAAAAGCGGACGGATGGGAATTCTAGCTTATTGGCTAACAGCGCGAAATATTAATTTCAATACGAAAGTTTACACCACATTAATAAATAATATTAATAAATAACCGCAAATAACAGTGCTATGAATAATTGATCTCACAGTATTATTTTAATTAGATTTTGTGTAACATTAAAAAACCTTTTCTGAAAAAAAAAATAAAATAAAGAATTATTTTAGGAATAATCGCAAAACTTAAAATCTTAAACTTCCCAAATTTTCAGCGGGTGGGATATTTGAAATGAAAAGCTATTTTTTAAAAAAAAATGTATTGTGAAGTTACGCGTATAATTAATTTTCTGCTATAATTATGTTGATCAAATCTGCGATAAAAATTTAGCTAAATGCCTATACAGAAATTAGCGGGGGGGGGGGGACGTTTCTCGTAATTTTTTATTTTTTTCAAAAATCATAATTCATACCGTATGCATGATAAAACGTTAAGTGTATCTTTAATTTTCTACAAATGATCTGTGAAGCCCTCTTCATTCTGAATTATATATATTTTTGTTCAACTGGTATCACGATGTTTGCCAGTCGTAATTTCATTATTTTTGTTATTTGCGGTTATTTATTAATGTGATATGAGTTCCTTAGAAATTACTGTTACTAAGAAGTGTTCACATTAATACCTATATTTAAATGTGGAGGTACGTAGATGATGTCTTTGCTGTGGTTCCAGCCCATTTGACCAATGATGCATTGACGATCTTAAATTAACTAAATGAAAACGTACAATTTACTGTGAAATTAGAACAGAACAATAGTTTGTCTCTTCTAGATCTTAATATTACAAAGATGGACAATAGCTTTGAATTCAATATATACAGAAAACCTACCCATGTTGACAATTATGTTAATTCAACACCAATATGCAGTTTTCCATCACCCGATACATAGATAAGTTTATGATCCGATGTCAAAACAAGAATATAAGAAAGAATTAGAATATCCAGACAGTTGGAGAGATCAATGGTTTTAACCCAAAATGAATTTATAACATGATGCAACGTACAAACTTAAAAAATAAGTTCAGAATATTGCTACTCTAAAAGATATTGGAAAGAAAAAAAATTAAAAATGCACGTACCACCCAAAACGTTTTAGGAATACAATTAGCTCCACAGAACAAATATAGTTTAAATAAATTACTGAATAATCCTTTAAAAAATTATTGATCCTATATATAAATCAGGCGTTTATAGTATTGACTGCACACGTCGTGACAAAAAATACATTGGACAAACAAAATGAAAGCTTATGATTAGACTGAAAGAACATCAAAGAAAGATTAAACTAAAACAATATGACCGTTAAGCTGTAGCGTATCCTTTTTGGGAGGACCATCATGGCATCGGTCAAGAAATCAAACTTCTTAAAAACGTTATAAACACGCAGATTTGGGTGCTTGGGAGAAAGTTCATATTAGAGAATAAAAATAAAATGTTTACATTTTGAGATCCCTCGTATAGATGACGTCATGTAGTTCCTGCTATGTACAATCCCAGAGGAGGTTCGCAACGAGACCTCAGAGCCACAGCAGCAAACACCTGCACCGCCCACCGGACCTCCCGCAACTAGAAGGCCCACAGCTCAGCCACAGCAGTTGGTTCCTAACCGGGGCCCCACCCAGAGGCGGGAACCCCGTCAACAACATCCTCCTCGTCAGCAGGATCATCCTCGACAGCAGCAGCCACAGCCCTCTCCTAGGCAGCAACCGCCACCTCCCCTCACCTCCGAAAACCCCACGCCACTTACCCCCATCCCTGACCAGGCCTTTCTTAACACGATGAGCCAAATCCCCGTCCCCCTCCAGCCCGAGTTCGCAGCATTCCTAGCTGAAGCTCTGCGAACCCGTCCTTCCCACATCCATGCCTACACCATCTTTACACACGCCGTACTCAACTTCATGATCCATCATGGCTGTTAGAGCCGGCGGTGTAACAGATCTCCTCTCCCTCAAGGTCTGCTGCTGGAATGCAAACGGCCTCCGTCGAAAACTCCGGGAGACTGCAAACTTCGTGGCAACCAACGGCGTCCAGGTACTCTTGGTGCAGGAGACGCATCTCTCGCCACTCATCAAAGCAGCAATACCTGGTATGCTGTGCTACAGGACAGACAGGGCAGACGGCTATGGAGGAACTGCATTCTACGTCAGCCGTAACGTTCAGCACCATCCGCTCCACTTCTCACCTACTCCCAACCTGGAGGCCACCGGAGTGCAGCTGGAGACCAACAAGGGGCCGCTGAGGCTCTACTCTGTATACATCCCCCCTGGCAAACCAATCATCCGCCGTGAGCTGGACGGGATGTTCACATCAAACCTCGCCACCATTGCCATGGGGGACTACAACGCCAAAAGCCCAGCTTGGAACTCCACTGTGCTCAACCACCGAGGAGCAATCTTGGAACGTTACGTGCACGACAGCAACCTAGTGGTGCTCTCGCCATCCTCTCCTACGATTACTCATGGGGATCGCCGACCCCCGGACTGGCTAGACATTGCCCTAGTCAAAAATGTCCGGTGCCATCCCCAGGTATTCTCCCTTCCCGAGCTCTCCTCGGACCATTACCCCATCCTATTGCTGTTTGCCTCCCGCCCCTCCTTCAAAACTCAACGACTCCTTCCCAATCCCAGACACATACCCTGGCGAGAGTTCACAAAAATCATGGCAGCAACGCCAGCAGCCTTGGAGCCCTGCCCCACGGAGCAGGAAGCCGACGCTCTGGCAACGAAAATCACAGCCTCCATAGCATCTGCAATCCAGCAAGTATCGCCTCCTGCACGACGGAAGTCACAAACCACGCGGAAGCTTCCACGCCACCTTCGGGAGCTCATCGCCTCTTAGAACAGGGCGCGCCGTCGTGCCCAGCACACCGACTCCCCCCAGGACAGAAGGGAGCACAACCGTCTACAGCGGAGCCTCAAAATGGAGCTATGGGACCACCCAACGAGGAGTGGGAGCGTCGTCTCTCATCCCTCGACACAGAGGACCAATCCCTCTGGCGAATGTCCAAAGCCCTTTTGCGCATTCTCTCACAGGATAAACCCCTCATCCTGGGCACCCGCCTGGCACAGTCCGCCAGAGAGAAGGTGGAGTTGATGGCGGAATACCCGGAAACTACATTTCACCCGGCGGAAACCTGCTATGTTGACCACCTCCACCAGGTCACCACAGAGGTCCAGCACTTCCTGTCCAGGCCATTCCCCCCGACCCTGTAGCCCCCACTTCAGTGGAAGAGCTTCGCCACCTGCTCTCCAACGTCGCCCCGTACAAGGCGGCAGGGTATGACAACATCCCCTATGCGGCACTACAGGCCCTCCCGCCGGATTGGCTGGAGCTGCTTGCACACCTTTTCAATACACTGCTGCGATTGGCGTACTTCCCCACATCCTGGAAGCACGCCAAAATCATCGTATTGCCGAAGCCCGGGAAGAACGTCTCCTCTCCAGAGGGCTAACGTCCCATCAGCCTTCTCCCGGCCATCAACAAGCTTTTTGAAAAGGTTGTGCAACAAAGACTGCAACAATCACTGGACACACTACAAGTGCTGAGACCAGAGCAGTTTGGTTTTCGCCGACGGCATTCCACCGTCCACCAACTTCTACGGCTGGTGGACAACATCATCACGGCATTCAACAACAGGCACTTTGTTGTGGCACTATTTTTAGACATAACGCGCGCCTTTGACACTGTCTGGCATGAGGGTCTCCTGCATCGCCTAATACAGTATAACATCCCATCCCCTCTAATACACTTAGTCCACTCCTACCTCCTAAACCGATCCTTCAGTGTCTCCAAAGAGGAAGTTACATCTGCCTCACGTCCCATCCATGCAGGGGTCCCTCAAGGCAGTGTCCTCGGCCCGCTTCTCTTTTTGGTATTTATTAACACATTGCCATCTTACCCAGGATGTTCCATGTTTCAATTCGCCGACGACACCGCCATCGCCTCTGCTTCCCTGAAGCACAGGGTAGCGGTACAACGACTACAAAGCTATGCCGACAACCTCACCACGTGGTTCAACATGTGGCGCCTAAAAGTAAACGCCACTAAATCACAAGCCGTCACCTTCACCCGAAGGCAACAACTGGATGACGTGCCCGAACTCCAACTAGCCGGTGGATCCGTGAGATGGACAACACAGGCTAAATACCTAGGTGTCACGTTGGACCACAAACTAACATGGAAACCACACATAGAGGAACTGGCATCCAAACTCAACCGTAGGATGGCAATGATGTACCCTCTGTACAATAGAAATTCTGCAATGTCTGTGCGCATCAAAGTGCTCCTGTACAAGCAGGTGCTCCGCCCTGCTCTCACATACGCCTGCCAAGTCTGGGGAATTGCAGCTAAAACCCACCTCCAACGCCTTCAAACCCTCCAGAACCGCTTCCTCCGTACCGCCGTCAACGCCGACTGGTACATCCCCAACAACGATATCCATCGAGACCTACATATCCCCACCCTAACAGACTATATCCTCTCCCTCTCCCAAAAGTTCTATGACTCCCTTCCTCACAGCTTTAATGCCCTCATCCGCGGCCTCGGGGAGTATGACAGCGACCCCGGGGAGCGCTACAAGCGACCCAGACTTGTGCTTGGTAAGCACTAAATTCAAAAAAAAATATGTATATACATATAATCATCCTACAGAACCTACCCCAAAACTCCTAAACAAACAACAAACCCAATTCCCTACTACCTAGAACCCATCCCCTACACCCAAGACAATCCTGAATTCACAAACACACCACCGTTCACCCACAGTCCCTTCCACTAAATCCATCATCCAACCAGCAAAGGACTCTGTCCTGGTATGGTACCAGTCGGGAGACGCCACCTGGATCTCAGGTGGCTCTATCTCCCAACGACACCCTCCTGAAGTGCAACGAGACCTTGGCAAAAGATGGGAAAAAAACAAGAGACGAACAGTTTAGTCGACCCTACTGCTGAAGGTAGGTAGGACGCTACCTAAAACAACTGTCAAATTTGATTATTAATTTGACGCGAGTGAAGTTGTGTTAATATGTCGACTCAAGAAATATGAATATTTTTAGTTTCACTTTTATCAATACTTTTAATGTGTTTGTGCTGTTTTAGGATTGTGAATCTGAACAAAAATTGCAATCATGGAGAGCGTTTTAAAATGGCAGATACGAAGCACCTGCATTTAAACATCACATGTAAGCATAACCGCCAATGAGCCCTGAATCTACAATTTTTTAGATTCTTTTTCATGAAGATGTTAAAAAGTTATTTTTTATCGAAATTCTATCGAAAATTCAGTATCAAGCAACCTTAAACTCATGATAAAACACCATTCTGTTAATAGCATATCTGTCTATGGTTAAAGTAATGTTACATTAATAAAATCACATGGTTTCAGACTGAATCAACAGTACGCCGACGCAAGTCGTTCCGGGGATAGCAATTGTCTATAGCAGGGATGGCCAACCTGTTTTGAACTTGCGCCAGAATATGACAGAATATAGGCAACTAAATTTATATTCATAGCTATTTTGAACCTGAACTATAATATTGCATAAAAATTATTAATGTATTCAGGTAAGTGTAGGTGCACATTTAAAATAAATGTTTTTAAAGTCATTCAGTTGTTCTTACTATTAACTTTTTACTTTGAAAGATCATATACACACATTTTCACACTTTTTTTCAATTATCATAAGACAAAAGACCATGATTTATAATAGAATACTCCTTATTACACTATTTAATAGCATTGCAATGCATTTTTAAAGACTTGAAATGTCAATGTAACTTTTGAATTTTTCATTTACCGATTTCTCAATATTATGCATAACTGTTATACCTATGCATAGAACAAGTATAGTAGATGTTCATCTATAATAGTTGAACGTAATTTATTCTTAACAACAGTAAAAGTTTTCTCATAAATGTAGGTATATGGAACCAAATCTGCATACGAGCCTTACAGCAAGATCGTGAATTCCAGGAATCCGGTGTGAAGGGAAGTATGCATATACAAAATTCAGTCAAATTGTAGAAGTGGATGGTCGCCCAATGCTCTTTAAATATCTATTATTTCCATTTGCAAGGATGGGAAGTATTTTATGAATCTCAGGCTGTGAAATGCAAACTGGATTTGTGAATCAACCTATGCTACTCTTTTCAGATTCGAAAGAAGAAGAGTTTGCAATGATAAAATAGATTCATATCGGATCTTGAACTATCGAGGGGCTATTCAAAATGTTTGATAGGGCACTGCGCGGATCGGAACCGCCACACAGGCAACCCTAAAGAGTGCACATTGGCTTACAGGGAGAACATCATTTCAATTAAATCCTATGTTAAGAACAGGCAGAGGGGTTTTAATAAGCAGAGCAATCCAGTTACAGCACGGGATTACAAGTGATGTCAGGTACTGTGACGGACACACTCCTCTCTTCTAAAACCGGTTTCATTGCGACTGTTCCATTTATTCGCTGCTTAATATACATCAGTGAAGAACGGTGTCAATATGCCTAATGCAACGAAGAGTTTATACACCAGAATTAGCATCATTTGTGGCGGAATATAGCACAAATGGGAACCTCGGATGTAACATAGAGCTCAAATGACGTTTAAACACTATGTTGATGAACATTGTAATTCAATGAAACATAAGCAACACGTGACATTATTAGAAAGGAACAATGAGGAAAGTCTCAAACTCCAGATCAGAATTGTTCGAGGATCTGTGTAATACACGAATAAGAGCGGACATTGCTTTAAAAACTTACACTTTTGGAATGCTTGTTTCGCAGCTTTCATATACTAATTGCACACTATCAATAACAAACCAACCATACATTGTTTCCTTTCTTCTAATACCACTCCTTAATCCTGATTTACCTACTTTCGAAGCAGAGTGTAGTGCCTTCAACTGTTCATCATATTTATTTTCAGAGAACACTACAAGGTCGCAGTTACTCCCAGCTTCCCTCGCCACCAGCCTTCGATGAGTTCATAACTTGGTTTGCTTACTAAAACCCCTCTCCCTGGTTATGAATTCGCCTGGTAGATGGTGTTTGTTCCAATACCAAGAATTGTCTTAATCAAAATACAATGTTGCTTCCTTTCCCCTCTTATTTGTCGGTTCACTTAACCGGGGGCATAAACAGCAATGCACAGCTGATGCCCCCCCGTCACCCGCAGGGGCGGCTCTCTATAGCATTTTCAAAGAACCAACCGCGTAAAGCCGGGCAACATTTTCTTTACAAAACAGGAATGCGACGTCATGTTTTTTTAATCAACGCGTACAAAGGGATTGGAAGGTTTCAGAGTTTCAATAGCAAATTGGTGAGTCCCCACCCCCAAATGGAACGGAAGGGGAGTAGTTGACCAAAACAGGAACCGATGTTGATTCACTACTCTGGCTAATTACACTTGCAACGCAATTTTCTCCCAGTAGCAACAATGCTGACCTGCCTTACAAACACGGTAACTGACTGATCTAACAGCATACCTAACCGGCCTTACTTCTCAACGTGCATTGAGTTATTTTCATTAATGCTGATATCTTACAAAGTTATAATCAATCATTCATGATTTTACTTCCAGAGTTAGGTCCTTCGCTATAAAACCACCCTTCTATATTCTTCTATCGTTTCGCTTTCCTCTTTGCCTCCACATATGAATCATTTATGTTAATATTAGCAGAGCCAAAGCTCTGATTTTGTTACTCAGTTAACTGTGAAGATTCTCTTTCTCTCCTTCCCTCTCTCTGAGCAACATATGTCACGTGACATTTTTAGAACCAGCAATAAAACTGCTTTTTTGCAGTGTTAATATCAAAAGGCAATTTATATGTGAAAATCCAAACATTTAGACCGTTTTCTTTTGATTGCTTTGGCTTTTTATCATATACTCAGAACATAAGCATATAGTGCACACACCATTTTAACGAGCGGGCGCCGGGGTAGAGCAATGGTTTCGCTTCCGGCTCTCGTACTGAGGTTCCGGGGCTCGTTTCCCGGCTCTGGGGTGGCGATTTTTAATCGCCTATCCACGCCCTCACTTCTGACCCTCTCATGTGAAATATCCCCAAGGCCCAAGTGGTTCAGAGTCCATAAAAGCTGTAGGCTCTCATATTCCTCTCATTGGTTTATCGTAACGCTCCCAAGTGTTTAATTTGAGCTTAACATACAAACTTAAAGAAATCGGTGTGCAGGCATTTCTTAATTTTATTTATTTTAAGAAAAAAATGTTTTGTATGCATGTTATTGATTTTGTAGACTTTTTCAATGTGTGTTATGGAAACTAATATTTCATTTAAACTATTTAATATGTTTAACAAATGTACAAATGTTCTTAAATCCGTAATTCCTGAAGCTCTCCTAAAAATTTCAAGCTAGTAAGTTACAAACTGCGGTCCAAGATTATTTTGAACCGTGAAAATTGCTGAAAAAAATGGATTGAGAAACTGGAGTTTAAAGTTCAACGCGGTACATAACTAAAGGGTACAGGGCCGATTAAATAGTCAATCAGGCCTTTAAACTTGTTGATACTAAAAAATTAATTGTATAGAATGGAAGTTAAAGTACAATAAAATGCAACAAACAAAAAATTGAAAATGTTCAAATTGTTTAGCAAATTTACAGATACACTGGCTTAAAGACAAAGAGAAGTTAAACAGTACACAAACTTGTGCTGGTTCCACATGATAATTACTGGTGCGTTCGGTGGAAAGAGGAACTAAACAGTTACGTAAAAAGTGGGTGGGGCATCGAGAGGACAGTCAGGTAAAGAAACCATCCGAGTTGTATTCACTAGCGAAACTGAGGCTGCAAATGTAGTACTGTTTTCATTGTGCAACTGTACATTCCCCTATCGCTTGCACCCCACTCCTCTCTGAACTCAAGCCTTGATGACATTGCGCATTGTCAATAACAAATAGTGGCGCCTTCCTCCAAGCCTACTCATATCGTGGCAGACCTACGTGATTTGAACCATATTACTGTTCCCAATGGTAGTCGGAAAATGATCCAGAATTAAAATATAACATTAGTATGCTATATTAAGATTGTTAGTATAACTAATACCTTTTTATCCTTCAAATAATAACATTTAAATTAATACCATTTTCATCGTTCTCAATCCTGTTAATTTTATTTAACGTAATAAATTATTGCACACCTATAACTATCTGGAACTATAACGTTCCTTTAATAGCGAATTGTTTCATTAATTCTATGGGCTTAATATACCTTTACAAAAATATTAGATTAAATCAGAACATATTGATAACGTTTCTAAGTATAAAATTTTTTGCGGAATTTGGAATAAAATGGCAATAAGATTCAGAATTATAAAAGCCTAAAACTGCCTGTGATATGCATATACACGAATAATATCAACAAAAATTTCAAACTTTATAAATATTCGTTCCATTGAAATGTTATCAATATGTTAAGATGATGTACGACCTCCACCGTGCCCCGATCTAAAAACATAAAAAAAAGTATTACGTATACTACGTAGGGAAAGTATTGTATTCCACCGAAAAATTGGATACAGAGGTTTCACAGAAAATACCTTGAACCCCCACCAAAAAAAATTGAAAAACGTCTATCTGTGTGTGTGTGTGTGTGTGTGTGTGTGTGTGTGTGAGAGAGAGAGAGAGAGAGAGAGAGAGAGAGAACAGTATAAATAAAAAACGAAATGTTTTGGCATTTAAGTTCAATACCTTCCTAAGACACGACAGATGTTCAAGAAAATAATCCTACCCCAAACTAGCTTTACAAGGAATTTTATTTCAAAATTTTTTATTTTTTAAAAATGGCTATAACGATTTTGATTAAAATAATATTTTAGATATTTACATGACAAAATGTAAGTCTTGAATTTTCTAGGAATAGCATGTGAAGTCTTCATCAGAAGGAAGTTTATATCATCTTGTATAACTTGTAAACATTAAGCAATAGACGAAAAAAAACTACACAAAAAATTTAGATTTCTTTTAAAATACACAATTTATTTCAAACAAATGTTTCTCTGGAATAAGCCATTCCCGATATATCCGTTATTAATGGTTCGAGTTGTTCAATACCGTTTGCATTATTTTCAAGTTCTGTCGATATTCAGTTGTTTCTCGCGATTCCATAGAAACAGTACGGAAGTTTCAGGCCAACATATATCGCACAGTTAAACACTTGACTATCGCCAATTCCTTTGTATCTATAACGAAATTAGTAATGTAACTACAGAGTCAGCCAAAAGACTCCGAACCGCCTGCGCGGTGTTTCTCCTGTCCGCGTCCTCAGCGCTCGTTGCCGTCTGCCGCTATCATAGAAAGGCGCGGTTGAAACCATACAACATTTTTAAAACTACTTTTAAAGGCTTTACTTACCAACTTTACGAAAGGAGATGCTGAAATTGGCGACCGTCGTTGTCCATACATTTTTGGCACCTCTTTAGGAAACTATCGTCGTAGTTCACGTTGAGAAATTTCCTGGCGGATATTTTGTTTTAATTCTTCCAGGGTGTGTGGGTTTGTCTTGTGCACTTTATGTTTTAAGTTACCCCGGAGGGGTATTTTATCAACAATATTATTGGCTGCGCGGTGTATTTCCACTGGGCGTGTGGAAATATGATAAAAACATGATAACGCACTGCTACTATAAACAATGTCACGCTGCTGTGCAGTGTGATGTGCAGTATCCAGTTAACGGTGAGGTGATGGTAGTTCAGTTATTACGAGTTATTTATTATTTTGTCCTGTACTTAGTCGCAAAGTATATTATGTGCTTTCTACTGCACAGCGTGTATTTATTTATGATTCGTATGTGTTAACTCGGTCAGCTCGCCAAGTGAAAGTACGATTTGCAGAAACATTTCCAGGTGTAAAAGTTCCAGGCAGTACAACAATCCATGAACTTCACAGTAAATTCCAGGCCACAGGAAGTGTTCAGGCTAAGAAATCTAAAACACGGCGTTCGGTTCTTACCGAAGAAACATTAGACGACATCGGCCATGATGGATAGTTTCCTAAAGAGGTACCAAAAATGTATGGACAACGACGGTAGCCGGTTTCAGCATCTCCTTTCATAAAGTTGGTAAGTAAAGCCTTTAAAAGTAGTTTTAAAGATGTACGGTTTCATCCGCGCCTTTCTATGATAGCGGCAGACGGCAACGGGCGCCGAGAACGCGGACAGGAAAAACACCGCGCAGGCGGTTCGGAGTCTTTTGGCTCACCCTGTATTTCTGCAAAGGTTTATCTGGATTAAAATGAAGTATATAGAAAGATAATTTTTTTAAGAATAGTTTGTATACGCACTAATAAACGTTAGAGGGTAGAGAAAGTCTTGTAAATTTAACACATAAGAAGTTTTTTTTCTGTCATATAGTTCGGCGAGTTACGTCATGTGGGTGTTTCTATACGAATATGGCAATGTATTTCATTAATTATAGTATATAAGAAAAATGTACAAAATATACATCAATATTGTAGTTATGAGAATAATAAAAATAAAATACTACTACTACTACTACTACTACTACTACTACTACTACTACTACTACTACTAATAATAATAATAATAATAATAATAATAATAATAATAATAATAATAATAAAAGTTCCATATAAGCGTAAGTGACCTGTTATTTCTAAAACACTGTTGAATAACCTGAAAAAAAAACTCCTTGCATGCATTCCGCGTAATGACAGAAAAAAGTTATTCATAGTAACTGTTGCATATTTTTTGCTTCCTTTATCCATGCTGCCTTGTTAGAGGAAGAATTTACCCGAAAATCCCAATGTTGAGACTTCAAAACAAATGTCCCTATGTATTTGTGAACAGCATAACTAAAACATTTGAGACTAAAACCTTTTCCTGTACAGCTGGGATTGAAAGTTGGACCTCTTACTTTGGAATCTAGCACTTTATAACCAAATCACCGTCGAGATAGTGATGTCTTACGAGCCTGTAACGGGCATACCTCTACATTTCTTGAACGAACAAGTATCTGTTGTCCTAGCAAATTAATATTTCGTTCTTTCGCGACTGCAACTCATACCGCTGAAATTCTTTCGAACTTCTTAACTAGTATGGTGTTATCTATAGGGTGTTTCAACAAGAGTGCCCTATCTTTGAACTTGAATAAAACACGTTCTATAAATGAAGAGGTTTATTAATGTTTTTATTTTGGAACATAATTAATGTCATTACGTGTGGAAGAGAACATCAGTTAAGTGACCGCCGCGACTTCGTTGGGTTGCGCGTATACGGTTGACCCAATTTTCAATGTCAGAAGAAAGTAAATTAGGTCCAACTTCACGAAAAACACGCGTGATGTTATTCATAAGATCATTTACTGTTTCTGGCTTGTTGACATAAACTCGAGATTTAACATAACCCCACAAGAAGTAATCCAACGGCGTTAAATCACATGACCTCGGGGATCAGTTAACATCACCACCACGGGAAATGATGAAACCTCTGAACTTCTCCTTTAAAAGATCGATTGTTTCAAGAGCAGTATGACATGTGGCACCATCTTGCTGGAACCAGAAATACCATCCAATTGAGGCCAAAAATAGTCCCTTATGATAGCCCGGTATCTTTCTCCATTGACAGTTAGAGCTTCTCCATCTTCATCTTGGAAAACATATGGACCAATGATTCCACCATACCAAAATCCACACCACACAGTAACCTTTTAGGGATGAATCTGCATTGGATTGTGATTGCTCCAATAGCGGCAATTTTCTTTGTTAACACAACCATCCATCCAAAAGTGGGCTTCGTCGCTGAAGATGATTTTTTTACAAAAATCCGGATCAGCTTTCAATTGCTTCATAGCCCATTCAGCGAATACAGGGCGCAACCTATTGTCGTTGGTCTTTAGTTCTTGAGTTAACACCATTTTGTAAGCGTGAAACTTCTTCTAGATGCAGAATTCGCCAAGTTGTGGTCGGCGAAAGCCCCAATTCTTGCACTCGAGGAGCAATTGATTTGTCCGTTCTCGCGTATACTCTCACGAACGGCGTCTATGTTTTGTTGGAGCGCTTACGTCGATTACGTACAGGGGTTCTTTGATCGCTGACAGAATCACTCCTTTCAAATTTATCGATCAAACGCCGAATCATTCTCTCGCAGGGACAATTATGCACACCGTAAACTTCACGCAATACACGGAAGGTTTGGCGAACAGATGATCCATTTTGATAATAAATTTTCACAATTTCTACGCGTTGCTGAATGCTGTACATTCTATGGCTATTTGTCTATAACAACTGTAACCACATGAAAAACACGACTGCTGTAACTCAATAACAACGGCAGCTATCACATGTTAAAGATAGGACACCCTTGTTGATGAAAGACCCTTTATTTGAAAGGAACTTGGTGATTGGGATAAAGTGAACAGAAAAATAGCGTTTTATACGAGTCTTTAAAAGACTGGCAAAATATATATTCAAAAGTAAACTCATCCATTAGTCAAGCTGTTTTGACTTTTGAAAGATTTGTAAGTGTTCGAAACTAGCTTATAGTACAGGTTTTAAACTTTAGTTTTATTTTTTTCGGCTTTTTTTAAATGCTTTTGGGGGAGAGTTTCGGGGGACGACAAGAAGGGTTTCCGGTGAAATATCGATATCAAAAAACAACATTACTTCCACTTATCGCAGGCAGGCGTTGCAAAAAGTAAAATTCACCTGTGTGGTATGCCGGTAGCGTGTCTGCCTTGCAGTCGAATGGCCGAGTTCGAATCTCGGTTACTAAGTTACCTGGATAAGGCACTTTTCCGTGGTTTTTCCCTTATCCTGAGAAGACGAATGCCGGGTAAATCTCAGCTCTAGGGGGTCCATTTGAGCATCATTTCAACCATTCGTTCATTCATCGTCTGATGTGATCTACCAGGTTAAAGGACGTTAATTAATAATCACAGCAAGCAAGAAAATGACAACCTGATGGTTAAATGCCCCCCGCACCAAAAGTAAAAAGCCTTATAATGCTCTTTAACTCCATTGCAAATAGTAAGTTTCTTCGGATTTTTTTTTAATCTTTAATCAGCTATAATCTTTTTCTAATAGTTGTTTGTGAGCGTAGGAAATAAAACACAACAATCTACTTTCAGAGTATCCTCTTATCCGAACGTTACAGGCGCTCTCAGTTTGTTTTTCTTTCTTGCTTGTTTTTGTGCAAAATGAATGCGCTCTCATTGTGCAAATATTTAAAATGGAATGAAAAAAAAACTAACTACTATTAGCTACTTTCCACTTCCAACACCCTATGATTACGAATGCACAGTTCAGAATGTTATGTGTAGAAGCAAGGTTAAAAATCTTACCTTATTAAAAATATCACGAAGTTTTTCAGTCTTGGCCCGCTTCAAATATCCTGCAGTCTGCAACAAAACAGAGAAACCAAGTTAGCTCTTCATTAAAATCAACAACTCGACGGGAAAGAGAAAGAGGAAAAAACATAAACTTTCCAGAAAGGACATGCCAAGCGCGTTTCGCTGCTTAGCACACGCATTCAATATAAAAAAAGGAAAAGAAAAAGTACCACTCTCGCCTGTTTAATTTATACCACAATAATAAGAGCACTACGTTTTAACTAGGATTACAGCAAAGTAAAACTACAAATGAGGAGATTATTCTCCCCCTTCCCTCCAACCGTAATAGTGCATTGCGACACAAGTGCAACAAGTGCATCTTTGCAGAACGAGGGAGAAAACTGAAAATATGAGACGAACCAAGTTTCTACAAAGCACTTAACACATTTGTATTGCATACTATTTTTTCGACGACAGTGAATAACAGGAATATTTACGCGAAAATAAAATTAATTACCGTCAGCTGTTCAAAAGCAGTATCAAGGTCGAAGCACGAATTGTGCTCGATTAGTAAACCTGATACTATCGACCAAATCAGTCAACAACTGATTGCGGATGGCGGATTGCGCCGAAAGTTATATTTAAATTATGCATTAATTAAAACGTAAGTAAATGTCAATAAATAAAGGGAAGTAAAGACAATAAGATTTAAATGATAACATTCTACTATTAAATATGATTATATTGCATGTCTAGAACATATCAACAGTCGGAGGGTTAAATGCATTTTATTAACATCTGCGATAACAATTCAAAACGCATGAGTGCAGACATTTCAACTCTTCACGTATGATAGCATGAGCGGGAAATATATTTAAAAAAAAACATGGTATCATAGAAAAATGATTTTTCTGTTAGGAAATTAAAATAAACGTGGTCTTTAATCAGAGGATTTCAGAATTTTTAACTGAAAATTTCCTCGCAAGATAAATTTAGGAAGAGCATTATGTATCAAAAGATTTTTATATTACTGAACTTTAGTCTAAATGAGATAAAATGTGCCATAATATGTATGTCTAAGGCCAGGGAATGGCGATTAAAATGGATGTATACTGGCCAAAATCTTGTTCAAAGTTATTTCCAAAACACCTTTCTTTGTTTATGTACGTCAATTTAAAAGGCCCTCTAAATATTTAGGTTTACGGAGAAAGTGGGCGTTTTTATTATTCACTCCTTGTATTCTCTTAGAAATGCTGTTTTCACTGAAACACTATTAGATAATTATTGTGAAGCCATTGACTTACAACTTATAAGATATGTTTTTGAATGCGTAACAAAACAGTAGCTTATGTTTTATTTATAAATTTCAGCCATTTGCAGAAAATATGAACTGGTTAAAACAATTAAAACACATGTAATGCAACTATTAAGAAACTTTCTCTGAAAGAAATGCAGAGATTTAACAAGTATACTGTGCTTTTTGCGGCAGTATTTTTAACACTTAAATGATATCAGTATAATTGTATAATATAAAGTATAATAATAGCCCGCCTTAAAGCAATATGTATATAATGTATAAAAAGTATGTAACAATCTTGTATTATGTTTATATTATTACGTACATGTATAATAATGTTATGTGAATGTATTACGTAGTTTAACAATGTAGGAGCTGTGAGAATAGAAGTAAGCTGCTTTCCATAGCAAAGAGAATTACAATGTAGAAGCCGAAAGTTCCTAACAATGAGATAACCTTGAGACAACAATAAATTAGAAAGTTTAATAAAGGCAACTAATAGTTCTTGGAACAACAATAATAATGTAATATTTAAAACAGTTTATAAATAGTCAATCAAAAATTAGAAAAAGCTAAATTTAAATAAAATTATTTTATTGGAGTAGGTTTAGCCAATCAGAGACATGAAATAGGGGAAATGTACAAATTCAGGTGGTAGACGCTACAAGAAAGCGTACCCAAGCAGTCAGATTTGGTACGGGTTCAGTGAGAGACAAAAATTCATTGCGGTGAGAATAATATAAAGTTAAAGTGCTAAAACAGTAATTAAAAATAATCTCAGAGCTCTATAGTGGGATATATCAGTGAAGTGTTATTTAATCGTGTGAAGGATTAATAAAAAAAAGTACAA
This sequence comes from Deroplatys truncata, assembly GCA_030765065.1. Classification (NCBI taxonomy): domain Eukaryota; kingdom Metazoa; phylum Arthropoda; class Insecta; order Mantodea; family Mantidae; genus Deroplatys; species Deroplatys truncata. The sequence goes on along the minus strand of CM060976.1, from coordinate 67,862,905 downwards.
TACAATTATAATTTATGTAAGCCTTGTTCTTTAGCCGTGCCAGCCCTGCTAAGAGATAGGTGTTCTGAAAATTACTACTGACCCAGCCGAGGCATACATATATAATATTTAAATAAACATTAAAATACAAAGTTGATTTTTTAAAAGTGGGCCGAAAGCCACGGGAAAGTTTGTATCGTACGTGGGGCGAACACTCCTAGAAACAATCTCCAGCAAATTTATGCCTAAACGTGGTGCAACCGCTACAACAACAATTAAACCCCTTCGAGTTTGGCTGCAATACGTGGGGCTGCAACTACTTCAAGTTTGGCCCCCATATGTGGGGCTACAACTACTTAAAGTTTGGTGCCCATAAAGGGTGCAACAAAACCACTGCACTTTGTCCACTGTCGCTAAGATGTGTCACTTCGCTAATGTGATCTATTCATATTTAGTAGTTTTCACTTGTCACTTCACTCCCTACGTAATGTAGATGCGTAATGAAATACCCTCTTCTTCCGGGCGGGCGGTTCACCCACTGGGGAGTCGAACACAAGGCCTCTCTAATCTCTTACAGTAGCAGCATTCACTGCACGTCATAGCGGTTGTCACAAACTCGCTCGCAGAACAGCTCTTTCTATTGCACAAGAAGCGCACTCACTAACTCAACAGTCTTGACTCGTGAGAGCGCTCGCTTATGTAGCCGCTAGAAATTTCCAAAGAACTTTCTAGAACGCTCGGGATGCGGGGGAAAGGGAAACTTCCAGAATATTCTGGTGTTTACGCTGGGCGAGAGCCCTTCCCGTCTAATTATGTGTGTTTATCTCTCTAACTGTCCGGCGCCGACGTCCCGATACTCTTGCCGCTGCGTCACGTGTTCATTTTTTTAGGTATATATCTAAGGTATTGTTTACATTTTCATTAATTCGTTGTTTTTCAAATTTTGTCACTAATGGAATGTTACAACAGTGAATTAAAACCATTAATAAAACACCTTTCTAAACTGAAATTTTAGAAGAGAGTTCAAAACTGATATAACTAGTGGTATTCTGTAATACGTGGAGGAAGTGCTAAAAAGTTCAGTGGTTTTAGATGCAAATTTTGGAATACAAACATTTTCTCTCCTTTAGCGAGAAGCAGGAAAAACTCTGATTAGCTACATTCACATGACTTCCTCTACCCTCTATCTTTATTAGTGGACATCTAAACTATTCTTACTAAAGTTTATTTTTCTATCTACTTACATTTAACGCAAATAAACCTTTGCAAAAATAGCTAGTTAGCTACATTGCACATTTCGTTATACATACAAAAAGAATAGGGATGTTTAAGAAATTGACGCTATATGCTGGACTTAAAATTCCATACTGTTTGCATGTAATTGCGAGAAACACCTGAAAATCGATGGAACTAAAAGACTGACAAGTATTGAACAATTCGAACCTTTAATAACGCATATCTCAGAAACGGCTGTCACAAGAAAAACGTATTTTAAGTAAATTGTGTGTTTTAAAGAGATCTAAATTTTTTGTGTGGTAAGTTTTCGTCTATCGTTTAACTTTACAAGTTATACATGATTATACAAAATTCCTTCCGAATGAAGAGGACATCCTCAAGATTTAAAAATTCAATATATACATTTTATTTGTCATGTAAATATCCTTCATACATGGTACTTTATCAAAATCCTTAGAGCTATTGTTTAGAAAATCAAAATTTTCGAAAAATGTTCCATGTAAAGGATATGGGCGGGAATTTTCATGAAAATCTTCGTGCCGCATACTTGGAGGATACCAAGTTAAATACTTAAATACCAAGTTCGGTGTGTATCCGACATTTCGTTTTTGAGTTATGCTGTTCACAGACAGACACAGGACATATTTCCAAAAATGCTTTATTTAGATTCAGGGCTCCTCAAAACATGTATTACCGGTGAAATCTCGACTTTTCGTAGTAGAGAAATGTAAAAGTACAGTTTCCGACATGGAACCGTTTCAAAAATTACCATAGGTCCAGGTATATAATTACAAAATAACAATCCTCCAACCTCTCACTAGCGAGAAAAGCACTGCAATACATTATATACGTCCCAAAGATTTTCGGGCGTAAAAATCCTTAGCACGGCTTCCTTCGGAAGGGAAGTAAAGCCGGTGGTCCCGTGTCGTAGATTTACGGCACGTAAAAGAACCTCAAGCCTGATAAAGAGGCCTCTGAGCAAAATTACCGGTGTTTCACGCCCAATATAGAATGGGACGCAAAACCATAGTGGTTAAAGAGCGTCCATAAATAAAACTCAATTTCAAAGATTAACCTATGTGAACGTTGGCGAACGGATGTCCCATTCTCTTATGTAGACATGCTTAATAGAGGTCTGTACGAACTCGGATTTAGGACCGGTCCGGCCCGATTGAAAATAAAGCCGAAGAAAAATGAATTTACCACATTCAAGATACAATTTTATTTATAATGTAAGTATCGGAAACATATGGTATCTTAATCAAAAACATTAACGCCAATTTTTAGAAAAGCAAAAATAATGAAAACGTTTCCATGTAAAGGGAAAATAAAGACCAAAAACAAACATCTATTGCATGTTTTTATCCGTGATGTTGAGATGCCCGGAATGACAAATTATCGCAGAATGTAGAAAGCCATATGGTCAAAAAGCAGAACATCAAAAGGGCGCTTGCTGCATGAGGTTTCCAGGATTTCAGTCGTTACTATTTCTGTAAAATGACTGCTCGATTGATCCTATGGAACTGAGGGCAGCCTTTACCACGCCTTTCAGCAAAGCAAAAATTCCTATGCCGGTACCGGAGTTCCTTTGCATGCAAGTATCAGTGCTTCGTGAACTTATTATTATTATTATTATTATTATTATTATTATTATTATTATTATAATCTGATGTTACATGTTACTTTCTCTACCCTCGATGGCTTATTAGTGGATATACAAATTATTCTTACGAAAGTTTTTTTTTCTTATCTACATCATATTAATCGAGATAAACATTTCCGGAAATAACTGCATTATAAATATAAAGGGAATAGCGAAAGTCAAATAGTACGTGAGGTTTAAGTTGGGCCGTTTTGATGCTACCTGACCGATCTAGGAGAGGGGGGTGAGCTAATGACGGTCCGAGTGCTGAGAAACCCTGTCACACCCTTCACTGCCTAATCTCTCAGTAGAGTTCGCTTGTTGCCAATTGCACTTCAGCAGTGAAATATGGAAAATATTCTGATATCTTCGGCCGTCCTTGCTTCACGGGCTTTCGTGTTGTAACAAGCGGGTGTTGGTTGTTCTCTTCTAAATTTCATGTTACAACCTAACATAAATTTTAAATAGTAAGTTTCAATAGTAAAGGATTTGAAATTACGCAGTTGAGGATTACCAATTGTCGTGTGAAATATAGTGCTATCTTTTTCTACTTTCCATGTTTCAACTTAAAGTAAATGCACTATAAGAACCGGACACAATTTACTGGCCTTAAAATTCCATGCTCTTTGCGCGCAATCGCAAGAAACAACTGAAAAAGAATGATAAAAGTATGAACAAATCGAACCATTAATGACGGATATCTCAAAAATGGCTTCTGCCCCCCCCACACACACAAAGTTATTTTGACATAAATTGTTGCTTTAAATAGATCTACAATTTTTGTGTAGTACGTTTTCGTCTATCGCTTAACGTTTACCAGTTATACAGGATTATACAATATTCCTTCTAAATGAAGAGGACTTCCTGGACTATTTCCAGAAAATTCATGATATACATTTTAATTGTCAAGTAAATATCTTTAATACATGGTATTTTAATCAAAATCGTTAGAGCCATTTTTTACAAAATCAAAAACTTCGAAAATGTTCCATACAAAAGGTAGTTCCGAGAGGGAGAATTTTCTTGAAAATTTTCGTGTCGCATCTTTGGGAGGTACTGAGCCTAAATACCAAGTTTTGTGTTTATCCGACGTTTCATTTTTGAATTATGCTGTCCCCCCTCCCCCCCTCTCTCTCTCTCTCACACACACACACACACACACACACACACATAAACACAGAGAGAGATACACTGACCTTTTTCTAAACATGCTTTTCTTGGTTTCAGGGGGTTGTAAAACATGTATTTCCAGTGAAATCTCGGTATCAAATTTTGGGGAGGAATGCAATACCTTCTCTATCTACTATGTAATATTAGAGAACGTAGCAGTAGCAGTAGTAATAAATAACTGCAAAATAATTTTATTTAAAACAAAATTACAGTCGGGCCCGGGCCGGGTGGTACAATATAACCTATTCTCGGGCTCCGCCCGTGCAGTCTTCTAATGTACAGGATTGTTAACTGTACAACCAAGTAGTGTACAGCGTTGTGCGGTAGGTTACGTGGGAAAGAAACACCGCTCTGCCAGCCACTACTAGTCCATTACAAACCAGAGTTCACTCTGATGTAAACAGAAGCACGTGCTTCGGCTTGACACGAACCCAACAATATACTCTTACGCCAACGTAAATAGTTCCTTAATACGTGTATTGTATTATGAAATATTAGAGCAGGATAGGTATAGAACTGCACATTTTATTGCGGTTAACTCGTCGTTAAAGGTAATGGATATATACTAGCTGTTAAGAGATTACAAAATATGATTTTCGCCTGCTATTGCGCTAACGCCGAGAGTATCTTGCTTGTTAATACCAACCCTATGCACGACTGCCACTCTCTTACATATACAAGAAATGCAGCAATGAATTCCCAGAGGTGCTATCTGAGTACCGAATAAACACTTTGCGTAACACAGGATATATGATAAGCGAACAGTCATTCATAATACACTAACACACATATGCTCAGCTCAGGTCAAATCTTGTGATTTAGTCAGTTGGTATTTGAGCTCACATGGCAGAGGAAGGTGCGTGCAGTGCGAATAAACTGTTCAAACACAGAAGCGGGAAACAGTTAAAAAGTGGCTAAAACAAACAATACTTCATATATTCAACTCACTATTACAAAAATAGCCGATACATGCATTATTGCATATTACGAAACTAATATCGGATTTTACAGGCGTTTCAGTGAGAAGTGTAACGAAAGCGAGCAGGGAATATAAACAGACATAATACAACATAGAAGAGGATAAAATGTGGGAACTTGTTTTAAGTGCGACAGTGCTGTGGAATTGTGGATAAGCTTGTCATTATTTTGGAGAGTAGCTCTGATTCTGATACGGCAGCTGAGTCATCTTCGGAGGATTCGGATTTGGGTGTTGCACTTTTGCCCGAGGATTGTGATTAACGTAACTAAAATGTTCATTGACGCATATTTATAAAATCTATTGTTACCTCAGGTTGCATTTTGAACTGATTCTCTTTTTATAGATTAAATAGTGTTCAACAAGCACGTGGGAGGGGAACAAGCAGGCATTATGGACGGGGATTGCGAAGTACTTTCGCGCGGATAATACAAAGAGTTTGTTTTCAGTGAAAGGCACTCTGGTTTGGAATGGACAGTAGTTGTATTAACAACCCTGTATATGTTGATGAAATTAGCTTTATGTTCATTATACAAGGTGTATATAAACTCTTTCTGCAATACTACAGCCAAGGATAACTGAACATTTGCACATGTGATGGAGCACGTAATATGTTATCACTTCATCGGTTTTGCTCCGATATGTTCATGTATGGTTATTGTAAAAGCCAATGTTTATTATTTAGTTAGTAGCAAAGCGACTAATTATGATCGTGCCGATAAAGGAGACCGCATTAGAAGTTCCCGTAGTATTGCTACAACGCACCCAAGCATGTGTTCTAACGTACAGGGGTATGTTATTGGCAGCTACGTTCTAAATTCCTAGACTGGACATGTACTTTTGGGGTAGAATTTATTTAGCAAGAATATAATGGTCGGCTTCATTATTTTAGTATCTATCCCAACCGCATATATAGTTTCAACTTTAACCTTTTTGTCCCCGTATGCATTTTTGATAATGCTGTGAATATTCCATATATTGTAATTGCAGGCACAATAAAGAGCAATGAAATAAACATTTATGATTGGGCTACTCCTGAAACCTCACAGCTCTGTTTTATGAAATTTTACAGCAGGGGAAGCATGAACTGCAGAATAGGTTCACCCAATTTCTCTTTCTTTTCTCCATTTTAATTTTTAAAAGTTTAATTCGCCTTCGTTGCTCATAAAAGCACATACACCGTCTTATCTAGAAGAACATTTTAAGATTTAGGAGCTTTAAAGAAAATATTTTGATCTCGAAAATCGCAAGAGGCTTATCAGATGAGCAATGACTGGTCATATGAGGATTTAAGCACTAATGGAAACGCCCTTTTACCAATTTTATGCATAATTATTTTAAAACGTCCAAAATCAAATTTACCTGGTTTTAAAAGCTAAAACTAGCATTATCAGTTATTACATTTTAAATCCTTCGTATACAACGCAATTCTGTTTAATTTTTTAAATAATTTTAATTTATACATACTAAATCACCGACATTTAATTAATCTGACGGGGAAATACACTTATGAAGCCGTAAAAACTGAGACATTAATGAGGAAGTTAAGTAAAACCATTTATAATTTATGTTTGAATTTTTTTTTCTCCATCAGATCAAATTCAAATTGAGTTTTTATTTATGGACGCTCTTTAACTACTGTGGTCCTTAGCGTCCCATTCTATATTGGGCGTGAAAGACCAGTAATTTTGCTCAGAGGCCTCTCTATCAGGCTTGAGGTTCTTTTACGTGCCGTAAATCTACGACACGGGACCACCGACTTCCCTTCCGAAGGAAGCCATGCTAAGGATTTTTACGCCCGAAAAAAATCCGTCCTCCGCCGGGTTTGAACCCGCGACCTTGGGAACTAGAGGCTAGCACGGTACCACTAGTCCAAGGAGGACGACTCCTCCATCAGATCGAAACCCATTTTGAATCAAGTTCAGGTTGAGCAAAGAATTGCTCTACTAAATGGAAAATAATTTTGTAAATCTCACACACAAAAATGTTGAAAAACCAGTGTAATCTTCAAAAAATTATAAAACTGCATATTCAAATTTAAATTATGTTTGAAGAAGAGGCAACTACTTTGCGGAACCGCTGTTTTATATTATTTAACTTTAGCTATGCAGCGCTCTGTAACTGACTGGATGTGAACTTCAAGCAGCAGAGGTACGCCAATGTGCAACGGTTTGAATAAATACCAAAGTGCATTAATTAATTAGTTAATTAATTTACATTGGAAGAACTAAGGCGTGAAATTCACTCAATTTCGGATATTGAACTTTCGAGTTGCGAGTGAAAGTTTGCTAAGAAGGCGCCAGAAATATGTGGATAGAGAAGGACAACATTATGATAAAGTATGTGCTTATTAGCATTGCAATTGTAACCATGAGAACGTGAGGCAGCTACGGGGATATTATAACTGTTTCGGCGGGAGTCCGAGCACCAGCTGCCAGCGCGCGAGCACCCATGCGGTGGCCACATTGTGAAGGAAAGGCAGTGTATACATATTTTATATATTACATAATTAAAACAGAAGTAATTCCTCTATCAATATTGTTATTCACGATACACTTTTGCCCACAAACTGTTTTAAATTACGCACTAAGAGCTTAGTTTCAAACATGTGCGAACAACGTTCAAATATTTAACGTTTAACAGAGGAATGAATGCAGAAGTCGCGGTAACAATTCTGGCGAAGAAAAGAAGAACCGCGAAATGTCTAACATGTTCCATTACATTTGCCGCTTACATTTGGAAAAATATAAACACACAAAGTGTGAAACTAAAGTGGCATTTTATTACCAAATTCATTATTTTCAGAAAACATATAACGTAAACTTTCCAACTAAAGGGTAGTTTGCTGTGGAGGAGAGGAATTTGATATAAATCTTAGAATAGCACACTTAAAGGCGTTGAATTTAAATATGAAATGTGGTATTGATTTTCCTGTTTGAGTTATGTTGTTTCACTCACACACAAATATACTCACGGATATTTTACTAAAAAATTCACTACAAAACATAATTTCAGTGAAATATTGATACGGAATGTTTGGGCGGACTGTACTACTTTCTATATCTGCCACATGTCATTTATTTTCCTATCTCTTCTACGAAGTAACTACACAAAAGATTGTTTCTATGTATTTCCTGCTAAATGTTATAATATTCGCACGAAATGGTTTTCAATCAGGTTATATTAAGGGAATATAAATTTTGCAAGCTTACGCAACATTCAGTTGCTAGTCGATAATGGTGTGTTTAGTCGTGATATTATGCACTCTTAGTATGTTTTCATGTAAAAACAAAAGAACGGCTTAAAATATGGAAAAACACTGCAACGAAAAACAAAGCGAACATTCCGGAATTGTGAAAAAAAAACTATATTATGGGACATAAATTGTTGTCTTGTCGAGATTCACAGGTTTTGCCTGTCTCTCAAGGTTTCGCGGTTAAATAAAATTCATTGAGAATGAAGAGGACTTCAAAGACAATTTGCAGACAATTCAATAACGTAACCGTTTCCATGTGAAGGCTTTTTCGGGGGGAGAGAATTTCCTTAAAATTTCCGTCTTGCGCGCTTAAAGGGTGCCTGAATAGGGGTGAAATTGACTATTGATTAGATTTTTTATTTTCTTATGCATGCGTACGAGCTCTCTCTCTCTCTCTCTTCTCTCTCTCCCTCTCTCGCCCTGTTTCTCACTCGCGCATACATACATCTGTGTGTCATTTTGTTTTTGGAAATCTCAAAATATGCATATGCATCTAAATATAAATATCCAATTTTTGGACTGAACCAAATATTTTAGTAGTTCCAGACGAATAAAAAAGCGTTTCATACAGGGTGAGCCAAAAGACTGTAAACCGGCTGCGCGTTGTTTTTCCTGTCGGTGTCCTCGGCGCTCGTTGCCGTCTGCCGCTATCATAGGAAGGCGCGGATGAAACAATACTATATTTTTAAAACTACTTTTAAAGGCTTTACTTAACAACTTTATGAAAGTGTGTTTGAGGACAGATTAGTAGAGATTTGTGGCCCTCTCGGCCCCCCGACCTAACCCCCTGCGATTTCTACACTTAAAACAAAGTGTACAAGACAAACCCACACACCCTGCAAGAATTAAAACAAAATATCCGCCAGGAAATTGCCAGCATTTCTCAACGTGAACTGCGGCGAGCGATGGATAGTTTCCTAAAGAGGTGCCAAAAATATATGGACAACACGGTGGCCAGTTTCAGCATCTCCTTTCGTAAAGTTGGTAAGTAAAGCCTTTAAAAGTAGTTTTAAAAATGTTGTAAGGTTTCATCCGCGCCTGTCTATGATAGCGGCAGACGGCAACGAACGCCAAGGACGCGGACAGGAAAAACACCGCACAGCAGTTCGTAGTTTTTTGGCTCTCTTTGTATATACGCTTCATACCTATATTTTATTTCAAGTCGAATTAAATCTCGGAGAAAGATTGAATGAATGCTTTAATAAAAACAATAAGTGCTTTCAATAGGCAGTTAATGACGCAAATTCAAGTGAACACAGAATGTTCCAAATGCTTACAAGTAAAACTGCAAGGAAGGGTTCTCCACTAACGCAAATAAAAGCAGACACTATCTTATCGCATCACGCACCCAACAGCTGGCAGTTCTGTTTGAACTAGGTAATAGCTTGATTAGTCATTTTCATTTCACAGTTGTCTACCAACTGCAAGTCAAACGCCTAACAAACATCTTAATGCTATATAAACAATAGTCTTATTCTTCTGACAGGGATTGGGTGGGCTATTAGCCTGTTCGGTCTTCAAAATCCATGTTGTCTATCCTATGTTACTCGGTCTTCCGACTTCCCTTGTCTTCTTGGTTGGTATTGAACATTTGTTTAGTTATCTGATCACTTCTTGTTTCTGCTTTTGTATTCTTTCGTAAAAGTGAATGGTTATTTGTTGATGCATGTCTTTGTCTTTTATAATCTAACGACTTAAGACCACTAACACTTGGAAGAAACTTTATTTCATTCGTTTTTATTCTCCTTTTCGCTGATTGGTTTAATTATCAATTTTCAGAGTCACAATTTAACACTGGAACAGCTAATGTTATATAACATTTTAGTTATGTTTTATTTTGTGAAGTTCTTATTGCCCCAAACACCTGCTGGAGTCTACTCAATTTATTATAATGTCTTGTTCTTTCAAGTGTGATATCCTACAACCTAATAATTAAATTATGTGACCAGTTCAATAATATCCTGCTTTAAAACTATTTTGCGTCTTCTATGTACCAATCCTTTAAAACTATGTTTTCGTTTTACTGGATCAATTTTAAGTAGTGTCCATCTTTTGCTAACTGAAGTTGGTAGGCTTTTGATTCTGCGATCAAAATTTGACCGTCAGCGAAGAGCATAATATTCAATAAAGTTTAACCTACACTTATGCCCATTTTATTTTATTTTGCTATTTTTATGGCCTTATCAATATACATTTAAATAATGTTGGAGATAACTGCAGCCTTGCTTTACAACTTAATTTATTGTTACTGTCTGCTTATCTCATTTGCAATTTTTACCGAGATTCTTGTCTCATAAATACACTAGTGTGCAAAACCTAAGGACCAGATGGGTAAAGTAACATCACAAATGGACTACTAAGTGGAAGTAGATGAAGGTGCGGGAGCATGTCGCCAGAGGTCTCTCACACGTACACAGAAAACTGGATGTCACATGGCGTGAGTGTAGCGAGCATATAGTGCCAAATGTGTCTGGTCCCGCAACACTGGGCAGTTGACGAAATAGGACAAGACGGTGTGTGGAAATTAGCGAGCTTTTACGGTGCACTGAAGTGGTGTTCTTCATTACAACATGGTCTGTAGACCCCATTTGGATGACTTCACACCGGGAAGAATCATCGGGAAACTGCAAGAAGGGCGAAGTTCGACGAGTGTTGCTCAGGAGTTTGGAATTGCTCACAGCATTGTTTCACGTTCAAGGGAAACCTTCCAAACCACAGGCACTGCTGTCCCAAGGAGAAGTGGTGGTCAACCACGCTCAACTACAGCAGCAGATGACCGCTACATGGTGAAACAGGCAAGAAGGGATCCACGCCGAACAGCGAGTGCAATTGCAACCACATTTAACAGGACAGCTAGGCACGCAATCTCACGATACACAGTGGCACGGCGACTACACAGAGGTGGTCTCTTTGCCCGACGACCAGTACGTTGTGTTCCATTGACATCCGCACATTGGCGGTACCGTTTGCGATGGTCCCAAGAGCATCAAAATTGGACCAACGAGGAATGGGGTCGCCTGCTCTTCTCGGATGAGAGCAGATTCAGTCCAAGTAATGATTCTCGACGTACCCTCATCTGGCGAGAGGTGGGAACACGCAATGAACCCAGGAACATCCTTGAACATGATCGGTTTGGTGATCCGGGTGCTATGGTTTGCTGATGCATAATGTTGCATGGGCGCACCCACCTTCAAATCTTTGAACACGGTACACTCACTGGTCAACGTTATTGTGATACTGTAGTCCTTCCCCATGTGCGGCTTTTCAGGGGTGCAGTCAGCCCTGACTCCATTTCTATGGATGACAATGCCCGACCGCATCGAACAGCGCAGGTGGAGGGTCTCTTGGAACGAGAGGATATTCGGCGAATGGACTGGCCCCCGATTTAAATGCCATCGAACACGTGTGGGATGCTTTGGGGAGACGTATTGCAGCACATCCAAATGCACCAATGACCATCCAACAGCTGTAAACAGCGCTGGTGGAGGAATGGAACGCCCTACTACAAGAACTGCTTACCAACCTTGTGGCCAGTATGGGAGCACGATGCAGAGCATGCATTGCTGTCCGTGGTGATCATACACCCTTTTAAGCATCATGTATCTGTTTCTGTAAATCTAGAGAGCCATCATATGTCGTATTGACTTTAGTGTAGCTTATGGTCTATGAATAAAAGTGGTATTTCTATTCGTCTCATTGCATATTTCGTTTAGTTGCCTACTGTAGCATACCGTAACAGTTCCTCCTATGTATGATTCAAGTTTAATCGAGCTATGTTACTTGGCAGTGTCACAGCATGCGAAAATTACTTTCGTCCTTAGGTTTTCACACCAGTGTATAATAATATCATGGGAAAACGAGACAAATGCTTCTTTAATGACGTGACAAGAGCGGTAGTTTGCGGTTCAATCCCATCCCACCCTAAGAATTTAGGTCTAATTTTGTATTATGGATTTGCTTACCTTACAAAAAAGACCGAAGAAAGGAAAAAAAATTCAATTTCAATGTGTCATTACCATAACATTACATATTTCAATTTAAAGCTAAGGACTAAGTTAGGAAAACCATTGCACCACTCTCTAGGGCAGGGGTTGCCAAATTTTTCATAACGGGGACCACATTAACCATCAGAGAATGAATCGCAGGCGAAGCCACATAAGTAAGTTTAAGATAGGAACAATAAACTCACAGGCACGAGACGCACAAATCACATTAGTATTTAAACACAGTGTTTTATTGAACTAAAATCTACACTAACATATTAATAACTGGAAATTTGTGAATAAATTAATCCAATACAGGCGTGCCGCTTCTTTTTACTTTCTCTAACCGTACGTAATAAGTAGAGAAGGTGTTGCATTCCACCCAAAAATTCGATAACGAAATTTCGCCGAAAGTACATACCCTAAAGCCCCCTGAATACAAAAAAGCAATTTTAGAAAAAGGTTCGTGTGTATGTGTGCGTGTGTGTCTGTGTGTGAAAAGCATAAATTAAAAACGAAAATTCGGATAAACATCAAACTTGGTATTTAGGTTCAGTACCTTTTAAAGACGCGACACTATGATTTTCAAGAAAATCCCCTACCCCAAACTACCCTTTACATGGAACATTTTTCTAAATTTATTATTTTCTAAAAAGTGGTTCTAACGATTTTAACACTGAATGTATATCTTGAATTTTCTGGGAATAGCCTTTGAAGTCCTCTTCGTTCGGAAGGAATTTTGTACAATCTTGATAACTAGTAAACATTAAGCGATAGATGAAAACGTACTGTATTACTAAAATGCATATCTCTTCATTTCAAATAAATTTTTTATGGCATAAGTCATTTGTGCGATAACCGTTATTAATGGTTTTCGAATTGTTCATTATTTGATCATTCCTTTTTCAAAATTAGTTCTTTCTCGCGATTGCATGGAAACAGTATACAATTTTAAGGCAGCGTATAGCGTCCAGTTCTTAAACATTTGATTATCGCCGTTCGCTTTGTATCTATAACTATATGTGTAATGTTTGGATTAAAATAAAGTAGATAGAAAAATAAGGTTTAGTATGAATAGTTTGTATACCCACTAATAAACGACAGGGTGATGTAAATGTAACACACCAGATTTTTATTTACAACCCTGCTCTAAGGGACCACCATCATTCTGTAATGCTAGGAAAGTTGTTCCGTTCCAGCAGTGTGTAAATTCTGTAATGTGGAGGTTATTTGGGATGTGGCTTAATGGAAACTGATTAACTATATGTTTTACTTTGTGATAAGGATTTCATTAGTAGTATGGTTTCCAATGTTATATTTGTTTTCTAAACAGCATTAATGGAAACTTAATTAAACATTGAGACAGAATGTGTCTATGTGTTAATTTATTTAGTGACTAATTTGGTATATGAATGATATACGTATATAATGTGGATACCATGTAAATGGCCATTTTTGTCATGTAATATTTGTTTTATATGTAGTGTTCCTGTTTCAATAGTTATAGAATGTCCTAAACTCTGCAGTTTCCGTAGAAATATGTTGTTCCCATGTGCAGAAAAGCGGGGATCTTTTTGTGTTAGGATCGAGGGTAAGGTTTTATAACCTTATTTGTCTCCGCTCGGGAAGTATGGAGTGAGAGAAATGTAACACAGAACGGAAAATTACCGAGAGATGCCAATAAGAATATATATATAAATTAAATAATATTTAGCCAGCTGAGGAAACCGCGAAAATTCCTCCAATGAGAAATCTGATCCTAAAATTTCAAGTGGGGGATCGTGGTCTATAAATAGTCGAGATTTACCCTAAAATTAAGGAGTTGACTTGTAGTTATAGACGAGGAACCCACGCTACTCCGTAAGACAAAGTTGGCGCGCAAATAGTGTCCTTTTTGTGTGGAAGTGTAAATGTAACTAATCACATATCAATTAACAATGTATTTGTGATTCCCGAGTTCTATATATAAAGTGATAAGTGAACAGGAACATTATGTAGTGTTTTAGAGTGAAAAGTGACAATAAATAGCGGTAACCCAAAAATTGTGATGAGTAGTAAATTCTCCTCAGAGCTCCTTTGCACCACTACAAGGTCAACGAACTTATTAGTAATCCTAATAGACCAAGTCCATGCATACTCTCCGCTGAGATCAACTAGCCAGGGCAACAGCGAGAATTACCGAATATTTAAATCACCTTTCTACACAGATTTGCCTGATGAACACGAAGCCACGTCGGAAGGAGGACACTCGTAAAGCAGATACAGTGAATTTTACCATTACTTCTCCGGCATCTACCACTGCACCGCGGTGGATTATAACCCGCGCGGGCATCGAACCCGGGACTGCAACCAACGGCGAAGTCTTCGAAGCATAGAGATGCGAGGACTGACGCACTATCGAAGAACAAAGTTTTAGTCAGTGGCATGTTGGGTTGTTAGATTAAGAGAAGCTATAGATTTAGTATTATTATCATTACCATTATTATTATTAATTATTCGGGCCTACCAATAGAGATAGCCGAGGTCATTAAGGTATGGACTAAAGAACGATATCTTCAGCACCGTCCTCATAATTGGCAAATGCCGGGTAGTACCTTAAACGTAGGCCTGGTACATTTCCTTTCTCATTTATTCCATTTCACTCATCACAGTGTTACCATCTGTGGTAACGTATGAAGTAAGCGCGAGGTTTAACACTATTTTTAAAGAAAAGGAAGTACTTTTTTCCTAAGAAAGCATTTTTTTTTAGATTCGGGGGCGTCAAAACACGTATTCTCGATGAAAACCCGATATGGAATTTTAGGGTGCAATGCAAACGTCCTCTACTTATTATGTATGTAGTACAGAAAATAAAAACCAACATTAAGCAAAACATGATTTACGCTTCTACTCAAGTGTAAGTATGGAATGATGCGGGAATTTTATACGCGTTAGTACAGGGTGGGCCAAAAAACTACGAACCGGCTGCGCGGTGTTTTTCCTGTCCGCGTCCTCGGCGCACGTTGCGTCTGCCGCTATCCTAGAAAGGCGCGGATGAAACCATACAACATTTTAAAAACTTTTAAAGGCTTTACTTACCAACTTTATGAAAGGATATGCTGAAACTGGCCACCGTCGTTGTCCATACGTTTTTGGCACCTCTTTAGGAAACTATTCATCACTCGCCGGGGGACCGAGGGGGCTATTTTACGTGAAGTAATAAACACAAAGCAATGAAAGATGCTTTACTATCTACAGACGTTCTCTAATACCAGTTCACAGGAATAAAAATACAATCGTGATTTTCTATACTGTATTGTGACCGCGCGCGGAGGCTACCTGGGGTCCGCCAGCAAGCGCCTCTCGACCTGGCAACTACTAGGTGAGATCTTCGACCGGCGTCGGAACGATAGCCGGTGCGATACAATAGTAGTGCGGAACAACAGCCATTGTGTGCCGCTCACCTGTTCCAGAACATTCCTTTCGGCATTTCTAGTAGCCTCTCTTTCTAGAACCTTCCGCTTTTTATACGAGGCCTATATAAGTGGCTGCTCTTGCTCGGAGTTGAGTTCAGACGAAGTGGAGTGGACAGTGAAAAAGCACAATGCCAGTGCAACTTAGTTCAGTTGCGATTTGATTCGGCGGATCACCTGTGTTATGTTCCGAATGTGTCAAAAGTGATTCAAGTGTAACGGTTGTGCTACGCTGAATGCCTAAATAATAAAGTGTGTTTCGCAGTAACTGATGTTCTCATTTGTTACAGTATTATATTGCAGAAGTGGGAAGCATTAGTGTTTTTCAGTAACAGTTCCGATCGCTACAGTTCCCGAACCATACTAGGTTCCAAACAACCGTTCTAAAATAATTCAAGTACGACTATGTCCAGATTATTTACTACTAACGCATAAACGTAAAACAGCAAGATCCTAGATCTACTCTAGATCCGTTACTTCACTGATTCGGGTTCTTTCGCATCTAATTGTGATTCTTCGTTCCTTACGAATATTGTGATTCTTCGTTCCTTACGAATATTCACAAACGGCAAGATGATGCTCCCCTTCTTTCCTTTCTCTCTACCATTCTATATTGTGCAATATATGTGTAAATTATGTCTGTTAATAATAATAATAATAATAATAATACAAATGCAGTGTTACACCTAAATATTACTGCTCACTTAGCTGACGTGGAATTCAAGTCCATCATTATCGGCGTAACCGTCTTGTATCACTTATATGACGCTAATGATTATATGTTCCAAAACGGCATTTCAGTTGATTGCCTTTCGTACGTTTACCGCAAGAATACTGTAGCAGAGTTAATTATATCCGATTGGCCGGAAGCTTTCTAGTGTACGCTGTCTTCAATTGGAAGCAGGGACGGTTCTAACACCTCACATTATCGGTAATTTTATGGCCCAGGCCGGATTGTATGTATGCGTGCTCCGCGTGATGTCTACCACACTGGGGAATTCTCCATTCTGAACCTCCCGCGTTACACACTCATACGTAATAGCTACATGCACGATAATGAACACTTACTTTGTTATAAGTGGTATCCATCTGCACTGAGACGTTCCTAGCATTCCCAGTCGTCTTGAGGTTGCGTAACGCAAGAACAACAATCACTATGTAGACTTTCAATTTTAAAAGTTTAGCAGCTGAATGTACAGAAACTTTTGAAACGCCCACTTGCTGTGCTACTCGTCTTAAGCGACATCTTTGAAGAGCGTTCGAATGATGCACCAATTTCGTCAATTTTTTTCCTCCGTTAAAACATGTATTTTTCGCTGCTTAGGTTTAGTGATCCCGTTGTCCTAAATTTATTAACCAGACATGTAACAGTATCTATATTTGGGACTGGAATATCAGGAAATGTCTCCTGAAATTGTCTACCTGATTCGTTTTTACGAATGTATCGTACATAAAAATTCATTGTTCAGGCGTGAGTTTTTCTTTAGGCATTTCAGTGGACTAATAACAAGACAAGACAGCAATAGGAATGCTCTATAACACATATAACACATATTTTGAATCAGCTTTCACTTTTGGGACGCACAATGAATAAACTCTAGTCCTTACATCACGAACGGAAGGAAGAAAATGACGGTTGACATTCACAGCTGATAAACAGCCTTGAGCGGGTCATTCGCCGCTAGTAAACAATACCGAAGCACTGCAGTGCAAGCGAATCACGCATACATGCGATGACCGGACAAAACGACCGCTCGGTGCATATTTGCAACTGCTGTATTGTAGCAACACACTCTCTACGAACAGGGCGTTACTTTTGGGACCAGTAGTAAAAATACTTAAAATGATCGTTTTATTGCAAAGTTGAAGACCTTTTTTTACTTTCTCTAGTATGTATAGTAAGTAGGGGAAGTATTGTATTCCGCCCAAAAATTCGATACCGAGGTTTCACCGGAAATACATGTTTTGAGACCCCCTGAATCCAAATAAAGCATTTTTGGAAACATGTCCGTGTGTGTGTGTGTCTGTGAACACCATAACTCAGAAACGAACAGTCGGATAAATACCAAACTTGGTATTTAGGTTCAGTATCTTCCAGAGATGCGACACGAAAGTCTTCAAGAAAATCCCCCCACCCCAGACTACCCTTTACATGGAACATTTTTCGAAAATTTTAATTTTCTCAAAAATGGCTATCGATTTTGATTAAAATATCATATGTTCAAGATATTTTCATGACAAATGAAATTTATATCTCGAATTTTCTGGGAATGTCTCCAAAAGTATTCTTCATTGTGAACGACTTTTGCATAACCGGTAAACCATAAGAGATAGACAGAATTTTACTACACAAAAAATGTAGATCGCGTTAAAATACACAATTTATGTCATATACATTTTTTTGTTGAGTTAACCCTTTTCGAGATATTGCTTGTTATTCCCTTAAATTTTCCAATACTTATACTTTTTCTCAAATTCGTTATTCATTTT
Organism: Deroplatys truncata; assembly: GCA_030765065.1. Classification (NCBI taxonomy): domain Eukaryota; kingdom Metazoa; phylum Arthropoda; class Insecta; order Mantodea; family Mantidae; genus Deroplatys; species Deroplatys truncata. Next base: position 67,844,721 of record CM060976.1, on the reverse strand, counting down.
TTTTATGTTCTGGACATGCAAAGAGAATGGAACGCGCCATATAGCAACCAGCGCTTAAAGGATTTGACTATCGCTTAAATACTACCATATTCCCCTTGCATCTACAAGAAAATCGATATCTCGATTAACATGAAGCACATGGAGAATAAGCGTTTGTAAAAATAGTTTGTACAAGAGTAGAGAAAGTCATGTGAGTGTAACACATCAGATTTTTTTAAATTGCGTAGGACTTATGGTTATTTTTAAACAATTCTGAAAATGGAAGCGTTCTAAAATAACAATTACGCTATTTTTTTCCTACCTCTAATACGTTGTTTCCTTTAAGTATTATTAAAGAATTCAATCGACAAACCTTCATGGGCTACAGAGGAGTGTTAGGCAGGCACTTTGATACAGGACACATACGGCCTTTTAGTTCATGGTTGTTTGCAATAGATCAAAATCAATAACGAGCCAGTACTTCACTGATAAAACTGCCCTGAGTTGCTGCTATTAGCCAAGAATTGTGCTCATGCTATGCTCGAACGTTCCATGTGTATACCTCCGTAACATGTACTAACTTTGGAAGAAACTCGAGAAATTAAAATTGAATTTACCCAAAACGTACGCCATTCATCTGTTTGGGAAAAAAAATGTTTAACCGCTTGTACGGGGTTTGAGCATAACACCATTATATTGACCGCCGAGCACGCTAATAACGCGCTATTACTACAGCTGTTGTTTGTCTCTGATAGATGTGAAAGTGGAGGTATCAGTGGTGCATAGACCTTTGCAGACTTTCAAAATACCGCGATGGCAGCCATTTTTTCGCCTGTGGAAGAGAAATTTAACTATTTTAGGGTGTAAATCAATACCGCATTCCATTAAGTCTTTATTTATTTGCATTTATCAGTACGAATCCTCGAATAAAAAAAAAACATTACATAACTTCAAAGTATGTCGTCACAGACCTAGGAGCCCTATATCCCAGTATTCTTATACCATAATCCCTCTGTAAGCCCTGAAAGTTTGTCGATTGAATTATGCTATACCCTTTAATGTTGCCACCACTGTTAGCAGCGGCTTAATTTTAACTCGCTTGCCTTGGGTTTTTATATTAGGTTATACTCCTTTCACTGTGAAACTTCATTATTCTTGCCGTCGCACACCAGCATGGAATTAGGAATGATTGCTTATAAGTTCCTCGTACCTCGCAGTACCTTCTGAGTTGAGAAGCCAACATACTGACCACTCGACCGTAGTCAGCAGCTCGTGATTAGTCTGACATTCAACAATGTCCACAATTATCCCAGTGGCAAGACGCCCAGCACTTCTAGGTAGCAGGTGAGGGATACGGGTTAAATGTCGGGTCGGGGCGGGGGATTTTTCAGTGGCGGAAAGCTCCCATCCTTGGTACAAGACTATTGTCCATTCCAAACCAGAGTTCCCTCTGATGTAAACAGAAGCACGTGCTCCTGCTTGTCATGAACCCAAGAATATACTCTTACGCCAACGTAAGTAGTTCCTTAATACATGTATTGTATTATGAAATATACAAGGTATAGAACTGCACATTTTATTGCGGTTATCATAAGAACTCGTCGTTAAAGGTAATGGATATATATGATTTTCGTCTGCTATTGCGCTAACGCCGAGAGTATCTTGCTTGTTAATACCAACTGCATGCATGACTGCCACTATCTTACATATACAAGAAATGCAGCAATGAATTCCCGGAGGCGCTATCTGAGTACCGAATAAACACTTCGCGTAACACAGGAAATATGATAAACGAACAGTCATTCATAATACGCAAGGACGCAAATGCTCAGCTCAGGTCAAATCTTGTGATTTAGTCAGTTGGTATTTGAGTTCACATGGCAGAGGAAGATGCGTGTAGTGCAAATAAACTGTCCAAACAAGAAACCGGGAAACAGTTAAAAAGTGGCGAAAAACAAACAGCTCTTCATATATTCAACTCACTATTAGAAAAATACCCGACACTTGCATTAGTGCATATTACGAAACTAATATCGGATTTTACAGGCGTTTCAGTGAGAAGTGTAACCAAAGCGAGCAAGGAATACAAACAGACATAATAGAACATAGAAGAGAATAATATGTGTGAACTTGTTTTGTGCGACAGTGCTGTGGAATTGTGGATAAGCTTGTCATTATTTTGGAGAGTAGTTCTGATTCCGATATGTCAGCTGAGTCACCTTCGGAGAATTCGGATTTGGGTGTTGCACTTTTGCCCGAGGATTGTGATTAACGCAAGTAAAATGTTAATTGCCCCATACTTATAAAATCAATTGCTACCTCGGGTTGCATTTTGAACTATGATTCTCACACAGGAAGCGTTTTTATAAATTTAAACAGTGTTCAACAAGCGCGTTAGAGGGGAACAGCTGCCATTAGGGCGGGGATTGCGAACTACTTTCGCGCGGATAATACAAAGAGTTTGTTTTCAGTGAAGGGCACTCTGATTTGCAATATCCCAGTATTCTTATACCATCATCCCTCTGTAAGCCCTGAAAGTTTGTCGATTGAATTCTGCTATACACTATAATGTTGCCACCACTGTTAGCAGCGGCTTAATTTTAACTAGCTTGCCTTGGGTTTTTATATTAGGTTATACTCCTTTCACTGTGAAACTTCATTATTCTTGCCGTCGCACACCAGCACAGAATTAGGAATGATTACTTATAAGTTCCTCGTCCCTCCCAGTACCTTCTGAGTTGAGAAGCCAACATACTGACCACTCGACCGCAGTCAGCAGCTCGTGATTAGTCTGACATTCAACAATGTCCACAATTATCCCAGAGGCAAGACGCCCAGCACTTCTAGGTAACAGGTGAGGGATACGGGTTAAATGTCGGGTCGGGTCGGGGCGGGGCGGGGCGGGGCGGGGCGGGGGATTTTTCAGTGGCGGAAAGCTCCCATCCTTGGTACAAGACTAGTGTGACACTGTTTCTTCATTCCCATGTTGCAGTATCACCTTCTTAGACCACCCAGTGTTGCCAACCGTAGCATAATTCCGCTACACACAATGGAATTTGGTCTCGAAGACAAAATGTCGAAATCCCCTCCACCGAGCGAGATGGCCCCGAGGTAACTGTGTGACTCGCATTCGAGAGGTACCGGATTCGATACCAGCCACTGCCCATTCTGACCCATGGTTTTTCGTGGTTTCTCGGGGACGGTAGGCGAATGCTGTGGTGTTTTATTCTCCAGATTTCCTTTCAATCCGTTTCCTTCTCTTTCAGGTGTGCTTCTAGGATTCGTGCGTGTGTCGAAGCCGGACAGATAGAGCGCATACGGAAAGAGTACTCCGCATTGACACCAGAGGGCTGCTTGATTGGTAGGTCGTTCATCGCCCTCTCTCGGCGGCTCCAGCAGTGGGACGGGTCTGCGAGTTTGGAAATGCTTAGGGGTCTCTGTGGCCTGCCTGGCTATGGCCTGTAGCCTCCTGTGGTTCCTTCACCTAACCCTTCCTACTGGAGGGTGGTAGCGGCAATAGATCTGTGCAAATCACAGCACGCGAGGTGTCCCCTTCCGCTGAATCACCTATACCCATATCTAATCCCCTTCTCCAATTTTTTTTTTAAAATCAGAAAACGCAGCGGATTTTGACAGCGGGTGCTGGTTTAAATACCAAAGAAAGATATGCTAAGGCTCGGCAATAGAGTCCAATTTATTACTACATTGACTGAACTTGTTGCCCTGAACGAGCGTCTCAATCAAATTATGGTATACTCAGTTCTTAAGCCATGACATAGGAACTGAACCTTTAATTATGCAGCTCTTGTTTACGATTGCAAAGGCCATCTCCTTCATTTATTTTCTCCTTCGCTTGGCGTGCGAGTATTTCTGTTTTGTGTAGTATTATTTTTCCTTTTTCACAAGATACTAAGGGTGTGCTTATATACGGGAACAGCCCCTTAAGACCTTTCTTTTTTTTAGTTTCAACCTTCCAGCAAGCAAAAGCAGCAGTTTCAAAATGCACGCTAGGCTAAGGAAATGAATTTCTCGTATTTGCTCGGTTGTAAAGTACCTGCCCTGTCAGTAGTACAAGTAGGTACATCTTCAATGCTGAAGCTTTCACGTTATTAATGACCTTTTTGACTCGGTGATAAGCTCGATGCATATGTCTACAAATAATTTAACATCTCTTCCAACATCCTCTTTGATCTTGCAAACAAGTCTACAACGAGGATACTGGGTTATCATTAGTTTATTTCTTCTTATTGTAGAAAGAATAATAGGAAATTTCGCTACAAAGAAGGCGGAAAGAAACAAGAACGGAAAGCGCCGAAAACCCGCGAAAAACTATTGACTTTCTTTTCTTTTCCATTTACTTCTCTTCTCTTTTTCATTGCAGATACGTTCTTTTTCTCCTACGATGTTCTTAACTTCTTTGAATGAGTACTTTTTTGCAATATTATGTTGTGAACTGCAGTTTTACATTATGCGGTTTAAAATGGAAATCACTCCTGCAGGGCTTATTTTTGAGGCACATTATTATTAGTGTATTATTCCCCAAAAGCTCTTGGGCAAGCTATCGGATGCTACTTATTTCTCGGGAAATATTAAATCTGCTGATTCCACGGGGTGAAATTAAAACAAGAATTGCATTTAACATGCCGATGCCCAAAGACAGGACAGCTTATGACTTCAGAGAGGCAAAATATCAAACTTCACATTCTAAACCATTCTTGCTCATTATAAGAACAATACTTTTACGTTTCGCAGTGTGTAGAATTCAATGCACGTGACCATAAATTCTTATTTCGTAACATTTTGGTAACATCTTAATTACTATGAACATCTTCTTATTTCTTCATATTGAATAAGATTTACTATTTTTCACTTTTAAAATAATTTCCGTTAGCAATGAACCGAACTTGCCCAGAACCGGGCAGTTTTCTGTAAAAATGTATTTAGAAAACCCAAACCACCCTTTCCAACAAGTCAGGTACAGTTGAGAAAATCTAGCCTTCCCTCTCTGTGCCATCACTTGCGAAATTAAACGCCCTCTGTTCTTGAGTTTTTATTTTCGCGAACCGGTGCTTTTAGTGTCGTATTGTAATTAGTATTAAGCAAGCAACCAACCAATAATTTCATTTTCTGTTTTCCTAAGTTTAAGGGTTTCACAACGTTACGGTCTATAAACTCCATGTAATTTGTTATATTTCAATTTGATATTTTATTATTAAACGTGGACAAAAATCTACAAAACCTAGTTTAAAACCAATAAAGTGAACTTGCTCAAAACCGTTTATAAGATTTTTGGCTTTTAAAAACAATATATAAGAATTTTTGGGAATATTTTTCATATTTTAATATTTTGACAAAATAAATGCATATTCTGGCAAACTTTTCTTCATAATTTGCCTGTCTGTACTTATGAAGTCCTGTATCTGAAATTTAGATTATACCCTTCGTCTAAGATTTCATTGCTTTCTCTTTATCCCATGACTGCACTGTAACTGTTGCAGCTGACAATTTCAGGGTTCGATTTCTTATTGTATTAACTTCTAAGAATTAGGCATTGAGGCAGACGTCGGCGTCGTCATCACTCTCTGCTGCTGTCTGTAGGTTCTCGGTGCCCGCCTAATATCTTATGTGTGGCGATGTCGGAATATTCAGGAAATAGGTTAGGTAATCTCAGGGTTTTTTGTGAGAATTGCGATGAATCCTCGGAGTCCAACAGGGAATGCGACTACTTAATCTTCAGCACTATTTATTATTTAGAAATTTAGCAATGTAGGAGCTGTGAGAATAGAAGCAAAACACCTTCCGTAGCAAACAGAATTACAATGTAGAAGGCGAAAGTTGCTAACAATGAGGTAATCTTGAGACGACAATAAATTACAAAGTTTAATAATACTACTAATAATTCTTGGAACAATAATAATGTAATATTTAAAACAGTTTATAAATAGCCAATCAACAACTAGAAAAGCTTTAAGTTAAATACGAGTATTCTATTGGAGTAGGATTAGCCAATCAGATACTTGAAATATAGTATATGTACAAATTTAAGCGGTAGACGCTAGACGCTAGAAGGCAACGTTCCCGAGCACTTCGATTTTATACGTATTCAGTGTGAGACAAAACAAATTCATTACGGCGTGAATAATATAAAGTTTACGTGTTAAAAAGTACAAGTAACAATAATCTCACAGCTCTACAGTAGGATATATCAGTGAAGTGTGACTTAATCGTGTGAAGGATTAATAAAAAAAAGTTAAATACCACTGTAATTTGTGTAAGCCTTCATCCTTTATCCGTACTACCCCTGCTAAGAGATACGTGTTTCTGCAAATTACTACTGGCGCAGCCGAGGCATACACATATAATTAAATAAACAAAATACAAAGTTGATTTGTAAACGTTGGGGCGAAGGCCACCGGAAACTTTGTACCGTACGTGGGGCGAACACTCCAAGAAACATATCTCCCGCAAAACGTGGTGCAAACAGCAGGAACAACTACTGCACCCGTTACAGTATCTTTCGAGTTTCCTGTATCATACTTTCTGTGTGTTTTCTTTTATGAATTTTAGGAATATATATAAATAACTTCTTTAAAAATCTGCATTTTTTACATAATTTGTAATGACGCGTTTATCAAACAGGTGTTTCTAAAAGTACGAAAATATTTTCAAAATAGTTGTTAATTTCCAAACAATTTCTCCGCATAGTTTTGGCTATTACTAAGATAGTTGTCAAAAAAGTTTTGTATTCCTTCGTCATACAACCTTTATAATGGGAACTTTAGCAACAGCCTGCGTAGTGTTTTCCGGAGTAGCAAACGGTTTCAAAAACATAATACTTTATGACAGGCTTCATGGATCAGGTCGTTCTTAGTACAACTCAGAGATAAAACTCCTGTTTACGAGTAAGCTTAATTTCAAACCTGTATTATGTTTAATGTAATGGAACCTTCATAATGAATTACGAAAACAGCATAAAAATTAGAAGCATGCAAGATCCAAGCTTTCAAATTTATGTCCACGTCAAACATAAGAAACCAGCCTATCAGAGAGCGATTTTCATCACGTGGTCATTCTGCAATCTCACACCAGATTTTCTATCGCCATGTGTTGAGTAACTGCCTTTCTGTGCAAGATCACGAGTCAGGAATCACTAGGATATCTATAAAAATAGCGGCAAAACAAAATGTGATGGTAGATGGTGCTTTTTTGTGAGTTAAACGTCCTTTAACCGCGTAACTAGTTCTTGTTCATTTTAATACACGTACATAACCTCTTTTGTCGTGTGTACTGTTTGTAGTCGCTTCATAGACTGCCACGCTCTCTTGCGATGGGCTGTTGTTTATGTTCCCATTTGTCATTGTGAATGACAATCCATCGCATTAAGTTTATGCTTAAGGTTTACGTTGTGTTAATAATTATTATTGCGAGTGGTCCATAGCCTTTGACAATAGTTGAATTTAGTAATCGCGTGCAGGTGATCTGTAATGTTGACAGTAGCGAACGGAGGTGCAGAAATCAATTGAAACCAAGGAAGACCAGTATAATAATAGATTGTGTTAAGTACAGTATAATATATTATGCAACAAGACTATAATTTTAGTAATAAAGATGCGAGTATGTTTATGAAACAAGCGGTAGCAAGATTTACAATTTTCATACGAGCGTCTTAATTACAATTATAGTCAAGCTGCATACGACTGTTTTTGGTCGACCACTTTATAACTTCAAAACTTAGGTTTTACAAAAAAAAAAAAATTATTACCTTGTTAATTGTGCGTAATTAAATGCTAATCAGATGGCAGCACTGATGGCCGGACCTTGGGCGTGTTTGCGAGTAGTGAAACAACTGGCAGCATAATTGAATCCGCGCTGTGTTTATTGATTTTTGCAGATAACGTGAAAGAAACGCATACTGAAGCAAACGAAATGAACTCATTTAATTATAATATTAAAATTACAATCTGTAATTGTGCCTCAATTTCCGGCGGTGTTACATTTTCTAAACCAGTATCGCTTTCAAAACTCGCGCCTAGCATTTCTGTCATCTTGGGCTGCTACTCTGAAGGTGTTAAAAGGTATGAGCGATAGAGGAGCTCCGCGCGCCGCCGAACAAGCTTACGAGTCTCTGAAGTATTATGGATGTCATAACAGTTCATTTATGCCACATGTAGTCAGTCAGTTTATTATAGTGTGGTCGACCAAAACAAATATTTTATGCCGAGGGTAATTTAAAGGTCACACTAACACAAGAATGCAGAATGCCTGGAACAGTAATTCTTCTAAGAGACCAGAGTGGGCAAATCATTAAGTAAATAGAAATTTTCTGTCGTCTTCTTTAAGTGCACTGAAGAATTTAACAAGAGAACATCTATTGCAATGTGGTGAAAGGTTAGCTTCGTCCTTCCATGATGAAATAAAGATAATCAGGAGAGCATGTGACCGAAACTATACCAGGCCTCTGCAGCCGTAAGTTTGTATGAACAAGACTCTTAAATAAGGGGCGTGAACCTGTCCAAATTGTATAACTTTATGTGCATAAAACGGTAGCCAAAAGGGGACCCAGCAGCTCAATTTTCAAAAGCTAGTAGTGACTATGCTTGTCTGAATACCGTTATCTAATCTACTTCTCCCTGCTCAGCGGAATCTCTTTCCCTATCGTAAGTTTATTCCTTGGAAGACCTGTATCATTTCCTTCTCCATATTACTTCAATAAGCTTCCATTTTGTGAATAAAACTTGTTTATTTTCAAAGTCGTCTAAGTATCAGTTCTTCTGTTTTAGACTAGCTTTATTACCAAACCAACTCCTTATCCCAAGAATAATAATAATTTGTAAACGGGTAACCATCGGACCAGGGCCGGCTCCAGGAGTTTTGCCGTCCGTGCGATAATTGCAAGTGCAAGTGTTTATTGACAAAACAGTAAAATCTTCCGCGCCGGAAGGGTCTAAGGGTAAAACTGTTTACATCCGACGTTTCGGTCAACTGGCCATGCCTTCGCACGTGATGTTTATTACTGAACACCTCACGAGCACGAGATGCTTTGATGAGATCATCAACGAGGATCACATCCAAATTACTCTGGAACTACAAAAAGGTCGATTTTTTTCGTCGTGACACGGAGAAACGCAGAGGAGGAGAAGGTAGTCTAGGGCGGGGAAGAATAGTTGGCAGTATTCCCCTTGCGTAGAAGGGGAATGCGTGGTGATGTCACTTTATCTCACGTTGTGTATGCGCCTGCTCCTCTTGTTATTGACCCAACACCCCTCCCAGAAAATAAATGGACTTTTCCAGCTACTGCGCATGCAGTTAAGCGTGTCACGACGAAAAAATCGGCCTATACATTCGTCACCAGTTTCATAACAAAAAAAATCTATAGAAGGTCGCTAGAGTTTAAGCATGATTTGTGACCCGTCACCTTTTCACAATTCTTGTTCATATTTTAAGATTTTACCGCCCTCTGCTGCCTTGGGCGGTGGCATGCCTCGACCCCTCCTTGAATCGACCCTGCATCGGATCACGAACATCAGAGCTACAATAGCGAGAACCATCGCATGGGGCACTGATGCAACATCTACCAGACCAAAAATCAAATCCCATTACACAAGTGTTAATTCGACAGCACTAAAGAGATGGTCTGCAACTTTCTGGGAGCTTTCAAGTAGAGAAATAGAGATAGAACTAGGATCTGCGTCCCGGTTTCCGTCTTGATGAAATACAAAACTGTATGGAATCCTTGAATTTTAATTCACTTTCAAACACACTACAAATATGTGGACATGCTTAGAATGGAAGATTTACTTAGTTTCCCTTGAGTTTGTTTACTATTTTGGACAATCAAGCTTAGGCTGGATACTAAAATTTAACCTAATATCGGGCTGGGCTGGGCTTGGCCTCGGCTTGGTTAAGTTAGGCCCGCAAAGACCACTGTAGTGAAGCCCAATGAGACCAAATACTTAAGCGCCCAAATTCAATCTTAGTCACTCATATAGGACGAGAATGTGAAGACCTGGAAAAGTTATATGCTGCTTGTAAGTTTATTATAGGGCATCGTATTGAGGAGGTGCAATTGCGGTGAGTAATGTACATATTGATACAAGTGCAGCAATTCGCGATTTTCCGAACTACTTGGGAATATTACCTCGGATAATTCACAGATAACGTGCTAATAGGTCGTAAATGACAAAAAGAAATCGCTTTAAGCTGTATAGAAATTGTTTATTACAAACATAATTGCTTAATTAACATTTAATGATTTATATAATTTAATTAAAAGATCAACAGAATACAATATTAAATGAGATTAATTTTTTAAAAAGTATTTCATATGTTTTGGGCTAACCTCTTGCCTCTCTTGGATGCCAGCACTGCACTGATACAAAAACGTGTTGCATTTTTCAACAACTCGCTCGGTTAATCGCGAGTCTACTGTACTAGATGACATTGGCTGAAAACGTTAACGCACGGGCTCGTGAACAGGAAGTCCGCAGTTCAACTTCTACCAGGACCATCCTCAGCGAACATTTTTTTTCTTCCACATTTTCCTCTGTCCTCACAACTTGCATATCCGGGGAAGTACCCTAAGCTTAGGCTGGGATGTTTCCTTCCCAAATTTCCTTTCCCAATTATTACTCCATGCTTTATAGTGCTGTGGTGACGTATATGTGGTAAGAACAGGTTTAAACACCATCCACACAGTACGACCTCATATTCACTGAAAATGAACGCTTAACAATACATTGCATTTAGGAGCTTCTGCTTCCACATGCAAATCCATTTGCCCAGCGCTTAATTGGCTAGAATTCCATCCTAGATATTACAGTGCTCGATGATTGACACAATTCCGGGAGGAAATGCGATCGATGGTATAAACTAATCTGCACGAGGAGACTAGCACATGTGTACCATATTCCTCGACGCATTTTTCACAGCCTGAACAAACCATGATGAGAAATTAATGCAGTTCAGCAAGTCGACACTAGTACCAAATTTCAAGAATGTTGATCAAGATATAGGCTGTTATTCCAGTTATTAGCTTTGATAAGTAATGCTATCTTTGATAACTTTTTTCTCTCTTGCTTGAACAGCCTTTTCTCAAGTTGTAATTGTGGAAGGCTCGATGAAGTTATCGTATCTCTATAATGAGACAGGCTTGAAAGAAAAGAAAAAGTTAACATAGGGTAGCAGTACCGGGGCAGAAACTTATAAAAATATTTTTTGAAGAGACCTCCGATGAGGAAATGTTTACTTAGAAAATGACGATCTTACTTCTTGATTTAAAATGCGGCGTGTCTAGAAAAAAAAAACTTGTTACCTACATTGATCACTTCTTTTAACAGGAATTGGGAGCACTAGCAAATAGCGTTCGTAGATATCCTCAGAAGTGGATAGTGACAAACACCCAAGATAGAGAATTCAACGGTAGTGAAGCAATATAAGGACTGATATAAAAAAAAGCGAAGCATTTCGCTAAAAATCAAACTAGAGGAAATTGGGATATTATGCAAACAAATGCGAGGGAGGATTGGGGTTTAGGATTAAACCCATCGAGTATTTTGTCAAAATTGGCTTACAGGTTTCTGAAATACGTTTTAGTTGTGTACTGTTTTATACCGAGTGATATCGACATGAACCTTTGAACAGTTTCCCTTCACATATAATTGAGTTACTCAGTGGTATCTGACATTTAGTTTACTCGATACAATTTTTAATTAATTTTAGAAATTCATTTTTTATTTTCTAGTTAGATGACTTGATAATTAGTAAAATACCTATACAAGTGATTAATGTCGGGATTATAATGAACTTCACTTAACGTGGCGGGACGTAAACTATAGGTCTAATTAGGATGCACTTAAGGCATGAATGACTCTTTATTGGTAGTTATTTTATTACCTGCTTCACGCCGATTTGTTGTAATTACCATGCGACAACAAACTTGATGTAACGAGAAGGAAATTTTGACACTGCCAAACTCTCAAGTTACCTCACGTTAAGTCAACCGCAATAGTTTCATTTAAAACAATGTGTCAAGACTTTCAGGTTACGTCGCGTTGTCACGTTACGATATGTTCATCCTAATCCCGCCTTAAGATTCCCTTACACTGAAACAAAGCTAATGTTGAGTGAGTGTGCCAAATCTGAACAAAAGCTCTTCAATAGTTTCTGCGATATAGTTACTATAAACAAGACTTTTGTAAATAATGCTGCTTGTTTATAAATTCGAAATACACCATTCGAAAACTACGTATTTATTTTAAGCCCTTGTACATGCAAAACGCTTGGGAAACTAAAGCCCTAATAACACGCAATATAATAGCGTTCATATAAGAAATAGATACCTTTAAAATTTAAGAAAAAGCAGCAGGCACCATGAGAATACTTTCTTATTCTGGTTCACTTCCTGATGAAATTACGGTTTGGCAATACATTCTAGAGATATATAATTACGTCAAAACTAAACAAATCTGGAAAAAGCATAACTGAAGTTTTCTGACTATCAATTATATCGTTACGTTAGGATTTGCTTCATTATCACCGAACATAACCTCAGTTCATATGATCGGCGTTCACTCACCCTGCCCCCTCTCGGTCTTCTTCTCCTCTCCGTGGCAAGGAACATGTCTAGAAAACGCGATGGTTCGAAGCGTAACAGGAAACGAGGAAAAGACAAGAAACTACGTTCTAATTACTCAAACCTCGGTTTCAATTTCAGAGACACAAGAAGCGCTACAAGAAATACACAATGCTATCCGCAAGGTCGTTTTCGCTGTGGAAATATTACACCGAAATTATATAACACGTGTCACGTGACGCAAGGCAACGTTCTCGCTGATCACGCGAGACACAGCTGTGTGACGTACGAAGAATTCGAGCAATATCTTCGGGAGATAACGTTAATGTGTGACACATGGGCGCCAACTCTTGAGGAATCAAGGAACTTGGTTGAGCGTAAACACTCCTCTTTGGCTCATCGAAGTTAACTAATATCCTAATCTCTTTGCAGCAGCAGCAGCAGCAGCATCTTAATTTGCGTTGCAGTTATGTTACTTCTATAACGTATCATTTTAATATATTTCTTCTATAATTAATTGTCTGGTCCGCAATTCATTACTCTGAGTACATATAGATGACTTCTAAAAGTCCAGATATTTGCCAGATTAATTAAACCAGAATACAAATAGCCTGCATCTATCAGGCGTCTTTTAAAAACACTCAAAAGATAATGGCTTATATTTTGGGATAATGGCTTCCCTTCTTTCAAACATTACGGCACTTTAGATATGAACAAACCACTACAATTTAAGGCCTCCCAAAAATAATGCACACAACTACTATGAATGCACTGTATATGACGCGATTCCATGAACTAGCAAAAAGGATTCGTGAAGTCTATGAAAATCATTCATAAGAAACACTCCCAATTAACAACAACAACAACAAAAAGTCATGATAGTTTTGCCTTTTTCGTGTACAATGGGGCAATTAGGTAAGTTGGTGATGAAATATTACTGAACTCATTTGGGGAAGCAGCTGCGAATCAACTCCAAGGTTTAATGATTCGACGAATTATGAAAAATGAACTTAGTCTGTCATTAAAAACAGCACTTGGAAGAAAACATAGTTGATCTGAAATTACTCCCTTAATTGATCAAAGCTCCAGCAGCAGCAATAGGAAACTTAAACGGTAATTTTACTTCAAATATGTTCCTTCCTCCAAAAAGCGAACTTTATGATAAAAAGATCTATAAAGAAAGTCTCCAAAAATACTCGAAGAAACCAACAATGACTAACAGATGCAACGTCTAAACTTTATGAGGTCATAGTCTTACTTCCTTGTTGGCTTCGTCAAAATTAAAAAAATATGACTCTTAAAACCCTAACCCTGAGGTTGACGTGTTTGATCCTTGAAAGCAATAAATAAGATCTACCACACTGCCAAGGGCATCCGGAAGTGGAGGACACAGAGGCGTATTTGCCCCCCCCAACTCAAATAGGTATTTTGAAATAAATAATTATTGTAAGAACCAAAACGGCCAACATGAAATTAAAAATAACAGACGAAATCAACAATTTAGATGATATTAAATGCCAAAGTTATATTTATAAAAAAAGTTTCACTTCAAAGAGTTGTAAGACCGTCAGTCATTTTTTGTTCAATACAAAGTCGCCGATGTGACTACAGAAGCTGATGACACGTTATGGTCAAACTTGTTTCTCGGCACCTCCATGAGGAGTTTCTGTCTGTATGCAGTAGCGCTGACAAATGAAATTGGCCGCCACTGCTTGGCGCTTACAGCTAGCTATCCTCTTTAACTGTGGATTTTCTGCAACAGGTCCGCATACAGAGAGCGATTCTTCAACTGAGGCAAGCGAGCCGGGACCGCAATGTAGGTCAGTTACCCCTTGGTGAGGGTGAGCGCGGACATAGGGCGAGTTATAGTTGCTAATGTGCGTGTGGCCGCACTATCAGTCGGCGATCTGCCGAGATTCCTCAAGCGCCACGCCTTTGATGAAACCGGTCTCTTCTTTAAAACAGTGCTTACTTAAACTACAGCAATAACGTATTCGATTCAAAAGTTCGATATACATACGTCAATGGAATGTTTTAAGGCCCACTTAGTAAAACACAAATAGAATACAAGCACTTTTATAAAATGTACCGTTAGTTTGCTTGTCTTTAACGTTTCTTCAACTATTTTTGCAATCTTAATTTTTATTTACCAAACGTTTTTATATTTTGAATTAAGTTGCATCTTTACTTCGTTAACATTTCTACATACAAATAAAACCCTTCTCAAAACTTAATTCGCCTACCTCTGCAGTGTATGGGGAGGGGGGGCAGGGCTTCCAGCACACAAGCCCAATCAGAATCTCGGTTGTTACGAAGACAAAAAGTTTATTTCAGCGTTTTATTCTTGTCCTCATACACAGATGTAGAGTAACTCTCAGCCCAATTGACATTAGTCTCATTTGAGCACCATTTCACTTTTTTTTCTCACTACCTTAGAAGATTTCAGTTTTTAAATGCCTAACACTGAAAGAAGGAAACCTCTACCCCATGAAAAGAAGTACTACCACATCATTTTAATACATCATTTTCATAATGTAGACTGCACGCGTTTACCTAGCCGGTGAGTTGCAGTCAAGTTGCTGTGGGACCGACCGTACCGCTTATCGCCACTTACCTTTCCGAGACACAAACTTTATTGAACTAACAACGACAGAGGCAAATAAGCAAAACGTCATTATTACACACAAAAAATTAACGGCATATTTCCTTATATGAATATTCTGAGAACTTATACAAAACAGATTTTGTCTTCCCTCAGCCAATAAACGGACGCAACGTCATCGTTTTATCAGTATGCTATGTCCTAGTCAAGCCAGAGATATGAGGACAACTTAAGGCGAAAACACATGTTCCATATCTATTCTAATATAAAGGCGCGCGCGCGCGCGTGTGTGTGTGTGTGTGTGTGTGTGTGTGTATGAGAGACGGAGTTCGGAAACCACTCAACCGATTTTGATAATATTGTCATTGAAAACCATTCTTCTTCTGGACGGACAGAGGTTATAAAATGTATAAAATTAATTAAATATACAGGTTTCATATTCGTGTCACCCAGTTTACATACCACTTCGTTGAATATTAAATTTCAGAGGATACTTTGGCACTATTGCGAATATGACTAAATTTTAACGACTTCCAGTCCAAAGGGGAGGCTTTTTTCTTTTAAAATTGGGTCATTGGAGATGGGAGTGTTGCATATGATGTTCATATCACCAAATTTCCCTTTGATTTCACTGAACTTTGCTATCAAGTAGTATTCTTGTTAAGATTTTGATAAACCCTGGTACACTAGGGTCTTAGAATCTGGCAAAAATAAGCTATCCTGCAACTTTTAAAACCTACGCTACCCTTTCAATCCCTATTTTCAACCCTAACATACAAATCAACACTCCCTGACCTATGTAGACACTTATGCTATAGAACCAAAACGAAAATTACAGGGGTTACTTTAAAATTCTGAAAATATATATCCACCATAATTATATACCCTGAGATATGCGGCGGGGCTTACAGGACGTTACCGACAGGCTCCGAAACAGTCGTCGCCGAGATACAGCAGATATCACTACGCAAACCACTGCAGACGTCCGTCGCAGCTACAAAGGAAACGTCTGGAAATAGGAAGAGGTTGTTCCAGTAGACCACGGCCTACAAGGCCGGAAATCATCCTGCTATAGTCATCGGCCGAGAAAGCCTTCGTTGCTTAAGCATTTTCTTTCCTTGTGATAATGTTCTAAATTCTCAGCAAATGATGTTTCAGCTTGAGTATTGTCATAGGCTTCTGCTGCCACCAGAAAATTAAATCACGCATAAAACGCAGAAACTGAAATAACGCGCCTAGCCCATCTGGCAAATGTCTGTTCTGCTACATTACAGCACATAAAAGGTTTCATAAATTAACAGTGAATTGCAGTTTAATACTGCCATAAACCCTTTAAATATACCCCATGAATTACTGTTGAATGCCACAACCACAATTCAAGTGGGTCAAAGCTATCGTAGATAATACAGAATAGACAAGATAACAAAAACAAGTTAATTGCTTGTTTTAGTACATACTGCCTGCACTTCGCATCGGTAACGGTGCATTAAGAAATTAGTTTAAATGTTTATTTCTAATGAACGACAATAGATAGCGACACATACACACATCATTGAATAGAGGAAAATTCACAGTTTTAATTCCCCACATATTAGTTTCATTCAGTATGTAAGTACAGCTGCGCTGTGTTTGTTTACGAGAAAATGGCGACACGACAGGAAGTCGTTTTGTGTGCTGCATTATGCAAAGAGTGAATCCATTGTTTCTTTGCAGCGTGCATTTCGTTGTAAGTTCAACAACGAGCCGCCTCGTCATAAAAAATTTACAATTGACATAATGAATTCGTAGAAGATGGTTGCGTATGCAAACGGAAAAGCACTGGTCGTCCTCGCGTAACAAATGGTGCTCATTTTGAACACACAAAATAAAATTTTGAACTTTTCTCTATTCAGTGATGTATCGCACGTGTCGCAGTCTATTGTCGTTCATTAGAAATAAATATTTAAAATCTGTTCCTTCTTTTTTAATAATCCTGTATTTACAGTACGTGAGCTTTAAGTTGAAACATGACCATTTTGACGCTACCTGACCCGTCTAGGAGGGGGGAGGGTTGCGTTAATCGTTAATGACGCTCCAAAGCTGAGAAACCCTATCATAGTCACCCTTCACTGTCTAGTCTCTCAGTATCAGTTGTACTTGTAATAGTGTTCTTGTCAGTTGCACTTTCGGCAGTGAAATAAGGAAAATATTCTAATATCTTTGGCCGTCCTTGTTTCGATGACTTTCGTATTGTTACAAGCGGGTGTAGGTTGTTCCCTTCCAGATTCCAGTTTCAACCTAACCCAGATTTTAAATAGTAAGTTTCAATTGTAAAGATTTTGAGATCAGAGAGTTAAGGGTTACCAACTGTCATGAGGAATATATTGCTATTTCGTTCCAACCTAAAACAAATGCATTAAAACTGTGCGAGCAAACCTTTAGAAAATGAGCGGAGCAAGTGGAACGTAATTTGGAAATAAAATTAACAATTTAAAATCAGTATTACCTAGAGTTGATTGTCTAATGAATTAGAAAATAATGCTTTCTATCTCACTAATGCCGTCACCATATCGATGGATATTATTCTGTAACCCTTAATGGGAGTGACTGATCAGACTTGAATCTCAAACTGTGCTTGCTTGTATCATCTCTATTTGTTTACCATACATTACTACTTAAACTAAAACATCTGTTTATGAGTGCATTTATCATATTTTTCTCTTCTGGTTTTGCAAAATATTTATTATGCATAAAACTTCAATTTTCGATGGGGCAAAATTAAAATCCAAATTAAGAAAAATAAAGTGATTTCACTTAGTAAACAAAAACAAAATAAAGCATATTACGCCCCCCCCTTTTAACTGTTTTTATTAACCTCAGCTCTTTTCGTTGCCAACACTTTAGGGCTACAGTAGCATTGCTATTTTATCAAGTGATTTCTCTTAGTGTAAATGCTGGACGGATGGAGTACGCCACTGAAAGCAAGTATTGATCCTGGAAAAGTTTTACTTCCGTCCTTTGGGCACACAGATATTCAAATATTGCCACTTTATCGTACACTTTCACCACACGGACGCCGTACATCAGCAACTTCTGCAGACAAGCCTAGCAAACAGCGTCTTCATGTCGCAAACTGCTCCACTGAGAAATTTATGCACCAGTTTGAACCAAAGCCGGTATTAAAGTACCTGACATTATACCATGAAATATGGAAACACTGCGATAGGTGAGATGAGTTACAATCAGCTAAATTTACGTTTGTTTTGCTGTGCTAACGATTCCTCGTAATCGGGGGCTTTGAGAGATAAATCCCTTCCCGAAGTTAACTTTACTTTCTCTACCATGTACTAGTAGATAGAGAAGGTATTGAATTTTACAAAAAAATTCTGTACCTAGATTTCACCGCAAAATACATGCTTTGAGGCCCCTCAACCCCCCACCCCAAAGTATTTTTAGAAAAAGCTTCGTGTGCGTGCCTGTGAACAGTATAATAAAAAATCTGATGTGCTACACTCACATGACTTTCTCTACTCTTGTACAAACTATTTTTACAAACGGTTACTCTCCATATGCTTCATGTTAATTGAGATATCGAGATGTCAATCTTATTGCTAATTTTCTTGTAGATGCAAGGGGAATATGGTAGGTTTTAAGCGATAGTCAAATCTTTTAAGCGCTGGTTGATATGTGGCGCATTCCATTCTCTTTGCATGTCCAGGACATAAAAAAAAGGAATAACGAATTTGAGAAAATGTATAAGTATTGGAAAATTTAAGGGAATAACAAGCAATATCTCGAAAACGGTTCACTCAACAAAAAAATGCATATGACATAAATTGTGTATTTTAACGCGATCTACATTTTTTGTGTAGTAAAATTTTGTCTATCTCCTATGGTTTACCAGTTATGCAAAAGTCGTTCATAATGAAGAATACTTTTGGAGACATTCCCAGGAAATTCGAGATATACATTTCATTTGTCATGACAGTATCTTAAACATATGATATTTTAATCAAAATCGTTAGCCATTTTTGAGAAAATTAAAATTTTCAAAAAATGTTCCATGTAAAGGGTAGTCTGGGGTGGGGGCATTTTCTTGAAAACCTTCGCGTCGCATCTCTAGAAGATACTGAACCTAAATACCAAGTTTGGTGTTTATCCGACTGTTCGTTTCTGAGTTATGCTGTTCACAGACACACACACACACACACACACACACACACACACACACACACAGACACAGACATACACAAGGACATGTTTCTAAAAATGCTTTTTTTGCATTCAGGGGGTCTCAAAACATGTATTTCCGGTGAAATCTCGGTATCGAATTTTTGGGTGGAATGCAATACTTCCCCTACTTACTATACGTAGTAGAGAAAGTAAAAATGAAAAGTCGCATAAACACCAAACTTGGTATTCAGGTTCAGCACCTTCCGAAGATACGACACAAGATTTTCGGGAAAATCCCCCACTCCAACTAGCCTATGGAACATTACTAGAAACTTGTTTATTTTCTAAAAATAAGCTCTAACAATTTTGTTTAAAATACTATATATTAAAGACATTTACATGGCAAATATAATATATCTTTTGGGGAATAGCCTGTGAAGTGTTCTTCATTCAGACGGAATTTTGTATAATCTTGTAAACTTTTAAACGTTAAGCGATAGATGAAAACGTACTAGTAGTAATAGAATGAGAGAGCTGGCGCACAGAGAGATGCCGACAAGCGATAAAGTTCTTTGATCTATGCCGCTAGCCCCGCCCCCTCCCTTTGTGCGCTACTATTTGCCGCCCGGTCGCGTGGCGCTAGCTCCGCCCCCTCTCGCTTTGTGTGCTCACCTAATGCCGGCAGTATCTGTGCTAACAGGTTCTACCCCCTCCCCCATGCGTTCTACTGTGGCGTCATGACTTGATGGAATTGTTTTCTCGAGTCCTGCCGCCCCTCGGCAAATTAATTAGGTAATGTTCGTCAAACATTTTTTTTATGATTACTAAGGTCTGCAGATTGCATCCTCGAGCAATTAAGTTTTTTGATTAATGAATTGTTGACTGGAGCTTGAGTATAAGTAGTCTGCTCACGGTAACAGTCTGTCATGTAATGAAACACTGCAGCCTTCTTGTATCTGGGGAAATCGCTTGTCCATTAGCTGAACATGTTAGACGCTTTCAACACATTAATAGGCTTTTAAGTTTACATTCCGGATCTGTTTACATACATTAGCGAACGACATACTTCCGCCAGGCGGTAACGGTGACCTCCATTAGCTGACCCGTTAGACGCTTTCATCCCATTAGCGAACAATGTCAGTAATTGTTTTCCTAAGTGCTCTGCCCAACACTCAACACTTTAGATTTTAGCGATGGAAATGATATAAAAAGCAGTAGCTTCTCCAACGAGTTCCAAGTTGACCAGGATGCCCGGGTTCGAATTACAAATTCAGCTTCTAATAACTCAGAGACTAATTACGATAAAGACATCAAATAAAGTTTATTACATTAATGTCATTAGATAGTTTCTTGTGAATGTATATTTGGGTACATGGTGTCCAGGGTTCGAATACCGATAAAATGTAATTTAATTATAAATTTAATAACTCCTAAACTAATTAAGATAAAGACGCCAAATAAACTTTATTGCCTTTATTTTATTAGGTAGTATCTTGTGGATGTGTAATTAGATACCTGACGTTCTGGGTTCGAGCCTAATGTTTAAATCGTCATTATCTCAGAAACTAAGAGAGGTAGAGGAATTGACCAAAGCATGATTGATAGCTCCTATGATGGGTAATTAATACTGTATATAATTTTCAATCAGTTGTCCTTACTTCGAATCCCGATCTTTCAATCACTTCCTTATTTTTTCTCTATACTCTAGAATATGTCACTTAGATTGATGCTGTAACTGCATACACAACCTTTAAACATATCAAACTAATATTGTAAATAATTTTGTTTCTGGTGTCCAGGGTTCGAATACCGATAAAATGTAATTTAATTATAAATTTAATAACTTCTAAACTAATTAAGATAAAGACGCCAAATAAACTTTATTGTCTTTATATTATGAGGTACTATCTTGTGGATGTGTAATTAGATACCTGACGTTCTGGGTTCGATCCTAATTTTAAATCGTCATTATCTCAGAAACTAAGAGAGGTAGACGAGTGAACCAAAGCATGATTGATAGCTCCTATAAGGGGTAATTAATACTGTATATAATTTTCAATCAGTTGTCCTTACTTCGAATCCCGATCTTTCAATCACATACTTATTTTTCTCTATACTCTAGAATATATCACTTAGATTGATGCTGTAACTGTATACAGCACCTTTAAACATATCAAACTAATATTGTAAATAATTTTGTTTCTGGTGTCCAGGGTTCGAATACCGATAAAATGTAGTTTAATTATAAATTTAATAACTTCTAAACTAATTAAGATAAAGACGCCAAATAAACTTTATTGCCTTTATGTTATTAGGTATTATCTTGTGGATGTGTAATTAGATACCTGACGTTCTGGGTTCGAGCCTAATTTTAAATCGTCATTATCTCAGAAACTAAGAGAGGTAGACGAGTGAACCAAAGCATGATTGATAGCTCCTATGAGGGGTAATTAATACTGTATATAATTTTCAATCAGTTGTCCTTACTTCGAATCCCGATCTTTCAATCACTTACTTATTTTTCTCTATACTCTAGAATATACCACTTAGATTGATGCTGTAACTGCATACAGCACCTTTAAACATATCAAACTAATATTGTAAATAATTTTGTTTCTGGTGTCCAGGGTTCGAATACCGATAAAATATAGTTTAATTATAAATTTAATAACTTCTAAACTAATTAAAATAAAGACGCCAAATAAACTTTATTGCCTTTATGTTATTAGGTATTATCTTGTGGATGTGTAATTAGATACCTGACGTTCTGGGTTCGATCCTAATTTTAAATCGTCATTATCTCAGAAACTAAGAGAGGTAGACGAGTGAACCAAAGCATGATTGATAGCTCCTATAAGGGGTAATTAATACTGTATATAATTTTCAATCAGTTGTCCTTACTTCGAATCCCGATCTTTCAATCACATACTTATTTTTCTCTATACTCTAGAATATATCACTTAGATTGATGCTGTAACTGTATACAGCACCTTTAAACATATCAAACTAATATTGTAAATAATTTTGTTTCTGGTGTCCAGGGTTCGAATACCGATCAAATGTAGTTTAATTATAAATTTAATAACTTCTAAACTAATTAAGATAAAGACGCCAAATAAACTTTATTGCCTTTATGTTATTAGGTATTATCTTGTGGATGTGTAATTAGATACCTGACGTTCTGGGTTCGAGCCTAATTTTAAATCGTCATTATCTCAGAAACTAAGAGAGGTAGACGAGTGAACCAAAGCATGATTGATAGCTCCTATGAGGGGTAATTAATACTGTATATAATTTTCAATCAGTTGTCCTTACTTCGAATCCCGATCTTTCAATCACTTACTTATTTTTCTCTATACTCTAGAATATATCACTTAGATTGATGCTGTAACTGCATACAGCACCTTTAAACATATCAAACTAATATTGTAAATAATTTTGTTTCTGGTGTCCAGGGTTCGAATACCGATAAAATATAGTTTAATTATAAATTTAATAACTTCTAAACTAATTAAGATAAAGACGCCAAATAAACTTTATTGCCTTTATGTTATTAGGCATTATCTTGTGGATGTATAATTAGATACCTGACGTTCTGGGTTCGATCCTAATTTTAAATCGTCATTATCTCAGAAACTAAGAGAGGTAGACGAGTGAACCAAAGCATGATTGATAGCTCCTATTAGGGGTAATTAATACTGTATATAATTTTCAATCAGTTGTCCTTACTTCGAATCCCGATCTTTCAATCACATACTTATTTTTCTCTATACTCTAGAATATATCACTTAGATTGATGCTGTAACTGTATACAGCACCTTTAAACATATCAAACTAATATTGTAAATAATTTTGTTTCTGGTGTCCAGGGTTCGAATACCGATAAAATGTAGTTTAATTATAAATTTAATAACTTCTAAACTAATTAAGATAAAGACGCCAAATAAACTTTATTGCCTTTATGTTATTAGGTATTATCTTGTGGATGTGTAATTAGATACCTGACGTTCTGGGTTCGAGCCTAATTTTAAATCGTCATTATCTCAGAAACTAAGAGAGGTAGACGAGTGAACCAAAGCATGATTGATAGCTCCTATGAGGGGTAATTAATACTGTATATAATTTTCAATCAGTTGTCCTTACTTCGAATCCCGATCTTTCAATCACTTACTTATTTTTCTCTATACTCTAGAATATATCACTTAGATTGATGCTGTAACTGCATACAGCACCTTTAAACATATCAAACTAATATTGTAAATAATTTTGTTTCTGGTGTACAGGGTTCGAATACCGATAAAATATAGTTTAATTATAAATTTAATAACTTCTAAACTAATTAAGATAAAGACGCCAAATAAACTTTATTGCGTTTATGTTATTAGGTATTATCTTGTGGATGTGTAATTAGATACCTGACGTTCTGGGTTCGAGCCTAATGTTTAAATCGTCATTATCTCAGAAACTAAGAGAGGTAGAGGAATTGACCAAAGCATGATTGATAGCTCCTAGGAGGGGCAATTAATACTGTATATAATTTTCAATCAGCTGTCCTTACTTCGAATCCCGATCTTTCAATCACTTACTTATTTTTCTCTATACTCTAGAATATATCACTTAGATTGATGCTGTAAATGCATACAGCACCCTTAAACATATCAAACTAATATTGTAAATAATATTGGTTCTGGTGTCCAGGGTTCGAATACCGATAAAATGTAATTTAATTATAAATTTAATAACTCCTAAACTAATTAAGATAAAGACACCAAATAAACTTTTATAGGGGAAAGGATGCTCTCCTGAAACATTAGGTCTCTAGATAGAAGTATTTATAGGGGAGAGATAGGGAATACCAGGGCTGATGCTAGGCTAGTCAGATGCTAAAGGAGGGAGGGATATGCTTTATACGAGAGAGATAGGGAACACAAGGAAAGATGCTATACTAAACAGGACTTGAAGGGTAGAATATGAGCGATATAGCAAACCGAGGAGAGGTATTAGGATAGGAGTTTTGAATGATGGAGTAGGCGTTTATATGCGAGAGATAGGGAATACGAGGGTCGATGCTAGGCTAGAATGTGTTGAATGAGGGAATGCATCTTATATGAGAGAGGTAGGGGAATATGAGGAGAAGTGCTAGGCTAGTCGGGAAGGTCTGAATGAGAGAGTATACGTCTATATGGGAAAATATAGGGAAAACGAAGGTAGGTGCTAGGTTGATAGAGTCTTCAAGGAGGAAAATGCATTTATATGAGAGCCGTAGGGTATACGAGGAGAGGTGCTAGTCTAGACATGGTTTGAGGATTAGAGTATACGTTTATATGGGAGAAATATGGAAAACAGGAGAGATACAAGGATAGACAGAGATTGAAGGAGGAGGAATGTAGGTTTATACTGTAATATAGAGAGTAATTCGATTATAAAACTTTTCTCATCCAGCCTTACAACACTTTTTATATACTTAATTTCTAAACCTTACAAACTTTATATTTGTTAAACAGTAGTGCGCGAGACGGAGAGGGACAAACAGTATATAGGTTTACAGTGAAGTATACGTCCTAACCTATTCCCACCTTGTTTGTTCTGGATCTTCTCATTGTCTGTCATCTAACGTAACCACGTAACAAGACGTAACACAGGAAATCATACATATGGCACATTAAAAAAAAATAAAGGTATATATAATGAAACATAAACAAGTAGACAGAGGGTCGTCGATACATAGAAAACCAGGAGTTGTATGTACTGAGACCATAGATTAGTATAGGCAAACAACAAAGAAGTGAATTTATAGTGTAAATAGCCTAATATTTTCAAATATTATTATAGTCTAAAAGTATATAACTTAATTATGTATCGAGTATTGAGAAATAAACGTTATTCATTATTCACTAATCTCAGATCACTGCAATTGTATTGAATCAATTCACAATTGCTAATGCCATTCAACTTTCATTTGTCTCTGATACATAAACAAATTGCAAAATGGAGAAGGACGAAAGTAATAAAAAAACTCAGGCAGCAAATTTTAAGAAAGAAGAGAAAGATATATGACCGACATTGTTTTAGAACACAAATTAGTGTTGAAAATAAAATGACTGATAGCTCTGCTAAGCGTAAGGAAGAGACATGGAAATAAATTGCAAATGAATACAATTCTAGGTTAGAAAAAGAAGATAAACAACATTCATGTAAACCAATTTTTAAAAATCAGTTTAACTGAATACATGTAAAAAAACATATCACTTTACAAAAAGTAATGCAGACAACATTTACTTTTTATAAACATTATCCTATTACATTCCTTTACAAAAAACCATACATATTTCCTAAAGGCAAAGGTGATAGTCTAGACATTCTAAACACTCAGTTATATAATCATATACATCACACAGAAAGAGACCATCATTATCAGTAAAAAAACTAAACATCTCAACAATGTCTGAATGATGTATTTTATAAGTACAAGTTTTTTGATATTTCAAAGTTCCTGTTAACCATGGCAGTAATTGATTAACACAATTTCTCGATCCTGTCATGCTATAACTTTAGATGCTTTCAGCTTACTTATAATTTCCTCAATCTCTTGTGTGTGTCTATTATTACCAGCATCCATCGACGCAATTAGTAACCTCAATATATTTCTAGTCTATTCGGATTTTCAAGCGTTGATATCACTGAATCATCATCATATGAAGATTTCATATTCTCGCAACTTCCGATGTATCCAGATTTTTCACCAACAGTAGTCTCCAGTGAAGGACAGAGGCTTGATCCGGTATAACATTCCCCTCTATACATCTTCGGATCTTCAAGTGCAGGTGAGAGAGTCGATTCAGTATAACATGTTGCTCTATGAAACTTAAATCTTGACAAAGAACGATTCTTAAAAATCCGCCCGCATACACAGCATCTAATAACGCGTTTTCCTCCATGTGTAATGTATGAAAAATCGAGTTTCTCATTCGTCAGTTGCACAGATTTTCTCGGGCAGTAGCTCATGCTAAAACTAAAAGAAATTAAATGAATACGTGAATGCTAACGCTCGAAGGAATTAAAAGCGAATGAATGAATTCATAACACGCACCTATGTATATATCCAGGATGAGGACGACGGAGGGAATTGCGATCAATGCATAGCAGGGAGAAAGGATACTCTCTTGAAACATTAGTCATCTAGACAACTATTGTTCACGGAGCCTGTAGACGTCAGGTTGAATGGGACAGACCTCAGGTTCAAATCTTTAAGGGCACGGACCCCGCCTTTTGCCTGTCATGTATACTAAACCATCCTAACAGCGTAACATTACGTTACAACGACACGTAACCAGAACATGGCGAGTGCGAGCATGGAAAAAAGGATGCTCTCTGGGAACATTACTGGAAAAGGATGCTCTCTGGAAACACTAGTCATCCACACAACGGGTTATCCCTAACATTTCCAGATTTCGGGTCGTTCAACATCGTGACGCGCCCCTGTCATCAACATTTCGACGAAATTTTACCTCCTGAATTAAAGTTTGGTGATCTGTATAGACCTGTACAACATGCATTACGCTATGTAACAGACTCATCACGTTATGTAACAACACGATCACGCTAGGTAACAACATGTTCACGCTACGTAACAACATGATCACGCTATTTAACAACATGATCACGCTATGTAACAACATGATCACGCCATGTAACAACATGATCACGCTATGTAACAACATGATCACGCTATGTAACAACCTGATTACGCTATGTAACAAAACGATCAAGCTATGTAACAACTGATCACGTTATGTAACAACTGATCACGCTATGTAACAACATGATCACGCTATGTAACAACATGATCACGCTATGTAACAACCTGATCACGCTATGTAACAACCTGAGCACGCTATGTAACAACATGATCACGCTATGTAACAACATGAACACTCTATGTAACAACCTGAGCATGCTATGTAACAACATGATCACGCTATGTAACAACCTAATCACGCTATGTAACAACATGATCACGCTATGTAACAACATGATCACGCTATGTAACAACATGATCACGCTATGTAACAACCTGAGTACGCTATGTAACAACATGATCACGCCATGTAACAACGGATCACGCTATGTAACAACATGCTCAAGCTATGTAACAACTGATCACGCTATGTAACAACACGATCACGCTATGTAACAACATGATCAAGCTATGTAACAACATGATCACGCTATGTAACAACCTGAGTACGCTATGTAACAACATGATCACGCCATGTAACAACAGATCACGCTATGTAACAACATGCTCAAGCTATGTAACAACATGTTCACGCTATGTAACATGATCACGCTATGTAACAACATGTTCACGCTATGTAACAACATGATCACGCTATGTAACAACATGACCACACTATGTAACATGATCACGCTATGTAACAAAACGATCAAGCTATGTTACAACTGATCACGCTATGTAACAACCTGAGCACGCTATGTAACAACCTGATCACGCTATGTAACAACTGATCACGCTATGTAACAACCTGATTACGCTATGTAACAACATGATCACGCTATGTAACAACATGTTCACGCTATGTAACAACATGTTCACGCTATGTAACAACATGATCACGCTATGTAACAACATGTTCACGCTATGTAACAACATGATCACGCTATGTAACAACATGATCACGCTATGTAACAACATGATCACGCTATGTAACAAAACGATCAAGCTATGTAACAACCTGAGCACGCTATGTAACAACATGTTCACGCTATGTAACAACATGATCACGTTTTGTAACAACATGATCACGCTATGTAACAACATGATCACGCTATGTAACAAAACGATCAAGCTATGTAACAACCTGAGCACGCTATGTAACAACATGTTCACGCTATGTAACAACATGAACACGCTATGTAACAATACGATCACGCTATGAAACAATCTGATTACGCTATGTAACAACTGATCACGCTATGTAACAACATGATCACGCTATGTAACAACCTGAGCACGCTATGTAACAACCTGAGCACGCTATGTAACAACATGACTACGCTATGTAACAAAACGATCACGCTATGTAACAACATGACCACGCTATGTAACAACCTGAGCACGCTATGTAACAACATGACCACGCTATGTAACAAAACGATCACGCTATGTAACAACTGATCACGCTATGTAACAACCTGAGCACGCTATGTAACAACCTGAGCACGCTATGTAACAACCTGAGCACGCTATGTAACAATACGATCACGCTATGTAACAACCTGATCACGCTATGTAACAACCTGATTACGCTATGTAACAACTGATCACGCTATGTAACAACATGATCACGCCATGTAACAACCTGAGCACGCTATGTAACAACATGATCACGCTATGTAACATGAACACGCTATGTAACAATATGATCACGCTATGTAACAATCTGATTACTATGTAACAACGGATCACGATATGTAACAACATGATCACGCTATGTAACAACCTGAGCACGCTATGTAACATCATGATCACGCTATGTAACAACCTGATCACGCTATGTAACAACATGTTCACGCTATGTAACAACCTGAGCACGCTATGTAACAACATGATCACGCTATGTAACAACATGTTCACGCTATGTAACAACACGATCACGCTATGTAACAACACGATCACGCTATGTAACAACATGGACACGCTATGTAACAGCATGAACACGCTATGTAACAATACGATCAAGCTATGTAACAACCTGAGCACGCTATGTAACAACACGATCACGCTATGTAACAACATGAACACTCTATGTAACAACTGATCACGCTATGTAACAACCTGATCAAGCTATGTAACAACCTAATCACTCTATGTAACAACATGATCACGCTATGTAACAACATGATCACGCTATGTAAATAGGGTGGACCATTTAAGTTGAGGCTATACAATATATCCAAAACTAAGCGTTGTAGAAAGAAATGTCTTTAATAAAACTTGACTGATATTATGACGAAAGTAAATGCCGCTAGTCGTGTTTCGTTTGGAGGCCGTTATGAGGGTCATTTTGGGTCAATTTATTTTTTTAAATGGGAACTTACAATTAGGGTCCCATTTAAAAAGACCCTGAAATGACCCTCACTACGTCCTCCAAACGAAATACGACTAGCAGAATTTACTTTCGTCATAATATCAGTCAAGTTTTATTAAAGACATTTCTTTCTACAACGCTTAGTTTTGGATATATTGTATAGCCTCAACTTAAATGGTCCACCCTATTTACATAGCGTGATCATGTTGTTACATAGCGTGATCATGTTGTTACATAGAGTGATTAGGTTGTTACATAGCGTGATCATGTTACATAGCATGCTCAGGTTGTTACATAGAGTGTTCATGTTGTTACATAGCGTGATCATGTTGTTACATAGCGTGCTCAGGTTGTTACATAGCTTGATCGTATTGTTACATAGCGTGTTCATGCTGTTACATAGCGTGTCCATGTTGTTACATAGCGTGATCGTGTTGTTATATTGCGTGATCGTGTTGTTACATAGCGTGAACATGTTGTTACATAGCGTGATCATGTTGTTACATAGCGTGCTCAGGTTGTTACATAGCGTGAACATGTTGTTACATAGCGTGATCAGGTTGTTACATAGCGTGATCATGATGTTACATAGCGTGCTCAGGTTGTTACATAGCGTGATCATGTTGTTACATATCGTGATCCGTTGTTACATAGTAATCAGATTGTTACATAGCGTGATCATATTGTTACATAGCGTGTTCATGTTGTTACATAGCGTGATCATGTTGTTACATAGCGTGCTCAGGTTGTTACATGGCGTGATCATGTTGTTACATAGCGTGATTAGTTGTTACATAGCGTAATCAGGTTGTTACATAGCGTGATCAGGTTGTTACATAGCGTGATCGTATTGTTACATAGCGTGCTCAGGTTGTTACATAGCGTGATCAGTTGTTACATAGCGTGATCGTTTTGTTACATAGCGTGGTCATGTTGTTACATAGCGTGCTCAGGTTGTTACATAGCGTGGTCATGTTGTTACATAGCGTGATCGTTTTGTTACATAGCGTAGTCATGTTGTTACATAGCGTGCTCAGGTTGTTACATAGCGTGATCATGTTGTTACATAGCGTGATCAGTTGTTACATAGCGTGCTCAGGTTGTTACATAGCGTGATCATGTTGTTACATAGCGTGATCAGTTGTTACATAGCGTAATCAGATTGTTTCATAGCGTGATCGTATTGTTACATAGCGTGTTCATGTTGTTACATAGCGTGAACATGTTGTTACATAGCGTGCTCAGGTTGTTACATAGCTTGATCGTTTTGTTACATAGCGTGATCATGTTGTTACATAGCGTGATCATGTTGTTACATAACGTGATCATGTTGTTACATAGCGTGAACATGTTGTTACATAGCGTGCTCAGGTTGTTACATAGCTTGATCGTTTTGTTACATAGCGTGATCATGTTGTTACATAGCGTGATCATGTTGTTACATAGCGTGATCATGTTGTTACATAGCGTGAACATGTTGTTACATAGCGTGATCATGTTGTTACATAGCGTGAACATGTTGTTACATAGCGTGAACATGTTGTTACATAGCGTGATCATGTTGTTACATAGCGTAATCAGGTTGTTACATAGCGTGATCAGTTGTTACATAGCGTGATCAGGTTGTTACATAGCGTGCTCAGGTTGTTACATAGCGTGATCAGTTGTAACATAGCGTGAACATGTTGTTACATAGCGTGATCATGTTACATAGCGTGAACATGTTGTTACATAGCTTGAGCATGTTGTTACATAGCGTGATCTGTTGTTACATGGCGTGATCATGTTGTTACATAGCGTGCTCAGGTTGTTACATAGCGTGATCATGTTGTTACATAGCTTGATCATGTTGTTACATAGCGTGATCGTGTTGTTACATAGCGTGATCAGTTGTTACATAGCTTGAGCATGTTGTTACATAGCGTGATCCGTTGTTACATGGCGTGATCATGTTGTTACATAGCGTACTCAGGTTGTTACATAGCGTGATCATGTTGTTACATAGCGTGATCATGTTGTTACATAGCGTGATCATGTTGTTACATAGCGTGATTAGGTTGTTACATAGCGTGATCATGTTGTTACATAGCATGCTCAGGTTGTTACATAGTGTTCATGTTGTTACATAGCGTGATCATGTTGTTACATAGCGTGATCATGTTGTTACATAGCGTGATCATGTTGTTACATAGCGTGATCAGTTGTTACATAACGTGATCAGTTGTTACATAGCTTGATCGTTTTGTTACATAGCGTAATCAGGTTGTTACATAGCGTGATCATGTTGTTACATAGCGTGATCATGTTGTTACATGGCGTGATCATGTTGTTACATAGCGTGATCATGTTGTTACATAGCGTGATCATGTTGTTACGTAGCGTGAACATGTTGTTACCTAGCGTGATCGTGGTGTTACATAACGTGATGAGTCTGTTACATAGCGTAATGCATGTTGTACAGGTCTATACAGATCACCAAACTTTAATTCAGGAGGTAAAATTTCGTCGAAATGTTGATGACAGGGGCGCGTCACGATGTTGAACGACCCGAAATCTGGAAATGTTAGGGATAACCCGTTGTGTGGATGACTAGTGTTTCCAGAGAGCATCCTTTTCCAGTAATGTTCCCAGAGAGCATCCTTTTTTCCATGCTCGCACTCGCCATGTTCTGGTTACGTGTCGTTGTAACGTAATGTTACGCTGTTAGGATGGTTTAGTATACATGACAGGCAAAAGGCGGGGTCCGTGCCCTTAAAGATTTGAACCTGAGGTCTGTCCCATTCAACCTGACGTCTACAGGCTCCGTGAACAATAGTTGTCTAGATGACTAATGTTTCAAGAGAGTATCCTTTCTCCCTGCTATGCATTGATCGCAATTCCCTCCGTCGTCCTCATCCTGGATATATACATAGGTGCGTGTTATGAATTCATTCATTCGCTTTTAATTCCTTCGAGCGTTAGCATTCACGTATTCATTTAATTTCTTTTAGTTTTAGCATGAGCTACTGCCCGAGAAAATCTGTGCAACTGACGAATGAGAAACTCGATTTTTCATACATTACACATGGAGGAAAACGCGTTATTAGATGCTGTGTATGCGGGCGGATTTTTAAGAATCGTTCTTTGTCAAGATTTAAGTTTCATAGAGCAACATGTTATACTGAATCGACTCTCTCACCTGCACTTGAAGATCCGAAGATGTATAGAGGGGAATGTTATACCGGATCAAGCCTCTGTCCTTCACTGGAGACTACTGTTGGTGAAAAATCTGGATACATCGGAAGTTGCGAGAATATGAAATCTTCATATGATGATGATTCAGTGATATC
Source organism: Deroplatys truncata (assembly GCA_030765065.1). Classification (NCBI taxonomy): domain Eukaryota; kingdom Metazoa; phylum Arthropoda; class Insecta; order Mantodea; family Mantidae; genus Deroplatys; species Deroplatys truncata. The sequence goes on along the minus strand of CM060976.1, from coordinate 67,811,976 downwards.
AACGCTTGAAAATCCGAATAGACTAGAAATATATTGAGGTTACTAATTGCGTCGATGGATGCTGGTAATAATAGACACACACAAGAGATTGAGGAAATTATAAGTAAGCTGAAAGCATCTAAAGTTATAGCATGACAGGATCGAGAAATTGTGTTAATCAATTACTGCCATGGTTAACAGGAACTTTGAAATATCAAAAAACTTGTACTTATAAAATACATCATTCAGACATTGTTGAGATGTTTAGTTTTTTTACTGATAATGATGGTCTCTTTCTGTGTGATGTATATGATTATATAACTGAGTGTTTAGAATGTCTAGACTATCACCTTTACCTTTAGGAAATATGTATGGTTTTTTGTAAAGGAATGTAATAGGATAATGTTTATAAAAAATAAATGTTGTCTGCATTACTTTTTGTAAAGTGATATGTTTTTTTACATGTATTCAGTTAAACTGATTTTTAAAAATTGGTTTACATGAATGTTGTTTATCTTCTTTTTCTAACCTAGAATTGTATTCATTTGCAATTTATTTCCATGTCTCTTCCTTACGCTTAGCAGAGCTATCAGTCATTTTATTTTCAACACTAATTTGTGTTCTAAAACAATGTCGGTCATATATCTTTCTCTTCTTTCTTAAAATTTGCTGCCTGAGTTTTTTTATTACTTTCGTCCTTCTCCATTTTTCAATTTGTTTATGTATCAGAGACAAATGAAAGTTGAATGGCATTAGCAATTGTGAATTGATTCAATACAATTGCAGTGATCTGAGATTAGTGAATAATGAATAACGTTTATTTCTCAATACTCGATACATAATTAAGTTATATACTTTTAGACTATAATAATATTTGAAAATATTAGGCTATTTACACTATAAATTCACTTCTTTGTTGTTTGCCTATACTAATCTATGGTCTCAGTACATACAACTCCTGGTTTTCTATGTATCGACGACCCTCTGTCTACTTGTTTATGTTTCATTATATATACCTTTATTTTTTTTAATGTGCCATATGTATGATTTCCTGTGTTACGTCTTGTTACGTGGTTACGTTAGATGACAGACAATGAGAAGATCCAGAACAAACAAGGTGGGAATAGGTTAGGACGTATACTTCACTGTAAACCTATATACTGTTTGTCCCTCTCCGTCTCGCGCACTACTGTTTAACAAATATAAAGTTTGTAAGGTTTAGAAATTAAGTATATAAAAAGTGTTGTAAGGCTGGATGAGAAAAGTTTTATAATCGAATTACTCTCTATATTACAGTATAAACCTACATTCCTCCTCCTTCAATCTCTGTCTATCCTTGTATCTCTCCTGTTTTCCATATTTCTCCCATATAAACGTATACTCTAATCCTCAAACCATGTCTAGACTAGCACCTCTCCTCGTATACCCTACGGCTCTCATATAAATGCATTTTCCTCCTTGAAGACTCTATCAACCTAGCACCTACCTTCGTTTTCCCTATATTTTCCCATATAGACGTATACTCTCTCATTCAGACCTTCCCGACTAGCCTAGCACTTCTCCTCATATTCCCCTACCTCTCTCATATAAGATGCATTCCCTCATTCAACACAGTCTAGCCTAGCATCGACTCTCGTATTCCCTATCTCTCGCATATAAACGCCTACTCCATCATTCAAAACTCCTATCCTAATACCTCTCCTCGGTTTGCTATATCGCTCATATTCTACCCTTCAAGTCCTGTTTAGTATAGCATCTTTCCTTGTGTTCCCTATCTCTCTCGTATAAAGCATATCCCTCCCTCCTTTAGCATCTGACTAGCCTAGCATCAGCCCTGGTATTCCCTATCTCTCCCCTATAAATACTTCTATCTAGAGACCTAAATGTTGCAGGAGAGCATCCATTCCCCTATAAAAGTTTATTTGGTGTCTTTATCTTAATTAGTTTAGGAGTTATTAAATTTATAATTAAATTACATTTTATCGGTATTCGAACCCTGGACACCAGAACCAATATTATTTACAATATTAGTTTGATATGTTTAAGGGTGCTGTATGCATTTACAGCATCAATCTAAGTGATATATTCTAGAGTATAGAGAAAAATAAGTAAGTGATTGAAAGATCGGGATTCGAAGTAAGGACAGCTGATTGAAAATTATATACAGTATTAATTGCCCCTCCTAGGAGCTATCAATCATGCTTTGGTCAATTCCTCTACCTCTCTTAGTTTCTGAGATAATGACGATTTAAACATTAGGCTCGAACCCAGAACGTCAGGTATCTAATTACACATCCACAAGATACTACCTAGTAACATAAACGCAATAAAGTTTATTTGGCGTCTTTATCTTAATTAGTTTAGAAGTTATTAAATTTATAATTAAATTACATTTTATCGGTATTCGAACCCTGGACACCAGAAACAAAATTATTTACAATATTAGTTTGATATGTTTAAAGGTGCTGTATGCAGTTACAGCATCAATCTAAGTGATATATTCTAGAGTATAGAGAAAAATAAGTAAGTGATTGAAAGATCGGGATTCGAAGTAAGGACAACTGATTGAAAATTATATACAGTATTAATTACACCTCATAGGAGCTATCAATCATGCTTTGGTTCACTCGTCTACCTCTCTTAGTTTCTGAGATAATGACGATTTAAAATTAGGCTCGAACCCAGAACGTCAGGTATCTAATTACACATCCACAAGATAATACCTAATAACATAAAGGCAATAAAGTTTATTTGGCGTCTTTATCTTAATTAGTTTAGAAGTTATTAAATTTATAATTAAACTACATTTTATCGGTATTCGAACCCTGGACACCAGAAACAAAATTATTTACAATATTAGTTTGATATGTTTAAAGGTGCTGTATACAGTTACAGCATCAATCTAAGTGATATATTCTAGAGTATAGAGAAAAATAAGTATGTGATTGAAAGATCGGGATTCGAAGTAAGGACAACTGATTGAAAATTATATACAGTATTAATTACCCCTTATAGGAGCTATCAATCATGCTTTGGTTCACTCGTCTACCTCTCTTAGTTTCTGAGATAATGACGATTTAAAATTAGGATCGAACCCAGAACGTCAGGTATCTAATTACACATCCACAAGATAATACCTAATAACATAAAGGCAATAAAGTTTATTTGGCGTCTTTATCTTAATTAGTTTAGAAGTTATTAAATTTATAATTAAACTATATTTTATCGGTATTCGAACCCTGGACACCAGAAACAAAATTATTTACAATATTAGTTTGATATGTTTAAAGGTGCTGTATGCAGTTACAGCATCAATCTAAGTGGTATATTCTAGAGTATAGAGAAAAATAAGTAAGTGATTGAAAGATCGGGATTCGAAGTAAGGACAACTGATTGAAAATTATATACAGTATTAATTACCCCTCATAGGAGCTATCAATCATGCTTTGGTTCACTCGTCTACCTCTCTTAGTTTCTGAGATAATGACGATTTAAAATTAGGCTCGAACCCAGAACGTCAGGTATCTAATTACACATCCACAAGATAATACCTAATAACATAAAGGCAATAAAGTTTATTTGGCGTCTTTATCTTAATTAGTTTAGAAGTTATTAAATTTATAATTAAACTACATTTTATCGGTATTCGAACCCTGGACACCAGAAACAAAATTATTTACAATATTAGTTTGATATGTTTAAAGGTGCTGTATACAGTTACAGCATCAATCTAAGTGATATATTCTAGAGTATAGAGAAAAATAAGTATGTGATTGAAAGATCGGGATTCGAAGTAAGGACAACTGATTGAAAATTATATACAGTATTAATTACCCCTTATAGGAGCTATCAATCATGCTTTGGTTCACTCGTCTACCTCTCTTAGTTTCTGAGATAATGACGATTTAAAATTAGGATCGAACCCAGAACGTCAGGTATCTAATTACACATCCACAAGATAGTACCTAATAATATAAAGACAATAAAGTTTATTTGGCGTCTTTATCTTAATTAGTTTAGAAGTTATTAAATTTATAATTAAATTACAATTTATCGGTATTCGAACCCTGGACACCAGAAACAAAATTATTTACAATATTAGTTTGATATGTTTAAAGGTTGTGTATGCAGTTACAGCATCAATCTAAGTGACATATTCTAGAGTATAGAGAAAAAATAAGTAAGTGATTGAAAGATCGGGATTCGAAGTAAGGACAACTGATTGAAAATTATATACAGTATTAATTACCCATCATAGGAGCTATCAATCATGCTTTGGTCAATTCCTCTACCTCTCTTAGTTTCTGAGATAATGACGATTTAAACATTAGGCTCGAACCCAGAACGTCAGGTATCTAATTACACATCCACAAGATACTACCTAATAAAATAAAGGCAATAAAGTTTATTTGGCGTCTTTATCTTAATTAGTTTAGGAGTTATTAAATTTATAATTAAATTACATTTTATCGGTATTCGAACCCTGGACACCATGTACCCAAATATACATTCACAAGAAACTATCTAATGACATTAATGTAATAAACTTTATTTGATGTCTTTATCGTAATTAGTCTCTGAGTTATTAGAAGCTGAATTTGTAATTCGAACCCGGGCATCCTGGTCAACTTGGAACTCGTTGGAGAAGCTACTGCTTTTTATATCATTTCCATCGCTAAAATCTAAAGTGTTGAGTGTTGGGCAGAGCACTTAGGAAAACAATTACTGACATTGTTCGCTAATGGGGTGAAAGCGTCTAACGGGTCAGCTAATGGAGGTCACCGTTACCGCCTGGCGGAAGTATGTCGTTCGCTAATGTATGTAAACAGATCCGGAATGTAAACTTAAAAGCCTATTAATGTGTTGAAAGCGTCTAACATGTTCAGCTAATGGACAAGCGATTTCCCCAGATACAAGAAGGCTGCAGTGTTTCATTACATGACAGACTGTTACCGTGAGCAGACTACTTATACTCAAGCTCCAGTCAACAATTCATTAATCAAAAAACTTAATTGCTCGAGGATGCAATCTGCAGACCTTAGTAATCATAAAAAAAATGTTTGACGAACATTACCTAATTAATTTGACGAGGGGCGGCAGGACTCGAGAAAACAATTCCATCAAGTCATGACGCCACAGTAGAACGCATGGGGGAGGGGGTAGAACCTGTTAGCACAGATACTGCCGGCATTAGGTGAGCACACAAAGCGAGAGGGGGCGGAGCTAGCGCCACGCGACCGGGCGGCTAATAGTAGCGCACAAAGGGAGGGGGCGGGGCTAGCGGCATAGATCAAAGAACTTTATCGCTTGTCGGCATCTCTCTGTGCGCCAGCTCTCTCATTCTATTGCTACTCGTACTGCATAACAAATGTGCATCTCTTTAAAACAAACAATTTATGTCAAAAACATGTTTGTGGCACAAGCCATTTCCGAGATATCTGTTATTAATGGCTCGAGTTGTTCAATACTTAGCCATTCTTCTGAAGTCCTGCCGATTTTCAATTGTTTCTCGCGATGTCATAAAAAGAGTGGAATTTTAAGGCCAAGGTGTAGCGCGCAGCTCTAAAACATTTGACTATCGCTGTCTACGAAATGTGTAACGCAGCTATTTCCACAAAGATTAGCTCGATTAAAATGAAGTAGATAGGCAAATAAACTTTGGTAAGAAAAATTCGTCGACCCAATAATACACGATAGAGGGGTACAGAATGTATGTAATATACCAGATAGTTTTTCAGCCACTTTAGTCCTTGGCCTTAACCACCATCAAGGTCACAATAAATTATGATACAAATTTAACTTTGGCAAGAATAACTAGGGACAGGATTAATGAATGATTTTTCTTTGCTGTCAAAAAGTATGCTCACTTGGTATGGGAGCTAATTACTAAATTTCCAAAATTCTGACAGTATTTAATGTAATATATAATACATATTTTGCCTATTTGGTTAATAAGCATAATATTTCAGCAGTTTGCAAACTATGCTGCATATTCACTTGTTTTACATGTACTTTTTGTAAACGAATTTGTATTTTATACTTTTATCTGCATATTTTATTTACAAATACGATATTACCGAATAACATGCACTACTGAGTTAGTTTTTAAACTTGGAAATAATAGTGGTAGCATCGTAATCAGTAGCTCAGGTCACATCGGTGAATCCCCAACTTATCTGGTCGTAACCGCTCCCTCACGCTATGAAGCTAGCGATTCAAAACTTCTCGGAATTGAAGTCAAGTGTAGTGGTTGTACGTAATATTAAATGTGGTTTTAATTTTATTGTTTAGTATCTCTTAATTCTTATAAAAATGTAAGTTTCTAATTTACACAAGGAAAACATTTCAAAATATTCAAACGTAAATAGCTTTCATTCAATTTCGAAAACACCTCCAGAAGGTTCGCAATAGTTTTCCAGTTGAAGCTTCAGAACATTCAATTTAGTGGTGCCGTGCTTGTAGGTATTTTCGTGTAATAATGCCTGAAGTAAAAATGAGCTACAAAGCTATGTTACAGGGGCTAAGATATACGCCTTGTCGCTCACTTTTACTATACCCTAACTCCTCAATATTAAAGATAAAGTTTGATCAGTGAATGCACACGTAGTACGTGGTTTCCACAGAAATTTTATTCCCGGAGAGATTGAATAAAATCGCCTTACATTTTTATTTTATCCAATATGATGTCCTAATACTTTTAATGAGCTTATATTATGTGCATATTATGGAAGTTTTTAAATGCTTATACAGAGTGAATTACCTAAAACTTGCACCGCAAATATTTCGGAAATGGAAAGTGCTATTGATGTGCAGTTTTCACAGCATTGATTGGTAGTCAGGGGCTCGTACATTTAGCCTATAAACAGATTTTAATAATGCCGAGAACGTGTATTTTTGAGCAAACATACAATTTTTTAAATGCAACAATGCCTGGTTACATCAACAGAATAAAGGTAAGGTAAATTAGAATGTCAATGGTGTTTTTACAGGATTCTCGTGCAAGTGGTTTACGAGAAATCGTATTTTGAAAAGTTTCCACCCGACAATTGTTTGTCCCATTCAACCTGCTTAGTTGCTAGGTACGATGTTGTTATGTTTGTTTGCATTGTTTTTTTCTGTTCATTGAATGCATTGCGACTTTCTGATCAGTTAGTTTGTGACAGTTCAAGCAGTGAGTCGTGAGTGGAAGATGGGGTTTACTAATGCAGAAAAAGCCGACATGCTCATGGCCTATGGAGAGTGTAGGAGGAATGCAGTTCGTTCCTGTACGGTGTATGTATGCGGAAACGTATCCCAATAGACGTCAACCATCTCGGCAATTATTTATCAACCCCATCAACCAATTACGTGAAAGTGGTACTGCAACACCTAGAAAACGTAACAGAAACAAAAAAGTGACTGGAGAAGAAGCAGAAATTAATGTTTTGGCTGCCGTTGCAGTAGATCCGCAAATTACTCGTAGTTCCCGCATAATCGCACGTGGAAGTGACATAAGTCAGGCAAGTGTAACCGCATTCTCCAACGGCATACCGCAGAAACATGCACTATTGGCCTATTGACAATCCCCGTTGGTTTCGTCAGGTGGAACGTCAGCGTCCATGGAGTTTAAACGTGTGGTGTGGCATAGTGAATCATCAGCTCAAAGGCCCTTTGTTCATGGCCAGGTAAACCGCAGAAACATGCACTAATGGTCTGTTGACAATCCCCGTTGGCTTCGTCAGGTGGAACGTCAGCGTCCATGTAGTTTAAACGTGTGGTGTGGGATAGTGAACTATCAGCTCATAGGCCCTTTGTTCATAGAAGGAACAATGAATTCGCACAAGTATCGCAATCTCCTGACAGACCATCTGCCACAGATGCTAGAAGACGTTCCTTGGCAGACTAGAAGGGTGGTAGCAACATGATGGCTGTCCAGCCCATAGTGCACGAAGTACTACAGCTTGTCTTAACGGATTGTTTCCAAATCGTTGGATTGGACGAAGAGGACCTGTAACTTGGCCGGCCCGTTCACCGAATCTGACCCCTTTAGACTTTTTCTGTGGGGAAGGCTGAAAGACACTGTCTACAAGGATGTAACAACTACACCCGACAATATGAAACGTCTGCTGCCTGCTCTGAAATTTCCGCTGAAATGCTAGAACGTGTGCAGCAGTCTTTCCATAGCAGACTGGAAGCGTGTATTGAAGCTGCCGGTGGTCATTTTGAACACAACCTTTGAAGGGCTTTGTTCTCTTTACTTGTAAGGATCCACAGAAGTATTATAATTCCCTGTTGTTATTCTTTAGTTTGTGCTACCACAGGTTGTATAAGTGTTGGTGCGCAAAAGTTTCAAAATAAGATTTCTCGTAAACCACTTGCACTAGAATCTTGCAACAAACGCCACTGACATTCTAATTTATCCTACCTTTATTCTGTTGATGTTACTAAGCACTGTTCCATTTAAAAAATTGTATGTTCGTTCAAAAAGTACACTTTCTCAGTATTATTAAAATCTGTTTATAGGCTGAATGTACGAGCCCCTGACTACCAATCAATGCCGTGAAAACTGCACATCAATAGCACTTTCCATTTCCGAAATATTTGTGGTGTAAGTTTTAGGTGATTCATCTATATATTACACAGATTATTAGAACACCAAATTCCTGTTCCTACTAATAACGAAGTCTATAGTGCAGTCCAAACTTCCTGACGTTTCGCGAAAACCAATACGGTGCATTCGCGTCGTTGCAGAACTTCACTCCGTTATTGACAGATGTTCCACATTTGTGGTACATGCCATCGCAACTTTTATAAAGGCTAGAATAGTGCATTCACTGATAGAACTGAACAGCAGTTTAACTCACAACTGAGTATCTAAAACTCATCACTTATTTTGGTTTTTGTTATTGTCCGTCTAAACTTGATTGCTTCAACATGGAGAAGTTACAGTCACACACCTCGATCTACCATTACGTTCTGTACATCCTCTTTTACCTTTTAAAGGATTGCTTCAAATAATTTATGGTTTGGTGCTACGGAATGTTTTCTGAACTGGCAGCTTTAATATTTTTACTTTCTCTGCTACGTATAGTAAGTAGGGGAAGTATTGCATTCCACCCAAAAATTCGATACCGAGATTTCACCGGAAATACATGTTTTGAGACCTCCTGAATCCAAAAAAAGCATTTTTGGAAACATGTCCGTATGTGTGTCTGTGTGTGTGTGTGTGTGTGTGTGTGTGTGTCTGTGAACAGCATAACTCCTAAACGAACAGTCGGATAAACACCAAACTTGGTATTTAGGTTCAGTATCTTCCGGAGATGCGACACGAAGGTTTTCAAGAAAATCCCCCCACCCCAGACTAACCTTTACATGGAACATTTTTCGAAAATTTTAATTTTCTCAAAAATGGCTCTAACGATTTTGATGAAAATTTCATATGTTTAAGATAATGTCATGATAAATGAAATGTATATCTCGAATTTTCTGGGAATGTCTCCAAAAGTATTCTTCATTGTGAACGACTTTTGCATAACTGGTAAACCATAAGAGATAGACAAATTTTTACTACACAAAAAATGTAGATCGCGTTAAAATACACAACTTATGTCGTATACATTTCTTTTGTTGAGTGAACCGTTTTCGAGATATTGCTTGTTATTTCCTTAAATTTTCCAATACTTATACTTTTTCTCAAATTCGTTATTCATTTTTTTATGTCCTGGACATGCAAAGAGAATGGAATGCGCCACATAGCAACCAGCGATAAAATATTTGACTATCGCTTAAAAGCTACCATATTCCCCTCGCATCTACAAGGAAATTAGCAATAAGACTGACATCTCGATATCTCGATTAACATGAAGCATATGGAGAATAGGCGTTTGTAAAAATAGATTGTACAAGAGTAGAGAAAGTTATGTGAGTGTAACACATCAGATTTTTTTAGCAATTTGCAACAAGCAGCCCTTATTTTATGATAATCACATACACGTTGGTTCATCAAAGTGTGAAAACAAACGGGAAAATAGGTGGCGGTAGGTATTATCACCACTTTCGTGGGATCTGTTGAAGAATAATTTGGTGTTGGATATAAACCATAAAGGCTAACACACCCATGGATATGTTAATGACACTGTCATCCTAATCAAAGAGGTTCTCTAATATAGTCTCAGAAGTAGTTTGTGACACACTGGAGGAATGATATAAGGAAAATCTATGGATTAATTATAGTAAAACCGCCCTTGTTACATTCACTCACAAAAAGGAGTTTCGAAGGGAATCAAATCCCCACTTTCTTTAATAACCGAGTTCGTAAATTTAATGTCTACCGCCATGTTGCCATGGCAGATCAGTGGTTAGAGCAACCGAACGGAAGCCGGGAGATCCGTGGTTCAAATCACGGCTATAGCATTACATTTTTCAGTCGTCTGATTCTATCTTTCCAACCTTGCCGTACATACATGTCAGTGAGGAAGAACAATTAATTCAAAAAACCACGTATAACCTGCTAGTTATATTAAGTAATGATATGACCCATAAATACCTGCAAATGTTCACTCTTGAAAGACTGGCTTGCCTCTGCATAACAGGAGTCATGGGAAGTATCCACACAGCTGTGGATGTCATGTTTTATCACCCTGTTTATATATATAAAGGGAAGCGTGGTCAAGCGTGATCATGCACACGGCATTTTTCGGTCTTATCCCAATTTCCTCATTCACAATATTTTCTGCAAGTAATTCGCTAAGTTTCAAAATTTCTGTAATTTTCGTGAATAGGGTGAGAATAATTTGTTGTAAAGACAGATTGTACATTTCTTATTCGTGAATGCATAGTGCAAGAGAGACTAAAGCTTACGACTAAATGCATTGAAGTCAAGTTTCAATTTGTAAGGGAAGGGCAACAACATTTGGGTTCTTATATGCTGAAGCCGAATGGTAATTGCTTCAATCCCCGTGAGTTCGGGCATAGCAGAATAACAAAGGCAATCACAAACCCAGTATGTGAAATGGGTAAGGAGTACATGGATAGCAGTTATTCTTTGACTAGCAATTCAAAACAAGGTCACACTGCCCGGTAGGAATCTTAATCTGATACACAGACGGCTTCTTCAAGACTAGCAGTGAGTCAGACGCTAAGATCCATGGGAAGGTGCCAAAGTGCGAAATTTCTGACTCACCGGGGCACTTAGCTTCAGTATTCCAGGCTGAAACGCATGTGATTGAAACCTGTGTTAGAGAGAATCTAAAAAGAAACTACCTCTGCAGAGATGTCTGAATTTTCTCTGATAACCAGGTAGCCGTTAATGGCTGCAAGCAAGCAGTCAGTATAACTCTAAGTTGGTTTCCCTTCCCTATAAAACTTAAATGCGCTGGCGAAACACAGTAATATTATAATTGAGTGGGTGCCGGGCCACAAGGGCATGGTGAGCAATGAGAAAGCAGATAGCCTGGCAAGTAAGCGATGCCAACAAGTTCACTGGGTCGGAACTAGTGACTGGTATTCCTTTCACAAATATCAAAATATCCATTGGCGGTTGGATTAAACTGAACCATAATAAACACTGGATGTGAAAGGGAAAAGGTACGACAAGAGAATGATGAATGGAATTTCACTGTTTTAAAGTTAAAAATCTGAGATTAAACACAACCCAGATTAGGTTAGTCGTTGGCTTTTTAAGCGACCATTGTAATCTCAGAAAGCACCTGAATACAATGGCAACCTATAAAGATGGTTGTATAAGGAGAAGGAAACAGAGGCTTCTCGCCATTTTCGAATGCGAGGCATTATACCAAAGGAGATATCAACACTTTAGTATTTCTCACCATGACGAGGTGATACTCAATAAGAATTTAGTAAATAGAATTTTAAACCTCATTAAGGGCACCATCTGAGGGACTAAGGTTTATAAAGCTGGAAAATAATCCAATAGAACACAGGGTTTTAATATTACTAACCCAATCTCTCATTTTGATCTAAGCTAATTAAAGGCATGACAAAATTTATATTAGATTTTTGTTTTATAACTGACTTTGATACCCTCTTAAAAGAGACGTATCTCTGCTATATATCTAAAGGTTTCATTTGGGTAATAAGCACTTAGTTACAAGCTGGGACATCAGTCAAGACAGTATTTCAATCTAAGAAACTTTATAAGCTCAATTATAAATTTTTCAATAACATTGCTGCACAAATTATTTAAAAAAAACACATGTTTTGACAGGCAATGTTAGCTCCCTCTTACAGAGAATCAATGCCCTGACTAACCCTAAATTGTAGGATGAGTGCTGCAAGTATAGCTGATGCCCAATCTGTGCCTGGCTTTAGCAAAATACCATCAGCAGGTCGCCAGCTGTATTATCGGCCAAGCCGCTTCTGGGTTCAGCAAGAGATGGCAGCACTGGAGGGGCGAGACGCAATAGAGAAGAAGTCCGAGTTCGTCAGCCGTCAAGAAAAAAAAAAAAAGCGCCGAGACCGTCTCTAGGGAAGCGTGGTCATGCACACGGCATTTTTCGGTCTTATCCCAATTTCTTCATTCACAATATTTTCTGCAAGTAATTCGCTAAGTTTCAAAATTATGTGCGTGTGCCGACTTTCTGTAATTTTCGAGAATGGGGTGAGAATAATTTATTGTAAAGACAGATTGTACATTTCTTATTCGTGAATGCATAATGCAAGAGAGACTAAAGCTTACGACTAAATGCATTGAAGTCAAGTTACAACTTGTAAATTAGTTTGGAATTTCATATTATAAAGAATATATTGTTTCTATTGTCTGGCTGCAAGAAACAACTCTTTATTTGGGTTTAACATATGTTTTTGATTCCTCCAATTAATTCCTTTCCTACTTGTGGAAATATTTAAATAATTCATAACCTGTGGGGACACTTCGTATTTCGGAGTGTTGAGTAAAATGGGGCCGGCATTATGGCTTTGCTGCCTTTACATATTGGTAACCATCTAGAATAAAAACTGTAACAAACCCTGCATGATAAAACGAAATCATTTTCGCATGGAAGGAAAGAAAAATAATTAACTTGAGGATTTTAAAACAATTTCAATGTACCTGATAAACAAATAAAAAGGTACACACATTTTATGACGCAAGTAACTTAAAATTTTGATATTGTAACAAAGAATGAGACTATATACTTTTAAGCGACAAGCCTAACACTACCCTCACAGCAGTAAGCAGAGGAACACTGTTCAAAACTTCTTTGTCTAAACGGGAAGTCCGCTTTTCATTTGGTTCAACTTCAAAAACCAATTTTCAAAGAACTTAAAGTCAAGACAGAGAAATTTAATGATGGACTATCTGGACAGAAATAGATTCCTTCGGATTATTATGACTGGTATAAAAGATTCAAACCAAAAACGAAATGAAATGCCTGGTTTCATGAAGGAAAAATATTGACAATAACACCCATTGCTTGAGTTAGGAAACTGTTAAAAATCCTTCCAACGGCATTACAAATCTCCAATTTTGTGAAAACAGCATCTACTTTGCATATGTTAAAATACATATTATACTTTTCTGAAGTACAAACTCTTCATTTCTTGAAATATTTTATATATTATATTGTATATTAGAGAACATTACCTGTTTACTCTTATATCCATTTTATATGAGAAAATAAAAACTATGAAGAATTTTTCTATGGTGATTACTAATTTGGATAGCGGAAATTTCATGAAAATCATCGAATTGCTCCGTCGAAAATGACTGATATATATTTAACTCTGGTCTCTCTAAATAAATAAATTAAGTTGGCTTGCAATAATATTGCAAACATTCATAGACAAAACAAATCATCTTACTGCTTTCTCTCCGAAAATAAAACTCTCCCGGAAAAAAGAAAACACCCTGTATTCACTGCACAATGTGCATGTCATGTTACCCACTAAATGCAAATGACCATGGGGAAGCCCACTACATTTGGGTTGGCGCTGACAGTAAAACTGTTTGGATTTATAGGGCATGTGCAGCGAAGGACTTGTATGAGATACAGTGAATTTTAGCGCACTGATGTGGCACAGTACTCGAGAGAAAAGTGACCTTCAAAGAGACAATCCCTACTCCACAAATCATTTGCTCTTCCTCTTTACGATCGGATGAACAGCCGTAACTGCATAATCAGTAAGTCCGTACTTATTTTTCTAATCCTATTACGTCACATTAATCTTTTGCACTTGATTACTTGCTGCCTTATCATACGTCAGCTTCTTAAAGCAAAATATAAACCCTAAAGCTTTACGTTGTTTTAAGTGACAACCCAAGCACTTTGTGCACTTTAACACCGAAGAGTATGGTCAGTATTACATGTGGAAAGTTAGATTCTGATGTTTAAGAAAACATTGGCGGAACTACTGTCCATTCCAAACCAGAGTTCCCTCTGATGTAAACAGAAGCACGTGCTTCTGCTTGTCACGAACCCAAGAATACACTCTTACGCCAACGTAGATAGTTCCTTAATACATGTATTATGAAATATTAGAGCAGGAAAGGTATAGAACTGCACATTTTATTGCGGTATTGTAAGAACTCATCGTTAAAGGTAATGGATATATACTAGCTGTTAAGAGATTACAAAATATGATTTTCGCCTGCTATTGCGCTAACGCCGAGAGTATCTTGCTTGTTAATACCAACTGCATGCATGACTGCCAATCTCTTACATACACAAGAAATGCAGCAATGAATTCCCAGAGGTGCTATCTGAGTAACGAATAAACACTTTGCGTAACACAGGATATATGATAAGCGAACAGTCATTCATAATACACTAACACGCATATGCTCAGCTCAGATCAAATCTTATGATTTAGTCAGTTGGTATTTGAGTTCACATGGCAGAGGAAGGTGCGTGCAGTGCGAATAAACTGTTCAAACACAGAAGCGGGAAACAGTTAAAAAGTGGCGAAAAACAAACAGCTCTTCATATATTCAACTCACTATTACAAAAATACCCACACTTGCATTATTGCATATTAGGTAACTAATATCGGATTTTACAGGCGTTTCAGTGAGAAGTGTAACGAAAGCGAGCACGGAATATAAACAGATATAATACAACATAGAAGAGGATAAAATGTGGGAACTTGTTTTAAGTGCGACAGTGCTGTGGAATTGTGGATAAGCTTGTCATTATTTTGGAGAGTAGTTCTGATTCTGATACTGCAACTGAGTCGATCTTCGGATTTGGGTGTTGCACTTTTGCCCGAGGATTGTGATTAACATAAGTAAAATGTTCATTGCCGCATACTTATAAAATCGATTGTTACCTCAGGTTGCATTTTGAACTATGATTCTCACGCAGGGCGCCTTTTTATATATTAAATAGTGTTCAACAAGCACGTGGAAGGGGAACAAGCAGCCATTATGGGCGGAGATTGCGAACTACTTTCGCGCGGATAATACAAAGAGTTTGTTTTCAGTGAAAGGCACTCTGGTTTGGAATGGACAGTAGTCAAGTGTTACCAT
This sequence comes from Deroplatys truncata, assembly GCA_030765065.1. Lineage (NCBI taxonomy): Eukaryota > Metazoa > Arthropoda > Insecta > Mantodea > Mantidae > Deroplatys > Deroplatys truncata. Next base: position 67,796,534 of record CM060976.1, on the reverse strand, counting down.
CTTTTCCTTGCATTTGGAAACCAATTACATAACTTCGTTCATTACCGCGCACAGAAATCGTTTGGGCACCATTATGCTTATCCAGCAAGCTTTCATTAAAGGTAATCAATCGATTTAAGGAAATGCACCACCGAAATTTCGTAAACCTCTTGGGAAGATGAACTTTAGAATTGCGCATCCAAAATATATTCAGAAGCTGTAGTTTTAAAATTTATTTCCAAATTGTTATTGTAGTTGTTAACCTTATATGCAACAACGTAACAAACTGGTGTTAAAGTTCTTTGCGTTCCAAAGCTCGAGTTTTTGGAATATCTTTTCTCAGGTGATGGAGTTTACATCAAATTCTTCTGAAAAATATCATGGCATTCTCAAAAAATTATAGCAATTCAAACTGACATACATGTTTCTCATTCTCCTGTGATTGCTTCAGTAACTGAATGAAAAAAATGAATTGCAAAAAAATTTAAATTTGCAATAAGCTTTTAAAAATTATTTTCTTTTGAACTAAAACTACAAGTAAAAAATTAAACTACAATTTTGTGCGCCATATAGAGACTTTTCCATAAAATGGTGAAATTTAGTGTATTGTTCACCACATTACTGCACCCCTAATAATGTTCACGTATCCATTCTTAAATCGTGGTATAAGTTTCCTATTCTCTTTCGTCTCCAAGTTTAAAATTGGTCACTCCAATGTCTTCTTGATCTATCGAATCTCCCGTATTGAAATATTTTGGGAGTCACTCGATCTGGCGTCATTCTTGAATCCTAGTTCTTCCATTGAATTAATCATTTTGTAAAACACATGGCTTGTTCACTTCACTCGTAATGTGTTCATTTTTTCGATTATCTAAAAGCGGATATCCTGCTAGTATGATCTAGACAATCTCATTTCCGCAAGATTTACATTGCACTTATCGGTGTGCATACTCCTGAACCATAAGAATGTCGGTACAGCCATTAACATAAAAATCCCCTCACTCTTGCTATTAGCGTTTTCATTGCGCCAAGTTTTGGAATCTGGCTAGTCTTACATTAATGTGCTAACTTTGATTGTTAAAACCGAGTGAGCTGGCTCCGCGGTGACGTGCTCTTATTCAGAAGGTCCCGGGTTCAATTTCCGGCGACCGCCCACTCTGGCCATGGATCATGGTTTCCCCGGGTTGGTAGATGAATTCTGGGGTGGTTCCTCTTCTAAAACGACTTTCCTGTCCCTCATTTCCTGTAAGCATAATTTCCTTCAGCATTATCTGAAGGAACAGGCGACGGTGTTCGGTATGATGTGGCTGCGCGGTGAAGATGCGCTTATCCGTCGGATTGCTCACGGAGCCGCCTACGGGTGCTCTTGAAACAAGCTCAGCTTCAGGGGAACCCCGAGAGGTTAGGGGCTTGTGGGTGGACTTGGACGGCGTCAGATGCATTCGATCTGGAAATGTTAGGGACCCTGCCCATGCTTGCACATGTCGTCTTCCGAATCCGGTCGCCCTTTTAGTCTCTCCCCTCATTCCTTCCTCTCAGGTGTCATGTACGAAGCAAACTGGGCCGTTTTGGCCAACTTGCGGTGCTCTGCCCCGGTTTCGGGGGCCCCTACATAATTCCCTCCTTTGGAAAATCCAATTAACATGCCATATTTCCTATTCTCTGAATGAGGCCTAAGGTACATATGCTATACACAAAGTTTCATAACTATTGGTTTGACCCTCCTTGCATGAAAACGTATTACAGAAATAAACAACAAAAAATATGAATTACACACATTCAATGTTTCTAAAGGCGAGTTTCGCTTTCCTATCATACACGTTATAGTCACGAACGAAGGCGGTACATGATACAGACAGCTGCGAAGAGGGGCAAGAGTCGCAAGCACACGGCGGTTTAGACCGAACAAAGTAACACATTAATGTGCTATTAGTACGACACGTTAATGCACTGTAAGTATAATATGTATCTTATTATCTGTTGGTGGATTTTCCTTTAGAATCAGAACCCCGACGGTGTCCACAAATTTATAGCTCAAATTTGTCAAATATCACTTGCAAACAGCAAGTAAGTTTACAGACACACTCACAGTCTGAAACAGACTACCGCTGACTGACTAGGAAGCATGCGAGTATGACGTTGCAGAGTTTTGATACCGCGCAAACGCCTTCGCTCTTGACGGAGACTATCAATCAAAATTACCAGAGAAATTCCCGTTGCAATTTTATTACATGTGTAGATATACAACAGGCAGGAGGAAAAATCTATTTGCTATGGCTGCTACTTTAACTTCAGGGTTTATAGAAATTATAAACTTTCTGTTGGAAGCGCTGGAAAGTACGTGCAGCGGAAGTTGGCGTATCCTCTGTAGTAACTGCAACAAAATGTTAATAAATAATCGTGATGGACTAATATTCTAAGTCCATGGTATCTCGAGAGCATGTTCGTACAACGATATTATTTTACGGTTATATGTGTGGTCCCAGTCCTGCTCCGTGGCGCTGTGGGCTAGAGCTTGGAGCTCTGGTTCTCGGCCATGGAATGCGCCTTCGATCCCACCCATTGGGGTGCGAATTTTAAATCCCGGGTATAAAACCGGTGCCCACTCAGCATCGTGAGGAAAATGAGCTGAGATAGGCAGTGATCCCGGTCAGGCCCCAACATTCCGGCTGGGGAAAGCGTGATGCTGGCCACATCACCTCCCGGTATTGGTTAGAAGATTGCCCACCTCTAAAATGCGTACGTGGGCGAGGCCGGCAGTCGGGTTTATTATTATTTAAAAGCTGTCCGAGCCACAAGAATGGCTCTTAAGATTACAGAAGGTATTTGTAGATGCTCTTCCTTAATAACTATAACTGTTTTGTCTTCAAATACTGGTTATTCAAAAAGGAGCAAATTTAAACCCTTTTTATCAAAGAAACTGTGAAAGAGACACATTTGGCATGATAGAGAAAAGCTCAAAGTCGTTGGGCTGTACGGATTATAAAGGAGCACAATTTGTTGCAGGTAAACATCGTATACTTATTGCCACAAGCAAATCAGTTGATTACTACCTACCTCTTAATCCACGTGTAAATTTACTTATGGCGAGGTGGGTGTTTATTGAATCTACTGCAAAATAGATTTACAGTCAACTGGAGCACACAAAATTATTTTTCCTGTGCTCACGAATTTTCTATAAAAAGCCAGCACTCCTCTATGCCGTTACATGGAAGTACTAGACAGTCTTTAAACACTTTGAACTTCCCTCTACACAATTACATGTGTAATGTGTTTCCGACCTTCGCGGTTATGCAAATACCCTTCTTTGTGAATACTCTGCACAAGGAGCAGACACGGTGTACAGCAACTGTAGTTACACACCAAAACATCGTCTGCGTCGAAGACAGCTACAAAAGATCCGCAGGACAGAGGAGTTTAGTTTATTAATTAAAGAAAAAATATCTTCTAGGAGGAAGTGTTATTGTTGTTGGAGCTCTGCAATCTCATAGAAGAATAAAAGACACCAAGAATGGAATGGTGCCAAGATAGGTCCTTCCTAAAGTCCAATCATTACAGCTGATGGATTATCAACATGACCCAGAGTATAACAAGACAGTCGGCGAACTGCAGTGTTTAACATCCGTTCTTACTGCAATCGGCACCGCAAGCAGTAGACACTGATGATACATGAAATTAACTAGTAAAGGAAATTTAAGAAGAAAGCGTTCCAGCACTAAGCTAAGGGATCTCCCCGACATTTGTCAGTTATGGGGACTGAGGGGGGAACCTGGAAAAAAACTGTCAAGGAGGGCGGTCCTGACGGGATTTAAACCGCAAACCTCCCGTTCACGAGTTGAAGCCTTAACGAGCACGGCCATCCATGTCGATCTCGGCGATCTGCGTATTTCCAAATGATGAAGCCCCAGCAAATGCCGAGTTACTTTTCAGCAAGTAGTCATATTGCAACCATTACACTTGGCCAACTGGGTCTTCAGAACAATAACAATAAGACTGAGATTGTCAGGATTGTTGCTCCAGTACGCAAAAGCTGTTTTGAGAGCAATAGTATTCCTGAGACTAGGCAAGAGTTACTGATGAACTACAAGACTGTACGGTCCAGATCTGGTTCTCTACTATTCTATTTATGCGTTTATCTCTTCTGTTTAATTCCAACATCCCTATTAATTCGTATACTCTATTAATATGTTTGATCGAATAAAGCTTACATTATTCAAGAGGATTATTCATTTTCCCATTTGTCGAATAAAAACTTGCTTTCACGGATTAGGTTAATTCACCTCTTCCAGTCTCTAATATCAAGTCATTTCTTGCGTAATCTGGCCAAATTTCTCCTTTCGGTTGTGAAACGAGAAATTGTGAACTTTCCACTTACTTTACCATCGTTAATTGAAAACATATTCAAATCGGAACCTATGGTTTCATTTTTTATTTTGTCAGCTCTAGTACATTCTTTTACATATCTCACAAAAATGTCATTTCCTCAGGCTGAATATACGTTCTTTCTTTTTTTGCTATTGTCCATGATTCGGAACCAATTATGAAAACACCTTGTAGAACTTAAATATATGTTTCTTTTCTAGTTTTTCATCCATAAAGTTCTTCTAATTGTTCCGGAATTTATATACTTTCAACTCTATGCTGTCACATTTAAAACCAATATGACATTCTAGAAATTGTAAGTGAAATATTATAGGATTCCCACTTCAAAAGCCAAAATCTTTGTTTCATTGGTATCTATTTTAAATTATACTGCATTGCTTTTGGACTTAAAATACAAATTGATCTATGTGGTTGATCTTGTTTCCTGGCCAAATCACTTGAACATCAATGTATAATGATGCATTCAAATATGTATTTTAAATCAACCCAACACTAACTATTAAAGTATGCTAGTGGTAAACTGTTATCAGACATATGAAGGCTGGTGTCATACTAGCTAGGAGTAACGAGTTGATAAAATTCCCAAAACCTGGAGAAAAGTATATATGTCAAGTGAGTAGGTGTTTATTAGGACATTTTTATAGGTTCTGGACTTCGCTTTCAGAAAAGCTACAAGCTTTCAGTACCTTTATTATAAGAACGTCACGGTGTGAATATGGCTAGCAGTTTAAATCTACCAGAATATTATATCCAGGATTTATTCAATAACGAAGGGGCCTCGACAGTCTTCGCCACATTAAAGCAGAATGCTAGTAAAATATCTTAATTTACACCAACAATATATTAACTCAGTATTATGAAATGTTGTGTCTCGTGAAAACTAAACACCTTTACTAGTGGATAAAACCTAATGTTAATAACTTGTATAATAAATACCCATTAATTTCAATTTGTATTTCACTTTTTCACTTTCTAATTAGGTTTCCAATATATAAATTATACAAAGTAGTTGATAAATTACATCCCTTTCGAACCCCCGATTTACTAAAATCTCATTAGACATTTCAAAATGCGTAATGTTAACTATTTTGATATTTACATACAGACCCTTAATCGAATTAATACGGTACTTTGTAAAACCATTTGTTTGTAATATCTTCCATAGAATATACCCATTTATTTTGTCAAAAACTTTCTCATAACCCATGAACGCTATGTGAATGTCTAAATCAAATTCACGTCGTTTTACAGTGAATTGTCCCGTTATAAACATGCTGTCATTACATAACCGTCCTTTCCCAAAGCCTGAAAAGCTCAAAGCTACCATAATTTCGGCAGTGCGTTAAGAAGCTAATGCGTCCTACGAAGATAAAGTTGATGCCATCTCTTACGTAGAATGGAGTGACTACTTCCATTGTTGGTTCTGGAAAATGCAGTTTTTTATTGAAAGCGCGGGAGATTACTTCGAACCGAAATTGTCCAGAATAACGCTTCTTGATGGCAACATTTGGTCTATAGCTTCTACCTATACCTCTAAATGGTAGAAGCTGAGTTTTCTTAGGGAAATGTTTGCCATTCTGCTATAAAACATCCCTAAGCTAAGCTTTAGAACGAGAAAAAGCTACTTACCCCCTCATTTCAACACAGTTGCGGTCTAACCGTGCATTGGTAACTGAGCAAATGACTCGACTTGAAACACACAGAATCCTGGAACTTTTAATTCGAAGTCATAAACATCATTTGCATTTTCCATGTGCCACAGAATCCCGCACTCCCAAGAAGATCCTAGAATGAGTACCTAAAGTTTGGAGGAAGAAAAACCCATGAAGAGATGGATGTCACCATCTCTTTGAGAGGACCTAACAGGTCCGGTGGTGGTGGCGGTGGTGGTGGTGACAATAACGATGATGATGATGATGCTTCAATTCCCAAGCCATTGCCCTAAGGCTCGTCTCTTTCTGAAACGTACGCAACAGGATTTGGTCAGACTATAAAAGTTGTGGAAGCAGGACGTTTCCGTAAGTCCGCTGTTGGCTTTCTAGTGGATAAGACAAAAGTACGTCCTTTTAATTATTTGAAGCGAGATACATAAATCGTTCTATTGGTTGAGTCATGGGTACATTTCTCCTCGAGCAGAAAACAGATTGAGCGCAGTTGAAGCACATGTAGCAATGTTAGGGTTTGAAAAATAAAACATGTCTTAGATTAGAGCTGGCGAAAATGGGATTCGCGAATCATTTTGGGCTCGCAGACTTAGCTCGCTCTCGCTTTCTTTCTGGCTGTCCATTTACTTGTTAGTGCTACTGAGTCGTGCAACGCGACTTGCATATTTGTTGACTCTTGGAAGGAAGACATTTTCGCTACCCATGTCTTAGATCAACCAACCTAACAGCCTTATTTTTACTTTCTCTGCCACTTATTCATCTATAATAAGCAAAGGAAGTATTCCACAAAAATTCCGGTATTGAGATTCCAAAAATAAACAGTTTTAGACAAAGATCCGTGTGTGTGTGAACAGCATCAAGAAAAAATCTCGGAGAAATACCAAACCTGGTGTTTAAGTTCAACATTTTCCAAGCAACACAAAAATATTCAAGAAAATTTACCCACCCGAAATTAACCTTCACATGGATTTTTTCCCCCTTGGTTTTGATTTTCTCAAACGTTTTTTATTAAAACGCCATCTGTTTAAGATATTGCATGACAAAACATAGATATAAGTACCTGAATTTTCTGGATTATTTTTGTATACTTTTGTATAAGTGGTAAACCACGGGAGAAGACGAAATCTTACTACACAAAACATGTCGTAAACCATTTGCAAGATATACGCTGTTGTTGATTTGAATACGTAAATACTTTTTGAAATGTTAAGTCGTCATTCATTAGGCTCCATGTGGTCATGCTAAGAGCGAATTTCAGTCAGAATATGCTGACCCACAGTTTAAAGGTTTGACTATCGCTTAAGGTTCCTGCATTCCTCTTGTTTGTACCTACAATGAAATGCATAATCAATTCATTTCTGCAAATGTCGATTAACATAAAGTAAATAGGGTTATTACCAATCTTTTGTAAGAATATTTCATGGAAGAATGGATAAAGAAAGTCATGGGAATGTAATACATTAGAATTGTTTTTCTGTGAGAAGTAAAGCCAAAACGATAGTAAATAACAGAACTGGCTTGTCCATTTGTTTTCTTCTAGCACCTAGGTATGATGTCAAGCCCAACTTTAAAATGTACCGCTCCTGTATGAGGCTGCACTGACCCATTATCTTACAACGTCCGCCAGCAGGCGAATAATTAATATCCATCTAAATGAAAAGATCGAGAAGACTCTATACCGTTGCCCTCCTGGTCACCAATTCCTAAGGGTTACCTTAAGGAGATGGCCGCTGATGCCTGCTCGCCCGCTTGCAGCCGTTCCTTAACGTAAAGACAGCCAGGATGACGTGAATCGACTGAGCCGATGTCTGGAGATGACGTGAAGCCCAATGGACCATTACCGTGCCCACATATAGTAAATTGCGTAACATTTCACTATTGTGGGATAATTTTCTCTAGGTGGTTGACAAATTCATTTTGGGTGTCACTGGCTTTTTATGATGAAATTAGCGGGTATAATAACATCAATCCTATAATGATGTTAATTAACAGTTTGTTCGTACATTGTTTCAAACTGTGTTGCAACCTATTTTTTTTTCATTATTTTTATTAAAATATTTTCTATTAATTATGTTTGATGCATTAACATACCGTAATACGTAAAGATACTGACGAACGGAAGGGAACCTGGAGAGAGCACCGCACGCATGCCAACCGGCCCCTTGTGCTTCTACCGTGACCTCTGAGTGGGAGGTTGAGGGGAGAGAGACAAGGGCGACCAAATCCGGATGACGACGGCCGCAAGCATGGACGGGATCCCTAATGTTTCCAGATTGAACGCATCCAACGCCACCCGGGGCCACCATAGGTCCCGAGTTTCCGGCGGAGGTCCCGCAAAGGAGCGCCCGCCCAAAAGCACCCGGAGGGGGGTCGTAAGAAACCTCCACAGAGAGCACAGCCACCGCACAGCCGCAACCCGCCGAACACCGTCGCCTGGTCCTACAACCCTGAAACAGATGACAATCAAGATGATGGGTACAAGAAATGAGGGGCAGGTGTGTCATGGTAGAAGATGAACCACTCCAGTATTCGCCTGCCGATCCGGGGAAACCACGAAAACCCTAAGGGTCAAAGTGGGCGGTCGCCAGGAATCGAAACTTGGACCTCCCGAATTCGAGACGCACACGTTACGGCGGCGGCGCCACCTTGCTCCGTTTGTAACACCGTATTCACGAAGACTCCCCTTCTTGGGCTTAATGGCATGTTCGGCTTCTCAGAAGTATTTTCTCCTTCGAGCAGGTGTGCATATGAATCAAGGGCATTTGCTTGGAGTGCGTGCATAACTCTGGTCATTCACCTCCAATGCACCCGACGAACTTCCAGGAATTACTGCACAGTGATGCAAACAGCTCAGGCTGGGAAAGTTTCGGGTTTGCGTCACCATCCGAATCATTTGATGGTTACAACTGCATTAAAACACCGAAAGCAATAATGAGCGAATAGCAAGTCTGTCAGAGAGAAAACAATTGGGCATAAGTTTAAAACAATTGGATTTATCCCTCTGTGACGAAATTAAATGTTAGGTGGACACATACACAGTATAGAAGGATAGAATCAGCCTATATATCTATCATTAATTTATTACGTTATAAATAAAACAGTATTATAACTAAAGGAGGATGCTTCGATCACCGGCTGCATTAAAACACGTTAAGATTCTTGATAATTCCAAGGCAGATGCTTTTTATCTCTACCATCTTCTACTTCCCTCAGTGCACAATAAGTTCCAGTTGCGAAAAAGATCAAGGTCACTTTAGTGAGTGCCAGCGCACTTTGTGCATCACCATCCCTACCGCCAAAGGTCACAGAGGAGCTGTCTCGCAAACGTGCTCAATATAACCCAATTTGTTGAGAGGTGCGTCGCATTTTTTTCGCTGTACCTTAAAAATGCCAAAGACATGGGAATTTTCTAAAACCAACTACCAATCGAGAGCCATTCTCGTTACGTTAAGTGCATCCTAATTAGACCATAGTTTAGCAGCATTTCATAATTTCACGTTACGTCCCGTCACGTTAAAGTTCATGGTAATCCCGGCATTAGCTTCCCATTAAGTTTGATGTCACCCGATACTGTCACAAGCCAATCCATGGAGTAATAAAAACAACTACCAATGAGGGTATTTCCTTTTACGTAAGTGAAGTGCATTGTAGTTCGACCTTAAGTTTAGCAAAACTTCTTAACTTCGCGTTATTCCCGTCAAGTTAAGCTCATCGTATGGTATTCCTTCACTCAAAATAGTCAACTCTCATATGATAATCCACTGCATTCGAAATAAATGGATTGATTGATGATGACGTATATATGGGATTTTTCTGAAATGCTCAATATATTATACGTATACTAAATTACTGCAGGATCAGCTAATATTTCTCACCATCTACTTATAATATTGCACACGTAACAAAATAAATGTATTATACAAGCATTTTTGCACACATTTTTCTGGATTAATAACAAGTAGAAAAAGAATACTGTTATTAAGCATTTATTTTGTAAGTATGTTGATTAGCAGAGGCTTGACTAAACCGTGGTTGGCAATACCATGCAACCTGTGACAACAATAGTGACTGTCGTAATTTTGTTTTTCTCTGACATGAAGACGTGAATGTAATTTAAAGAAATTATCTGAAATTCCACAAGGAGCACTGTGACTCTCTCGCACTGCAAAAAGGAGAAGGGTAAACATAAATCTCTCGCGTGGAATCTTAAACCTTGATACGAAACATTGCTCGGATCGATCGCGATGGATCTTTTTATGAATTCGTGTGATCTGTTGTTAAATACAGAAAATATTACATAATGGCACTTCAAATATCGGTTCTTGTATCTAAATGAAAGAGCATCTTCTGAATGCATCCTCCCAAATAATTTTGAGCTAAAGAAAAGTGCTAGACATGCGTGTTTACAGTTGCTTTCCCATGGATCAGAAACTGTAAGAGCGCAGCGTGGCAACGAACAAAAAACTATCGACATCTGGTATGGCAGCTGTTTTGATGCCGGTGTAAAAATGAAGTGAAAGGTTATAAACTACTGACCTCTTCATCCAGTGACAGGTCTCTGCTCGCCATCGTGTCTTCGTCGAGGTCTTGCAATCACAACCACTTCTACCACATAACCACAGCACTATCACTGGACACAATTCACAACGTTAGTGCGAGAGCAGGTTCCTATGGTGATAACGGCTTGTTTTCCTCTTCATTGCTGGCTTCCGAGTAGCACAATCGAACCAACTACAACACTATCACACAGTTCTCCACACAGAGCGTCAAATGCGACCTTGGTTTCGCTGCTTCTGCGGTTACCAGCTTGTTTTTTTCATCTGATAGCTAATACAATAATATATACAAACATGATATCGCTCATCTGATTTAGTATCGCCTTGGCAGTGAAGATAACTATGAATTAAGGCAGAAAGTTGCGATATACTATACACCGCCCGCACCCGCTTTTAGCATGCTCATTACGTAAGCCATTCTTCTTCACCTTCATTATTTCGTTTTTACTCGTATTATGTAACCTTCCCAACCATTCCTCGCCGCAGCATGCCGTTTTTGCCCTATGTACATAATATAACCGCCATTTTTCTAGCTTACTCATACATGAGGTAGGTACGGAAATTACGAAAGACATAGGAGCAGGTTATTAATGATGCTAAAACTAAAGATATTGTCTGTGAACAACATACTCAAAAACGAACGGTCTGTTAATACCAATATTTAAGTTTGGCGTTTTCCAAGGATGCGAAATGAAGATTTTCAAGGAAATCCCCCCAAACCACAATTTATATAAACAAATTTACGTTATTTTTTATTTTCTAAAAAATGGCTCTAACAAGTTTTATTACAATACTATATATTTAAGGTATTTGCATGAGAAACGAAATGTATGTCTTAAATTTTCTGGGAATAGCCTGCGTTTCCCCTTCATTCTGAATGAATTTTGTGTTACTTGTAAACTGTAAGAGAAAGACGAAAAACTTATATAAAAAATGTAGACCTTGTTGAAATCACACAAGATAGTCCAATAGAAATTTTTGTAGCATTACTCACTTTCAAGATAATCTGTAATATTGGTTTGAACTGTCAACTACTTGACACTTCTTCGACGACTAAATCCTATTCTCTCTCTCTCTCTCTCTCTCTCTCTCTCTCTCTCTCTCCTCTATCACGTATATACATACTTAGACAGAGAAGGTATTACATTCCAGCCAAAAAATTCGATACCGAGATCACCAGAAATACATGTTTTGAGGACCCCTGCATCCAAAAAAGGCATTTTTAGCGTGTGCGCACGCGTGTGTGTCTGAACAGCATAACTCAAAAACGAAACGTCGGATTGGCAATTAGGTTCGGTGCCTTCCAAAGATGCGACTCGAATTTTTTCAAGAAAACCTCCCCGCCCCAAACTACCCTTTACATGGAACATTTTTTTGAAATTTTTTATTTTCTAAAAAATGGCTCTAATGATTTTGATTAAAATACCGTATAATATAGATATTTACACGAAAAATAAAATGCATATTTTGAATTTTCTGGGAATAGCCTGTGAAGTCCTCTTTATTCGGAAAGAATTTTGTATAATCTTGTATAACTGATAAAAGTTAAGCGATAGACGAAAACACACTCTCTTTAAAATCTCTTTAAAACACACAATTTATTTAAAATAACTTTTTTGTGGCATCGGCCATTTCCGAGATATCCGTTATTAATGGTTCGATTTGCTCAAAACTTATTTTTAAGTCTCATCGATTTTCAGATTCCGACGATTGCATGGAAACAGTATGGAATTTTAAGGCCAGCATATAGCGTCCAGTTCTTAAACATTTGATTATCACTGTTCTCTTTGTATCCTAACGAAATATGTATGTAGCTATTTCTCCAAAGATTTATCTGGATTAAAATGCAAAGGATAGAAAAATGAACTTTCGAAAGAATAATTTGTACACCCATTAATAAACACTAAAGGGTAGCGAAAGTATGCGACTGTAATACATGAGATTTCCCCCCCCCCTCGTGGTCATGCAAGAGACAACGTAGGTAATTTCAAAGCCATCACATAGTGATCCTTTCTTAGAAGATTTGACTATCCCTAAGTCTATTGTATTCCCTTGTATCTACAAGCAAATTGTAATAAAACCATTTCCACAAATGTTTATCTCGGTTAGCATGAAACACACAGGATAAGCTTTTGAAAGATTAGTTTGTTCAAGAACTGGTAGAGGAAATCATACAACACATCAGAATTTTGTTCATATGTCACAGGCAGAAGAAATTTCTAAATAAAATGTCTTCTCTCTATGCAAATTAGAAATACACAATGACTCCAGAAAGCATTTATCTCCACTACAAAAATTTGTAGCAACCAAATTAATGAGGAGAAAACACTAAATTTTAATGTACAGAGAGAACAAACGATATTATAAAGCGTTATGCATTTTTCAACATTTCTTATTTTCTCTGCTTTACAGTTTTTTTTTTTAGAAAATGTCATCATTTTTTCAGTTCTCAAGTGCATTAAACAAATTATTTTACATGCATTCAGCAGGCCAAACCTTTTGGAATGATGCTTGAAATTGCGGTGAAAACGGGTTTTAAAGTTCCGGTTAATAATTCCAACGTGTTTGCAGAACTGTCTCAGCTTTACTACGTGATTCACAAATTTATTTCCCAATCAGATTACACTATATATCGGCGACATTGTTGGGTATTAAATAAAAAAAGATTCAACTATTTCATAACACTATACACGATAAAACTGACACCATACAGTTATCAAACACATTATGACACTAATAAAATTAAAAATATTGAAAAATACGCAAACTGTAATACAGTTTGTTCTTTATGCAAATTAATAATCAAGATGTTCTCACTGTTAATTTAGCTGGAGGATTTGATTCTTTTGAAATAAGAGCTGAAGATTTCCTGGCGGCGAACATGTTCCAGACGTTCTCGGGCTTCAAGCCAGGTGAGGTGATGTTGGTACTGTTGGACAAGTAGGCGAGCGGGGCCTGAGGGCGAGCGGGGTTCTGTAACTGTTTTATCTGCTCACGTACTGTCGATTGTTTACTACGTTTACTACGAAATGTGTTTATGTGTGTAAATGAACCACCCATGCTGCCAGATCTGATACTAGTAGAACAGCAACCGCCGTAATAGGTGTTAACGCATTGGCTCTTGCTGGTAACACGCGTTACGGTATATACTATAACTTATACAATTTTGTTACTTCTATTCTTTCTTTATTATTTACATATGGCTGGAATTCGAAAGGGACAAACTATCCACAGTGAATCAAGGGAAGTAATAAGAAAAGTGATTGAAGTATGTGACGAAGAAGCAAAATCAGGACAGTTGACATGTGTAATTTCACAAAGTAATTCACGGGTGGCAAATTATTGTGTGATATCGGAACGCACTGTATTAAGAATGAGGAGAGAAGGTGTTACAGCTGGTGAAAAACTATTGCATACTCCAGGGAAAAAGAGACTGTTTGCCGAGGAATTTAAATTTCATTGGGATGACTTTGATAGGACAGTAATTAAAAACTTAATTCGAGATTTTTATTTGGTTAGAAAAACAGTGCCTACTGTTCCCAAATTACTTGTAGCAATATGAGAAACTGTACATTTTCCATGGGGAAGAGAAACTCTACGGAAGCTGTTGCGCAGTATGGGCTACAAACGGAAACGATGTGGAAGCAAGAGAAAATTACTTATTGAACGTCCAGACAGAGTTAACTGGAGAGCTAGATATCTAAGAACTATAAATGGATATAGAAATGCTGGGAGAAATATCATTTACATTGATGAGTCCTGGGTAGACAATAACTTGACGTTTGGAAAATGCTGGCAGAGTGATGATGTCTATGGCATAACGACAAACAGCAACTCTTCGAACCGCCTGATTCTTGTAAATGCAGGCAGCAATGAAGGTTTCATATCCGGAGCCTCTCTGCTATTCAAAGCTGGACTTGCTTGCGGGGATTATCATGGTCAAATGAATGGATTAAATTTCCAGAAATGGTTGGATTGCTGCTGGACTTCTAGCCATGGGTGAGTACTTGACAACACTGTGTAGTAGTTTATAACCTCCTAACATGCTTATCGTATCCACACGGCGAGCGTAAATATGATACGGACGCAGGAAAGTGTAGATGTTACACATTCCTCTCGCTTGCCTTCTTCTCGTGGTCTGTAAGTACATCGACGTTTCGAGAGCATGCATCTCTCCCATTTTCAGGATGCTGATGACTAGATCGGATGAAATGATATTAGGCCATATATATATATATACACATACACTTATTTGCGCCGGTGGCGAGCACGGAGCTCGTTGATTCTTTTGTTGTTTTTTTTTCCTGACCTGCACACACATTCTTTCTGACGTCACTGTAAGTTGTGACCAAAATATAAAAGTTGTTGTGAAAAATTTCTGATAAACGCGAAAACTTATCCAAATAGGCCAATAAACGCATTGTTAACAATACCATTAATTTTCGTAGAGGTTGGAGTGCACCGAGTTGGTCAGTTTAGCCTTAAGCGATGTTTATGTATTAATAGCGTTTTTTCTTTCTTTTTCTTTCTTTGTTATTTTAACTCCTCAAAGCCATCATTTCACGGCATGTCTATCTATTTCCCTTTCTCCATATCACCTATCAGGCTTGCAATAATTTTTTGTTTTTCTGATTCTTTCTCCTTAATGCGCGTGCGTAAGTTGTAACGTTTTAAGCACAACATAATTCTTAGTAGAGTCCTGAGGTAAGGAAACTAAAAGTTTAACGTTTTATTTAAAAAAAATAAATAAAACAAGCCAAATCAGCAATTCCGTTTTAAGACAGGAAGTTAGATGTAACAATTTATTTATTTATTTATTATTTCTGTAGCCCCCTTTAACTTCTATGGTCAGTCTTGGACTTGAGAAACAACTCGTTAACTGTAGGTTCTTTAACGTGGGTTTTTAAGTTGGCACGCACGCACGTACACCCCCCCCCCACACACACACACACACACACACACACACACTCACTCACTCCCATATGCATCTCCACACTCTGTGGAGGGTAGAGAAAGATTCTAATTACAAAAATTCCCCTGATCCAGCTGAGAATCGAACGAGGGAATCATAAATTGCATGGCTTATGATTCCTACACAATTAGCAAAATACTTTTTCTTCACCAACATAATGACCCAATTAGAGCAGTGGGCAGAATGAACACAGGTATAACAGAAATAACCATTAATTTTCAAATTTGAAGAGGCATTGTTGCAATCGATACGCTGACAATTCAGTAATCATTGAAATACAACAAAGGCGCTGGTCAATAAAGCAAAATAAAAGCAAAATGGCAAACCTTGTTTCGAGTAGCCGAAGAGATCGCAGTGTTGATAATAATTTGTCTTTTTATATAGCCCTAAGCTATTATTAACAACCAAAACTGATTTTTTTTCAGTTTGAAAATTACACTATTCAGGATATTTTTTCTTAGTAACAATGGTCTGAGTATTGCGAAAACTTTATCTATGCCATATGTTTTTCCTAATATCTATTACATAAACATAAAACATAAAAAAACTGTTCTCGCATATAAACTAAATAGAAGATACGTAGTTATTTCTACAAACACCATTTTCTAATACACAGCTATTTGTATGGGATATGATTATACAAACAATACTTTCAACAAAAAAGTACAAAAAATAGCTTCGTATAATATTCAGACAAATTCGAAAAATTGTGTGTTTCGTCGGTGGCAACATTTTTGTCAATCTGAATCTGCTGAATTAACTAACTTAACTGAATATGCCTAAATGCCAACAAGCGTAGAAAAAGAACTTTTATACAATATGTTTTTTTTCCCCTCACTCTTAAAAAACTAAGAAACAAAAGTGTCATCATCCTGTCGCCCCCGCCTCACTCAGTGCATGACGTAATATATGAATGCTGCCTTACATGTAAATTCCCGTAGGCAGCATCACTGCGGTACTCTGTGGGTTTGGTTTTGTTTTCTTTTTAGCCTTTATAATGTGTTATTAGACAAAGTCTAATCCATGTCAGCACCTCTAAGCCCTGGTTTTATTATTCCAATGTCCTACTTCTGCAACGCATTGTGAGAATTTCACCACAAAATTCAGAACTTCAAAATTGCTTGTATTGGTAGTGGAGGTGTACCAACGTTCCATTTTCTATGTTAAATACCTTTTAGGATAACAATGTCGTAGTTCTTGTATGTTCTTTATCACGCTATATGTGTCAAGTAGCCAAACAGTCCTTGTAAGAGGAATAACCTCGATGTTTTTAAAAGGAGAAATAATTCTGAATTTGCATCTATTTCTGGCAAAATTCCTGGATATAGCGGATTGTTGCGTTGTCTCAAAGCGTAAACCAGTGAAGTTGTGGTCTTGTGATATGAGAGAACAATAATAGCCGGAAAATTTCCATGCCAAAATGATGTATGATTACAAACATGAATTAAATAACGTTTAGTCGTTTGATCGACCGTCAAAGCATTTTAGAGAACTTGCTACTACACATAATTATGATCTTTCGATTCTTACCTGAAATTAGACGAGGAAATACCCAAGGAAGGAGATTTTCCCCTAAGACTGGCTAAGGAAAATTATGTTGCCGATTAACTTGCAGTAACATACCGGTCGGCCTTGAGGATTTCGCCAAATGTTGCAATTACCTGCATATTGAATTTATAATGAAGAGAGATGTTGAGTTTTATTTATGGACGCCCTTTAACTACTATGGTTCTTAGTCCCATTCTATATTGGGCGTGAAAGACCGGAAATTTTGCTCAGAGACCTTTTATCAGGCTTGCAGATCGTTTTCGTGCCGTAAATCTACGACCGGTACCACTAGCTTTACTTCCCTTCAGAAGGAAGCCATGCTAAAGACTTTTACGCCCGAAAAAATCCATCGCCCTCCTCCAGATTTGAACCCGCGACCTCGGGAACTAAAGGTTAGCATGGTACCCCTAGATCATGGAGGGCGACGTAATGAAGAAGAATTTCTCTTCACCGAAATGCAGAAGTGCAAAGGGTTTCATTGGTGAAGCAGGTAAAGTATACTACGCCCGGTCTTCGGCCAATATCTATCCAGAGTACCAAGCCCAAAATCAACAGACGACGAAATCTTGGGGAAAGAAATTGTGGTTGCTTTTAAACATGCCGTGCTCAAAATCAGAGGGCTAGGACAACAAAACTGTAAACAACGTTTATCTTTGTCCTTATGTCACCAGAAACAAATGACCTAAGGCACACTGTTTTGCCATGGGAATCTTTCTTACATCTCAACAAATGATAAATCTCAAGTTCCTTGAATGCCCTTGAGCAAAATGCCAAAAGGAAGGGGTTCAAATTAAATAGAGTTTTATTTATGAACGCTCTTTAACTGCTGTGGTCCTTAGCGTACCATTCTATAATCGGCGTGAAAGACTGATAATTTTGCTCAGAGGCCTCTTTATCAGGCTTGAGGTTCTTTTACGTGCCGCAAATCTACGACACGGGAAGGAAGGGGTTCAGTATAATCTATTAGGTATCTAACAATTTTGAGCTTAAGATACCAGTCAGCATCTCTGGCCACCCCTCTTCAAAGGCCATGCTGTGGAATTCTGAATTTGTTCGGAGCTATGGAATGCAATGCAATTGAATTAGAAAGGAAGAGTCTGGGTGAAGGGGCATTGTATATTATTTTATTTCATGCTGTGTCTCATTTCAATACTTTTCCTTCCGATAAACAGTATCGTAATATTCACAAAAGTGCGGCCACTTTCGCCATTCGCCAAGGTATAAATGAATCACGGCAAATTGAATTAAAATTTTTACAAATAAAAAGGCAACAGAAACTTTATGGCAAATTCTCTTTACTTATATTCATTCAAATTCCCTCCATCTTTTCTGGTTATCAACTGTCCTTGCATAGATGGTCCCGAAAAGAGCGTAGTTCGTTTATCAACTTCAATACCACATACAGTATGTATGTATTAAAATAATCAGATTCGATACATTAAATAAAATATTATAACGTGAAGAACAAAAAGAATCGAAAATAATTATTTTGTTCAGTTTCGAAATCCATCTTAACTCATCCGTAAAACCTGAATTTTACTTTCTCTACTACAGTAGGTAGAGAAACTATTGCATTCCACTCAAAAATTCGATACTGAAGTATCACCGGAAATACATGTTTTGAGGTTCCGTGAATCCGACAAAAAATAGAAAAAGATCCGTGTTGTGTGCGTGTGCGTGTGTGTGTGTGTGTGTGTGTGTGTGTGTGTGAACAGCGTAACTCATAAACATAAAGTGGATAAATATCAAACCCGGTATTTAGAATCAGTATCATCCAAAGATGCGACACGAGTTTTTCAAGAAAATCCCCCCACCTCAAACTATTCTTAACGTGGGATGTATTTCGGTTTTTTTTTTATTTTTTGTGTTCTAAAAATTACTAACGATTTTGATTAAAATACCATATATTAAAGATATTTACATGACAAATATAATATGTATATTGAATTTTCTGGGGATAGCCTGCGAAGTTCACTTCATTCAGAAGAAATTTTGTATATTCTTGTATAACTGCCAAACGTTAAGCGATAGACGAAACGAACTATGCAAAACAATGTAGATCTTCTTAAATACACAATTTATTCCAAATAACTTTTTGTGGTATCAGCCATTTCCGAATTATCCGTTAGTAACTGGTTCGAATTGTACGATACTTCGCCGTTCTTTTATTCCTGTCAGTATTCAACTCTTTCGCATGATGTCAATGGAAGGCCAGGGTATAGCTTCCAGTTTTAAAACATTTGACAATCGCTATTTCCTTTGTGTCTATAACGAAATGTGTAATGCAGCTATTTCCGGAAAGGTTTATTCCGATTAAAATGGAGTAAATAGGAAAATAAACTTTCGTGAGAATGATTTGTATACCCACCAATAAGCGACAGAGTGGAAAAAGTCATATAAACGTAACACATTCAAATTTTTAATTCTAGTAACGTAAATTACTGTAACAATAATTAATTACTGGATCCCTTAATTTTATGGCTGCCTCTGTGTTGTTAAGCTGTCCCATGGCAAATATGTCTGTGCAATTCATGTCGATAAAATGCTAGTCTCGACGTTTGTGGTGTTCGTTGTCAAATAATACATTGCGCTACAAGTATGGTAAGTACATCTTTGCAGAATATGGAATAAGTTACTGCAAAGCACTTAAAGCATGTACATATTGCATACTGTTTTTTCGACAATAGTGAATAAATAGAAATAAATGCTCACGCGAAAATAAAATTATTCTCTGTCAGCTGTTCAAAAGCAATAGGTATTCAAGGTCGAGCGCGATAGCCTCTGCAAACTAGTGATCAATTAGTCACGTCTGGTAACATTGACCAAATCAGTCAACAACTGAAGGGGACATAGCTGCTTGCGCCGAAAGAGTTGTATTTAAATACTCCAT
This sequence comes from Deroplatys truncata, assembly GCA_030765065.1. Taxonomy (NCBI): domain Eukaryota; kingdom Metazoa; phylum Arthropoda; class Insecta; order Mantodea; family Mantidae; genus Deroplatys; species Deroplatys truncata. Next base: position 67,776,542 of record CM060976.1, on the reverse strand, counting down.
AGATTAAACAAGTGTTAAAAGTGTTAACAAATAAAGGGGAAAACGGTAATATTTAAATGGTAAAATTTAGCTATCAAGTATGATTATATTGCAAGTCGGCAGCAATAAATATACATATCCATAACTGGATGAATAAATAAATTTTACTTTCGTCTGCGATAAAAATGCAAAGCGCTCTAGTGCAGGAATTTTAACTTCCCATGCGTGATAGCATGAGCAGGAAGTGGATAAAAAAATACTATGGTTGAAGAAGCATATTTCCCGAATATAACGGTTGTGTTGTTTGAAGAGAAGGCCTTAGGAGAAAATATAGAAAAGTACCGAAGAAGCTACAGTGACAAAAGTCTGTTTTTGGAAGTCTCGCGCTCTGGTTTTGCCGATATCTGGTTATAGGAATATAACTTTGGGTGTGAAGTACTGGAATTCTCCCTCATAAACATCTGTTGGTTCAAGCGTTAAATGGGAGCAGCTTTCGGACCGCCACTTGCGCAAAATGAAAAACAGAAGCATATTTTGCAGGGAAACATGTGCATTGAAGAATACACGCGCTGTTCGCGTTTCGGTTTTACGCGCCTGAAAGCGGATAGACGCAGCAAAGGGAAAGGAGAGGTGTGCCAAAAGGGTAGTTCAGCACATCTGGCCACATCTGTGAGAGTGACGAGATGCTTTTGTCACATGTGTTTTGAAGGGAAGCGAAATGTGCTAAAGACTGCGTAACTGATGTGCTAAAAAGTGTGTAATTGTGTTTTTCCTTCCGTAAGATTTCCCCCTGGTGGCGCCATGGCCGAGTGATTAGAACGCTCGCCTCCCATCGAGGTGGCCCGTGCTCGATCTCAGGAGCCGGCATGCGGGATGGACGAAGCGGTATCTGGGCAGGTTTTCTCGGGTTCTGTTTTCCCCACCATTCATTCTATCAATTGCTCCATCATAACCTTTCCTTTCATCCATTTCCCCTTCATTTCATGTCATCTTCCTCATTCTCATAGCTGGCTACGAGCCGACCCCCATTCCGGGTTCTTCATTCTCTCTGGTTCAATATACGTTTGCTCCTCGACAGACCTTGACCCTAGGCACGCGTGTAAGTCCTAAGCCGAAAGGGTAAAGCGAAAGTAAGTACCTAAGTAAATAAGTAAGATTTCCATCTACAGGCGAAACCTTTGACTCCACCTACGAGTATCAGTTCTCTATGACTGGCCTTAAAAATACAATTCAGGGGCACAAAAACGAACCAATGAATGATGTTATAATCGGTTTGAAATGAAAGGGAAGTATTTCCGCCTCTTGAAAGAATTTCACTACTATTGGTACTCAAGGAACAAAACATAATTTGTCCTTCTAGAAGAAGGGTGAAGATTACTTTCGTATGTCGTTAAACTGGACATCTACGACGTTTATACGAGAGCTTTCATCAGCAGCATGGAGACGAAGTTTTAAGTTATTGTCGCCATAGAACAAAACGGTAGTACAGAATGAAAATACGGAGTGTAAGTATATTAATAGAACAAAAGCAAGAAGTTCTTACGTTCGTCTTTATTTCTAAGGTTTTACATTATCGTTTATTTTTGCGCCAAAATTCAACGAAGCATTGTCTTAACGGCTGGTGAGAACATGGGCAACTACTATTAATGTTACTCAACAGTTTGGCCATATTTTGGGGGAGGTAAAATACAGGGTAAACCAAAAAAACTACGAAGCGGCTGCGCGGTGCTTTTCCTGTCCGCGTCCTCGGCGCTCGTTGCCGTCTGCCGCTATCATAGAAATGCGCGTATGAAACCATACGACATTTTTAAAACTACTTTTAAAGGCTTTACCTACCAACTTTATGAAAGGAAATGCTGAAACTGGCCACCGTCATTGTCCATAGATTTTTGGCACCTCTTTAGGAAACCATCCATCGCTATCCATGATTATACATTGTAGATAGTTTCCTAAAGATTTGCCAAAAATGTATGGACGACGGTGACCATTTGTTTACAATGCCTTGTGTATGTGGCTGCCTCCGAGTTCTGATATCACTTGCTCCCCACCACTCTCACCACTACTCCTCATTTCTCCTCTGTTGCGCATATGGAGTGTCACGACAATTTACACAAGCTGTACACTTCTTTTATGTCTTTGTTAATAAGAAATTGTTTCCGAGGTCACAGGAGGAGGAAAATTCGCGCGTAATTCAGTAAAGTCCCGCGTGATGCAATAGTTTGTGCCACATGATACATAAATTCAGCCTATCCTGTACAGCATTGAAATTCCATGCTTCGAGGCCCGAGGAAATATATCCAATAATAAATGCTTAGCATGGTGGGCGTGGAGTATGGAGTATAGAGCATAAAAACCCACTGGGTTCCTGGGTTTTATGCTGCTAAGGTTTCCTTCTAGTCTTCGAAATGTGAGCAACACAGAATACGCGTCACTTGGCTCAAGAATTTCCTGTGAAAGAAATATCGCAGTTGTGTTAGTAAGTTAAAATGGCGGAAGTGACCGAGACAGTGTATTCGGTGAATTTGAAAGGAAATCGAGTCACTGCCGACGTTACATTCCGGCGAAGATAATCGTTCACGTGTGGAGTGAAGGATCAAGTCTTTTTGCGATCTTAATAGTCGCGCGAGTAGAGTAGCCGATGTAGGATACTGGCAGTGATGGAACATTAGTACGTACACTGGTATCCCAACGTATTGATTATATTGTGAGCGAGTATGCATAGCTAACATTCGCGCCAAATCACTCCACACATGCATACGGGTATGTTAAGTGCTAGGCGACCTCGTGCCAGGAGCATCACCTTGTCTTTTTCTTTGTAAATTAAAGTTAATATCAGTGAGTTCCTCGATTTTGATTTCCTATCCATCCCTAACCGAAGGACCTGTTCGCCTGAGATCTCCGACACGTTTATGGACCCAAACTCCGACCAGATTCCCATTTCTCCTCTGAAGCAGACCATAATTAGCCGGGAAAAACAGTTTAATGACGTAAAAACTACGACGGGATGTGGACATACTCGACGACGCAACGGAGACAGCGCAGAAACAGAATTCGCTCGAGGGGACCTCACAACTGACGATAAGGAACGACGAGAGACAGTAAGTTGCCTCACCTATAAACCAAGCCCCGAGGACCGTCTCAATATCCATTACATTTCCGATTCCTCTAGTCGTACCAAGCTTTCATTCCTATATTTAATGACATACATTGAAGTTTTTTTAATGTTCTTTTTTTTCCACCGGATTTTGCTATTCTTTGTAGCTTGTGCCATTGTGTTTTAGGCAAAACAGTTTGAGTTGCATATAAACAAATTACATATGTGTCCTTCATTAGAAGAACCAATGCTCAATGGATCTGCTAGTGTCCGGATTTCAATTTAGGAAGCACATATGCTACCAATTTCTTCCAGTTTCATATTTCCAACTTGTGACTATAGAGAGCTCTAGCGGCTGTTTCATGTCACGTAGAATAACCTCCACAGTGAAGAGTCTAATATGCACAATATGAATCTATTATGTCGTGCCCGGAAACGAGAGCGAAAAAAAAATTGAGTTTTAATTATGGACGCTCTTTAACTACTATGGTTCTTAGCGTCCCATTCTATATTGGGCGTGAAACACCTGTAATTTTGCTCAGAGGCCTCTTTATCAGGCTTGAGGTTCTTTTACGTGCCGTAAATCTACGACACGGGACCACCGGCTTTACTTCCCTTCCGAAGGAAGCCGTGCTAACGATTTTTACGCCCGAAAAAATCCATCGCCCTCCGCCGGGTTTGAACCCGCGACCTTGGGAACTAGAGGCTAGCACGGTACCACTAGTCCACGGAGGACGACAACGAGAGCGAGAAAGATAAAACTTCACGAAATCTTCTTTCCGTTCCCGAGGTCCGTCGATTGTGAACGCCCCCATTAGAATATATGTATTCAATTTAGTCGTTCTCGTTTTCGGTTGTTGTGAACTAGACTTTAAGAGTGAAGTGAAGTATATTGTGTATCGAGGGGATGGAAAGAGGTAAGCTTTCGGGTTTTGTTTACCTCTGAGGCCGTCTATAATCCGCTTCATGACTAGAGGTACGAGGAGTGATTTTAAAGTAAGTGCCGTTTTAATATTTTGCCGCTGCAACGCTGAAGTCGCTATTTTCAGCATGCGGGATCACTTCCTCCATTCCTTAGGAAGCCAAACACAGCTGAAAGCAATCGTCACCTTGTGTTTTTCTGGTATTAGAGCGTTTCGAAATGTTCAAAACAATCGAACGGCCCGCCGACTGTGAAGTCCGATAAGTGATTGCTCTTCTGAATGCGAGAAATGTTACGCCGGCAAACATTCATCGCCAATTGAGTGAGGTTTATGGGGAAACAATAATGAGTGACAATGTCTCGGCCACACAGTCAAACAAACTCAAGGTCCGATCGCATCATTTGGTTGGGAACAATTCGACCACCTCACTACAATCCGGATTTGGCACCAAGTGATTTGCATCTGTTTCTTCATCTGAAGAAATCCCTTGGTGGAAAATATTTCAACCACGATGATGTGAAACAAGTAGTGCAGACTTGGCTTTCCATCACAGGCAGCATCATTTTTTGACGAAGACATACAAAAATTGGTTTCCCGTTACGTCAAGTGCCTGAATAACAGCGGTGTCTATGTGGAGAAGTAGTGTAAGGTGCATGGTAATGAATGAAAATAAATACTTGGAAAATAATGTTCTGTATTTTTATTTAATTATCAGTACTTGCCTTAAAAAACGCGCCTAGTACAATATATTTCTGTCTCTCATTCCGATGTACGTGTTCTACTTAACTTTCTACCATCACTAGACTTTACTGTTTACAGTAGCAAATAAGGCAGCCCATTGGCGTCTTTGTATACATCAGCAGTATTGCGTTTACGGAACTCCATAGTAAGGTTGCAAATATATTAGTTGCTAAATTGACCCGGATCCTTAGCCGGGTTATAATATTATTTTTCCTGCTATTTACAGTATATGCTGCTCAATTGCTGACTCAGCAATGCCAACTGAGATGTTAAATTGTCCTATCGATCCCAGAATTACAAACATTTTATGAGTAGACCAATGGAATGGCAAGGGAGCTATAGCATTTCCTGCACAGGCATGAAGTTGGAGGAAAGGAACTCCGCTTTGTCATGTACACAGTACCTCAGTGCAATACGACTGCGAGATTGTGTACTACACCCCATTACTAAAGTTGGAAGGTTAAAATTCCACTTCCACGGTCATGATCTTTTTTACCACTGAGCCACCATGATGAGACACCCGAAAGTGCATTCAGATATTTTCTCATCTGATTAATTTATTCCGATATCTCACAGATTATGGAAGACTTGCAAAGTTACAAATAGATTGCGGGCTTCTGACTAAATTAGTTACATAAGGCCAAGGCGAAAAAAGAAAATAATACTATAGGACATAAAATAACCTTTATGTAACTCAGTAACAAAAGAGGAAAAATGAAACACGACTTCAAGATTTCTTATAAGTGTTCTCGCAGTATAAAAGCTTAATATCGAAAAGAAAAGATGATAACGCAAGGAATAATAGGTGTATTATTCACAGTGTGGTTCACTGTGGCGTGATAGAAACATGGTGTTTTGAAAATCTCTCAGGTCTGTCGCACAGGTGTACAAAAGTCAGTTGAGCATGGAAGGGACAGCAATTCATCTCCATGATGAGCGTAAAATGTCTTCATACGGAGAGCCTGAGTTCGAAACTCGATTGGAGTTTATCCGGATATTCTTTTCGGAGTTTCCCTCATCCTCTGAAAACAGTCGGGAAACTCGGTCGTCCTCCGTGAACTAGTGGGGGCTCAGGAACGAAGCCTCCCGTACCCAGGTAAGCTTAGCAGGTGACAACCCCCCAACCTCCCGCGAAACCGGCGTAATTAGCCAGCAGGTGGGGTGGAATGGGTATGCCTAATTTTTTCCTTGATTTCTTTCAATGTACTGCAAATTAGTTCACAGTTAACATGTTTTCTGATGAGACTGAAATTACGGTGAGTAGGACAGGAAGGAAAAGTCTACTTCGGAACGGTTACACCTTCGGATTCCAAAAGTGTTTAAAAAGTGGGGTAGCGTGATGGACGTGCAATGTTAAAAGTAGTTGCAAAATCTTTATTAAAACCATTTCCATTGAAGAAATAGATGTCCTGGATATTCAAGAGGACCATAACCACGCGCCACCCCCTAGTGACAAAATTCAGAGACAGAAAGTACTTTGTGATCTGAAGAGAAAAGCTACGGAAGATATATGTGAAAGGCCATCAAAACTAATATACCAGCAACTGAAGAAAAAAACACGGAAGAAGTAACCACTGGGGTTATCTACAGTTTACGTAAGTCCATATACAAAGCTAGGCGGAAAATTCTGCCAAAATTACCCACAAGTATAGAGGAGGTTCATGATGTTCTGAACACATTAAATGTGAAAACTGTAGATGGAGCCGAGTTGTTGCTACACAACGATGCTGCGAAGAACGTAATATTTTGTGAATCCGGAAACCTCAGAGTACTCAGTCGGTGTGACACAATATACGTTGATGGAACTTTCAAGTATTCCACAAGGTTTTTTGCCAGCTATTTACAATGCATGGGCTCGTTAATGGACATTACATTCCAATGGTATTTTCTTTGTTGAAGGACAAGAAAACTTCCATCATATCAGCAGGTATTTTCAACAGCTGTTGATAATTGTAATAAGCTAGGTCTGAAATTCTCTCCATCAACAATGTTTTCTGACTTTGAAGAAAGCATCATGAATGCTGGAAGAGAAGTGTGGACTGGTGTTAAAATCCAAGGATGTAAATTTCATCTAACACAAAGCTGGTGGCGAAAGATAAAACTTGGGACTTGCACATGACTACTATTCCATAAATGAAATAGGAACATTTCTGAACTACATATTTGGTTTGCCAATGCTGGATCCTGATATGGTTGGTGACTGTTTTGCTGAAGACTTCATGGCAGTGATGCCTGTCTCGGAAAAACTACAGATTTTTTGCTACTATTCAGTGGAAACTTACATCGACGAAAATGCACTCCTTCCTCCTTCCATGTGGGCAGAACTAAGCTGCAATAGATGGAACTGCCAAGGCTTGCGAAAGTTTCCACAACAAATACAACATCATTTTTACTTCTGCAGCCCAGATCTGTACAGATTTCTTAAAGTATTGAAGCAAATTCAGCTGGATACTAAAATTGCAATTAATTCATCAACAAATGAAAAAAAAAAGGAAAGGTCTTATCCACACTTTCATGATGCAGCAAGTAGAAAATTTCAAAGCTGGAAAAATTTCAAGAGTGGAATACGTGAAGTCGATTTCTTATAGAACCAAACCTGGAAATACATGGAAATAAAATCTAAAAGGAAAAATACCGCTTATTTTAAAGACAAAAATACATATTACTGTATGATATAGGTTTAGAATGCCAAAATAGCCAACCATCTAAATGCGGGGGCTGCGAGCCAGTTCGCCTCCTCGGGTGCAGCCTGGGTAACGCTAAACGAACTGGAACAACAACCACTAATTCAAATTTAAGCATTAGAGGTTTTATTTTCTTTTGGTACTAGAGCCGTGTTTCTTTGTTATTAATCATAAACGCAAAAGATGTTAACATCTTCTACCCGTATGTAATGCTTCATCAAATATTATAAACACCAAACTGGAACTGTTACCTGTTTCGACCGGGAGGCTTTGGGCCTATGTAATTTAGGGACTGGAACTGCTACCTGCTTTGGGGAGGCTTGGGGGCTATGAAGTCTGGACCTTTAAGGGTCCGGGAGGCTTCGGGGCTATTTTTCTGACCGCGGGAGGCTTCGGTACCATACCCACTAGTGGTACCGTGCTAGCCTCTAGTTCCCAAGATCGCGGGTTCAAACCCGTCGGAGGGCGATGGATTTTTTTCGGGCGTAAAAATCCTTGGCATGGCTTCCTTCGGAAGGGACGTAAAGCCGGTGTTCCCGCGTCGTAGATTTACGGCACGTAAAATAACCTCAAGCCTGATAAAGGAGCCTCTGAGCAAAATTACCGGTCTTTCACGCCCAATATTGAATGGGACGCTAAGGACCATAGTAGTTAAAGAGTGTCCATAAATAAAACTCAATTTTTAATTTGGAAAACTGACAGTTCATTAGGCAACTGATTCACTTGACTCATTTCCCCAACCGTCTCTGCATCTTGTTTTCCTAAATCAATACGGTTTTGGATTTCGCTGTTTACCCATTTATTTACCAGTTTTTACGTGGTACATTACTTGTTTCAAGTTTGCTGAATGCTGAAATTATTCCTATTTGCTTTCTGTAAATACAGGATGGGACACAGGACCACCATGTTACGCAGTGCACGGCCGAATCAGCACCATGCGTTCGTGGTTACGTTAAACAATGTAGCAACGAAAAGGCTATGTGTAAATGTTGCAACCTTTCATCCATTTCATTAATCTTCATAACTGCGCCCCCCCTCCAATGACTTCACTTTGATCGAGGATGATACATTTTACGTTAATATGGGAGAAATTGTTTTCTGAATGATGTAACCGTAGAAATATCTGACCTGCACTAGAATTGGCAGAAGTTGCATAATTTTCCTGCTTGTTTTACAAGTGTGCTATTGGTCGCGTTGCCAAGTTTTGCTGCCAGCATTATTTCAGCTGTTTGGCAAAATGAGTAGAGGGGAAAGAGAAACAAACCTTCACCAGTGGTTTCAAACACGGGGTGCTCATGTTTCTAGTGGATAGTCACACAAGCATCTACATATTTAGGTTAATATTACATCTATTTATTTGTATAAAGTGACAGAAGTTTGGCCTTATATTATATTCCACTACCATCAAAATAGCTACAATAAGCAATATGGAAATAATCCTATAAAATTATTATAAATAATAATTAAAAATGTTGAGATAAATATAAAAGTTGATCCTTTATTAATTTTTTTTTACTGACCGAGCGAGGTAGCGCCGTGGTAACTCCCACTCTGACCCATGGATTTCTTTTAGCCCCCAAATTTCCTATCTCTCTATTTCGTTCCATTCATCCTTCACCCCGTTAGGTCAGTTTCAGGGTTGGAACTGCCGGCGATGGTGTTTCGATGCCGCGTGACTGGGAAAAAGGATGCTCACTGTGGAACTTTCCCCGTCCCTCAACATTCGGCTGGTTGCCCGGGTAAAACGCATTGCCTCTTCGGAGCGGGGTGTTGGAATCTCTGTGTGGGGCAGGGGTCCCCGGTCTGCCTGCCCGACTGTCGGGGCTCTCAATCTGGAAACTATAGCGACCCTGCAATTGCTGTGCCCTCACTCCTGGTTCTGGCCGCCCGGTGTCTCCTCTCAACTCCTCCCTCCCGGGAGCGCCATCTTGTGACGCATAGGTACAATATCCTCACTGGAGCAATACCGAGTCCTCTGCGACCATCAGACCAAAAAAAAAGCGCTACTGTGTAAACACACACACACACACACACACACACACACACACACACACAAAACATTCTTGTGACACTATATACCTATATGTAAACTAAAATAAATATTGAATATTAATTGAACACAGACTTATCCGTAGAACTCGGTAATCATATGAATACCAGATCTGAAATACTCCACAAGGTCTTTATTCTCCGTGAAGGTTTCACTCCGAGAGTTTTAACCAATTAATGAGTTACTGGAGTACACCTACTGCAGGCCTCTGACAAAAAAAAAGTTTACGGGGTGTTCTGCTTTCCGGAAGAGTGAGGGGGGGGGGTAGTATAATCGGCACAACAGTTCTAGACACGTGAAAATCTTAATGAGAGCTATGATGCGAGTTGCTTACCAGATCAGGTGGTGAGCGGTCGTCTGCATGCGTGGGACAGTCATTGTCAAATATACGCACACCGTTATGCAATGCATTGCGCTGATAAACTTAGTTATATACCGTATATTAAAATCTACGCTTAGTATAAAAAACGCTGTCAATCATTGCCTCCAATTCTTCCATATCTAACAACCCTTCCTCTTCTGCGGAATCACTCACATTATTGCCGTCATCACTGCTGTCACTACTTTCTGCACCATTATCCTGGATGAGAATTATTTCTATTTGATTTTCTGCAATTCCGTATTTTTCGGAATAATGATTCTTAATTTATTCAGCATGTCGCCATACATTTTCCCATTCTGGCCTTCCAATTTCAGCAAATTGCTGGCGTTATAACTGCTCCACATATTTTAATTTAAAAGTGATATTTCTGCATGTCACCCATTTTTTGATATCAGCCCAGATTAATTCGATTGGGTTTAGATCTGGGTGATGCGATGGGAGTAAGTACATTATGGCGATGTTGTATTACTATCTGGTCAAGTATGTATGACTTCTGAAGCTGTTTGTTGGCTTTAATTAAGTTATATAGCTTTGTTTTACTCATGCTTTCATCTAAAGCTTTATCATGTCTAAGTAACCAAGCTCTCATTTCTTCTTTCAAGGAAGTTGAGGTAGGTGGTTTGTGAATTTGAGTGTTGACGCATTGTGAAGCATTGTCGATGACCAGAACAGACCCAGCAGGCATATTAGGTATCAACATGGCGTTGATTCACTTCATGTAATTTTCTGTATTCATTTCTTGATGAAAATCTCCTGTTGTTTGTTGCGACTTGTAAAAGAAGGGCATTTGGAACGAAGCCGATCTTTCCAACAGCACGAACGATAATAAGTATTTGCCCTTTGGCAACAGGTGCCTGCAAACCTAATTCGCTATCGTCACTCCAACTTTTAGATGCTGTATGACTGCTGTGTATGTATGACTCATCTTCATACATTATAGTATTTTTATGAAATTTGTAGCACCACCTTGAAAATTGATCCTGATATAAGTACACACTGATATAAGTACATATAAAATTATAGTCATTTGGAAAGGTAGAATCAGGCTGAAAAATTCAATGCCATAGCCGGGATTTGAACCACGGATCTTAGGCTTTCCGTGCAGTTGCTCTAACCGACTAAGCTATCATGGCAACATTTACTTTTTATTTTTATTTTTTTATTTTATTATTATTTTTTATTTTATTTATTTATTTTGCTTTTTTGTTAGAACTCTTCTATTTGACTTCGGTTTCTTCCATTTGAACCCTAAATCTTTAATAATTTTTCTGAGATTTGTAGCACCACCTTGAAAGTTTCTGATGTCTTTCAGCTGGATGAACAATCTGCTTATAGTTAGCACAGTTTTTTCTTCCACAAAGGAATTGTGAATCGTGCGCCGAATGACGCATTCGAAATCGTCTATCTCTGTAATACATTTAGGGACCTTATGTTTCTTCCCAGGCGTGTCAAATGGCATTCTTTCATCCATATGTTTTTTTTCTCTTATCTTTGAGAACTCTGGAAACGGAACTCGGTGAAACACCAGTTGCTTGACTACTCTTTCTTTCACTCTCTTAAGGCTTTTGTGGAACTCGGACGAACATATATTTTCTTCCTTCATCTCTGCTTCTTGCTTCATGAAGTCGAGGACATTTGCAATTATTTCCCTACTTTGACTACGTAACACCTTACCACTTAACTTTGAAAACATAGGAGCCATGGTTATAAATATAACAAATATAAAGTAAGTACTATTTAGATACTGCAGCTCTCTTTAAAATTACAACCAGATGCAGACACTTTCTATGCAGACTGTATGTGTTACGCGCTGTGAGTAAGCAAAGGTGTTATATCGCTTTCGTTGATAAAGCTAAACATAAACCATTCCTAGGCTCGGCTGCTGGGTTGGCAATCAAGGTCACGATTCCAGAAGTTTTGCGGGAGTAATACCAGGAAAGTAAACAAACGCAACTGGCCGTTCAGCATTTCTAGCAGAAGAGCGCATGTTTCTAATAAGAGGCCGTAAATCTTGTTGGTATGTTGAAAGTAGAGCCGTAATCTTTCTCAGATAGCGATAGAATTGTTGATGTCAACACATTCCTTACAGACACGTTCTCATGACAGGAACGCTGTAAGAAGTGATCAACACTTACCTGGCCGGCCGAAGTTGCGTGGTTAGCGTTTTAAACTCGAATGATGAATTGATGAATTTAATTTACCTCGCCCCGTTCTTTATAAAATTATTGTACAATGATCTATAGGATTTTATGCCCTTATTACGGCCCCGGCTATTCCTAATAACGGATAAACAAATCCCCCGATATTCACACAAAAGGATGTGAAACATCGGCGGAACGTCTGACTTGCTTACCCACTATTTCAGTCTTCATTCATTTAATGCTATATCTCTAAAATATTTTCAACAAATTACCTCAGACCGCACATGACAACAATTTACCAAGATTTAGAAACACCCTACGGAGATGGCTGGCGCACAACCCATTTTATAAAATGAAAGAATTCTATGAGAAAATAGGAACCCTTAACTTCACTTAACATTGTATTGTATGTTGACTATACCAATACATATATTTTGTATGCTTACGGCTGTATAATCTAATAAATAAATTAATTAATTTCATTTACCTCCCCCGTCTTTATGAAATAATCTTATAATGATCTAGAGAGTTCCTATAGTGAATTCCTCCCTTTACACCTTATAATTGTAATTTAGTACAGTCCCGACTATTCCAAATAACAGATAAAAAGTTCCCTTATATACAGGCAAAAAGATGTGAAACATTGACGGAACGTCTGACTTTCTTAAGCAACTCCACACAGTCTTTCAAGTTTTGGAAATAGTGTATAATTACCCTTTGGCTGTGGAAGAATCCTCGGTCGGAAAGGTCAAGTAATTTTTTAAATAATTAGTAGGTTAAATTTTAAACCTTTGTATTTTCTTTTTGGTCCCATAGCTATTTTATGACACAAACGCTACATAATTTTGACATAATGCAGAAAGCCTTAACATATACAATAAGATTCACACTCTCAGGCCACCGTGTTAACCTCTATGGAAAAGACAGTCTGCGACCACCGAGAAAAATGGATCTCCCAGTTAATATAAAATATCGCTTCACTGATTTCTAATGTTAGCAGTTTTCTCTCTTTATACAATTATTTGCATTGCACTTCTAACAAACTTAATTACAACATACTTAGGTGCAAAGGAAATAAAGCAAAACTTTCTTACATGCAGGTTGTACATTTCCGTTTTCCATAAAATATTCACTAATATTGTAAATTAACTATAAAGAGGTATGAAATAACAAGAAACAGAATTCTGGAGAGTTTTGCGGGGGACCTTCTCCCCTTCTTGGGATCAGTCACGGTGGGTGAGAAATCTTTTGTACTTAGCTGAAGAAAGCTGCCAAGGACGGGGTTGTTGTCCCAAACGCTGCGGAAAATACACATGCGGTAGAGAAAGCCAACGAATACAATTTGAAAGTAACCAACAGAATTTAAACTAAAAGACCCGAAACTTCGATGTGAGTGGGACGCAGAGGGGAGAAACCAAAGAAAGAGGACTTGGTGAAAATGATTGGTGTGTGTCGGAGGTGCTAGAGAAAACGTCTCCGCGAGAAGAAAGAGCGAAATGAGATGTCGGGAATTAAATAGTTATCGCGGGGAAAGGATATTCTGATTAAGAAACCCATACGCGATTAGTGGTTCCGATAAATTATGTAATAACTTCCCAGAATTCTGTTACGATATAAATTTTATTAATGTGGTGATAATAAAATGAAATAAATTGTGCTGAAGATTAAGTGTCGTCGCATTCCTTGTTGGACACCGAGGATTCCTCGCAATTCTCACAAAAACCCTGAGATTACCTAACCTATTTCCTGAATATGATATGAGGCGGGCACCGTGAATCTACCGACCGAGCAGCCGAGAGTGATGACGACGCCGACGTCCGCCTCAAGGTTATTGGAAGGTTATAACATCCAGAAACTTCACTACATGCATCTACAGAACTGGAATAAAGGTTATTTTGAGGTTTTGAGACTGTTTCATTACATACACATCTGCAGTATTTGATAAATGGCAATTAAAGAAACAAATATAACAGAATCGACTGTTGCTTTTTAAATCTGTCTTCTGTTTGCTGAAGAGTTACATCATGGCCATCTATGTATATTGCTTAATAAAATGTAACCGGTTTTTGGTTTTATACTCTGCAAAGTGCAGCAATTATTTATATTCTGTGGAGTAGCAATAACTATTTTCCACTCCAGAGCATTCCCAACTAAAACTCAAGGCCTCCTTCGCAAGCATGCTCTTTTATAACTACAATGTGTTCTTATTCAAATACAAGGGCTTTGTAAATCTTTTTAATACTTTAGTAATTTATGAAATTAAGTTACAAGGTTGTATAGCCCTATATCCGTCAAAATGAATTAGGCTTTTGAATGGCGAAAGAATTACCAAAATCGGTTAAGTGGTCTTCGAGATTATCCTACATACACAAATAAACATACACATAAATTTTCTCTGTTTATAATATTGTTCATTTTTCTTGTCCAATGCCGCTTGTATCCTCTATTATTAGATTTTCCTTGCATTCCTTCTCATTTACTATCTTTCATTCCGATTTTCTATACTCTGTCCAATTTGTAATTGCTTCCAACAAACTAATTTAATATTGCACCAACCACTACTCATACCAAACTAATTAACAAACAAAAACATCTTCAATAATTCATCATGTTCATTAAATGTATGAAGAAAAACAGCAATAAATATAATTGGAAATTGCAATTAATGGCAGCGATGTTTTCCTTCATTTAATTATGAAAAACACGCGGCACAAAATAAAGTAGGAGAAAAAGAACTTCTAATGTGCACAGTGGCTCCATCTGCTTAAAAAAACGGCAAAATATATTGCAACTATATTCTGTGTATTGTTTCGAAATTCTACCATGCAGTATCTGTTTAATAAAGTGAAAAGAAATTAAGACAAAAGAAAGGAAGAGAAGAAGAAATAGTCTCATTCCCTACGCTAATTTCTATTCATAATACCGTTGTTTGCTGCTCACATCGAAGTACTACAAAACCGTCGAATAAAAACCAAGTCGCTATTACTTTTAGTATATGTATCTAACTTCTGTAGTGATGCTTTTGCATCTTTATTTGATTTCAATTTTTGTATAAGGCTCAAATAGCTGCATACTTGATATTTATCCAGAAATTCGATCATGATGTTCCATATTTTTATTCTGAGCATAAATCGGAGATACGAATGTAAATAAATTTGCCTTCTATGTGCAGTAATTTTCTTGTTACGGCCTTAAGGTTAACCACGGATAGGCACGTAACCCTACCGCCATCTGGTGTTAGACATTTACCAAGCTGCTACTGATCTTCACACCCATACTGAGCGAACCGTTAGAACTTACCACACAGTCCCGAAAAGCTAAACGAGATCAGTCAGGAACGATCTTTAGACAGCTCGCCGGGTGTAGGTATAAAGATAAACAGCAGGCTAAGAAGTATAACATGCGGGAGTGTATTCTAATATCGTACCTTCTGATTTGTTAAAACATTTATGACTCTAATATGAAAACTGCTATAGTTAAAAACAATTTATTTAATGCATTAGAATCCAATTTGACTGTAGATTAGATCCTAGACGGTTAGTGTGAATTTCGTGGATTTCCTGTATTTCTGCGTTTCCTTTAAAAGCCCTCCCTCGTGATTAATAAGTATCTGCTTAGTAACACGGGGTATTTCTTTATTTTGAGAATAAAATGCAGGCAATTCAGTTTTTGGGCTTCGAACTCACTGATCATCTCATCCATTTTCTCTGAAGATATGAGATGTATTAAGGAACATAGTAAAACCGTTTTGGGGGGGGGATGTTTTCAAATGCATTTACTATGATGAAAACAAAAACTGTTCTATTTTGTAAAAGCTATTAAAGAGTTTAACAAATAATACATTTAGGAGCCCATCGATACTGAAGAGTGTCCATTCATGACCTTCAGCTTCGTTATTCTCCAACACTTTCGAAGGAATGAGGCCAGAAAAAACTTGCTTCCTTTAAAAATTAATTTTTTGCCGGAGAGTGAGGGTATTGGGAGCATTGCGAAGTAATCTGAAATGATTAGGCTATTTTTATTTAACTTATGAAAGAATAGTTTGGTAAGAAGTCGGACATTGGCCTCGACAAAAGACGAAATGGGATCACTGTTGGAACGAAGGCTCAAACGCCTGCCAATTCTATTATGAGGTTCCCAGCAGATGGTATACTTCCGAATTCGCGTTCGTGTATCTCCGCAAACAAATTCAAATAATGTTGTAATCTACAGCCTTGAGTTTATCTCAATAGAGATTGTATTGTACTTATCAGCTGTAGTGGAGTTGGGCACTGGGCAGGCTCGTGTTCAGTGACTGACTTCGCCTCGTCGGAGAAACGGAGACTAGTTCACAAAACCGGTTGCAGTGACGAACGTGACAACGTGAATATCATGGCACTGTTGTAGTCGTGACACAAATGACAATTTTTTACGATTTGAATAGCATTTGCCCTCAAGGATAACTTTATCTAAACTAACCCCACTAGAAAATGGATTTTATCTACAGATTAGATTAAGGAGAGTAAGTTTGTCTAAGGAAAATCAAAACAAGTGAGACTACTTGACGAAAGAATGTGTTAAGCAATAGCTACTACATCAACTCCACAAATACAATAAACCTATAAAACAATGTTTGCCGCAATTTTGCTTTTAGATAAAGTATTGATATTCCTGAGTTACATTCACATGTCTTTCTCTACCCACTATCGTTTATTTGTATAGGTAAACCTTTGCAGAAATTGTTTCATTACAGATTTTATTGTAGGTGTAAGGCGGATACAGAAAACAGAATCACTACATGTTGCCCTTAAAATTCCATACTTTCCATGACATCACGAGAAACAACTGAATAAGGACAAGTACTTCAAAAATTAACGAAAATGTTGAAAAATTCAAGCCAATAATAACGGATATCTCGTAAATGACTGGTACCATAGAAAAAGTTCTGTGAAATAAATGGCGTACTTTAAGATGATCTACATTTTTTGTATATCAAGTGATTTTCTATAAGTTATGGTTTACCCATCATATGAAATTGTATAAAATTCTTTCCATAATAAAGAGAACTTCACACGCTATTCCCCAGAACATTCAAGATATACATTTGATTTGTTGTGCAAATATCTTAAACATACGGTATTTTAATCAATATCGTTGCAATCATTTTTGAAAAATTAAACAATAACGAAATTTTTTCCCACGTAACGGGTAGTTTGGGGCGGGAGAATTTTATTAAAAATCTTCGTGTCGCATCCTTGGAAGGCGCTGAATTAAATACCAAGTGTTGCATTTAACCGACCTTTTGCTTTTAGTTATGCTGTTTACACACACACACACACACACACACACACACACACACACACACACACACATACCTTTCCCTATTTTTTTTCTCGAATTTGTGGTCTCAAAACGTGTGCCTACTGCCGGTGAAATCTCGAAATCGAATTTTTGAGCGGGAAGCAATACTTCCTCTATTTGCTATACGTAAGTAGTGGAGAAAGTAAAAATAGAAATATCCCGTTTTATTTTTTGTAGTTTTATTAAACAATGTTGTATTAAACAAACGTAACAATGTTGCAATGTTTACAAGCATAATGTCTGTGACAGGTTTTGGTATTTACAAAAGTCTGATTCAAGTACTTAAGCCAGTAAGACGCATTTCAATTGCGAATTATACTATTATTATTTTTACTTTCTCTACTACGTATAGTAAGTGGGGGAAGTATTGTATTCCACCCAAAAATTCGATACCGAGATTTCACCGGAAATATATGTTTTGAGAACCCTGAATCCAAAAAAAAAAAAAATTTTGGAAACATGCCGTGTGTGTGTGTATGTATGTGTATGTGTCTGTGAACAGCATAACTCAGAAACGAACAGTCGGATAAATACCAAACTTGGTATTTAGGTTCAGTATCTTCCGGAGATGCGACACGAATGTTTTCAAGAAAATTCCCCCACCCCAGATTACCCTTTATATGGAAAATTTTTCGAAAATTTTAATTTTCTCAAAAATGGCTCTAACGATTTTGATTAAAATATCATATGTTTAAGGTATTTTCATTACATGAAATGTATATCTTGAATTTTCTGGGAATGTCTCCAAAAGTATTCTTCATTGTGAACGACTTTTGCATAACTGGTAAACCATAAGAGATAGACAAAATTTTACTGCACAAAAAATGTAGATCGCGTTAAAATACAGGATTTATGTCATATACATTTTTTTTGTTGAGTGAACCATTTTCGAGATATTGCTTATTCTTCCCTTAAATTTCTCAAATGGGAATTCGTTATTCATTTTGTGTCTTGGATATGCAAAGAGTATTAATCTGTGACAAAGAGAATGGTGCTGCACATAGCAACCAGCTAGTAAGAGATATGTCTATGCTTAAAGGCTACTGTATTTCTATATTGCCCTTGCAAATACAAATCAAGGGGAACATAGTACGCCTTTAGCGATAGTCAAATATTTTTAGAACTGGTCGCTATGTGTAAAATATAATTCTCTTTGCATGTCAAAAGATCGTTTCTGCAAATGTTTATCTCGATTAATATGAAATAGATGAATAAGAGTTTGTAAAAATAGTTTGTACAAGAGTAGAGAAAGTCATGTGAGTGTAACACAAGATTTTTTGTTATCATGGGAAACAGTGAAGTTCCGAACGCAAAAGCAGCATAGGGAACTGATAGCGTCTGTGTTTATTAAGACTCCAGAAAAAATCATTTTCATTATCGGTTCGGCAACATTACATAATATAAGTTATGCTGCACAGAGATATAATAGTGAGAGAAAAGGACGGTGAGCGAGAAAGGGAAGGATAAAGGAGAGAGTGCGGAAATGAGAGATTGAGAGCAACGGAAAGAATATCTGCAGAAGACCAGTGGCGTAGCCACAAAAGAAAACATATATAAAGGGGGGAGTATGTATAGGGTTCCATTTTTTAAACAATTTGTATATATTCAAATCATAAATATGAATTAATTCTGAGTTGAAATGTTTAAGTAAATAGATTTTATGTTCACAGATTAAGGTGCAACAATTGAAATTAAAATTAGAATAGGATGCTTTGCGTATTATAAGCGGCAAATGTGTTGTGGCAGAGAAGTAATGGCCACTGTGAGTACGTTATCTTACCGCTGCAGGCCATTTTACTTCACTACAAAATAGGATTTCTAGTTATGTTCTAAACTGCAGATACAGCACTCATTTGGAAACCATTCTAACTTAGCACCAGAATGAAAACATGCCCCCAATATCATGGTTACACGCACACCATCCAAATTAGTACAGTTTCTGTTGTTATCACCTTTGGCAAGATTGTCCAAGACATGTGGTGTAAACAGTGTTGCCAACCCCAGCAACAAGTCGCTAAATCTTGTGTCTTTAAGCCATAAAGCGGCAGAATTTCAGACAGCAGCAAGCAACTTTTCTGACAATTTTAAGAGCCATTTAAAGATAATTCTGGCTACTTAACTGTTTGGCTTAATGCATATGATAATTGAAGAAATGAATTTTTAAAAAATTTTAAATACGAAATAAAATTATACACTGTATTTCCCTGAGAAGGAACCGATAGATTTTGCAAACACAGTTGTCTTTCAATGCGGAGGTAGGAAGGATTTTTAGTGAGTTGAACATTGTCCCTTCCCCTCTGAATGTATATATATATATATATTATATATATTATATATATATACTTGTACGAACTCCCACAAAAAGTTGTGCATAAAATTGATACAATATCAGCGTACACCTGGTCCTGTGTAGATCCAGTGTAACGTTCATCTACTGAGGAGGTGGCTGACAAGGCTGCAGGATGAACTATTTTCCCTCTGATTACGTAAGTGAATGTTTCCTTTAAAAATGATTAAACATTATACAGATATTGTAGTTATTTTGATTTAGCGACTTTCTAGTGACTTTTAAATTAGAACGTGGTGATTTTTGGCTGACATTAGTCGGTAACGCTGGGCGTAAATATTGCGCTACCAGTGATAGGATTAGAAAGTATCTCGTTTCCGTCAACCTAGAAAGATGCTATTACTTTACTGTAGCGTTTTTGCTATTCATTTTTACATTATTTCAGCAAGAGGGGTCCCAACTCCCAAAACCCCTCCCTTGCTACGCCTCTGGCAAACAGATAAGGTAACGGAGCTGCAATTTTGGTGATATAGCAAAGCAGAGCTATGGTCAACAATAGTTCTACTGTGTTCTGCAAACTTTATACAACAAAAGCTAGGGGAAGCGATAAGCAATAAGGTTTGAATGAAATTCAGTCTCCTTTCGTTTTTATTGGTCCAGAATAAAACGACAAAGCATTGTTGGAGAATCTTGGACAATGAAATTTTAGCATTTTCGTCGCCGCTGAAGTCACATTGGGTGGAGATTGCTCTTAAAAGATCCTGTATTCGATCTCCTAGTGCAGGGAGTATTTTTTGCTAAGGAATATTGCTTGTCTTTCCTGGGTGTGAATTTGTACACAGTTCACCGTTAAAAGGAATCACAATGACAGGACCTGGATTCTGATGACATGTCGTATTTTAATTGTTGCATCATAGGCATTGTTAACCTGTACGTAAATCCTTATCGGCTCCCAGATTATGGAAATGCATATTTATTAGCCATTGATTTGGTAATTTTAACTATTTTCTATTTTTATAGTATTATTTTTTCTTGTATTTACATTGAGTATATAAATGATTTATATTATTGACTTTTTACATAAGGGTACGTTTTGAAACATCAGAAATTTCACTATTTGACTCAGAAATAAGAGTAAAGTTGCACATTCTTTACTCGCATTCTTGAGAAAAAGTAGTATTTCCATTTAATGGTTGCTTGTAGGTAGCCGGCTATTGTTAGGGGAGCAGTTATGAATTCGTGTCGCAAGCTGGGGACAAGACAGGTCAGTTTTCCCTTTTTTTTCTTTTTGCGTTAATGAGTGCGAACAGTCAGATTGCTATTGTTCTTATCCTTAGTCATATTATGTGAACTCTTCATTCGCAGGAATTTTGTATAATCTGAGAGCTCTAAAGGGAAAACTACTAGGGCGGATCGAAAAGTAACGCACAATAATTTTTTCTGCCTTTGTATTGCAGCTGGAATGTTGCAATTTCACACAGATATAGTTTGAAGTTTTCACTACAGAGGGTATTTTTGGTTTCATGTGCAGCTCTAGCGAGAGAAGCGTAAACTACGCAACTAAGATGGCGAGCATGTTACTTTCGTCCATGCGTGAAGAGCAGAGAGGTGTGGTTAGATATGGGCATAAACTGAGTGATATTAACAGGGACATGCGTAGCTGTATGGGGTTGATTGTATGGACCGTAGCAATGTCTACATGTGGTGTGCATTCTTCCTAGAGGGCCGTGTGACCTTAGTGATTCGCCACACTCCGGGAGGCCGGTGACAGCTGCAACCCCGCAGAATGTCAGGGGCATTGAGGCGGCAATTTTGAAAGACCGGCGTGTGCAACTGCGAGCCTTATCGCAACAGTTCAACATTTCCTATGGTGCAGTGTACGTAATTGTTCATGACACGTTGAAATTTCGTAAAGTTAGTGCTCGCTGGGTGCCTAAGAACCTGACAGACCACAAGGGCCAGCGAATGATGAGCTTGGATCACCTAACACGTACACCACAGAAGGGCATGCCATTCTGAAAGGAATCGTCACTGGTGATGAGTCGTGGGCATACCACTACACGCCCGAAACTAAGCAGGCAAGTATGGAGCGGAAACATGCTGGTTCCCCAATGAAGAAAAAATTCAAAGTAACTCAATCTGCTAGGAAAGTGTTCTAGGACATGCATGGTGTTGCATTGGTGGTATTTGCTGAATGCTGCAGTCTACATGAAAACTTTGGTGAAGTTGCGTCGGGCCCTTCGTGACAAACGCCACAATGTTGACGATGTCAAAATTCATGACAATGGTCACCCCCATGTTTATGCTGGTGTTCGTCAAAAAATCACCGAATTTGGTTGTGAGGTGCTCCAGCATCCACCATACAGTCCGGACCTTGCACCGTCGGACTTCCATCTGTTTGGTCCCATGAAGAAATTCCTAGCCGGCCAACGCTTTGCGACAGATGCGGAAGTGAAATCAGCAGTCCGCAAATGGCTATACTCCAAGGAAATGGACTTCTACGAACAGGGCATATTGAAACTGATATCACGATAGGAGAAATGTGTTGAGAAACTTGGTGATTATGTCGAAAAGTAGGTAAACGGGGTAGGTTCATTTGTGATTTTTTGTTGCTGTTGTTTTAACTATTAAACTTTTGTAAAAAAAAAATATTGTGCGTTACTTTCGATCCGTCCTCGTAGATATTTTTCATTAATTTCTAAATTATCTCATTATTCTTATTGCTACTTTTTCTGCTTTTATAGCATTTATACCCACATAAAATTTATTCTACAACTTTCTGTACACAAATTCCAATAACTAAATAATCTCAGCTTTAAGATGACTTTTACAATTACTGTCATTTTGTTCAATGTTAGAGCAACTTATAGGGTCTATTTAAAACATTTTTAAGTCATTAAATTCCGGGTTCCGGTAGGTAATTATCTTACCCATCTCCTTCTTGCTTATCATTTTTCTTAGGTTATTTAATTGAGCTTTCAAACTCATGTTTGTTGTCATGACATTCACGGCATTCGCTAATCTAAATTAAATTAGCGAAAAAGGTAAAGATAAAAGATACATAATACGTAGGGGCCCCCCTAAAACCAGGGCAGAGCACCGCAAGTAGGCCGCAAAGGACCTTTTTGCTTCGAACGTGACCCTCCCTGGGAGGGAAGCATGAAGGGAGAGCCCAAAGGACGACCAGATCCGGAAGACGACGTGCAGAAGCATGGACGGGGTCTCAAACGTTTCCAGTTCGAATGCATCCAACGCCGCTCAAGCCCGCCCACAAGTCTCTGACCCCCCCCCCAGGTCCCCGTAAGGGAAGCTGCTCCAAAAGCAACCGATGCCAAGGAGAAACTTTCACAAAGCGTTTTTACCCCCAGCCACAACTCGCCTGATACATGATGATGATGATGATGATGGGTATAGCAAAGTCGTGGTAGAAGAGGAACTACCCAAGCATTCGCCTACCGACCCGGGTAAACCATGAAAAACCCATGGTCAGAGTGGGAATCGTACCAGGGAACTCGCGAATGCGAGCCTCACACGTTACCGCGGAGCCATCTCGCTGGTAAATTACTGAAAAACTATCAGTACTCGTAGTATTACTAAGAAAGGTGAACATATTACAACCATTCCGAATATCTGCTAATTTTCACTACTACTTCAAACGTTTATTCACCCTAGCACATTAAAGGCAGAGGACAACATTTCAAAATTCAAACCAAATGTTCTGGTTGTAATGGAGACACGGATTTAACAAAGCCAAGTCCCCTTGATCGCGGATGTTTACAAATACTTGCATCCATGAGAAAATCCGTGTGTTCGTTTATTCGCTCAGCTTGTGTACATCATCACGATTTAGGTTAAGTGAAAACGGCAACATATCTCCATATAAAGGGGTAAAGGTGTTTGGTTTAGGAATGGAACCACAAAATTATCCAAAAGGAGGAAGTAAGATACTTAATACGTTTAAAAATAAATGGAAAAGTATCAGAGTGTACACAGATGATTGCAAGGGTTTTAAACCTTAATATTATCTCTGCGATATACAATATGATTTTGAATCATAATAAATTAAGAAAAGCTGTGAAAGTTACCATAACGCAAATTACAAGTGTTCAATATGGCATCCATTTGTGACACAGCATAACATTCATTTCTTGCCATTATTGACATTAATATGCCCGATGTAACTGATCCTACTGCTGAAATAATCCTGCGTCTCAAGGTGGTTGTTTTCGAAATACCTTCCACAGTATCATTGTTGGAATTGCTAATTCTCGACTCGCCCGCCGCACAGAATTTTCAGGACTATGCGCGAAAGCCGTTCTGATTTTCCACATCATCTGACACATTGGTCGTCCGGTGCTCTTTCCTTTACTGAGACTATCGGTCTGCCATTTGCACCGGATTGTATCACCTTCGAATATTATTACTAGAAGGAGCGTTAAGACCAACTCTTCGTTTATACACCCGCTGAATTATGTTTCACAATTCCAAGTGACAAAATGCTTAAGCAGGCCCCGTAGCTCAATTGGTAGAGTATCTACCTGCTGTGCAAGGGGTCGCGCGTTCGATTCCCGGCTAGGGGTGGGAGGTTTTTTCTAGTCCAGATTATTTCCTATCGTCCCCAGAGTCTGGAAGTATGAATGAGTGTGAATGTGCGTGTGTGAGATTAATGATTAAAACTTAAAGTTTACTAGAAATCCAACGACATGCGAATGCGAGTTAACACCAATGCCTGTAGGCAATAACATTTTCCAAAGGAAAGGCCGTCGATAAAAGTTGCAAGTTAAAGGCGGGATATAAATGAAAAAAAAATCCTTGGCATTAGGCATTTTATATTTATTTCGTTACCATGGCTACAAAACAAAATCTGCGAATGTAGAATTCAAACTTTCACAGCTACTCTTTAATTTATGATTCAAAATCATATTGCATACCAAAGAGAAACAAAAGTTTAAAACCCCTATAATCATTTGTGTACACCCTGTATGAAAAGTAAGTCACTGAAATGCCGATCTAAAAGGTACACACGTCTCATTTTAGCGACAACTTATATACGTAGTAAAAAACTGGGTAGCTTATCTCACATTCAAGAGGTCCAGAGTTTGAATCCGGTTAAGTTCAGTTACATGGACACGATTTTTCCCGGGGCATTCTCAGAAGACTAGATAATAAACAATTTTATATGTTTTTTTTCTAAATCTTGCAAAGTTTTATATGTTAAACAGTTAGTGTGTGAGACGGAGAGGGTTAAACCGTGTATAGGGTTACAGTGAAGGTATATAGAAGTAGTACAAACTAATCCATTTCCATGATTGAGGAGGAATGTCGATTAACTCTAAGGTGTATGGACCTCGGGTTCTTTTGGGCATCACGTCATTCATGCTCCGATATAACTTGCGAACAATATACAATAATATTCTAAGTTTGTAATGCATTTGAGAATGGGCTATCTACGAGTTTATAGTTATAAATATAAAACTCCTCCCCCTTTCTATACATTAGTTTTTATTTGTCTTAAAGTCCAGCTGTTAAATAAATATCGCATGTTTTTCTCATTCATAAAATAACACAGTGTTTTGTAGCTTTTTGAAAGACATGTAGCGATTCTCATATCCATCATGCATTTACTTAAAGTAGCATCCCGATATTAACTACTGTCAATCATACAATTTTGGCGATGTGCAGTGAAATTGTTTCATGCACCTAACTTTAATAAACTTGTATTTAATACACACAAGAAGAAAGAAAGAAGGTTAATTTGAATTTTCAGTAAACTGCCGAGAAATTAATATGGGAGAGTTTTAAATGGCGGTCATTGTGCGAATTTGCACAGTAAGTGCGCTTACACTAACCAAAAATGAAAAAAAAACTTATTTTACCTATAATAATAATTTAATGCAGTAATCAATATTACGCTTTCTTGGTTTAGACAAAGGAAAAAGATGGGAGCCTTTCCTTCACTTGTCTCCCACTCTGCCCCCTACGTACGCGTATCCCTTTACAAGATCATTGGCTTGGACAAATGACAGTCGCAAACTGCTTCATTAAATAGCAGTATGAAAAATAAAATTTGCCAATTAATTCCTTTCAGTGAAAGTTTATATTGTTACATATATCAAATGAGCATCACGAATAACGCACAGCTAAGTTATGCACTTTACTACTCTCTTTCAATTTCAAAAACAAAAAGCACTAGGGAGAACTTGCCCTTCACCACCAAGCACTATACACAATCACTAGCGGCACTTGTTTTCTCACCAATCACGCGCGTCACTCACAACACTTTCAATTTCCAGATCGCGCGCGCATTTAGAGGTTACAATGACCGCCTGTCCCGGTCGAGAAGTCTAGGATACTGTATACGTCCAGCACTATTATAAACTCGCGGCAGGGACATACAAACGATTATAAATATCAGAGCTACCCAGGCGGCTTGCTCGGCACGCAAGTTTGCGTTGAGTAGGTCTGCTGATAGTGAGAAACTAATGAGTGGGCAGCCTTGTGTACCATGAGCGACAAGTGACAAGCGCCGCATAACTTTATGGGTAAAGCGTGTACACGTGCCGGTATAAGAAAGTGGTTTACGTCCATATTGGATTGTTAAAACGCAATTCCCCTGTGTTGATTGGCAGCCCTGTTCGCTATAAGCAGTTGTGACTTCAAAATGGAGTAACTTGGTTAAATTAACCAAAAGATGGGTCTTTAAAATTTGATAGGCAGAGAATACTGGGTACTCGGAGATAATCCTGTATCTTCATACCGAGCGAGATGGTTGCGCGGTGAAGTGCGAGGCTCGCAATCGGGAGGTCCCGGATTCAATTCCCGTCGGGCAGGCCACCCTGAACACTGGTTTTTTTGTGGTTTCCTGGGTCGGTAGGAATTCCCTTCCACGAATTTCCTGTCTATCAGTTCCTGTTCAAATAATTTTCTTTCATCTGTATCTCCTATTCTATTTCAGGGTTGTAGGACCAGGCGACGGTTGGTTTGTTGCGGCAGGATGGTGGAATTTGCACTCACGAAAGATTTCTCCCTGGCGTTTGGCGCGACAGCTGCAGACTCCTTCCTTTCAGGAAGTTGTCTCGTCTACAACCGGGAACACCGCCTTGCGGGTGGCTAAGGCAGGGTTAGTCGACGTCAGGATTAGTGTCATGTTGGAATCGCTAGGAACTCGGTCCTTGCTAGCGCATATCGTCGTCCGAATCTGGTCGTCCTTTGGATCCCCACTTTATCCCTTCCTCCCAGTGATTACGGTGGAAGCACAAAGGGCCCACTATGGCCTAGGGCGGTGCTGTGAGTAGTTATTGGAGGTCCCTCCGTCTGACTACTCTTAACTCCTACGTCTTCATCTTAGTGTAATTATTTGCCCTCTCGTTTGCAAAAGATATTAACGAACGTGATTATTTCAATCCCTTCTATGAATGCGAAATGCTTGCTTTCCCGTATTTTTAATGGGATAAAATCGATTAAACAATAAGATGTAAAATCACACATTATCGCAGTTTTGGAATAGTCTTATTAGTTTGTAAATCTGTAAATAGGAGCTGATATTACAAAAAGGGTATTATGCGACATTAAGATACGCAAAAACCTTAATGTTTACAAAATACAGAAGTATAGTAAACAGAAGAAATGGATTTCGTTTTTGTGAGAGAAAAATAAAAGGTTTTATCACTTCTTTTAACTTTATTTCTTGGATATAAAAATCGAATCAAGTATCAGAAAGAATCCAATTTCTATGAACCGCATGAAAACATGAAAATAGGCTTAGCTCTTTATTTACTTAGTAGCTTACCCTCCTCTTAGAATTTTAAAACCGTGCCTAGTTTCAGAAGCCTGTCGAAGAACAGACGGTATTGAATCAGCGAATGAAGCCTGAACGGGGGATCGAGCCGTAGCCAGGTATTAGATAGGGAAGAAGATTATGTGAAATGGTGATGATGGAGCAATTGGTGGAATGAATGGCGGGGAAAGCCGGAGAAAACGGCGGGACCTTGCGATCAAACTTAGTGGAGCATTTATTATGTCACAGAAGTGACATCCAGCAATCCAGCAACAGGTCGCCCAGGTTCACCTGGGCGGAATGTGATCGCCACAGTACCTAGCCGCTTACGCGGCTTTACCGTGCGATATAGGTTTTACAGAAGTTACACAAGCTTTTGATAATTGTCAATTTGTCTCGGGCGGTGTTTAGCTTCCTGCGCTACCACTGGCTGGGTCTCGGTGTTCCCACATGGGCGGACTAGCGACCACGTGGTGACCAAGCCCAATACTGCTTAACTTGAGCGACCGCTTGTGTGGTCGTCAAGCTAAGCAGGCCGGCATGGCAGCAAGCGTGATGGGAAAACTGGGTAATGGTATGGGGGTATCCAAGTTGGCAGCAGGGCGGGTCGTTGCTAGATGGTCATTCATCCAGCTAGCGACCAGGCCCAATGCTGCTTAACTTGGGGGTGCTTTGGATGTGAGGGATTGGCAGAACTCAGCCTCGGGGGCCCAAACCGTCCTTCGGCAACCGGTACTCTTTCTCCGCCTTGGCGCCTTGTGGTCATAGCGGCCCAAAGAGTTCACCAGCTGGTTGGTGTGGTAAGTTAGTTTCGTGTGCATGGTACGGGTTCTCTCCCGCACCACGTCCACGATGTATGGGAGAGTTGGACTAGGGCCTTCATCAAATAGCGGCTGGTATGCTAAATTGCTCAACAGCCCTCGTAGCGTCTTAACTATTCTCAGTAAGTACAATAACTTTTTCGACGAGTGTTTTATCCACGCTATCTATCATGCGTGAGAAGTTGAAATGCGTGCTGACCCCATAGCTGAGGCGGTAGAACATCTGCCCGCTGTGCGAGGGATCCCGGGTTTGATTCCCAGCTGAGGATTCCCACCAGTCAAGATTATTCTCTATCCTCCTCATGGTCTGGAAGTATGAATGAGGGTGTGAATGTGTGAGTGTGTATGTGTGATTCATATAAAACCCCAAAGATAGAAATCCAGTGACTATTATTGTATACGAGTTAACACCATTGCCATTTTTCCAAAGATAAAAGGCCGCCGATATGACCATTGTAGTTAAATGAAAAAAAAAGTTGAAATTGCTGCACCCCGTGCGTTTTGCATTTCTATCGCAGATGTTTTAAAGAAATATATTTAATCCTCCAACTATTGTATATTTATTGTTGTAGGCATGCAATATAATCATATTTGATAGTTCAATTTTACCATTTAAATCTCACCGTCTCTACCTCCCTTTACTTGTTAACATTTACTTACGATTTAATGCATGCTGCATTTGAATATTACTCCTTCGATGCACGCTGCCATCTTACCTTCAGTTGTTGACTGGCTTGGTCAACACTACCACGTGTGACTAATCGATCACCAGTTCGTAGAGGCTAACGCGCCCTACCTTGATACTGTTTTTGAAAGCCTGACAGTGAGGCAGTATTTTTAAACACTTAAATGATATCAGTCTTATCATATAATATATAAAATGTATGTAACAATCATTGCATTATGTTTATATTATTATGTACATGTATAATAATGTTATGTGAATGTATTACGTAATTTAACAATGTAGGAGCTGTGAGAATAGAAGCTGAAAGTTGCTAACAATGAGGTAACCTTCAGACAACAATAAATTAGAAAGTTTATTACTGCTACTAATAATTCTTGGAACAATAATAATGTAATATTTAAAACAGTTTATAAATAGCCAATAAAAAACTAGAAAAAGCTCAAGTTAAATAAAAGTATTCTATTGGAGTAGGCTTAGTCAACCAGAGACTTGAAATGGAGGAAATGTACAGATTCAAGCGGCATACGCCACAAGATTGCGTAACCGGTACGATACGTGTTCAATGTGAGACATAAAACTTCATTGCGATGAGAATAATATGAAGTTTACGTGTTAAAAAGTGCAATTAAACAATAATCTCACAGCTCTATAGTAGCATATATCAGTGAAGTATTATTTAATCGTGTGAAGGATTAATAAACAAAGTACAATACAATTATAATTTGTGTAAGCATTGTTCTTTAGCCATACCAGCCCTGCTAAGAGATACGTCTTCTGAAAATTATTACTGACGCAGCCGAGGTATACATATATAATATTTAAATAAACATTAAAATACAAAGTTGATTTTTTAAACGTGGGGGCGAAGGCCACCGGGAAGTCTGTATCGTACGTGGGGCGAACACTCCAAGAAACATATCTCCCGCAATACGTGGTGCAATCACAATTAAACAACTTCAAGTTTGGCTACAGGGCTACCAACTACAGCAAGTTTGCCTGCCATACGTGCGGCAAATAAACACCTGCAACAGTAATTAATTTTATTTTGGCGTAAACATTTCTATTTTGTCTATCGTCGAAAAAAATGATATGCATTACACAGACTTAAGCGCTTTGCAGAAACTCGACTTCGTTTCATATTTTTAAACTTCTTCCTCCTCCTCCTCCTCCTCCTCCTCCTCCTCCTCCTCCTCCTCCTCCTGCAAAGACACACTTATCGACTTGTATAGCAATATACTATTGGTTTGCTGTGAAATGTTCCCTTTGTAACAGGACATGTATTTTAGAAACCAGCGCCTTTTAGACACTGAGATTAAGATTTCTTTCTTCTACACTTTCAATTTACTTCAAAGCAATAAGAGATTGAGTGATCAAGGGGTTGATTTGACTCGACTACTCGACTCACTGATGGAGTTGTAATTACTCTTAACACTGAAACCGATCTACGGATTGGTTTGGACACCAACTGATAAGTGAGATAAGGAAGGCACTTTAGCAAATTAAAGGCAGTGCATTCAAATATGGATGTTCTGAATGAATGGGAATAAAACACAAAACCACAACTACGACAAAGAAATCTGTAAACGTTTCTTTCAACGTTCAGCTTCAGTGCTATAAAAACAGCTATAAAGTAAGAAAGAAATCTAGTGTGTTTAAATACATGTGCCTTTCTATAGTCACCTTTTTATAGCTTCTACGGAGTATTCCTGCAAAAGCTTATTTTTCTATCCACTTCACGTTAATCGAGATAAAGTTTGCAGAAATGGTTTCATTACCATTTCGTTATACGTAAAAGGGTATATGAAAAGTAAAATCCTTAAAAAATGTGTCCCTATATGCTGACTTTGAAATTCCACACTCTTTCCATGACACCGCAATAAACAACTTAATGCTGACCACAAATATTACAAAAGTACTGAAAAATTCAAAATAATAACGAGTATCTCGAAAATGGCCTAAGAAAGAAAAAAAGTTGTTTGAAGTAAATTGTGTATTTTAAACACACTTACGTATTTTGTGTAGTAAGCTTTTGTCTATCTCTTATACTTTACCAGTTATAGAAAACTACAAAAAAGAATCTGATGTGTTATGTTCACAAGACTTTCTCTACCCTCTATCGTTTATTAGTAGGTATACAAATTATTCTTACGAAAGTATAGTTTTCTATTTGATTTTAATCCAGGTAAACCCTTGCAGAAATAGCCAAATTACACAATTCATTATAGATACAAATGGAACAGCGATAGCCAAATGTTTAAGAAGTGGATGCTATATGCTAGCCTTAAAATTCCATCTGTTTCCATGCAATCGCGAGAAAACAACTGAAAATCGAGAGGACTTAAAAATAAAAAGTAGTGAACAAATCGAACAATTAATAACGGATATCTCGGAAATGGCTGGTGATACAAATAAGTTGAAATTTTTGAAGAGATCTGCATTTTTTTATTTGGTACTTTTTCGTCTATTGCTTAACGTTTACCAGCTATACAAGATTATGCAAAATTCCTTCCGAATAAAATGGACTTCACAACCTATTCCCAGAAAATTCAAAATATACATCATATTTATCATGCAAGTATATTTAATGTGTGGTATTTTAAACAAAATCGTTAGAGTAATTTTTAACAAAATAAAAAAATTCGAAAAATGTTTCATGTAAACGGTAGTTGGGGGGGAGATTTTCTTGAAAATTTGGGCGTTGCATCTTTGGAAGGTACTGAGCTTATGTATCTATAAAGTTTGGAATTGATCCGACTTTTCGTTTTTGAGTTATGCTATTCACACACACACCCACAAACTACTACTACTTATTCTTCTTCCTCTTACTTACTATAAGTAGAAATGTGATGTGGTACATTCACATGACATTTTATACCAGCTACTGTTTATTAGTGGGTATATAAATGATACTAAAGCTAATTTTTCTATCTATTTCATTTTAATCTAAATAAACCTTGCAGAAATAGCTGTATACGCATTTACTTACAGATACAAAGGGAACAGCGATAGTCAAATGTTTAAGAACTGGACGCTATATGCTGGCCTTAAAATTCCACGCAATCGCGAGAAACAACTGAATTTGACAGACTTTAAAAGAATGACCAATTCGAAACATTAATAACGGATACCTTATTAACGGAAGTGACTTATACCACAAACAAAAAAATAGAAATAAGTTGTGTGTGTAAGGATATTTACGTTTCTTGTGTACTACGTTTTCGTTATGGCTTAACGTTTACAGTTATACAAGATTATACAAAATTCCTTCCGAATAAAGGGGACTTTTTCCATAAAATTCAAGATATACATTTTATTTGTCATGCAAATGTCTTTAATATACGTTTTTTTAATCAAAATCGTAAGAGCCGATTTTTAGAAAATCAAAAATTTCAAAGAATGTTCCATGTAAAGGGTAGTTTGAGGCGGTGAGATTTTCTCGAAAATCTTTGTGTCGCATCTTTGGAAGGTACTGAATTGAAATACCAAGTATGGTGTTGATCCGACTTTTTGTTTCTGAGTTATGCTGTTCACACACACGCACGCACATGACCTTTTTCTAAAAAAAAATTATTTATTTATTCAGGGTGTCTCAAAACACGCATTTCCAGTGAAATCTCGGTATCGAAATTCTGAGTGGAATACAATACCTTCTCCACCGACTAGGTACGTGGTGGAGAAAATAAAAAAAGAACAGATTGTTCAATATTTGTCATTGTGGATTTCTCTTTACCATACTTCATATTTTGTGGCTTCTCGCGCGCACGTCTCGTACAAAGATAGAAGAAAATCGCTTCAACCACTGTAAACTCAGACTCATTGTTCTAATGGACAATGTGGAAGCGAACCAACCCGTTGCCAATGAGTGTTAAGGCGAGATAACAGCTTTCCGCTGTTCAGAAAATCAATTTCCATTCACATCACAGCTCGTAGCATCTACCTGAAATGTGACAGGTCCTGATATCAAAGCCAGGTTGTCAGCATGTTGCAAACACCTTTCAGCATGTGTTGGATTTGCTACTTCTCGAATAAACCACACACACTCATAGTTCATACTTTTGCTAACAATTTTTATTTTCCCTACCAGGTACACAGTAGTAGATAGATACAAATTTGATGCTGAAATTACCCCGGAAATACATATTTTGAGGCCCCCTGATGCTTTTCTAAAAATCATTTTAAACTGTCCCTGTGTCTCTGTGTGCGAGCCTGTCTATCTGCAAACAGCATAACTCAAAAACGAAAAGTCGAATAAACACCAAACTTGGTATTTAAGTTCAGTATCTTCCAAAGATGCGACATGAAGATTTTTCAAGATTATTCTCCATATCCAACTACCCTTACATGGAACATTTTTTGAAATTTTTTATTTTCGAAAAAATGATAAACAATTTTGATTATAATAACAATATTAAAAATATTCACATGACAAATAGAATGCATATCTTGAATTTTCTGGAAATAGCTTGTGAAGTCCTCTTTATTCGTAAGGAAATTTAGAGAATGTTGCATAAATGTATACATAAATGACAGACGAAAACGTACTACATATAAAAAGCTGATTGCTTTAAAATCATAATTTATTTCAAATAACTTTTTAGTGGCATGGGCCGTTTCCGAGATATTCGTTATTAATGCTACGTATTGTTCAATGCTTTGTAATTCTTTTAAAGTCCTATCGATATTCAGTTTTCGCGATTGCGTGGAACAGTATGGAATTTTCAGGCCAGCGTACAGCCCACGATTCTTAAACATTTGACTGTTGCTGTTACCTTTGTATCCATAACAAATGTGTAATGTAGCTGTTTCTGTAAAGGTTTATCTCGATTAAAAGGAAGTAGATAGAACAATAGATTTCGTAAGAATATTTTATGTACCTACTAATAAACGATAGAGGCTAGAGAAAGTTATGTGAATGTAACGCATACGATTTTTAATTTCTCTACCACCTACTTACGTTGCGAAGTATTGTATTCCAAAAATGTTATATCGATATTTGATTGGAAATACGTCCTTTGATATTTGCTGAACATAATCCAAAAAGGTACTTAGAGAAAAATCTGGCGTGTTATATTCGCATGAGTGTAAATTACATGAAATCCTGTGGCGCTACAGCCCAAGAAGGACCTGGGCCTGACAACCCACTACCGGCTTCACGCTAACTTACGCACGGGAGAGCTGGGCGATCATTCAACCAAAACAGGAATGTGATTTGGCCAGCATCACGCATCCTTCAGCTGGAAACTTGGCTCTCGAGCCCAGGACCGCTGCCTGTCGCAGCTCCTCACTTTCCCCTCTACCTACTATCGTATATTTTAATATAGCTTCTACGAACTATTCTTACGAAAGCTTATTTTTCTATCTACTTCGTGCTAATCAAGACAAATCTTTGTAAAATGGTTTCATTACACATTTCGTTGAAGGCACAAAGGGCATAGAGGAAACCGGATCGATATTCAAATGTTTAAAAACCACCCCGCTGTATGCTGGCTGGAAATTTGATGCTCTTTCCTTGACATCGCGAGAAGGAATTGAGTAGCGACAGCACTTTTAAAAATGAGAGGGTATTGAAAAATTCAAGCAAATAATAAAGGATACCTGGAAATGGCCGATGTCACAAAAAAGTATTTTATATAAATTGTATGTTTTAAAGAGATTTACATGTTCTGTGTAGTGAGCTTTTATCTATATCTTATGATTAACCAGTTATACAAAATTTCTTTCGAATGAAGCGGGCTTTTCTCTCTCTCGCACGCACGCACACTACTCCATGGCTTCTCAACTAAAATGCCTTTTTCGTAAGCACATTCCTTTAGGTACCCAATGTGTTCCTTATTCAAGTACAAGGGCTTTGTAAATCCTTTTTAATCCTTTAATGATTTATGAAATGAAATTAGATGTTTTATAAACCATGTCCGCCAGAAAGAATTGGGCTTTTCAATGGTGAAAGAATTTCAGGGTCGGTTGAGTGGTTTTTGAGATTACCCCCCTCCCCCACCCACACACAAACTTATCTCTTTAAAGTATTACATAGAAATATAGGTAATATAGATTTCCAAATTCCGACCTCACATAAATTCTCACTCATATAATAAAATATTAATTCATTTGTTAGATATGCAAATTATTCTATCGTAGATTTTTACTTTCTCTACTACGTATAGTAAGTAGGGGAAGTATTGTATTCCACCCAAAATTTCGATACCAGATTTCACCGGAAATACATGTTTTGAGACTCACTGAATCCAAAAAAAGCATTTTTGGAAACATGTCCGTGTGTGTCTGTCTGTGTGTCTGTGTGTCTGTGAACAGCATAACTCAAAAACGAAGAGTCGGATAAACACCAAACTTGGTATTTAGGTTCAGTATCTTCCAGAGATGCGACACGAAGGTTTTCAAGAAAATCCCCCCACCCCAGACTACCCTTTACATGGAACATTTTTCGAAAATTGTAATTTTCTCAAAAACGGCTCTAACGATTTTGATTAAAATATCATATGTTTAAGATATTGTCATGATAATTAAAATGTATATCTCGAATTTTCTGGTAATGTCTCCAAAAGTATTCTTCATTATGAACGACTTTTTCGTAACTGGTAAACCATAAGAGATAGACAAAATTTTACTACACAAAAACTGTAGATCGCGTTAAAAGACACAAGTTATGTCATATACATTTCTTTTGTTGAGTGAACCGTTTGCGAGATATTGCTTGTTATTCCCTTAAATTTTCCAATACTTATACTTTTTCTCAAATTCGTTATTCATTTTTACTTTCTCTACTACGTATAGTAAGTAGGGGAAGTATTGCATTCCACCCAAAAATTCGATACCGAGATTTCACCGGAAATACATGTTTTGAGAATCACTGAATCCAAAAAAAGCATTTTTGGAAACATGTCCGTGTGTGTGTCTGTCTGTGTGTCTGTGTGTCTGTGAACAGCATAAATCAAAAACGAACAGTCGGATAAACACCAAACTTGGTATTTAGGTTCAGTATCTTCCAGAGATGCGACACGAAGGTTTTCAAGAAAATCCCCCCACCCCAGACTACCCTTTACATGGAACATTTTTCGAAAATTTAAATTTTCCCAAAAACGGCTCTAACGATTTTGATTAAAATATCATATGTTTAAGATATTGTCATGACAAATAAAATGTATATCTCGAATTTTCTGGGAATGTCTCCAAAAATATTCTTCATTGTGAACGACTCTTGCATAACTGGTAAACCATAAGAGATAGACAAAATTTTACTACACAAAAAATGTAGATCGCGTTAAAATACACAACTTATGTCATATACGTTTCTTTTGTTGAGTGAACCGTTTTCGAGATATTGCTTGTTATTTCCTTAAATTTTCCAATACTTATACTTTTTCTCAAATTCGTTATTCATTTTGTTATGTCCTGAACATGCAAAGAGAATGGAATTCGCCACATAGCAACCAGCGTTAAAATATTTGACTATCGCTTAAAAGCTACCATATTCCCCTTGCATCTACAAGAAAATTACCAATAAGATTGACATCTCGATATCTCGATTAACATGAAGCATATGGAGAATAGGCGTTTGTAAAATTAGATTGTACAAGAGTAGAGAAAGTTATGTGAGTGTAACACATCAGATTTTTTTATGTCCTGGACATGCAAAGAGAATGGAATGCGCCACATAGCAACCAGCGTTAAAATATTTGACTATCGCTTAAAACCTACCATATTCCCCTTGCATCTACAAGAAAATTATCAATAAGATTGACATCTCGATATCTCCATTAACATGAAGCATATGGAGAATAAGCGTTTGTAAAAATAGTTTGTACAAGAGTAGAGAAAGTCATGTGAGTGTAACACATCAGATTTTTTGTTTGGTGTTGTTGCCTATTAAAAACATTGGGGTTCATCACACTACTTAATGCTGTATTTGTATTCCTCGTTTTATGGCGTAGATTAACCATGCAATTTTGTACGTTCGGCATTGTTTGCAAGCGAATTTACATATTGGTTTTGCGTACATAATCCCCTTGAAGGCTGCAGAAACACGTGTTATGTTTTTGTGGGTACATTTAGGAATTAACGCCGTTGTAGAAACATTTTCTCTCTTCTGTTTGCGCTCTCTGAACTCAAAACTACACATGTCCGCGCATTGCTGAACAATGAGAAGCATCTCCATTCAGCCAGAACCACTTCTTTGTTTCCATCCTTTCCTCTGAGCTTGCATGATAGTACGTCACTACTTTACTGAAAATGTTAAGAGTTAGGAAATAGCTATGTAATGTCCTGGGAGACATTTCACAACCAATCGCAATCAACCAACTAGCACATTACAGAAATTGTTCTGTAATTCTGAACATTTCCTGCTGTAGCTGGGATTACACCCTCACCTCTGCTTCCCTTCCTTAGTGACTTTTACTTTAAGTTTTTTTTTCTTATCTACCTTTCCTAACCATTTCTTTTTCATCTATAGTTTCAGTGACACAGCTATCCAGTTTTTTTTCAATCTTATTTTGCTAATAGATTTAAAGCATTATTTTATAATGGTAACATCTCTCATTACGAATTACTTGAATATAGCATTCCGCAGGGATCCGTCCTTGGGCCATTATTTGCTATTATATGTGTATGTAATGTCATTGATATATATCAAGAATCTTCGTCTATTATTAATAATGATTGTTCTATGCTGTGCTCAAGTGTTAACAGCTTTGCATAGCAATGGCACGTTATTAATACGTATGTATATGAAACTAAGGATATTATTGTGAATTGGTGTAATGCAAATACATCTTAAATTGAACCATAACAACACTGTAAATTTAAACATGAGTACTAAACATGATAATTTGGACAATCCTGTTGAACTTTTAAGTAGGTATATATTTGGAATCAGGTCTTGGTTGGGGCACACATTTGAATATGTGGCTAGTAAAATTAGCAAATCAATATTGGTGATCGAACTATTGAAGAACTACCTTAATCTAGACTCTTTACTGAATGTGTTGTAATGTTTATATTTATCTTGCATATGGTCTCATCCTGTGGTGCAATCACTTCTCTGCAGACAGGCTGTGAATTTCAAAGAAAAGGTATATTAGATTGATTTGTGGAGCTTAAGTATGAATTCACTGTAAACCACTCTTTCAAATTACGTGTTCTTATTTTGCCATTAATGTATGCTCTTGAGACTCTTCTATATGCCAAGATGAATTTACTTAGTTTAACTAGATGCTCTTCTGTTCATAATTACAGCACCAGATTTAGATGTAATTAAATGCATAAATGCTCTATACTTTAACATAAAACAGCTATGACCACATAAAGTTTTTTAATACTATTTCTTTGCATCTTAGAAGTTAGTCCACGATACAGTTCAAAAAGCAATTCAAATCACGTTGGCTAATCCTGTATATAGTGTAAACGAATTTTATAATATAAACTAGTCTTAATGTTTTTTTAATTTTAATTATTAGTTTTGTAATTACGATTTCCATTACAATTTGTTTTTTCGGAATAAATGTAGTAAATATCCAATATCACCTTCTCCACTAATTTTCTTTCTTTTTCTTTACTCTATCTTTACTTTATCACTTATAATAAAGGAAATTTTAATGGGACGCTAAGAACCATAGTAGTTAAAGAGCGTCCATAAATAAAACTCAAATTTGAGTTTTATTTATGGACGCTCTTTAACTACTATGGTTCTTAGCGTCCCATTCTATATTGGGCGTGAAAGACCGGTAATTTTGCTCAGAGGCCTCTTTACCACGTGTTATATTTCCCCCAAAAGTTCTATATAAAGATTTCACCGAAAATACGTATTTTGAGACCCCTGAACCCTTAAGGAAACAGATCTATGAATTTTCCAAAATCCAAAGTATTTTACTGGGTGTTAAGAGCGTCCATAAATAAAACTCAAATTTTAAATTGAGTTTTATTTATGGACGCTCTTTAACTACCATGGTTCTTAGCGTCCCATTCTATATTGGGCGTGAAAGACCGGTAATTTTGCTCAGAGGCCTCTTTACCACGTGTTATATTTCCCCCAAAAGTTCTATATAAAGATTTCACCGAAAATACGTATTTTGAGACCCCTGAACCCTTAAGGAAACAGATCTATGAATTTTCCAAAATCCAAAGTATTTTACTGGGTGTTTTGAGTTTATTACTGTATACAGAAATGTGGTTGCAAAGTTTGGTACATACATGTTAAGTTGTTCTGGTTATGTGTTTTAAAATACAAATTAAGTTAATTTTACAAAAAATATTCCTTTCTGGGCTACAAAATGCGTTTGCTAAGAAATATATAATAAATAAAATGGTTTAAAAAAACTGTTCAATGTACATTTCGACTTTTGCAAAATATTATCAAACTGTAGTGAGCTTGGTGGCGTAGTATACGAGGGCAGTCCAGAAAGTTCCAGACGTTTTAGCCTATCGTGGCGATGAGTAGGGCTAGAGCCGTCATCTTGGTGTCAGAACGTTCCTACATTGAGTAAGCATCCAGCTGTGATAGCGTGAGGACTATGCCTTCCTTCTGTGCTCTCTGTGAGTTGCAATAGAAAATCCCGCTACTTGTGAAGTGCGGTTGGTTAAAAAGAATAAACCAATTGAAATTTATCGTCAACTTTGTGATGTTTACGGTCAGGGAATAATGAGTGAAAGTCGAGTCAGGCAATGGTGCATTGGTTTTAAAAATGGCCGTACCAATGTTCACGACGAGGATCGCAGTGGTAGGCCTAGCATTATGACTGATGAACTGTCAATGCAAATCAATGACAAAATTCGTGAAAATCGTCGTTTCACGATTACAGAACTTTCGGAACATTTTCCCCAAATTTCACGGAGTTTGGTGCATCAAATTGATGCTTTGATACTGACGCTGAATTGCATGCCGGTGTAAACCAGTGGTTGAAGTCGCAGGCATCAGATTTCTACAGAGGGGGTATTGAAAAACTTGTGCCACGGGATGATAAATGCCTCAATTTGAATGGCGATTATGTAGAAAAATAGCTTAAGAGTGTACCTTTCAAATGTAGATAAAAAACGTTGATATTTGCGTTTTGTTAATTGTTTATTTCAAAACGTCTGGGACTTTCTGGATTACCCTCGTATTTGCGTTTTACTTTAATAACTGCACAGCAAGTTTTAATTAGCATATATAAGGTAAACTATTCTCGGGGTTTCAATCTTATTACTTAAAAAGTGTATCGTAAAGAGCAGTTTAAATGCTGAAAAAATCTAAAATAATATGACCGAGAAAAAAGCACCAGAACATTTACCCATAAACAATGACCTGAAATACTTTTATGCACTTTTTTGTTAAATAGTGTACATTTTGACTTATAATATACAATTTAGAAACTGATTAACATATGCGCAGAAAATTTTGAAAAAGCACTTTTATAAATTTTGGAAAATGTGTGAGTAATATCAGAATAATCCTCAAATGGGCAAGTACACCGTTGCTCAGGGGGATTTAAATTATCACGTAGCTGTTTCATTTTCATTCTGTTAACAAAACTATTTAATCAAGCGGCATAGCTCACGCGGTAACGTCTGTGGCCTGCATTCGGGAGGTCCCGGGTTCAATTCCCGTGGGTCGACCAATCTGATTGGTATTTTTTCGTGGTTTCTCTCAGTCGCCAAGATAAACACTGGATTTAATACCACAACCCTAGTTCCACCTTAAGTATAAAGCAATAGTAAAACGAAAAACAGATAGTAATGGCGAATACTCTGCATCTATCCACAGATAATAAAAGCAGGTAGACTTGACGACACCCTAATGCCACCTGCCCGGCACGTGTAAAAGCAGAGGCGCAGTTGCTGTACACATGTCTCAGCGCACTCGTGTCAAGGCTGCCACCTGCTCTCACAGAAGCAAAGGTACAGTTACTATGCACATGTCTCTACCAACATGTGACAGTAAGATAGTATGGTACAGGGAAGAGATCAAAAAGGCTGTCAGCAACTCATCGATCACAAGGTATCTTCTAACAGATCCGCCACAATATGGCCACATAGTTAAAGCGAAATAAAAATAAATGAAAAAAAAAATACGAAAACAGTTCTTGAGAATCGGACATGCTAATAAATTAACAGCCTAAATCGTAATATTTTAGGATTTTTTCCCAATATTCAATAGTCGGTCCCCTTAAAAAGCATTTTAGTGTTGTATCTGTGTGAGTCTTGAACAGCATAACTCAAAAACGAAAACCACGCTTTGTATTTAACTTCAGCATCTGTAAGGACGCAACACGAAAATCTTCGGGAAAATCCCCACCTCAAACTACCCTTTACACGGACATTTTTTAGCTAATTTTGATTCTCTCGATAATGACTAAAGATTTTGACTACAATACCTTATGTTTAAGGTTTTTGCAGAATAATAAAATGTATATCTCGAATTTGGTCATTACTTGGTCGTTCTCTTCAAGTCCTGACAACACTCAGTTGTTTCTCACTATTGCATGGAAACAGTATAGATTTTTAAGGCCAGCATATGGCGTCCACTTCTTAAACATTTGACTATCGCTGTTATCTTTGTGCATAACGAAATGTGCAATGCAGCTATTTCTGCAAAGGTTTATTTGGATTAAAATAAAAATAATCTTTAGTATGAATAGTTTGTATACCGCTAATATACGACAGAGGGCAGAGAAAGCCATATGCATGTAACACATCAGATTTGTGTTTCTTTTTTGTCCTCAGGGATTAGGCCTATTGGCCTGTTCTATTCAATATATCTTGTCCTCGGTCTTCTCTTGGTTGTTATTCAAGAGGTCGTTTAGTTATCCGGTCACAATTCCTTCTTTTCTGCGTTTTATATTTCTTACGGGAAAGTTGAATACTTTTATTGTTGACATATGTCCTCGTTTCTTTTATAATCTTACGGCTTAAGACCAGCAACACTTCAAAGGAATTTCATCTCATTACTTTCTATTTTTCTTTTAGCTGAACGGTTCAATGACCAATTTTCAGAGCCATAAGTTCCTACTGAGATAGTTAAAGTTTTATAAAAGTTTTAGTTTCATTGGCTGTTGTGTTTTATTTTTTCAAGTTGTTGTTGTCCCACACACTTATTGGAGTCAACTCAATTTAATAATAGTGTTTTGTTCTTTCAGGTATGATATGCTACAGCCTAAACAATTAAATAATGTGACCTGTTCAATAATAACCTGATTTAAAAGTGTTTTGGATTTTCTATGTTCTAATCCTTTAAAATCCATTGTTTCCGTTTTGTTGGATGACATTTTTTAAATTGTATCTATCCATCATTAGCTGATTTTGGTGCGCTGCTATCTGTAGATTATGCTTTGATTCTGCGACCAACATTTGATCCTCAACGAAAAGTATTCAGTAAAGTTTTACCTATATTTATGCCCGTTATATTTTATCTTGCTATTCTTTTATGGCTTCGTCAATATATATGTTAAATTATGTTGGAGATAACGGGCAGCCTTCCTTTACAGCTTGATTTATTGTTAGTGTATGACTTATCTGGTTTTCTATTTTTACAGAAATTCTTGTCTCTCTTTCTCTTCTGAAATACAAATCATTTAATTCTGTTAACCAGTGTAGTTTGTTTATCTGTCTAATGTCCGTGCTCTGGGGTGTCAACCACTAACCATAAATAAAATATTCCATCTCCGCAGTGGATGCATGAATCGCTCCCTTCATGCACGTGTACTGCTATTGGAATAGCAGCGGATCGATCATGTACATAGAAGAGGGACATTCCAAACTAAATTGTCCAATAATTTAATAGCGCTCGCTTCACGTTTCTTCTTCATAAATAACGACCTAGGAACGTAACGGATTTGAGTAAATTGCGTTACATAGTCTCGGAGTGGAGGTAAAACGCAAATAACATACTGGATGAGCTTTCGCCAACATGTGATGCTTTCATCTTCTCGAGTTCACACCAACGGATTATTCATCCAACTGTGTAACTTAAATGAACCCTTAAGTCAGACATTTATGCTAACGTTTTCGAAGTCGGAGTATTCGATAAAATAGATTGAAGTCTTGCGCTTACAACCTAATAGGTTGAAACGCCTATGAAAAAGGTTACAGTTTTATTTATTACCTACTTGAAATACGTAGATGCATTCCACCCGAAAATTCCAAATCGAGATTTCACTTAAACATGCTTTCAGATCCCAGTATATACCGGGTGAGTCAGCTGCGCCTATTTAATTTTGAATTTATGCAACGTGCTAAGCGACATATGTGACTTACGCCTTTCTTGAATACCTTCTAATTGCTGATTTGGTAACACTTTATACAGAAGGGATATATAACTCAGTGCAGAAGTGTTTTACGGGACAGAATACAGTTGCTATGTATGTCGATGCAAAAAACATTCCACCCTGGCACTGAGAGCTGCAGTGGAAATTTTAGCCAATTTTACAAACTTTTATTCTTTAGCATACATCCATGCACCCCTTTGAAAACGCCCCTTAAGGAACCTATCACATGCATCGGTTGACAAAACCATTTGAAAACAAAATGGCAGATATACGCAGTGCAACCAATTGGATTTAAGCCGTTAGTCAATGTACAGCCTTGTCAAAAAATGCTAAGTATTAGGCAGATAATTTCTCTTGTTTCACAAACTATGGCGTATTTCAAATCATACAGTAATTGTAATAACTGAAACAGTTTATTTGAATTAAAACTATCAAACGGAGCTCAAAATACTGTATGACGCTGCAAAAAACGTGTAAAGATTCGAGGTGGGGTCTAGTTTTGCGATTACTAGTTCGTATAGCAACCTCATCTCGCAAGGTAGCATTAGCCGAGTGGTATTATCATGGTTGCTTTAACACTGTGCCGCTTTAATTCGGGTTCAAATCCTTCGGGTGATTACTAACATTTTATTACATTTTTTTATCTCTTTGGGACTATAATTTGATATGATATAAATAACATTTTTGATAACATAAGTTTGTAAAATGCCCAAATCATATACGGGCACACTCATACGTGAAGAATGCAGGCAGATTACACCGCGCATGTTACAGCATGCAAGAAGGTCTCTCCGGCAACGTACACAAATGTGCACTGATGAAGGGGGTCGTCATTTTGACATTTACTTCCTTGATGAAATCCACGCTCTTTAACAATTCATTATTCTGTTTACCCGTGAACTTCGCACATTTACAATACCTTTGTCAATAGAAGAAGTGAAACGTAAGGTTTAAACATGAAACAAAAACTGTTATATTTAATATCGTCGATATGCGCCCAAGAGAATGAAAGCTAACTACGTAACACGGTTTACAACACCAGATACGGTACAGATTATTAGGGTAAACATGATATACAATTATCTGATTGTAATTCCTATGTCTTTGGCTCACAAGAGAGCCAGTAACAAAAATAAATAAATTAGTACACTAAAATACAGAAAATAAACACAAGGAGAGAGAGAGAGAGAGAGAGAGAGAGAGAGAGAGAGAAAGAACCAAAACAATTTTATGTTTGTAGCAGATTCGAAGCTACACTTTGCTTCACTACATTCCGGCAGCTAAACCACTCGGCCAGAACCCACGTGGTTTATCTCGCTCTTCGGGAAAACGTTCCTCTATCCCCTTGCAAGAATTATATTTTTTAAAGGCTTTCGCAGGTCTTTGGTTCTCATTCAGGCCTTTAATCATTAATGGGGTTTGCGTATAGTACCAAATAGAAGGGCAGAGCTACAATAACAGTTTGTTTGCTAAAAGGGTCAATGTTTTCACATTAGACTATAAACTGCGGGTTGC
Source organism: Deroplatys truncata (assembly GCA_030765065.1). Taxonomy (NCBI): domain Eukaryota; kingdom Metazoa; phylum Arthropoda; class Insecta; order Mantodea; family Mantidae; genus Deroplatys; species Deroplatys truncata. The sequence continues at coordinate 67,731,871 of CM060976.1, read as the reverse complement.
ATAGATACGAATACCTAGGGACAGCTGACTCACCTGGTACTGATAGACCACGAGAAGAAGGCAAGCGAGAGAAATGTGTAACCAACACTTTCCTGCGTCCGTATCATATTTACGCTCGCCGTGTGGATACAATAAGCATGTTAGGAGGTTATAAACTACTACACAGTGTTGTCAAATTCTCACCCATGGCTAGAAGTCCAGCGGTGGTCGCGCAAGATCCAAGTCTGAGAAGATCTGGCAGCATGGGTGGTTCATTTGCACACATAAACACATTTCGTAGTAAACGTAGTAAACAAGCGACAGTACGTGAGCAGATAAACAGTTACAGAACCCCGCTCGCCCCTCAGGCCCCGCTCGCCTTCTCGTTGTCGAACAGTATATACCGGATGAGTCTTCTCAGCCTGCCGATTGGGAAGTTACGCAGTCCCCGCGTTGTAAAGACTATGCTGTAAATACTGTCCACTGCATCGCGTCGTATCAATTTCGACTGAAATGATTGCTTTGCATTGCTGTGCGTGCAGTGGCTTGCACCCGTAGCGCAACAGTGTGCGCGTTGGCCTTCAGTGGTGAATATCCCAGGTTCAAATACTGCCACTTGAAGGTACTTCTTATGTTTAGTAAATTTAACTAGAACTAATAGTTTGGTATGTAAGTGTCGCTTCACTTAATTAGTTAATTATGTGAATTTCATTAAACACAAATTGTTACTTGTTAGAACATGCTTTAATGCATATAATCTTGTAATTATAAGTTACAAACATAAGCATCATTAAATAACACTTTACTATTTAAAGCTATTCTTTCATACAAAACAAAGCCAATAAATTACTCTGAGAGTTTACAAAATGAGTACGTACATACAAACTACACTGCCGTTTGTGAAAATTGCAACACCAAGAAGAAAACGCATGAATTCAATGAATTTAGTACCACAGGTTAGGTACGTGACAAGTAACAAATGATAAACTTTTCAAATCTATACATGACCTTTGAGCCCTAATATTCAGTATTTGGTGTGGCCTCCATGCGCTGCAATTAGAGCTGCTATACGCCGTGACATTGAATCAAAAAGGTTCTAAATAAGTTCCTGAGAGATTTTCCTTCACGCAATTTGTATTCGAGCCCACAAATCCGTGACACTGGTTACTGGACGACCGTGACGCGCCAGGTGCCAACCAACCATATCCCAGATATGTTCCATGGGCGACATGTCAGGCGAACGTGCAGGCCAGGGAAGCAATGGTACCCGTCGCTCTTCGAAGAAGGCTTGTACATTCCTCGCAATATGTGGCCAGGCATTGTCCTGTTGAAATGTGGAGATGCCTGAAGCAGGGGAAGTACCTCAGGCTCAACAACCACCGTTAGGTACCGGTTGCTGTTCAAAGTGCCCTCAATTCGTAGGAGGCGAGATCGCTTCTTCTCCCTGTTAGGCCACTTAAATTCTCAAACTCATATTGAGATGACATACCTCAATGGCGACTTACAATGTTGTATGTACTCTAAGTCCCGGGCTTCATATTTTAACCAAGTATTAGGTCAACCAATGACAATTAATTATTCTTTCATACAAGCTGTGTGTAGGACAAGGTTGAATCAGCCTGAAAAATTCAATATCACATTGTTTGTAAGAGCAGTTTATAGAAGATTGGGTAGAGAATGTCATTAAATTTAATACCTTTTTGTTTAATTTTTAATTTTGCTTAACGTCTATACATTGGTTAAATCAAAGCATAATATGGTCTTTACATGAAAGAAAAATGTGTAACGTTTTGAGACTATTTGCATTCTTTGTGGTTGTACCGGTTTATTCATTCATGTTTTGTCATGCTTGTCACGTGCTAGTTCTATTTTTCCTCTTATTGAAACCAATGTACACAAACGCTTTCAATTGTTAGTTAAATGTGCACAGTGACAATCGGGGCCCGGATTTTAATGACATGCCATATTTTAATTGTTGCTTCATAGGCATTTCTAACGCGTAATAAATCCTTACCATGGGCCCCAGATTATGAAAATGCATACTTATTACGCACTTTGGGTCATCTTATACCATTTTCTATTTTAGTACTTTTTACTTTTTCTACCACGTACATAATAGGTAAAGAAGGTATTGCATTATAGCAAAAAATTTGACACAGAGATTTCACCGAAAATACACGTTTTGAGACCCCCTGAATCCAGAAAAAGATCCGCGCCTGGTCTGTATCTGTGAACGGCATAACTCAAAAACGAAAAGTAGGATAAATACCAAACTGGTATTTGGGTTCAGTACTTACTTCTGCCAAAGTAGTTTTAATTAGTAAAATAAACATTTCAAATATCTGAACTACCATTGTTATTAGGAATTACATGCCTTCATAATAATTTGAATTATTTATTTTTTTCCTTAGTTTCTATAAATGATCTTATGAATTTTTACTCTTCCAAAGATGCACGCAAAGATTTTCAAGAAAATCTCCCCAAACCAAACTACCCTTTACATGGAACATTTTTCGACATTTTTTATTTTCTAAAAATGGCTCTAACGATTTTTATTCAAATACCACACATTAAAGATATTTACGTGACAAATAAAATGTTTATCTTGAATCGTCTGGGAATAACCTGTGAAGTCCTCTTCATTCGGAAGGAAATTTATCTAATCTTGAGTAACTGGTAAACGTTAACGATAGACGAAAACGTACTACACAAAAAAATGTACATGTGTTTAAAACACACAATTTATTTCAAATAATACTTCTTTGTGGCATCAGCATTTGAGAGATATTCGTTATTAACGGTTCGACTTGTGCAATACGTTGTCATTCTTCTGAAGTCCCTTCGCCTTTCAGTTGTTCTCGCGATTGCATGGAAACAATATGGAATTTTAAGACCAGCATATAGCGTCCAGTTCTTAAACATTTGACGATCGCTGTTGCCTATGTACCCTAACGAAATGTGTTATATAGCTATTTCTGCAAATGTTTATCTCGATTAAAATGAAGTAGATAGTAAAACAAAATTTCGTAAGAATAATCTGTATACCCACTAATAAAGCATAAAGGGCAGAGAAAGTTATGTGAATGTAACACACCATCTTATCATTTTTTTGCTCTTTTCGTCTTATTTAGTATTTTCTGGCACATGCATTGAGTATACAAAGAGTTTTATACGATTGCCATTTTACGTAGAATAACTTGTTAAAACCAGAAAGTTCGCTATTTAACTAAGAAATAAGATTGACTTTGTACATCCTTTACTCGCATTCTTGGGGGAAAAATCACATTCCTATTTAATAGTCAGCCTAGAAAGGGTTGGTTGTGAATGGAGGGTGGCATTGTCCGGGGGGTGATATCATTATAGTTATGAATTCATGTCCCAAAATAAGGATGAGATAGTCAGTTTTCCAACTTTCGCGTTAATGAGTGCGTACAGTCCGGTTGCTATTGTAATAGGCTGTGAATTCCTCTTCATTTACTATGAATCTTGAACAGTCTGAGAACTCAAGATAATTAATGTCACAGTTTTGTAATACCTGCTTACCTTTTTTTTTTCTTAATTTCCTTTTGAGTTTCTTGAAATATGAAAAACATGGAACAAACATATTAATTAATTTTCTAAATTATTTAATTCTTTTACCCACTTTTTTCTACTTCTACAGTAGTTCTACCCATAAATTAAACACATTTATAACTTTTTGTACACTAATTTTAATAAACTAAACCAGTTTTAGGCAACGTTTTGTAATTACTGTTCCATTTTCCTAAAACTGAGGCATTTTATAGGTCTTTCTCCTAAGATTTGATCATCAAGTCAGTCCAAAATGAAAATTGCCTTTCCCTATAAATTAGGTTTCAATAGTAAAAATTAAGAATAAGGAAATGCAAAGGAAAACGCTACCTTGAAGGCTTAAGGTTGGTATGCTTGTGTTGAAAGCACTTACAGAAATAAATACCAAGGAGAAAGAGTTAAGAAAGAAAAACTCTTGGCAAGCCTCAGACATGCTCGACATTTTGGCTCAACATTGTGCTTACAAGCTGCAGGAACACACATTTCCTTCTTGGAGAACGTGCTGAGGAAGCTAATGCATTATCTTTGTTTTCTACAAACGGTTTTAAAAATGAATTACAAGTAGGTGTTATTGTGGTTATATGAACATATAACCTTCACCTAGTGTCTGCCAATGCCCATTCATGAGCACGAGTTAGTTCGGTATGAAAAATGAAATTTGTTAAGCCTGCTTTTATTTTCAACGAGCAAAATTAAGGATTAATAATGGAGGGATTCGAGTCAAAAAGTTCTTTATGCAAACCTACCACTATTAACAAGCTGTTACGTAATCAGTATCGTGAATAATTAGCTCATTATAGCACGCGTGCCAATAATAGCAATGGCGTATTTCCTACAGCGATGACGTAATACCAGTATTCTAAGTTGCCGTGGCTTAAAAACAGAAGATGAAACCTTGTGATATTCTTTTCTCTGGGCAACAAAGATGCAAAAACCTATGTACATTATTAAATATAGAATACTTAAAATCTGAATTCATAATTACTTACCATGCTGTGCGGATACTAGGCTACATAGCAATCCGCAACACCTGCTCAGTTTTTTTTCAGCATGTGAGTACATGCTAATGTTTGTTTTGCTTATCGGTTCAATACGACAGGTAATAGAACATGAAATGCAGGTAGAGAAGCTAACTCTTATATGAAGACGCTCTCGCTTATGTCAGCTATGGATGCTGAATTATTTCATCATTTATTTCACAAATAGTGTTCAGATTGCATAAAATGTTGTACCAACACGTAGATAATCTTAGTTATTATGATACTCGTGAAAATTGATAAACATACACTCGTGCCATAATCATCAATATTATCCACCTGCTTAATAAATTACTATTTCAAGATGAGAAAGGACTCTGGTAAAATCCTCTGCGTTAAATCGAACCCTAGTCCATTTCTGGAAGGCAAGGTCGTTACTTACATGCCACCGCAGTTTTTAAATAAAATGTGTATTAATAAAGGTAGCACTGGAACCGCCTGACCTTAATGTTCATGGAAAAGGGAGACGCCAACTAAAAAGTGAATTTATAATTAGAAAATTTAGATGAATTAAAATAACACTTACAGTTTGACTATAAGGCGTTAATGAATCGGGAAAATTCTTGCATAGATAATGCACAGCATAAATAACCAAAGCAAAATTTTCGGGAAAATTCTAGAATACTACCTGCATTTAGTTTCATTTAACATTGGTGGAAATACAGGCTATCAGCTTAAAATATTTAAATGTTACTATCGGAATATTCAGCAACTTTAACAATATTTATACATTTTATGTCACAGCCGTTCGAATTTTTGCCAAGAAGCATACACAAGGTTAATTTATATGATGAGCCGGCCGGATTGTCGAGGCTTTTTGCAGCCTGCCAGCGTATTGCAGCTAGACGGGGAATGGAATAATCCGTAGCTAAAGGGGTGTTCTAGAAACGTGGAGGAAACCAGGACGCTCTAGAAGGGGAAATATCTCCCACTTTGGTGCTTCCCGCTATACTACCAGTGTTACCAACTCCCCCTAGATCACACCTAATATCTCCTAAATCGGGCCGAAATTCTCTAAATATTCTTCAAACTAAAGGTTTAAATTTTTATAATTTATGTGTACTTTTTGGGGGGTGGAAGGAACCATTTAAATAAGTTACAACATTTTTGTCAGCGTTAGTTTGAATTACAAAAATGTTTCAGAAAATGTCACGATTTGCCTCAATGCCGAAATCGTTACAGACAGAACTTGTAGTTGCATAAAATCCGCGCCAGTAGTTTTGTAATGCCTTTGAGTAGGACATGCTCTCACGCCGAGGTAGAATGATGTGCGATATAAATAAAAGCAAGCATTAGCTCATATCTCACAAATTCCAAGCAGTTGCTTGGTTTCGTATAAATAAAATGTTTCTTCTCAACCTCCCTGTGAGCAATTCCTTGCTGACCTTGACAGCTGACTATTGCTCACGTTATGTCATAGATAAAAACAATCATTATGGCGCAAAAACGTCACTAATACCACTTACTGACTGACTGCTTACTAACTAAATCATGTCACCTCATCGGCAGTCAGTTATGAATCACTGAATTTAACTCTGGGAATCCCGATTAAGCGTAATCGGAATAATTGCCGATTCAATAACAGTATTCGTTGCCAAAGAGGTTACATGAGTGGGGGGTTGCCAACGAAAAACAAAGAAAAAATTATTTTACTCCTAGCTACCATTATATTATATTAATTCATGTGGATTGTACGTATTCGAAAATCTCCTAAAAATTTATCAAAAAGCAAACTTACCCCTATATTGCCACCTTATCGCTCCGAACTCCTTCCTAGGGTAGGACCGTGCCGGTATGACAGGCAAAACGAAGTAAGTAACAAAACGAATAACATATTTTGCTTCATTTCGAGCTCTGTTTAAGTATACTTTAGGGGTTTTATTTCGTGAGAAGAAACAGAATGCTGACATTTTAAATTGTGCTGCTAATAACTCAATAAACCGGTAATTATTTAAATTCTTCCTGGCAAACATGATATTGTCTTTTAATTTGACGATGTTGGTCTCCCTCTATTGTCAGGAAAGGATATGTTAAATGTGGATATCTATCTCCGGAATTACATATGTATAACACGTAAAGTACATTGGTGTGAGAAAAATAAAGACTGAAAGAGTTTCATCATCACATTACATAACTGATTTTAAAGTAGTTTGTGGTTCGTTTTCGTAGTAGTACAACTTGACTCTATTTTTTATGCTAGTTTAAGCGCATAAACAAGGCCACAGTAGTAACAAGTAATCCGATGTGTTCTATTCACATGGCTTTCTTTACCCTCCATTATTTATTAATGGATATAAAAACTATTCTTACGAAAGTTTACTGTTCTATCTACTTCACTTTAATCGAGATCAATCTCTGCAGAAATTACACATTTCGTTGTAAATGCAAAGAGAATAGCGAGTCAAATGTTTATGAACTGTACGCTATACGCTGCGGTTAAAATTCCCACTCTTTCTATGCAATCGCGAGAAATAGCTGAATGTAGACAGGGCTTTAAAAGAATGACAAGAATTGAACAATTCAAACGGTTAATAACGTAGATCTCGGAAGTGGCTAATGCAACAAACAATTTATTTGAAATAAATTGTGTACTTTAAGGAGATCCAAATTTTTGTGCAGTGCGTTTTCGTCTATCACTCGACGTTTACCAGTTATGCAAAATTATATAAAATTCCTTCCAAACGAACAGGATTTTGCAGGCTATTCACAAAATTAAAGATATATATCAATATATCAATATATATTGTAATGTAAATATTGTTAGTCAAAATCGTTAGAGCCATTTTTTTTAGAAAATAAAAAAAATTAAAAAATGCTCCATGTAAAGGTAGTTGAGGTTGGAGAGATTTTCTTGAAAATCTTCAGTATCTTTGGAGGATATTGAACTTGAATATCAAGTTTGATATACATCCGACTTATCGTTTTTTAATTTATGCTGTTCGCAGACACACGCACATGGACCTTTTCCTAAAACTGCCTTTTTGGATTCAGGAGCCTCAAAACATGTATTTCTGGTGAAATCTCTGTATCGAATTTTGAGTGGAATGCAATACCTTCTCTACCTACTATGTACGTAGCAGAGAAAGTCATAAGATTTTTCGATGATGGTGCTTTTTTATCCACTTCCCGCACATGCCATCATGCTGTGCACCTGTGCAGTTTGTACCTTTACGGATGTTAATGAAATTTATTTAATCCCCCAACTATTGATGTGTATATTTATTGTTGCAGACATGCAATATAATAATAAGTTGAATTTTACCATTTAAATCTTATCGTCATTACTTCCCTTTATTTAACAACATTTACTTAGGATTTAATTCATGCAGCGTTTAAATATAACTCTTTCGGCGCAAGCAGCCACCTCACCCTCAGTTGCTGACTGGTTTCGTCAACACTACCAGGTGCGACTAATCGATCACCAGTTCCCAGAGGCTAGCGCGGTCGACCTTGGTACTGCGTATGAACAGATGATTTTTTATTTTCGTGTAAGCATTTCTATTACTCAAAAATAGATGCAATGCGCAAATGCCTTAAGTCCTTGCAGAAACTCGGCTTCGTCTTGTGTTTCCAAACATTTTCCTCATTATGCAAATATGCAATTATCGCACTTGTATCGTAATACATTATTTGCGAACAGCACAATATCAGAAAATGTATACGGTTTTGAAAATAAGAATTGCTGGTTGTTTTTAAACATTTTGTAGTAACCTGTGTCCTCCATCTGATCTTAAAATGCCAGTGTACTCAATTCTGTTCAGTTCGGTAAACGGTGAGACTGTACAATATCCCCAAAGCCAAGCGTTGTAGAAAGAAATGCCTTTGATAAAAGTTGTTTGATATTATGGGCGAAAGTAAAAAAGCATTACTCGTGTTTTGTTTGGAGGACGCTATGTTGGTCACTTTAGGATCCTTTAGGGACTATTTAATTTTTTTAAAATGGGAACCTACAATTAGGGCCAATTTAAACTGACCCTAAAATGACCATCACAACGTCCTCCAAATAAGACACGACTAATGGCATTTACTTTCCATATATATCAAGCAACTTTTATTCAAGACATTTCGTTCTACAACACTTAGTTTTGGAGATATTGTACAGTCTCAACTCAAATGGTATATACCCTGTGTATTTGTATATAACTATGTTATAGAAGATAACAGGGGAAAAAAAGCATGACTATGTCTCGAGGAGAATCGCATTTCTACCATCCCTGTATTTCGTATTGGGGAAGGGAGGGGGGGGGAACCGAAGTGTTTTAATCACTGATAAAAAATGTTCCAGAAAAGTAAAGCCAAAAACAAAAATGAGCACTATTATCTGCCACATTAGTTGCTGTTTCTTAAGAACATGAAAAATGTAGCTTGAACTTTGGCTCAAAAGCAGTTATAGGGATCCTAAAGTTTATATGAGAGCAATATGCGAACCTTTTATAAGAGGAATTTAATAAGCTACCAATAAAGCGTAGAATATTCTGGGTAAAAGCGAAGCGCTCGCTTATGAAATAACACAAAGGTTAAATGTCAAGAGAAAAGCTACGCTGAAAATATAAAAGAGAAAATGATCCGTCAATTAGGCGAACATTCACTCATCATCTGTAAGCATATTTAATTCCAGGATAATTTGTATTATCCATGGAGCAATGATTTATTTTGGATACAGTTTAGCAAGAACTACCCCAAAGAAAACATTTATTACGAAACTCAGTCAATAAAATAGATAAACTAAACATAAATATTAGTTTGATGCCTGAGGTAACCACATTTTCACGGGGTTTTCAAAATTACCTATAAATTCGCGTGCGACTCTATCGCATGAGAATTAGAAAACATTAAAATCATGAAGATGTATCAAGAGTATTTCATGAGTTAAATGTAATAAATAAGTATTATTAATAGACACAATAATACAATAGGTTTTTACTTTTAGACCGTAGGTCTCAAAAAATAAGAGCAGCTAATATCTTACAAAGCGATTAAAACAAAGTTTCGCAAAAACTACTGAATGCAACTGCAAAAGAGATTCTTCATATTGGTTAAAGAATGGAAGCCTGTTACTTCGATAAAATTATCGTTTTCGAGGAGTCAATAACTTCTCACTAAATCGTGGTTCTGGTACCTAATCCATTATCTCATGCCATTTATCCTAGTTTTGCGACACCCTAAAATCTACAAAGAATCCCGTATAGACAGATCTCTTGTATGGAAATTTAACTTTTAATTCAGTTTATCATCTAATGACGTCAGTGGCTTATTTTTGTACCGTTGGAATGCCATTTACGTGGCTTTACATATACGAAACAAATATTCGATCGGTGCATCTATAGATTACACTGAGACATCTTGAAAAATCACATGTTTACATTCACACGATTTTCCTTTCCCTATATCATTTATTAGTGTGTATATAAACATTCTTACCAAAGTTTATTTTTCTATCTGTTTCATTTTAATCGCTGGTCCCGTAGCTCAATCGGTAGAGCACCGCTAGCTGCGCGAGGGCTCCCGGGTTATTCCCGTCTACGGGATGGGAGCTTTTCTCTAGCCAAGATTATTTCCTATCCTCCCCAGAGTCTGGAAGCATGAATGAGAGTGTGAACGTGTGTATGATGTAATGTATAAAACCCAAGGAAAAATCGAATTCCAATGACAACTTTACACGAGTTAACATAATTGCCGATGGGCAACATGTTCCAAAGGTAAAAGGCCGCCGATATGACCATTACAGCTAAAGGAGGGGTATAATTGGAACAATTTAAAATACACATTTCGTTATAAATACAAAGGGCATAGCAATAGTCAAATACTTTAGAACTGGACGCTACACGCTGACCACATAATTCCATACTCCTTCCACGGAATCTCGAGGAACAGCTGAAAATCGACAGGACTTTAAAAGAATGAGTATTGAAGAATTCGAACCATTGATAAAGATATTTCGGAAATGGCTGATGCCACAAAAGAAATGTTGTTTGAAATAAATTGCGTGTTTTAAAAACATCTACATTTTCTGTGTAGTACCTACGTTTTCATCTAACTCTTAATTTTTACCACTTTTATACAAGACTATACAAAATTCCTTCCGAATGAAGAGGACTTCAAAGGCTATTTCCAGAAAATCAACATATTCATTTTATTTGTCATGTAAACATATACTTCTCTCATCTATAAAACGTGCTTACTTTCTCTAATACGTATAGTAAGTAGGGGAAATATTGTATTCCACCGAAAAATTCGATGTCGAAATTTTACCTGAAATATATGCTTCAAGAACCCTGAACCCCAGAAGAGCATTTTTAGAAGCAGATCCATGTGTGTGTGTGTGTGTGTGTGTGTGTGTGTGTGTGTGTGTGTGAACAGCATAACTCAAAATTGAGAAGTCGGATAAATACCAAACTTGGTATTTTAAGTTTAGTATCTTCCATAGATGCGACACGTAGATTTTCAAGATAATCCCTCCATCCCAACCACCCTTTACATTATACATTTTTTGAAAGTTGTTTTGATTTTCGCAAAAGTTGCAGTAACGATTTTGATTAAAATACCATATATTAAAGATATTTACATGACAAACAAAATATATATCTTGGATTTTCTGGGAATAGCCTGTAAAATCTTCTTCATTCGGAAGGAATTTTCTATTATCTTGTATAACTGGTATACTTAAGCAATAGACGAAGACATACTACACAAAAAATGTGAATGTATTCAAAACACAATTTACTTCAAATAATTTTTGTGGCATAAACCATTTCCAAGATGTCCGTCTTTAATGGTTCGAATTGTTCAACACTTTGTCATTCTTTTCAAATCCTGTCGATTTTCAGTTGTTTCTTGCGATTGCAGGGAAAGATTACCTATCGAATTTTAAGGCAAGCATATAGCGTCCAGATCTTAAACATTCGACTATCGCTGTTCCCTTTGTATCTATAACGAAATAAGTTACGCAGCTATTTCTCAAAGGTTTATTTGGATTAAAATAAGCTTTCGTAAGCACTAATAATCGATAGAGGCTAGAGAAAGTTTTAAGACTGTAACACATCAGATGTTTACAATTAGTTGTCTATCCTGAAAACGTTTTTGTTCGCACTTGGAGTGTTTCTGAAGTCACTGTCTCTCCAGTACTGTGAACACCGAATACGAATCGTTTCAATGACTCTGAAGATAAACATTCTAACACAGACACACACGCACTTTCTTCCTTTATATTATTAGGGCTCTGCCATTTCCAAACCTTCTTACAAAATCTCTTTGTTACTTCGGCAAACGACAGGGCATTACAATCCCCTGACTGTTAGACAAAAACAATATCATCTGTTCGCATTCTACAAATTATCAACAGAACATTCCACTTTGTCCTGAGCAGGAACAGAATTTCCATACAAATGCTAATGATAGTAAACAACAGTAATAATTAGGAACAATACTTTGAGTAAATTTAATTAAGAACAGCAATAAGCCTCTCAATTGTTAATTCAGTTTCTTTTTGGGAGTTGTCTAATCTCTTGATATGTTCCAGACAAACCATCTATTTTATCGTATAGCTGAAATGCCTTTATGTAAAATGTATTGTATTTAAGCGCTGATTATAATTAAAAGTAAAACGTATGTATCCGAAAAAACACAAAGCTGTACATTGAATCGAAAATAAGCTGTGAAAAAGAGTATCATTTTCGAGATGTTTTGAAAAACATACAATCGCTAATTCGCTGTAAAGTCCCAGCGGTATCTTCACAGCAAAAAATGCCAGTAAGATAGCCTTTGTTGTAAATGTATGCAAATGGAATGAACAAACAGCGGACCACATATCTCTCGAGGATAATGGGACAACGGATGATAAATGCTTGAACCTTGATGTCACATGCGGAAGTAATGTCATATTTAAATATGTTTCCATTGTTTCCTATTTTAAAATGTTCTCTATAAAGAATTTAAAATCAAAAGAATGGGAGGAATGTACAGTAATGTATGTGGTTTACTTCTGTTAGAATAACTTACCTTTGAAGAGCAGATGTTTTGGCGAAAGCCATGAGAGAGCCATTTTGACGAGATAAAATGTGAACTGATTTAGCGAAATATTACAGAATGTTCTAAAATAAAACGGAACATCTCATTACGCTACCAATACGAAATACAGAAAAAAAAGGATGATACATTCGCATGACCTTCTCTACCTACTATCGTTTATTAGTGAGTATACAAAGTATTTTTAGTAAAGCTTATTTTTATATCTACTACGTTTTCATCCCCTTTGCAGAAATAGCTACATTAGTATTTCGTTATACACAAAGGGAATAGCGATAGTCAAATGTTTAAGAACTGGACGGTATATGCTGGCTAAAATTGCATATTATTTCTATGCAATCGCGAGAAACCACTGAATGTTGAAAGGACTTTAAAGAATGACCAAGAAATGAACAATTCGAATCATTAATAACGAATATCCTAAAAAGGGCTTATGCATAAAAAACCTATTTGAAATAAATTGTGTGTTTTAAAGAAATCCATTTTTACTTTCTCTACTACGTAGAGTAAATAGGGGAAGTATTGTATTCCACCCAAAAATTCGATACCGAGATTTCACCGGAAATACATGTTTTGAGACTCCCTGAATCCAAAAAAAGCATTTTTGGAAACATGTCCGCCTGTGTGTGTGTGTGTGTGTGTGTGTGTGTGTGTGTGTGTGTGTGTGAACAGCATAACTCAGAAACGAACAGTCGGATAAACACCAAACTTGGTATTTAGGTTCAGTATCTTCCAAGGCGATACGAAGGTTTTCAAGAAAATACCCCCACTCCAGATTACCCTTTTCATAGAAGATTTTTCGAAAATTTTAATTTTCTCAAAAATGGCTCTAACGATTTTGATTAAAATATCATATGTTTAAGATATTTTTATGAAAAATAAAATGTATATCTCGAATTTCTCGGGAATGTGAACGACTTGTATTCTTCATTGTGAACGACTTTTGCATAACTGGTAAACCATAAGAGATAGACCAAATTTTACTACACAAAAAATGTAGATCGCGTTAAAATACACAATTTATGTCAGATACATTTTTTGTTTAGTGAACCATTTTCGAGATATTACTTGCTAATCCCTTAAATTTTTCAATACTTATTTTCTCAAATGGGAATTCGTTATTCATTTTTTTTGTCTTGGATATGCAAGGAGTATTAATCTGTGGCAAAGGGAATGGTGCTGCACCTAGCAACCAGCTATTAAGAGATATGTATGTGCTTAAAGGCTACTGTATTTCCAAGTTGCCCTTGTAAATATATATTCCCCTTACATCTACGAGAAAATTAGCAATAAGATAGACTCCGCAAATGTTTATCTCGATTAACATGAAGTATATGGAGAATAAGCGTTTGTATAAATAGTTTGTACAAGAGTAGAGAAAGTCATGTGAGTGTAACACATCAGATTTTTTTGTGTAGTATGTTTTCGTCAATCGCTTAACGTTTATCAGTTATACAAGATTATACAAAATTTCTTCCGAATAAAGAGGACTTCAAAAGTTATTCCCAGAAAATACAAGATATATATTTTATTTGTCATGTAAATATCTTTAAAATATGGTATTTTAAACAAAACGTTAGTAATTTTTATTCAATCAAAATTTTCCATGTAAAGGGTAGTTGGGGATGGGAGATTTTCTTGAAAATCTTCATGTCGCATCCTTGGAAGATACTGAACTTAAATACCAACTTTGGTATGCATCGACTTTTCGTTTTTGAGATGTGCTGTTCACACACACACACACACACACACACACACACACACACACACACACACACACGTACACACGGACCTTCTTCTAAAAATTCTTTCTTTTTGGGAGAGATTCAGCTGGCCTCAAAGCATATTTACAGTGAATTGTCGAAATTGAATTTTTGTGTGGAATACAATAGTTTCCCTACTTACTGTACGTAATAAATAAATCATGCTTTTTCTTACGTGTTACTTCTTTTACATTTACCTCAGTTGGAAAAAAAGGAAGAAAAACAGAGGTTAGGAAATGTACAAACATCAACTTTGGATTTCAAGAAAGACATATTCCGAGGTTGCAATGTGAAGACTTTCAGGTCACTTGGCAACTAGTTTAGATGGATTTTAGATACTTTCTATTCTATTAAAAATGCTGTGATGTTTTTGATTAAAATATCGTGCAGTAACTTTGCACATCTAAGTTTTCTGCACTATACTTATTAAGGCCCTTTTATTCTCTGAAATTTATTTTGCCTTAGAAAGCATAATAGCTGGAAGAAATGTTACTACTGGGGAAATTATCTCATAAAAAAGCATTTGTATACTTTCTTTCTTTTATTGTTTCCATTTGCAGAAAATTCCAAACAGGCCAAAATTGTATTTGATTCGGTTGTCTATCACTAAAATTCTTAATTAGAATGCAAATCACCCAAATTGTATGCTGAGAAGTAGCGTCTTTCTAAAAGATTTCATATAGATTTTATGTTTTCTAAAATCAACACATATTCCCTCCATAGAGCAGATTTTCTATAGCTAAATTATGTGATTCAGTATTTCCACTAGTGAAATAAAATAATTGCTGATTGACACATTCATATGTCTTTTCTACTCTGCATTATTTATTAATTGGTATAAAAGTTTATCTTACGAAAGCTGTCTACTTCATTTTAATCGAGATAAACTGTTGCAGAAATACCTACGTTACACGTTTATTTATAAATGCAAAGCGAATAGTAATAGTGAAATGTTTCAGAAAGGACGCTATATGCGTTATATTCTCTTCCCATGCAGTTGCAAGAAACAACTGAATGTCGGCAGGACTTGAAAAGAATGACAAAGTATTGAACAATTCGAACCACTAATGATGGATATTTTGAAAATAGCTTATGCCACAAAAAAGCCATATGAAATAAGGTGCGTGTTTTAAAGAGATCTACATTTTTGTGTTAAGACTTTTCGTCTATCACTAACGTTTAGCAGTTATACAAGATTCTACAAAGTTTCTTCCGAATGAAGAAGTGAAGTTCAAGGCTATTCCCAGAAAATTAACATACCTATACGTTTTATTTGCTATGTGAATATGTTTAATACAGCCATGGTTAGAGCCACTTTTGTGAAAATAAAAAATTTCGAAAAATGTTTCATGTAAAGGATAGTTGGGTGCGAGATTTCTTGAAAATCTTCGAGTCTCGGCTTTGGAAAGTACTGAACTTAAATACTACCATGTGTGGTATTTTTAGTTTCTGAGTTACGCTATTCACACATACACGCCAGTAGACATATTGTGGCGACTCCAGCGCACAAAGGATATGCCGCCATCTGATAAGGTTCTTTGTTCTATGCCGACAAGCCCCGCCCCCTCCTTTGAGGCCTCACATGCCGCCCTGGTCGCGTGCCGCTAGCCCCGCCCCCTTCCCTTTGTGGCCTCACCTAATACCGACTGGTTGTGTGCCGGCAGGTCCTCCCCCCTCCCCCATGTGATCTGGTCACGTGCCGGTGGCCCGCCCCCTCCCTCCCCCAAACGCTGGATGCGTACCCTCCCTCCCCTTTGTGTTCTGGTTGGTTCCCTGTGGATAGGTGGGAGAGTGTGTATTGATCCTATACGCCGGTCGCGTACCTTCCCTAGGTCTAAATCCCGCCCGGGTGATTGGTTTGGGGTAGGGGATGTGCCGCTCGGGTGATGGGGTATAAGGGGATGGGGTTCTCGGTGCGTGACGCTGGCCTGGAAATCCACCCTGGCGATGGGGGAATGCGATTCTCGATGCCTGCCGCACATCGGCAAATCGTTTGAGTACATAATTGTGTCAATCAATTAGATAATGTTCGTCCATGCATAAAACATTATTGAAAAAAAAAGAATCGCCATCATATTACTACTAATGCAATTAAACGATGCTCGGCAATCAATTAAGTATTTTTGATTGATTAATTGTATATGAATTGACTTGCGCACCTGCTTCTAAACCGCCATTTATACATCTACTAACGTCAACAAATTACACCTCTAATGAAACGCGGCTAGTCGGTCGATGAATACAATTAAGTATTTTTGATTGATTAATGTAATTGACTCGCGCGCAACTGTTCGTCATCGTATATGCGTGGTAGCATGTGTATAATTATTACGAGTAATAACATTTATTTAATTCTACTTTTGAGGGAAAATATATTTTGGATTTATAATAATATTACAACACTTAGATGAATCCATAGCTGAAAGGACAGAGTTGACGTAACAGTCGTTATCGCGTGATAATTACGCTGTAACCCCGAGCGCAACCCTTCCACCACGAAACGTCTCAATCGAATGACTGTCTCTCGGTACTTGCAGTGGCAAGTCGACTACCGCACCCCCTCCACTCGCGTTTCAGTTCGCAACCTACACCAGCGCCAGGTGGTAATATGAGTGAAACTGGTTTTTTCTCTCTGAACCAGCGAGGGTTTCCTCACGGCGCCCCTGGTGGTCATATCCGAAAGTTGTGAATTCGCCATTTTTAAACTCAAGGTTCGCACAAGACAGCCATCTTAACTCTATATAATTCAGCGAAATATGATTCCGGAAAAAAACATAAAGGCGATTTAACATTTTAGTTAAATAATATTCGTTTATCATGCGAGGTGCGTTCATGTTGTCTCCGGAGGAATTGATTATGAAATAAATAAATACGGTTAACATTATAGGTGAATATTACATACGTTATTAAAAAATAAATAAGGCTCTCGCTGATCGATGAATACTATTAAGTTTTTTTATTAATTAATTGTATATGAATTGACTCGCGCACCTGGTTGTTCTCGTATATGCGTGATTATTACGCGTGTATAACTATTACGGATAATAACGTTTGTTTAATTCTTCTTTTGAACGGAGGGTTTATAAAAAATATTGCATTGCTTAGATGAATTAAAAAGCAACTGAAAACGATATTGCAAATAGCTAGTATGAGGCGTTAACACGAGAACCCTTTACGAAAAACAAGACGCTTGCGACCGCTGTGTATCGTCTAATACAATGAATCTTAAGAAGCGGTTAAACCAGAACGCTAGGGTTTTCCCCCAGTACCTGCTCTTAATGGCTAGGGGTATCCATCACATCGGGGTACGCTCCAACTGATGTTAAAAATATAAGACCGTTATGCCTCTTCTCGCTCGAGAGAAGTAATAATTACCATTCAAAACAGGCATACCTTTCTTATTAGATATAAAAGTAACACGCACGAAGACTCCAAATATAAATTTTATATTCGTTTTAAATGTTCTTTCTAAAGACGTAGCGAACTTTGAGAAATTCAACGAATTATTCACTTGCGTACCCTGCTTGAAAGAAATATACTGTACACCCCTGAAGAATGCATATGGTCTTCTCGGGAGAAATGCCTATGTAGACACATTAGCGGACAATGGCAGACGCTTCCATGCCATTAAATATCTTAAGAAGAATACAAAACAAGGTCCTGTATAGAGCCATTAGTGGACAATGGCAGACGCTTCCAGTGCATTAAACATCCTAAGTGCTCTGAAAAACCACAGACCCTCTGGGTAAATAACTATTAGCGATACAATAGAATTTCTTAATGGCTTCCTCTGTGCAGAAATTCCATCACAAACCGTGGAAAACCAAGTCTAGTCATGTTTTAAGCTTACCACAAAAAATTTTTCCCGATAATTAATATAATTTCACAATGAAGTATATTAATGATTAAGTTTCATAGCTCTTATTTCTTTCAATAAAATATTGAATATGACTCGAGCGTTAGGAATATGAAACGGTGAGAAGCACTATTATAATTATAATTAAACGTATACTGTATAGATTCTGTACTTAAACATTCGATTGTATCTTTGTCATTATTTAAATACTCACATACAAGAATTGCATGCATGATATCAAAAATTAAACTGATTTTTTTTCTCGGTATGTTAAACAAAGAAATATGATTTGGCGAGAGTAATATGAAGAATAAAAAGTATTCAGAACGGTGAATATTACATACGTTATTAAAAATAAATAAGGCTCTCGCTGATCGATGAAAACGATTAAATATTTTTTATTAATTAATTGTATATGAATTGACTTGCACATTTGCTTGCTGTCGTATGTGTGTGATTATTACGCGTGTATAACTATTACGACTAATAGCATTTGTTTAATTCTAAATAAATAATGAAATATGGAGCCTAGCCTAAACAATCCTCGTTACTCTTAATTTATTCCATTTAAAAGGTTTGGCTTATTCTCTTAGTAAACATAGGACGAGTACGATTTTAAAGACCTCATCCTTTTGAGAGATATTTTTTGAATATTCCAGCATGTTAAATATAAACTTAATACACACACACAAAAATTCATTTCAAGTAATATTTTTGCAACATTAAGTATTTGCGAATGAGTTTTTACTTTCTCTACTACGTATAGTAAGTAGAGGAAGTGATGTATTCCACCCAAAAAAAAAATCGATACCGAGATTTCACCGGAAATACATATTTTGAGACCCTCTGAATCCGAAAAAAAGCATGGCTGTCTGCGAGTGTGCCTGTGAAGCATAACTCAGAAACGAAGAGCCGGATAAACACCAAACTTGGTATTTAGGTTCAGCATCTTCCAGAGATGCGACACGAAGGTTTTAAAGAAAATGCCTCAAACCAGACTACCCTTTACATGGAACATTTTTCGAAAATTTTAATTTCCTCAAAAATGACTAACGATATTGAATAAAATATTATATGTTTAAGATATTGTAATGAGAAATGAAATGTATATCTGGAATTTTCAGGGGATGTCTCCAAAAAATATTCTTCATTCTGAATGACTTTTGCAAACTGGTAAACCATAAGAGATAGACAAAATTTTACTACACAAAAAATGGAGTGCACGTTAAAATACATAATTTTATATCATATACATTCTTGTTGTTGAGTAAATCGTTTTCGAGATATTGCTTGTTATTCCCTTAAAATTTCCAATACTTATACTTTTTCTCAAATTCATTATTCTTGTTTTTATGTCCTGGACATGCAAAGAGAATGGAATGCGCCACATAGCAATCAGCGTTAAAATATTTGACTATCGCTTAAAACCTACCATATTCACCTTGTATCGTCATGAAAATTACCAATAACATTGACATCTCGATATCTCGATTAACATGAAGCATATAGGGAATAAGTGTTTGTAAAAATAGTTTGTACAGGAGTAGAGAAAGTCATGTGAGTGTAACACATCAGATTTTTGATATTGGTTTAAATTTTCAAATACTTTTAACTTTTCTCAAGTGGTAACTCACTATTCGTTTTTCCCGCGGTAATGCATAGAGAATAGAAATTTAAAGCCATCACATAGCATCAGGCTTTTTTTAAACATCTGTGAGGTGTCTATTCACAATCGAAAGGTCGCTGGTTCGAGGAAAATTATATCTACAGAAAAAATACATTATTTTCACTCTGTGATTATTTTGGTAATGTAACAATAATTAACAATGAATTTTAGCGGTACATGTAAAAAATAAAATATATTTTTTATTTCTAGCGTCATACGCAGAAACATTTCCCTTAAGGAACGCTGGCGTGATCGATGGATTTCCCCATAACAGGTTTAGGCTTGCTTACGAAATGCCACTGTGCGAGGCTAGCATTTCCCTCTCCTTCTTCTCGAAGTTTTGGAGTAGCCAATCAAAATTGCTGTATTATATACCGTCACACCTCTCACCCCTTCAGATTTTATCAGGTGAAACGATATAAAAGCAGTAGCTTCTCGGACGATTTCACTGTATTGTGACAACACAGCGAGCTAAGATCTCTGCAAACTTTTCTCATTCAAAGTGAAATTTCAACGAACATCATGTCTGGTAAGTTGTAAAAAAACACTTCATTTACCTTAAAAGTTAAATTATTACTCTGTACATTTAACTTATGTTCGCGTTCTTGTTTTTAATGCATAGCATTTATATGCGAATAGTTGAGCATTCTAAAAGTTAATAGCTAGACAAGTGAATTTTCTGAAATGTGAACAGTTTAGTTAAGTATTCATTTTAGGCAAGCTTATTCTACATTTAATAGCTAACTGCGCGAATTCTCAAAATGGGAACAATTTAGTTAAGTATTCACCTTGTTGAGTAATTATTATTCCAGATATTTAAATACAGGATTTCACAGAGTGAATTATATTCCTTTTGGAGAAAATACAATTATTTGAATACCTTATTAACGTTTTTGCTTTAGAATATTACAAAAAGTCTGTTGCGCGAATCATTCGCTCTAACAAAGTAAATATCTACATTATATTAAAACATTTAAATCGAAAAATACAGTACTTAATGAACTTCATTAGTGAATCAGAACCTCAATTATATTTACACATATTATCATTTCAGAAAAAAGTTAATAATTTTGTAACTTTCAAATAAATGAAATTTTGTTATGCAACACATTCTGTAATAAAGAATATGTTTTTTTTCTCTTCCTAATGCAGAAAGTTTGACATCTCAACTTAACACATTGGCTGAGGGTAGCATTTACCCACCCGTTCAAAGACTACAAGATCTTCAGCCAGAGGAGCCTTATAATATAAAATCCTTAAGAAAAATTGATACGCGATACGGTGCTAGAGTCGTTGCACTTTTAGACAATAAGCAAGTGTTTCTACCGACAAGATATTCAACCCTAACAAGCCAACAGTTGGAGGAAATGCTAGGGAAGTTTCAAATGGTATATCATGGAGTAGTACCAGCCGGCAAGTTTAAGACATGTAAATTGTGTTTTCTTCCTATTAAGGTTTGTAGAAATAATTCAGCTATCCTTTCAAAGCTTCATTTAGAGTTACATTCGTTGAGTTTATAAATTCACACTTCACTAGGATAACATTTGTCTAAAGTATACATCAATATGTAAAAAAATAACACCCAGGATGTAGTCTGAGCGAGGATCTGCAGAAAGAAGTTTAATAGTCTATTCACTGATTCTTTACCTCAAAGCAGATACCTACAGCAAGTTTCAAATAATTTCCAGTAGGATAGCAGTTGTCAAAAGCATGCATCACTGTATTAAAAAAAAATATGTGTAAATAATGTCTAGATTGTACTCTGTGTGATTTCGTGCAGAAAGAAGTTTAATACCCCCTTGCAATGATTCTCCACATCGAAGTATATACCTACAACAAGCTGCAAATAATGTGAATGTGTGTTACAGGAATGCCCAGATGAATGTAAATGAAGAGGAAGAACGAGATAGCTTAAAACATCATAAACAGAAATGTGATAGGAACATTCTCAACACCTCCCAGTGACCTCAATCAAAGAAGAATTGCAGCAGCGCGGAACATGCATGGAAAAAACATTTGCGTGTGTAGAATATAACAATAATATATATATAAATTATGTACTCATTATTACTGCTATACCCGCCTATACCATTGATTTCATAAATAATTTCATAATTGTTTAAGGAGAATGCCTATCTTAAAAACATTGATGCTACATGAAATCTAAACAAAAAGATTATTGAACTATTACTGAAAGAGACTTGAATAAATGGGAATCTAGAAGCCAGAACCATCTTAATATTGGGCCGTATGATATGAGGTGTATAAAAAGATTAATAAAAAAATGAGGTCTATGTAATATAAACAACATTTATTTTTTATAAACATTTTCCTATTACATTCCTATACAAAGAACATACATATTTCCTAAAGACAAAGGTGATAGTCTAGACATTCTAAAACACTCAGTTATATAATCATATACAACACACAAAAAGACCTGCATTATCCATAAAAAACTAAACATCTCAAGAATGTCTGGATGATGTATTTTATAAGTACAAGGTTTTGATATTGATCCCTTTGTTACATAGCGTGATCAGTTTGTTACATAGCGCGATCACTTTGTTACATAGCGCGAACAGGTTTTACATAGCGTGATCACTTTGTTACATAGCGTGATGAGCTTGTTACATAGCGCAATCAGGTTGTTACATAGCGTGATCACTTTGTTACATAGCGAACAGTTTGTTACATAGCGTGATTCCCTTGTTACATAGCGTGATCACTTTGTTACATAGCGAACAGTTTCGTTACATAGCGTGATTCCTTTGTTACATAGCGTGATCAGTTTGTTACATAGCGTGATCACTTTGTTACATAGCGCGAACAGGTTGTTACATAGCGTGATCACTTTGTTACATAGCGTGATGAGCTTGTTACATAGCGCAATCAGGTTGTTACATAGCGTGTTTCCTTTGTTACATAGCGTGATCAGTTTGTTACATAGCGCGATCACTTTGTTACATAGTGCGAACAGGTTGTTACATAGCGTGATCACTTTGTTACATAGCGCGAACAGTTTGTTACATAGCGTGATCACTTTGTTACATAGCGTGATGAGCTTGTTACATAGCGCAATCAGGTTGTTACATAGCGTGATCACTTTGTTACATAGCGTGATGAGCTTGTTACATAGCGTGATCAGTTTGTTACATAGCGTGATCACTTTGTTACATAGCGCGAACAGGTTGTTACATAGCGTGATGAGCTTGTTACATAGCGCAATCAGGTTGTTACATAGCGTGATCACTTTGTTACATAGCGTGATGAGCTTGTTACATAGCGTGATCAGTTTGTTACATAGCGTGATCACTTTGTTACATAGCGCGAACAGGTTGTTACATAGCGTGATCACTTTGTTACATAGCGAACAGTTTGTTACATAGCGTGATCCCTTTGTTACATAGCGTGATCAGTTTGTTACATAGCGCGATCACTTTGTTACATAGCGCGAACAGGTTGTTACATAGCGTGATCACTTTGTTACATAGCGCGAACAGGTTGTTACCTAGCGGGATCACTTTGTTACATAGCGTGATGAGCTTGTTACATAGCGCAATCAGGTTGTTACGCATCCTTTTCCACGAATGTTTCCAGAGAGCATCCTTTTTCCATGCTTGCATTCGCCATGTTCTGTTTACGCGTCGTTGTAATCAGAGAGCATCCTTTTCCACGAATGTTTCCAGAGAGCATCCTTTTTCCATGCTCGCATTCGCCATGTTCTGTCGCATTTGCCATGTTCTGTTGAGAGCATCCTTTTCCACAAATGTTCCCAGAGAGCATCCTTTTTCCATGCTCGCACTCGTTATGTTCTGTTGAGAGCATCCTTTTCCACGAATGTTTCCAGAGAGCATCCTTTTTTCCATGCTCGCATTTTCCATGCTCGCATTCGCCATGTTCTGTTGAGAGCCTCCTTTTCCACAAATGTTTCCAGAGAGCATCCTTTTTCCATGCTCGCATTAGCTATGTTCTGTTGAGAGCCTCCTTTTCCACGAATGTTTTCAGAGAGCATCCTTTCCCGCTGCTATGCGTAGATCGCGATTCCCTCCGGCGTCCTCACCCTGGATATATACATAGCTGCGTGTTATGAATTCATTCATTCGCTTTTAATTCCTTCGAGCGTTAGCATTCCCGTAGTCATTTAATTTCTTTTAGTTTTAGCATGAGCTACTGCCGTAGAAAATCTGTGCAAGTAGCGAATGAGAAACTCAATTTTTCATACATTACACATGGAGGAAAACACGTTATTAGATGCTGTATATGCGCGCGGATTTTTAAGAATCGTTCTTTGTCAAGATTTAAGCTTCATAGAGCAACATGTTATACTGGATCGAATCTCTCTCCTACACTCGAAGATCGGAAGATGTATAGAGGGGGATGTTATACCGGATCAAGCCTCTGTCCTTCACTGGAGACTACTGTTGGTGAAAAATCTGGATACACGCGCGAGAATATGAAATCTTCATATGATGATGATTCAGTGATATCTACGCTTGAAAATCCGAATAGACTAGTAAATATATTGAGGTTACTAATTGCATCGAGGAACGCTGGTAATAATAGTCACACACAAGAGATTGAGGAGATTATAAGTAAGCTGAAAGCTTCTAAAGTTATAGCATGACAGGATCGAGAAATTGTGTTAATCAATTACAGTCATGGTTAACAGGAACTCTGAAATATCAAAACCTTGTACTTATAAAATACATCATCCAGACATTCATGAGATGTTTAGTTTTTTTATGGATAATGCAGGTC
The DNA here is from genome assembly GCA_030765065.1 of Deroplatys truncata. Taxonomy (NCBI): domain Eukaryota; kingdom Metazoa; phylum Arthropoda; class Insecta; order Mantodea; family Mantidae; genus Deroplatys; species Deroplatys truncata. The sequence goes on along the minus strand of CM060976.1, from coordinate 67,707,214 downwards.
TCTTTCTGTGTGATGTATATGATTATATAACTGAGTGTTTTAGAATGTCTAGACTATCACCTTTGTCTTTAGGAAATATGTATGTTTTTTGTATAGGAATGTAATAGGAAAATGTTTATAAAAAATAAATGTTGTTTATATTACATAGACCTCATTTTTTTATTAATCTTTTTATACACCTCATATCATACGGCCCAATATTAAGATGGTTCTGGCTTCTAGATTCCCATTTATTCAAGTCTCTTTCAGTAATAGTTCAATAATCTTTTTGTTTAGATTTCATGTAGCATCAATGTTTTTAAGATAGGCATTCTCCTTAAACAATTATGAAATTATTTATGAAATCAATGGTATAGGCGGGTATAGCAGTAATAATGAGTACATAATTTATATATATATTATTGTTATATTCTACACACGCAAATGTTTTTTCCATGCATGTTCCGCGCTGCTGCAATTCTTCATTGATTGAGGTCACTGGGAGGTGTTGAGAATGTTCCTATCACATTTCTGTTTATGATGTTTTAAGCTATCTCGTTCTTCCTCTTCATTTACATTCATCTGGGCATTCCTGTAACACACATTCACATTATTTGCAGCTTGTTGTAGGTATATACTTCGATGTGGAGAATCATTGCAAGGGGGTATTAAACTTCTTTCTGCACGAAATCACACAGAGTACAATCTAGACATTATTTACACATATTTTTTTTAATACAGTGATGCATGCTTTTGACAACTGCTATCCTACTGGAAATTATTTGAAACTTGCTGTAGGTATCTGCTTTGAGGTAAAGAATCAGTGAATAGACTATTAAACTTCTTTCTGCAGATCCTCGCTCAGACTACATCCTGGGCGTTATTTTTTTACATATTGATGTATACTTTAGACAAATGTTATCCTAGTGAAGTGTGAATTTATAAACTCAACGAATGTAACTCTAAATGAAGCTTTGAAAGGATAGCTGAATTATTTCTACAAACCGTAATAGGAAGAAAAGACAATTTACATGTCTTAAACTTGCCGGCTGGTACTACTCCATGATATACCATTTGAAACTTCCCTGGCATTTCCTCCAACTGTTGGCTTGTTAGGGTTGAATATCTTGTCGGTAGAAACACTTGCTTATTGTCTAAAAGTGCAACGACTCTAGCACCGTATCGCGTATCAATTTTTCTTAAGGATTTTATATTATAAGGCTCCTCTGGCTGAAGATCTTGTAGTCTTTGAACGGGTGGGTAAATGCTACCCTCAGCCAATGTGTTAAGTTGAGATGTCAAACTTTCTGCATTAGGAAGAGAAAAAAAACATATTCTTTATTACAGAATGTTGCATAACAAAATTTCATTTATTTGAAAGTTACAAAATTATTAACTTTTTTCTGAAATGATAATATGTGTAAATATAATTGAGGTTATGATTCACTAATGAAGTTCATTAAGTACTGTATTTTTCGATTTAAATGTTTTAATATAATGTAGATATTTACTTTGTTAGAGCGAATGATTCGCGCAACAGACTTTTTGTAATATTCTAAAGCAAAAACGTTAATAAGGTATTCAAATAATTGTATTTTCTCCAAAAGGAATATAATTCACTCTGTGAAATCCTGTATTTAAATATCTGGAATAATAATTACTCAACAAGGTGAATACTTAACTAAATTGTTCCCATTTTGAGAATTCGCGCAGTTAGCTATTAAATGTAGAATAAGCTTGCCTAAAATGAATACTTAACTAAACTGTTCACATTTCAGAAAATTCACTTGTCTAGCTATTAACTTTTAGAATGCTCAGCTATTCGCATATAAATGCTATGCATTAAAAACAAGAACGCGAACATAAGTTAAATGTACAGAGTAATAATTTAACTTTTAAAGTAAATGAAGTGTTTTTTTACAACTTACCAGACATGATGTTCGTTGAAATTTCACTTTGAATGAGAAAAGTTTGCAGAGATCTTAGCTCGCTGTGTTGTCACAATACAGTGAAATCGTCCGAGAAGCTACTGCTTTTATATCGTTTCACCTGATAATATCTGAAGGGGTGAGAGGTGTGACGGTATATAATACAGCAATTTTGATTGGCTACTCCAAAAATTCGAGAAGAAGGAGAGGGAAATGCTAGCCTCGCACAGTGGCATTTCGTAAGCAAGCCTAAACCTGTTATGGGGAAATCCATCGATCACGCCAGCGTTCCTTAAGGGAAATGTTTCTGCGTATGACGCTAGAAATAAAAAATATATTTTATTTTTTACATGTACCGCTAAAATTCATTGTTAATTATTGTTACATTACCAAAATAATCACAGAGTGAAAATAATGTATTTTTTCTGTAGATATAATTTTCCTCGAACCAGCGACCTTTCGATTGTGAATAGACACGTCACAGATGTTTAAAAAAAGCCTGATGCTATGTGATGGCTTTAAATTTCTATTCTCTATGCATTACCGCGGGAAAAACGAATAGTGAGTTACCACTTGAGAAAAGTTAAAAGTATTTGAAAATTTAAACCAGTATCAAAAATCTGATGTGTTACACTCACATGACTTTCTCTACTCCTGTACAAACTATTTTTACAAACACTTATTCCCTATATGCTTCATGTTAATCGAGATATCGAGATGTCAATGTTATTGGTAATTTTCATGACGATACAAGGTGAATATGGTAGGTTTTAAGAGATAGTCAAATATTTTAACGCTGATTACTATGTGGCGCATTCCATTCTCTTTGCATGTCCAGGACATAAAAACAAGAATAATGAATTTGAGAAAAAGTATAAGTATTGGAAATTTTAAGGGAATAACAAGCAATATCTCGAAAACGATTTACTCAACAACAAGAATGTATATGATATAAAATTATGTATTTTAACGTGCACTCCATTTTTTGTGTAGTAAAATTTTGTCTATCTCTTATGGTTTACCAGTTTGCAAAAGTCATTCAGAATGAAGAATATTTTTTGGAGACATCCCCTGAAAATTCGAGATATACATTTCATTTCTCATTACAATATCTTAAACATATAATATTTTATTCAATATCGTTAGTCATTTTTGAGGAAATTAAAATTTTCGAAATATGTTCCATGTAAAGGGTAGTCTGGTTTGAGGCATTTTCTTTAAAACCTTCGTGTCGCATCTCTGGAAGATGCTGAACCTAAATACCAAGTTTGGTGTTTATCCGACTCTTCGTTTCTGAGTTATGCTTCACAGGCACACTCGCAGACAGCCATGCTTTTTTTTCGGATTCAGAGGGTCTCAAAACATGTATTTCCGGTGAAATCTCGGTATCGATTTTTTTTTTGGGTGGAATACATCACTTCCTCTACTTACTATACGTAGTAGGGAAAGTAAAAACTCATTCGCAAATACTTAATGTCGCAAAAATATTACTTGAAATGAATTTTTGTGTGTGTGTATTAAGCTTATATTTAACATGCTGGAATATTCAAAAAATATCTCTCGAATGGATGAGGTATTTAAAATCGTACTCGTCCTATATTTACTAAGAGAATAAGCCAATCTTTTTAAATGGAATAAATTAAGAGTAACGAGGATTGTTTAGACTAGGCTCTATATTTCATTATTTATTTAGAATTAAACAAATGCTGTTAGTCGTAATAGTTATACACGCGTAATAATCACACACATACGACAGCAAGCAAATGTGCAAGTCAATTCATATACAATTAATTAATAAAAAATATTTAATTGTTTTCATCGATCAGCGAGAGCCTTATTTATTTTTAATAACGTATGTAATATTCACCGTTCTGAATACTTTTTATTCTTCATATTACTCTCGCCAAATCATATTTCTTTGTTTAACATACCGAAAAAAAAATCAGTTTAATATTTGATATCATGCATGCAATTCTTGTATGTGAGTATTTAAATAATGACAAAGATACAATCGAATGTTTAAGTACAGAATCTATACAGTATACGTTTAATTATAATTATAATAGTGCTTCTCACCTTTTCATATTCCTAACGCTCGAGTCATATTCAATATTTTATTGAAAGAAATAAGAGCTATGAAACTTAATCATTAATATACTTCATTGTGAAATTATATTAATTATCGGGAAAAAATTTTTTGTGGTAAGCTTAAAACATGACTAGACTTGGTTTTCCACGGTTTGTGATGGAATTTCTGCACAGAGGAAGCCATTAAGAAATTCTATTGTATCGCTAATAGTTATTTACCCAGAGGGTCTGTGGTTTTTCAGAGCACTTAGGATGTTTAATGAACTGGAAACGTCTGTCATTGTTCACTAATGGCTCTATACAGGACCTTGTTTTGTATTCTTCTTAAGATATTTAATGGCATGGAAGCGTCTGCCATTATCCGCTAATGTGTCTACATAGGCATTTCTCCCGAGAAGACCATATGCATTCTTCAGGGGTGTACAGTATATTTCTTTCAAGCAGGGTACGCAAGTGAATAATTCGTTGAATTTCTCAAAGTTCGCTACGTCTTTAGAAAGAACATTTAAAACGAATATAAGATTTATATTTGGAGTCTTCGTGCGTGTTACTTTTATATCTAATAAGAAAGGTATGCCTGTTTTGAATGGTAATTATTACTTCTCTTGAGCGAGAAGAGGCATAACGGTCTTATATTTTTAACATCAGTTGGAGCGTACCCCGATGTGATGGATACCCCTAGCCATTAAGAGCAGGTACTGGGGGAAAACCCTAGCGTCCTGGTTTAACCGCTTCTTAAGATTCATTGTATTAGACGATACACAGCGGTCGCAAGCGTCTTGTTTTTCGTAAAGGGTTCTCGTGTTAACGCCTCATACTAGCTATTTGCAATATCGTTTTCAGTTGCTTTTTAATTCATCTAAGCAATGCAATATTTTTTATAAACCCTCCGTTCAAAAGAAGAATTAAACAAACGTTATTATCCGTAATAGTTATACACGCGTAATAATCACGCATATACGAGAACAACCAGGTGCGCGAGTCAATTCATATACAATTAATTAATAAAAAAACTTAATTGTATTCATCGATCAGCGAGAGCCTTATTTATTTTTTAATAACGTATGTAATATTCACCTATAATGTTAACCGTATTTATTTATTTCATAATCAATTCCTCCGGAGACAACATGAACGCACCTCGCATGTTAAACAAGTATTATTTAACTAAAATGTTAATTCGCCTTTATTTTTTTTTCCGGAATCATATTTCGCTGAATTATATAGAGTTAAGATGGCTGTCTTGTGCGAACCTTGAGTTTAAAAATGGCGAATTCACAACTTTCGGATATGACCACCAGGGGCGCCGTGAGGAAACCCTCGCTGGTTCAGAGAGAAAAAACCAGTTTCACTCATATTACCACCTGGCGCTGGTGTAGGTTGCGAACTGAAACGCGAGTGGAGGGGGTGCGGTAGTCGACTTGCCACTGCAAGTACCGAGAGACAGTCATTCGATTGAGACGTTTCGTGGTGGAAGGGTTGCGCTCGGGGTTACAGCGCAATTATCACGCGATAACGACTGTTACGTCAACTCTGTCCTTTCAGCTATGGATTCATCTAAGTGTTGTAATATTATTATAAATCCAAAATATATTTTCCCTCAAAAGTAGAATTAAATAAATGTTATTACTCGTAATAATTATACACATGCTACCACGCATATACGATGACGAACAGTTGCGCGCGAGTCAATTACATTAATCAATCAAAAATACTTAATTGTATTCATCGACCGACTAGCCGCGTTTCATTAGAGGTGTAATTTGTTGACGTTAGTAGATGTATAAATGGCGGTTTAGAAGCAGGTGCGCAAGTCAATTCATATACAATTAATCAATCAAAAATACTTAATTGATTGCCGAGCATCGTTTAATTGCATTAGTAGTAATATGATGGCGATTCTTTTTTTTCAATAATGTTTTATGCATGGAGGAACATTATCTAATTGATTGACACAATTATGTACTCAAACGATTTGCCGATGTGCGGCAGGCATCGAGAATCGCATTCCCCCATCGCCAGGGTGGATTTCCAGGCCAGCGTCACGCACCGAGAACCCCATTCCCTTATACCCCATCACCCGAGCGGCACATCCCCTACCCCAAACCAATCACCCGGGCGGGATTCAGACCTAGGGAAGGTACGCGACCGGCGTATAGGATCAATACACACTCTCCCACCTATCCACAGGGAACCAACCAGAACACAAAGGGGAGGGAGGGTACGCACCCAGCGTATGGGGGAGGGAGGGGGGCGGGCCACCGGCACGTGACCAGATCACATGGGGGAGGGGGGAGGACCTGCCGGCACACAACCAGTCGGTATTAGGTGAGGCCACAAAGGGAAGGGGGCGGGGCTAGCGGCACGCGACCAGGGCGGCATGTGAGGCCTCAAAGGAGGGGGCGGGGCTTGTCGGCATAGAACAAAGAACCTTATCAGATGGCGGCATATCCTTTGTGCGCTGGAGTCGCCACAATATGTCTACTCACGCCCGCGCGCGCACGCGCACACACATTTTACAGGCTTCTCAAGTACAGAAGTACAGAGTGCGCCAAAAAATACGCGGTGTTTTTTCCTGTCCACGTCCTCGGCGCTCGTTGCCGTCTGCCGCTATCATAGAAAGGCGTGGATGAAACTATACAACATTTTTAAAGCTACTTTTAAAGGCTTTACTTACCAACTTTATGAAAGAAAATGCTGAAACTGGCTACGTCGTTGTCCATACATTTTTGGCACCTCTTTAAGAAACTATCCATCATGGACGCGGACAGGAAAAACACCGCGCAGGCGGTTCGTAGTTTTTTTCGGCTCACCCTGTAGATACGCCACTTACGCACTTCATCCCCAAATGGGTAAATTACCAAGGACCTCGGTGGGGGCGACAGTGTCTATATCGCCATCTCCCAGTTCTCCGGTGGACATTCAGGCACCTCACAACCCCGCCTAGCATTACTGCCAGGCAATCTCCCAAGGGTACCGAGACCACTGTCCCGCGGGTCCAACCCAATCCGAACAACTCCCACAAGGGAAGAGCTCAGACGTTCGGCCCGACGTACTTCTAGTAACGTCAGAAATAGGAATGATAAGCATTCGCAGCCAACGAACCCATAGGCGCAGACCTGTTACATATTTTTGGGGTAGCAGGGCTCAGCAAGCCCTACGAGTCCAACCCAATCCCAATAAATCCCAGCAGGGAGGAGTTCACACGTTCGGCCCGATATTTCTAGTAACATCAGAAGTACGAGTGTTAGAGATTCGCAGTGCCCGAACCTTAGCATCTAAATGGTACAGAACTCTTCAACGAGCGACAGGCGCACAGTATGCATAACAAAATCATTTTGTAAGGACTTTAACTAACGTTTTACAGTCTTAAGACTGCGATCTGTCGCGAATTCTCATTGTACCACTTTTGAACGTAAGTACGAGTAATATACATACACACACACACACACACACACACACACACACACACACACACACACGAGGGTCGTCCAATAAGTAAGTTTCCCTATTTTATAAAAACATTACACACAATTGATCATGTTGAATTTATTTTATTTATATTGTACAATTCTCCTGATACTTTTCTACATAGTCAACATGTTTTTCCAAGCATTTTTGGGGACGTGACACAAGTTTTTCCAAGCCAGTGTTGTACCAGGTCGGACCCTGTGCTCGCAACCAGCTGTTCACTGATTTGACTTCATCATCGGTGTTAAAAGTGCTTACCTTTGAATTGGAGGAACATGTGAAAATCAGTTGGGGCAAGCTCCGGTGAATACGGAGGATACGAGAAAACACCCAGGCGCAGCTCAGAAGATTCAACTGTTTATATATATAAACTTTTTAAATTTTGTATTCCTTTTAGTGATTTGTTTAAGAAAACACTATATAGAACACAGAGGTACTGCCGATATACGTAAAAAGAGCTAAGATGCTTTTGACTCAAACAGGAGACTGGACTTTATTCATGTTTGACGAAAAAGTAAATGGGTGGTAAGAGTTAGATTATAGCGACTTTGAAGACTGAAGAATTCATCGTGTTTTAAGTGGACAATGCACCTTTTAAAGATAAACTGACCCAGATGGTGACGATGGCCTTGAAAATTTAGTAGACCTAAGTTTTGAGTGTCACATGTTTCTGGTAATGATCTGCGAGTTACACTGTAAAAAGTGCAACATTGTCTTTCATTCTTATGGTGTTATTTATGCTCAATTTCTTTTCTTTTCTGGGTTATTGTTCTCTTGAGAAAACACAAGCGTGCAAATATACACATTTTTTTTTTAAAATTCATGTAGATATATAGAAATGGAGTTCTAATGGAATACGTGTATGTGCCGAGTTGTTTTTAGACATAAACCCACCTTTTACATAAAAACTAAGCGCTCAAAATATATCATAATTCTGAAGAATGCACACTCTCATTGAAAAGCGGTCTATATGACCGCACCACTTAGTAGTGTCCCAAACATGTCACCTCGTTACGAGGGCGACACTGAACATTTTTAGAAAATCACACAAGAATTAGTTTTAAAAAATGTAAGTGATTTTATTGTTTTTCAAAATATTCCCTTTTAACAGCAATACATTTTTGTATTCGATGAAAGCAGTCCTTAGAGCAATCATGTCATTCTTGCTGAGGCACTTGAAATCAGATTTTTATGATGCTCCAATGCTTCATCTCATGACGGAAGAGTGATTATGTTCATTTTATCTTTGGTTTTTGGATACTAAAAGCAACAAGTTACTAAGTCAGGAGATGGAGGGTCCATGTTGCTGACCCTTGGGGGATTCAGATATTCAAGTGTTAGTTTTGCTGTATGCGAAAATGTGTTGTCATTATGTAAAGTTATTTTTCCTTTTGGGCGTTTTTTCACGAACTTTTTCAAAAACTTGCGGTAAACAGACATTTGTGTACCAATCGGCACTAACGCTACGTCTATCTTATAACACTATAGTAGCAATATGTCCCGTTTTAGAAAAAGAAAGTTAGCATCTTCTTACCAGCACTGCGAATTCATCGGACTTTTGTAGACTTAGGTTCTGCTCGAAAGACCCATTGAACCGATTGACTTTCAGGATCATAACAATAAATCCAAGATTCATCACCAGTAAGGATATTCCAAACCAAATTTGATGGCCGCCAGAGTAATTTCGCACCAATCAGTGCGATATTTTTTTGGATCGGGAATCAGTTTATGTGGAATTTATCCACGACAAAGTTTTCTCACGCCTAACTGTTGATGTAAAATGTTTTGGATTTGACTCATACCAATGTTGCCTGAATAAATTCATAAGATGCCCGTCGATCGTCTTCAAGCATTGCTCGAACAGCGGCAATATTTTCATCAGTATCAGCAGTTCTTGGGCGTCCTTCGCGAAATTCACACTAACATAAAAACCGATTTCTTTTGAATTCGTTGTACCAATTATAAACTGTTGCCCTGATTAGGGCTTCTCCGCCAAATACATTTCAAGCCGATCTTCACATCGTTTTTGCGTTAATGACTATTTAAAATCGTAAAAAAATCATAGCCCGGAAATGTTCTCCAGTTAATTTCATTTTTGTGTGAACAGAAAATATTGTAAATGATGATTAACAAACTATAGAGTAAATGGAATAAACTACACAGCAATAACTCGCAAAACATTAGAATGTAGCCGTCAAATATAAACAAATTTTATTTGTCTTTGGAAACATGGCATTCTAAAAAGTTTCAGTATCGTCTCCGTTGAAGTTGATTGCCTCTAATGACTCTATGAAACTTTTATAGTTTTATCTAGTGAGAAACACTAGACTCAACTAATGAGTGAAACAAAATCTGCCTGTAAAAAACTGCATAACTTATCATTGCAAAATACGCAAAAATATGTAATTTCAGCGATTTTTTAACATTCTAACTTTTGAAACTAAACTTCACTATTCGATAAACATTGTGACCTCAAGCATATCTAATTGAATCCCAATAGAATTAAAATGTCATATTTTATTACCGATTCTACAGATAAAGGTAACTGTATAAGCTCGTTTCCCTACAATATTTGTTTGATTTGTTTCCTTCTTTTTTATCAAGCATGGTAAAGTGGCTACCTGATTTTAAATATATGTTGCCTTTATCTTAAAAATATTCTACCAAAGCCCTTGAGAAATAATGATTTTGTGTCTTTATTTTTATCTAATTTCCATGAAAGGCACGAAGGAATATATTATTTAGTTACACGGTTGGTATTTTTAGAAGTTCGTGGATTAGTTGACTAATGACAGCAACCAAGAGTTTATATAACCGCTATAAACAAAAATAAAAGAACACCAGTAATAATCATTGATCCCACAATCGGTTTCAAGGCATCTATTTCAATCAGAAGAGCTCGAAAATTTACGAGTTTACTGCACATACTTTACAGACAAATATAATGCAGATTCTATTAGTCATGGATCCTTCCTTTAAATCCCAAGGTTCTGCAACATTTTTCGTGATTTGTTGTAAAGAGACGAGGTTGAAAAATGTGTTTGAGGCAACTCTGTGTAACCGTTTTCTGAGGTTATTTTAAGAAATAATTGCATGGTATTAATAACTGCAAACATTTTATTATCATGTCATTATTGTAGTTACCTACTCTTTTCATTTTTTTTTCGTTGACTGTTACTTCAACCTATATTTCCAGTTTAAGTCCACATATCTGTTACTTTCCGTCTTTGGGAAACTTTTTATAATGCCAAATTTATACAATTAAAATTTATATTCTGTATTTTCTTTAGGATAAAATCTTAACGTTTAATGTACAAAGGGAAACTAGGTCCCACCTGTTCACAGACACTAAACTATTTTAAAATGTTTCTGACTGTTCATTGATCATCCCCCATAAAGACTTTAATTTTGAATGCGACCGTAGAGAGAGGCATTTAAGACCTAGGAAAAATGAAAAACTATGAATTTGTTTAGGTTTTTAACGCTTAAACCCTGAATTTTCATACTCTTTAGTTCATTTTGGTATCCCGCGCTTAAATATCACTCGGCGTTAATTTGAATAACCATTACCGAAAACTAGATTTTCTCGCATTTAAGTATTTTTGCATTTCTCAGTGTACAAATTGCATTGCATGATTCATTTTTAATCTAAGACCTTGAACATTTTCCTACATATAGTAAGTATTTAAAACCATTTACAAATTTGTTGTAGATATTCGGCTCCAAAAATAACACATATTAATGTTGCTTTAAAGCATGGAAAGCTGACATAAAAGCGCCATAATATGTATTACACAGAGAGAGAAAATCTGATGTGTTATATTCTCATCACTTTCTCTACCCTCTATAGTTTATTAGTGGGTATACAAATTATCCTTTCGAAAGTTTATTTTCTTGTCTATTTCATTTTAATCAAAATAAACCTTTCCAGAATTATCAGCATTACACATTTCGTTATAGATACAAAGCAATAGCGAGAACCAAATGCTTTAGAACTGTAAGCTATATAGTGGCCTTAAAATTCCATACTCCTTCCTGACATCTCGAGAAACAACTGAGCATCGACAGGACTTTAAAAGAATGGGCAAGTATTGAACAATTCGAACAATTAATAATGGACATCTCAGAAATAGCTGATGCCACAAAGAAGTTACTTGAAATAAATTATATATTTTAAAGAGATCTACATTTTTTGTGTAGTACTTTTTCTTCTATCGCTTTAAGTTTACCAGTTATACAAGATTGTACAAAATTCTTTCCGAATGAAGAAAATTAAAGATATTCATTTTATTTGTCATGTAGATAAGTATTTTTAATGTGTGGTATTCAATCAAAACCGTATTCCATTTTTTAGAAAATAAAAAAAATTGAAAAATACTCCTTGTAAAGCTTAGTTCGGGATGGGGGGAATTTTCTTTAAAATGTTTGTGTCACATCTTTGGAAGGTACAGAACCTAAATACCAACTTTGGTATTTATCCGAATTCTCGTTTTTGAGTTATGCTGTTCACAGACACACACGCGCGCGGACATTTTTCTAAACACGATTTTCTGGATCCAGGGAGGCCTCAAAACATGTATTTCCGATGAAATATCGATATCGAATTCTTGGGTGGAATGCAATAGCTTCTCTAACTACTATGTGCGTGGTAGAGATGGCAAAAATGCGCTTTCTCAAAAACCGTCTGCTTTAGAGAAAACACTCTACATAGATCTCCATAAGGTAATTTGAGCTCTGACATTTAAGAGCATACAGTTGCATTACAGAGGTTTACATCAAATATATTTTCACTTACGCGTTTGCACTTAACATATTCATAATTTGTGTGCGGCTTTACATTGCATTGCATACGTTTTCACAAAATTGTACGACTGTTTGCAAATGCTGAAACTGTCACAGATATTCCCTCTAAAAGTCGCCTTGTATGTGTATTTAATATTTCATTCTTTAAATCAAGTTCTCCAGAAAGTGATGAGAGAAAAATACAAAGCTGTCAGCTGTCAGACGACACTAAAATGAAGGTGGTTATTAATTTAAAGCTTTCAGTTTTGTTGACCCTGAATAGTTCAGAAGAAATGTATCGCAGAGCAACATACATAATTTAATTTAAAGCGTTCAAAGCGCGCGGGGTGCATTGAGCTTAAAGCTACTCGATATGTGTCTACTCAGGATAAGGGAAACACCGGAAAATAGGCAGACACGCAAACACCACACCACGTAGGTGAGAGGATAATCTTGACAAATGAGTAAAACGAGTATAATGACCGCGCGTGCCAGGCTACCTGCAGGCCGCCAGTAAGCGCATCCGGTCCTCGACCGGCCTTTAGAACAGGCGTGCAACAAACCCATTATGTGCCACGCAGTTTGGGTAATTACTGCTCCAGAAGACTCCTTTGGGAAGGTTCTGTTAGCCTCCCCTTCGAGAATGTTCCGCTTTGTATGCGGTATCTATATAAGGGCCAGTTCTTATCAGGGGAATTAGTTAAGGAATTGCGAAGTTAAGCAAGTGCAGTTGAAAGTTGCTATGTCGAGTGCAGCTAAGTTGCTACTTGTGACCCAGCAGTTCAATTGTGATTCGATTCAACGGATCAGCTGTGTTCTGTTCTGAGTGTGTCAAAAGAGTATCAAGTGTAAGGTTTGTGCTACGCTGAGCACCTAAGTGACAAATAAAGTGTGTTTAGATGTTCTGGTGACTATAAGTGGTCACTCGTTCATATTTAATCACTGAACTCGCTTGATTGTCAGTGGACATACATTACAGAGTGAGCCAAAAGACTCCGAACCGCCTGCGCGGTGTTTTTCCTGTCCGCGTCCTCCGCGCTCGTTGCCATCTGCCGCTATCATAGAAAGGCGCGGATGAAACCATACAACATTTTTAAAATTACTTTTAAATGCTTTGCTTACCAACTTTACGAAAGGAGATGCTGAAACTGGCCACCGTGTTGTCCAAACATTTTTGGCACCTCTTTAGGAAACTATCCATCATGACCAATGTCGTCTAACGTTTCTTCGGTAAGAACCGAACGCTGTTTTTTAGATTTCTTAGCCGGAACACTTCCTGTGACCTGAAATTTACTGTAAAGTTCATGGATTGTTGTACGGCCTGGAAATTTAACACCTGAAAATCCTTCTGCAAATCGTACTTTCACTTGGCGAGCTGACCGAGGTAACACATACGAATCATAAATAAATAAATACACGCTGTGCAGTAGAAAACATACTGAGCCATAATATACTTTGTGACTAAGTACAGGACAAAATAATGAATAACTCGTAATAACTCAACTACATCACAACACTGTCAACTCAATACTGCACTTCACACTGCACAGCAAAATAAAACAGCGTGACTTTGTTTATAGCAACAGTGCGTTACCATGTTTTTATCATATTTCCACACGCCCAGTGGAAAAACACCGCGCAGCCGGTAATATTGTTCATAAAATACCCCTCAGGGGTAACTTAAAACATAAAGTACACAAGACAAACCCACACACCCTGGAAGAATTAAAACAAAATATCCGCCAGGAAATTTCTCAACGTGAACTACGGCGAGTGATGGATAGTTTCCTAAAGAGATGCCAAAAATGTATGGAGCGGCCAGCTTCGGCATTTCCTTTCATAAAGTTGGTAAGTAAAGCCTTTAAAAGTAGTTTTAAAAATGTTGTATGGTTTCATTCGCGCCTTTCTATGATAGCGGCAGACGCCAACGAGCGCCGAGGACGCGAACAGGAAAAACACCGCGCAGGCAGTTCGTTGTCTTTTGGCTCACTCTGTATTCGTCCCAGGTATGGGAGTAAGGCAACACTCAGGAACATGTTGAAATTAGGGTACATGGTGAATTGATTAACAGAACTCTAACACTGACCTCTACATCACCGATACGAGTGGCCGAGGTCGTTAAATGTCTCGTGAACGGGACCGAGGTTCAAATTCCGTCAGTTCGTCCTCCCTGATTGAGGTCCCTTCCATCTTTTCCTCACAACTTGCAAATGCTGGGGAGGTACCTCAAACTTAGACCTGGAATGTTTTCTTCCCCAAAATAATTTCATTGCATGTATCATCAGTGGCCACGCCTGTGGTGCCTAATGTAGTAAGAACGGGCGTTAAACCTAGTAAAAATAAACTGTTACAGTAGCTGCAAACGCTTATACGCTGGTTAGTTTATGTGCAGTTTCAACGAAACAAATATAGATCTACAGAGTAGCATTGTCACAGTTTTATAAATAAAATATTTTCTCAAGCTTCATATTTAATAAGTGCGATGTAATGTGCGAAGAACGTTAATTTAAAAATGCTAGTTGCTGTAACTTCGAAATTTGAAAGCATATGGATAAACAAACGACCTAAAGCTTAAATTCAAAATCTCAAGACATATTGTAGGTCTAAATGTAATTTGAAGAACTTAAATGTTTTGAAATCGTCATAAGATATTTTGTCTGCTGCGTTGAAAACATGGCTACCCTAAGGATGAGATTCAAAGATCAGCAAATTAAAATAAAAGACGAATTGAGGTTAAGAAAATACCACTACATATGTTTGATTCAGTGCGCATGCGCGAAATCGGAAGGCATCGGAATGTCGCCGCGCTCGGCGCCTCATCGGACAAGTAGGCATAACAACATTCCACTAAAGAATTAGATCTAAAATATCTTAAGTTTTTTCGTTATGTTATACTTATGTGCTCAAGCATTTCACCATCTATTGAATAATATGTGAACTGCATCTATAGGTATCTTCAATGGATTTTTCTACCACAGCTTGAAAATTCAAGGTATTCAAGGTACTGTGCAAGCCCTGGTCATTTAAAATACTTGGCTTTCCAAACTCATATTTGGGAAGTTTAAAACCTTAATTCATTTTTCACTTTAAAAGAGCTTCCTTGTATGCATCCTGCGTTATGCCAAATTACGGGACTTCTGTTGCACATAATTGCCTCAGGCTAATTTTAAGGGTCGTGGACCCTGGCAACATCGTACCTGAAATGTATCTTGTCCTGACTTAGGATTATACCCTGGTACATTTTGCGACCACAGCACTGTCTGTAAATAAACTCAAGCCGAATTTGATTTGCTTCCTTTTGACCTTTTCCTTGATTACGATACATTTTGTTATGGTGGCATCAATAAAATTATTTTGACCAATGATCAAAATTTTCACTTTGATTCTGATACATTAAATGACAATAATTTACATGTTTGGGATTCAATGGACAATTTAGAAGCCAAAGCCCTTCAAAATAAGCAGCATTCCTGAGTAGAAAGCCTTAAATAAGGGTCTTTAAAATTACAATTTAAAAAACATGTGAGAGAATTTAATATTTTA
Source organism: Deroplatys truncata (assembly GCA_030765065.1). Lineage (NCBI taxonomy): Eukaryota > Metazoa > Arthropoda > Insecta > Mantodea > Mantidae > Deroplatys > Deroplatys truncata. Next base: position 67,691,423 of record CM060976.1, on the reverse strand, counting down.
AGCACAAAACTGAATTTTGGGACCACTACTGGCACAACTGTGCTGTGTATACTTTCATGCAATGAACAAATTTACCCAGCACACTTCTACGCAATGGTTTAAGCATGTGCTAACTCTAGGAGCATCACGAGATAGGCGTGAACTCCAGGGAAACCCGCCACTTGACAGGTTGCAGTATCTTGCTCCAGTGGGCGCATGTGCAGGTGTCGTGCTATACTGAGCCTCTCTCAGCAGCCAGGCGTTTTGTCGCATAGGGAGAGCGGGTCGATTTTTTCTACCCGCTCTCGTAACATGGCCACTAAATGAAAGTGTTTTATTTCTTTTTTTTATTTTTAGAGATTGAAATTATAGCACGAAATGAATGGCTCGGAATTTTCCATCGGGAGCTTTGACTTTCTCTTCCTAACGGTGGAAATTACAAGCTATTGCGTCAGCTGTTTTCGGCGCTGCAGTAACCATGAATTAAAACGTGCCACTCCTACAGAAGCCTTTATTTTACATTTCCACTCGTTTATTAATTTTTAACGTACTTATGGATCGGCAAAGTGGAAATTTTAAAAACAATAGTGAAAGCTAATGTACGTATTCTTCTCGTAATGGATTTTCTCGCTGTTTTCAATGATAAAATGAATTCATAACATGAAAAATTATACTAAAGAAAAACATGACAACTTATACAAACTTGAAATATGCATCCCAAATATGGAAAAAAATTATTCCTGTTTATTTTTTTTATTTATTCCACAAATTATTCACACAAAAGCCTATTTTTTTTACTTTCTCTATCACATACATAGGAGAACGTATTGCATTTCACCAAAAAATCCGATACCCGATTTTCACCGGATATACATATTTTGAGGCACCCTGAATCCAAAAAGAGAATTTTTAGAGAAAGGTCCGTGTATGTGGTTTGTCTATGTTTGTGAACGGCTTAACTCAGCAAGAATAAGTCGGATAAATACCAAACAAGGTATTTAACTTCAGTGTCTTACAAAGTTGCAAAACGAAGATTTTCAAGAAAATCCCTCCCAACACCAACTAATCTTTAAACGTGACATTTTTCAAAATTTTTTATTTTCTAAAAAATCACCAACTATTTTGATTAAAATGCCATAAATTAAAGATATACAGTTTAAAGCGATAGGCGTAAACGTACTACACGAAAGATGTCGATCTCTTTAAAACACACAATTTATTTAATTTTTTCTGACAGCAGCCATTTTCAGGATATCCGTTATTAATTCTTCTAATTGTTTCATACTTAGCCATTCTTTTCAAGTCTTCGAATGTCAGGTGTTTCTCGCGATGTCATGCAAAGATAAAGGAATTTTAAGGTATACGGATAGCGCCCAGTTCTAAAACATTTGACTATGGCTATTCCCTTTGTATCTATAACGAAATGTGCGATGCAGCTATTTTTGGAAAGGTTTATCTTGATTAAAATGAAGCAGATAGGAAAATAAACTTTCTAAGAATAATTTGTATACCCACTAATAAGCGATATAGGCTAGAGAAGGTCATGTGAATGTAACACATCAGATTTTTCTATTTACTACCTGCTAACCTGCTACGTTCGGTTCTCCGAACAAGTTACTGTCTAATACTAAGACTATAGAAGACTGAAAAAGCATACAAATGTTTAAAAAGGAGGCGCTAATTGCGTGTTAGGCATGGTATTACAAACTCCTTGCATGAGCTGGTGGGAAACAAAGGACCACTTAACGTTTCAAAGCCTCAGCTAAAAATGTGGGGGGGGGGGAACAGCGAATATTTTGGAAATTTACTCCAAAAAAGGAAATATCTATTCTTTTACTTTAGTAAGATTTTGCCTTTCACTTAAGGTTTCGCAGTTATATAATGAATATAAAGAGGACTCAGGAAGTCCTGCAACTGACATATGCTAAAGTTATTTTTGAGAAAATAAATATTTTCTCCATGAAAGGATATATTTTCTGAAAATTTTTACGTCTCATCCTCTAAAATTGCCTGACCTATTCACTGAAATTTCATTAGTTTTTTTCAAATGGGATTTTCTTCTAAAAATGCGTTTTTTCGCGGGCATTAAGCGGATCTCAAAGTATGCACTTCCGAGGAAACCTCCACATTCGATTTCTAAATAGAGTGAGAATTTGTGTTAATTTAAGTACCTAAAAGGTTGAGAAAATAAATACGTGTACATTTTTGTATACTTTAACCCAAAAGCATTAATTACTACGCTGCGTATCCATTTAAGTCATAACCTGGGGTAGATGGGGAAAATGGCCAATGGCATGTTTACTTTTATCCCTTGGAATCTAGCATTCAAACTATCTGAAGGAAAGAATTGAATGAAAATTTATTTTTATTTTCTAGTACTAAATGTTCATCATTCTTTTCTCTACTTAAAAGGCGTATGCCGTTTTATCTTCCCCCATTTTTAAATGTTTAAGTGGGCTTTCAAATACACCGTCTGATACAAAAGAACTCTTGACAACGCTTAGTTAAGTAGAGCGAGATGTCAAAATAACTATTTTTCAAATGAGACCTATATTCGCAAATGCATGAGGGGTCTCAAATAATGTGTTAAAGGCTGGTTCACAACCAACGAGAACGAGAAAGTTGAAATACGTGTATTCAAATGGGAGTGTTCACAATCGACGGGAAGCCTTCCCGGGCCGGGAACGGGAAAGAAGAGTTGCCCAACTTTTAACTTTCTCGTTCTAGTTCCCGGGCACGGCATATTGTACATATTAGACTCTTCAGTCTAGAGATTATTCTAGGCGTCGTGACATGAAACAGCCACTAGTGCTCTCTATAGTCGCAAGCTGGAAACATGAAACTGGAAGGAATTAGTAGTAAATGTGCTTCCTAGCTTCATCCAGACACCCGCAAATCTAATCAGTGTTGGTTCCTCTGGTGAAGGGATCATTTTAATTTGTTTATATGCAACTCAAAACTGGCTATTACCTAAAAACAATGGCAAAAGCTACAAAGAACAGCTAAAACTGGTGGAAATGAAAACGGAACAATAAACAATTCTAATGTATGGCATTAAATAAAGGAATTAAAGCTTGGCATAAGCAAAGGGATAGGAAATGTAATGGATATGCATTTAGATAATGTTTACTCTATCGAATTTTGACGTTGGCTTGGCTAAATTGGAAGTAGGTGAAAAAATATCATTGGTCAGTTAAATACAAATGAAATCCCAATGCGCAAAATCGACTTTCACTTTGTGATCGATATGCATTCCCGTTCTCGTTACCGGGCTGTTGTGAACCAATATCTTGCATGGTGCATTGCTTCCCGTTCTCGTTTCCGTTCTGGTTACCGTTCTCGGGCAGTTGTGAACCAGCCTTAACGCTTCGGATGGTGGGCACGCGTTCCGCGATTTGTCAAGAAATGTTCACCACTCCCAACACGACCTTCGCACTGCATTAAATTACAAAAAGGGTTCGAACTGCCCACTTCCTATTTGACTGCAGAACCTTAATGCTACCGCAACGTTACTGCTGTTGTGCATACCGCAAATTACCTACGCCAAGGGCGGCCAAAACAGCTTTCAGCTCCGAGTCATACTGGAAACGCAACCCGCAAAGCAGTCGCAACGGTTGCATTTATTGCGCGTGACAGAAAACAAGAGGTCTCCTACGAATGTATATAATGCATATAACTGTTCGAAATGAATTTACTCATTCAGAGAACTGTATTATTTGTAGAGTTATACAGCAGCAGTGTTTAATTACAAAGAAACACTTGCAATTAATGCTTACAGCGTTATGTTTCACAAGTGTCATGTATCTGCTAACAGCTAATGTACTGCATTGTACACTTAGAAATATTTATTTAATACAGAAGTTCCTCGGCAAATGCAACTAGCCTTTGGCCCACCATTGGACATGTTTTAAGGTTGCTCGTTCTCATGTATTGTTTGCATTATTATGGGATTGAAGTCAGGGGTTATATCACATGCGTCACAAACAGCCAATCGCAGCTGGCCACACAAATGTCTGTCTGACAGACGGTTTTTTCTACATTTAGGTTTTACAGTTTTCATTTGTGAGAACAGTTGCTCACATACATAGGCTGTTCCAAAAATAAGCTTCCATGAAGCACACAAAATTTCCAACTTTACCGTATTTTTACCACATAATCCTGTGTATAGTTCAGAGAGGTTACCGTTTGTATATTGTTGTTTCATTGTTATGTCCTCTTGTCATTCAATGAGTTCCTCCTGAATATTCCTTTCTTGCTTTTCCGACATCTACTTCGTAATGTCATGTATAATTTTCGAACATATCAGACACTTAATGTTTTCGTTATATTCAGAACAAAAAAACAGGTATTCCCATTCCGTTTGGAACTTCCTCTTCTTTGATGTTGAAGGAGTTGACAATGCCATAATTCGTAGCACACCCACTGTTCACTCTGTGTGTGTATATGTATATATATATCTCTCAAGGCTATCGATAGACTGATCTCGGTAGAGTGTGTTCAAGTAAGGTGCTTGGTCGCGCGCAAGGCAAGGAAAGACGCTGGTGATTACCAGCGATTACGGGAATGTAATCGCGACGCACCATGTAACCGCGAGTCCTATTTTGGACACCTTTGACCTACGCTATTAGGATGTGAACTTCAGCGGATGTATCTAGTCCAGCCACCTTACGTTGCTGGCAAATAGGTTGCCTATCTGTTAGGCTACGAAACCAATACGGACACCTCACACCTCCCAAGGCGCGCTTTTCCGCTTGATTAGTTTGGCATCCCCTACAACATATTTTCAATTGGCCAGAATCGAGGAGTGGCTGTAAAGGTGCTAAGCATAGTCATTCAATTTCGTTTAAGGTTTCCTTACAATGGCATTTTCTTAGTAAAAGCAATTCCATACACTGTGATTTTTTAGAAATTACTGTGGGATTTAGAGTATAAGCTCGTCTTTACTTATTGTTCGAATTTTGATAAGCTATTTGTAGGCATATTTATGCATCTATACACGGCAAGAAATTACCAATATTAAATAACCTGTAATTTTCTCTCCATAGCACATCAAAGACATTCACATTTTTAACTGTTCACGTATGAAGAACATGCTAAATGTACAGTGGGCAGGATTGCTATGGCGTTTTGCTCTGGCTTTTCTTAGCATAGGGACTGTAGTTGTCGTTTATGCCTAGATAATAGGCGTTTATATATGAATGAAATAACAGGAAGGAAAACGGAAGGCATTTTTTCTTATAAAACATTAACATCCGTAACCTTTTTAGGTAATATAAAACTACCAGAGGTAATAAGGCGTACTTAGGCACATTTCAAAACAGATAGTTCCAGGCATGAAATTATAATAACGTTAAGTATAAGCGCACAGCAATCCTACTAATGAATGAAAGATTTATGACATTTGCACTTTTGAAGCCGAAATTAACTGTTCTTTAAAGCATGTCATATAGCGATTTATACGTCTGCCTGTAAACCTAGGTTCCTATAAAGTCGTAGTAAAGATGATGTTTGTCTACATTAAAATGAACAAACCATTCATCCAGAGAGGCTTCAGAAATCAATTAGTACTAATTAACTGTAGAGGACCTGTATATGCAATAAATGCTTTTTAAACAGCATAAAGTCAGAAACTTGTTATTTTAACCCATAATTTTTAAACTCTCTTTTCTAGGGTTTTTATTTGTCGAAGATTCTCATTCTCAAATTGTTCGAAATGCTGTACCTTTTTTATATAAATAAATGAACTGTTTATACATCTTAATAAACAGCAGGATAAAAATAATTACTTTTTGTTAACATGCTTAGCTATTATCTTATTAAACAATACTTATATTGTGTAAATTTTTAGCAAAAGATTCGTCTTATATTTAATTTATTTTCTACTATACTAGTTGGATAATTAAAAATTCATCTTCAGTTTATTAACATACTATTAAAAAGCTTAATTATAAGATATGCATTTTTTCACAAACAGCGAATCGTGAGAAGCAATTTTTCCAAACATAATATGCATACAAAAAGTTTAAAGTGTATATGACATTTGGTGTACATATTACGCACTAAACCCTGATGTTTATATTAACATTTCAAACTAATCAGCCTGCAATTATCGTTTTTAAAAATTTCACAGATGGCATCTTCGAGTACTTTATTCTCCTCATACCTAGCACCACGGAATTGTCATTTTATGACCTCATGATCAATTTTCATAGACGTCAATGTTTTCAGAGTTTTAGCTGAAGTAAAACAACTTGACATTTTATTTTTTTAACAGCTTTACCTTTATTGCAAATACAACACGCAGCGCGTTAATTAGTACGGAGCCACGTCGTCAAATTTCATTCCGCGCCTTCCTTTGTTTTCCTTTCACTTTTTCTCTTTGGCAGTAGCTGGTTAAGTGCCTGTGTTTTCACAGAATGTCAAAGGTGACAAAAACACACTGAAAGTATATTTTTCGCTTCCATAAGCTCAACTCCCTCATTCAGCGCAGCTTTAAGGTTGCAAGGATTCTGCGGGGATCGAAGTCAGGGCGCTGTCGTCCTACGCTCCATAGCTACATGCCCGCCGGGTGCAGATTCGAATCTTTCTGTGTTTAAACTGTGAATGTCGTCTATTCTGCTGTGCAGTACATCACTTCAGTCTTAAATAAATATAGAAATACATTGGCAATGAAATATGTTTTTAAGTATTTAGCTTTTTTTCATCGTTCACCAAAATACAAATATTACAAAGGTTAATAAAAGGTTACCACAGTTTAAAAATAACATCTCTTAAATAAATATAGAAATACATTGGCAATGAAATATGTTTTTAAGTATTTAGCTTTTTTTCATCGTTCACCAAAATACAAATATTACAAAGGTTAATAAAAGGTTACCACAGTTTAAAAATAACATCTGTTCAAATCCACTGTTGCTGTATCACATTCGACGTTTTATGTATGAGTACGTACATATACCTGAATGCAATATTGAGGATAAAGCATAAGAAGTAAAATCTGATATGTTATATTCACATGACTTTCTCTACACTGCATAATTTATTGATGGATATAAAAAACTTATCTTACGAAAGCTTATTTTTCGGTCTACTTCATTTCAATCGGGATAAACCTTTGCAGAAATAGCTACATTACACATTTCGTTATAGATACAAAGGGAACAACGGCAGTCAAATGTTAAAGAACTGTAGCTATACGCTGGCTTTAAAATTCCATATTTTTCCTTTCCATCACGAGAAACAAATGAATGTCGACAGGACTTTAATACAAAATTCCTTCCGAATAAGACGACTTTACTTCAGAAAATTCAACACATAGTACATTTTGTCATGTAAATATCTTTAATGTGTAACATTTTAATCAAAATCGTTGGAGGCATTTTTGAAAAATCGAAAATTTTGAAAAATGTTTCACGTAAAGTTTAATTGGGAATGGGGTAATTCTCTTTAAAAACTTCGTGTCGCATCTTTGTGAGATACTGAACTTAAATACCAGGTCTGGTGTTTATCCGACTTTTCGTTTATGAGTTATTCCGTTCACACAGACACGCGCGCGCAACATTCTTTTTTTTGGGGGGGGAGGGGGTTCAGGGAGCCTGAAAACATGTGTTCCTGTGAAATCTGGATATCGAAGTTTTGGGTGGAATGCAATGCAATACCTTCATTACCTACTATGTATGTAGTAGAGAAAGTAAAAATACTCTTAAGTTTATTCATCAAGCATAATTTTTAGAGAGCATGGCCTAAAGGTAGAACTTCTAACACAGAGCAAACGAGTTAAAAGCTTTAGATTATCGCGATAATCTTCATTGTGACCAACGTTTGTTTCCAGTCCAATTACATGGCAATTATTATCCTTTAAATTTGCACATATTTAATAACATGTTTAATGGCTCGACTTGGTTTAATTAGATTTTAATTTTCATATTGTTTTTCCATGATTAATCTCTCATGTCGCTCGCATTATCTGTTCACAATAAATCGTCCTATTCCAATTTATCGCAATTCGTTGTAGAGTTAACCCATAGGTTATACTGGCAGCTTTCTTTGATCTAAAACGCTATTCTTTTATCTAGCATAACCTACATAAAGATTTAATGGCGCAAATTATGAACACAGAAGAAACTGAAATGGGAAAACCAGGCGAAATTATAAAAGCAGCAGAAGTAATAACATTAGAGGTACTTATCAAAAAAATTCAGAAAGCAATATGATATAGCATTTAATCCCTTCATTGACTGGTGTAAGGCAAAACATACTGAAAATAATTTCACTGAAAGCGACTGCTAGCGAATCAACAAAACATCCGACAGCTCACTTTTTATCGCCATGTTTGTTTCAAGAACCGCGTTTTAAACGTGATCTGTTGGTTTCAGGAATCAATATAATATTATTGATATTTTACAAAATTCAGGGCTGTCTAAAAAGTAGTATGTGCCACACGTGTTAAAGGTGGTTTTATTTTGCTCGTAGGGTTGCGAAACGAAGGGCGTGTGATACCGTTATTCGAAGTCGCCGCAGCTTATAGAGAAGATGAAATAATTTTGTGTTATTTTTTTCTCTGAGAAACGATGCAGAAACATCTGCACATTATTAAATATAGGATAATTAGGATCGGAATTTATAATTACCATCCGTAAAACCACTTCACTTCTCTCCCAGGAAGGGAATGCATGCCAGTGGCTTATCGGTTCAACACGCAGGTAATAATTAGGGACTGGCAAAACATGAAGAAAATGTTGCCAAAATTCGAAATTCTTTTGCTAAAACATGAAAATACGTACAAAATATTATAAAATATATATTTTAAAAGCGAACATTCTATAAGTTGTTCAAAATACGACATTCTTTTGCTAAGACATGAAAATACGAACACAAATCCCAAAATATTACAAAATATATATTTTAAAACCTGAATAACGTATAAATTAAGTGTTAGGAACGGTTCACTATATTAATTTTAAAAAAAATAAGCTTTGTAGTCATATTTAATAATAAAATATTAAATGACAAGCAATTATATGGAGTTTATGTTTTGAACATTGTGAAACCCCTTAACCCTAGAAAAAATAAAGAAGTTATTATTTGCCCTGTCCATGCTTAATACTAATGACAATATGCCAGTAAAAGCACAGCTTCGCGAAAATAAAAATTCAAGAATAGAAAGCGATTAATTTCGCACGTGACGTCACAGAGGAAACGCTACATTTTCTCAACTTCTGGAAATGGTGAAGCGGGTTTTTCCAGACGCTTTTGGATTTTCTAAATTTGTTTCATAGATAGAATATCTAGAAAGCCCGGTTCACTGGTAACAGAAATTATTTTAAAAGCGAAAAACAGCAAATTATAAAACATAAAGAAGTATAAAGATTTTCATACAATATGAATATTTTACCACAATATTATGAAATGTAATTTTTTTTGCGTGAATTGAATTCTACGCTCTGCAAAACGTAATTGTTGCCATAATGACAGCAAGCATGGTTTAGAATACGAAATTTCATATTTTGTCTGTCTCTATAATAACAAATAAAGTGCAGGGAGTGAAACTAACGTCTCATTTACGAACATATGAAAACGGTATAACTTATGTCAAGTATGGAAACCGAATTATTTCACGATTTGTTTCCTACAATTTATAATGCTAAAACTGCATAAAATGTTGTATTCAACTCGTGGAAAATCCTAATATGACATTCGTAAAAATTGTTTGAAATGACCTTACAAATGGTACTGCATTGCACCCGAAAGCTCAAATAAAGTTTCGGCATTAATTTCACATCGAAAACAATACATGAAAGACGGGCAGCCTATGTAATTAACATTGTATACTGTACTAGTCGAAAGGGCGTGGTTTCTGTCTTTAACATATTTTTAAGAAGGACATAAAATATAAAATAATTAAGTATTTACATGATTTAGAACTTTGTTTATACTAGCAGTCTGATAAAAAAGAGACCCATTCCAGTAATGGTGACAATTTTGGCTTAACTAAGCCAAGTGTGAAAATACCTCCGAACTAACTGCAGTGCTTTTGGTCTCGCTGATGCCACAGTATCCGTGGAATGTCCCAGAGGCACAAACGATTTATGCCCTTCGGGAAGCCAGCGGAAGTGGGTAACAGCGGAAGTGACCCTAGTGCAATGCGAGAGCGCGTTTAAGAGCACAGTACATCAGGCATGAGAGACGACGAACAAGCACAGAGACTGCGGCTCAAACAAATTTCACATAAATCTTTGAAGTAGCAGCAATTTTGTAACTTTTAGAATTGCATTTCAGTTAGGACATTTCACACAAATTCCCTTTGAAGGAACAGCAATTTTGTAACTTTAAGAATTACATTTCAATTAAGACGTTTCACATAAATATCCTTTGAAGAAAAAGCAGTTTGGTAATTTTTAGAATTACGTTCCAATTAGGACCAGTTACGTTCTATTTCTCCTACTTCTTAGCCGTTCCTTTAAAATTTTATAGGTGAATTGCATTGTTTGAAGTAGAAAGTCGCTATTTATAACTTCAACCTTTCGAGAAAAAAGTTGAGACAGAATGTACCCGAGGTAATTTTGTTATGCGCTAAATTATTCTATGTTTAATCTAATATATAAATTATATATGTTTACAATGTGAAAACCACGTAAATAATAATTTCTGTACAATGTAATATTTGTCGTGTACATAATGTTCCTGTTTAACTAGGTTTAGAACGTCTTGAACTCTGCAGTTAGGGTAGAAACGTGATGTTCACATGGTCAGCGAAAACGGGATCTTTTGTGTATGAATAGAAGGGCAACGTTTGATGACTCTGTTTGTTTTCGCTCCGGAAGTATGGAGCGAGGCAAATATAATATAACGGCAGTTTTACCGTTGACGTTTAGGTTAAGCAGTGCATAATTGACATTCAGTAGAAGACAGTACATAGTAGTAGACAGTACACAGTGGAAGACAGTTGAAGTTGTTAAGCAGTTCACAGTCAACAATTGGCGCGCAAAATGGTGATAGGTGAACAGGAACATTTATGTAGTGTTAGAGTGAGGAATTAACAATAAATAGTCATAAACCAAACATTACAGTGTGTAGCCAATTCTTATATAAGCTCCCAGTACCACAACTGAGATCGACGAACTTATCAAATATCATGATAGGCAGAGACCATGCTAAAATCACCGCTGAGAACCAACTAGCCAGGGTAACAGCGGGAAGGACTACAAGACGAATCCACGTCGGATAGAGAAAAAGGTACAGTGAATTTTAACATTAATTCTATCTCTACCACTATACCGCGTTCGACTCCAACCCGAGCGGGCATCGAACCCGGGACTGCCACCAACGGCGCAGTCGTCGAAACAATATGCAGGGGTATCGACGCAAAGTTTTCATGCGACTTTCTCTACCTTCTATAGTTTATTAGTGGGTACACAAATTATTCTTACACTAAATTATTTTTCTATCTACAACATTTTAATCTAAATAAACCTTAGCAAAAATAGCTACATCACACATTTTGTTATAGATAAAAAGAGAGAAAGTGTTTTAAGACCTGAAAGCTATATGTCGGCCTTAAAATTGCATACTGTTTCCATGCAATCGTGAGAAACACCTGAATATTGAAAGGTCTTTAAGAAACAAACAATTCGAACCTTTAATAACGCATACCTCAGAAACGGCTTATACCCAAAACAACTTATTTTAAATAAATTGTTGTTTTAAAATGATCTACAGCTTTGTGTAGTACGTTTTCGTTTATCGCTTAATATTTACCAGTTATACAAGATATACAAAAAAACCAAATAAAGTGCACTTCACAGGCTGTTTCCCAAAAATTCAAGATATACATTTTATTTGTGATGTAAATATCTTTAGTATATGGTATTTTAATCAAAATCGTTAAAACCATTTTTTAGAAAATCGACATTTCGAAAAATCTTCCATGTAATGGGTAGTCGGGTGGAGGGCGTTTTCTTGAAAATCTTCGTGTCGCATCTTTGGATAAAAAAAGTATTTTTAGAAAAATCGGATGTGATACACACACATAACTTTCTCTGCCCTCTATCTTTATTAGTGATATACAAACAATTCTTATTACAGCTTACTTTTCTATCTTCTACTTTTAATCCAAATAAACCTTTGCAAAAATACCTACATTACACATTTCGTAATAAATACAAAGAGAATAGCGATAGTCAAATGTTTAACAACTGGACGCTATATGCTGGCCTTAAAATTCCATACTGTTTCCATACTATCGCGGGAAAGAACTGAAAATCGATGAGACTTAAAAAGAATACGTATTGAATAATTCGAACCTTTAATAACGGATATCTTAGAAACAGCTTATGCCACAAAAAAGCTTATTTAAGTAAATTGTGTGTTTTAAATAGATATACACTTTTTGTATGGTGCGTTTTCCGTCTATCGCTTAACGTTTACAAGTTATACAAGATTATGCTAAATCCTTCCGGATTTAGGATCCTTCCTAGGCTATTCTCAGAAAACTCAAGATATACATTTTATTTGTCATGTAAATATACTTCATATACGGTATTTTAATCAAAATCGCTAGAGCCGTTTTTTAGAACATCAAAATATTCGAAAAATGTTCCATGTAAAGCGTCGCATCCTTGGAAGGTACTACACACAAACACAAAGTTTGGTATTATCCGATGTTTGGTTTTTGAGTTCACGCACACGAACATGTTATCAAAAACGCTTTATTGGGATTCAGGGTGCCTCAAAACATGTATTTCCAGTGAAATCTCGGTGGAATGCAATACTTGCCCTACTTATTATACGTAGTGGAAAAAGTTTAAAAAAAAAGTGTAATAACTTGTTATTGCAGCCACGCACTCAATAACATAATTTTTAAATGTTACGCACGTTTGTATTTACTTAAATGATGCCAAAAGTTAGTCAAAATGTCAGTTACCTGCAAAAGTTGAACTCTTAATAAAGTATCTTTCTATTCCTTATCAGTACCTCGTGATAAGGAAATACTGGCCGAGGCAAAGAGATTACAGAATAGTTAGTATATATGCTACAATTGTTAAAAGGGGAGTTTTATTTTGCGAGTAGCAATCCTACCAGCAAAATAAAATGACTGAAGAGGCTGAAAGCCAAGTGAGATTTTTCTAGAGAGTTTGAAAATCACAATTTTAATTTTCTAAGATTGTTTCATGAATATCACTCAACTAATAAACCCGATAAAATACTTCAAATGCTAACAATAAATGATATATTAACCCCAAAAGCCGGTCACTGTCCAGTCTATTGTAATACTTGCGATCTACTGCGTTAGCGTTTGCTTTCCCAATTCGTAATCTTTCACTTGAAAAAAACTCTTGAAATTGATTCCAAAATACATTGTATGCATTGCTCAATCGAAATGATTGTTGTTTTCTGTTTCGTAGCTTGGTAAACCTTGTCGTTTGAATATACGCTTGTTTCCATTGCACACAATATGTTTGTTATGTCTGATCGTAAAGCAACATACCCAGTGATGGTAGAGCACTGTCGTACTAAGTAAAATTATCGAGACAGAGAGTGACGATTAATTAATATGACAGTTTATAACACATAATTGGTCCATATCTGATGAGTAAAGTATTAGTGTAATAGTCCAGGTAAGTCACCCTAACCGAGATTTAAACATGGGATCTTCGGAATATCATAATGTGTTAAAATTCTTCCTCGCCCTAAAAAAAAAAGGTATCCGCATTTAAAAGAAGAGGTAAAGTTTACAGAATTTGGTGTAAATGGTGTGGAGGCTAAGAAAAAAAAATAATGTCAATAAACTTGATTGATCTGAAATTCTTTCTATAAAGGTTTTCAAGAATCTTATCAGAAGCCCCAAACTAAAGGGAAAGGAAATGTATACATCTCTCAAGGTAAAGTGCGCGCCAAGGGATTATACATAGTACGTGCTGCCAAGAACTAGGATAAAAAAATGTGGGGATTAAACACAGAAAATAATAGTAAAAAAATCCCTTTTGTATTTGCCGAAATTATCAATAGAAGGTTATAATGAGTGAGCTTCAGGTTGTATGCTATTTAATATATACACACACTGCCGTTTGTGAAAATTGCAACACCAAGAAAGAATTTTCCGATTAACTCCAAACTTGGTAGAACTGTAGAAGAGTGTGCAAGCAATAAGTGATTAGGTTTGCAGAGAGATGAGGTACACGTAGGCCGAGTAGAGCCCTCTCGTGTCGGTCCGACAAGGTCAGTGTTGCACCCAGTGTAGACTGCAGAGCTGTCAAACAAGGTGGAAACAAAGTGAGTGCCAGTATGCCTCGTCGACGTCAAAAGGAGCCATATCGGCATGTGAGTGAGTTCGAACGGAACGGAATGATCGGTCTCCGGGAAGCAGGTTTGTCATACAGGGACATTTCGGCTCATACAAGGCATGCTGCTACGACAGTGATGCGTGTGTGGAAGAAGTGGATAGATGAAGGTCGTATGCAGCGAAGAGCGGGTACTGGACCACGGAACATGACCACAGCACGGGATGACCGTCATCTTGTCCGCATGGTCATAACGAACGTACAGCTTCATCCACAGTGTTGGCTCGACGCTGGAGTACTGCAACAGGTGTGAACTTGTCTGCGTCAACGGTTCGTCGCCGTCTGCTGCAGGTTGGACTGGTTGCATGCATGCCATTACGTCGGCTTCCAGAAACCACAAGCTCCTCCGACAGCAATGGGCACGTGAACACCGTCACTGGGGTGCTGAGTGGCAAAATGTAGTCTTTTCGGAGGAGTCCCGCTTCGTGTCCTACAGCGATGGCCGCATACGCGTCCGGCGGTACCGTGGTGAGCGTAACCTAGAGGGCTGCATTGTTGAGCGACATAGCGGACAAACACCAGGTGTGATGGTTTGGGGCGCCATTGGTTACAACAATCAATCTCGCCTCCTACGAATTGAGGGCACTTTGAACAGTAATCGGTACCTAACGGTGGTTGTAGAGCCTGAGGTACTCCCCCTGCTTCAGGTATCTCCACAGGCCACATTTCAACAGGACAATGCCTGGCCACATATTACGAGGAATGTACAAGCCTTCTTCGAAGAGCGACGGGTACCATTGCTTCTCTGGTCTGCACGTTCGCCTGACATGTCGCCCATGGAACATGTCTGGGATATGGTTGGTCGGCACCTGGTGCGTCACGGTTCTCCAGTAACCAGTGTCACGGATTTGTGGGCTCGAATACAAACTGCGTGGAGGGAAATCCCTCAGGAACTTATTCAGAACCTTTTTGATTCAATGCCACGGCGTATAGCAGCTCTAATTGCAGCGCGTGGAGGCCACACCAAATACTGAATATTAGGGCTCAAAGATCATGTATAGATTTGAAAAGTTTATCATTTGTTACTTGTCGTGTACCTAACCTGTGGTATTAAATTCATTGAATTCACGCGTTTCCTTCTTGGTGTTGCAATTTTCACAAACGGCAGTGTACGTATATTTACGAGAATATGAAGTTATTTCTAGCAATATTAGGCATTAAATTTAATTTTTACAGTGGCACTAAAAATAGGTTTTTATACGCGAGCCACTCATACTAGAAATGGTAGACTATTATTCCACTTAGTGGAATAACATTTTTATAGCACTCCACTGTTACCACCCTTGTTTCTTGTGATAGAAATAAGTGTATTAAGCGGAGGCCTTGTATCAATTAATGTAATGGAGGACTGTTTAAATAACTCGGAAATGGATCCTTCCAATGCATTCAACTGTTTCCAATCCAAACAATGCAAGCACTCATGCTATCAATGCCCATGCTACTTACTTCCTTTGCACAAGGAATTAATGCTACAATTTAAAGCAATTGCACAACATCAAAATTACATCAATCAAATAATATGATGCAATAATATGTTTATAAATGAAATTGTTTCATTATTTTGTTGATTTATTTTTGTTACAGGCTTCTGCCTATTATAAAAAGTTATGATTGTGTAAGTGATCATGTTGTCAGCGCTTGTGCTATGAAGTTCAAACAACAAACAGGCCAAATAACAACAGACTAGAGCTCACCATTATGCATTTCCGAATGTACACGGCTATTTACACACAAATTTCGGCAGGATACTTTATAATTTAATGTTCACGACACTCTAAAAGATATGTTACATTCATATGAGTTTCTCAACACATTCTCAACAAACTATTATTACAAAAGCTTACTCTTCTATCTACTAGTCGGCCAAGATATGAATGAGCTTGG
Organism: Deroplatys truncata; assembly: GCA_030765065.1. Classification (NCBI taxonomy): domain Eukaryota; kingdom Metazoa; phylum Arthropoda; class Insecta; order Mantodea; family Mantidae; genus Deroplatys; species Deroplatys truncata. Next base: position 67,675,221 of record CM060976.1, on the reverse strand, counting down.
TGGAGGGTGCCACTGTGTTTTGTTGACAATAAAGGCTTGGGATCAGAGGGGAATGAGGGGCAAGGGGATACGGAAATGCGCAGTCGCACAATGAAAACAGTACTTGCAGGTATCAGCCTTGCTAGTAAATGCAACTCCGAACTGCGGATATTTTCTTTACCTGACTTTCCTTCAGATGCCCCACCCACTTGTTCCGTAACTGTTTATTTGATCTTCCCACCACACGCGTTCATATCGAGGCCGAACAATATTCCACGCTAATCGAAATTGTTTGCAGAAATGGCTTTATTGCATACTTCCTTGTAGGTACACGGATTAGGGGAATGCAGTAAGTTTAAGCGATTCAGTAAGTTGCTATTTTATGTATGGGTCGCTATGTAATGGTTCTGAAACTCCATTCTCTTTACATGATCACAAGAAAGAAGAAAAAAGAAAACGAAGAGCGATTTTCCTCTCGAGAAAAGTATAATTATTTGAGAATTCAAACCAATAACAAAGAATATCTCGGAAATGCTTAGCGCCACAAAAATTTTATTTTGCATATAGTGTGCTTTGACAAGATCTATATTTTTTGTGGTAAGATTTTTTCTATTGTTTATGGATAATTATACAAAAGTCATTCAGAATAAAGAGGCTTAACTGGCTATTCCTAGAAAATTCAAGAAATACATTTTATTTTCATGTAAATGTCTTAAACATGTGTATTTTAATTAAAGCCGTCACAGCCGTTTTTGAGAAAATCAAAATTGTCGAAAAATGCTCCATGTAAAGGGTAGTTTGAGGTGGGGAAATTTTTTACACACACACACACATCTTTTTTTTCTAAAAGTGCTCTTTCTGGGGGTTCAGGAGGTTCCAAAACATGCATTTCCGGTACATATTCGGCATTGAATGTTTGGATGAAATAAATTACTTCGTCTATTTACTGTAAGTACGTAGAGAGAAAGTAAAATCTTCGCTAATTTGAAAATCACTCATAGCCATTACAATGAATGTCGGATAACACCAAGCTTTACGAACATAGAGGTTTTTTGAATATCATTTCAGTCAGATTATTTATTTATCCCCCGATAAAGGATTTGCAGAGAGGATACATGAATACTTAAATAAGCCGGATTTTAGAATTTGCAATGGACATTTACGAAAATCCTATATATGGATACAAATATATTTCAAGTACAGAATACGTCGTACGCGACAAGTTTAGCGAAGTCAACAATGGAAAGATGCCACCAAAGGTTATTACTGAATACCTGAAGGACCTATCGTTCCCTGCTGCCATCGACAGTTCTGCAGCGCGACAAAAAGGGACTGTGATCTGGGAGTTTGCCAAGTAGAGCAAGACAGCTCCGGTGTAATCGCCAATTTACTGAAAGGGAGATTTCTTGCTTGAATAACCACATTTAAGGACATCGGATTAATTTAAACATCCTCGTTCACAGATATACTCCTTCCCACTGTTTGCTGTAGCCGGAGGCGCGCCAATAAATTTTGGTATTGCCTACTACACCAAATGTTTAATTAAAACGTTCAAAACGAGCGGAATGGCTCAGGCGGTAACATGTGACCCGCATTCGGTAAGTCTTAGGTTCGATTCCCGTGGCCGACCTTCCTGACCCATGGGTTTTTTCGGGGGTTTTCCAGAGTCGCTGAGCGAATGCTAGGAAGGTTCATTACATCCCCCGAATTTCCTGTCCCTCCATTTCACCTTCATTCTCATTTCAGTTCACCTTTTATCTGCTTGGTCTGTTTCAGAGTTGAAAGTGTCGGCGAGTACCTCGGCGTTGCATAGCAGAAAAGGATGTTCTCGGTAACACTTCGTTCCCCGGGATGGGGGTGGTTTCCGAGTCTCGGGCTCCCAATGGGATGCGTATGCCTGCAGGGGGAGGAGAGCCGGTTGCACCAGCTGCCATCCGGGGAATTTCTATCTGTAACAGGTAGGGACCCTGCCCTCTGCCCTATCGTGTCTCCTGGTTCGGTCGCACTCTGTCTCCTCTCACCTCATCCCTACCTCCCGGGGCACCCTGTCAGGAGCACAGGCAGTTAGCCTACTCCTATAGGTCTTTTTTGGGGGTAGGAATGTTTGTGGAACGAGGCTAAAATCGAGTGTAGCAATCCTACAAGCAAAATAAAACCACTTTTACAAGTGTTGTCATATGCTATTTTTTGACAGCCCAAAATATTAAATTATAAAGTATCCAGCTGAATTTGTACGAAAAAAGCAGTATACATTTAAACATGCCCAATGCTGGTGGTGTTTGGCCAATGTCTGTTGTTTGACCTGTCTGACCTGACCAATGTCTGTAACACCACTGCTGACAACATGGCCACTTACACAATCATAACATTCTATAACATATATGGTTCTGCCGAATCCGTTTTCGAGTCATTCATATAATCCGCTATTACATTAATTGATACAAGGCCTCTTTTTAATACACATGTAATTTCCACCACAAGAAACAAGGGTAGTTATAAAGGAGTGTTATAAAATTTGTATTACAATGAAGTGATATAATATTCAATTTCTAGTATGAGTGGCACCAGTTAAAAGCTCTACTTTTAGCACCAGCTTTCGGGGATTGTACAAATTGTAAATAAAAGTGTAATGGGGTGTATATTCTAACTGTAATAGTTCTCTACCATAGAGTAAAAAATTATCAATCAAAAGGCGAGATATCCATTAACTTTGGCTTTTAAACTTGACAACATTATTCTGATAGCACACATGAGAGGCGGGATAACCGGCTGAAGGTCAAGTTTGACAAAAAATAATTTTTGGATACATTTCTACATCATACACATTGTCATTCATTTATCTAAAATCAAAACTTCTAGAGAAATGTATGTAATTCAACTTGCCTTTTTACTTCCTCCTCCACGTACATGGTAGGTAGGTATTGCATTCCACCCAAAACTTCGATACCGAGATTTCACTGGAAATACACGTTTTGAGGCTCCCTGAATCCCCAAAAAAAAGCATTTTTAGAAAAGGTCCATGTGTGTGAACAGCATATCTCAAAAACGAAAAGTCGGATAAATACCAACGTTGGTATTTAGGTTCAGTATCTTCCAAAGATGCGACATGAGAATTTTCAAGAGAATTCCCCCATCCAGACTACCATTTACATGAAGATTCTCCGAAATCTTTGTTTTTCTAAAAAAAATGGCAAACGATTTTATTAAAATTTCATATATTAAAGATATTTACATTACAAATAAAATGTATATTTTGAATTTTCTGAGAATAGCCTGTGAAGTCACTTCATTTGGAAGACATTTTGTATAACGGTAAGCGATAGACGAAAACGTACTCCACAAAAAATGAAGATCTCTTTAAAACATACAATTTCTTTAAAATAACTTGTTTTTGTGGCACAAACAATTTCTGAGATATCCATTATTAAGGGTTCGAATCGTTCATTTCTTGGTCATTCTCTTAAATTCCTATCAACATTCAGTTGTTTCTCGCGAAACAACATGGTAGAACGTTTGTGCGCGCTCATTTCGACATGCTGTTCCATTGTCTCCCTTGTGGAATGTTTGACCGTTATCACTTCAGTGAGTGTTGAATTGTTGCACAGTAAGCATTACAGTTTGCACCAAAGAAGAACAGCTTACGTTATCCGTTTTTTGTTGTCTGAAGATGTACCAGGAGACGAAATCCATCGAAGACTTTTCACACAATATGGGAACAATGTTTTACCTCGGGAAATGTGTACGATTGGATTGAAAAGTTAAAAAATGATCGGACAACTGTGGAGGAAAGAGCAGGACGCCCATCCATATCCACTATTAGTGACACCAACATTGAGCAAGTCCGTATCCTGATTCAGATAACCGAAGATTTACTGTCGATGAAGTGGCAAACCATATCTTTTTTGGTCCACATAAAAATGTCTTAAGGGGCCATCAATTCACCGCAGAGCAAAAAGTGAAGGAAGCTGTGCATATACGACTTGCTACTCAGCTGAAAAAAAAACCTTTTTTCTGAGGGTATCAGAAAGCTTGTGCAATGATGGACCATGTGCATTGAGAAGCAAGGAGACTACGTTGAAAATGAGGTAATTGTAAGCTTCTATTCTTGTTTTAATAATTAAAATTGACTTATTGACTTGTCCTCGTATGTAGATTTAAATATGTACTAGTGAAACTATAGCTTAAAAATAAAGCCATTATAACCTGTAAACGATGTTAGTTTGGGGGCGGGCATAGAAAATTCCACAGTGCTGCAGAAAACACAGGTTTGGCATCTTTTTAAGAAAATAAAATCAGAAATGTCTTTGGTCTGCACATTAGAAGATAAACTCAAATGTCTGTTTTACATATACCTGGACTATTTAAAGCTTTACTAAAACCAATACACATCTCCACAAACTATAAAGTACATGAAAAATCATGTTTTATTATTATTGTTCTTCCATTCGAGTTTTAGGCCACGGACCTGTTACGAATTCATGGTTGGATTTTCCACTCATCGTTTCCTTCTAGGATGGTAATTAAGCACGTCTTTAGGAATCGTACTAAAGTGCATTCGATGTAGGTATGTGTTTCATCCAATTGTCCCGGTGGTGTTGGATATATTGGACTATAGGTACAACTTGTAGCTTCTTTAGCACATCTTCATCGTGTCTGTGGTCCCATCTTGTTGAGCGCATGAATCTTATTTCATAGTTGTTAACCTGTTTTCATCATTTCGATGCAATGTCCAAGCCTCGCTACCATAACATAAGACCGGTCTTGCTAAAGTCTTGTAAGAGGCCTCTGTACTTTGGAGGGTTTCATTGTGTTGTTTATTATACTCATGGTTCTGGTGTACTTAAAAAATGTATCTGGTACATCTACTTCATCCATAAAGGATATGAAAATTCATTCACTCTTTCAAATAGTTCATTTGTTGGATTTTTACTAGAGACTGGACGTTTTCCACAAAATGTCATTATTTTTATTTATGAATTGTAATTTTCATGTCATCATTTCATCCACTTGGTGTAAATTATGAACTGAGTATTGAAAATCAGTCTCCGTGGGTGCTATGAGTGTCAAATCATCTGCAAAAAATGAGTGCATCTATTCATCACAGGTTTCAATTCACTTATATGACTCTATGACGTGTTTTTCATTGTTTTTTAAGCAAGTAATGTAATTACTCAGTGATTATTACTCTTAATTGAGTTAATTTTAAATAACTTATTACTCCACGTAAATGAAACACACACATTACAGCATATAAATAACAAATCTTATATGACACACTCACATGACTTTCTCTACCCTCTATCGTTTATGGGTGGTATACAAGCTGATCTTATTGAAGCTTATTTTTCTCCCCTACTTCATTTTAATACAAACAAATCTTTGCAGAAATAGCTTCATTATCACATTTCACTATAGACGCAAAGAGGCGCTGTATCCCTTGACGTTTACCAATTATACAAGATCATACAATTATTTTTCGAATGAAGAGAACTTCATAGGCTATTCCCAGAAAATTCAATGTATACATTAGTAGCTTATATAGGGGCAGCGAGAACACTGTTTTGCGTTTATATGAGAAAAGATAGGGAAAACGGGGCTAGATGCTGTGGTTCAAGGAGGAAAATGCGTTTATATGGGAGAGATACGGAATACGTTTGAGAAGTGCTAGACTAGACAGATGCTGAAGGAGGGGAATATAGGTTTTTACTGGAGAGAGGGAATACGAGGGAGGTGCTAAGTAATTGTTAAAGCTGGCATGCGTTTATATGAGAGAGATAGGAAACCGAGGAGAGGTATTAGGCTAGCAAGGGTTGAATGACAGAGTGTGCGTTTATATTGGAGAGACGAGGAAAACGGAGAGAGAGGGAGAGAGAGAGAGAGAAATCCTATGCTAGGAAATGGTTGTAGGAGGGGGAAATGTGTTTATATGGGAGAGATACGGAAAACGATGATAGGCCTTAGGGATTGCGGTTAAAAACTGTTGCACAAAGAACGCATTATTCAAGAATTTTAATAATAAAAAGATCTAAGTATAGATCATTTGTACGGTATTCGAGGAGAGGTCTTTAGTGGAAAACCCCCCTAAGTCCCAGTAGGGGGGATTTTCTGCTTAACGGCCACTTAATGTGCAGGAATGTGCATTCATATGCTAATTAGGTCTCCCCCTACCCTACCACACACTCCCTGGTACCTTTTCGTAGCAGCTGAGGTCATAAATTTTGTGAAGTATAATGGAAAGGTAGACAGGCATGCAATTAAGGTTGTCCATCACCTGTCAAAATGAACAATGGTATAATAAATTATGCTTTCTAACAAAAGAGGCGCTATTCTCCCCATTCCATTTCCGTACACGCGCACTTCCACACCTATAGCAACCCCCTCCCCAAGCTGCATTCTCTCTCCAAACACCTGGGCAATGTAACAAAGACCGTACCTTTTTCCTGTCAAAATGAATAATGGTGAATAAAGTATGCTTTGCGACAAAGGGCAGACACTATTCTCCCCATTCCATTTCCTGCCCACGATAACAAAAGACCAGGCTGGTGCCGCGGTAACAAAGGAACAATCGCTATTGCCTCCATTACATTGTCCCGCACAAGTGTTCGTTAGGAAGGCCACACATGTAGCAGCCCCCTCCACAGCAATATAACAAAGAGGCAGTCTGGTACAGCGATAACAAAAGCTCTTGGTGCTATTATACCTGGCCTGTCTTTGTTATACCCTCAGGCATTGCGGAGACATCACCGTTCCCACGGAGCAAGCTCCATTACCTGCTATGTCATAAATTCCCCGCTCGACCTCGCCATCCTGGCGCCAACTCTGCCCCGCGGGTAGTTCTGAAAGCAGTCGAACCTTCACGAAGACCTACGGACATTTCCGAACATAATTACACGATCGTAACAACTCTTAACACTTTATCCAAGCACACGATCCTGCACGAAGACCTACGGTTATCACAGAACATAGTTATACATGATCAACTCTCTGTTTTTGCGCATATTCTCTTTTTCAAACAGCGATATCAAAAACGTGTTTAACATATATCATTACCTATATTAAACCTCTGTGTATACTTAGATATCCTTAGCTCTGTGTTCGAATCTTACTGCAGACAAAAGCTTAATGTTTTAATTGCTAATGAAAAAAAATTGATACTTTGATAGGGTAAAACATTATATCATTATCCTGATTAATGAAAGGCGTCCTCGGGGATTCAGTGGTCAGAGTTCAATTCTTAGTGTAGTGAAACATTAATGCTTAATAATTAATAAATTAATTAACATAGACGAGTACGGGCAAATCATGTTAATTTTTTATACATCATTACGATGTTTAATGTAGGATATTCTTAGGTATCCAGAGGTACTAGTTCGAATCTTACCCTGCGAAACTCTAATGCTTAATAAGTATTAAACTATGGGAGTATGCACTGTCAGATTATAATGATTTATATTAAACCCTGGTGTATAATTAGGTATCCCGATGCCTAGACACGATTCACTACTTTTTCTTTCTTCTTCTCTCTTTTTCTTTCTTTTACCTTTTTCTTTCTTTCTTGACATAGTACTTCCAAGCATTCATATATAAACACCAGCACATGCACAGAGACATTACACATACATATACACATGTATACGTGTACATACACATGCACACACACACATGTGCACACGCTTACATACGTTCTAAAAACACACACCAGCACACTTACACACACACGCTCAGATACGCCTACAAACATACAACAGTGCACGCACATACACATAACATACTTACACTTCCTCCAAACACCCGAACCTGCACGAAATAGATATACATGTACAATCTATTCTATCTCTCTATTTTTGCGCCAATTGCCTCTTTCAAACAGAGATATCAAAAAACCTTTATGTGTATTCCTCTCTATAATAGAAGTTATCATCCCCTTCCACATCACTGCATCCCTCGCCTCCAAGCAGTTCTCGGTTCTCCTGCATAGAGAAAAAGCACATTCCTCCACGTCCTACATAGTGTTTCCTCCCACCAATTCTCTCTGCACGTCATTACATGTGACGGAAGAACCGGTTTTCTATCCCGTGTATATAAGGAGCCCCTTCTCGCACTGCTCTGAACATTATACGAGGTGTAATCGAGACAATACAATGGACGATTTGAGAAGAGCCATACTATTACATATTATCATAAAGAGTCGTGCAATGGCATCATGCACTCTATAGTGTGTAACAGGCCTTCCTATCATGACCAGATGTCTTCTCGAAGTATATGCACAGACAATGCCCAGTCCACAAAAGAAGCATAACGTAAGTACAGTTTGTTATTCTTAAATTCAATTTCTAAAAACGTGTGCAATTGTTCTCTTAAGAAGAGTGAAAATAAAATGGCTCATTGCTTTGTATTTCTTCTTTTCCAGGGAGACTGATTCCGAAAGTGATGGTGAGACGGAGAGCATTATTTCAAGTTACAGCTCTCAGTGGCATTCAGAGTACCGCAATGGATATACTTACTCTGTACTGTGTGCAAAGCCTAAGGTGCACGAGCAGATGACATCATACTTCGCATGCAATGAGAGCTGTAGTGTATTCCTCTTCAGGCAGAGGAATTTAAAGTATGTAGCACTTTAAAAATATACCACACGAGTGCACATTGTCGTCATGTAAGTAACCTCAGAGATCATTAATATAAAAATTAATTTCGTAGGCGATACTAACATGCATTGTTATTTCGATACATAGTACTATAGTAGACGGGTATCTAGACGTAACTAACATTGGAAATTATTGTCTTTGCAAAATTCAAATGACACCTGCACCTAAAACGAGACAGATTCGGGTGATAAAGGATCAGAAGATATAGTGGAATACCCCCTTGCAGCGCAGTATGCTTAACACATAGATGAGGAACAGGAATAGTCCAATTCCCAGGCGGTCGGGGATCTAACACCGACGACCTCAGAACCTTTCCCTGGTAAGTCGGCAGAACTCGGTAAAACATTGACGTATTTTCATATCTAGAAAAAAATCTTTGTTTCATTTCACTGTAACCTAACAAATGCAATTGTTTTCAGGCACCTGCACTTACAAAAACATGTTTTCTAAGACTTTCATTGAAGAAGGGGAACAGCTTTGCAGATTGCAAAGGAGGTAGACGCTCTTGGAGGATAGAATAACCAGCATCGAGACCCCAAGAAACATGTCGGTAAGAAATGGGTACCGAGACGCCTACATCTCGAGAAGGCACAACGTTAAGATAGGGTTCTTCTACATCGTCAAGTGCTTATAGTGAAAAAGACAAATCTGTATACATGACAATGCAAGACTGGGAGATAATTTGTGAGAGTCTTCCTATATTCAAAGCATTCCTCCAATCGAGAAAGTGCCCGCGAGTGGAATATTGTGAAAATATTGTTTTCTCTTATAATATCATTGCTAATATGGAAGAGGCTAAAACACGATTTTGAACACTAATTTAAATGATTGTGAAATACTTTTAAATAGTGCTGAAATTTGCACCCTAAAAAGACTTGAATCGTTTATAGATTACCATTTAGGTAACCTATCTGTTGCAAGTGTAACGCAATATGCTGGAACGAGGAGTTGGAGGAGGAAAGTGCTTGAATTGTATGAAAGAAATAATAAAAAAGAATAAAGCATCCTTTTACATCGTGTTTTATTCATTTAAAATCCTTACATTCCTAATGAAAAAAATCATTACATTACAATGATTAGTTTAAAATATAAGCTGCATCACATGCGTCAGAGGCTTGTATGCAAATACTTTATCATGAATTATTAAACAATACAAAAAAGTCTGTGCAGGGATATTTGCACTAGCTTGAATTTTTATTCTGATGTTGACAGCACCATTTACAGCTTCCTCTGGTTGATGCGAGCAATCTATAACAAATATAGCAGCAAATTTAAGAAAGCCTTTTCCTTTCAATAAAGGACAATTCTCTTTTTCATTCTAAGAGTTTTGAAACTTCGAGTACATATACAACCATGCAAATCTCGAGTTTCCAAAGTCCAAATCCATGCCATGATAGGGATAACATTCACTATTAAGATGAAGTCTCAAATTAGTTATGTTACAATGATCAAAAAGGGAACAGTCTTTAGATGCATTGATCGATCTTAATGTCTGACGACCCAAAATGACAAATCTCGGCTTCTCCATTTTTGATGTGGTGGCGACATTCCAGGTGAATGATTTAGTTTGCGGCACAGCAGGCTGAGTATGCAGATCTATGGTCCTAAATGGGAGATACAGCGCCTTGTCAGACTTCACAATCTTGAGGATTTCAACCTTTTCAGCATCAGAAAGTCGAAACACTGGCATTCTCCACTCAATTCGTACAAGTTTAACAATGGCATTCTCTTCACCCTGAGGCGCTATAATACAGTTTTTATAGTCCTTGGATCCAATCAGCACCAACTCAAACTTGCTATTGTGTATGACTTCCTTGTGGTCGTCAGCAAATCCCAGAAGCATCGAAAGCGGTACTATAGCATTGAAGGCTCCATTTGCTGCATGCACAATGTCCACGTCTTCTCCAGGATAGCACCATCCAGCATTCAGCAGACGATCAGATTCCATTGGGTTGAGAGCAACATAGTTGCGTAAAGTTGAGGGATCCCGGGGTTCCTGGTTCGATCAATAGTTCAGCCATTCATATCCAGTCGCATCTCAAACATGAATGCAATAGCGTTATTGGTAAGCCTTGCAGTAGTAGCTCCTCCATTAGGTTTGGTAATACTCCCCTCGATGTATAGATAACTTCAATTAGGTAATGTATATAAATCCTCACCTTGACAAGGGATTCTAATCTCATCATTAGAGTCCAGAGCTGATGTATTATACGGCAAAAACACATGTTCGTCTTCTTTAGTGATTTTGCCGTCAAATCTAGGTATCTCGGTAACATTGAAGATGTCCATGATTATAGCAGTCTGAAGCCAAATGCCTGGAGGAACTGATGATTGCGTGATATTAACCCGCTGGGTGTCAAAGGCAGAGCATGACGCTGGCGTCGAATCACTCCATTATTATATCCTCGACGTCGCCGTCTTCTTCTAAAATCCATTGCCATTGCAACGGATGTGAAGCCTTATGCTTATATCTTCGTTTCTAAAGTCAATGATATTACCGTTCTCGTCCACTACACGAAGACTAATTTGCTCTTTGACATTGGTGTTTATGATTGGAAGGTAAATTGGATTTGATGGCTCCCGAGAACTATGATATCCAGGCGGAACAGAAAGGAAAAACTCAGATTGAGTGTCCACTTCTACCATCGATGAAAGAGCCTGCTGCAATACTGCACTCGATTCGTATGATGCTCACCTTAAATATATTCACCAAGAAATCGGATTCAACCAGCTGATTAGCTCATTTCAGCCTTCATTGTGTTATTATTTGGTCTAATAAAGAAGGCATTCTCATCCACCCCTAGCTTATCTCTAACGCATTCATTAATATCAGCAATCTCCTAAGTTCCATTGGGTATATCAAATCTTAATTTCATCATTGTGAAGATAATGAAATTGATTATTACTCTGATCAACATTGGAAATGGAATAGAAGGTTTCAAAATTCAATAGAGCAATCTCATAATGTTCCTTCGGATCTATCTGAAGAGGGGGATTCAGGTATGCAGTTGCCACTGACAGCAATAGTGTAACTCATTGCGATAGAAATTGTAACACAAGTGCCCGCAGATGACTGAGCTGAAACCTCTTAGTGTTATACAGCACCTTAACGTCTCTGAGGTACCTTTCCATCACTTTTGGAGGCTTCAAGTTTCCAAGGCTATCGAAATAAAATCACACGTTGCCATCCTTCTTTATAGCAATCCAATTAGTGCCTTCATTCTCTGAAGTATTGAGATTGACAATAATTCTCTCTCTGTAACGGGGTCTTGAAGATAGCTGATCGATCATGTATACACCTCTAAAATGAGCAATCGTTAAACGTTGGGCATACAAGTCGAGATCTATGTTACTCAATGCTTTTACCGGGGCAAGTATAGGCCTCTGCTGGAGTTCTTTGAATTCCCTTTCTTGCTCTGCCTTCTTCCTTTCCGTGTTCCTCGCCTTATTCTTCTTCACTCGAATGCCTTTCCCTCTTGCTTCAATTTCTCTGTTATGTCTCATCATTTCGGAAAGTTGTTTATATGCAGGCTTTTTCTTATTTAGGGCTGAGGCAATTTGTGCTGCATCTCCAGCGGCGGCACCTAGGACTGCAATAATTGGCATGAGAGGTAGAAATCCTCCTCGTTTCTTCTTCTTGATCCAGCAAAAATAGCTACCTTTCCCTTCATAATTGTTATTAGTCGCGCTGCCAACTTTTCGTCTAGTGTAGCATCAGACGATTGCACCCTTTTCCATGTCTTTTCAACCAAGATTTTGCTTCTCGAACCAGAGTCCTTATGCTGAGCGTAGGCAATGTCGTGAAGTTTGCACGCTTCGTCTAATGTGTCGATTCCGGGGTCTCCTCTCTTTAAACTTTTTTCTAGCTTTGTTCCAGGCCCGCAGCATCTGTAGCCAGGCAAATGTGCTTCAAATGGCAGCAGGTTAATGAGAGAGTTAATTAAACCGGAACCACTTAGATCTTAACCTCCTTAGCTCTCATGGTATACTAATTCATTTTATTGCCGCATAGTTTTTTATACTCTGTCATTGCTTACATTCATTAACATATATACATTAAGTGTGTTTTATTTTATTTTTGTTGCTATGATGGAGCTGGTGAAGCAAGATTGCTCGCTGCCTATTTAGGTGTTAGACTTTGAAAGCAACTTTAGACGCAATCGTCACAGAAAGCTGTTTCCTGGCTATGTTATAGAGCTAATTCTAGGCAGCTCCAGTGCTGGAAAAACAAATGTATTACTCAATATGATACTCCACGAGAATGGACTACGTTTTGAAAACGTGTACATTTATTCAAAGTCACTATACCAACCAAAGTCAATATCTCATTAAGCTGCTTGAAAATATTGAGGGTTTAGGAGTGTATACACATGAAGACGGAGAAAACGTCTTGCACCCATCAGAAATTAAAGAAAATTCAATCTTTATATTTGACGATGTCATCACAGAAAAGCAAGACAAGATTGCCTCCTTTTACAGCATGGGCAGACATCGAAATGTGGATGCTATATATCTAGCACAATCCTATGCAAAAGTCGAAAAGCATTTAATTCGAGATAATGCGAACATGATTATACTCTTCAGACAGGATAATTTAAACTTGAAGCATATATATATATGAAGATTACGTGAACACAGACATGGATACGGAATTTAAAGAGTTGTGCAAGGGTGTATGGGAGAACCCTTCAGAAGGAAGTCCCCTTTGCGGCAATAGTTCCCGAATTTCTCATGAATGACGGTCGACATACGTGGGGATTCGATGTATATATTAAAGTTGATAATAAAGAAATTGCACATTCTTAGACCATCATGAGTATTGACAGATTTGGATCACAGAGGACTGCACCAGTGAAATGATCGCTACATCAGTTCATCATAAACAGAGATGGAAAAGGAAATTACCAATTCAGGAAAAAGAGACTGTGCATTGTTAAGGATATTGAGGACGACGATGCAAGCACTAAACGCTACGTGGATGCGCTTACGTTTTCTACTGAAAATCGAATGCTGGAGTTCGCAGAAAAAACGACATATCAGCGCATGGCCGAACTTCAAATTACGCTTAGGGATCACATCCAGAAGTCGCTAGTCGTGCACCATAGGGCTCTAATGGAATATCTGAATAAAAATACCCTTAAACGCGACGATGGAAACATCATACTGGACACTATAAGATTGAATATAATGTTGCCACCTCAAGAGGATCATGCCGTGCCGAATAAGAAGCATGTATTATAGTATATAAGTGCAAGAACACCGCCGCTCGATTCACACGGTAACGTTTCATTTCAAAAAAAGAAGACTAATAGAAGTAGCGGATCCTGTCGATGACAGCGATGGAGTAACAAAAAAGTTTGTTAAAGTTCGAGTGGGAAGGAAACAAAATGAAATAGAGCACGATTTAAACAGCAGACTTGGTACAATAAGTACCACTGTTACAGAAACTGTGGGAAAACACATGGAAACTATGGCGAACCATCAGAAATCAATGCATAAGCATCTGACAACTACAATGAATAATGTCAATACACTTTAAACACAAATGAGAGTCATAAATGCATTAGTAGAACAAATGAGAGGGGAGCACATAATTACATTGTAGTCGTTGCCTTTCAGGGGGAAATCGTAGAGGTATGTGTTAACAACAGGACTGGAATACTACAAATCAAGTATAAACGGAGAGATAATTTCCTGCTATATGACGTCACCAACATCTCCTACTGTAAGACCTGATACATTATTTGAAATAAATAACAAGTCGATTAGAACACTGCCTGCACCAATTGCAAATGGCGATAGACTAAGCTTCACAGCTCCTGCAAATCAGTAAGGGATGATCATTTTCTAAATATTGAGCTGAAAATCTCCTATAAACTGAAGTCAGCTAAATAATATACGGTAATGTTAATGCGAAAGTCTAATTTCAGTGTCATTTCAAAATGGACAACGAGAGCATACGACTTAAAGAATCTGTAGCTATGCACACGAAGGCTATAAGAGAAAAGTTACGCCCTCTTAAAGGCCAGCAGTTTGAAACCCAGAGAGTGATGAGTGAAGCTCTTCAACCATTGACAGATCGGCATCAAGATATACTTGAAATACAGAAAAATAATACAAGCAAGGAGGAATCACCGACAGACGAGAAACTCCCAAACTACCTTAATAAAGTTCGAAAGAAGGACAGAAATGAAATAGATTCATCATATGGAGTACGTTATGCGGATGGCAACTACATGATCGGGAACAAGATCATTGATTTCATCAATAATAAAGTTCGAATAGTTAACGAAACGTATGAAACCACACCTGGTTTGAAGGAGCTCATCTTCAAGAGAATACCTGAAATGCGTGCATACACTGAAGATGACCTTGAAACATACAGCAAAATACTTAAAGCAACACATGTTCATCGTAGAAACTTCAGTAAGCATAGACAGCTGAGATCGGGCAATTTCTATAAGTATAAATGCGTTATACGTCCTCTAATAACGAAACACAAGGGATTAGGGCTACACTGTAAAGAACATCACCCTAATACGAAGCAAGACTGATTACTGTGCCGACCCTAATGATCTGGTGGATCGCCTGAGGCTGCTTATAGCATCCAGAGACGCCGGTAATGACAATCATACTCAAGAAATTGAAGAGATTATTCAAGAACTAAAAGCGGTAAAGATTATAGCATGACAGCAGTGAAGCAAAATATAGCAAGCAAGCTCCATGCTCCAGCCCGGAGAAACTTCATGCGTCGAAAGATTATCAGCAAGGGACTCCTGGTACAGATCGACTTGGTGGATATGATACCGCATGCAAAAATCAATAGGAACTTCAAGTACATCCTTGTTGCAATCAACTTCTACTCTAAAATGGCATATGCGAGACCGCTAAAGGACAAGACAGCATTTCAAGTTGCAAGGGGAATGGAAGATACACTGCAAGACATGGTAACCCCGCCCCAAAACGTTCAGAGTAATAATGGGAAAGAATTTTATAATAAGCAATTTAAATATTTAATGGCAAAATTTAACATGAATCGCTACAGTACCCATACGCATGTTAAGGCAGCGGCTGTTGAACGATTAATAAGAACTTTAAAGAATATGATGTATCGTGAATTTCTAGCCCAAGGATATACAAGTGGCTAGATCTTTTACCTCGAATCATTGCAAGATATAACAACACTTAGCACACCAATATTCGAATGAACCCTATTGAGGTGAACAACAATGATCTTCTTCTGACTGTATATAAATACACTCAAGATCGAAGAGAGGGGCAAGAAAGTTTAGAGTTGGTAATTATCCAAGGATAAGGGACATTTTGAAAAAGGGTTGGTGTTGAGATATTTCAAGTTGTTCGAGTGAATCACGCCAATCCTGTTACATACATGCTAAAAGGCAATGACGAGGAGGAGATAAAGGGGGTCTTTTATGGACACGAACTGCGATCCACGCAGTACCCTAATACACTTCTGGTGGAGAAAGTATTACGTAAGCAGGGAAATAGGATTCTTGTAAAGTGGTATGGATTCCCTAATCCTCAGTGGATTGACAGAAAGGATTTATTGTAGAAAAAACATAATAATGAAAATAAAGAGGCTTCCATTCCACAATAATGTGCGTTTTTATTTCATATTATAACTTTTCCCTTAAAATAATAAACAAACTGAATAAATAAAATTCATTATTCAAAACATATTTTTAAAATAGTTAATGCATTTTGTGATCATAGGGTTACATTTTAAAATATCAATAAATACATGAACACAAAAAGATTTAAATTAAAAAAATTCATGGAAACTAAAAAATTACATATACAGAGTTACATTTTTGATTGCATTTTATGATTAAAACCCGTACATGCATAAACACACGATATGGTTACATTTTATATGCATTTTATATAATTAAAAAAATCAATAAACACAAAAGAGTATCATAAAACAAAAAAATTACATATATATATTTATATGTACATCTAAGGTCTGTCATACATAAACACAAAGAGATAAATTAAAAAATTATAACATTAAAATTTACATATATATACACATCTAAGGAAACAATAATAAAACTCACCTTGCATTATTAAACGTTGAAAGCGGTGACACTGAACTAACTACGGAACCAGTCAACTTGACTACAACTAGCTAAAGATATAGAAGAAGTGTAAACACCTCGCGTAGTGTTTCAGTCTTTATATGCAATCGGTTCTTCCAAGCCCTCCTCCAATTTAATTCCCCTTGTATCTACTTAAAATTTTCATTTACGGCGAAGCAGCAACTGAGAGAGTTTTGATGTCAGCTTCATTGTCTTAGAAAATATTTAAGCTACGTTACCAATACAATTGCTGCAGAATAACAGACTCTCGTGTAAGAGGGCTTTGTGTAGGCACAATGCATTTTTTTTCATTAAACAGAACAGGTGCCCAAGTTTGAGCGTTTCAGGTAAACAATCCTTTTGCGTGTAGGTAGACCCTCTGTTTTGTTACGGTAGGGGATGCTCTTAAACAACACATGACATATTCTTTCACCGATCGAACACTCCTAGCTGTCAGAGGTTGTGAATAGATAACAGATTTCATTTTCTTTCAGTGATGTATGCAAAAGACCACCTGCTTTACCGTATAATAATTATATACAATTGTTTTTTCAGTAATGAATACAAGAGATACACTACTGTGACTTTTAGCATAGAGGCAATGCATTTTTAGTTAAGAAATGTAGTAATATTAACAAAATAACATGGTGAACTCCAAATATTTGATTCAAATGTAATTTTTTGTAAGTGATCTGCGGAAATGATATATCGCTGCACAGATCTCATTGCATTGTGTAATAATT
Organism: Deroplatys truncata; assembly: GCA_030765065.1. Taxonomy (NCBI): domain Eukaryota; kingdom Metazoa; phylum Arthropoda; class Insecta; order Mantodea; family Mantidae; genus Deroplatys; species Deroplatys truncata. The sequence continues at coordinate 67,657,752 of CM060976.1, read as the reverse complement.
TATGATAAAGAATTTACATGCAAACTTCTGGCTCGTGTGATGCAGCTTTTATTTTTACACTAATATTGCAATATAGGGATTCCTTTTTTCATTAGAAATGCATTGATTTTTAATGTATAAAACAATCTGCAAAAGCATACCTTCATTTTTTAATTATTTTTTCATGCAATTTTAGTACGTTACTCATCCAACTCCTCGTTCCAGCATATGATGTCACGTTTGCAGCAGATAGGTTACCTAAATGTAAATGCATACAGAATTCAAGTCTTTTTAGAATGCAAATTTCATCACTGTTTAAAAGTATTTCACAATCATTTAAATTAGTGTTCAAGAATGTTATTTTGTCCTCATCCATATAAGCAATGAAATTATAAGAGAAAAACAATATTTTCACAATATTCCAGTCGCTGGCACTTTCCCGATCGGAGGAGTGCTTTGAATATAGCGAGACACTCTAGAATTCTCTCTGTCTTGCATTATTGTGTATACAAATTTGTTTGTGTTTTTCACCATAAGAACTGTAATGCCGTAGAAGAAGCCTAGCTTAACGTTGCGGTTTCTCGAGATGCAGACGTCTCGGTACCCGCTTTTTACATCTTTCGGTGATTTAGCGAGGTTGGTGATTTTATCATCCAAGAGCGTCAGCCTCCTTTGCAGATCAGCAAAGCTGTTCTTCTTATTCCATCTGAAACATTGTCCAATGAAAGTCTTAGAAAACATGAATGTTAATGGAAAAAGAATGTGTATAGAAAATCGTATGAATGTTAATAGAAGAAGAGCGGGTGTAGAAATCGCCTTCTTTCTCTGTGATTGTGAAAGCAAAGAAGAGGTATAGAAAATAGTATGAATGTTCATGGAAGAAGAATCTGTAGAGAAACAAAGAATGAGTAGAAAAAATCGTATGAATGTTAATGGGGGATGAATGCGTAGAGAAACAAAGAATGAGTAGAGAAAATCCTGTGAATGGAGGAAGATTGTACCGAGAAATCCATGCGAGTGTAAAGTTCAGCTAAAATGATAATCGCGCCCCGATTCGTCTTTCATGCACTGAATCCTTTAAACAAAATTAAATGCATTGTAAAACACGTCAAAACTGATTTGTATAGTTATGTAAAAACTCACTCGCCTTGCATTGTATTGTATTAGTGTTGACGAATGCTGAGTGCCGTCTGTGTGCGCATTGGTGATAGTATGTTTGTAGATGTGTGTGCATGTGTGTGTATGTTGTAGCCGTATATGCGTGTGTGTGCATTGGTGATGTGCTTGCGTGTATGTATGTGTACTGGTGTATGAGTATATGTTTGTATGTGTGCGTGTGTGTATGTGTACAGGTGTATGACTATATGTTTGTATGCGTGTGTTTACGTGTGTGCACTGGTGTATGGATGCGTGCACTGGTGTATGTGTATGGTGTAAGAATATATGCTTCTAGGAGTATGTGTATGTATGTGTGTGCATGCAGTGGTGTAGGGGGTGTGCACTGGTGTATTGGTGCGTGTGTGTATGTGCACCGCTGTATGAGTATATTTTGTAGGCGTGTGTGTGCACTGGTGTATGTGTGCGTGTGTGTATTTGCACTGGTGTATGAGTTTATGTTTGTGGGCGGATGTGTGTGTGCACTGTTGTATGTGTGCGTGTAGTAGTGTATGTGTGTCTGAGTGTATGTGTGTGAGCGTGCACTGGTGTATGAGCGTATGGGTTTAGGTGCATGTGATCGTGTTTGTGAACTGGTGTATGTGTGCGTGTGTATGTGCACTGGTGTATTAAGTGGAGTTTGTAGGCGTATGTGTGCACTGGATAATGGGTGTATGTTTGTAGGCAGGCGTATGTGTGCGTGTGTGCACACTGGTGCGAACATATGTTTGTAGGTGTATGTGTGTGTGCGCACTGGTGTATGTGTGCGTGTGTGTACGTGCACTGGAGAGTATGTGTGCGTGTACTGGTGTATGTGTGTGTGTGTCGGACCGTGCACTGGTGTATGCTTGTAGGTCCATGTGATCGTGTGTGTGCGCTGGTGTATTATGTGGATGTTTGTAGACTATGTAAGCGTGTGTGCATGTGTGTGTACGTGAACTGGCGTATGGGTGTATGTGTGTGAGGGTGCACTGGTGTATGTATGTGTAAGGGTTATGTGTATGACTGTATATGTATGTGTAATGGCTCTGTGCATGTGCTCGTGTATATGAATGGTTGAATGTGTGCAAATCAAGAAGAAAGAAAAGAGATAGAAAGAAAAACGGGGAAAAAACGAAAGAAAATAAAGATTCGAATCTAGGCATTGGGATACCTAAGTATTTACCAGTATTTAATATAAATAATTATATTTGTTAAATACATTTTAATCTGACCGCGCATACTCCCATAGTTAAATATTTATTGAGCATTAGAGTTTCGCAGGTAAGATTCGAATAGGGCTTCTGGGTACCCGAGAACGTCTTTCATTAATCAGGGTAATGATATAATGTTTTACCCTATCAAAGTATCAATTTTTCATTAGCAATTAAAACATTAAACTTTTGCCTGCAGTAAGATTCGAACGCATGCCTAAGGATATCTAAGTATACATAGGGGTTTAATATAGGCAATGATATATATTAAAAACACATTTTGATATCACTGTTTGAAAGAGACAATAGAAGCAAAAATAGAGAGTTAGAACATTATAACTATGTTCTGTGATAACCGTAGGTCTTCGTGCAAGTTCGTGTGCTTGGTAGAAGTGTTAAAGAGTTGTCACAATCGTGTATATCTATGTTTGGAAATGTCCGTAGGTCTTCGAGAAGTCTCGGCTGCTCTCAGAGAGAACTGCCCGGGGGCAAAGTCGGTGACATGTGGCCGTCTATAATGAATGGAAGCTAACGTGGGAACGGGTCTCTCTGTCTTTTCCACCGTCAAACAATGCGGCTGGGAGGCGGGGTTGCTACAGGTGTGGACTTCCTAACATGCAGGTGTACATGAATTGAATAGAGTGGAGACAATAGCGTCTCCTCATTTGTTAGCACGGCTCCAGTCTGCTCTTTTATTACAAGCCTAATTTATTACAGTGTTGTTTATGTTACAGGAAAAAGGTGGTGTCTTTGTTATATTGCACGTGTTTGGTGAGAGAACAGAATGCTGTGGGGTGAGGGAGTTGCTACATGTGTGGTTTTCGTAACGAACACTTGTGCGGAACAATGGAATGGCGACAATAGCATCTGCTCCTCTGTTATCGCTCTTTTGTAGCACAGCACAAGTCTGCTCTATTGTTATATTGGACGTGTTTGGAGAGAGAATGTAGCTTGGGGGAGGGGGTTATTGCAGGTGTGGCCTTCCTAAAGTGCATGTGAGCGGAAATGGAATGGGGGAGAATAGCATCTGCTCCTTTGTTACAAAAGCATAATTTATTACACTATTGTTCATTTTAACAGGTGATGGACAACATTATTTGCATACCTGTCAAGCTTTTCATTATACTTCACAAAATGTATGACCTCAGCTACAACCAAAAGGTACCAGGGGTTGGCAGGGGGAGGGGGAGGCCTAATTAGCATATGTATACACATTCCTGGACATTAAGTGCGCTTGAACGGCTAAATCACCCCTACTGGAAATTGGGAGGTTTTTCCACTTAAGACCCCTCCTCGAATACCGTACAAATGATCTATACTTAGACCTTTTTATTGTTAAAGTTCTTGAATAATGCGGTTCTTTGTGCCACGGTTTTTTACCACAATCCCTAAAACCTATCATCGTTTTCCCTACCTCTCCCATATAAACGCATTTCCTCCTACTTCAACCATCTCCTAGCACAGGATCTCTCTCTCTCTCCCCGTTTTCCTCGTCTCTCCCATATAAATGCATATTCTGTCATTCAATCCTTGCTAGTCTAATACCTCTCGTAGGTTTCCTATCTCTCTCATATAAACGCATGCTAGCTTTAACAACTATCTTAGCACCTTCCTCGTATTTTCTATCTCTCCAGTATAAGCCTATATTCCCCCTCCTTCGGCATCTGTCTAGCCTAGCACTTCTCTACGTATTCTCTATCTCTCTCTCATATAAACCGCATTCCCCTTCTTCTACCACTGTCTAGCCTAGCATCGCCGTATTCCCCATCTCTCCAATATAAATGCATTTTCCTCCTTGAACCACAGCACCTAGCCTCGTTTTCCCTATCCTTTCTCATATAAACGCAAAATAGTGTTCTCACTGCCCCCTATATAAACTACTTATGTTTTATTTTTCATGTAAATATGCTTAACATATTGTATTTTAATCAAAATCATTAGAATCAATTTATAGACAAAAAAATCCTAAAAATGTTCCCTGTGAAGGGTAGTTTGATGATGATGTTGTAAAGGGTGTTGATACGACTTGTTTTGGAGTTATGTTGTTCACAGACACACACCACGAACCTTTTTCTAAAAATGCTCTTTTTTTTTTTATTCGAGCGTCCGTAAAATATATATTTCACGTGAAATCTCGGTATTGAAGGTTTGGGTGGAATGCAATACCTTCACTACCTACTACAAGAAGTAAAGAAAGTAAAAATCGGAAATGTTGCACTCACATAACTTTCTCTGCTCACTTGTACGAACCATTCTTTAGAAACGTCTATTTCTCTATCTACATCATGTTAATCGAAATAAACATTAGGAGAAATTCTCTTATTGCATAATTTCCATGCAGCTTCAATGGGATTTGAGGAATACAGCAGGCTTTAAGCGATAATCAAATCTGTTAATGGCTTTGATATTCCGTTCTCTTTGCATGACAAGAGAGGAAAATAAAAATAAATAAATAAATAAACGAATAACGGATTTCCATTTGAGAGAAGTGTACTTTGAAGTGCAAAACACAACAAGGAATATCTCGGAAATGGTTTACTCCACAAAAAACTATCCGTAACGAAATCTACATTTTTTGTAGTAAGATTTTCTCTGTCTTTTACGTTTCACCAGTTATACAAGCCATCCAGAATGAACTGGACTTCAGAAACTATTCCTAGAAAATTCAAGATAATACCTTTCAGTTGTCATGTAAATATCTTAAACATATGGTATTTTAATCAAAATAATTAGGGCCAATTTTGAGAAAGTGTAATCATTTTTGGAAACTTTGACATGTAAAGGGTAGTTTGGGGTGAGGCGATTTTCTTGAAAATCTTGGTGTCGCATCCTTGGAAAATGCTGAACTCGGATACCAAGTTTAGTTTTAAAGCGACTTTTCGCTCTTGAGTTATGCTGTTTGCAGGCACGTACACACACACGCGGACCTTTTGCTAAAAATGTTTTTTAGAGGGTTCAGGGACCTCAAAACATATTTCCGGTGAAATCTCGACATCAATTTTTGGGTGGAATAGAATATTTCCCCTACTTACTATCCGTAGTAAAGAAAGTAAACATTATTCAGAACTGGTAATAAACCTGGAAGTCATAAAATTCAGCAGCGCCTACCTTCAAGCAAGTAGTGATTCTATCTCTGTGACGGAATAAGAGTACAACATGGAATTATATTGAGTCAATCAGCCTAATGAGTAGCAGAGTTTGTTTCACTGCAAAGGCAAAAGGTCGTCGCTTGAACTGGCAAATTAATCCATTCAACTAATCAATTAGGACTTCAGAACAGCTGCGGAAGTTTAGGGGCAGTAATAACGCTGATGGTTTAAGGCCTTAAAAAGTTAGAGATTTCACTTTAGTCCCTTGCCCAGGTTCACATAATATTTTGGATTAATTTATCGATGCTTGCTTTTATGGTAACTAGACATCGGATTTGTTCATAAGTAAATGCATACATATTTATTTGTTTTTTTCTTACTTGTAATATGGAATTAAGTTTTGCAATATGTGCTTGTATGTAAACTTTTATAGCGCATATAATTGCATATAACTATTGTTGCCGCATATTTAATAATTTTTCTGTGCGTTCCAAAATGACACAATGCTTTGGTTATTATTATTATTATTATTATTATTATTATTATTATTATTATTATTATTACTTAGTTATTCATTACATTATAACCTTTGTAAATTATGGAAGTGAAGGATTCTACATTAAAGTACAGAGTTCAGAAACCCGCTGCACGGAAGTTGCAATGTCACGTTCGCCATTCACCCTAGGGCCGATGGTCGGGTTTCTGCTGAGTCACAGAGGGCATTTCCCATCGGAGTGACGTTCTGCTTATACCTCCTTCACTATAAGCTGAAAGAAGAAGTAAACCAAACTTAAATGTATCACTCCGCCGAGCACATGGCAGCACCACGTGGAGGATGACGGGAACTAAATAACAATGAAAGGATAGTGCTTCAGACAGAATACGAATGCAGTATATTGCACCGCTTGGGGATCATTAGCTTTTAAACATTGTGTGTCTTTTTCCTATATTTTGCCTTACATCCTAAACTTCTAACACACAATACTAAGAGTAGATAAATAAAAGTTGTACCTGAACAGTTCGGCTTCTGTGATTAAAGGTACTGGATTAAACTTTTCTTAACTTCAGGTTTTAGAAATCATGTATTTAATGACTAATACCAGTATACCACCTTTGCTTTAACCTTTTATGAGTCAACAAGTTAAATAACGATTAACACTATAGGTTAAAACACAACAGAAAACAAACGCGACCCAAGCTATCCGAGCAACAATTCTGCATCACTAACAAAGAAGTTCAATTATTGGTAAACAATGACCAACCATATTCATTGCCGATTAAAGGTGGATACTTTTCACAGAATTTTTAAAAGCATTTAACACACTTGTCTTCTTTCCATTTCCCTCGTTAATGTTTTCCACAGTGGCACAAGATTCTGGAAACTGGAAACGAACTGCAGCCCTGTGCATAGCTTCTTAAACCTTGTGATATAACGGTTCATGTAGTTATAGGTGAATCTGAACAAACACATTTAGTTTCAAAAATGTAACTGTTGCAATAATGAGTTTTTTTAATTTCTCTGCACGAGAATAACCACAAAATGTTACGATATGAACCGAACTGTTTTTTGTAATTTGTCTACCAGCCAATGAGGTGCTGTGTAGTTATTTGGTTTTGTTTACTTCTCCTTTCAGCTTATAGTGAAAAAGGTTTAGCTGTGTCGGAGTGTAACTTCAAATAGTCGGGATTTTAGGACCTCGTGATCGATTCTTGGTTAGTTGCTGCTGGACTTTGTGTCGGTCGCCATTTTAAAAGTCCACGTGGGACAAAGTATTATTTTAAAATACGAACGCCATGTATCGGACATCATCTTGAATGGTTCATGTAAGCACTTCATCCATTTTAATACTTGTATCTCGTAGCCGTACACGATCCATTTAAATGTTTTATTAAAAGCTATATTAACTGCGTTTGGATGTACTATGTAAGTGTTTAGAACCACCTAGGCCATGCTAACATCTTCTTCTCGCCAACCACGAGTAATCCCCAGAACCATGCCTGTCTTGATCTCCCGAGTCGGGCAAACCGCCCTCTGCTAGAAGTGCACACTTAACGACAGCTCTGGTTCATGATCCCGATTCCAAGCCTCGAGTTCTGCCCTTATGGAAGCTCGCGGTAAGTGTATGGTAGTACCAGCATCTGGAACCGCCGGCCCCACCCACAGCTACAACTTTTTCACTATAAGCTGAAAGGAGAAGTAAACAAAACCACGTGACAACGCAGCACCTCATTGGCTGGTGGGCAAACTACAACCTTTCCCGCTTACCATGTCGTCTCTTCCTCTACAAAAAAATAGCTCGGTTCAGATCGTAACATTTTGTGGTTATTCTCGTGCAGGGAAATTTAAAACACTCATTATTGTAACAGTTCAATTTATGAAACTAAATGTGTTTGTTCAAATTCACCTATAACTGAATGAACCGTTATATCAGAGGGTTTAAGAGGCTATGCGCAGGCGCTGCAGTTCGTTTCCGGTTTCCGGCTGAGAATCTTCTGCCACTGTGGAAAATATAAACACGGGAAATGGATAGAAGGCAATTGTGTCAAATGCTTTTAACAAATTCTATGAAAAGAATCCACCTTTAATTGACAATTAATATGGTTGGCCATTGTTTAGCAATAATTGAACTTCTTTGTTAGTGAAGCAGAATTGTTGTGTTTTAATCTATAGTGTTAAACGTTATTTAACTTGATGACTCATAAAAGGTTAAGGTAAAGGTGGTATGCTGATATTAGTCATTGAATGAATGATTTCTAAAGCCTGAAGTTAAGAACAGTTTAGTCCAGTAGCTACAGATGCCGAACTGTTCAGGCATAACTTCTATTGGTCTACTCTTAGTGTTATAATAAGTTATGTGTTATAAGTTTAGGATTTAAGGCAAAATATAGGAATAAGACATACAATGTTTAAAAGCTAATGATCCCCAAGCTGCGCAATATACTGCATTTGCATTCTGTCTGAAGTAATTTCCTCTCTCGGGTCTTAGTTCCCGTCATCCTCCACGTGGTGCTGCCATGTGCTAGGCGGAGTGATACATTTAAGTTTTGTTTATTTCTCCTTTTAGCTTATAGTGAAAAAGGTATAGAAATGATATAAGAAGACATGGTGCCGGTACGCCGAGACATGTGGCGGAGATGCATGGATATCCAACACTCAGGGTTGGTCAGTCCCCAGTAAAGTAACTACATTCCCAAACCCCCCGGAACAACACAATATACGTGTTTTTAACCTCCAAATTCAAAGGTCCTGGTTCGATTCCCGGCTGGAGGGTGGGAATTTTTCTTTAGCTCGGATTATTTCTCATCCTCCCTAGAGTCTGGAACCATTAATGAGAGCGTAAATGTGTATGTTAATTTAACGTAATACCAATCCAAAGATTAACACCACTCTAAGTATGTGAACATCATTGCTGATGAGCAATTGTTCCAACGGTAAAAGGCAGCCGAAATGAGCTTAGATGTTAAAGGGGCATATAAATGTAACATTAAAAAAATGTAAACACATTAATGAAAAAATAATTAAGTCTCTCTACGGAGACACCATAAGGCAGTTCAGACTAAACTTGAGATTGCTTCTTTAAAATGTGCAGCAAATGTTTTAGAGAGAAACTCTGACATAAACGTATTGCGCCCTGCGCATAAATATCTTCTAACAACCTAGTGCTTCCTGAAGGAATTTCCGGAGTGTTAGTGCTTTCAAATGTTGCCCAATAACATCTGCAGGCGTGGAAAATTCCTTCTCAGCATATAAACTTGTGTTAACCGATAAACATTATAAACTTATGAGTTGAGTATTTGAAGAAAATGATAATTGTGTACTCTAAATCAAATTACAACCGATGTCTAAGGAAGAAATGGTACTTATAGGTTAATTTTAGTACACGTAGGTGCATATTTTAAAATGATAGAGCATATTTTAAAGACTGACAGCATAAATACATAAATATTTTAGATATTTTTAGCGTATAATGATATAGGATATATACAAATCCGATGTCTAATGATAATATGAAGTTTCTATTAGCCTGATTTTAACCATCCTTTATCGAATTTTGTTTTAAAAACTACGCAATACTTTCTCACGGTATGCGCTTAAAGCAACGTGAATTAAACTTAAAATACCGGGTTTCTTGAATGACGCGACGGCGGCCGATGGGTCTGACTCGCAACATGTGTCGGTAGCCTACCTCATGCGCCTGTGGAGGGAATGGCATGTACAGTTCAGTTAACGTTGTTCGACATGTTGTGGTGTTATACGAAGCTATCGCTTTAAGTTTTATTTATGGATGTCCTTTAACTGCTATGGTTCTTAGTGTACCATTCTCTATCGGGCGTGAAAGACCGGAAATGTTGCTCAGAGGCCTCTTTATCAGACTTAAGGTTCTTTTATGTGTCTTAAATCTACGACACGGGACCAGGCTTCACTTCCCTTCCGAAGGAAGCCATGCTAAGGATTTTTACGTCCGAAAAAAAATCCATCAACCTCCGCCGGACTTGAACCCGCAACATCTGGAACTAGAGGTTAGCATGATACCTTTAGACCATGGAAGACGACAAAGAAACAAAATATTTCCGTAATTATCATGGTGAATCGAGGCGCGCGTTTTCAATATTTCGGCTGCAGAAATTCATAGAGTGTTGTCTTCCACCGCTAGCATTTATCTGGGGAAGACACCGCGGGCCGGTGCGAGGCCACTGCACGAACGAATTGGTATAGCAGTGCCGTAGGATTGCAGTCTGTCAGTCGCGTCATTCAAGAGAAAGCCGGTATTTCCTTGTCTTTATCTTTGTCTTCGTGTAAATATGAGCATTTGAAGGAAGTGATATACATTGACGAAGGAAATTGGTATAGCTACATTACTATCCATATATTCAAAAAGTTCAATACATACACCGTTTCGCATGTTCCTTTGTGAAGTAACAACACACTATTAAGCAAGGTAATCACCAAATACAGTGTAGATACGTCGGGACGTGATAAGAGTTTCGTAGAGATACAATTCATTATAGGAACTGTCGTACTCGGGATTCAAAAACTAATTTGATCCACAGCAAGTAATAAATGAGCTGTCAAAACACCAGGAATCTGATGCCAGTGATATGTAGTTGTTTGTAAAAAGGTCGAGATCCTAGCAACACACACATCCCCGTCTCCCGCATCCCTCGATCTGGTCGATCGAAGACATGTGAATCAGGATAGCAACGGGATACGTTTCATATACGGCATTAATCGGCGACTGCCTCTCATTAACACAAAGCGCGTGTTGCAATATTCAACTGTACTGTAAGTCATAGCTAGTTTGTCAGCAAGTGCTATAAGTTTTATATACAATGTCAGAGTTGAAATTCATGTTAGAATACTACATGAGAATCAATACAAGCACGTGATGTTTAAATTGATATTCAAGCAGACGCTGGGTGATCATTCATGCATTGAAGTATAATCCTCTGTGCCCGGAGTCTGGAGTGACAAAGAACAATTTGAAGTGCATTATTTTTAAGAAGGTTATGTAGGAGCAACAATCTGAGCCTAAACCCGTGCAAACAGAAACGATATACTGGAAATAATACTTTCTGCTTCTGAACATCTAGGAAAAATTGATAAAGAGTATTGGTTCCTATTGTACTTATACATGCTTTAATGTAGTTTATTTACACTTGGTCTTTGAATATTTAATTTTCGCTCTGTATTTGGCACGCTTGGTGGTCAACTGGTTCACCAAAGTACTGTGACTCACAGTTATGTGATAGGCACATAGCATCGTTACCAGTCGGGAAACCTTTGTTTCCGAGTGAGGAAAAGTTCTTTTTTCACTACAGGAATGTTTCCCTGTCTCACTCTTAGGGCAGCAGTGAACTGATACGTGCTTATCAACTCCATGTGGAGCAAGGTTCAGGATGCAACTTTTGTTTTATTATTCTAAAGACAATGCTAAAGGGTATTTTATTCACAGAAAAAGGTGACAGTTTGTCACAACTTGAGACCACATTCGCACTGATTCTTTGATATTCCGATTGTTACCCAGATAGTGCACCTGTTTATTTAACTGAATGTAATTTCAGGAAGGTATGAAAGGGTAACATAAGAAAGTTATAAGCGACAGGTTTTGCAAATGCCACAAATACTTCACGGAAACGTACAATAAACCTGAGGTTGAGCTTACATTTTTGATCGAAAAGGACCTTCGCAATTTTAAGAGAACAGCATTTTCGGAATGAAACTTTTCGTATCGTTATCGTCTTATGGTAGAAAGTGCAAAAGAATGATTGGTTAATAATGCCAATGGTGCGCTCAGACCATTCTCTGGCGGACACCTTAGTTGAAGCCTGGATATCGCCTCGAGTGTGCCTACGACGTTCTACTGAAAGCCTGAAACAAGCTTTTGGCTTATTTTGAGAGCGTTTATGTTCTAGATTGTCCAAAAAGTCAAAAACCTGTAAATTATTGACATTAAAATCGAATTTTAAGTCGTATTTTATCCATAACCGAGCGTTTCCGAAGGGAAGCAACCGAACGTTTCCGAAAAGCTTGAAACTGTTTCTAGTTAAAAGTAAAGTGAATGATCTGGGTTCGGTAACACAATACAAATCTTTTCTCCTTTCTGATTAGTTCTTAATGGTTAATCGTATTCTCATTCATTAGCTATTTTGTCGACATCATAATTATTACTCTTTCTATTTTAGATTTATTGCCATAAATTTAGAATTCATGGTATGGCAGGAGTGCACGGACACTATCGCAGTAATCTGTTCGTGTTATCTTTTTTACTTGGCACCTGTTATTGTTTTACTATTTTGAATTTTGGGTTCTTTGTCCTCCGGCTAGCTATTATTACTCAGTCGAGCAAATATCTCTGAGCAGGGCGTGTACCGGAAAGGAGTTGTTACTAAAAGATAACACTGATAAAAGAATTTTTTTACACTTTTATTGCCGTCACACTTAATTAATAGTTCACATCTGTAATCTTTATACACGCCTGACTGAAACTGTTATATTTCCGAATGTAATTACTGTCGTAATAGTTGTCGCGTACTTCAGATTTTGTAACTAACTTTACGACGCGAGAGATTCTGTAGAATTGCGTAATGTGTACCTCGCGAATGATTCTGTAGAACATCGCTTCATTGTTACCCTCTCCTATTGTCAGTTTCAGTGAGGCCGTGTAAACTTATTTCCTAACAATGCTTATAGCTAACAAACATCTAAAATCATTGTCATACAATAATGTTAGTTTACACTACAATCACTCTGGCATTCACAGTGTTGTGATATAAAATACTGCCTCAACACCACCTAAAGATGTAATGCAATGCTACTGCCAAATGACGAAAATGCTTTCGTCATTATCAAAAGTAAATACTGCACTGGGCAGCCTCATAGATTTACAAAACATTGTACCATACAATGCAGCACACCGGTAGTTACATATAGGTACACAGGTTTACGGAAACCTTTTATACTTGGATGAGACTGTGGGGGGGCGGGTGCATAAGTTTATATAGTTAACAGAAAGACAAAAACCCTTTTTATATATAATTTAACTTCATTTAACCGGGTTCATAGGACGATGATGAAATGGTGCTCAAATGAGCCGGGTTCACGGCTTAAAGCTACCCAACATCCATATTTTCAGGATAACGGAAACCCCGGATAAATACCTATCCAGGTAACTTGCCTTAACTGATATTCGAACTCAGGACCTCTTGAATGTACGGCAGACACGCTACCCCACACCATGGAGGCGGGCTAAAACTCTTTAATTGCAGTTCAAAGATTGGCGGGTTTGAAAGGTAAATAATAAAACAAATTACAGAATTATATTAATTAATGAAAGACGTATTTATATCCTTAATAAATGTAATTTCCCATTATGACTTTAAGCGTATACCAAAGAAATTCTATTGAAAAACTAACTGTAATATTCTTACTTGAATAATTTGCAAGCTAGGTAAAGCTCTCTTTCTGCACGACAGCATCTCCCTCCGAATTACTCTAATCCCTTCATTGATTCCTATAAAAGCTTACAACCTCGATGTTTTCCCACGGAATCCAGGGTAGTATAGCTCTGGGAAGAGCCTTCAAACTTTCCCACGCGGGCTTACATACCGGTCAGGGGGAGAGGCGGCCGGTATCTGCAATGCGCTGTTGACGGAAGTCCACACATTATGCTCCGTAAAAGGGTTGCAAAGTCTATCTTCATTTCACAGCACAAGTGGACAAAATATTTGGATAAAGGGGAACTGATGTAAAAATATGCCATTTTTTGTGAAAAAAAAATCTTACGCTGCATTCCATGAATTTCACTACTCACTCAACAAACTATTCTTACAAAATCTTATTATTCGATCTACTTCTTGTTAATCCAGAAAAACTTTCATTAGGAATTACACATTTCGTTGCAGGATATAGTAGGTAAAGCGATAATCGGATTTTTGAAGAGGGTGTCACTATGCAATGGCCCTGCTATTCCATACTCTTTGTATTTCCCCAACGAGAGAAAAAAGAATAGCGAACTACCAGTTGTATATGAAAATTCAAACCAATAACAGGGAATATAACGGAAATGGTTAACTCCACTAAACGAATTGAGTAAATTCTGTGCTGTAACAGCACTATTACGCTTTACCAATTATCCAAAAGTCGTTCAGAATCAAGAGCACTCCAGAGGCTAATTCCAGAAAATTCTAGATATAGGTTTCATTTGTTGGAAAAATATCTTAAACTTACGGTATTTTAATCAACATCGTTACAGGCATTTCTGAGAAAATAACAATTTTCTCAAAATTTCCATGAAAAAGGTGGTTTGGGTTGTGGGGATTTTCTTGAAAAACCTTCTTGAATCTTTGGAAAATGCAAAACTTAAACATCAATTCTGATGTTTAACCGACTTTTTATTTTTGAGTTTTGGTGCAAAGACATATACATACGGACCTTTTTCTAAAAATCTGATGTAACGTTTATTAGTGGGTGGGTACACAAATTATTCTTACGAACATTTATTTTCCTATCTATTTCATTTTAATCGAGATAAACCTTTACGGAAATAGCTCCAATACACCTTCGTTATAGATAGAAAGGGAATAGTGATAGTCAAATGTTTAAGAAGTGGACGGTATACGCTGGTCTTAAAATTCCATACTCTTTTCATGATATCGCGAGAAACAGTCAATGTTTTCAATTATTGAAAATCGACAGGACTTTAAAATAGTGCCTATCTGAACCATTAATAACGATTTCCCGGAAATGACTGATGCTACAAAAAAGTTATTTGAAATAAATTGTGTGTTTTAACGAGATCTTTATTTATTCATTCATTTTTTTTCTTGTGTGGTACGTTTTCGTCTGTCGCTTAACGTTTACTAGTTATACAAAATTATACAACATTCCTTACGAATGCAGATGATTTCAAAGACTATTCCTAGAAAATTCAAGATATTCATTTTATTTGTCATGTAAATATCCTTACTATATGATATTTATTTATTTATTTTAGAAAATAAAAAATTTCGAAAAATCTTCAATGTAAAGGGTAGTTTGGGATGAAAATCTTGAAAATCTTCGTGTCGCATCTTTGGAAGGTACTGAAGTTAACAAACAAGTTTGGTGTTGGTGTTTATCGGACTTTTCGTTTCTGAGTTAAGCTGTTCACACACATGTTCAGACACGCACGGATCTTTTTCTAAAAAATATTTTTTTATT
This sequence comes from Deroplatys truncata, assembly GCA_030765065.1. Lineage (NCBI taxonomy): Eukaryota > Metazoa > Arthropoda > Insecta > Mantodea > Mantidae > Deroplatys > Deroplatys truncata. Next base: position 67,642,636 of record CM060976.1, on the reverse strand, counting down.
CAGGGATCCTCAAAACACGCATTTCCTTTGAAATCTCCGTATCGAAATTTTGGGTGGAATGCTATACCTTCTCTACCTACTAAGTACAAGTTTTTTTTGCGGAGGGGTTCGGGGGCCTCAAAAAAACATGTATCTCCGGTGAAATTTCGGTATCAAATTTCTATGTGGAATACAATAACTTGTCTACTTACTACAGGCAAGTTAGTAGGGAAAATAAAACGGTATCCATTTCCTTTTTAAGGTTAATCCCTTTAACCTAATCTTCCATACGTATTAAATTAGGCTGGCTTCATTTGAAGTATCCATTGTAGTCTGTACAAGAGGATTAAACTAATAGCACACAAAATTTACGACACAAACCTGATGAAAAAAAAACAGATGAGCCATCCTTTGCAGTTAAAGAGTCAACCCCCCGTCGTCCATCCTCTCCAAAAGGAGAGTATTTTAGCACAAAAGGCAATGTTTGTGTCGCAGTAAATTGCCCGGGGTATAACGTTCCACTTTACTAGCTGTCATGTTAAATAACAAATGAATACGGCAGTGTCTTATCATACGCTTCTTTCCGGTTACAAACTGTTTAAATCTCCTTTTAACCTGCGGGAGTACTTAAATATAATCACATACGTGAATATATTTCTTTATATATTCCTAACATTATAAACCGGTTGTTACTACAATCAATATCGTACATAATTACCTCATTATGGCACGTTTGCCAATGATAGCACTGACATAATATCCGTATTCCAAGTTGCAATGGTTTACAGAGAGAAGATTTTGTGATATTCTATTTTCTAAACAACGAAGATACAAAAAGCTCTGTACATTATTAAATATACAATGCTTTCCTTTCACAATGCGGCCACCGCACGGCTGCTCGCGCGCCAGCTGCCGCAACTCGAACTCCCGCCGAAACAGTTATATCCCCTCAACCGCCTTACGTTCTCAGAGTTATAATTACTGTGATTATAAACACATACCTTATCAAAAGATATGTTGGAAATGTTGTCTTTCTCTATCCGCGTATTTCTGGCATCTTTTCAGGAAATTTCCATTCACACTTGAGAGTTCAGTATCCGAAATTAAGTGGTTTTCTTTTAGTTCTTCCAATGTATGGGGTTTCTTGCATATACTTTATTTTTTATGTGATATCGGATTCGTCTAAATAGTTGGATAGTTGCGAAATGATAGAGTAACTGATCCACGCTTAATATTCTTCTTTGATGAAGCATGGTTCCATTTATATGGTTATGTTTCGCCGTAAAATAACAGATATTGAAGTACAGAGACACCCGACTTTATACACGAGATTCTCTTGTATGGCGCGAACATTGGTGTGCAGTAAATTCATAGAGAATGATAGAACATGTAATTTCTTTTTTTTAAACAAGAGCAATACATACAAAGAAGTACAGGAATTACTTTCACAATTTTTGAACAGCTGACCGACGCAGAATATCAGTCTGGATTTTTCCAACAATATTTTGCTATTGCGCATACAGCTGATGAGTCATTTACATTTTATTCAAGAAATTTTTGAAGGTAGATTAATTAATAAAAAAATACTGCTCTCACAATCCCCTCATTTATTTGCATGCTACATTTATCTATGGGGGAACTTGAAAAAAAAATGTATGCAACGAAACCCATATATTGAAGGAACTAAAATAAATAAGCGAGAAATGCACTCAATTTCGAATATTGAACTCTCCAGCGTGAACGAAAATTTCTTGATAAGATGGCAGATATACGCGAATAGAAAAGGACATTATTTCCAATATATCTTATGAAAGCTGTGTGTTTAATTTCATTGCAATTCTAACTGTAAATATGAGAATGTGAGGCGGTTGCGGTATGTAACTGTTCCGGTGGGAGTCCGAGCTGCGCCGGTAGGCGCGCGAGGCGCCGTGCGGTGGCCACAGTGTGAAGGAAAAACGCTGTATAAAAATTAAGATCTGAATTTATAATTACTTACAATGCTGTGCTGATAATACGCTACACTGCAGTCCGATCACCGCTCACTTCTCTCCCAGGAAGGGAATGCATGCAAGTGGCTCTCTTGCTTTGAACGGTTCAACACGCCAGATAGTAAAAAATGGAATGCAGGGAATAAAAGCTAACACCCCATTTACGAATAACATTCACTCGAGCCATTATCACCAAGCTTATTCACACTTCTTGCACAAAACATTATTTTAAACGTGTTTTGTAATGGAGGAAAGGCGTTAGATAGCCAAGAAAACTTCGTCAAAAGGGAGAGAAATTCTGATGCTTTACATCACATGACTTTCTATACACTCTAGAAATTATTTTCATGGATGATATACAAATGAATCACAAACAATTCATTTTTATGTCTACTTTCTGTTAAACACAAATTTTTTGCCCGAAATTAGAATACTCTCATGTTTCATTAGCTACATAGAGTCATAAAGCCGGAAAGCGGGTGAACCGTGTTCAGATCCCGACTATGGAATAGAATTTTTCAGCCTGACTCTACACTAAAAACAGTCCTTAAGCAGGTCTTTAAAAATATAATTAATTAAATTAATTATATACAAAAATAAAAATAATAAATACAAAACTTTTTACTTGTGTACTGTATCTTCCAAATATGCGATGGAAGATTTTCATGAAAATTCCTCCAACCCAAACTGCCTCTTATATGGAAATTTTTTTCTAATTTTTGATTTCCTCAAAATAGCTCCAACGATTTTAATTAAAGTGCTATATATTTAATATATTTGCAGAAAAATTAAATGCAGATTTTGAATTTTTTGGGAATAGTCTGTGAAATCCTGTTCATTCTAAATGACTTTTGTATAAAGTTTTGTATATGTTCTTCTCAAGCAGAAAACCGCTATTCTTTTTTTTCCGGGTCATACAAAGAAAACGGAAATTCAAAGCCACCACATAGCGACCCATTCTTAAAAAGACTTGACTATCACTGAAGCCTACTGTATGCCCTTATCCCCTTGTACCTACAAAGAAATATGCGATACGAGTAAAACCGTTTCCGCAAATGTTTATCTGGATTAACATGGATAGATACAATAAGCATTTGTAATAGTAGTTTATTGAAAAACGGGTAGAGAAAGCTACGTGAATGTAATGCATCAGCTGTTTTTCATCAAACTGTATCGTAAGCTTAATGTGCTCTTAGCTTAAGTTTCTTGTACTGACAGTGAAATGGATAGTTCAAATGAAACCAGCCTAATTTAATAAGTTTGGAGGATTTGGTTGATGGGATGAACCTTCTTTGTAAAAACAAACTGGATGCATTTCTATACATGAGAGAACTTCCATGTGAAGCAGTTTACCTTGCAGAATACTACAAGACAAAAAGAAAATAAAGGAGAAAAAAATTAAGCTTTAAAAGACTAATGAGGCATAAATTTATAAAAGTATATAATGTACAATAAACTTGATTAGTTATAGTATCACAATTTTATACTAGTTCATTGTAATGTTTTAAAACTGCCAGTATGTTAAATAACTTCATTGTTTTATTGTTAAATATCTATTTTACAAAACGTTTTAAAGTCGCTTAATGACTAATATGTTAAAGTGATATAAACTTAAAAAAAAATAATAATGATGAATTCTAAATACCGCGTGGAAGGGGATAGATGTTCGTCCATCTTTAAATTTCTAAGAGAACTCGTCAAAAGAAACAACAAACTTAACAATTTTTGCTATATCTCCAAGCATTTGCAACTAAATATTTAATAACGCTGCACCATTGAGGCCACGTATTTAGGATGTTGCATAGCTCTTGCGATAGGTTACGATATAACAACTGTTACCTCCGCACCTCTCAGTTGGGAAATAGGAAATGGCTGTTATTTTGCTTGATGTTTAACGTCCTTTAACCGGGTACATATCGAACGGTGAATGAATGAATGAATGAATGAATGAAATGGGCCCTGGTATCCTAAAGTTTAGAGTTACCGGAATTCGTCTTCTCAGGATATGGGAAAAACCCCGAAAAAACCTTATTTAGATAACTCGCTCTAACCGAGATTTGAATTTGGGACTTCGAACGTGAGGCAGAAAGGCTACCTCCACACCACGAAGGTGGGCTTAAAGAGTATTTATATGCAACAAACACTTAATTTGTTATTTTCCCGAAAACAACCTGGCATTTACCGTGTTTCCATAAAGCAATTGCATGATGACCCAAGATCTGGAGAGCTTTTGCTAGTAAACTTAACTTGATTAGCTCCAATTGCATTTCTAGCGCTAATTCCTAGTTAATTAAAATCACTTTTAACTGGTCCATATTTGTGAAGGGCTTCATGGTTAACTTCACTGTTCACATCGACTCCGACTCACTTGTGCCTGTGAAACCTGCTTGTAAAAGGTGAGCGTTGCGTAACGTTAGTCGATGTAATGGCCACACATGGCGTTGCCAGATGCGGTACACCGTAAAATTAACGACTGTGCAGAAAATTAAATTGCAAATTGTACCAGATCCACTGATTCTACAAAATATATGCGGAGGAAAAATCCGTTCAGCTTCTTTTAAGAGTACTTAACCACACCTGAATTTTGGTCAACAGTTTAAAAAACTTCAAAAATTATTTTTTGTGGGCGAAAAATACTCTTGAGCCTTTACCTTCAAATGTCTACATACTATGGTTTTAGTTCTAAGAGCTCTTTAAGGCTTCAATACCTGAAAATTTAAACGCCCAAGAGCACACGGCCTAATGACCTGTATTTACTTTCAATGACTTTTACTCGATTTTGACCTTTCCTCCTCCCCTTTTGCACACTAAAATGTTCCATAGGATGCATTTTGCAACCAATGTTATTCAAACTTGTAGTAGAAACTTAGAGACAATAAATCTTAAAAATCTTACGAATTACATTTAGGTGACTTTCTCTACCCTTTATCGTTTATTAGTAGGTATACTATCTATTCTTACTAAATCTTATTTTTCTATCGATTACATTTTAATCCAAATAAACCTCTGCAGAAATACCTAGGAAGCTGCATTACACATTTCGCTATTGATACAAAAGGAACAATGATGGTCAAATGTTAAAATAACTGGACGCTAACGCTGGCCTTAAACTTCATACTGTTTCCATGCTATCGCGAGAACAACTGAATGCTGAGACTTAAGAGAATTACCAATTTGAACCTCTAATATCGGATACCTTCGAAATGCCGTATGCCACAAAAAGCTTATTTGAAATATATTGGGTGTTTTAAAGAGATCTACATTTTTTGTGTTGTACATTTTCGTCTATCACTTAACGTTTATTAGTTAAAATTATAAAAAATTCCTTCGGAATGAAGAGGGCTTTACAGACTATTCCCAGAAAATTCAAGATACACATTTTATTTGGCATGTAAATATCTTTAATATGTGGTATTTTAAGCAAAATCGTTAGAGCCATTTTCTAAAAAATCCAAATTTTGAAAAATGTTCCGTGTAAGCGATAGTTTGAAGAGGGGGGATTTTCTTGAAAACCTTCGGAACCTTCAGTACCATTTTGGAAGGTACTGAACCTAAATGCCAAGTTTGGTATTTCTCCGACTTTTCGTTTTTGAATTATGATGATCACAGGCTCTGGCGTGCGCGCGCGGACCTTTTTCTAAAAATGTTTTATATTTTTGGATTCAGAGATCCCCAAAATACGCATTTCCGTCGAAATCTCGAAATCGAATTTTTGGGTGGAATGTAATACCATCCTTACCTACTACGTACTTGATAGAGAAAGTAAACACTGGAACATAATTTTTGTTACATTTCTCATTTCTTAAGGTATGGCATGATTAATTCGTCAACCGATGTAAAATTATTAAAGAAAGTTATATTTAAAGATTTAAAATTTCTATAAAAAATTGAGTTTTATTTATGGTCGCTCTTTAACTAATATGGGTTTTAGCGCCCCATTCTATATTGGGCGTGAAACACCGGTAATTTTGCTCAGAGGTCTCTTTATCAGGCTTGAGGTTTTTTTATGTGCCGTAAATCTACGACACGGGACCACCGGCTTTACTTCCCTTCCGAAGGAAGCCGTGCTAAGGATTTTTACGCCCGAAAAAATCCATCGCCCTCCGCCGGGTTTGAACCCGCGACCTTGGGAACTAGAGGCTATCACGGTACCACTAGTCCACGGAGGACGACAAATAAAAAAAAATATTTATAACAACCAAGGGGAGAGAAAATATGCTATATCAGTTTTGTGTATTAGTATTAAATAATATGGAGGTATTTTTATTATTTCAAAATTACGATTTCTGCATCCTGGGAACAGCTGATTAATTAACATAGTAAAAATAAAATAAAAGTTTATTCTCAAAAATCCACAACATTTAAAAATTTCACCAATGGATACCCTTAAACTGTTCATACGCTGTTCTTAACGCTTCGATTCAGCATATTACAGCATAATGACGTAGTAACATAGCGAAGCAATTGCACGGAGAAAAAACCGTCACTACAACATTTCATTCAGTGTTCCAAGTAGAAATTCTACTACAACCATGGACATCTGTTCCCCTTCCGCTCTATATACCTCAACTACCATGTATACTTGTAGCTTCTGTTTTTATCCGGGTAAGGAAATTCGCATTCCATAAAAAAATTTAATATCACGATTGCACCTGAAATACAGATATGTATTAAGTCTCGAAATAAAAATAAGGCAAGTTTAGCTAAAATGCTGGGTTCCCGTCTGTGTATTCCCTAACATGTGCGCACCAAAGCCGAAAATGAGATAAATACCACATTTTGTCTGGGCGGCATTTCAGAATGCAATTGGATAACTTTCAGGCAATTTCTCCTACCCAAACAAACCTATGAATGAAAACTGTTCTGTATTTTTTTTTAATTCTTAGAAGTGCACATAAAGATTTTTATTAAAACATTCAAGATACTGCATCAAGAATTTACCATGAATTTTGCATTCTCGTAGACGGTGAGGAACATACTCTTCATTCTCAATGAATATTATACCGGGTGTCTCAGAAAAACACGACGGCGTAGTGTGGTCATTTTACTTTCTCTACCGCGTACACAGTAGGTATTCAAGGTATTGCATTCCACCCACAAGTTTTATATAGAGATTTCACCGGAAATGCATGTTTTGAGCCTCTCTGGGTCGAAAGAAAAAAATGTGCGTGTTTGTGTGTCCTGTGAACATAATAACTCAAATACGAAAAGTCGCATAAATACCAAACTTTGTATTTAACTTCATTATCTTCCACGCATGCGACAGGTTTTGAAGAAAAAACCCCACCTCAAAATACCCTTTATATGGGCAAGGACATTCGCATCTCTTTTTTGATTTTCTGAAAAGTTGCTTTAACGATTTTGTTTAAAATACCTTATATTAAATATATTTACACGACAAATAAAATGTATATCTTGAATTTCCTGGGAATAGCCTATGAAGTCCTCTTCATTCGGAAGGAATTCTGTATAATCTTGTATAGCTGCTAAACGTCTAGCGATAGACCAAAAATATTACAAAGCTGTAGATCCTTTTAAAACGCACAATTTGCTTCAAATACCTTTTTTGTGGCATAAGCCATTTCTGAGATATCCATTATTAATGGTCATTCTTTTAAAGCCCTGTCAACACTCAGTTCTTTCTCGCAATTGCATGGAAACGCTATGGAATTTTAAGGCCAGCATATAGCGTCTAGTTCTTAAACATTTGACTATCGCTGTTCTCTTTATACCTATAACGAAATATGTAATGTAGCTATTTCTGCAAATGTTTATTTGGATTAAAATGAAGCAGTTAGAACAATAAGTTTCAGCAAGATTGATTTGTTTACCCATTAATAAACTTTAGAGTGTAGAAAAAGTCATGTGAATGTGTTACATCAGATTTTTTTTTAATTATGTTTCTCATGGAGTTAGGGAAAGAGTATGCAATATCAAAGCCAGCATACTGAGCCACTTTTTAAACGTTTTGACTGTCGCAATGTTCAGAATGCTTCTTTTTACAAAATATGCGCATAAAACATTTTTCAGGCATGAATAAAAGAAATTATAAATTTATTATAGAATATATATATATATATATATATATATATATATTAAAAATGTCATGTTTACATTTACATTCACATTTCGCAGCTTCAAAGTACTCTATGGATGATGGTGTCCAACACAGAAAACAAGAGTAAACTTTAGAAATAACTGTTCATCCAGAAAGACGGATGAAACTCCTGCTTAGGATCTCTACGACAACTGGCGAACTATGCGTGCACTGTTCTACACATGCGGAGTGAACAAAAACGATGAAATATTACTCATAACCAGGCTAAGGATCCGGGACAAGTTAGCAACCAATGTATGTAAACTTACTATAGAGTTTCATAACGCAGTACTGTTGATGTAAACAAAGTTGCCAATGCGCTGCCTTAGGTGCTACTGTAAATACTACAGTCTAATGATGAAAAATGAAGTAGGAAATAGGAATGAGACAAAGCGTAGTGTACGGGCTCACAGGTAAACAACACGCCACGTCCTCCACCCTACTCTTTACTCTTAAGTTGTTTCGGATCCTTAACCTGCTTATAGCTTAGTAGTTTTAATGTTTCTTAAGAATTTAAATCCTGCATTTGCGGGACGTATATATGTAAATAATTTGAGAATGTATAAGTAATTAGGTATAGGTAAAGAATTTTCTTGAATAGCAAACCACACTTGTTTTTACATTTTTACTTTCTCTACCACGTACATAGTAGTGAGAAGGTATTGAATTCCACCCAAAAATTTAATGCCGAGATTTCACTAGGAATAAATCGTTTGAGACACCCTGAAGCGAGAAAAAGGATTTTTAGAAAAAGGTCCGTGTGTGCCTGTCTGTCTGTGAACTGCATAGCTCGTAAAAAACGAAGAGTCGGATAAACACCAAACTTGGTATTTAGGTTCAGTACCTTCCAAAGATGCGATACGTAGATTTTCAAGTAAATCCACCCACCCAAGACTATCCTTTGCATGTAGATTTTTCGAAATATTTTATTTTCTAAAAACAGCTCTAATGATTATCATTAAAATGTCGTATATTAAAGATATTTACATTAGAAATAAAATGTTTATCTTCAATTTTCTGGGAATAGCCTGTGAAGTCCACTTCATTTGGAAGAACTTTGTATAATCTTGTATAACTGGTAAATCTTAAGCGATAGACGAAAACATACTACACAAAAAATGTAGATCTCTTTAAGACACATAATTTATTTCAAATAAGTATTTTGTGAAGTCATTTTTGAGATATCTGTTATTATAGGATCGAAATGTTAATTTCTTGGGCATTCTCGTAAGGCCTGTCAACATTCAATGGTTTCTCGCGATTGCATGGAAACAGTATGGAATTTTAAGGCAGCGTATAGCATCCAGCTCTTAAACATTTGACTATTCTTGTTCCCCTTTATCTGTAACGAAACGTGTATTTTTGACTATTTCTGCAAAGGCTTACTTGGATTAAAATGTAGTAGACAGAAAAATAAGCATTAGTAAGAACAGTCTGTATATCCACTAATAAACGATAGAAGATGGAAAAAGTCATATGTATGTATTATATCGGAATTTTTAAATTTTACTTTCAGTTCTGTGCAATGCGAGTTTATTATCTCAAGGTGTTATGCCTTTCTGGCTGCTCTCACCTTTGTGAACAGTTTTCAAAATGAGCCCCATTTACAACTAAAGCATCTAAGACTGCTAGAACATTGATTTCTCCTTCTTGGTCCACATAGGTCTGTTCAGCCGTTCAGCCTGCAGGACTTAAATTTGTGCACTTCTTCCTGGGCACTCAGGGGATTTCATTTCCTTGTAATTGATACTTTTAAGTTATTTTCGCATTCTTTTATTCCAGGACTGCGGAGGGAGTGGAAGCGCATGTTTTGTATTTTACAACCATGTAGGCACGAAACACAACCCTGTTAATCTACAAACAGAAAGTTGGCTTTTCCCATCCTACACTTCTCACTGTGTCCCTAGCTGAGAGCCGGGGATAAGTTGAGACTTATTCGCAGACGTCACAGAACATTCGTTGCCTGACATTGATTTGTCGTTCCGCTCCAGTGTTATCTCCAATTTACTTTGCATTTTGTTATGACTGTGTTCAGTTCTGCAACGTGTTGCCTTATTTTAATGCTTTATTTTTATCCAGAACAGCGTATCAAACAGTTGATCTGACAAACCTCATTTCTGCTCTCTGTATTCTAGCTTCGTATTCACTTGTCACCATCCAATTTCTGAACCTTAAGTTATTAAGAGCAAGATATATAAAGATAAGTACATTATTGAATATTTTCTGGCTTAGTTATCGACGTTCGCCTTTATTCTTCCTTATGTGTTGAATTTAATTTTCATATTTACATCCGTTCCGATTCGTTATTATATAATTCCCAGGAAGTGGAATATTGATACTTACCCTCTTGTTCTAATTTCTATTACTATTTTATATCAAAATACTACAGCACTTCCTTTCTTTCCCCCCCCCAAATGGTATTAGTTTTCGCACAGTCTATTCTGTGTTACGTAAGCGCTAAATCCACATGGCAGATGTTCTGGGCATGCGTCACTTCACGGTAGCGAAAGCCCAATAATATAACTTGACATTCTGACTGCTTTAGCGTTAAGGTTTACGGTATATATCTGTCGAAAGAGAATTAAAAAAAGGTTTTAAACGGTTATCTATTTCTGCATCGAGACGTACTGCCACAAAAACATTCGATGGCACACGCTTCTGAAAGAAAATTCATGGAAGTCCAGTACACACAAGTGAGAGTTCTTGCGACATGATGACACCTCTGTGTAGTCTAGGGAGGTTACCGAGGTCGCGTGTTCAAACCCGACTGAGGGCGATGGGTTTTTCCGGGCGAAAAATCCTTTGCATGATTTCCTTTGGAAGAGAAGTAAAGCATGTGGTCCCGGTCGTAGATTTGCGGCACATAAGAGAAACCCAAGGTTGATTAAGTGGCCTCTGTGTAAAATTTCCGATCTTTCAAGCCCAATACAGAATGGGACGCTAAGAACGTCCAAGAAGTTAAGAGTTAAGGAGTGTCCATAAATAAAAGCTAAGTGTTTAATTTTGTGACATAACCTTAAACACATTAGATATCTGCAGATTCGACTTTTCAAAACGGCTTCTTATTGTTTAAATGATTTAAATCCAACCTAGGACTATCAAGCCTGGCTACTGAATCACCCTTGTTCTATTAATATGATATGATATATATTCAGTGCCTTCACAGGACAATCTGAATTAAGTACTTCATTTTATCTATTATGTAGGTGACACGTATTCCGTGATGGGGACAAAACCTTATCGGGATAAAGCGAGGTATTGTGTTAACTGTATTGGATAGCGTTACGAAAGGCTAATACTATATCAGAAAATAGGTTATTGCAAAAAACATAGACGTTTGCTAGTAAATTTGGTTTAAATGCCATTCTTTGGAGCTCATTTTCATTAGTGGTTTGTATAATTTGATAACCAGCAGGGTGAAGATCTCTACTGTTACTGCACCTAAACTAACCCTCCAGCTGTTTTTTCCTATGTCCTCTATGTATAAGCTAAACGGCATTGTTGATACATAGCAACCTAATCCTTTTCTTCTAGTAGTTCTAATAGCTTTGAACTTAATTTTTTATTCATTCTATAAGGTTTGAATTTCATTTGTTAGGATTATTGTGGCATTCCTAGTTTACAAAATAATAGCGAATAAATTACTCTATCCACATGCAGAATTCAGAGTAAAATTCAGGGGTACAAGGGTAACTATGAATTACAATTCTAGGAGGTGTGGTTTTATACACTCACACCATACACCTGAGATACCAAACTATGTACAACATACTAAGTGATGTGCGTTCAAAAAATGCAACTTTTAACATTTTCAGGAAACATTCAAACACTTGTTATAAGTAAGCCCCGGATTTTTAGGATCTTATATGTTGAATTTAGGAATTTATAGGATCCTTGGCATATATATATATATATATTCATACAAATCGCTGGGCACTTTGTTTAAAACACTAACTTTAAATTGTAAAAAGTTAAATTAACTGCAACTTTAGTATGTATTTGAAAGTGCCAAATTCACAATGTCGTGTTAGTAACTCCCTATAACGGGAGAAGCAATAATGCATACTACTCAACAGCGCTATTAAAATGTTTGCCTCTAGTTTTCACTATTGTTGCGGCTTGTAAACATCGCACGTTTCAGAAATACCGCGTGCCACTGACCACCTCTTCCGACTATAGCTAGAAAATGATAACTGAAAGATTACTTTGTTATTGTGGCGGACGGTTTAATTAAAGTTTATTATTGTAAGGTATTGCGCAAGATTTCATAATCTAATTATTTAATAGTTTCATTATTAGAACGGTCTCCCTTCGTTTTAAAAATAGTTTTATATTCATAAATCTACTCTTATTTACTTAAATAACCGAATTAGGCACTTTTAGGTTCTATCACGAAAAATAGGTTTTATTAGGTCCTAACGTAAAATTAGGTCAATTTAGGCTCTATAAAATTAAAGTATATTACTCGTTGGTAACTAAAACATTAAAATAAACCGAAGTTTGGAGTGTAGGAGGTCAGGAATAAAATAGGTCAGAACCTAAGAATCCGGGGCTTAGTTATAAGCAATATTCCATAACTGTTGTCCACCCTGTTTATACATCTTATTTCACTATAATGCAAAAAAAATTATACAGGTACTTTCTCACCTACTTATGACCGATGGCCTATAACTGGGGGATGTTTACACTACATATTATCTAATGCCAACTCACTTGTGTGTTCAATATCAAGTTCCGTGCTTGGTGGACAGGTGGCAGTTGCGATGTCCATTTTCAATTCGCGCGCTACATTGTGTGCTGCGGCGAAATAAGTGGAAGGGGAAACCGAAGTACTCGGAGGAAACTGGTCCACATCCGAGCCTGGGATCGAACCCGGGTCGTCTAGGTGGAAGACGAGTAGCGTGAGACCACTCGACCACGGCACCGCCCTGCACATAAGCATACACGTGAAAATATGGATTTCATTCAGGATTTATTTCTTAAAATAATATTTGCACAAAATTCTATACTTGAAATAAGAAACGCTGTCGATAATTACGTAATTGCACCTATAACACTTACAGTTATTAATATACCAGCGGCAATCTTACGCTTCAAAATTAAAAAAGTTATTCACAATTTGGAAAATTCAACACAACTGGGGTGTATAATCACGACTAGACCAAGAACAGTCTCTAGAAATATTTCCTGAGTAGTAAAATATTGTGAATAGCCCCTTTGGCGCGTTTACTTTCACTGGGCTGAAGGAGGCCGGTAGGAAATACCTTCAGAGAAATTGGGTAATCGAAGATTAAATCGAACGAACTATTGTTTTCGCCTCATAGCTTCCGTTTCCGTTTTCTTTGCTGGGCGTTAATCGACTTTCAAGTGTTTTACGTCGTTGGTAAGAAACCAAGAACCTCAAGATGGTACTAGCAAGAATGAAATCACATAAACGTTTCGAAATTTCTTAACCTCCAAAGTCGAAACTCGAAAATTTCATCAGTTTTTGGGCATACAGCAAAACCTGCAAACTCCGAGAATATTTTAGAAAAAAAAAGTTGAGTGATTTCACACGTACTACGGTGCACGGAATTCTTTATCCATATCGGTTTTTTCTAGAGGAAAGAGGAAAAAATCGAATTGCATTATATTTCCGTTTTCTGCCACACATACAGGTGCCACAACCTCGGATATGGGCTCAAAGTATCCGCCTGGGAGCACTCCGCGCCCATTTCGGTGATACTCTGATTCTGCAGGGAGTCCCGAAAGCGGTATAAAGGAAAAATGGGTTTCCTTCTTTTCCTTATATTCGTGCTTTTCTATTTATTGTTCCATTTATACCACACTTTTATTGCAATGGCCATATCGGTGGCCTTTTACCTTTGAAACAGTTGTCTATCGGTAACAGTGTTAACTCGTATAGTTTTGTCATTGAATTTCTGTCTTGGGTTTTATACATTAGAGCACACACACTCACACTCTCATTCATACTTCCAGACTCTGGGGAGAATGGGGAATAATCTTGGCTAGAGAAAAATTCCCACCCCCCAACCGGGAATGGAATTCGGGACCCCTCGTACAGCGGACAGAAGCTGTATCGACTAAGCTATGGACTAGCTTAATTTTGGTTTACAGCCAATTGTTAATTAAAATATAAGTGTCGACTTATATAATTCGTTCCTTAATAATATTGACTAGATGTTTGTGTAGGTTGAAGAAACTGTACACCAGAAATTATATGCCTCGTTATATGCAGCATGTTGTTCGTACAGCGGTGCCAATTTATTCATTCCGTTCGTATCGTGTAACTGCGCTTGTAAGTGGTATTCTATTTTACGCTATTGTATTAAGTTGAATGCCTATAGAACTGCAAGATAAGCCACCACCCGCATGGCTCTGCTAAAGTGAGGCTGGCATTAGGGAGGTATCGGGTTCTATTCCCATCGGATCGGCTACTCTATGTTTTGTTTTTCTTTCTTTCTTCGCGGTTTCCCCTGATTGATAAAACGAATGCTGGGGTAGTTTCCTTTCTATCCCCGTCATTCCCTTTCATCTCTTTCACCTCATCTGTGCTCCCGGCAACAGCGGTTGTTTTGTTGCGGAACGACGCGACGGTAGAACTTATACCCTAGAATCTTCCTGGCGCTTTGGGAGATTGTTGGGAGCCCCTTCCTTCCTGGGAGCTGTCTAGTCTATTCCCGGGACCCCCAAGTTGCGATTACTAAGGCACAGGGTTTGTTAGGTAAACCGTCCTTACTAGCGCACATCGTCATCCAGATCTGGTCGCCCTACGGGTCTCCCCTTCATCCCATCCTCCCAGGGTCAAGTTGGAAGCACAATAGGTCTATACGGCCTACGTGCGGAGCTGTACTCCAGTTACTGGAGGTTTCTAACTCCTAACTCCATGAGACACAAGATTTTTTTATTGTTTCATTGTTTTGTTATAGGGTCTTATCGGCGCTTTGATTTGAGAAACAACAGACGGTGTTGGTGTTTTTCACTGCCTGAACTGTAGGCTTATTAACGTTAGGTTTTATTACTTTTTATCAAGAAACACACTCGCACTCTCTCCACATTTATACCTCCAGATTGTGTAGCATAGGGGTGTTGCGGTTAAAGAAAAATCCCCCGCCCTAACCGAGAAATGAATCCGGGATCTCTAGGTTGAGAAACCAGAACACTGACCACTCGACCACAGAAGTAGTCAAGGTACGAGATTTGCATAATATTACAGGAGCAGTTCGCAGTAACGTTAGAAATTGCAATTGCATCAGAGGTTTACTGATAAACACTATTTGTTCGGAACAGTGATTTCGTTAGGCTGGTTGAGACGTTGTGCTTCTTAGAAATTGACATGCTTTTGGTCTAAAATTATGTTTAGGGCTGTTTTCGAACGTTGAAAGTTTTGGAGGTCGGCCTTATGCTCGACGAATGGAAGGAACGAAATAGAGGAAGGCGCCACCAGAGAGAACGACAGCAGAGTATCCTACTGTTTTACGATGCGCATTTTCCCCTTTGATCCACTCTAGCTTTAAGAATGGTTCATGTAAGCATATCGTACACTATAACACGGTTATGGTGTCCTACGATTTCATCAAATGTAAAATACAGCTTTACACAATAACAACC
Source organism: Deroplatys truncata (assembly GCA_030765065.1). NCBI lineage: Eukaryota > Metazoa > Arthropoda > Insecta > Mantodea > Mantidae > Deroplatys > Deroplatys truncata. Next base: position 67,626,961 of record CM060976.1, on the reverse strand, counting down.
AAGTTGGAAATTAGGTTTACATTTACTAAAGCTTGAGAGCAATACAGTCACTAGCTCGGTGGTCCTGACGTCACAAATATACTTGTGCATCCAACAACTCGAGAACCACGCCTCCCATCCACCTGCGGTAAACGGCACCTGCTTGTTCCGTCTCGCACAATCCGAATTACAGCAACTAATGGGAATGGTTTCTATCCTGGCAAGTGTTAAATAAATCCCACCTTACGCAGGTTTCATGATCCTACAAACATCCAAATCGACGCGGAGGTGCCATGGTTGCCATCTGATCGAGCAGTGAAATATCTGCGCTTCATATTGATCGTGATTTATCATTGCTTACCCACATAACGCTAAACTCAAGCAGGCACATTCTCGTCTCCAAAAATTTTATCCGATCCTAAGCCGCAAATCCTCCCTATGAGTTGACTGTACTCTGCCGTTATACAAGAGCATTCTGCGGTTACTCCTCCTATATGGGGCTGTGCTGCTTCTATTAAGATTCAACAGCTCCAAGTGTTTCAGAACAAAGTAATGCGAATATCTCTGAACTCCCCACGTGCATACGGAATGCACAACTTCACCATTAATTGGGAGTCGCCGACCTCCGAGAGCACATCTCTGGAACTGGGACACCGTACAAGTGCACACTCTGATTGAAGCCGCGCTTGCCGCAAGGTGCTATTTTCCCTTAAGGAGACATTGCCTGGTGTGGCACTTGGTCGCTTATTTTCTCTTCCCAATGACTGAGTCAGTGTTGGAATTCGGGACCCGCATATGAGCATCCTCTTCAGTTGTATTATTTAGGAGACATTCTCTCAGTATACCTGTAATTTGTATAGCACTTAGCCTTACTGAGTAATTGACTATTAAGTAAAACTAAAAACGAGAATAGTTTCTAAAGGTGTGAGGTACACGACCTATGCAGATTCACCTCGGAAGATTCGTGCTGCAAGACTTTCGCGGGGCTTCAGCCAGAGCTGTGTGTGTGTTTAGCTCCAAGAATCAAGATAGGTTCACAGATGAAATGGACGACAAACAGAATATTTCGATCAATGGCTGAGAAACGTTCCGATGGAATGATATTAATTTACTTATAAGTAAGCTACTTCATCACCTTTCATGAACTCTAATATTGATTCCCAATGTTGGATCAATCCTTTAACAGATCTTTCTGCAAGTTCATAATTCAACACGCTGATGAGTTGTCCTATTGATCCAGTTACATCACTTTATTAATTCATTCTCCTCAGTGTGACGGTATTTCTCTTAAGGTAGTTAGTTCTTCGATAACTTTTATTCGATATATTCGTAAGATCTTACTTAAAGAAATGCAGCATTTTGTGGAAAAGTTTTCTTGAGATAACAATGTTGTCTATAAATTTAGTTTCACTGTGATTAGTTGCCGATTTAGAAGAATGCTGCCATAAGAAATCGCTGTCTTCTTCAGCATTAAAATAAATATTTTTTTTTTCATTATCAGCTTCCTCTTTAAACAGTACTAACTAAACAGACAGCAGGTTCCACCAAACGCAATATGCGCTCAGCAATTATGATCCATGTGAATTCACAGCTTAAGAAACTACGCTTTTGGCGTCAAGCACGCAGCACTGTTCTAGCACCTTGCTTGCTCCATCCTTAATCCAAGGATTAGAAAAGCCTATATAAAATTGATATTGTTTGGAGGCGAGGTCCAGTAAACAGCGCGCTGAATGCCACCATTCAGAGAGGGGCTCACATTCATGGCTTCTACTGAAACATCTAACCCTTTTAATTATACCGCAGGCTGTTTCTTGTGCTCAAGGAATTTATGAACTTAAGTCATCACGATTATCTAAAGGACAGGTAAGTTGCGTCCAGAAAGAGATGGCAAATTAAACAGACCATCTTTATCGCATCTGCGGGAAGGGGGTAATAAACACACACAATCTTGGCGTGGCCTACGATTTTAGTAGTATTCAGTGAGAGCAACATGACCTTCACAAGTAAGCTGCAGATGTAGTAGATTATTGGCAGTTCAGATACAAAATATGACAGCAAAAATAATTTAAATTTAAATTTAAATTGCAAATATTTTTGAGCTGTTTGCTTCTTACCGAGACAGAACACAGAAACGAGCACTGTCTGTGAATTTGGGAAGGGAGCGAAAATCCAATGGTTTCATTTTCTACTTTGCATTATAATTGTATGTACAAACACATGAGCTGTGTTGATTGTTCCCTGCTGATGAGAGTTTTAGCAGTTATCAATTATAACACCAACATTTCAATCGCTTGCACATAACCTCTTCGCAAGGAATTGAAAAATCTAATGCTCATTCTTCCAGAAACTATTCTTACAAAAGCTTATTCCTCGATCTACTTCTTGTTAAAATAAATAAACTTACATTGCACGTTTACATATTTCGTTGTAGATATCAGAAGAATATGCAGGCGAAGGTGATAATCGGATTTTTAAAAAGGGAGTCGCTTGGAAATTCCATCCTTTTTTGCATGACCACGAGAAAAAACGAATACCGACTCACCGTTTGAAAGAGTAGATGTATTTGAAAGTTCAAAACAGTAACAATGAATATTTTATAACTAAAAGTATTGTAAACTGTGATGTTAGATTCATTATAAAATAAGTTGAGTCGGTTGGTTTACCCACATCACATATACACTTGGATTTTCTCCTTATGAAGCGCTTTCGAAAGAACATGTTCTTCCATCATCAGCTGAAAGCCGACTGAGTTCAGCTTCTCACTCCTGACCCCCAGGATTGAATTCAAAGGTGAAATTGCTGTCCTCTTGGGAATAGTTGTTACCCATTTGTGCTGGAATTACTGCCATCTGTGGTGAAGGTTCGGAACTCTGTCTTCTCTCTTCTCTTCTACAAGCTGATTGGATACGCTGCATCAAAGAATCTGATGGTGGGATTTCAAAATTCAGAATATTCTTGATATTATTATGATAATCTTTTCCCAAATTTCCAGATGTGAAGGAACACGTATCGTCTTTGTGTCACGTCCTATCTCATTGTTAGAAGTCCAGATGTGGTTGGCAACTGCAGATTTATCCAATTGTTTTAATTTAATGTTTCTTTGGTACTCGCCCGAACGTGTTTTTAAATTTCTCTTAGTTCTACCAATGTACGAGCCCTCACAATCTTGATATTGAATCTGATATATTCCTGATTTTTTAAAATTCTCTATTGTGTTGGACAAAGGTGTGTTCAACGCATTTCTCAAAATAAAAACACTTTGAGGTGCTGGCTATGGGTAACCCATTGTCTCCACTTCTAGCAGAGTTTTTATATGGGCTCTTTGAAGAAAGCTGTAATAGCGTCTCGCCCAGATATTTTTAAAATTTGGTTTAGATATGTGGACGATGCAACAACGTACAGATATTGCATTAGATATTTTTGAATAATCAAGACATAAATATTCAATTTACTATGCAAATAGAATAAGATAGTATGTTTCCTTTTTGGATTTAATAATAAAAAGCAAGGATAATACCCTAAAATTTGGAATTTATAGAAAACCTACCCATGTAGCTAATTACAAAAAAATAATTTCCATAGCCCTAGTTCACATCAACATGCCGTGTTTTAGAAGTTTAGTCTTCAGGTTAATTAATGCACCTTAGGAAAAAGAAGAATAAAATATTGAACTAGAATACATAAAAGAATATGGCTATAGAAAATTGATTTAATCCACAGTTAATTAGTAATTTAATTATGAAATACAAAAAGGAACAAATTCTATATATGACCGTTACTCATAGAACCCTGATAAAAAGGCTATGGTGAATAAGAAATTCATATACCACTGTGTTACGTTCAAAGAGTTTGAAAAATTATTTAGGAAATACAACTTCCAACTTGCACCTCAAAATATTTTTAGTTTGAGTAATATGTTGCACACGCCTTGTCCAACACAATAGATCATTTAAAAACATCAGAATATCTCGGAAATGATGAACGCCACAAGAATTGGTATGGTTTAACGAGATCTACACCTTTTTAGGTAGTAAGGTTTTGTGTATCTCTTACGGTTTACCAATTACATAAAAATCATTCAGAATAAAAAGGACTACACAGACTCTTTCCACAAAACTCAATATATACATTTTATTTGTTGTGTAAATATCTTGAATATATATTATTTTAAATTAAATAGTTGCAGGATTTTTTAAAACATTAAAAATATCAAACGATTGTCCATGTAAAGGGTCTTTTGAAGTGGGGATTTTCTTGAAATATTCGTGTCGCATCTTTGGAGGATGCTGAACTTAAATACCAAGTTGGCATTTAACTGACTTGTTTTTAGTTATGCTGTTGACACCCACACTGGACGTTTTCTAAACATGCCTGTTTTTTGGATTCAGGGGACTTCAAAATATATATTTCCGTTGAAATCTCGACATCGAATTTTTGGGCGGAATATAACACTTCTTCTTACGCACTACACGTAGATGCTACAGAAATTAAAGATGGTTCATAAATGTACCACTAATGTGAGCGGAGATTGTGCATTAAATTGTTGTTGCAATCCAGCCACTGCGCCTTCATCGTCCAATTATTGCTGCAGCATTTCTGTAACTCCAACTACAGAAATCTAATTTTAAATTTCTTTAAATGCACCAAAGAAAGTTTACACCTACATTCATCCTGTAAGGAATTGTGTACATCTCCCCACAACTGCTCATTTAAGAATTTCATACGGGACGCATAATTTGTTGACTCTATTTGACATAACAGGTACTTTGCCTGTCAGTGGTGTAGATATTAAGTTCTAAGGTATTTGCTTCTGGCATCCACAGACTTTAAACACAGTGGATGTACTTATTGAATCACAACTCTTAGGTGGGTTAAATTGCCTTAGGTTATTAATTCATTAAGTAGTAAAAGCGGTTTGAGTGGCGCAAAACTGCAGCGATCATCAGCGCCACCCTCTGGCTATACATTTATTCAAGTCAGTACATCAATACAATAAAAACAAGTACAAGTCTACTCAGATTACAGAAGCAGCTCTGGTTATACAGATAATCACATACTGGTACAAAATCAATACAGTCACAGCATTCACAGAGAGGAACACCAGAATTACAAAAACAGAAATAGGAAATCTACAAATGCAAAAATTAAGCAATAGAAATCTCACAGAATATGGCAAATAAGAACTAACCCTGAGCAAATGTAAACGTACAATGCAATTCTACACAGTTATAAAACACAATAACACACGAGAAACTTCCTTCCTTAATAATCCAATTAATTCCAATCACAAACTGTCTATGCAAGGCACCAACCTCGACACCTAGTTCAAGTAACACTTGCCTCCCTGCCACTCCAGCACCAAAATCACCCAAGAACATCAACGTATCCATAAACTGCTTCACCACACTCTCCTTCTAAACTCTCACGAAAACTCTTCCCTGTCAACTCGCCCTTTCCTCCACAGATGCGTACACAGAAAGTATAGTCACTTTCGAAATTGGACCTATATATATATACACAGACAGAGAGAGATACTTTTAACGGCTCTTTGACGATTAACGCTTTAAACCGTTTTAATTACGAAGTTATAATCGGGCTCATAGACAAGCAGAAACATGGAACTACTGACCACCTCTTCTGATCAACAGGTAACTCAAGCTGTCTGACTCAGTTACACGCCAATCCTTTAACAGGTCTTGTAGTGAAATTTAGATTTTAGATAACTGAAATAGATTTAGGTTTTCCTCGGTCGCTAGGCGAATGCTGGATTGTATTATTTGATCTGTGAAGTTTCCTATCGTCCCTTTCATCCCCACATTTCATTTCCTTCTTCATCACCATACCCATTTTGAATATGCTCTGATCCAAAGTTTGATTGCTCCTTGAGAGACTACTCACCCAAGGCTTGTAAGTCCTTGGGGGTGTTAATCCTACAAAGAGGAGGGTGACCCGTTAAAGAAGAAGGCCAGAGCTGCGTTAGTTGTTGCATCCGCTGCAAACCCTCCTTGAGCCGTTTAACCCTTATAGGGCTTCCCCGTTAAAGTGCAACCCTCTTCCCTGCCTGTAATGTCAAGCTTAGCTCTGCCAGGAAACCTGAGACCCACCAGTTAGACTTAGTGATGTGATGGCGCCGATGTGGTATAAGGCGAACCTGCCGGCGTCGTACAATAGCGGTGTGGCGCCAGAGTTAAATTTACACGGCGTCACAATAATATTGCAATTAACTCGAGATTCGTGTGTAATTGGTTCATTTGAAACTACGCTATTCGTTAGAAACTGTTTTGATTAAGGCTTTATGTATATGTTTCGAGGCCTGGCTTTGCGATATAACTGGTAGAGCAACTCAATGAGGGATCCCATATGTTCTCGAATAGTTTGTGTTCTCAATTTGAAAGTTTTGTCGGTACGTAGAATATTACGTTTATGACGCGAAACTTAATGTGCAGTAGACGTATACATAATAACAGGACCTCATTTTTTAAACAAACAATAAACGCAGAGAAGTACAGGAATGACATACAGCATTTTTAAACAGCTGATATGTTGATACCGCGGATACAGCTGATGAGTCATTAAATTTAATTCAGGAAAATTTTAGAAGATAAGAAAAATAAAGTGTGTGCAACAAACCTGAAGAAATTGGAAGAAATTAAAAGAAAACTTTAGGCGAGAAATTCAATCTTTTTCGGATATTCAAATCTCCAGTGTGACTGAAAATTTCCTGAGAAAATGCCAGAAATATGCGGATAGAGAAGGACCATCTTTCCAACATCTTTTATGATAAGGTATGTGCTTATTACCATTGCAACTTTGAGAACTGAGCTGATTCTGGCTCTTTTTTGAGGGACACTTTTGCAGAGATGGCCGCTGCTCTTCTTGTATCCGAGTCATAAGATACAATGCTGACCCCTGCTTCTTATGCCGACAGCGTATCAGTGTATCACTTCGTTCTCGACCAACATCGAAGAGGACTTCCGAGTGAGCTTCATGTCTGGGAGCGGCCGTCTTCACACTTTTTGGCCTATTCTAAATTTGTTATAACATGTATCTTCCGGCGTAAGTAAATTTCAAAATTCTTATACAGTGTGAAGCGGCGTATGACATTTCATGGAAGCGAGCTTAGATTATATATTTGGCGTGTTAAATTTTCTTTCGTAATGGCAAATATGTGTGAGAAGGACAGAGTTAAATGTAACGCTTTAATTGTAATATATTTTTAGTTAACATATTCAGTAACTTTGGGACTATACAGGTTCTTGTTCTTATTTAAAGCTTCTTTAAATCCTTTGATTCCTTTAAGTTGTAGTGCTAAATAATTATTACTCTGTGGGAATGCCTTACTTCTAATGCATTCTATAATGGGCCCGGCAAATAACTTTTTTTTAGTTTAATTATTTTTGGTAATTGTGACTTTGTTGCATCGACTATCCGTGAATCGGCTTTGCAGAACGTGAGGCGGGTGCAGGGATATAACTGTTTCGGTGGGAGTCCGAGCTGCAGCGGCCGGTGCACAAGCCGGCGTACGATGGTCACAATGTGAAGGAAAACCACTGCAGATCTCCTGAAAGCACATCATTTATAAATTTGTAGCGTTAATCATTTCCGAGGTCTTCTTTGTATTTGGTTTGAAATTTCGAATACTTATACTTTTTTTAAAAGGGAAAGGCTTTTTATGTTTTCTCTGGAGTAGATATTTTGAATGCACTGAAGGAGAGAAAAATTAGGGCTTCCAAGCGATGCGATCTTCCAATAACGTCAACAGCTTTCCAGCTGGAGCGGAAGAAAAAGAAACGAAACGATGCCTCTAAAGATATCTTGTTTAAGGGTGCGAAGGCGCGAGCGAATTGATTGCGTTACGGTCACCAGCCAGACACCATCTCCACAGAGACTCGTGACATTTAATCGAACCGATGTATATTGTTGGGCGTGTTCACCACAAGTGTGTTTGACATAGCTGTAGAGTCATAACTCGCCTTCCTGTAGCCAGAGATAGATTCTCGTGTGCGCTAAAAGTTCTCTCTTTTATCCATTACTCAATTCGTATATATTGATATAGTTTTACTTTCTCTAATACTTACCTCTAGTAAGTAGAGGGAGTATTGCATTCCACCCAAAAATTTCATCGGAAATACACATTTTTAGACTCCCTGAATCCAAAAAAGAGGCATTTTCAAAAAAAAAAAAAAAAAAAAAAAATCTGCGCGAGTGTGTGTGTAACCCATAACTCAAAAACGAAAAATCGGTTAAATATCAAACTTGGTATTTCAGTTCAGGATTTTTCAAGGACGCGACTCCAAGATTTTAAAGAAAATCCCCAAATTACCCTTTACGTGGAAAAATATCCCTATTTTATTTTTAATTTTCTAAAAAATGGCCTACGATTTTTATTAAAATACCGCATGTTTAAGATACTTTATGAAAAATGAAATGTGTGTCTTGGATTTTTGGAAATACCTGTGAAGTCCTCATTCTGACTGACTTCTGTAGAACTGATAAACCGTAAGAGGTAGACAAAATCTTGCTAAAAAAATCTAGATTTCGTTAAACCACGTAAGTTAAGTAAACTAAACCTTTTGTGGGGCTAACCATTACTGAGATATTCCTTGTTGGTTTGATGTTCGAATACTTTTCTCAACAGGGAAGTCATTTGTTTTTCCTTTTACTTTGTTTCTTTTCTTCTCTTGGTCATGCAAAGAGCATGGAAATTCAAAGGCATGACATAGGGATACACTGCTTAAATACCTATCGCTTTAATTACTATATCCTACAATGAAAATTGTAAATGTGAATTGAAAGTTTTCCTGGATTAACAAATAGTAGGTACAATAATAAGCTTTTGTAACAATATTCTGTATAAGAGTGAGTAAAGCAAGTATCTGAATGTGACACATCAGATTTGTTTGAAACATTCAACTGTCAACAGCTCCAGCTCGCTGTTTTCCTCGTAATATTGCTGAAAGGTTTCGTTTACGTTTAGGTAACGAGCATTGATATCTAAATTGATAGACTTCGCGTTGCAGTGATGGGCAGCTCATGAAGGAGTCGCTGGAAAAGAACCGAGTAATTGTAATGCCATCTAAATTATTCATTCGTTTTAAAGAACTAGTAGTTTCGAACAGTCCTCGCACTCCATAACATTCACTCCTCATTTCACTGGGTGATAGATTGGTTTTATCAAAGAGAATCATCAATCCATCTAGAGGGATGGCATGGTGTTAACAGGAGTGATGGATTGGGTTTTATCACAGGGAATCATCAATCCATCTGGAGGGATGGATTGGTTTAAACAGAGGTAACAGATGGCTTTTATAAGAAGAAATCATCAATCCATCTAAAGGAATTGATTGGTTTTAACAGGGAAGATGAATTGGTTTTATCAGAGAGAAACAGCAATCCATCTAGAGGGATGGATTGGTTTTAATAGGGGCGATAGATTGGTTTCATTATAGGAAATATCAATCCATCTAGGAGAATGGACTGGTTTTAATACAGGTGATGGATTGGTTTCATCAGAGGGAGTCATCAAACCATCTAGACGATGGATTTTAACAGGGGTGATGGGTTGTTTTATCAGAGAGATGAATTGGTTTCATGAGGAGTTTTATCTTTTATCACAGGGATGGACTGACTTATTCAGGGAGTAATGTGAGTAAACCTTCTCTCCTTCTCCACACTGAAACCTGATAAAGCCGATAAGCTTAGGAGCGACTTCATTTACTGCATTATCATTCAATACAGTTTCATTAATATGTCTGATATTACCAACGGCTGGCCCAGTCTCTGAATATGTCATCCCAGCTCGCTAGTTTATGCTGTTGGCTCGAGAGGTAAGTAAAACGAGTTTTTCCGGCAATCTAGCAACCCCTTTATGCACTAGTTTTAGGATTTTTGAGTGGGAGTGTAGTCTACTGCGTAAATGGCAAGAATTTTGCTTCTCACCGTTGGAGTATTACACAACCACTATAGTGTGATTAACTCGGGAATTTCCCGTGTGTGTCCAGCTTCTCCCTCTACAGCTAACCGCTGTTAAGGTGGATTTCCACATAGTCTACTGTGTATCTACTGTGTCCCGGTCATATGCTGTGTTTAGGAGCAGCCAAGGAGCACCTTCCATATAAATTACGCAAAGAGCTTTTTGTTCATTTCCACATGACCTACCGTGTCCCTACTGCGCACCACGTGCTGTCGGCAATCAGTAATGAGATTTATTTTCTGAAAATAACTGGGACACAGTCGCAGGCTAAGTGGAAACGACCAAACGGCATCAGCTAGGTCGCTGTTTGGTAGCCTCTTGCAGTTCGGCTATTTCCGAAATTTTTCGTAATGATACGAATACATTTCACGCGCATACTTCAGGAAAGTCATTCGCTGGTTTCAGCAGTACTCGAACTACGCATTCTATCACACAAAGATTATGACATTACTCATTAAAAACATCTGGGAGGTTATAGGCAAGAGGCTTAAAATATCTTGTCCCTTCAGTAAAACGAAATAAGCACCGCAGAGTAAAAGAGGTCTTTTTTGTGATGCATTGCTTATTGAAATAACGACGATAAAACGGTCAATCAGAGGCGGATCCAGAATTCCTTTAGGGAGAGACCAACATATTTTGAAATACACCTTACCAAGAGTAAAATGCAGTCAGTAACAGAAAAATTCTTATTTCTAAATTTTCAAATATCATATTATTCTTTGGATACAAAGATTAATTTAAATTTGAAAAAACTTGCATATTTGATTACAATTATCTGTTTCTTTTCTTTCTTTACTAGTTAGTGGAACATCTTTTGATATATAATCCACCACTGTGATAAATTCACTCATTAACTGTGAACAAATACTGTCATTTGGTTTGAGTAAATTTAACAGAAAAAAGTGTTGATTTTGACTTTATCAAAGCACCAATTTGCGTGGTTTTTCTGTAATTAAGAGGGGCTACAGACCCTCAGAGGTCTAAGTCGGAACACAGTAGGCTATGTGAAAATTCACCTTTAATCTTGCTTTACTCGCCCATCGCCACACTGAGCACCGGAAGTTGCAAATCCTTTAATGACATTCGCATTTTTATAAAATGCAGCATTTATTAAATAAAGTTATGCCGTTGATCTCTCTCTTTTAATAACAATGTTGGTTATTATAAACACACAAAAATAAATAACACGGTTTAGAATACAGCGCACCTATTGCCATGTGCGTGAACAGGTTTTCTAACAAGGACACGAATTATAGGCCCACAGTATTAATAAAAGGAACTAGTGTTCATACTTAGAATTTTTAATACATGCGTTGAAAGGAAGCTTAAGTCATTCGGAATATACAGTCATTAAGTGAGTATGTTTTTTTGTTGATTTATTTATCCCTCATTCTTATTTGTTAAAATACAGTTAGGTTTCTCTCAAACATTTAATTGAAGATCCAGTTTAAGGAGTAACTTCAAAAGAAAGGCTTGAGCTGTTACTTTCTTCCGAAAAAAATGTCTTATACCACAATACATAATGGAAGGTAAATAACAGACAATAATTATATAAATATATAATTTTTTCATGCTTTCAAAAGTTATAAGACAAACGTCTCTTTACAAACAGTTTTCGTAAGTGCTTCCTATCCACATCCTCGAGCTTAATGCGTGATATCAGCTAATGTGGGCAGGCGTGCGTGTAACATCACATCCTGGGGGACTTAATGCCTACTACGACCATTCTTATTTTTGTGTGTTGCGTTAATAGCATGCCAATAAATAAATAAAATGTTGATGTGAGTAGAATAAGAATGCCGATACGGAAACAAAGGATTTTGCCGCCATCTGATAAGGTTCTTTGATCTACGCCGACAAGCCCCGCCCCCTCCCTTTGTGTGCTCACATGCCGCCAGGTCTCGTGTCGTTAGGCCCCGCCCCCTCTCGCTTTGTGTGCTCACCTAATGCCGGCAGTATCTGTGCTAACAGGTCCTACCCCCTCCCCCATGCGTTCTACTGTGGCGTCATGACTTGATGGAATTGTTTTCTCGAGTCCTGCCGCCCCTCGGCAAATTAATTAGGTAATGTTCGTCAAACATTTTTTTTATGATTACTAAGGTCTGCAGATTGCATCCTCGAGCAATTAAGTTTTTTGATTAATGAATTGTTGACTGGAGCTTGAGTATAAGTAGTCTGCTCACGGGAACAGTCTGTCATGTAATGAAACACTGCAGCCTTCTTGTATCTGGGGAAATCGCTTGTCCATTAGCTGAACATGTTAGACGCTTTCAAAACATTAATAGGCTTTTAAGTTTACATTCCGGATCTGTTTACATACATTAGCGAACGACATACTTCCGCCAGGCGGTAACGGTGACCTCTATTAGCTGACCCGTTAGACGCTTTCACCCCATTAGCGAACAATGTCAGTAATTGTTTTCCTAAGTGCTCTGCCCAACACTCAACACTTTAGATTTTAGCGATGGAAATGATATAAAAAGCACCAGCTTCTCCAACGAGTTCCAAGTTGACCAGGATGCCCGGGTTCGAATTACAAATTCAGCTTCTAATAACTCAGAGACTAATTACGATAAAGACATCAAATAAAGTTTATTACATTAATGTCATTAGATAGTTTCTTGTGAATGTATATTTGGGTACATGGTGTCCAGGGTTCGAATACCGATAAAATGTAATTTAATTATAAATTTAATAACTTCTAAACTAATTAAGATAAAGACGCCAAATAAACTTTATTGCCTTTATGTTATTAGGTATTATCTTGTGGATGTGTAATTAGATACCTGACGTTCAGGGTTCGATCCTAATTTTTAAATCGTCATTATCTCAGAAACTAAGAGAGGTAGACGAGTGAACCAAAGCATGATTGATAGCTCCTATGAGGGGTAATTAATACTGTATATAATTTTCAATCAGTTGTCCTTACTTCGAATCCCGATCTTTCAATCACTTACTTATTTTTCTCTATACTCTAGAATATATCACTTAGATTGATGCTGTAACTGCATACAGCACCTTTAAACATATCAAACTAATATTGTAAATAATTTTGTTTCTGGTGTCCAGGGTTCGAATACCGATAAAATGTAGTTTAATTATAAATTTAATAACTCCTAAACTAATTAAGATAAAGACACCAAATAAACTTTATTGCCTTTATGTTATTAGGTAGTATCTTGTGGAGGTGTAATTAGATACCTGACGTTCTGGGTTCGAGCCTAATGTTTAAATCGTCATTATCTCAGAAACTAAGAGAGGTAGAGGAATTGACCAAAGCATGATTGATAGCTCCTATGATGGGTAATTAATACTGTATATAATTTTTAATCAGTTGTCCTTACTTCGAATCCCGACCTTTCAATCACTTACTTATTTTTTCTCTATACTCTAGAATATGTCACTTAGATTGATGCTGTAAATGCATACAGCACCTTTAAACATATCAAACTAATATTGTAAATAATTTTGTTTCTGGTGTCCAGGGTTCGAATACCGATAAAATGTAATTTAATTATAAATTTAATAACTTCTAAACTAATTAAGATAAAGACGCCAAATAAACTTTATTGCCTTTATGTTATTAGGTATTATCTTGCGGATGTGTAATTAGATACCTGACGTTCTGGGTTCGAGCCTAATTTTAAATCGTCGTTATCTCAGAAACTAAGAGAGGTAGACGAGTGAACCAAAGCATGATTGATAGCTCCTATAAGGGGTAATTAATACTGTATATAATTTTCAATCAGTTGTCCTTACTTCGAATCCCGATCTTTCAATCACTTACTTATTTTTCTCTATACTCTAGAATATATCACTTAGATTGATGCTGTAACTGCATACAGCACCTTTAAACATATCAAACTAATATTGTAAATAATTTTGTTTCTGGTGTCCAGGGTTCGAATACCGATAAAATATAGTTTAATTATAAATTTAATAACTTCTAAACTAATTAAGATAAAGACGCCAAATAAACTTTATTGCCTTTATGTTATTAGGTATTATCTTGTGGATGTGTAATTAGATACCTGACGTTCTGGGTTCGAGCCTAATTTTAAATCGTCATTATCTCAGAAACTAAGAGAGGTAGACGAGTGAACCAAAGCATGATTGATAGCTCCTATGAGGGGTAATTAATACTGTATATAATTTTCAATCAGTTGTCCTTACTTCGAATCCCGATCTTTCAATCACTTACTTATTTTTCTCTATACTCTAGAATATATCACTTAGATTGATGCTGTAACTGCATACAGCACCTTTAAACATATCAAACTAATATTGTAAATAATTTTGTTTCTGGTGTCCAGGGTTCGAATATCGATAAAATATAGTTTAATTATAAATTTAATAACTTCTAAACTAATTAAGATAAAGACGCCAAATAAACTTTATTGCGTTTATGTTACTAGGTAGTATCTTGTGGATGTGTAATTAGATACCTGACGTTCTGGGTTCGAGCCTAATGTTTAAATCGTCATTATCTCAGAAACTAAGAGAGGTAGAGGAATTGACCAAAGCATGATTGATAGCTCCTATGAGGGGCAATTAATACTGTATATAATTTTCAATCAGTTGTCCTTACTTCGAATCCCGATCTTTCAATCACTTACTTATTTTTCTCTATACTCTAGAATATATCACTTAGATTGATGCTGTAACTGCATACAGCACCTTTAAACATATCAAACTAATATTGTAAATAATTTTGTTTCTGGTGTCCAGGGTTCGAATACCGATAAAATGTAATTTAATTATAAATTTAATAACTCCTAAACTAATTAAGATAAAGACGCCAAATAAACTTTATTGCGTTTATGTTACTAGGTAGTATCTTGTGGATGTGTAATTAGATACCTGACGTTCTGGGTTCGAGCCTAATGTTTAAATCGTCATTATCTCAGAAACTAAGAGAGGTAGAGGAATTGACCAAAGCATGATTGATAGCTCCTATGAGGGGCAATTAATACTGTATATAATTTTCAATCAGCTGTCCTTACTTCGAATCCCGATCTTTCAATCACTTACTTATTTTTCTCTATACTCTAGAATATATCACTTAGATTGATGCTGTAAATGCATACAGCACCCTTAAACATATCAAACTAATATTGTAAATAATATTGGTTCTGGTGTCCAGGGTTCGAATACCGATAAAATGTAATTTAATTATAAATTTAATAACTCCTAAACTAATTAAGATAAAGACACCAAATAAACTTTTATAGGGGAAAGGATGCTCTCCTGAAACATTAGGTCTCTAGATAGAAGTATTTATAGGGGAGAGATAGGGAATACCAGGGCTGATGCTAGGCTAGTCAGATGCTAAAGGAGGGAGGGATATGCTTTATACGAGAGAGATAGGGAACACAAGGAAAGATGCTATACTAAACAGGACTTGAAGGGTAGAATATGAGCGATATAGCAAACCGAGGAGAGGTATTAGGATAGGAGTTTTGAATGATGGAGTAAGCGTTTATATGCGAGAGATAGGGAATACGAGGGTTGATGCTAGGCTAGACGGTGTTGAATGAGGGAATGCATCTTATATGAGAGAGGTAGGGGAATATGAGGAGAAGTGCTAGGCTAGTCGGGAAGGTCTGAATGAGAGAGTATACGTCTATATGGGAAAATATAGGGAAAACGAAGGTAGGTGCTAGGTTGAGAGAGTCTTCAAGGAGGAAAATGCATTTATATGAGAGCGGTAGGGTATACGAGGAGAGGTGCTAGTCTAGACATGGTTTGAGGATTAGAGTATACGTTTATATGGGAGAAATATGGAAAACGGGAGAGATACAAGGATAGACAGAGATTGAAGGAGGAGGAATGTAGGTTTATACCGTAATATAGAGAGTAATTCGATTATAAAACTTTTCTCATCCAGCCTTACAACACTTTTATATACTTAATTTCTAAACCTTACAAACTTTATATTTGTTAAACAGTAGTGCGCGAGACGGAGAGGGACAAACAGTATATCGGTTTACAGTGAAGTATACGTCCTAACCCATTCCCACCTTGTTTGTTCTGGATCTTCTCATTGTCTATCATCTAACGTAACCACGTAACAAGACGTAACACAGGAAATCATACATATGGCACATTAAAAAAAAATAAAGGTATATATAATGAAACATAAACAAGTAGACAGAGGGTCATCGATACATAGAAAACCAGGAGTTGTATGTACTGAGACCATAGATTAGTATAGGCAAACAACAAAGAAGTGAATTTATAGTGTAAATAGCCTAATATTTTCAAATATTATTATAGTCTAAAAGTATATAACTTAATTATGTATCGAGTATTGAGAAATAAACGTTATTCATTATTCACTAATCTCAGATCACTGCAATTGTATTGCATCAATTCACAATTGCTAATGCCATTCAACTTTCATTCGTCTCTGATACATAAAGAAATTGCAAAATGGAGAAGGACGAAAGTAATAAAAAGACTCAGGCAGCAAATTTTAAGAAAGAAGAGAAAGATATATGACCGACATTGTTTTGGAACACAAATTAGTGTTGAAAATAAAATGACTGATAGCTCTGCTAAGCGTAAGGAAGAGACATGGAAATAAATTGCAAATGAATACAATTCTAGGTTAGAAAAAAGAAGATAAACAACATTCATGTAAACCAATTTTTAAAAATCAGTTTAACTGAATACATGTAAAAAAACATATCACTTTACAAAAAGTAATGCAGACAACATTTATTTTTTATAAACATTATCCTATTACATTCCTTTACAAAAAACCATACATATTTCCTAAAGGCAAAGGTGATAGTCTAGACATTCTAAACACTCAGTTATATAATCATATACATCACGCAGAAAGAGACCTGCATTATCAGTAAAAAAACTAAACATCTCAACAATGTCTGAATGATGTATTTTATAAGTACAAGTTTTTTGATATTTCAAAGCTCCTGTTAACCATGGCAGTAATTGATTAACACAATTTCTCGATCCTGTCATGCTATAACTTTAGATGCTTTCAGCTTACTTATAATTTCCTCAATCTCTTGTGTGTGACTATTATTACCAGCGTCCCTCGAAGCAATAAGTAACCTCAATATATTTACTAGTCTATTTGGATTTTCAAGCGTTGATATCACTGAATCATCATCATATGAAGATTTCATATTCTCGCAACTTCCGATGTATCCAGATTTTTCACCAACAGTAGTCTCCAGTGAAGGACAGAGGCTTGATCCGGTATAACATTCCCCTCTATACATCTTCGGATCTTCAAGTGCAGGTGAGAGAGTCGATTCAGTATAACATGTTGCTCTATGAAACTTAAATCTTGACAAAGAACGATTCTTAAAAATCCGCCCGCATACACAGCATCTAATAACGCGTTTTCCTCCATGTGTAATGTATGAAAAATCGAGTTTCTCATTCGTCAGTTGCACAGATTTTCTCGGGCAGTAGCTCATGCTAAAACTAAAAGAAATTAAATGAATACGTGAATGCTAACGCTCGAAGGAATTAAAAGCGAATGAATGAATTCATAACACGCACATATGTATATATCCAGGATGAGGACGACGGAGGGAATTGCAATCAATGCATAGCAGGGAGAAAGGATACTCTCTTGAAACATTAGTCATCTAAACAACTATTGTTCACGGAGCCTGTAGACGTCAGGTTGAATGGGACAGACCTCAGCTTCAAATCTTTAAGGGTACGGACCCCTGGCTTTTGCCTGGCATGTATACTAAACCATCCTAACAGCGTAACATTACATAACAACGACACGTAACCAGAACATGACGAGTGCGAGCATGGAAAAAAGGATGCTCGCTGAGAACATTAGTGGAAAAGGATGCTCTCTGGAAACAGTCGCCATCCGCACAACGGATTGTCCCTAACATTTCCAGATTTCAAAACGTTCAACATCGTGACGCGCTACTGTCATCTACATTTCGACGAAATTTTACCTCCTGAATTAGTTTGATGCTCTGTATAGAACCTCAGAACATGCATTACGCTGCGTGTCCTAGCGTTTCCAGCTCCTGAATCGTTCCAGCTAGTGGAATGCCTCTACCATCTTCATGTCAACGATCTGTTACTCTGAATTAAAGTTTGGTGATATGTATAGACCTGTACAACATGCATTACGCTATGTAACAGACTCATCACGCTATGTAACAACACAATCACGCTATGTAACAACTGATCACGCTATGTAACAACATGATCACGCTATGTAACAACCTGAGCACGCTATGTAACAACAGGATCACGCTATGTAACAACTGATCACGCTATGTAACAACCTGAGCAGGCTATGTAACAACATGTTCACGCTATGTAACAACCTGAGCACGCTATGTAACAACCTGAGCACGCTATGTAACAACATGTTCACGCTATGTAACAACATGAACACGCTATGTAACAATACGATCACGCTATGTAACAATACGATCACGCTATGTAACAACCTGATTACGCTATGTAACAACTGATCACACTATGTAACAACCTGAGCACGCTATGTAACAACATGATCACGCTATGTAACAACCTGAGCACGCTATGTAACAACACGATCACCCTATGTAACAACCTGAGCACGCTATGTAACAACATGATCACGCTATGTAACAACATGATCACGCTATGTAACAACCTGAGCACGCTATGTAACAACATGATCACGCTATGTAACAACATGAACACGCTATGTAACAACCTGAGCACGCTATGTAACAACCTGAGCACGCTATGTAACAAACTGAGCACGCTATGTAACATGTTCACGCTATGTAACAACCTGAGCACGCTATGTAACAACCTGAGCACGCTATGTAACAACCTGAGCACGCTATGTAACAACCTGATTACGCTATGTAACAACTGATCACGCTATGTAACAACATGATCACGCTATGTAACAACCTGAGCACGCTATGTAACAACATGATCACGCTATGTAACAACATGATCACGCTATGTAACAACATGATCACGCTATGTAACAACCTGAGCACGCTATGTAACAACATGATCACGCTATGTAACAACATGATCACGCTATGTAACAACATGATCACGCTATGTAACAACATGATCACGCTATGTAACAACATGATCACGCTATGTAACAACCTGAGCACGCTATGTAACAACATGATCACGCTATGTAACAACCTGAGCACGCTATGTAACAACCTGAGCACGCTATGTAACAACATGTTCACGCTATGTAACAACCTGAGCACGCTATGTAACAACCTGAGCACGCTATGTAACAACATGTTCACGCTATGTAACAACATGAACACGCTATGTAACAACATGATCACGCTATGTAACAACACGATCACCCTATGTAACAACATGATCACGCTATGTAACAACCTGAGCACGCTATGTAACAACATGATCACGCTATGTAACAACCTGAGCACGCCATGTAACAACATGATCACGCTATGTAACAACATGTTCACGCTATTTAACAACACGATCACCCTATGTAACAACCTGAACACGCTATGTAACAACATGATCACGCTATGTAACAACATGATCACGCTATGTAACAACCTGAGCACGCTATGTAACAAACTGAGCACGCTATGTAACAACCTGAGCACGCTATGTAACAACATGAACACGCTATGTAACAACCTGAGCAAGCTATGTAACAACCTGAGCACGCTATGTAACAACATGTTCACGCTATGTAACAACATGAACACGCTATGTAACAATACGATCACGCTATGTAACAACCTGATTACGCTATGTAACAACTGATCACACTATGTAACAACATGATCACGCTATGTAACAACCTGACCACGTTATGTAACAACATGATCACGCTATGTAACAACCTGAGCACGCCATGTAACAACATGATCACGCTATGTAACAACATGTTCACGCTATGTAACAACACGATCACCCTATGTAACAACCTGAGCACGTTATGCAACAACATGATCACGCTATGTAACAACATGTTCACGCTATGTAACAATACGATCAGGCTATGTAACAACACGATCACGCTATGTAACAACATGATCACGCTATGTAACAACTGATCACGCTATGTAACAACCTGAGCACGCTATGTAACAACCTGAGCACGCTATGTAACAACATGATCACGCTATGTAACAACAGGTTCACGCTATGTAACAACACGATCACGCTATGTAACAACACGATCACGCTATGTAACAACATGGACACGCTATGTAACAACATGAACACGCTATGTAACAATACGATCAAGCTATGTAACAACCTGAGCACGCTATGTAACAACATGATCACGCTATGTAACAACATGAACACTGGGTCATTGAGGGTCATTTTGGGTCAATTTATTTTTTTAAATGGGAACCTACAATTAGGGTCCCATTTAAAAAGACCCTGAAATGACCCTCACTACGTCCTCCAAACGAAACACGACTAGCGGCATTTACTTTCGTCATAATATCAGTCAAGTTTTATTAAAGACATTTCTTTCTACAACGCTTAGTTTTGGATATATTGTATAGCCTCAACTTAAATGGTCCACCCTATTTACATAGCGTGATCATGTTGTTACATAGCGTGATCATGTTGTTACATAGCGTGATTAGGTTGTTACATAGCGTGATCATGTTGTTACATAGCGTGATCAGGTTGTTACATAGAGTGTTCATGTTGTTACATAGCGTGATCATGTTGTTACATAGCGTGCTCAGGTTGTTACATAGCTTGATCGTATTGTTACATAGCGTGTTCATGTTGTTACATAGCGTGTCCATGTTGTTACATAGCGTGATCGTGTTGTTACATAGCGTGATCGTGTTGTTACATAGCGTGAACCTGTTGTTACATAGCGTGATCATGTTGTTACATAGCGTGCTCAGGTTGTTACATAGCGTGCTCAGGTTGTTACATAGCGTGATCAGTTGTTACATAGCGTGATCATGTTGTTACATAGCGTGATCGTGTTGTTACATAGCCTGATCGTATTGTTACATAGCGTGAACATGTTGTTACATAGCGTGATCATGTTGTTGCATAACGTGCTCAGGTTGTTACATAGGGTGATCGTGTTGTTACATAGCGTGAACATGTTGTTACATAGCGTGATCATGTTGTTACATGGCGTGCTCAGGTTGTTACATAGCGTGCTCAGGTTGTTACATAGCGTGCTCAGGTTGTTACATAGCGTGATCATGTTGTTACATAGCGTGCTCAGGTTGTTACATAGCGTGATCATGTTGTTACATAGCGTGATCATGTTGTTACATAGCGTGATCATGTTGTTACATAGCGTGCTCAGGTTGTTACATAGCGTGATCATGTTGTTACATAGCGTGATCATGTTGTTACATAGCGTGATCATGTTGTTACATAGCGTGCTCAGGTTGTTACATAGCGTGATCATGTTGTTACATAGCGTGATCAGTTGTTACATAGCGTAATCAGGTTGTTACATAGCGTGCTCAGGTTGTTACATAGCGTGCTCAGGTTGTTACATAGCGTGCTCAGGTTGTTACATAGCGTGAACATGTTACATAGCGTGCTCAGTTTGTTACATAGCGTGCTCAGGTTGTTACATAGCGTGCTCAGGTTGTTACATAGCGTGTTCATGTTGTTACATAGCGTGATCATGTTGTTACATAGCGTGCTCAGGTTGTTACATAGCGTGATCATGTTGTTACATAGCGTGATCATGTTGTTACATAGCGTGCTCAGGTTGTTACATAGGGTGATCGTGTTGTTACATAGCGTGCTCAGGTTGTTACATAGCGTGATCATGTTGTTACATAGCGTGCTCAGGTTGTTACATAGTGTGATCAGTTGTTACATAGCGTAATCAGGTTGTTACATAGCGTGATCGTATTGTTACATAGCGTGTTCATGTTGTTACATAGCGTGAACATGTTGTTACATAGCGTGCTCAGGTTGTTACATAGCGTGCTCAGGTTGTTACATAGCGTGAACATGTTGTTACATAGCCTGCTCAGGTTGTTACATAGCGTGATCAGTTGTTACATAGCGTGATCCTGTTGTTACATAGCGTGCTCAGGTTGTTACATAGCGTGATCATGTTGTTACATAGCGTGATCAGTTGTTACATAGCGTGATTGTGTTGTTACATAGCGTGATGAGTCTGTTACATAGCGTAATGCATGTTGTACAGGTCTATACATATCACCAAACTTTAATTCAGAGTAACAGATCGTTGACATGAAGATGGTAGAGGCATTCCACTAGCTGGAACGATTCAGGAGCTGGAAACGCTAGGACACGCAGCGTAATGCATGTTCTGAGGTTCTATACAGAGCATCAAACTAATTCAGGAGGTAAAATTTCGTCGAAATGTAGATGACAGTAGCGCGTCACGATGTTGAACGTTTTGAAATCTGGAAATGTTAGGGACAATCCGTTGTGCGGATGGCGACTGTTTCCAGAGAGCATCCTTTTCCACTAATGTTCTCAGCGAGCATCCTTTTTTCCATGCTCGCACTCGTCATGTTCTGGTTACGTGTCGTTGTTATGTAATGTTACGCTGTTAGGATGGTTTAGTATACATGCCAGGCAAAAGCCAGGGGTCCGTACCCTTAAAGATTTGAAGCTGAGGTCTGTCCCATTCAACCTGACGTCTACAGGCTCCGTGAACAATAGTTGTTTAGATGACTAATGTTTCAAGAGAGTATCCTTTCTCCCTGCTATGCATTGATTGCAATTCCCTCCGTCGTCCTCATCCTGGATATATACATAGGTGCGTGTTATGAATTCATTCATTCGCTTTTAATTCCTTCGAGCGTTAGCATTCACGTATTCATTTAATTTCTTTTAGTTTTAGCATGAGCTACTGCCCGAGAAAATCTGTGCAACTGACGAATGAGAAACTCGATTTTTCATACATTACACATGGAGGAAAACGCGTTATTAGATGCTGTGTATGCGGGCGGATTTTTAAGAATCGTTCTTTGTCAAGATTTAAGTTTCATAGAGCAACATGTTATACTGAATCGACTCTCTCACCTGCACTTGAAGATCCGAAGATGTATAGAGGGGAATGTTATACCGGATCAAGCCTCTGTCCTTCACTGGAGACTACTGTTGGTGAAAAATCTGGATACATCGGAAGTTGCGAGAATATGAAATCTTCATATGATGATGATTCAGTGATATCAACGCTTGAAAATCCAAATAGACTAGTAAATATATTGAGGTTACTTATTGCTTCGAGGGACGCTGGTAATAATAGTCACACACAAGAGATTGAGGAAATTATAAGTAAGCTGAAAGCATCTAAAGTTATAGCATGACAGGATCGAGAAATTGTGTTAATCAATTACTGCCATGGTTAACAGGAGCTTTGAAATATCAAAAAACTTGTACTTATAAAATACATCATTCAGACATTGTTGAGATGTTTAGTTTTTTTACTGATAATGCAGGTCTCTTTCTGCGTGATGTATATGATTATATAACTGAGTGTTTAGAATGTCTAGACTATCACCTTTGCCTTTAGGAAATATGTATGGTTTTTTGTAAAGGAATATAATAGGATAATGTTTATAAAAAATAAATGTTGTCTGCATTACTTTTTGTAAAGTGATATGTTTTTTTACATGTATTCAGTTAAACTGATTTTTAAAAATTGGTTTACATGAATGTTGTTTATCTTCTTTTTTCTAACCTAGAATTGTATTCATTTGCAATTTATTTCCATGTCTCTTCCTTACGCTTAGCAGAGCTATCAGTCATTTTATTTTCAACACTAATTTGTGTTCCAAAACAATGTCGGTCATATATCTTTCTCTTCTTTCTTAAAATTTGCTGCCTGAGTCTTTTTATTACTTTCGTCCTTCTCCATTTTGCAATTTCTTTATGTATCAGAGACGAATGAAAGTTGAATGGCATTAGCAATTGTGAATTGATGCAATACAATTGCAGTGATCTGAGATTAGTGAATAATGAATAACGTTTATTTCTCAATACTCGATACATAATTAAGTTATATACTTTTAGACTATAATAATATTTGAAAATATTAGGCTATTTACACTATAAATTCACTTCTTTGTTGTTTGCCTATACTAATCTATGGTCTCAGTACATACAACTCCTGGTTTTCTATGTATCGATGACCCTCTGTCTACTTGTTTATGTTTCATTATATATACCTTTATTTTTTTTTAATGTGCCATATGTATGATTTCCTGTGTTACGTCTTGTTACGTGGTTACGTTAGATGATAGACAATGAGAAGATCCAGAACAAACAAGGTGGGAATGGGTTAGGACGTATACTTCACTGTAAACCGATATACTGTTTGTCCCTCTCCGTCTCGCGCACTACTGTTTAACAAATATAAAGTTTGTAAGGTTTAGAAATTAAGTATATAAAAGTGTTGTAAGGCTGGATGAGAAAAGTTTTATAATCGAATTACTCTCTATATTACGGTATAAACCTACATTCCTCCTCCTTCAATCTCTGTCTATCCTTGTATCTCTCCCGTTTTCCATATTTCTCCCATATAAACGTATACTCTAATCCTCAAACCATGTCTAGACTAGCACCTCTCCTCGTATACCCTACCGCTCTCATATAAATGCATTTTCCTCCTTGAAGACTCTCTCAACCTAGCACCTACCTTCGTTTTCCCTATATTTTCCCATATAGACGTATACTCTCTCATTCAGACCTTCCCGACTAGCCTAGCACTTCTCCTCATATTCCCCTACCTCTCTCATATAAGATGCATTCCCTCATTCAACACCGTCTAGCCTAGCATCAACCCTCGTATTCCCTATCTCTCGCATATAAACGCCTACTCCATCATTCAAAACTCCTATCCTAATACCTCTCCTCGGTTTGCTATATCGCTCATATTCTACCCTTCAAGTCCTGTTTAGTATAGCATCTTTCCTTGTGTTCCCTATCTCTCTCGTATAAAGCATATCCCTCCCTCCTTTAGCATCTGACTAGCCTAGCATCAGCCCTGGTATTCCCTATCTCTCCCCTATAAATACTTCTATCTAGAGACCTAATGTTTCAGGAGAGCATCCTTTCCCCTATAAAAGTTTATTTGGTGTCTTTATCTTAATTAGTTTAGGAGTTATTAAATTTATAATTAAATTACATTTTATCGGTATTCGAACCCTGGACACCAGAACCAATATTATTTACAATATTAGTTTGATATGTTTAAGGGTGCTGTATGCATTTACAGCATCAATCTAAGTGATATATTCTAGAGTATAGAGAAAAATAAGTAAGTGATTGAAAGATCGGGATTCGAAGTAAGGACAGCTGATTGAAAATTATATACAGTATTAATTGCCCCTCATAGGAGCTATCAATCATGCTTTGGTCAATTCCTCTACCTCTCTTAGTTTCTGAGATAATGACGATTTAAACATTAGGCTCGAACCCAGAACGTCAGGTATCTAATTACACATCCACAAGATACTACCTAGTAACATAAACGCAATAAAGTTTATTTGGCGTCTTTATCTTAATTAGTTTAGGAGTTATTAAATTTATAATTAAATTACATTTTATCGGTATTCGAACCCTGGACACCAGAAACAAAATTATTTACAATATTAGTTTGATATGTTTAAAGGTGCTGTATGCAGTTACAGCATCAATCTAAGTGATATATTCTAGAGTATAGAGAAAAATAAGTAAGTGATTGAAAGATCGGGATTCGAAGTAAGGACAACTGATTGAAAATTATATACAGTATTAATTACCCCTCATAGGAGCTATCAATCATGCTTTGGTTCACTCGTCTACCTCTCTTAGTTTCTGAGATAATGACGATTTAAAATTAGGCTCGAACCCAGAACGTCAGGTATCTAATTACACATCCACAAGATAATACCTAATAACATAAAGGCAATAAAGTTTATTTGGCGTCTTTATCTTAATTAGTTTAGAAGTTATTAAATTTATAATTAAACTATATTTTATCGATATTCGAACCCTGGACACCAGAAACAAAATTATTTACAATATTAGTTTGATATGTTTAAAGGTGCTGTATGCAGTTACAGCATCAATCTAAGTGATATATTCTAGAGTATAGAGAAAAATAAGTAAGTGATTGAAAGATCGGGATTCGAAGTAAGGACAACTGATTGAAAATTATATACAGTATTAATTACCCCTCATAGGAGCTATCAATCATGCTTTGGTTCACTCGTCTACCTCTCTTAGTTTCTGAGATAATGACGATTTAAAATTAGGCTCGAACCCAGAACGTCAGGTATCTAATTACACATCCACAAGATAATACCTAATAACATAAAGGCAATAAAGTTTATTTGGCGTCTTTATCTTAATTAGTTTAGAAGTTATTAAATTTATAATTAAACTATATTTTATCGGTATTCGAACCCTGGACACCAGAAACAAAATTATTTACAATATTAGTTTGATATGTTTAAAGGTGCTGTATGCAGTTACAGCATCAATCTAAGTGATATATTCTAGAGTATAGAGAAAAATAAGTAAGTGATTGAAAGATCGGGATTCGAAGTAAGGACAACTGATTGAAAATTATATACAGTATTAATTACCCCTTATAGGAGCTATCAATCATGCTTTGGTTCACTCGTCTACCTCTCTTAGTTTCTGAGATAATGACGATTTAAAATTAGGCTCGAACCCAGAACGTCAGGTATCTAATTACACATCCGCAAGATAATACCTAATAACATAAAGGCAATAAAGTTTATTTGGCGTCTTTATCTTAATTAGTTTAGAAGTTATTAAATTTATAATTAAATTACATTTTATCGGTATTCGAACCCTGGACACCAGAAACAAAATTATTTACAATATTAGTTTGATATGTTTAAAGGTGCTGTATGCATTTACAGCATCAATCTAAGTGACATATTCTAGAGTATAGAGAAAAAATAAGTAAGTGATTGAAAGGTCGGGATTCGAAGTAAGGACAACTGATTAAAAATTATATACAGTATTAATTACCCATCATAGGAGCTATCAATCATGCTTTGGTCAATTCCTCTACCTCTCTTAGTTTCTGAGATAATGACGATTTAAACATTAGGCTCGAACCCAGAACGTCAGGTATCTAATTACACCTCCACAAGGTACTACCTAATAACATAAAGGCAATAAAGTTTATTTGGTGTCTTTATCTTAATTAGTTTAGGAGTTATTAAATTTATAATTAAACTACATTTTATCGGTATTCGAACCCTGGACACCAGAAACAAAATTATTTACAATATTAGTTTGATATGTTTAAAGGTGCTGTATGCAGTTACAGCATCAATCTAAGTGATATATTCTAGAGTATAGAGAAAAATAAGTAAGTGATTGAAAGATCGGGATTCGAAGTAAGGACAACTGATTGAAAATTATATACAGTATTAATTACCCCTCATAGAAGCTATCAATCATGCTTTGGTTCACTCGTCTACCTCTCTTAGTTTCTGAGATAATGACGATTTAAAAATTAGGATCGAACCCTGAACGTCAGGTATCTAATTACACATCCACAAGATAATACCTAATAACATAAAGGCAATAAAGTTTATTTGGCGTCTTTATCTTAATTAGTTTAGAAGTTATTAAATTTATAATTAAATTACATTTTATCGGTATTCGAACCCTGGACACCATGTACCCAAATATACATTCACAAGAAACTATCTAATGACATTAATGTAATAAACTTTATTTGATGTCTTTATCGTAATTAGTCTCTGAGTTATTAGAAGCTGAATTTGTAATTCGAACCCGGGCATCCTGGTCAACTTGGAACTCGTTGGAGAAGCTGGTGCTTTTTATATCATTTCCATCGCTAAAATCTAAAGTGTTGAGTGTTGGGCAGAGCACTTAGGAAAACAATTACTGACATTGTTCGCTAATGGGGTGAAAGCGTCTAACGGGTCAGCTAATAGAGGTCACCGTTACCGCCTGGCGGAAGTATGTCGTTCGCTAATGTATGTAAACAGATCCGGAATGTAAACTTAAAAGCCTATTAATGTGTTGAAAGCGTCTAACATGTTCAGCTAATGGACAAGCGATTTCCCCAGATACAAGAAGGCTGCAGTGTTTCATTACATGACAGACTGTTCCCGTGAGCAGACTACTTATACTCAAGCTCCAGTCAACAATTCATTAATCAAAAAACTTAATTGCTCGAGGATGCAATCTGCAGACCTTAGTAATCATAAAAAAAATGTTTGACGAACATTACCTAATTAATTTGCCGAGGGGCGGCAGGACTCGAGAAAACAATTCCATCAAGTCATGACGCCACAGTAGAACGCATGGGGGAGGGGGTAGGACCTGTTAGCACAGATACTGCCGGCATTAGGTGAGCACACAAAGCGAGAGGGGGCGGGGACTAACGACACGAGACCTGGCGGCATGTGAGCACACAAAGGGAGGGGGCGGGGCTTGTCGGCGTAGATCAAAGAACCTTATCAGATGGCGGCAAAATCCTTTGTTTCCGTATCGGCATTCTTATTCTACTGATGTGTTACATTCATCTGACTTTCTCTATTTGCTGCTCTAAAAACTATTCTCACAAAAGCTAATTCTAGCTTTCACTACGGAGAAACAGTTCGGGTCGAACCAGATTCTAACTACCTCTTGTTAACCCCGATAAACTTTCAATTTAATTCACAAATGTCCGTATGATGGCTATGAAATTACATGCTCTTTGCATGACCACGAGGGGAAAAAAAAGCTAACATCGACTTTATATTTGAGAAAATTATAACTATTTGAAAATTCTAACCAATAGTAAGGAATATCTCGGAGATGTTTAACTCCACAAAAGGAAGTATTTGATATTTTTGTGTAGTAAGATTTTATCCATCTCTTATGGTTTACCAATTATAGAAAAGTCATCCAGAACGAAGAGAATTTCAGAGGCTATTCTCAGAAAATTCAAGATGTACATTTACTTTGTCATGAAATGTCTTAAACAATAGTATTTTAATCAAAATCGTTCAAGCCATTTTTGGGAAAAACAAAATTTTCCATGGAAAATTTGGAATGGGGGATTTTCTCGAAAATATTCGTGTCGCATCCTTGAAAGACACTGAACTTAAATAGCAAGTTTGGTATTTAACAGACTTTTCTGTTAAGTTATGCTGTACACAGACACACACACACACACACACACACACACACACACACACACAGAAAACGGACCTTTTTTTTTACTCAAGGCACCTCAAAACATGTAACTTAAGAGAAATATCGAAATCGAAGTTTTGGAAAGAATACACTACCTTCTCTGCCTACTAGCTAAGAAGTAGAAAATGTAAAAAGGAAGTGCGATTCTGCGCTATATTCAGTGTTATTTAGCGAATTTCCACACCGAGAGGTATAAATTTAATTCTGAAATAAATACGTTCTCTTTTTGGGGGAGTGTAGTGACTATTCGTAAATGTGAAGCATATATGCGCATTATTTTTCAATGGGAGCATGAGAGCACTTTCATAATTATGCAATCTGAACATCCGCAGCGGTGGCACATCTGAACAGTTTTGGAATAAAACCCCTAGGTAAGGATTATGCGATTTTAGCCAACAGCATAACTTTCTATTTTATAAAATGCACTTTCGGAAATCGCAAGAGAATGAGAGCTGACAAAGAGGAATGAACTGCCTGCGAGGGGCCAGTTGGCGATGCTCCCGGTGTCAAGAATAACTTCAACATATCATGAACGGGCGCGTGTCCATAGCTGCACTACATAGAAAACAACGATGGGATATTATTTTGGACGAGGCCACTTGGCACGCATTATCTACTATTCGCGACAGAATGGTGCTCGAAGAGCTAACCGGAAGAGTCCAGTTTCTCCTTCTTGTTTGCATCATTCTGTTCTTATTTTCAAGTTCCACGCTGCAGCAACTTCTTCTGGAAGCTTCTTGTTGGTGACTTATCAGAAACTACTTGAAATGGAACAAGTACAGATCATGATGCTGATTTATCCAAATTGAATAAGCTACGCTTCGTGAGTAGGGAGACATGAAATTCCTTCTTAAGGAAATCACTGTTTTCGCTTAAAACTGACAAGATGCTTCCACTCCTGGAATCAAAAGTATACTTGAGTGCACGTAAACATGCCGATGCTTCTGGATTCCCAGTGATTTTCTTTATTTAATGTTGGCAGAAACTCATCAGCTGTGTTCAGCCCTGGGTGAGCCAATCTCTTATTCGTTTGAAATCAAGCTCGACACACCTACAGTAGCCTATGAGCAAATGTTAGGTCTAGGTGAGTGGCAAAAAGGGAGAAGTATGGGAACATGTCATCCGAGTGGCTGGAATGCATGTTTCGCAATGACGTCTATACCAGCCCCTGAAAGAGTCCGTCTCGGATTGGTTTGATGTCAAAATTCTGGCAAACCTATGAATACAGGTTGGTTTCAGGCTCAGGAGCGAAAGAAAAGGGGTAAGTAAGACCTAATAAGGGGTGGGGGCAGGGCGTGGCAGAGGTGGTAACTATTTTCTTACCAACATAAACCACTGCGCATAATATCTTCACGATTCCATGCACTCGACTGAGCACTTTTTCAACAATATTCTGGTGATTAGCTTATTACACTTCCTTGCACTGAATAGAGAATAAAATATGACAATAGTACATTAACAGTACAGCTAGATATCAGAATACTGGCAACCCTTGAGACGATTTTAAGTGAATAAACGGGGGAACACTGCTTCAGTGAGGTCCAACAGCTCTGTTTCTGTGTTTCAGTGGAATGTCTGCTAAGCTCATTCGCTCAAGTATTTCCTTGATAAATTTGTCTGCTATTCAGAAATGGGTTCATTTTGAGGTATATACTTCCAAAGATTCAGGCTTTGTTGAGCCAAGCGATGATGCATTAAATGATTAAGAACTTGGTTGGTTGTCATAGGATTGGTACGACCCTCACATTTCTTACCAAATTTGTGTAAAGGTTTCGCTGTGGTTTAAAGAGTTGTCTATTGGTCGAATTATATAACCATAAGATTTTCATAGAGCCGTATCCAAAATCTGGAAAAGAAACTTGATACTAGTAAAACGCATTCTAATTTAATCAGAACCTTGTCTTTGCCCTTTATTTACAGTTAGGATAAATTTGGCCTTTTTATTATCTTCGCTTCAATGATAATAACAAATGGTAACTCTTTTTTCACATTAGCAAGACAACGTAAATGCTGAGAAAGCTCCATTTTTCTTAAGAAAAGATATCCTATCGTATACCGAACTGATCCCAGTATTTATTTTGCGGGGTGTTAAAGTTATACAGTACGTCGAAGGTTCAAAACATAAACTTGAGTGTTAAAGAATGGTTATTTACAGGACTAGTTACAAAAGTAGAGGTTTGGTAACGAGAGGTTCAAGTTAAAACACGGCCAAAGGGGGTGTTCTAGGAGCAGGGTGTTACTAAACCCAATGTGTAAGTGTTGTCTACAATATTTTATGTATATTCAGAGTATTTTTAGTATATATTGTATATTTAGCATATTTAATGAAATTTATTTATTGCGGAAATGATATGTTTAGAGAAAGAGTAATGTGGGCTTTGGAAAGAAAAAAAAATACACGATAAATCAACAACTTTTTTATATTCTGCAATTTTTGGATGCTAGTTTCATATGTGAATTTAAAGTAAAAATGAGCGAAGAAGGTGATTTTCAACAGGAAAAATTTTAAAAGCAGTCCAAGGCGCAACTATTGATATTGTGACGTATCAAAGATGATAGGATATACGTCTCTGGTCACCGAGATTCGAGATGGCAGTTGGTCTGGGGTGGGGGTAAGTTAGGGGATAGCGTCTCCGACGCTACAGGAAGTGTCGTTTGGGACAAAGCAGTCAGTGGGTAAGCTCCGAGTAGGAAGGATGTAGAACTGCCTTCTCCGTGCTAGACCGGCACGATGGCCTCGCTCGGCAGACATGTGGGCTACAATTGTAACAGCTAAGTATCTGTCTTTATCTAATTAAATTGTTGGCCATCCTGTTTGGACTTACCCACTTTCGCAGTTTTGTTTATGGCTACAAGGTTCATATTATATCTGATCATCACTCCCTCTGTTATTTGAATAATTTGAAGGATTTGACTGGGCGTTTGGCACGTTGGAGTTTGAAATTGCAAGAGTTTGATTACACCATTTCCTATAAATCTGGCAAGAAACATCATGATGCTGATACTCTATCGAGATTTCCTGTGTTACAACCTACAGAAAGTGATCTTGAACAGCTTGAAGAACTTCCCACGTGTTTACTGTCTTCAGTTGAAGTTGCTGACCACCAGAAGAAAGATACTGTGTTACGCGAGCTTCTTAATGCTCTCCATGATCCTCCGTCGGCCCCTGCTAAGGTTCAGAGACAAATTTCAAACTATACTCTCAAATCAGGAGTTCTTTATCGCAAAAATGCTGGCTCCACTGGCCCTCTCCATCTGCTGGTTATTCCAGAAGCTCTAAAACATGAAATTCTTTCTTCATGTCATGATGATCCTCTTTCAGGTAACTTAGGATTCTCAAAAACATTTGCCAAAATTCACTCCAGATATTACTGGATTGGAATGAAGAAAGATATTGAACACTTTGTACGAACCTGTCCCAGCTGTCAAACAAGAAAATGGATGGTTCACAGTTTAATTAGATAAAGACAGATACTTAGCTGTTACAATTGTAGCCCACATGTCTGCCGAGCGAGGCCATCGTGCCGGTCTAGCACGGAGAAGGCAGTTCTACATCCTTCCTACTCGGAGCTTACTCACTGACTGCTTTGTCCCAAACGACACTTCCTGTAGCGTCGGAGACGCTATCCCCTAACTTACCCCCACCCCAGACCAACTGCCATCTCGAATCTCGGTGACCAGAGACGTATATCCTATCATCTTTGCATACGTCACAATATACTTCCAGAAAAGTCAAGGAAAATTTTATTTATGTAGTTATACGCAATTCAAGGAGTGGTGTGTGGGTAATCAAACAACGTAAATGAAGATTCTTTGTTTGCGTATTTTTATAGAAGTCGAAAAGTATTAGCTTCGAGTCTTGGAATGAACACTCCATGGCGAGATCAATTGCTTTGATTAATGAGAATATTGATATCAATAAGTTTGTATTTTTAAAGAGTGTATTTTACGTTTTGTTGAACCTGTGTTTTATGGAATTAATTGTTCTTTCACACAAGCCGTGTGTTGGACAGGATTGGAAAGGTAGAATCAGATGACTGAAAAATTCAATGCCATAGCCGGGATTTGAACCATTTTATGTTTTGAAAGCGTGTTTTGTTAGAATATAAAGCATAGGTTTCGTGGCCTAGTAACTACGAACTAAAGCATCACTGATTATTATAGTAGTAGATAAAATGCATTTAGGCAATTTATGTAACATCTCAATAAAATGTAATGAGAAATCACATTCTTCGTTTCAACATTTACTGTATTAACTGTATCAGGATATGATTAATAAAATAAGAAATTTAGTCTTGTTAAGCGAATGGAAATAAAGAACTTATTCTCTTTAGTTTGTTTGTGAGAAAACTTATGACCATCATATTATTTCTCATCAGCCACAAAAAATCCAATGCAATGTTCTAAAACTAAAATTAGGCACCAAAAGTATCTTTTTGAAAAGATTTTTATCATCACTCCCACATTCAGATATTCAAAGCCCTTAAAAATGCGTTGCGGAATTTGTTTTTATGCACAGTTCCATATTAGATTAATTAAGCTTGTGTTCTGCTTCAAGTTTCACTCACATGCTTAGAACATACGCATTTAGTAGAAACGACAGGAGTTTCAAAGCGCATTCAATGTCATCCCACCCCTTGTGGCACTTACATGCAGGAAACGGCCATCTTGAGAAAAATGAATTAAAGATAAGTTGCTAAAACTTATTAATTTTTACCAGCAAAAATACCTTTTACCTCCCAGCAGGGCCAACCCCCAATCCACATAGTTAGAACTTACAGGTTATATTTTTGTTACAGTTGATAGCATAATTATTGACGGGAAGACATAAATAACTAAGATAAACAATTACAATAAATAATTTCCGTATATTAAATCAATGTATAACGTAATAAGCTTGAGTTGAAAGATTTGTCCGGAAAGAAGAAGATAATTTGGAAGTCGTATTAAAGAATGTTATTACTAACAGCCGAGGATAGAACACATTAGTTTAAAGATTCTTGAAACGCAATTAGGTTATAAGTTTAGTACATTTGCACCGTCACGTAGGCCAATTCAGTACATTACAGAGGCAAAAGAAATTCTGAGAAGCGTTAAAAGCTGAGATAGTAACAAGCTAACAGAGGCAGAGTAGGATTTTAAGTATTGACCCGGGTGTGGAATAATGTTGGTGGAGGTAAAATGAATCAATGTTCGTGCAGTTTAAATTGGAGAGTTGCTCTGGTACCATTATCGGTACTTTACTCCTCGTGTGATATTTTAAGCGACCGGTAACGCGCTTGTGGGAGTAAGATTTAGCGGCCATCGCGAGGGATCTTACCGGTAAGCATTTTAGGGACTCATGGCAAGTTACGCTACTAGTTTCTTTTATTGCAGAAGCAGTTATTTCAAATCGTTAAGCTTGATACTGCAGATGAAGCAAGTATAATAATTCAGTTGTTATAGTTCCGAATGTTACGTTTCATAACAAGTTTCATTCTTTATCTGCAAACGGCCGGCAACTCGCTTCAGTAGCTCAAGTATTAGATCACATTAAATTTCTTTATCAATTTAAACTGGTGTTGTCCTTTCACAATACATTCATGCATACCCTGAGAAAGTACTCATAGCTCTACCACTGGAACAGTTGGAGCACGAAACAACAGAACGAGCTACCAGATAACGACATCAGAAGCAGATAAAGTATATACGAAATAAGTAGGCATACAAATTATTCTAATGCTTGTTATCATATAAATAATAATAATAATATTTATTATTGTATCCAGTCCCGCTTAAGTTCCAAATGAATGCTATTGTAAACTAATTCCGCTACTGCATCCCTTTCAGCCTCTTGGTCAAAAAAGTATGGTGTTAATGAGGAAAGATGTTTGTAAGACTGGACTGTATAGTTTTGTCTGGCATATAAAAATTCTGTAGAAGTCAATTTGCATTTTCCAAACTTACGTTACTTCCATCAATAGAAGATTTTCAAGGTATAAATCATTCATTTTGCTCTCAATCTTGGAACAAGTTGCCTCAGCTACAATATATAGAGCTTTCTAACTCCTATCTACTGACATCTTCCTTCTTCTCCGCTGCACAAATAGTTTTGACATCAACTGCCGTCGCCTATCAGTTTGTTTCGCCTTTTCAAACACTTGGAAAAGGCTTACACTCGTACCTTGTGCACAGCGTTGCTCTTAGACGCCGTTCATTGATGAAATAAAACAGCTTTTCCTGTGTGTGCTATCAATAAATGTAGAAAATCTTAACAAAACGGATATCTGAATGAAGATAAGGGATATAAAAGAGTGCAGTTCATAAGCTGTATTGTGGTATACAGGGTGGACTACTTAAATTGAGACTGTACAAATTCCCAAACCTAAGCGTTGTAGAAAGGGATGTCTTTAATAAAGTTTGCTTGATATTATGGGGGAAAGTAAATGCCAATGTCTGTTTTCAACTAATACAAAAAGAAGGAAGGAGAAAAATGGTTATATCTGCACGAAAATAAAAGTGTATGTCGTACGCAGTAAGTAATTGTAAAGGTAAGTGATCTACACAATCCGAATCTAACCTCTTCTGCTCGCACACATCTCTTATAACGGTCTTCAGATTTATTCGGCCTTAACCGCCAATCGGTTTAAACGAATGACGTCAGTATTAGTCCCTTGCTTTAAAGGGGAGGTGCGGAATTGAATCTTGGACTGCAGGTTTCCCACTTCGTAAACAGGTCGATGTACTGCAGCGGTGCAGAACTGCTTTTCGCTACATTTTGTGCGTTCTTTGCATGCGAGATGGAAGTAACCACCGATCACAGAATTTGCATGGTGTGCTAAGCCGAGACACTATACGCTACAAAAACCGTTCAATTATTTGAGTTACCTATCAGCATACATGTGAGATTGCGAATTTACGAGACGCAAGCGAAAGAAGTTCCAAATGCAAATACTGGAAAGGTACGATACTAGCCCCATTTCACTAATGTGACCTCGAAACCCTTGACATCCACCCCTTTCACTCACGTTTGCTAGACATTTGCCAGAGTGAAACTCGCTTCAAAGTATTGACGTCATACGCATACAACCGACTGATGGCAACGGCTGAATACATCTAAAGACCCCGTATAATTTAAAAAAGAGCAATCTTAGAGAATTTCCCTTTACATACTTAGGCTTATTAAGCTTCGAGCAAAAAGCACTTAATAAAAGAAAATACTTTCGAAAAGGGAAAACCTAATTTACAAACAAAATTAGCGAGGGCTGCAGAGACGACTGAGCATGGAAGTCAGACTTTTACAGACAAGATTTATGCAGAGAGAATCCACCATAACGTTAAAAGTATGCAAGCGTTAGAATAATTGCATCCCCAACGAGTTTCAAAATTAATTTTAACTATTGATAATGTGGATGTTCGACTTCATAAACAACAACGTAACAATCTGGAAAGTTATTTTCGTTTTAAACTTTTTAGCATTGTTTTTCCTCGGGCTTTTGCTGGTTCAGAATGCTTTATAAGAAGTTTC
Organism: Deroplatys truncata; assembly: GCA_030765065.1. Taxonomy (NCBI): domain Eukaryota; kingdom Metazoa; phylum Arthropoda; class Insecta; order Mantodea; family Mantidae; genus Deroplatys; species Deroplatys truncata. Next base: position 67,590,320 of record CM060976.1, on the reverse strand, counting down.
ATCCAATTCTTCTGTAATTTTTAATGTACATCCCCGAACTCGAACAATTAAAATTATGTAATTTGTTTTGGTGTAGCGAAAGGTATTCCAGCTATTGTTTTAAATAAAAATGAGCTATAAAATAGAACTTTACAATGTTGAATTTTTAAAAATTATTTTCTTTTGAACTAACATAGCACAAAAACATTATAAGACAATTTTGGGCGAGTGATCTGAAAAGGATAATATTTAAAATAAAAATTACTTTTAAAATTTTATTTTATGGAACTTTGGTACAACCCAAGAAAATTTTAGAAACCATAATTTATAATCTAAAAAAATATGGAAACGAAATTACCGCTGAAGCTTTACGCGAGTTAAAATTATAATTCAATTTTCAGCCAAATTGATTGAGAAGTTTTAGAAAATAGCATTTTTAGAGATGCTGTCACTTAAGATCGACTGCCCTCACACGTTTCTTTATGAGAGCACGTTGGTTAGAGATGCTGCTGCTCATACTGGGTGTTCATTTCAAAGTGTGTGCCATGACATGCTGTAAAACGTCACTTTTCTAGCCGCTGAATCTAGAATTCATCCGCAGTACTTTCGCAGAGGCGACTGACGTGTGTCGGAGACATAAGAAAGATAAGATGTTTGACTGTTTACTTTATTTTACTTTATTTCACAGTTTTGCGGGTAACATTGAGCGGCACGCTATTTGAACGTTTATGATTTATGTTGTTACCGTAATAGTACTCCTCGGATTGGACGCAGAGCTTGCTAGGCAACTTCTCCGCCACATATGTACTACGTTACGTCCTTCCCCTTGGACTTGGCACTAACTTAAAAAATTGACTCGAAACAGTGCCATGACACAATAAGAAATGAACATTCAGTATAATTTGGGTTTAGAAGATCGATGTACTCAGGTCTAAATGCGGCGTAACATTTTACTATAACAGAATTTACATTTCATAAGCGACTTAGATTTCAAATGTAGAAAACTGTTGTATAAGCGATATGTTTTATTTATTATGAATGTCACTTTATACAACTTTCCTTTTCGCACAATGCTTCATCAACGTTACATTAGCGCATCCCAGTAACCGAATTCCTGTTAAAAGCATCAATTAACGATAAATTTAGCGGTTTGCGAAATGCGCTCTTTTTATTTTTTTTTTTATCCCCTCACAATTGTGTCGCTTTACCCACTCTCATCTGAAATGAACTGTGGAACACACATGACCACAGTGATACTGAAGATAGTGCATTGACATGTTATTGATACGCGTTGCTTCTAAATGTTACCGCATTAGTGCATTATAGCTGCGGTTTGCTATCTACCCCTCTTCAATTTTAAATTAATACTCATTCACAGAAGTTTTGCCCTTGTCTAGTTTAAACTTTCCCTCAGTGAAATTCCCTTATCAGATACAAAATGGTGCAAGCAGCTTCGTTAGGTACACTAATGATTCAACTAAATATGGATCCAAAGGACTTTTAACCTTAATCACTCTAGAATTCAATCAACTTCCAGATGATTTAAACCAGATTGCATGCCTTAACAAATTCAAACATACATAGAAACAGCTTTATTTGGAAATGTATTTGCTTAATGAAAGTACGATTAGATATTTAGAGCCATCGGTTGAAATTTATTTAGCTTTTCGTGTATGTACTCGTATAAGTTGTTCCGTAATATTTTGAGTTCAACATCCTAATCACTTAAATAACACATTCTTTTATGAAAACAATTATTATTCATTTGTTATTTGTTCATCTGTTAAATGTATATAGCTACTTTATACTATATTACATTATGCACTCCTATTTAGTTACTGTACACTGTAATATTGTTTAAATCGTTCACGCCACAAGCGACATGTATAATACTTTGCACTGTCCCTAATGCGAATCCCTTATATCTTTAAGACCTTTATGTATGAATGAATGAATGAGTTAACAAGTATTCTACTGTGCTTCGGATATTACAAGTAGCTGTGAAATTTAAGTTGCAGTCGACCAAAAAGTGCGTCAAATTTGTAATTCAGTTCCTCTTTTTTTAATTGCTGATATTATCGACTTAAAACTAAATCTGAATTCTGTTTCCAGGGAGCTGAGAAATTTACCTAAATACAAAAATATTCAGATTCAAAGTTCTGATATGGTCAAAACTCGAGATATATCCATTTTATGGGTTAAAAAAAACCAACTTGACATTTGAAACAAAACAGCATCCATAAATGCAGGTTTATTCAGAGTTATTTTAATACAAGACGTTTATGTTATATTGCGAACACGAAAAGTCTTCATTAAAATTAAATTGTTCACATTTAAAGTAAACATTAAAAGCAAATGGAAAGAACTACAAATTTTAAATGTTCAGATGTCTACCTTAAAAATTAAAATTTTGCAATCTTAGCAAAACTGATCAATACAGTAACGTTTTTCAACTAAAAATGATTGGTTACTATTAGTTTGGTAGAAAATTAGGTAGCACAACGTTTAGAAAGCTTAGCCAGCTCTCATTTTGTTTATGGGAAAATGAAATATAAAGTGGTAACAGACTAAAGTATATATTTTCATTACTCCAGAAACCATTTCCATCATATAATTATCACTATTACCCTTTATAGCACATAAAAAATTCGATGGTGTGAATCTTCCATTATTTCTCAAACATTTCGGTAATCTTGAGGTTTAATCAAGACTTAATTGTTTTGGGAGTAAACAATGGTGAATGTGATGATACCGCTGATGTGGACACGAGAAAATGTAATAAAATGCCGTAGTTTGACTTAGGTGGCTTAGACGAGCTTGGGTGTAAACCTAAGGCAGCACTTTGATTGTTCACATTTTTACGACTAAAACGTAAAAATTGTTATATTTAAAATAAAATTTCTTGAACTCCTCTTCTATTTTACCTTAGAATGGAGAGCTGCTCTTCCAATTCGTGGAGATTTTGAAATGCAAGAGCTCATGCACTCGCTCCGATGACTTTTGTGTTTTCTGGATCCATTCTTGATGGAACCGACTATAACTGGATCACAATACTGTTGCATTTCGCCGGGTTGGCTTTCCATGTGTATTCAAATGCAGGTTTCTGCAAGGTCAAGTGCAATAATATTGTGGTCGACTTATGCTGATAGACGAATTAAGAGTACATATTTCAATTGTTGGCTTTATGCGAAATGAGCTATGAAAACATTGGTAGCGGAAGAATTAAAACTTCGGACAAAACAATGAGAGTAAAACAATGCGGTTATGGAGGAAAAATTAAAAGCAAATATAAAGCCAAAATGTTAACTCGTGCATAGGAAAAAGAAAACAGAGATAACTTCATTACATAATCAACCAACCAGGTGAGTAAACAGAAAAGCTCGCTTTCCCTGTGGATTAAGCTACAAATACTAGGTTTTATTCGGTGTAGACGAGAGCAGATAAAACTGTCATAGCAAGAAGCCCTTTTAACTTCATTTGTAATATCGGGGCTTTGACATGTGAAACAAATTCACTCCCACATTCATACCTCCAACTCTAAGGGAAATAGGGAATGATTGTGGTTAAAGAAAAATTCCCCGTCTCAGTTGGGAATCGAACCCAGCACCTCTGGTTGAAAAGCCCTAAAACGCTGATCACTCGATATATATTAAACGGTATGCGCAAATGATACACTTTGTGAGTCACACTTTCACAGACAATTTGAGCAGTGTTTAATACTGCACATTCCTAAATACAAATTCTAAATTTTTAATGCAAAAATGCATATTTTACTCTTGAATGCGGTATTAAAGTATAATTTTCCCCTTTAACTAATCCGTAATTAGTAGTGTTTAATAAATTATCTGCAATCAATATTAATATAAACATGGATGTATGTGCTCCAGCGTAACTCTGAAATACCTACAGCAGTATTTCAACCTAACTCAGTACACATATTACTTACAATCTGGGGAAAAAAAATTAATAATAAAAAAATCCCCTCTATTTATTTTACGTAGTTTTAACTACGTGGTCATATCGTGCCGGATTTTATTTAGGAGATATACCTCATGTGTGGATCGATGTGTGGCGGACAGTTAGCCTTCTAGGTCTCATTCCTCTGCCATACCATCTTGCTTCGCCACGCATCCACAGAGGCTAGGCAACTGTACCTCTGCCTCTATAGCTGACGGGCAGATGGCTGCTTCGACACCTGTCCAGAGGCCCTAGTGCCAGGCAACTGTATATCTGCTTCTACACGTGCCGGATAGAACATTAGGGTGCCGTCAGTCTTTCATTATCTGTGGATAGATGGCAGAGCATTGGCTATTACCATATATCTTGATTTTATTATTGTTTTAGACTTAAGGTTGGGTCGCGGTATTAAATATCTAATCCGGTATTTACCTTAGCGACCGAGGGAAACCACAAAGGAAAAAAAAACGGCCCACGGGATTTGAACTCGCGACCTTCCCAACGTGGACCAAGAATATTACCGGCTGAGCCATCTCGCTCTGCAAAACAATATTGTGGGAGCGGAAAAGTGCGATAAGTAGAATAATAAAAAATCGCAGATATTAGCATCAAATTGCACTTTTCATGCTCGTTGAGATAAATAGTGACACTGCTTATTCCATTTAAGTCAAATTCAACCCCATTCTGCATGGGGGATGAAAAGGGGTTTAGAAATTATCAAGTACAATCCAAATGTCGAATCCACATTTTCTGAGATAAACTGTAACCAGTTTGAATCAAGTTCACACACACCTTAGCCTAAATCTCGGGTTGGATTCCGAAACCATAGAACTCTGGGTTTCACTGCGGGTCGCTACGGCCTGACGTAGGTGGTAAGGTAACAGCCCTTACTCGTATTGGTAAGAGATTACCCGCTAGACAAATTTGATTTTTGTCCACATTATGGTGTGCGTTCTACCAAGTACACAGTAGGTAGAGACGGCGTTGCATTCCACCAAAAAAATTCGCGTGTGTGTGTGAACAGCAAAATTAAAAAACGAAAAGCCGGATAAATACTAAACTTGGTACTATACGTTGAAGATTTTCAAGGAAATTCCTCCACCAAAATAATTTTTCGAAATTTTTAATTTTCTAAAAAATGGCTAAACGATTTTGATTAAAATACCATACATTAAAGATCTTTACATGGCAAATAAAATGTGCATCTTGAATATTCTGGGAATAGCCTGTGAAGTTGTCTTCATTCGGAAGAAATTGTTTATCATCTTGTATAACTAGTAAACGTTAAGCGATGTACATTAAACGTAGACCTACATAAAACACAATTTATTTAAAGTAACTTTCTTGTGGTATCTGCCATTTCGAGATATTTTTTATGAATGATTCGAATTGTTCAATACCTCCGGATTCTTTTAAAGGACTATTGATTTTCAGTGTTTCTCGCAATGTCATGGAAAGAGAATGGAATTCTAAGACCAGCATATAGCGTCCCGTTTTTAAACATCTGACTACCGCTATTCCTTTTGTATCTATTACGAAATGTGTAGTGTAGCTATTGCTCGCATTCTGGAGGTCCCGAGTTCGATCCCCGGCGATTGCTATTCTGTTCCACGGGTTTTTTTCGGGTTGTCAGGTGAATGCTGGATTGGTTTCTTTAACCGCTAGAATTTCCTGTCTCTCCATTTCGTTTCGTCAATCATTACATTCACCCCGTTTGGCTTATTTTAGGGTTGGAAGGTCGAAAATGTTCGGTGCGGTGTGGTAAAGAAAAAGGATGATCTCTGTGAACTTTCTCCGTTCCTTGGCTGGTTGCCGGGGTGATCTGCGGCTCCCTGTCCGACTGCCGGGGTGGCGATATTTGGAAACGATAGGGACCCTGCCACTGCTGTGCCGTCACTCCTGGTTACTGCCACCCGTGTCTCCCCTCATCCCTTCCTCCCGGGTTGAGTCGGTGAAATATCCTCATTTCTGGATCGGTGCCGAATCCCCTCGGCTTAACAATTCAATCCAATACAACTATTTCCTGAAAGGTTTATGTCGATGAATTGAAGTAAATGGTGAAATAAATTTGTATAGGGATAATTTGTATACCCACTAATAAGCGATAGAGGATAGAGAAAGTCATATGAATGTAACAAGATTTTTTACATTTTGTGCATATGTGCATGCACATTTTACTATTATGTTGAAACGTGTGTTTCTGTCCCAAGAGGAAGTGGATTAAAGTGGGAATAATGGCAGATTACTACTTGACAATATTCTACATAAATTAATTAATAAACTGAATTTCTTTCATTTAATAAGTTTACACTTCTATGAAATACATAATTGCAATTTCAGAAACCCTTATTCTTACACAATTCCTTTAAATTCTTTACGGCTTCAATCCATTGAATTAAATTACAAATATTACATACTTTCTTTCTGCTCCCACAATTACCCATATATTTCAAATTTACAAACCAATAAGTCAATCTTTTCTGGTTAATAAGTACTAAAGATAAATTGAATAAGTTAACCAAAAGGAATTTAGAAATACCGTCCGCAATGCCTTCTGTCTAAACGTTGCTCTGCTGTTTTCCTCGTGAAGTTCCTCACCGTCGAAGAAAGACTAACTTCACCTTCGTCCACTGCACGGTGAGCAGAGCTGGGACTGAACTGGCGCCTGTGCAGTCGAACGGCCGCATTCGCCGACGAACTACATGAATCAAATTAACTGTGCCCTCTCTTCTTGGTCTTGACGTCTCCTTTGCAAAGCACCACCATACTCATTTCACTATTCTTCACGGAGACGTCAACCTTCCTTTAATGCAGCCCGTAGTCGCCTGGAGTAGATTTATCCTGGGGAGGGTCAATTTGGCACAATGTATACAAATCCGGGCTCTATTGATCAGAAAGGCTTAAAGATGGCGTTCTGCCTTAACTCAAGAATTCTTGGGTTCGATTCCTGTAATACGTATTACAACTTAATACGTATTACGACATTCCTAAAGGAAATACGTCAATGCTATTATTGGCACGTGTGCCATAATGAGCCAATTATGTACGAAATTGAATACAGTTTATTGAAATTGAATACCTGTTTATATTCTATGATTGCATAAAATATTTATGCTATACAAAATACCACAAATCTATTTTTGATTTTTTGTTCCCGTACTATTATTTTTCGATGTCCCTTTAATACAGGTGTATCTTTATTGGTGTCGTATATTTGGGGGTGTTCCTGACATCAAAACAGTAAAAACGTTCATATGTACCTGGGTCTGAAAATCAACCGTTTAGTTGTTCTAGATCAAAGTAGATGTATTCCATGAGTGAACAGACGGATATGCACTAGACGTATGGTCGCGCAGACGGCAATGCAGCACGAGCACGCGAACTTTTTGCAGAAAGGTACCCTGACAGGCCTACCGTGTGCAAGAACATTCACACGAATTCACCAACGCTTTTGAGAGAATGGCGCATTTGAGAGGAGTACTGGGGATATTGGGAGACCAAGAACGGTACGAGGCGAGCTTGAACGAGTTCGTGCTGTGGATGCAGACCCTTCACAAAGCACAATACGTATGGCTGTAAGGGGAACAGTTAGTCATATGAATATCCGGAGAATTCTGCATAAAAATCTTCTGTACTCGTATCACCTTCAACGTGTGCAAGATTACATGAGGCGGACTTTAAGCCAAGAAGACGTTTCTGTCAACGCATGTTACAGCAGTGCGCTGTGTTCATCAATTTCCTAGCCTGTATCTTATTCACGGATGAGGCTGGCTTTACTCGCGACGGCTTCTTCAAATTTCATAACACCCATAACTGGGCATTTGAAAATCCTAATGAAGTGCGACAGGACAACCATCAACAGAGGTTCTCTCTCAACGTTTGGGGTGGAATCATTCATGATCACCTTATTGGTCCCTACTTCTTCCCTCCGCGTCTGAATGGACAAACCTATCTCTAGTTTCTCAGAAATGAGTTGCATCACTTAACTGATAATGCGCCTCTGGACATCATCCAACGAATGTTGTTTTTACACGATGGTGCTCCAGCTCATTTCAGTATGATAGTTCGTAAGTTTTTGAATGATGGTTTGGTCGAGGGGACCACTGCGTCGCTGTTCGATCGCCTGATTTGAATCCAGTGGATTTCTTCGTCTGGGGACATTTGAAGTCCTTGGTTTATGCGACTCCTGTACCTGATGTTGACATTTGAGAGGACATATCCAGACTGGGTTTGATCAAATACGAAACACACCAGGAGTTTTCAACAGAGTACAACAGAGTACGCCAGAGCATGGAACGCAGGCTTAGTGTATGCATCGAAGCAAGAGGAAGCCACTTCGAGCAATTTTCGTAACTTTCGATTTTGTGTTGTAACTCTGAAATAAATGATTTTCAGGCCCATGTTCATATGAACTTTTTTTTTTTACAGTTTTGATTTCAGGAACACGTCTCCCAAATATATGACACCAAAACAGAAACAACATGTATAAATGAAACGGATACTATAACATAATATCCCTCAATACTTTAATGCACACTCAGTAAACTGGCCAGCGTCTGAGAGACAGAGCTCGAATAGGATACTTCCGTGAGCGCTCGGTACAGCTAGGCATTGTTCACAAGAATGTGTATATTACTGTAGTAGTTATAATGGGGAATACAACTATAATCACAAAAGTCTTTATAAAAAGTAATTCATATACGAGATTTCAAACAGACAAATGTTTCAGCGTGTTTCACCACTAGATATTTGTAACCAACACACATTTATTGATTTATGGTTCTCAAAGTGGAGCATGATTACAGCTCAACTTGTTTCCCCACTTTCATTTTAAATCTACGAGGTTTTCTTCATTTTTAGGTATTCGGGTTTATTTAGAAGCCCGTTATTCCGGTAGATGGCTACACAGCATTAATTGATAATAAGGAGAAGGTTTCATAGTCGGTAAACTTAATTTTATTATCACAAATTCCACCATTATTGTAATTATATTTGTAGGTAAAATAGAGGCAGCCCAAATTAGTGCTCTGTGGCTTGTGGTATAGAAGTGGCCAAAGCCGCGCATAGAAGTTGACGGTTGTGAACCGCGCGTTCATTCAAGGGGACTTTGAAAAAATTTAACTGCTCAAGAGACCGGCCACTTTTAGTTTGACTGAGAGTGCTTGTGCTATCTGGACAAGCTGCTCACCACTACACCATTAGAACACAGACACTCATCCCCATTCACAAACTTCAGTCACGTATAATGCATTGGAAAGAGAAGCATACTACTGCTTTTTATTTTCCTTTTATGTTTACACTTTTCTGCTAATTCTTGAAATAACAGTGACTGGGGATGAGTTCTGCGGCATTATTTATCAATTGGACCCAAATACTAACAAAAATGTTTTATGATGGCAGTGTGTAATTATTTCACAGTTCAATTAAATTGTTCGGGCATTTTAAAATGCTTTGCAATGCAACAATGTGAAAGTACAATACCTCAAAAAACTGGAACACAAACTGGAATTCAATTTCAACATTCCGTATTGAAAGGTACGGTAACCGAATGCTATTCTGGAGGTAAAAAATTTACTCTCCCGTCAGATAACCCCAAAACTATACATAAAATCCTTTTTAGACATTAAAATAGAGCTTTTAACTATCCGCTCAGAAACTGATAACACGCGGTGGAATAAAATGTTAGAACACTCAATTGTCACCACTCTTGTTGCCGGTGATGGAAATTATATGCATAATAAAGGGAGGTCCTGTGTCGATTATTGTAATGTCGAATTATCTAAATAACTCTGAAATGGATTCGGCAGAACCAGAAGAAATTTTGCAAACAGTGGAGACGATAACATATGAATTGTTACCAAAGAAGCCGAGGAAACAATACGACATTGCATATTCTTTTCTTCAAAGGTGAAAGGTAATAAAAAAAACTTTTATTTTCTATATTTTATACTCGTAAAATAAAAAATTTGGAAAAACTATACAGTTTTTTTCTTTCCACCGTCTTCTATACATTATACAATGTTAGGATTGTGCAAGTGATCACGTCAACACTGGTGCTATGAAGTCGCCGTCCGTGGTTTAGGAGTACCATGCTAGCCTCCGGCTCCCGAGGTCGCAGGTTCAAACCCGGTGGAGGGCGGTGGATGTTTTCGGGGTTAAAAATCCTTAATATTGCTTTCCTTCGGAAGTTATCTAAAGCCGGTGGCCCCGAGTCGTAGATTTACGGCACGTAAAAGAACCTTAAGCCTGATAAAATGACCTCTGAGCAAAATTTCCCGTCTTTCACGCCCAATATAGACACTAAAAATAGAAAAATTTAAAAAGCGTCCATAAACAAAAATCACTTTTCTGATGTTATGAAGGTCGACTAGACTAGAGCTCACCAATGCGAGTGTCCGAATATATACTTTTATTTCCATACATATTTCAGCTGGATGGTATATAATTTAATATTCAGGGCTGTTTAAAAGTAGTATATGACAAAACATGTTAAAAGTGATATTATTTTGTTACACTCTGCTTTCAGTCTCGTTCCACTAACATTCCTAATCGCAAAACAAAATTCCAGGTTTAACACTTGTATCTTAATAGTTATTTACGATACAAGAGTCAAAAGCGAGATTTTGTCCTGCGAGCAGAATAAAACTTTTTTGAACATGCGTGTCATACACTAATTGTTAGATAGTCGTCAATATTTATAGACAAATTATACATTATGAATTACATCGGTTTTACCTATTTCACATCTGTGATGGTCACTTGTTTGTTTTCAGCATCAGTGATAACATGACGAGTCAGAAAAAAACGTTATACATAATGAAGGCTATAAGAATAACCTTCAGACATCCGTTTCAAAAATGCTATTAGTTGTATTTACTAATGTCTTTGTTGTCATTGAGATTGAGGTACAGTTTGACCATAGGGTAATTTGCCCACAATGTTGAATACATCCATGTGTTGGCTTTATCTTCAAAGTATGCTACGAGGACGATACTGAACATTTTTAGAATGCTATGTACCTAAAACAAATGAAATTTGTTTACATTTGACAGCTCTTTCTAATGTTTTGCGACTGGATTGCCATGTAGTTTGTTCTATGTACTCTAATAATTTGTTAATTACCATCATTTAAAGATTTTGTGTTCACCCAAAAATGAATCTGACTAGAGAACATTTCCGGGCTATGATTTTTTACGATTTTAAATCGTCAATAACGCCTTTATAATGTGAAGATCAGATTAGAAATCTATTTGGCGAAAAAGCCCCAGTTTATAATTGGTGCAGCTAATTAAAAACACATCCGTTTTTTCTTAGTGGTGAATTTCGTGAAGAACAACCAAGAAATGTTGTTACAAATGAAAACACTGCCTAATGCCGCAGTTCCAGTAATGCTTGAAGATCGATGAACATCTTATGAATTTATTTGGGCGATATTGGGCATTGGTATGATTCAAATTAAAAACATTTTACATGAACAGTTAGATGTGAGAAAACTTTGTTTTCGATGGATCGCACATAAGCTGAATTGCGATAAAAAAAACACATTGATTGGTGCAAAAAAACTCTGGCGGCAGTTCAAATTTGGTTTGGAATATCGCTACTGGATCTTGGATTTATTGTTATGATCCCGAAAAGAAAAGCCAACCAGCTGAATGGGTTATTCGAACGGAACCTACGCCTACAAAAGCCCGACGATATTTTTTTTCTAAAATGGGCCACATTACTACTATAGCATTAGAAGATAGACGTACCGTTACTGCCGATTGGTACAAAAATGTCTGTTTACTGCAAATTTTTCAAGAAGTTAATGAAAAATGCTACATCATGACAATGCATCGTCGCATACAGCAAAACTAATACCTGAGTATCTGGATGACCTAAAGGTCAGCACCATGGACCCTCCACTATACACCCTGACCTAGAACCTTGTGATTTCTCTTTGTTTACAAAATTGAAGGCAGAATGCATGGGGTCACTTTTCCGTCACCAGATGAAGCAGAACAGTACAAAAACTTTGTTTCTGAAGTGTCTCAGGAAGAGTGGCATCATTGCTTTAAGGAGATTTCATCGAATGCAAAAATGTATTGATGTAAATGGGGAATTTTTGAAAAACAATAAAATCATTATGCTTTTTTAAAACTAATCATTGTTTGATTTTCTAAAATGTTCAATGTCACCCTCATAAGAGCACATTTTTCTATAATTAGTTTGTACGTTTCTTACCTTGCACCATTAAAGAAACCCATTATATTCGTATGCTATTTGGTTCAGTTTCCTTGATTTTTTTAGCAGCAATTCCAATGTTACTCTCTCCGTTGCTTTTAACATTTCGGTTGGTTCTTCAGCTTCCATAATTCACTGCATTCAAATTATCCCCATTAAACCTACAATACAAGCCTCTTGGAGAATAATTGTCAGATGTTCCAGGAAATCCAATACGCTGTAAAGCTTTCTCAATATTCAGGAAACTTCTGGTCAAGTTAAAACCGTCCCTCGTACATAAAACCTGGAGCAATTTTGTGAAAATCTTTGCCAAGAACGTAGAAACGCTGAGTCATCGAGCCACCCTTTAGTAACGACCCCCCCTATGTCAATATTTAATGGCAACATAAGGTTAAAAGTAGTGCAGAGTCCTGTCCAAGACAAGCACCGCCATTTCAAACAATAACTCGTGGCGAGGCGGGGCTAAAGCCAATTACTGTGATGTTGCTCTATTACATGGAATAAGAACGCCGTACAACTACCACCCAGTAGTGGTACTCCTGTTGTTTTCGCTCTCCAACTCCAAGTGTTTGCACGCACCCTAAGTAGTCTACAAGCAAACAGAAACTTTCGTTTGGTTTCCCCGAAGGAAATGTAGATGCTTCTGCGCTATCTTCCCCTCAATGCAGTTGGATAATACTGATGCATTCATTTACTAAAAGGGAGAGCCACTGCGAAATCCATACCATTAATATACGCTCTAGTACCACGTGACAGTAACTACCGTTAAAATGCATTCGGTTTTAAAACATGTAGATAAGGTTTATTCGCTACCAGTTACTCAAAATGGAACCTCCGTTTGCTTACAAAGATGCAACTATTTTCACGTGTACGGATTCATAGTGTTTCTTATGACGACCTTAAACTATTCGCACCACTATTTTCTTAAGAAAATCAAAATTTTCCATGGGATTTAACCAACTTTCCGCTTTTGAGTTATGCTGTTCACAATCTCTCTCTCTCTCTCTCTCTCTCTCTCTCTCTCTCTCTCTCTCTCTCTCATATACACACAACATTAAATATTTTTGTTTTGTTTGTTTGTTCAGGGGGGCTCAAAAATGTATTTCCTCGGTATCGAATTTTTGGGTGAATAGCTTACTGTTTCATAGTAGAAAGCAAAAATTGCTATGTATTTGAAAATTCAAACCAATATCAAAGAATGACCCAAAAATGGTAAGGCTGCAAAAAAAAAAAAAAAAAAAAAAAAAAAAAAAAAAGTGTGCTTCAACGAGATCCACACTTTCTATATATTAAGGTTTGGCGTATCCCTTGGAGTTATAGAGATAAATTAAAACTTCCTCTAGTTAAAACCAGAGAGAACTTACTTTGTCATTAAAATAGCTGTGATTCTGTTTATCTCTTTCCTAGCAGATGAGTGATCTGATGACGTCACGCAGATGAGGAACACACTGTAACGCGATCATCATTGACTGAGTTATGTGAAGCAAGTTCTCTCGAGCCAGTGAAGGGGAAAAGTCTCCAGGACTTGCACATCTCTAGTAGAGTGATGGGATGGGAAATTTACTACCTACATAATAAATCTTGTGCCATGTTAATTTAAAAATTGATATACATGTATATATATGACAGATATGTATGGTTTTTTACATTGTTTAGCCTTTCTCCAAGCATGCAAATATAACCTTGCAGTTCCACTGTATTTTTGTTAATACACATCCTATGCATGAAAGAGAAATCAATATGGACGCTCTTTAGCTGCTGCGGTCCTTAGCGTCCCATTCTATATTGGGCGTGAAAGACGGGTAATTTTACTCAGAGGCCTCTTTATCAGGCTTGAGGTTCTTTTACGTGTCATAAATCTACGCACGGGACCACCGGCTTTACTTCCCTTCCGAAGGAAGCCATGCTAAGGATTTTTATGCGAGAAAAAATCCATTGCCCTTCGCCGTGTTTGAACCCGCGACCTTGGGAACTACCTCGCTAACCACTACACCACGGAGGACGACACACGAAAGAGACGTTCACTCTTCCCCTACCAAACCAAAACATAGTTAAAAGATAAAAATAACAATAAAATAACCTATGAACAAGGAAATCAACTCTCAGGGTTTTGCTTCCAATCTGATTTTGGAGTGAACCAGGGCAATTTTACACGCAGCTTTTGAGCGGCGAGGCGCAGCAGGATAAGGCCAGCTAAGTTCTTCCTATTTAACTGGAAAATTTGCGGTTATTTCTTGAGAATAAAGGAACTGACATGGATACCAGGAAATTTTTGGGCAGTAGAAGTGATGCCAACATATAAAGCAAAATTTGCCTATTCTATATAAACATTTGCTTTAAACCTAGTTGCAATGACTTAAGAGGAGTGACCTACTCCACCACAAATTTGAAGTATAATATTTGTTTGTAGTAGCAGGATGCTTCATGTTTATATGCCCTACGTATGGAAGCCAATTTGTCGCAGTCACTTCGTGTTATCTTATTGCTGGGCGCCTGTTATTGTATTAATACTTTGAATGTTGGGTTCACTGTCCTCCGGCTAGCTATTATTTCTCGGTCGAGCACATCTCTTGAACAGGGTGTGTAAACGGAAAGGATTTGTTACTCAAAGATAACACTGATAAAAGAATTTGTTTTTACACTTTTATTACCGTCACAATTAATTAAGTTCACATATTGACTCTTGATACACGCCCGACTGAAACTGTTATATTTTCTAATATCACTATAATCACTTATTTACTGCACATTATTAATTCGCGTGTTTCACATTTATAACAAACTTTAAGACGCGAGAGATTCTGTAGAATTGCGACGTGTAACTCGCGAACGATTCTGATGAACTAAGCGACGTTTAACTTCTGAATGATTCTGTTGGGACTCGGCGACGTGTAACGCGTGGATGATTTTGTTGAACTGGACAATACGTTAATATGTTGGTTAATAAAACGCGACAACATTAGCGTCTATTTTTATATCCAATCAAAATTACGAACACATATGCTCTAGGGAAGAAATTCCCGCCATTTCTAAGAAAAGCGCGCCAATCTGACGTCATTTGCTTGTCTCTAATAATTGATAAACAACTCACCCCCTCGCTCATTGTTACCCGCTCTTATTGTCAGTTTCAGTGAGGCCGTGTAAACTTATTTCCTAACAATGTTTATAATTATTAAACATCTCAAATCAATGTCATACAATAATGCTTATTTACAATACAATCACTCTGGCATTTACATTATTGTGATACAAATTACTGCCACAAATTTGTGATTTTGTACGTTCAATTACCTTAATAGCGAAACTGAATTTTTCCCAAGTTTCTCAAGCAATAATTATACCTTCTCTGAGCATCATTTTAAACACGTAGGTCCTCGCGACAACCATTAAAGCTCCCCACCTTTTTAATTGTGAACTGTGGACGTAGTGGAAATGCTTTGCTAGTTGCAGTGCACTCTTATTCTTGGACGCTTGATATACTCCACGCAACGAGCATTTTTCCAAAACGTCGTATTTGGGCTCACCTTATAACAGATAAAGGTTGTAAAGTCATACATCTGTTTAACATTTAGTTTGTTAGACATAAATCTTCTTTACAATTAAAGCAGATGAGAGACTTATAAAGTGTTTAACACACAACGGGGTACTTCAGTGGGCATTAGGAATGTTGAAAAATTCGTTTTCGATGATAGTATTCCTTTTATCCAGTTCCCACTCCCTGCACTCCGTGTGTTTTGTAGATGTTAATAAAACGTGTGTATTTAATACACCAAACATTGATATGTATATTTGTTGTTATAGACATGCAATATAATCATATTTGACAGTTGAATTTTACTACAGTAGAGTATCGATTATCTGAATACCGATCAACCGAAAGCATTTCAATTGACAATTTTAAATTTGCGTGCGCGCCAAGTAGTTCTGATGAAAAAACCATTCAGCAAAAGTATAAAGAACTTGATTTTAAAGGATGCTGTGTACATCGCAGCGGAAGCTTGGTCTTCCATCAAGGACACTACACTGACAAAAGTTTGGAGTAAGCACCTTCCTTCAAACGAGTTTATCACTGGACCTGAAGAATCAACAAACAGCCAACATATCAAAACCGGTTGGGATGATTAAAAAATCCTCAGTATTTGAAGAATGCGGCCAGGAAAACATAATTGGCTCGAATGTGATGTGATAACTATAAAACATTGACGATCAATGAAATAAGTGCCATGTCATCGACGACGAGGAAGAGTCTAGCGGCGGCGGCTGCTGCGACCACCATGCAGAAAAAGTACCATCCAGTGAGGAAGCTTTTCGCTGCCTTGAGACATATGAAGTTGAGAACAGGAAGAATGTGATGCTGTCCAATTGCTGTTTTTAAACGTTTGGAGACTTAGCGGCCCGCAAAAAAATCTCAGCTCTGAAGCTCCCTCAAAAAGGAACAAAGATGAACTTCTTTTCCTTTGCTATAGGTCTATTTTAATTGGCATTTTGAACTTGTCAAACTAGGCTACCCACTTGTGTGTTATTTGTAAGACGTGTGATACAAAATACATATCCACAGCTGTGTTTAATATCCACGTTTTTTTTGTTTCATATTGATCCTATAACACCTGATACAATTTGCTTTCATAAATGATCGGTTATCCGAATCGCCCTCCCCCGGCCGCAATTGTTTTGGATAGTCGATACTCTACTGTATTTAAACCTCACCATCTTCACTGCCCTTTATTTGTTAACATTTGCTTACGACTTAATTCATGCAGCATTTAAATATAACTTTCGGTGCAAGAGCCATCTCACCTTCAGTTGTTGACTAACTGTCAGAACTACCAAGCGTGATTAATCGATCACTAGTTCGCAGACCTGTTGAGTGCCCTTGATTTGGATTTGAACAGCTGACAGTGATTAATTTTATTTCCGTGTAGGCATATTAATCACCATCGTCGAAAAAATAGTACACAATATACATGCTTCAAGTACTTTGCAGACACTTGGGAGTGAAAATACGAAGTCGAGTTTTCTGTGAAGTCTATAAAAAACCGTAAACATATGGTTTTGTAATAAAACTCGTCACAACTATTTTTATAAATAAAAAATAAGGAAAATTCGTCCAAGTAAAGGACAAATTTGGGGTTTCTTGAAAATCATGTCGAAAAATCCAAGTTTATTATTTATCCGATTTTCGTTTTCAGTTATGCTGTTCACTCAGACAGCCAGCCACACATGCGCGCGGACGTTTTCTAAAAATGTCTTTTCTTTTTAATAGGAGACCCCAAAACATGCACTTCGGTGAAATCTCTGTCGAATTTTTGGGTGGAATGCAATACTTCCTCTATCAACTTTAAGTGTTTGAGAAAGTAATACAATAGCATCAACGTCACGGCATGGAAGTACCACCCAAAAATTCGACGGAGAAAATACAATATAGTAATTTCTTATTCTGTTAGCCATAAATATTTGTATAGAATGCTCTGAAATAACTAGTGGCGTAGTTCAAATGTAACTATATTGAAAGGACATCATGCAGTAGTCCGAAAGTTAGAGACTTCATGTCGGATTCTCTTCACACTATTCATTCCGTTTTTAAAATCCGTGGAGAAAATGTAACACATAAGCTACACATTTTTCACTTTTCTACAGAGATTTCGTTACAATGTCTGAGTAATGCAACCCCTCTGCTGTAATTTCACTAATGATGCGTTTCACTCGAGCATCATCATACTTACGACCATCCTTCGTTTGTTTTTCATCCATTAAGAGATTCTTGCTTCCGCTACATTTGTTCTATACAAGGCTGTGAGAAGCAGGGAGATAAAAGCAGTAACCTAGATAGTCAGAGCAATTAAGTAGCCGTGTTGATAAAAAATCTGATGTGTTACATTCACATGACTTTCTCTACCCTCTATCGCCTATTAGAGGCCTACAAATTATTCTTACGAAAGTTGATTTTCCTATTTACTTCATTTTAATCGAGTTATACCTTTACGGAAATTGCTGCATTACACGTAATTGCAATCCAGCTATAGATGCAAAGGGAAATTGCAATTGTTTTAGAACTGGACGGTATACGCTAGCTTTAAAATTCCACTCTTTCCATGACATCGCGAGTAATAACTGAAAATCGACAGGACTAAAAGAATAGCTAAGTATTGCACAATTCGAATCATTAATAAGAATATCTCGGAAATGGCTTAACAAAAAGGCTATTTGAAATAAATTGTGTGTTTTAAAGATATATACATTTTTTTGTGAGCACGTTTTCGTCAATCACTTAACGTTTACCAGTTAAACAAAATTCCTTCAAAATGAAGAGAACTTCAAAGGCCATTTCCTGAAACTTCAAGGTATACATTTTATTTGCTATGTAAACATCTTTAAGATGTGGTATTGTAATCAAGATCGTTAGAGCGATTTTTTTAGAAAATAAACAATTTCGAAACATGTTACGTGTAAAGCGTTGATTGGTTTGGGCGGATTTTATTCAAAATCTTCGTGTCGCATCTTTGGAAGGCACTGAAATTAAACACCAAGTTTGGTATTTATCCGAGATTTCGTTTTTGAGTTATGTAGTTCACACACACCCACACACTGGGCTTTTATTTTTAAAAAATCTGATGTGTTACACTCACGTGACTTTCTGTACTCTTTACAAACTATTTTTACAAACGCTTATTCTCCATATGCTTCATGTTAATCGAGATGTCAATCTTATTGCTAATTTTCTTGTAGATGCAAGGGGAATATGGTAGGTTTTAAGCGATAGTCAAATATTTTAAGCGCTGGTTGCTATGTGGCGCATTCCATTCTCTTTGCATGTCCAGGACATAAAAAAATGAATAACGAATTTGAGAAAAAGTATAAGTATTGGACAATTTAAGGGAATAACAAGCAATATCTCGAAAATGGTTCACTCAACGAAAGCAATGTATATGACATAAATTGTGTATTTTAACGCGATCTACATTTTTTGTGTAGTAACATTTTGTCTATCTCTTATGGTTTACCAGTTACGCAAAAGTCGTTCACAATGAAGAATACTTTTGGAGACATTCCCAGAAAATTCGAGATATACATTTCAGTTCTCATGACAATATCTTAAACATATATTTTAATCAAAATCGTTAAGAGCCATTTTTGAGAAAATTAAAATTTTCGAAAAATGTTCCATGTAAAGGGTACTCTGGGGTGGGGGGATTTTCTTGAAAACCTTCCTGTCGCATCTCTGGAAGATACTGAATCTAAATACCAAGTTTGGTGTTTATCCAACTGTTGGTTTCTGAGTTATGCTGTTCACAGACACACACACACGGACATTGTTTCCAAAAATGCTTTTTTTTTTTTTTTGGATTCAGGGAGTCTCAAAACATGTATTTCCGGTGAAATCTCGGTTTTGAATTTTTGGGCGGAATCAATACTTCCTCTACTTACTATACGTAGTAGAGAAAGTAATAGGGGCCTCAAAACATGTACTTCCGGTGAAAACTCGATATCGAATTTTTGGATGTCCTGCAATACGTTCTCTACCTACTATGTAGGTGGTAGAGAAGTAAAAAGTGTGGTTTAAGACGCGGCATGAAAACGGCCGTTGTTACTACTCAAAATTCCCCCGTGTTGTCAACCTTCAAAGCGGGTTGTCATTCCACTCATTCTGGTGATTTACCATAGATAGCGTTCATGCAAAATGTCTTTCAGCCCTCAGTAATAAATGAAAAGCATCTGACGTGACATAATCGCACAGCTTTCTTTAGCCACCTTTAGTTATTTTTATAATTCTACAAATTAATCGAAGAACAACAAATCGCATTATTGCATTCGCTTGACTTTTTCACTCTTCTACAAACTATCCTTATAACAGCTTATTTTTCTGTATACATCTTGTTAATCGAGATAAACCTTCATTACACATTTACATATTCCGTTGTAGGTATAAGAAGAATACAAATTAAATCAAATTGAGTTTTATTTATGGACGTTCTAACCACTATGGTCCTTAGTGTACCATTCTATATTGGGCGTGAAATACCGGAAATTTTGCTTGTAGGCCGCTTTATCGGGCTTGAGGTTCTTGTATGAGCCGTAAATCTACGACGCGGGACCACCAGCCTTACTTCCATTCCGAAGGAAGCCACGCTAAGGATTTTTACGCCCGAAAACATCCATCCCCACCGCCGAGTCTGAACCTCTGAAGAATACAGCAAACCACAGAGATGGATATCGAATCGCTATAAACATTTTGAAACTTCATTCTCGTTGCATGAGCACGAGGAAAATGTCGGTCTGGGTGGCACAGTTGGTTAAGTGTTGGCATTGTAATCCCAAGATGGCTTTTAAGTGTGCTTAAAACCGACAGTCTCATCTCAGTAGATTTACTAGCATGTAAAAGAACTCATGCGGGACGAAATTCCGGCACACCGGCGGCGATATCATCCTGGTCATTGATAGCGTTGTTCACTATTTTTACTTTCTCTACTACGTATAGTAAGTAGGGGAAGTATTGCATTCCACCCAAAAATTCGATACCGAGATTTCACCGGAAATACATGTTTTGAGACCTCCTGAATCCAAAAAAAGCATTTTTGGAAACATGTCCGTGTGTGTGTCTGTGTGTGTGTGTGTGTGTGTGTGTGTGTCTGTGAACAGCATAACTCAAAAACTAACAGTCGGATAAACGCCAAACTTGGTATTTAGGTTCAGTATCTTTCAGAGATGCGACACGAAGGTTTTCAAGAAAATCCCCCCACTCCAGACTACCCTTTACATGGAACATTTTTCGAAAATTTTAATTTTCTCAAAAACGGCTCTACGATTTTGATTAAAATATCATATGTTTAAGATATTGTCATGACAAATAAAATCTATATCTCGAATTTTCTGGGAATGTCTCCAAAAGTATTCTTCATTGTGAACGACTTTTCCATAACCGGTAAACCATAAGAGATAGACAAAATTTTACTACACGAAAAATGTAGATCGCGTTAAAATACACAATTTATGTCATATACATTTCTTTTGTTGAGTGTACCGTTTGCGAGATATTGCTTGTTATTCCCTTAAATTTTCCAATACTTATACTTTTTCTCAAATTCGTTATTCAATTTTTATGTCCTGGATATGCAAACAGAATAGAATGCGCCACATAGCAACCAGCGCTTAAAAGATTTGACTATCGCTTATAACCTACCATGTTCCCCTTGCATCTACAAGAAAATTAGCAATAAGATTGACATCTCGATTAACATGAAGCATATGGAGAATAAACGTTTGTAAAAATAGTTTGTACAAGAGTAGAGAAAGTCATGTGAGTGTAACACATCAGATTTTTTTTTCTTTTTACGAAGAACGCGAATAGTGACTTGCTATCTGCAAAACGTATGAGTATTTGAAAATTCAAACTAATAACAAGAATATCTCAGGTATGGTTAACGACACACAAATTTATTTGATAAATGGTGAAATTTAACGAGATCTAGATTTTCTATGTAGTAAGAAGTTGCCTAGCTTTTACAGTTTAGCAATTACACAAGTCATTTAGAACCAAGAGAGCTTCACAGGCTATTGCCAGAAAATTCAAGATATACTTCACGACGTATACTTGGAAGACGCCGAACCCGATTATGAAGTTTGGTATTTAGCGACTTTTTTTTTTGGAGTTGACACAGGTGGTTTTCTAAAAATGCTTTTTTATTATTCTATTCAAGAAGTCTTAAAATGTATATTTCCGGTATCAAATTTCGGGTGGAATGCAATGCTTTCTCTACTTACTCTCAGCACGTGGTAGAAATCAAAGTTGACCAAAACCGTTTCAATACAATTTTGTTCTAGGTACACGGGCACAACATTCCACACCACTTCAATATTGGAATTAATTGCTCTTCCACACAAACCGTGTGTTGGACAAGGTTGGAAAGGTAGAATCAGACCATTGAAAAATTCAAATTGTATCGAGATCTCATTGTGGTTTACCGGGAATAATGCGAATCAGTTGGAGAATTTAATGTGCCGGCATGTTGCCACGGTAGCTCAGTGGTTAGGCAACCGACGGAGCCGGGAGGTCCGTTGTTCAAATCCCGGCTGTGACATTGAATTTTTCAGTCGTCTGATTCCACCTTTCCTACTTTAATATTATATATGCATGACTTCAAGAGCAACAATAGGACATATTTCAGAACTGTATAACTTGAAATATAAAATTCCAAAGAATTGGAAATATATATAACGGCCAAAGTTACAAATAAACAAACAGAAATTTAATACTTTTTTCTGCAGTGCAGTCTTAGTTCCTAGTTATTATGAAATTCTATAAATAATGCAAATATTTCAATACGCGACATTTTAATCAAAATCGTTACAAACATTTTTGAGAAAGAAACAAAAATGAAAATTTTCAAATAAAAAGGGGAGTTAGAGAAGATTTTGTGTTGCCTCCTTGAAAGGTTCTGAACTTTAATGCGAAGTTCGGGGATCCATCCGATTTCTCATTTTTTGAGTTACGCTGTTCACATAGAATGGTTTCTAAAAAATACATTTTATTTTTATTTATGGTTCGGGGAACTTAAAACGGGCAATTTCAGTGAAATGACAAAGTTTTTAGACAGAATACGACTAAAACTGGAAACTAAGATACTGATAGAAAAATAAAAACACACGTAATAAGTGAAACAATTACATTATGAAACAATGATAATACTGATGAATAATTTGCATCCTTCTTCAAAAAGACACCTCACAGGAGGAATAGATGCGGTAAAACTTAGAAAAGGCTCAAACGATACGCCGCTTGAAAGAAATTATAAATGTTGCAATTCTTTCCTGGCCATACAGATTTATGAAGATTATTTTGACTGCCGATCCCAATTCGTGCAACAAAATACATATCCGCACTAATAGCCTCTAACAAAGAGCGCCCTAACACGTGGCTTATAAACAATGCTTGCGTTTAAAGCGGCATATCGTTTGTACCTTTTCGGAACTTTGCACAAGTATATAAAAATTCATCACCATTTGAAGCTTCTTTGCCTTCATTAATACACAGAAGCCTGTGTTCCTGGTATCAGTGCTTTGTCGCGCATTAAAGAAAAACTCAATAAAAGCATAAGAACCTAAAGCTAAATAAAACCCAACTACTTTTAGAATATAAATGTTTCACGTTGCCTTTAAAGGGGGGGGGGATCTACCCATTTAGCAATGTGTATCCCTTCATGCTGAACAGTCATTCAAACTGCATCTTCTTCCTACAACCCTCATTAAAAGCACGCAAACTGTTATTCTGGCAGAAGTCTTGTCTTCTTTCTTCATTTATACCCCGCTTTAACAAAATGATCACATCGGCGGCCCCAAACCTTGTAACATATTACCTAACTCGCATACCGTTGTCATTGGATTTCAGGTTTTTCTTTGGGTTTTAAACATTACATCATACACACACTTCCAGGTTATGGGGAGTTTAGGGAATAATCTTGGCTAAAGAAAAATTTCCTCCCGCAGCCGGGAATCTAACCAGGGATCCCTTGCACAGCAGGCAGGTGCTCTACCGACTGGGCTACAGGATCAGCCCCCCAGTGCCTTATTTCCTGGTACAATGACAAGTCTTGTAAATGCACACAAATAATAAGATTGTGTTACTATACTACTGTAATGTTTAGAATTATTACTGCGAATTCTTGTTTAAGAATTGAAATAAGGGCTTGCAGACCTAAGTCCCAATTTAAAAACATCCATTCTTTGTTAAGTTTAATATCGGAGCAAATTCATCGCTTGACTGAAGATCATTTGCAATTATATTCAGTTGTTGCCTATGTACAAAAATTAAAAAGTTCGACATTTTATTCCCCTGTTTATAATTCACATATCATTTTATTGAAGAAACGGAGGACACCAATGTATAAAAAAATCTTGTGTTGCATTCACATGTTTTCCCTACTCACTCTTCTACGCATTATACTTATAAAGGTTTATTCCTCTATCTTGTTAATTGAGATTAACTTTCATTGCACATTTCGTTGTAAATACAAGATGAATAGTAAGAATTTTAAAAAGCGGATCGCTATGTGATGACTTTAAAATTCCAGGCTCTTTGTATGGAAAGAAAGAAAGAAAGAAAGAAAGAGAAGCTTACTATTAACAAATAGTATAAGTATTGGAAAATTAAAACTAATAACAAAGAATCAGGAATGGTTAATGCCAGAAAAATATTTGACATAAATTGGTCGCTTTAAGAGATCTACATACCGTTTACCAAATTATACAAAAGTCATTCAGATACACTTCACAGGCTATTGTCACGCAAACATCTCAATCATAAGGTATTTTAATTAAAATCGTTAGTCATTTTGAGAAAGTAAAAAATAATGAAAATCTTTCCAGTAAAGGGAAGTTTGGGACGGGGGGGATTATCTTGAAAAGCTTTGTGTTACATGCTTGGAGGACACTGAACTAAGTTACTGCATTACTGTTTTGAAAGACATACCTTAGCAATTTTATCACCGTCGTATCTGGTACAGATGATGCTGCAGATCCAAAAACAAAATCCTGTGTGTAGTCCAAAACCCTTTTTATTGAGATCAGAATCGTAATTAAGAGAGTACTGGTTCACAACAAACTTATAATTTGTAGTGTTCCTAAAATAATTCGGTGAAAAACTACAATCATTTTATCTATTATTTCTCATCTTATTCCATTGACTATCGAACACGTCTTCCTGTTTCTAAGATTTTGAATGGATTTGGGTTTTCTCTTTGGATCTAGGACGTTACATTAACTGGTGGCTGAACCATAGCCACCCATCGATGGAGGACTCTGAAATGGATTCGGCAGAATCAGAAGAAATTTTGCAAGCAGGGGAGAGGATAACGTGGAATAATTGTTAACAATAAAGTCAAGGAAACAGAACGGCATTGCATACAACAGATTTCTTCAACAGTGCAAGGTACGTACACATTTATATTTTATATCCATAAAATGAAAAATGGAGGAACTATTTCAGGAGGTCGGCGCTGAGCAGTTGCAGTAAACAAGAATTAAAATAAAATTACATTGAGTTTTATTTATGGACGCTCTCTAACTGCTGTGGTCCTTAGCGTCCATTCTATATTGAGCGTGAAAGACCGGTAATTTTGCTCAGAGGCCCCTTTATCAGGCTTGAGGTTCTTTTACGGCACCACCGGCTTTACTACCCTCCCAAAGGAAGCTATGCTAAGACATTTTACACCCCAAAAAATCAATCGTCCTCCGCCGGGTTTGAATCCGTGACCTTGGAAACTAGAGGTAACCACTACACCATCGGAACGGTAATGGCCGCTTGCCAGCGTAAACGCCGGGGGCACTATCGGCAGGTAACTAGCACCTCTTGGAAACTTCGCTCCCTCCTCCAGAAAGTTGTGAAATAGTTCTAGAATTTCGAGAACCTTCCACTTACTATATAAGCGAGAGCTCTCGGGGGAGTCAGTGCGAGTCGGTGAGCTAGTTGAGTCGGACAGTCAGCGAGCGAGTGCTACTGCGATGCGAGAGAGTGCAGGTCTTGTGTTTGTCGCCCTGGCGAGTGAACCGTCCGGAAGAGGCTGCATCACCAGGAATGTTAAATGACGGAAAGTCAAACTAGTTCACTAGTGTGAACAAAGTGAACTCCTGGTAAAGATGAACTAGGTAAAAACAAAACATTACAATAAAAACCGTGGAGAGTGAAATTAAAAAAACTGGACAAAGTCACAATATTATAGAACGTTATGATTGTGCAAGTGATCATGCTGTCACCACTGGTGCTACAAAAGTCATACCAATTGAGTAGAGCTCACCATTGCACTTGTGTGAATGTATAGTGCTATTTTCATGCAAATTTTGGTAGATACTTTATGACGTAAGATTCAGAGCTGTCTAAAAATAATATATGACAAACTATCTTAAAAGTGATTTTATTTTGCTCGTAGGATTCCTGCACTCTACTTTCAGCCTCGTTCCGCAAACTGCAAAATAAAACTCCACTTTTAACACTTGCATCATAAATAACTATTTTAACCGTTAGCAATGTTTCAAACACTTCCATTGTTCTTTACGCAGCTCAGCCTTCCGTCATTTATCGTCACCTCACAACATACTTATGGAGCACTCTTTATCAGTTTTAGAAGGGACAGGATTATGTGAACAAAAGGCGAGGGGAAGCAGCCGCTATGTACCGTTGCCGGACATAGTACATAATGGAAATTATAATTCTTGGGAAACCTCAATTACAAATTGCGCGAAAACCATTTATTTTACAAAAAATTTATACGATGCATTCACATGACTAACTCTAGCCTCTATCGTATATTATAAGCGATTCAATCGTATATTATAAGAGATACAAACTATTATTGCTATAGTTTTTTTTCTATCTACTTCATTTTAATCCAAATAAATCTTTGCAGAAATAGCTACACTGCACATTTCGTTACAGACACCAAAGAAATAGCAATAGTCAAATGTTTAAGAACCGAACGCTATATGCTGATCTTAAAATTCCACATTGTTTCCATGCAATCGCGAGAAACAACTGAATGTTGACAAGACTTAGAAGAGGATTTCATACGCTATTCTCAGAAAACTCAAGATATACATTTTGTCATGTAAATATCTTTAATATATATTTTAATGAAAACCGTTAGAGCAATTTTTAGAAAATAAAAATTTTCCATGTAAAGGTTACTTAGGGTGGGGCATTTTATTGAATATCTTCGTGTTGTAGTTTGGAATATACTGAACTTAAATACCAAGTTTGGTATTTATCCGACTTTTCGTCTTTTGGTTATGCTGTTCACACACAGACGGAGTTTTCCTAAAAATCCTTGGGGGGGGGGGTTCAGGGGCTGAAAACATACCTATATCCGGTGAAATCTTGACATCAAATTTTTGGGTGACATATAATACAGGGGGAGCCAAAAGACTCCGAACCGCCTGCGCGGCGTTTTTCCTGTCCGCGTCCTCGGCGCTCGTTGCCGTCTGCTGCTATCATAGAAAGGCGCAGATGAAACCGTACAACATTTTTAAAACTACTTTTAAAGGCTCTACTTACCAACTTTATGAAAGGAAATGCTGAAACTGGCCACCGTCATTGTCCATACATTTTTAGCACCTCCTTAGGAAAGTACCCATCGTGGTATTTTTGGGCGGAATTTTCCAAACGATAACTGATGGTTAATGTTTCTTCGGTAAGAACCGAACAACGTCTTTTAGATTTCTTAGCCGAACACTTCCTGTGGCATCAAATTCGCTGTAAAGTTCATGGATTATTGTACGCCCTGGAACTTTTACACCTGGAAAACATTCTGCAAATAGTACTTTCACTTGGCGAGCTGATCGAGTACGAATCATAAATAAATACACGCTGTGCAGTAGAAAACATATATTGAGCCATAATATACTTTGTGACTAAGTACAGGACAAAATATTAAATAACTCGTAATAACCGAACTACGTCACATCACCGTCAAATCAAAACTGCACTTCACACTGCACAGCAAAACCACAACAGCGTGACTTTGTTTATAGCAGCAGTGCGTTATCACGTTTTTATCATATTTCCACACACTTAGTGGAAGAACACCGCGCAGCCGGTAACATTGTTCATAAAATACCCCTCTGGGGTAACTTAAAACAAAGTGTATAAGATAAACCCACACACCCTGGAAGAATTAAAACAAAATATCGCCTGAAAATTTCTCAACGTGAACTACGGCGAGTTTCCTAAAGAGGTGCCAAAAATGTATGGACAACGACATTGGGCAGTTTTAGCATCTCCTTTCGTAAAGTTGGTAAGTAAAGCCTTTAAAAGTAGTTTTAGAAATGTATGGTTTCATCCGCGCCTTTCTATGATAGCGGCAGATGGCAACGAGAGCCGAGGACGCGGACAGGAAAAACACCCCGCAGGCGTTTCGGAGTCTTTTGGCTCACCCTGTACTTACCCTACTTACTATACGTAGTAGAGAAAGTAAAAGTACTGTAGAGGAAGAAAAAAAAAGGCTTGCTTCAAACGGTTCATTGCCTTAAGCAATGGCAGCTTCAAGGACGTGATGAATTTCCGACACAAGCGAACCTTTGCGTGAATCTAGAGCTCCAAAAGGTTACAGATTGAGAACCACTGTAAGTTATGGACATTTACATCACTTTCACCCTGAAAACTATACTTAAGCCAAAGAATATGCGTGAAAGTAGTTAACTTCGGACATCAGACTTCGCTACACGAGATGCCGAATACGTCCCACCACAATAGAACTTGCCAAACTAGGCAAGTGGATTTGCCCACACAAGCATACGCCATTCTTAAACAATAGCCGTATATTCAAGCAGTACGCCAACTTGATGACCTTGCCGCAGGCGTCTCCCTACCTCTCAGACGAAATGAGATCAGCTAATCGCCTTCCCCCAATTATTTCATCCGTCTGTTAGAGTTAAGAGTGTGTGTATGTGTGTGTGCGCGCGCTCGTTAATTTTCTACTCCAATCTGAACACAAGTTTCACTATTTTTCAACAGCTGTTCTTGTGGAATACACAGCTCCAGCTATAATGTAGAGTGACAACTTAACTCCAAATCGTATGTCAACAATAAAACATCTACGCCTTCAGGTTACACATTTTTCTGCGAACACAGCCGCAGGTGTGACGTAATACTCCTGTCAACATTTTCATCTAGCAATTTGCTGCTTTCAATATTTATAGTCAAAAGCTACAAACTATACCTAGTTAACCAATGACGGTTTAAAACGTTTTATTTTTGAAGTTGTAGATGCTTGCTGATGACAGCTTGTGCTTTAACTCTCTAAATATCAATACACTATGAACACCAGAAGTACATTTTAAAGTACAAAAATTCCTAAAAATACTATAACTGCACACAAACTGTAATGAACATTTGTGCTGTCAAAGCTCTGAAGTTAATAATTATATTTGTTTCCTTTTTTTAAAAAGCAGAGAGTTTTAATGGGGTCAAAGTAAAACATCACCATTAACATATTTCTGAAAAATTAACAATGTAGCTCTGAACTTTGGGTTTACCTCCATTGCAACAGGGTTTGAACATCAAGGTACAAATTGGTTCTAGCCCTCCTTGACGATTGAAATGTTAAATAGCAGCTTCAGACATTCTTTGCTCATAGAAAGTTGCTTTTTATTTTCATATATATTTTCCACATAAACTAAAACAATGTCAAATCGATACAAGGGCCAGGACTTGCCTATATATATTCTTGAATTAGTTCCAATTCTGATAACACTTTAAAATATATTAATATACAAGCACTGAATGACATTCTTGTTAGTGCAAAACAAAAAAGTTTACAAAAAGTTATTAGAGAGAGACATAACAGCAAAAGCAGCATGTCTTTGAATTTTTGAGACTTGCAATTCCAATAATGAAAGTGGAAATTGGAAGGTATTCTGCAATATGTGTGGCTAATATAATTCAAAGCATCTGGCCATTCTAAGAAATTGTAGTAAATAAAGAGCTCTCAAGTCCACAATAAACTTTTGCAACAAGTATAGTTTCATTATTAAAAAGCATTTAAAAAATTACAGCCATAAACCCCATTAACAAAACATTAAAATAATATCCAACTGAATATTGAATAACCCACAAAGTAAATGGGTTATTAAAATATCAAAACAATTAAACAGGTTTCAAATATACAACTTTTACTGTGTGACACCGCAACATGGGTTTATCAAAGATTGTTAATAACTTTAAAACAATTAAAGTTACAACAAAACGATACCAGAACTGTTTATTTCGCTCCATATGATTCAGGTCTAGTCAGCTAAAAGCTAGTTAGGCTGCTATAGTTTCAGTATTGTGAACCAGCTTTCAAGGTAAATTTAACAATTGTAATCTTTAAGAGTTATTTTGACTTCACAAATCAACTAGCTCAGAGAAATATTCAGATGGCATAATCTGCATCGTAATCTCCATTGCTCAAGTGCAATGAAGCACAAAATACTTTAACATGTTTAATAACATTTAATTCTCCAATTTCCTTTGTAAAAGAGTTGAGAAAACTAAATTAATTATTAAATTACCTGCACAGACATTACAGCCTTGAAGAAAGACTTTTTTGAATGACATTTCCAGAAAGTACACCCTTTTGGACCTAATTTTATATGTTATGCATTTCTAGTTTTCAATTAAAAAGTTAGAATCAAAAATTCATCTGGCATAATGCTTGCAAGATTCAAAATATTATTTCCATAATATTCTATGTCTAATTATTTATGAGGTTTAGTTTAAAATTTAAAGTTAAAAAGTGCATTCATAACCTGAGGAAAGCACTATTTTCACAATATGTATATAGCTCATTGCAATGCACTGATGATGTAACAATTTTTATGAAAGAAAATGTTCTAGTAAATAAAGATTGTACTTCTCTGGCCAATATTATTTCGATGAAAATTTGAAGTGCATTTCAAACCTTGAATGGCTGACTATTGCCCATATTTACTTACAAAAGCCCAAGAATGTTTTAATATAGGGTGCCTCTTGTAGTTGAATGGTCAAATGTGACTTTTTGGCCCAGAGGCCCCGGGTTTGCTTTCTGGCTGAAGCAGCTAAACTTTTTTTAACTACAATCATTTACTATTTCCCTCAGAGTCTGGAAGTATAAATGTGGTCATGAATGTGAGTGAATTTCATGGTAAAATAATAATAAAAAGCATTAAAACCTCAAATAAAACAAGTTATAATAAGATCAGTTTTAGGTTAAAGCCCCTGGTTTGACTTCGAAGTTTAAAGGTGCTATAGATAGGAAACAACTTAAAAAAGTAAAAATACAGATGTTCAAGACCTTAGAGAACATTGATTATTATTATTATTATTTTCTTTGTTTATTCTTTTTAAACGAGAGAACAGTTTTAGTATGTTAGAAGCAGATGTTGGCCTGTAAGCATAACCTTGTAGTTTGTAACCTTCACTGATAAAAAAAGGTGCTATAATAGCCCAATATGCCAATTGTAGAACAAAAGTTTGGGACACTACGATCTTTAATTTTTAAAAAGAACATGAAATTACAACAAAGGAAAGAATTTTCACTTTCTCTCATGTCTCCATTTCTGAATATTTCATAATCAGAACTTGATTATGTTTTAAATTATTTTCATGCAATACTACATTTGCACAATTTTTAAAACAATGTTTATAAACAAATATGTTTCACAGCCTATCCATGCTACATTATTTTCTGAAATCATATTAAATTTGTTTCAAAGTGTGGTTTAAATGTTAGTGAAATGAAAGCATAAGAAATTGTAATCTCTTAAAAAACAAATTTTCAAAGGTTCTTGCAAGATTTTTCAGAAGTGTTACACCTGATATTTACCTTAAGGTCAATGAAAGAGATAAATAAGTTTTATGCCAAACAGTTACACTGTATATTATGCGGTTCACAGTTGATATTAATTCATATAAGCAAATATTTTGCTACAATTCATTTTTTGGCACCACTATAACTTGAGAGTTTTTACATAAAGCAATGGTAACTCTACCTAAAGATGTAAAAAATTGGTGTCTATGCGCAGGTTATCTCTAGATTTAATTTTTAAACTACACATATGATTCTTTGTATACTAAAAACTGGACTGCAAAATGTATTTTATTATCTATAATCAGATAAACTGTTAAACAGTTCAATATCGCCACTAACCGACCAAAAAGAAAAGACAGAAAATAATTTAACTTGAGCTTGTCTTCCTCACCCATGTTATATATTTTAAAGGTATGTGACTGATGATGTTCGTGAATGTAGGTTCAAATCTTGTAATTGCAATTCTGAGAGTTGTATTTTTGCACTTTGAAGTGGACGCAGTCTATGCATAAAAAGGAAGGAATTTTCAAATTATCCAAAAAACCTGAGCAGACCACATTAGGTACCTGAAAAAGAGGATGTCTGATTAACCTATTAAGTAATTTATAGTCAATTGTTAACAAATTTGGGTATCTATGGAAAATATTGTGCTTATGGAAGTTCTTCCCTGAAACCCCCTATTATCAGATGAAAGAATACAATCCATATAGATTACTTTCATGCCGATTAATTACACATCATTATTCGCCAAGATGTCTAATATGAAACAAGCAGTAGGCATACATTTTGAATACCTTAACTTCCAACCCCTAATCATCCCTTGCAGTGCAGATGCAACTGATAATAGTTTTGCAAGAACTGAAACAAAAAGTATCTGTCACATTCACTAAAGAAAGGAAAATAAGGGTACATGCAAAATGTCAGCTTTAGACAAGCAAAACTCTAATGTCACCCAGTCCCTATTTTCTGCTGCTTCTATAATTAATATCTTAACTTATTCACTGAAAAGCAAAAAGTATGCCGAATGAAGTAATCCATCGCCGAATGTGACGCAAAAACAAAGTTGACAGCCATAACTACACAATAAAAACGCCTTAAAAAGTATTAATAAAAATAAGTAACAGAAACATGTTGCTAGTTGTTTATGAATAAAACATGCTTCATTTTATGGTTTCCTTTGTGACAAACCAACTTTATTGCAACAAAAAAACTGATAAAAATGTGCACATACGACGTACAGTTGTCAACGTTTATACAGAAAAACTGTTCAAAACCTCATAAAACGTCCTTACTTTTTACACAAACTTCATGAATTTTTAGAGATTGTCTCACGACATTTTCACATTTAACTATAGTGATGAAATCGATCAGCTGCAGTTTTAGTGCAGCTGCCACAGAATTAATGCAATTGTAAACAATCTGGGTACATAGAGGTTACAATGCGGTAACACACACTATACTCGCGACAGTAACATCTACAGCACAGGACATGAACTTTGAGTTTTTAAGCTGCTGCATTTCTTTCACAACTTACCCACCTCTTGACAGACTGCTTGCTGAAAGAATAAATTGAGAAGCCAGTCCTTTACCATTCCCAAATTGGATGCCTAAAATGGAACATATTTTCTGTTATAAGTCACTATAGAAAATGCGATGTATCACTTCATTAGTGTTCACTGACACGTTTTCGTACGATTAATTCTTTTATACACACTTATGTTAGTAATAATGAATAAAAACATTAGTTCTACCTCCTTCACTGATGTAGACTGCAAACCGGAAGCGGCCATAATGCGTATTGCGCACAAGTGCTTCTTGGGTTACATAATATCCTCCTACCTTCCCGTGAATGTACTGCCATCTACAGCAATATAAGTAACTACCACTATGAACTTCGAGACAGCCGCATCAGAGGGCAGCAAAAACACTGTTAACAGCGGTGGCAACTTAAATTACGTAGTTCGTACACACAACTTCGCGTTAATTTTGTGGAAAATTCTGCTGCTAATTAGGCGCCCACTCCAACTGCCAAACCAGATATTTAATAACTTTTCGATAATTAACTTATAACTTAATGAAGCTGCATATCACTGGTTTTAGTAAGCTCTGCTTTGCTGTGTTAAAAATCAAATGCGCTTTTGAAGAACCTTCCAAACTCAGAAATAAATTTATTTACTTTATTGATTAATTACTGTAATTCCGATATAATTTACTTAGATTTTACGAAGCACAATAAGTATTTGGAGAATGAAATGAGCTAAACTTAAGGGAATTGATAAATGAATATTAATAGTTTTATTTGGTCTAATACAAAATATTTTGGATTTTTGTTAGGGAAACCTACCGAAAAAAATGTTTATCTTAAATTCTCAACTATGGATACATTTTCCCCTGTTATTAAATGACCTGAAACCAATAATGCGTTGAAAAAATATTTACCTACAAGATATGTTTATTTTAAAAATTGACAAACTACACACACGCGCACACACACATGTATATACAAACATACGAATCTAAAAGTGCTTTTTATTCAGAGGACCTCAAAACGTGTACTTAAATTAAATTTCATTATCGAATTTCAGGATGGATTATAATACTTCTTCTACTTATTGTAAGTAAGTACTAGAGAAAGTAAAACGAAGAATCGGAATATTTTTAAGCATCTTCCGTCAGATGACGCTCATACATTCGAAGCACACACCATGAAATATTTCAAAGATGGCTAACGTTACGAAAAAGATGGGGGAAAAAAGTTATGTCATGTGTCATGGTTTTATTGGTTCACAAAATTCATCAAAATGAAGAGGACATCAAAGGCTGTTTAAACAAAATGCAATATATACAGTTAATTAATTATCGGATTTTGTTAAAGATGTGATACTTTTAATCAAAATTTTTGAGAAAATTAAAGTAATGAAAATATTTATATCTAAAGGGTAGTTTGGCACAGGGGAACATTTGAAAAGCCTCATGTAATTTCATTTTGAGCTATACTGCGCCCTCTCTCTCTCTCTCTCTCTCTCTCTCTCTCTCTCTCTCTCCCCCCAACACAAACA
The DNA here is from genome assembly GCA_030765065.1 of Deroplatys truncata. NCBI lineage: Eukaryota > Metazoa > Arthropoda > Insecta > Mantodea > Mantidae > Deroplatys > Deroplatys truncata. The sequence continues at coordinate 67,555,789 of CM060976.1, read as the reverse complement.
CAGAACATCACGCATGGACGTATTACAATTTCACAAGTTTAATTACATTACAGTTGTACTATAGTATCCATATAATATTATAGTAACCGCATAAAAAGAGATTTTTCTATTCACGTTACGTTATTCGTGATTTGGACTAAAAGTAAACTCAAATTAAAAACAATTGCACTTGTTTAAAAAAAATGGAGATTTATTTATGGACGCTCTTTAACTACTGTGGTCCTTAGCGTCCCATTTTATATTGGGCGTGAAAGACCCGTAATTTTGCTCAGAGGCCTCTTTATCAGGCTTGAGGTTCTTTTACGTGCCTTAAATCTATGACACCCTTCCGAAGGAAGCCATGCTAAGGATTTTTACGCCCGCAGAAATCCATCGCCCTCCGCCGATTGCACTTGGTTGCATGCATGATACGGAGAGTAAAACACAACTGCTCGCTTATAGATAAGCCAGGTTTTGTTACAAATTAACTTATATGTCCTTTAACCGGTAAGGCCATATCGGACGATGAATTAATGAAATGGGTGAAATGATGCTCAAATGAGCCTGAGATCCATAGAGCTTAAAGTTACCCGACACTCATTTTTTCAAGATAAGGAAAAACCTGGAAAAAACCTATTCCGCAGTGAAGGCCAACGCTGTCTCTTATGAGCTAATGGTGTCACATTTTCGCCTTGCCCCACCTCATTTTGTGTTATAAAGCATTTTCCCTTCGCGCACTCACTGACGGCTGGTCGCAATGGTATATTATTAGAGTTTGGACAGCCCATGATCACATGAATACGTTATAGCGAACGATGCGTGCGAGTAAATCCATCCTCCCATGTTTCGCTTAAGGTTGGACATCACTGCTTATCCGGGTAGCTCACCATAACCGAGATTCGAACTCCGGACTTCTTGAATATGAGGCAGACACGCTACTCTCACACAACAGAAGTGGGCAAATTAAACTTGTGAAGGGTGTTTTAGATGTGCCGCCTGACATTTCAACCTAGACAATTTAAAGATACAACAGCGCATATTTCGAAAACGGCTACAAACAAGTCCTTTTGATACACATTGCATATTTTAATGAGCTCTACCTTTATCGTTTATTCATTTTTTGTATATCTTACACGATTAACAGTTAAACTAAGTTATATAAAATTCATTTAGAATAAGGAGGACTTCGCAAGTTAATCACAGAAGATTTGAGATACTTATATACGTTTTATTATTTTTGAAGATATCTTAAACATACGGTATATTAATAAAAATGAGAGAAATTTCTAAGAATGAATAAATAGGACATTTTCTTTTCCAATTAAAGGGTAGATTAAGGTTGGGAGAATTGCCTTGAAAACCATCGCTTGGTATGTATAAACAGTGTGAGTGTTCGAATCAAATATGAAGTTTGGTATTCATTCGACTTTGAGACATACATGCCGGAATTTTCCTAATAATACCTTTTTGGGGAAATTAATCGGATTTAAAAGCTGAATTTGCGGTGAAGCTTCGATATCGAAGTTTTGGGTGGTAGATGGCAGAGAAAGTAAAACTTATTGTTTAATAATATCTTTGGCTATTATATATTATATTTTTATTTTGAATAATAATATTAATAATAATTGGCTAGTTATTATAATAATATTAATACAAAGTGATACATTTTCTTTCATATTTATTTTGCATACAGCAACAAATTGCATTTTTTGCCCATTTTATTTTATTTTCATTGCACCTGCCACTTTTACCTCAAGAAAATGTGACATTATGTTCTAAAAATACACATTTGGTTTAATAACTGATCAAGAATACTTATCAGTTAAATTCTTTTTCTTCTTCAAATCCTTTTGCTGTCAGCCTCGGATTCATCTCTTTCCGTGTTTTTTTTTTCACATTTCTGCATCTAAACGCATTCTTTTTATTTCAATAATTTCTACTTTCTCTAACACGTACATAGTAGGTAGAGAAGGTATTGCATTCCACCCACAAAATCGATACCGAGATTTCAACGGAAATACATGTTCTGAGGACTCTGAATTCACAAAAGCACTTTTAGAGTAAATTAGAGAGGTGTATTTATTGGTCTTAAACATTTATATGTTCAACTCATACATCGCATGGGTTAGACAGACCGTACGTGCTTATATAATACACGCTAGTTCATATTTTTACTTTCTCAACTACGTATAGTAAGTAGGGGAGGTATTGTATTCCACCCAAAAATTCGATACCGAGATTTCACCGGAAATATATGTTTTGAGATCCTCTGAATAAAAAAAAAAGCATTTTTGGAAACATGTCCGAGTGTGTCTGTGTGTCTGTGAACAGCATAACTCAGAAACGAACAGTCGGATAAACACCAAACTTGGTATTTAGGTTCAGTATCTTCCAGAGATGCGACACGAAGCTTTTCAAGAAAATCTCCCCACACCAGATGAAACGGCAACTCTAGGCCGAGCCCGAGAAATGTAATTATAGATAATTTGATTAATTAATTTTTATTGATGTTAAATCATGCTATGTACATATCTTTTTCTTTTACTGCTTGTATAGTTTAAGAAGGGTGATTTAACGCTATTTTTGTATTTATGTTACTAATATTAGAGGAGTTATAAGTTGTTTAATGTAAATAATTTAAGCGCTATGTTAAAATACTGTCCACGACGAAATGTCTTAGCTACAGGAATAATGTCTTCGGAGGCAGAAAGTCTAGCTTTACGATGTCTCTCTGGTTGCAGGGGCATTGTTCATACAGCGAGGGTGTAGAGTTTTTGTTCCTTTATACGATAATTCGCCGTGACCAAGTGAGAGAGACAACTAGCTTAACGGTAAATTTAGGAAAAGCCGCGATTTATGTTAAATTTGGACCAATGAGATCCCTGTAAGTTTGTATGAAACAGTGAGACGCGTTGAGTGGCGCTAAAAATGGACCAATAGGAAAGGAAGCAGCCCCAGAAGCCTGCGACTATAAATGGATCTGTTAGGAACAAATTGGGGGTCATTTGTCATTTGGTCTTTTGCTAAACTACAGGCAGGGAGAGATGCTGCAGGATGTTTGAGAGATATCGCGCCAAAAGTGTATGAAGACAGTTTTCGAAACACACATAAGAATCGCTACACGTAAAGAGATATAATAAGCATATATATATATATATATATACTTGGCGTCATATCCGCGCCGTGTTTCAACAGCAGTGGACAGTGTTTTATCGGCGGCAATATCAGTGTTGTGTACTACGAGAAGTAGCTAAATAAAAGAAACAGCAGTGTTGTCTTTTCGTAACTAAAGCACGTCTATTTTCTCCTTTTACCACCACCCGAGATCTACGCTTCCTTTACCAAGGGAAAGTCCATGCTCCCACATAGTTTAGAAATTACTGCAGCTAGCCGAGGATAAAAAAATGCAGAGAACCAGCACACTGCGAACATCGGGAGCCAGCATGGAGGATGCAGCAAGGTAAGTCGCGAGCAACGGGCATTAAAAACCACCACAACACAGGCAAGGAGGAGATACGGCCGCACAGATTATCCTTTACATGGAACATTTTTCGAAAATTTTAATTTTCTCAAAAATGATTTCTCAAATTGATTAAAAAGAATATGTTTAAGATATTTTCATGACAAATGAAATCTATATCACGAATTTTCTGGGAATGTCTCCAAAAGTATTCTTCATTGTGAATGACTTTTGCGTAACTGGTAAACCATAACAGATAGATAAAACTTTACTACACAAAAAAATGTAGATCGCGTTAAGATACAGAATTTATGTCATATAAATTTTTTTGTTGAGTGAACCATTTTCGAGATATTGCTTGTTATTCCCTTAAATGTTCCTATACTTATACTTTATGTCAAATTCGTTATTCATTTTTTATGTCCTGGACAGGCAAAGAGAATGGAATACTCGACATAGCAACCAGCTCTTAAAATATTTGACTATCGCTTAAAGCCTGCGAATTCCCTTTGCATCTACAAGAAAATTAGCAATAAGGTTAACATCTCGATATCTCGATTAACATGAAGCATGTGGAGAATAAGCGTTTATAAAAATAATTTGTAAACAGTAGAGAAAGTCATGTGAGTGTAACACATCAGATTTTTTAGACTATATTCATCACACTGAACTTCAAAGTTAATAGTATTTACAAGAAATTAAAAGAAAAGAAAAATAAAAGATAAAATAACAACAAAAATCACACAAACAAAACAGAAGAAGAGGAGAAAAAAACTTGTTCACAAGCACACGCTATTGTTTACATAACAATCAAATACCCGCCCCTAAGCATCTAACCCCCCTCTCATCCTTGATCCTCTTCCTTACACTCCGATCTGAGCTGCTTAAACTTTTGTAAAAGTGTACCAATTGCTTTCCCCTTCCAATACCAAGGTCCAACAAGCTTGTAACCCTCCCCCTGAATTATCAAAGGAACCTTGCAGATTTTTATGCCTTCTTCGCTAATGAATTTGATCGCTCGCCATGATCTCAGTCTGCGCCAAGCAAGCTCTTGCTTGCTGGCTCTATTTCTGGACAAAATATATTGTTCAATACCTCATTCTGCTTTTAGTTTCGACTGTAAGCTTAGTGACACTTTCTCGTTTTATTGTGATAGCGTCTGCTGTTGATCTACACTAGGTGATCAAAAGTATCCGGACACCTGGCTGAAAATGACCTAAAAGTTCGTGGCGCCCTCCATCGGTAATGCTGGAAGTCAATATGGTGTTGGCTCACTCTTAGCCTTGATGGCAGCGTTCATTCTCGCAAGCATAATTTCAATCAGGTGCTGGAAGGTTTCTTGGGGAATGGCAGCCCATTCTTCACGGAGTGCGGAACTGAGGAGAGTTATCGGTGTAGGTCGGTGAGGCCTGGCACGAAGTTGGCGTTCCAAAACATACCAAAGGTGTTCTATAGGATTCAAGTCAGAACTCTGTGCAGGCCAGTCAATTACAGGGATGTTATTGTCGTGTAACTACTCCGCCACAGCCCGTGCAGTATGAACAGGTGCTCGATCGTGTTGAAAGATGCAATCGCCATCCCCGAATTACTCTTCAATAGTGGGAAGCAAGAAGGTGCTTAAAATATCAATGTAGGTCTGCGATGTAATCGTGCCACGCAAAACAACAAGGGGTGCAAGCCCCCTCCAGGAAAAACACGACCACAAAATAACACCACCACCTCCGAATTTCACTGTTGGCACTACACACGCTGGCAGATGACGTTCACCGGGCATTCGCCATACTCACACCCTGCCATCGGATCGCCACATTTTGTACCGTGATTCGACACTCCACACAACGTTTTGCCACTGTTCAATCGTGTAATTTTGACGCCCCTTACACCAAGCGAGGCGTCGTTTGACATTTTCCTGCGTGATGTGTGGCTTATGAGCAGCCGCTCGAAGGTTTCTCACCTCACGCCTAACTGTCATAGTACTTGAAGTGGATCCTGATGCAGTTTGGAATTCCTGTGTAATGGTCTGGATAGATGTCTACCTATTACTCTTTACGACCCTCTTCAAATGTCGGCGGTCTCTGCCTGTCAACAGACGAGGTTGGCCTGTACGTTTTTGTGCTGTACATGTCCCTTCACGTTTCCACTTCACTATTACATCAGAAACAGTGGACCTAGGAATGTTTAGGAGTGTGGAAATCTCGCGTACAGACTTCTGACACAAGTGACACCCAATCACCTGACCACGTTCGAAGTCCGTGAGTTTCATGGAGCGTCCCATTCTGCTGTTTCACGATGTCTAATGACTACTGAGGTCGCGGATGAGTACCAGGCAGTAGGTGGCAGCACAATGCGCCTAAGATGAAAAATGTATGTTTGTGAGGTGTCCGGATACTTTTGATCACATATTGTATATCTTTCAGTTAATTTGGTAGTTTCTCCGCGCATTTGCTCTATTTGCAGGTCCTTCAAACCAATTTAAAAATAATTTTTAAAAAAAGAGTCCGTGTGTATGTGTGTCTACGAGCAGCATAACTCAAAATCGAAAAGTCGGATAAATACCAAACTTAGTATTTAGGTTCAGCATCTTCCAAAGTTGAGAAGATTTCCAAGAAAATCCCTTTACCCCTAACTAACGTTTACATGGAGCATTTTTCCGAAATTTTTTATTTGCTAAAAATGGCTCTACAATACTAATGCAATACCATATATTAAAGATGTTTACATGACAAATAAAATTTATACCTTGAATTTTCTGGGAACAGCCTGTAAAGTCCGCTTCATTCGGAAGAAATTTTGTATAATCTTGTATAACTGGTAAACGTTAAGCGATAGACGAAAACGTACGTATTACACAAAAATGCAGAGCTGTTCGAAATGCATAATTTATTTTAAATAAGTATTTTTGTGGCATTAGCTATTTCTGAGATATTCGTTATTAAAGGTTCGAATTCTTCATTTCTTGGTCAATCTTAAAAGTCTGTCAACATTCAGTTGTTTCTCGCGATTGCATGGAAACATAATGGAATTTTAAAGCCAGCATATAGCACCTAGATCTTAAACATTTGGCTGTCTCTCTTCTGTTTGTATCCATATCGAAATATGTAGTGCAGCTATTTCTGCAAAAGTTTATTTGGATTAAAATGTAGTAATTAGAAAAAAAGCAATAAGTTTTAGTAACAAATCAATAAATATAATTTGAAGAAGGTGTTTTGTTGGAGTTGTTTATTTATTTAGCTCCGCGTATGGACGCCAATTTGAAGATGGAATGGTTTCACGTATGGAAAAGCCGATTTGAAGATGATGTATTGTATTTCAACTGTTGGGGGGCCGAACTTGTAGTAGTTGCAACAGCACGTATAGTAAACAGTTTCCGGTAGCCTTCGCCCCAAATGTATTTTTAGGTGGCCTTTGCCCCAAGTTTAAAAAAATTAACTTTGTAATTTGATTGTTTCTTTAAGTATTAAATATTTATGTTTGCCTCGGCTGCGTCAGGATTATTGTTAGAGACATGGAAGTCTTGGCAGGGTGTGATGCGACAAGAATGTAGGGTTACACAAATTTTAAGTTTTAATTCACTCCTTTTTATTAATCCTTGACACAAATTAAATAGCACTTCACTGATATAGGTAGCTGTGAGATTCTTTTATTTAATACTTGCACTTTTTAATACGTAAACTATTTTCGTCTCTCACGAATACGTATTTAATTTCTCGAGGACACATCTCGCGTCTGGTTAGTAACTCTGTCTGCAGGCAACAGAATTGATTTCAACCGTCTAAACTTGAAAATTTCTGTATTTCAAGTGTCTGATGGCTAATCCTACTCCAATAGAATACCTGCATTTAACTAAAGCTTCTTTCTGGTTGTTCATTGGCTATTTTATAAACTGTCACTAAAATTACATTATTGTTGCTCCAAGAATCACAAGTAGTATTAAACTTTCTTACTCATTATTGACTCAAGGTTACCTCATTGTTACCTCTTTGTTAGCAACTTTTGACATATTTCTCACAGCTCCTACATTATTAAATTACGTAATATATTCACATAACATTATTGAACATGTCTACAATAATATAAGCATATGCAATGACTGTTACATACATTTTACAAATTATTACATACACATATTGCTTCAAGGCGGGCTGTTATTGAATTTACATATTATATAATTAGACTGAAATTATTAAGTGTTAAAAATACTGCCTCAAATTGAATTAAAACCGATTATTAAAGGTATTTCTCTAACTCCTTCTTTATAATAATTTAAATTATTTAGTTTTTTCGTTAACTTCTAAAAATGATTCAATGAATTTTTATTTATATTAATATTTTGTATACCCACTAATAAACGTTAGGGGGTAGAGAAACTCATGTGAATGTAACACATAAAATTCCCCCACCCTCGTTTTGTGGTATTCTTTCCATTGTCTTCCCTTTAATACTTAGTCTTCCTCTTCCCATTTTTTCTCCTATTCTCATCTCTATTGTCTGCTTAACTTTCCTTTCCTCCGTCTTTCTGTACAATGCCCAGAGTTTTGCCCAACCATTCAGTTGTTTCTATTTCATAACTTCAGTTATGGATTTCTTTAATTTTACCTGCCGTCCTTCGTGGTCTGGAGTGTCATATTAGCCTCTAGTTGCCGAGATCGCGGGATCAAAGGCGGCGAAGGAGGGCGATGGATTTTTTCGGGTGAAAACATTCTTAGCACGGCTCTCTTCGGAAGGGAAGTAAAGCCGGTGGTCCCGTGTCATAGATTTAAGGCACGTAAAAGAACCTCAAGCCTAATAAAGAGGCTTCTGAGCAAAATTTCCGGTCTTTCACGCCCAATATAGATTGGAACGCTAAGAACCATAGTAGTTAAAGAGCGTCCATAAATAAAACACAATTTAGTGTTAATTTCTAATTTTGCCTCTTCTCTTATTCTTCCATTTCTAATCCTATCTCTTCTAGTCTTTCCCATAATTCTGCATAAGTATTTTATTTTCATGTCTGCTGCTGTTACTTTCTTTTATGTTCGTCCAATAGCGTTGTGCTTTCTGTTTCATACTGTAATATGTTTTATTACTGAGTTATATATCTGCATTTTTGTCTTTGGAATAACCTCGTTTTTACCGACTATTTGTTCGGTAATTGCAGTTTTTACCATGTTTAATATCTTCTGTTCTACTTTTCTATTAATTAATTATTAATGTTCTAATTTTAGATTAATTATTTATGAACTAAATTATGTGTCAGAAATTTTCCAACACTTAACTGTTTAATATCTTCTGTTCTACTCCTTTATTAATTAATTAATTTTCTAATTTTAGATTTATTGTTTATGAAATAAATTATGTGTCAGAAATTTTCCAACAATTTTATATCGTATATACGCTATTTATATACAGGCCGAACCATTTAATTTGAGACTGTTCAATATCTCCAAAACTATGCGTTGAAGAAAGAAATGTCTTGAATAGAAGTTGCTTGACATTATTGGAGAAAGTAAATGCATTGGTTGTGTTTTATTTGGAGGACGTTGTGATGTCAGTTTAATTTAATCCTAATTGTAGGTTCCCGTTTAAAAAATTTAAATTTACCCTAAAATGACCCATAACGTCCTCCAAACAAAGCTCGACTAATGGCATTTACTTTCCCACATAATATCAAGCAACTTTTATTAAAAGACATTTTTTTCAACAACGCTTATTTTTGTACAATCTCAACTTAATGGTCCACCCTGTATTTTTGAATCTGTAAAAATTATTTATGTCTGTATTTGACATTTTAATGTTTTGCATCCTGGTAAGCTTTGTATATTGTCACGTATACAGTTGCAGGCAGCAAGATAATTTGTCAGAGATTTGATACTTTATTATATTGGGCAAACTCTTACATTTTTACACATTTGGTCATTTTTATATTTGACGATCTTTCTTGACTTGGGATTGTAGTTGAAGCTAACTTGTAACAGGAAACCGTGATCTGCCACTTACCTTGGCATTTCAAGGGATTTTACCATGCCATAATTTCCTTAGCAAGGCGGCGCCGTGGCCGAGTGGTTAGACCGCTCGCCTCCCACCGAGGCGGCCCGGGTTCAATCCCATGTGGGATTTGTGGTGGACGGAGCGGCGTCTGGGCGGGTTTTCTCCGGGTTCTCCGGTTTCCCCCGCCTTTCATTCCACCAACTGCTCCATCATCACCTTTCCTTTCATCCATTTCACCAACATTTCGTTTCATCTACTTCCTTCATCCCATACCAGGCATCGGGCTGATCACCCATCCTGGATGCTCTGTCTGATCCATGAGTGTCTGCTCCTCGACGGGCGTCTGACCCCAGGCACCCGCTTGTAAGTCCTGGGGGGTGTAAGTCCTACATAAGAGGAAGGTACACAGATAATGAATGAATGAATGAAATAATTTCCTTCCTGCACGTCACTCGATGGATCACATGAATCTTAGGAAATCCTGAACCATGCACTTTCAGGGCGGCGGCACACCATACTTGTTAATGCTCATGGCATGATTGTCGAGACACCCCTAGGCAGTGACTTTCTTTATAAGGAGCTGCAGACCCTTGCTGGGGGGTCGTTATTCTGAACTCCTCGTCAGCAGTCCATGCTGCTGGACCCGCAACAGATACCTGACAACTCTCCATTAGGGAAATTCACAATATTTTATGTAATACTTAAAGATCACATCATTATATGTTACGTGTGTTGAAGCTTCAGTCATTTCAAGACTGAATGGTATGTCCCTTCAGGACTGGATTGTTAAATACATAACTGGTCTCTTCAAGATCCAAAGCTGGGAACTGAAGCCCAGCATCATCATGTTCTAGTTAATATAATAAAATGGGCCATCAGGAAACATTTGTTCTACTATCTACCTTCACCTCTAAGCTACGTTCTCCAGTCACAACCCTTAAGGTTGCGACAATATAACAGCCTTCAGTAGAAGGAAGCAGGAGTTTTCAATAAATTCTTTCTCTACAAACAATGGTACCCAGATAATTACAACTGTCTAACTCTACTCTCTCTAGCATCTGATCGTTATAGTTAATATTGAGTTCTTTCTGTTGTTTGTCTTCTTTGGATATCTACATAATTTTACTTTTATTAGTAATAATTACCATTTCTTTTCATAATACATCTTTATACATTTCATTAATAGTGTTTTGAATCGTTCAGGTGAGTCTGCCATTATAGACTTCCAAACTTTAGTTCTTGAGGATCGGAGTTTACGTATTATAAGTTAAATTCTGGAATATTTAGTTAAGAATAAAGCAATAAGGAAGAAGATTACAACCTTTTAAGCTTAAAAGCACAATATTATTAACATGGAATTGTCTGCTTTATTTCCGTGGATAATTTATATCTTAAACTGCACCGAAAATTTTCATGGTATTATATCTGGCTGTAGGATACACAGTAAGTGTTGTCTTTTAAAAGTGAGTGCGTTTTTAGGATTATTTTCCGTTTCCTGCTAACAGTCTTTGCGTGTTATTCGGTATTATTGCTGATTTATTCTGTGCAACAGAGCCACACGTGACAGAATGAACACGTGGTTACTGCTACAAATTATCTGCGTGTGTGTTGTCTATTGTATCTTCAGGCGTTGGTAGTATATAATTTCCATTCTAAATTACACAGGCTACTTCTGAGGTCAAGGTTCTCGTTGGGAGGGAGAAGGAGGAGTAGAATCACACAGAACTAGACGGAGGGGCTTCCAGAACCTGGAGCAGAACACCACGCAAATCCGGATGACGATGTGCGTAGGCAAGAACGGGGTTCATAAGATTTCAGAAGTAGCAAGTCTTGAGGCCAGCTAGCTACGCCTCCGGCCCCCCGGGGGGCCACAGCAGACCAACTAAACGCCACGGAGAAAGCGCTCAATTCGCCGTCCCCGGTCCTTTAATCCTGAAACAGATACTGGGGTGGTTCATCCTCCATCACGACTCTCCTGCCCCTCATTTTCTCTACCCATCATCTTCCTTATTTCAGGGTTGTAGGACCAGGCGACGGCCCTCGGCGGGTTTTAGCTGGACGGTGGTTGTGCGCTCTATAGAGATTTCTTCCTGGGCCGTGTCGGGAATACTCGGTCTCACCTCCGAGTGAGCTCCGCCAGGGGGGAATCGCCCGGGGTTCGAAGGTTGGGCCGGAGCGGTGGCGGTTGATGCGTTCAATCTGGAAATATTAAGGATCCCGTCCATGCTTACGCCCGTCATCATCCGGGTCTGATCGCCCTTTGGGTCTCTCCCCTCAGTCCTCCCTCTCAGGGGTCACAGTAGAAACAAAAAGGGCGTTGCGGCATACTTGCGGTGCTCTACCCGGTTGCGGGGGAAGCTCTCTTCGTCATTTACTTTTACGACAAGGGTGCAAAAAAAATAAAAATATGCTCAGGGAGCATCTCTGCCCATAAAAATATCATAATATGCATATAAAGTGTTGTTCTTAGCCACGATGCATTATTTATGTTAAGCGTCCAGAAATAGTTACAAACTAAGCAGTTTGTTTCGCACAACGGGGCAAAATTAAATTAAATTGAATTTTATTTATGGACGTTCTTTAACTACTATTGCCCATAGCGTCCCATTCTATACTGGGCGTGAAAGATCCGTAATTTTGCTCAGAGGCCTCTTTATCAGGCTTGAGGTTCTTTCACGTGTCGTAAATATACGAGACGGGACCACCGTCTTTACTTCCCTTCCGAAAGAAGCCATGCTAAGGATTTTTACGCCCGAATAAATCCATCGATCTCCGGCGGGTTTGAACCCGCGATCTTGGGAACTAGAGTCTAGCATGGTACCACTAGTCCACGGAAGACGACATATATACAAGCATTCAACTGCTTATATCAAAAGCCGTAATAACAAGTTAATGCGAAGGAAAAGTATAAATATCTATAGCTTAGATGGTAAATGTTACTTTGAGTGAAATACTATAACTTTTTTCTTCCTTTGAGCACCAGATTCATAGTATATATATATATATATATATATATATATATATATGTGTGTGTGTTTATTTTATGTGACGTTCTCTACTAACTCTTCTACAACCTTTTCTATATATATTTACTGGAAATCTAGTGTTCAAAGGAAGAGAAGGGTTATTATGGTAGATATTTCCCTCAGGGTAACATTTATCAGGTAAGCTATAGACATTTATACCTTTCACCATGTAAATTTGATGGTCAATGCTCATGGAAACCTTTTCTCATACATGCACATTACTTGCAGTTTTATAATAAATATTGATATCTGATATCTAAACCAATCTAAGAGCGACTTCTTTTACTTTCCCTGCTACGCCTTTATGCACTGTGTGGCTCGGATAGATACTGAGCAGTAGGTTGGGTGGCCTACTTATGCAGGGGCGTATGTCCTCGGGTGTGGATATTACTGCGCAGCTACAACACCTAGCTTCCTAGCGGACACATGCTGAAGCTTGGTAAGCACTACTCCTTGTTGCTAACTAAAATATATTGTATCTCGCTACAGGTCGAAAAAAATTCCGCTACATTGCGCTACAAAAGTACTAAACTATATCAGTTTATTACTACAAGTCGAGAAGAAAAAATTAAAATCTCTCTATTGGTGCCCTATTTTAGTGGCAATAACTTGTCCTGTAACTGAATAATTTGGTTTAAATGAATTTGGTCATTGTACATGTGTTAGTAAAATTTAAATACATTAATTCAATTATTAGTCATGACGCCGGCCGTGAAAGCCTCTGTATGCACATTACCTGAGAAATGTTTGTGCTGTCATAACGTTTAGATTCTTCATGTATTTCTGGATTTCAGTGTTTCAAAAACATCACTTCTTTATGCCCCCAAACATTTTGCATTGTGTTCTTTAACTGGTTGTAACCGTTTCGAAAAAAAAAAGAAAGAAAAGAAAAAAAAAACGCATTTCAACCAACTTATCAGAAAAGGACTGTTTTCTACTTTTTTTCATCGCGTCTCATCTTTCAACAATTATACGCAGTATTCCTTTTTGTTTTATGAGTAGAGTATCCTCATTATTATACAATTAGCGATACTTTAAATGACTAAATTAATTTTGTAACATATAATTGAAGCTTTATACATGTCTATTTTAGTAATAACCACAAATTTATTATTCATTCATTATCTGTTTACCCTCCTCTTATGTAGGACTTACACCCCCCAGGACTTACAAGCGGGTGCCCGGGGTCAGAGGCCCGTCGAGGAGCAGACACTCATGGATCAGACAGAACATCCAGGATGGGTGATCAGCCCGATGCCTGGTATGGGATGAAGGAAGTAGATGAAACGAAATGTTGTTGAAACGGATGAAAGGAAAGGTGATGATGGAGCAGTTGGTGGAATGAATGGCGGGGGAAACCGGAGAACCCGGAGAAAACCCGCCCAGACGCCGCTTCGTCCACCACAAATCCCACATGCAGGTCCCTGGGATCGAACCCGGGCCGCCTCGGTGGGAGGCGAGCGGTCTAACCACTGCCGCCACAAATTTATTAGTTAAAATTAAAATTATAAAGTCGTTACATTTTCCCACTTTTTCGTTTTTCGCCGCAATCCGAAGGCTCAAATTTCGCTACACGCAGCTAAATTCTATTACAGCTGGCAACACCGGTACTTTTCGACGAAGCGAACAGGAGAATTGGAAAATGTGCACAACAGCAACTATGTTTACGTCATTCACGCGTCAAGGAAGATCCTGTCATTTGCAGTACACTCAATGCAGATGCAGTAGTTGCAATCGCGTCATTATGAAGGCAAAGTGTCATTCATTTCCAAGCGCGAGAGATAATAAATGTCATATGAGTTTGCAGCTGAGAAGAGTAAAATAATTGTTGATGATTATTTTGAAAAATGGAGTATTGGGAAAAGAAGTGGAGGTTGATAGTTTCTATAGGAATAGATAGTGAAATAGTGAGGCATTTTTCAGAGATAGTTCAACGGACACTGCTGATGAAATGTTTGACATTATCCTCTTGCCACTTGAGGAAATCATCTCCTTGAAATTATTCTAGGTGTGCAGATTGATTGAGCTCCAGAAAATTAGTTATATTATAATGTTCTGCCCTCTGCCTATAGTTACAGAAGCTGTTACTTAATAAGAAAAGTGTAGTGATTAATTTAGTTTCTATTCTTTTTTCTTTTTCCGTTATGGAAATTGCAGAAGACAATGTTTATTTTAATACAATATATAATTACATCGATATGTAATGGATTTTCCATATTAAAGTTTTTTTCCTATTATGTACCTGTGTAGTTTCAGTTGCGTATAATTAATCGCGCAACCTTTTACATCAAGATACACCCAGCTTCAGACTGCTGCATTGCCTCCTATTATTTTAGCTTTCTGGTAGTTTTTTGACAATTAGTGTCCTTGTAATCTGTTAGTACAAGTACTCAAAGCACTTCTTTCCAAAAATAACCTGAAGTGTTTATTTTGAGTGAAATTAGTAGCTTCAGTATGTGTTCTGAGGCTTTGAAATTCCAAAATGGTTTCAATCTTTCGTGTCTGTTTTCTACCATTTAAATTTGTAGCAATTTTGATGATACAAAATCCTTCCCACAGAAGATACATTGTGCAATAGTAATTAAGTTGCAGAGTATTATAAGAAATGTATAGGCATTTAAATAATGTGTTGTTTTTTGTGCAAAAACCAGAGGTTTTGAAGTAAAGGGCATGTAATATTTTTTAAATGTATTGAAGCCTTTTAAGTTAACACATATGATAAAGATGTAGTTAATCACAATATATGACGAATCATTTGTAGAATACTTATGAAAATAGCTTACTGTGAGTAGAGAAAGTCATAGATGGCAGAGCTGTGGTATGGCAAGTCAAAGATTGGTGGTTTGAATCCCAGGCATGGCATTAAATTTTTTGCCTGATTGTATATATTCTTCCGGTATTCTGTATATGCAAACAATTCATGGATCTTTGCAGTGAAGGTTCCCACTTTTGTGTTAAAACAGCTTATTCGCACCACACGCTTCTTCCTCTGTCATGGCAACTCAAACACTAACTGATAAAACCACAAGGTTTGACCTGAGCTGAGCATATGAGTGCTAGTATATGAATGACTGTTCGCTTATCATATATCCTGTGTTATGCAGAGAGTTTATTTGGTACTCAGCACCGCTGTGAATTCATTGCTGCATTTCTCATATAGGCAAGAGATTAGCAGTCATCTATACAGTTGGTAATTAACAAAAAGATACACTTTGAGTGTTAGCGCAATATGTAGAATTAAGAAAATCATATTTTGTAATCTTTTAACAGTTACTATATATCCATTACCTTTAACAATCAGTTCTTACAATAACCGCTATAAAACGTGTAGTTCTATACCTTTCCTACTCCGATATTTCATGATACAATACATTTATAAAGGAACTATTTACATTGGCGTAAGCGTAGTGCTTGGTTTCATGACAAGCAGAAGCACATGCTTTGGTTTACATCAGAGAGAACTCTGGTTTACAGTGGATAGTATGCAATGTAATCACAAGGTGTTTGTAACCACAAATTTTTCCATAATGCAAGCAACTTCTCTTTTCAGAAACCTACTTTTAAGGGTAGCTTAAACATGTGTTTACTTCTAGGATATACACAGTGGAAAGTTGGAGTTAAGTTGTGCCTATTTTGTCCAGTGATATTGCTTCAAGTCAGAGCAGAGAGTGACAATGACATTAATAGTGTTAAATGGTGTGGCGAAGTTGTTGCTAATAACATTTATTGCACTACTAATAGCGATTTAGTGAATGACAACAGCTACACTATTGCATATAATGTGTGCAGAAGTTTCTTTGTAGGAAATGAAATTAAGTTATTCATGTTACGCAAATATGTCAAATTGTGTTGTGATATCTAGAGAGTAGAATAAAATAATAACAAGTGTCAAACATGTGTTATTCTTCCAATTTTCCTGTCCTATACCACATCCTACTGTTGGTTGGTTATAAGTTCAAATAAAACATGGAGGAAGTTTAAGTGCCAAAGATTATTGCAAGCTACTTGATCTCATTCGCCCTCAAAAATTTAAATGTGACCATCATGTATTATAGCATAGAAACATTCAGCAACCACTAATTAACCCCAATAATATTATATAAAAGCAATGTATGTGCCGACTATTGGATAATTTAAATAAATTACACAGGGATAAACAGTTGTGTTTTTTATACTAGCCTAGCTGTCAGGTGTTCAGCTGATCATAATTATGTTCCAATATTGTATTGCTACAGATGACAATAACAAGTTATCTTATGTGAGCTTTAATCGACTCCTTTAAAAAGAAATTTGAATAACTCAAAGTGCAATCACGATTACTAAAGCTCACGTAATTAACTTTGTACGTCACAGTAGCGATACAGTATTAGAACATATGATCAGCTGAGCCAGACAATTATGAAAAATACGGCTGTAGTAGCTACGAATGACGTCATCATCAGAGAGCACGATTTTTCATAGTTTAGTTCCATCCCCGATCACTACTCACGCTGCGAACGCCTTCGTGTTTCCACTGTTTTAACACTAGGGTTGCCTTCTAATACTTCAGTGTTCTGTGCTTTACCACACCTACTACATAGTAGTAGGCTTTACTGTAAGCTGAGTTACTAAAGTGGTTTCACTTTAAGTTTAAAGGAGTTGTAAACAAAACCACGTGACAAGAGAACATCTCATTGGCTGGTGGGCAAACTACAACTTTCCCCGCTTAGCAAGTCGTTTCTTCCTCCACATAAAACTGTTCGGTTCAGATCATAACATTTTGCGGCTATTTTCGTGCAGAGAAATTTAAGAAACCCATTATTGTGACAGTTCAATTTATGAAATGTGTTTGTTCAGATTCGCCTATAACTAAATGTACCATTATAGCAGAGGATTTAAGAGGCTATGCACAGGCGCAGCAGTTCATTTCGGATAAGCTGCCAGTGTACTTTTGCAACGTGTTGAGAAAATGAGTGTCATGGCTGAGAATCCTCTGCCACCGTGGAGTGGAAAACATAAACGCGGGAAATGGAAAGAAGACGATTGAGTTAAATGCCTTAGTCTGTGAAACGTACCCACCTGTAATCGACAATGAATATTGTTGGCCATTATTTAGCAATAGTTGACCTTCTTTGTTAGTGATGCAGACTTGTTGGGTCGCGTTTGTTTTCTGTGGTTTTCTAGCCTATAGTGCTAATCATTTCCTTAACTTGTTGACTCATAAAAGGTTGAAGCAAGAGTGGTATACTGATATTAGTCATTAAATGAATGATTTCTAAAGCCTGAAGTTAAGAGCAGTTTAATCCAGTACCTTTGACCACAGATGCAGAACTGTTCAGGCACAACTTTTATTTGTCTACTCTTAGCATTACGTGTTAGAAGTGTAGGATGTAAGGCAAAATATCGGAATAAGAGATAAAATGTTTAAAAGCTAATGTATGATCCCAGCTAATCCTAGAAAGTGTTGTGGAAAGAATGTTAAATTAACTTCTACAAATATTGTGAAAAATTGGCTTTTTAATCAATTTGGATTTAATGATAATCCGGTAAATAGAGGGTATCAATGAATAAACCCTGCTATAATAGCAAAAACGAAGCTGAGCAATATACTGTATTCGCATTCTGTCTGAAGTAATTTCCTCTCATGGGCACTTACAGGGAGAGTCAACAAACTACGAACCAGCTGCGCGGTGGTTTTCCTGTCCGCGTCTTCGGCGCTCGTTGCCGTCTGCTGCTATCATAAAAAGGCGCGGATGAAACCATACAACATTTTTAAAACTACCTTTAAAGGCTTTACTTACCAAATTTATGAAAGGAGATGCTGAAACTGTCCACCGCCGTTGTCCTTACATTTTTGGCAGCTCTTTAGGAAGCTATCCATTATTCGCCGTAGTTCACGTTGAGAAATTCTGGCATTTTTCTAGCGGATATTTTATTTTAATTTTTCCAGGGCGTGTGGGTTTGTCTTGTACAGAGACAGAAATCGCAGGGTGTTAGGTTGGGAACCGAGGGGGCTACAAATCTCTACTAATAATTCTGTTCTCAAACACACTTTCATAAAGTTGTTAAGTAAAGTCTTTAAAATTAGTTTTAAAATGTTGTATGGTTTCATCCGCGCCTTTCTATGATAGCGGCAGGCGGAACGAGCGCCGAGGACGCGGACAGGAAAAACATCGCGCTGGCGGTTCGTAGTTTTGTCTCTCTCTGTAGTTCCGGTCATTCTCCACGTGGTGCTGCCATGCGCTCGGTGAAGTGATACATTTAAGTTTTGTTTACCTCTCCTTTCAACTTATAATGAAAACGGATTTCACTGTTCTAGTAAACAGATACCAAGCGAATGCAGCGCTCTGAATCTCGAGGTCCATACGCCTGGTCCCTCTGCTGTGTAGTACGTGTCTCGTGCACCATTGTGATGGTTTTTCATTCCTGTTATCATGGAGCGGCTATGCAGGGAAACAAAGAATTCTGTCATATTATGTAGCTTTAGGAGAGTGCTAACGTAATGGCAGACAAGAATGAGCAATTTACAGCCAAGTCTTCAGATATTCTGTCTTTTATTGAACATTTGGAGACATTGTTAGAGGATGCCATTAGATATTCTTCGAGACATGTTCTTTTAACAAGACGGCGATCCCATACGGACAGTAGTACGGACAAGGTGGATATTGCATAGGAAATATCCCGGTTAATGGACTGGACCACACAGTCCGTTGCAAGAGTGGCTCCTGAGATTCCCGATTCTTACTCCCATGGATGACTTCATCTGAGGCTGCACGAGAGCTCGTGTTTACCATGAATGTCCTTTTGAATGAAATCACCTCATGAATAGAATTCGCGCAGCAAATGCAACTGTAACATCTGCAATGTGGCGTAGGGTACGGAAAGGTCTAATGAAGAGGGTCGCATTGTGTGCAGAGCAGGACGGTTCTTATTTTGAACATAATCTTTGAGCTTCACAATTGAAGCCCCTGTAGGCCACCCAACCTACAGCTCAGTATCTATCCGAGCCACCCAGTACTGCAATTAGGGGAAGTACCTATTGTATCCCACCCAAAAATTCGATGTCGGGATTTCACACGAAATACGTGTTTTGAGGCCCTGAATAAAAAAAACCAGCATGTTTAGAAAAAGGTCAGTGTGTGTGTGTGTATGTATGTGTGTCTGCGTATATTTGTGAACTGCATAAATATCCGATCAATCCAAATATGGTATTTAGGTTTAACATCTCCCAAAGATACGATACGAAGATTTTCAAGAAAATACCCCCATCGCAAACAATCCTGGAAGACTTTTAGAAATTTTCGATTTTCTCAAAAGTGTCTTTAACGATTTTGATTAAAATACCATATGTTTAAGGACAAATCTTGAATTTTCTAGGAATAGCCTGTGACGGTCTCTTCATTTGGAAGGAATTTTGTATAATTTTGTATAACTGGTAAACCATAAGATGTAGACAAAAGCGCAAAGCACAAAAGATGTAGTTCTCTTTAAAACACATTTTATTTCTTATAAATTTTTGTGTCATTAGACAATTCCGAGATAATCATTGTTAGTTAATTAAGTTTTTCAATACTTATCTTTTTTAATGTGCTGTCGCTATTTAGTTGTTTCTCGCGGTGTCATAAGAAGAGTGTGTAACTTCTAGGCTAGCATATAGCGATTATATTAATTTTGACTATCGCTTTAGCCGAATGCATTCTTATTATAACTACAACGAAATGTGTAAGTGAGTGTTTAAAGTTAATCCCTATTAACAAGAATTAGAACAATAAGCTTTTGTAAGAATAGTTTCTAGAACAGTAGAGAAAGTATTGTGAATGTAACACATCACATTTTTTAATAAAAAGATAAAGCGGTTTGTTTAAGAATTGTTGCTGTCTCTGTTTCATTCGCTTACAACCCATTTATTATCTCTAGCAACGTCAGAGTGGGCAAAAGGCCTTCCGGTCAGTTCTGACCTTGCAGAAAGTCCATAAATATTGCTGCAATTACAGCTCGTTTTCCATAAAAAATAAAGGAAGTCCAAGGATACACTTTGTGGAGAAAACAACTTTTTGTTGCCTCTGCAAATTCTCTATTGCGTTTCAGCAATGCAGAATGGCATGGTACTGTAACTGAAGTTACTTCATATCTTCCTCGTGACTGTCATTGCTCGGTTATAATGCGGAGATTTTCCCTTATTTCTATAGATACAATAATATTGCCGGAATGTATATGTAATCTGGTGGTTACCAGATCCAATGGTCCCGAGTTCGAGTTTCGGCTGTGGGATGGGAAGTTTTCTTTATCCAGGATTATTCCCCGTCCTCCTTAGAGCTGTTAACTATGAGTGAGAGTAAATGTGTGGGTTAACTTAATGTTTATAAATAAATCCCTACATAAGAAATCCCCCAACATTAAGAGAATAGTAAACGAGTTAACAGCATTACGGAGGAGCAATGGTTGCAAAGACAAAAGCCGCTGATATGACCTCAGATGTTAGAGAGCGCATACAAACGGGAGGAAAAAATTATATTGTGACTGACATTTTCAATTTCTATACGTAATAGGTATATAAGGTATTGTATTCCACCCAAAAGTTTAAATCGTGATTTTACCGCAAATACATGTTTTGAGACCCCTGAATTACAAAAGGCATTTTTAGAAAAAAATCCACGCGCGCGCGCGCGCGTGTGTGTGTGTCTGTCTGTGTCTGTGTATCTATAGCATAACTCAAAAACTAAAGTAGGACAAATACTAAACCACCCTTTACATGGAACATTTTTTTATTTCTCAAAAACGGATAAATAAAGTGTATACATTGAATTTTCTGGGAATAACCTGTGAAGACCACTTTATTCTGGAGGAATTTTATATAAGTGGTAAACGTTAAGAGATAGACAAAAAACATACTATACTAAAAATGTAGATCTCTTTACACCGTTTATTTCAAATAACTTTTTATTGCACTAGCCATTTCCTAGATATCCGTTAATATTCGTTTCAATTGTTCATATTTAGTAAGTTTTTACTTCCTCTAATATGTAGTTGTAGACTAAGAATATTCCACCCAAAAATTAGATGTCGAGATTTTACGGAAAATACAGGCTTTGAGGCTTCCCCTGAAACCCCCAAAAACAAACAGACAAAGCATTTTTAGAAAACGGTCTGTGTGTGTGTTTGTGTCTTTGTGTTTGTGGAAGTATACTCATAGATTAAAAATCGGTTAAATACCAAACTTAGCATTTAAGAGTAAATTCAAGGAGGACACACGAAGATTTTGCAGAAAATTCCCATCCTTTACATGGGTACATGGGTACATATATCTTGAATTTTCTGAGAATAGCCTCTAAAGTCTTCTTTATTCTGAACCACTTTTGTTATAATTGGTAAACCGCAAGAGCTAGACAAATCTTGCTGCACAAAAATTAGATCTCACCGAAGCACATAGTTTATGTCAAATACATTATTTGTGGTGTTAATCATTTCCCAGGTACACTTTGTTATTAGTTTGAATTTTTCAAATACGCTATACTTTTTCAACTGCAAATCGGTATTCCTTTTTCTTCCCCTTCTTTCTTTTTCGTCTTCGTGCAAAGAGAACAGAACTTCAAAGCCATCACATAGCGACCGGCTTTGAAAGATTTGACTTTCGGGTTAGATTAATAAATTCTTCTTACACCTACGACCAAATGAGTGGAAGATTTATCTGCATTAACGAGAAATAGATAGAAGAATAATATTTTATAGAACAGTCTGTGGAAGAGTGAGTAGAGAAAGTCGTGTGAATGCAACACATATGATTTTTTTAAAAGTCCTGCCTCGCTGTTCACTTGTTTCTCGCGATGTCATGGAAAGAAGATGGAATTTTAAAGCCATAGCGAGCCGCTTGTAAATACCCACGAAATGCTCGTACAACGAAATGTACAATGAAACCATATCTGCAAATGTTTATCTCGATTAACGCGAAGAAAGATAAACTTGCGTAAGTAGAGTTGTAGAAGCTATATGAAAATAAATTATAGTGGGTAGAGAAAGACATGTGAATGACACGCATCAGAGTGTCCTTTTTACTTTCTCTACTACGTATAGTAAGTAGGGGAGGTATTGCATTCCACCCAAAAATTCGATATCGGGATTTCACCGGAAATACATGTTTTGAGGCCTCCTGAATCCAAAAAAAAGCATTTTTGGAAACATCTCCGTATGTGTGTCTGTCTGTGTGTGTGTTTGTGAACAGCATAGCTCAGAAACGAACAGTCAGATAAACACCAAACTTGGTATTTAGGTTCAGTATCTTCCTGAGATGCGACACGAAGGTTTTCAAGAAAATCCCCCCACCCCATTTTTCGAAAATTTTAATTTTCTCAAAAATGGCTCAAACGATTTTGATTAAAATATAATATATTTAAGATACTTTCATGACAAATAAAATGTATATCTTGAAGTTTCTGGGAATATCACCAAAAGTATTGTTCATTGTGAACGACTTTTGCATAACTGGTAAACCATAAGAGATAGACAAAATTTTACTACACAAAAAATGTAGATCGCGTTAAAATACACGATTTATGTCATATACATTTTTGGTGTTGAGTGAACCATTTTCGAGATATGTCTTGTTATTCTCTTTAATTTTCCAATACTTGTACTTTTTCTCAAATGGGAATTCGTTATTCATTTTTTTGTCCTGGTAATGCAAAGGGAATGGAATACTCCACATAGCAACCACCTCTTGAAATATTTGACTATCGCTTAAAGCCTACCAATTCCCCTTGCATCTACAAGAAAATTAGCAATAAGATTAACATCATGATATCTCGATTAACATGAAGCATATGGAGAATAAGCGTTTGTAAAAATAGTTTGTACAAGAGTAGAGAAAGTCATGTGAGTGTAATACATCAGAATTTTTGAGGTAGTTTTCCATCTTAGTCAAATAGTCATGTTATCATGTATAATGGGCTACACAGAAGCAGAAAATCATATGCATAATTTTTTTCTTTGTATGAATGTTATCTTTTCCTTCAAATGTTGCTATACCGACTGTTATGAAACTTACATCGTAGTAGGCTCTCCTAGAGAAAAGGCTGAATGGCACCTCAATATTCCTCAAAGGAGATTCTAACGGGATACTAAATCAAAATATCTCAGTTAATATCTACTAAGGTTACCCCCATTCTACGTACAATCTGATGGCGTGTGCAGGCCGCCTGCGAGACTGTTTTACCTACCGTCAGTACCCTAGGCCACTGTTGTTTACGTTCTTTGCATTGATAATGATTTGAGTGTAGCTAACTTGAGGTCAACTGCTTAAGAATTCCTATACCTTTTATAACATTTCATAGGATGAATATGGTAGAAGCTATGCCAAATTTCATTTCTATATTCGTGTTCCTATGCCAGCTAGAACAGTTATTTATGGTACAAGTGTTAAACGTGGAGTTTTATTTTACGAATAGAAATATTTGCAGAATGAGAATGAAAGGGGAGTGTAACATGTGTTGTGATAAGCCATTTTTATACAGCCCTGAATATTAAATTATAAAGTATTCAGTTGAAATTTGTTTGGAAGCCGCAGTACACATTCGAACATACGCAATGGTGAGCTCTAATCTGTTGTTGTTTGGCCTTCGTTGTTGTTGTTGTTGAACCAACATAGCAACAGTGCTAACGACATTATCACTTACACAATCATAACATTCTATAACATGCAGAAGGTTGTGACAACACTAAATCAACAGAATAAGTGTAACAATAATTGTATTGATAAATGCACATTTTAACATTATTATTATTATTATTATTATTATTATTATTATTATTATTTCCATGATGCAATTGTGATACTGATTGTGCAATTGCTCAATTTGTAATTCCTTGTGCAGAGGAAGTAGCACTGGTATTGATAACTCGTAGAATATATCTGATCCCCGTCGAACGTACCCTGAACTTGGGATTTCCGTGGTTTTCCCTGATCGGTAGGCGAATGCTGGGGTGGTTTTCTCGTCTACCACGATTTCCTTTCCAAAATTTACCTTTTATTCCGTTTCCTTCTCATCTTTCAGGTGTGATTCTAGATCAAAGGAAAGGGTACTTTCCGTGGACACCAGAGTCCTGCTTGGTCGACGGGTCGTTCATCGACCTCTCTAGGCAGTTCCAGAAATGGGACGGGTCTTCGAGCATGGAACTGTTAGGGACTTCCGCGCGTCTCTGTGGCCTGCCTGCGTCCTGTAGCCTCCTGTGGTTCCTTCACTTCATCCCTTCCTTCTAAAGGGTGTAGCCGCAATGGATCAATGCGGGTCTAAGTGTGCGAGGTGTCCCCCTTCGTTATGTAACCCTGGATTGCTGTGAAGTGGAGGAAATTCGACACAAATCCAGGAATGAGGAGATTCTACCGACGCCCCACGAGGGGGCGCCCCCGGAAGGGAGAGATGGGGTGAAGGGAGACACTGAACGGCCGGAACTAGAAGTGACGGCACAGCAATGACAGCTTCCAATATAGACCCCCCGGCAGTCGGACAGTCAGATCGGGTACCCCGCCCCACACAGGGCCCAACGCCCCTCCCCCCAGGGGGAGGTCCTTATCCTCCGGCAACCAGCGAAGTCCGAGGGACGGAGAAAGTTCACAGCGAGAATACTTTTCCTCTGCCACGCTGCACCGAAACACCATCCCCGACACTTCCAACCCTGAAACAGCCAAAGGTGAAGTAAGAATGAAATGACAAATGACACGAAATGGAGAGACAGATAATTCGGGAGATGAAAGAAACCACTCCAGCATTCGCCTGACGACTCGGGAAAACCCATGGGCCAGTGTGGGCGGTCGTCGGGGAACGAACACGGGACCTCCCGAATGCGGACCACAGTTGTTTGTTACTGCTTGAGCCATCCCGCTCGGTTGTATAACCCTAACACTAACACTAGTCCTAAATCTAACCTCTCCGCTGTTTGTAAAATATCTTCTGGTTCTGTCGAATCCATTTCCGATTGCATTAATCTGTATGAGACTTCCGCTAAATACACATATAATTTCCATCGTAAGAAACAAGGGTGGCAAACAGTGGAGTGTTATAAACTTGTATTCCACTGAGTTGCAATCTTCAATTTCTAGTATGAAGGTTCGAGTTAAAAACTCTACTTTTAATGTCAGCTTCTAAAAAAATAGTGTAGTTTCCTTTGTTTTTTATGGCAAACAGATCGCATAACGCATATAAGGAACAGGAAGTTTATGATATGACTACCTCTGTAGGCGAGCGGTCAGCGTTATGGGTTCTGAATCCAGAGATCCCGCGTTTATTTCCCAACTGGGGGCGGGGGAAATAGCTGAAATCATTTCTCGCCGTAGAGTCATGAATGTGAATATGTTTAATTGTAAAAACAAATAAAACCAAGGTTAAAATGTAAGAATACCATTAGCTGTTTCTCAAGTAAAAGCCGTCAATGTGACCATAGGAATTAAAGGAGGCTATACAAATTAAGCAACTAAGTAAGTTATGAGCCATATTGGGCTCCCCTCCAATGTTTCCATAGTCATCTTGCCAGCGGGAAGCGATGAAGTTATATTTTGCCTTCATGCCCTACTTTACGGCAAGATCGCCTGCAAGTCGGAGTAGGCTACCCGCAGTGACCACTGGTTGAGTTCTTTAGCTACTTCCAACAGTCACGCCAGAGGGCAAGCAGATAGCTCGCCAGGTGGTGCTTCGGAGGATGACGAAGCTAGTACCGTGGCGTCCTCCGCAGGCGTTTTAGGCATAATTAAAATGTTATCTCTTTCACCTTTAGTAAGTGACATTCTAAATTTATTTTACAAGTCGTGTGGCGTGCTTTTAATGTGCGAACGGTTTAGGGCGAGCGGTTATTGAAACACTTTATGTATTTCTATGTAAAACCGAATTGTGCAAGAAAGACAAAGCAACAAAGACAGATTCGATTCACTTGTTTGTTAGCTGCTTGTAATTTCAGTGAAAATTCAGAATATATTGATAGATATTTAATCGTTCAGCTGCAAATGAATTTACATTTTTATTTGCATAAATTTTAATCCTTTCCTTCCTTGGATTTGCAAATGCTGCTTCTGTATTTTGTTACTAGTATATGTAACTACTCAGAATAATATAAAGCGCCCAGCAGGAAGATCTTTCTGGAAACACACAAGTATTTCTATACCTTAGCTACGATTCAAAGCACGCTAAAGGCAGTGCAATTGTGCATTTGCATTTTACTTATGTTTTAATTTAAATTAATACCCAAGAAAAATTAGATAGCGTTCTTCTCCTCACACGATAGAATGCACAAGAGGATGAAAGAGATGGAGGGAAAGAGTGGAAGATGTTGGAAAGGCAAGAAAGTGACAATAGGAGAAGGGGAGGTACAGAGGAATGGAGAATGAGGAGAAGAAGGTAGAAGGAAATAAATAGGAAGAAGCAGATGCAGGTAGGAGGAGGATTGGGTGGAAGAGAGAAGTGGAATTGCAGGTTCTGTTCACCCAAAAAGAACAGAAAAGAAAATATATATTACATTCATATAACTTCTATCTACTCATTTTTGGTAAATACAAAATGATGCTAAATGATCCAGAACTAAGTATAATTATAATTATAAAGCTAATTAAGCACAATTATAATAAAATATAACCAACTTAAGGCGTATTAGAACTTTTGTGCTTATAAGCCTCTGTTACACATTAAGTTTCAGTAAGTTTAGGATCAAATGGAATATTTTGACTTTTTTACCTACCCAATTAGAAATCTCTCCCTTTAGAAAAAACAAGTAAGATGGTATGCAGTCTATTCTCTAAATAGATCATACGGTATGTTGGTATACCAACTTTCAAAACAAAATATTCAGAAAGTAACTTAGCACAGTGTCACCACTTTAATTCACATTTTGGGATTCGGGAAAGGGGGAGAGAGATTAATGGTAGGATTGCTTTTCCATTCTTTTCTCTCTTATAGGATTAATATAAAGTTATTTAGGCATAACAATGTAGCGTATTCAAAATAAAAAAATAATTATTACGCTTACATCTATAGAACTATTAACATTACCTTTTAAAATCCCGCTCTATCAATTGCAGAAGAAAAGTCGAGCACAGTTTATAAAAATATTTGCTAATCAACTAATTATATATGAAAATACAAGCTGAAAAATATTACAATCGTTATAAATTAATGATCCGATACTTATAAAAAGTCTGATGTGTTACACTCACATGACTTTCCCTACTCTTGTGCAAACTATTTTACAAACGCTTATTCTCCACTACTTTATATTAATCGAGACATACGTTTGCAAAAATTATTTTGTTGCTAATTTTCTTATGGTGTAAGGGGGAATATGGTAGGGTTTAAGCGATAGCCAAATCTTTAATAGCTGGTTGCTATGTGGAGCATTTCATTCTTTTTGCATGTCCAGGACATAAAAAAAACGAATCATGAAACCCATTTGAGAAAAAGTATAAATGTTGGAAAATTCAAACAAATAAGAAGGAAAATCTCGGAAATGGTTCACTCCACAAAAACATGTATATGACATAAATTGTGTAGAAAACTTTTGCCTATCTCTTACGGTTTTCCAGTTTTGCGAAAGCCATTCAGAAAGAAGGGGACTTTTGGGGACATTTCCAGAAAATTCAAGATATACATTTTATTTGTCATGGAAATATCTTGAATATATGATATTTCAATCAAAATCGTTACTCATTTTTGAGAAAATAAAAATTTTCGACAAATGTTCTATGTAAAGGGTATTCTGGGGTGGGGGATTTTCTTGAGAAATCTTCGTTTCGCATCTTTGAAAGATACTGCATCTAAATATCAAGTTTGGTATTTTAACGACTTTTCATTTTTGAATTATGCTGTTCACACACACACACGCAGACACACACACGGAAACTTTTCTACAACTGTATTTTTATTCAGGGCCCTCAAAACATGTATTTCAGGTGAATTCTCTGCATCGAATTTTTTGGGTGGAATACAATACTTCTCCTACTTACTATACGTATTAGAGGAAGTAACAAATACCATGGACCAATATGGACTTTTAAAATATCTACAAAAAGCGCTTCTATAATGTTTTGAATATACTAAATTACATGAAACAAAACAATTAGATGTGCAATGCACAGAATATTAATTCTGATTTAGTTGCTGTGCTTAAACCAAATGGCTGTACAAGAGCAGTTCTGAATATTGTTTTATTGCATTTCAGTGCCACAAAAGCTGTGAAGCACTTCGAGAGAAATGCAAAACAGAATATTTTAAATCTTGTCAGTACGCAGGCAGAAGTTCAAGAGACAGAGAGGATTATCTGTAGAAGAACCGTGGACAGAAACGAGATGGGAAAGAGAAACAGAGAGGAAAAGAACGGGGAAGAGATGGGACCGATAATGAAATTAAAAATCTCTTTTCCACTCATTAAAGTGGTTAACCTCATCTCACTGACACTAAACCACCCTTAAATGAAAGTTTATATGCTAAAGCTACAAAGGACTCCTGTGTTATTACCGAGGTAACTGCAAAGAGAAAGCTTTTATGAAAAAACTACTTTTTTCAAAACCCACATCGTCAATCTATGCAATAATTTTATAAAGTAAACAGAATAACTCGAGAGAAATATATGTATTTAATTCCCAGCCCTTACCAGTTTCATGTATATATGCATGCAGTTTTTTTTAAATCACTGCAATAAAGACAAATTTTCAGAGTTACACTCCGTGTTGATATTATAACGATTCACGAGCTCTCAAGGTGATCCTTCTTTGGACATGTTTACTTTTTCTATTACGTATTTACTGTAAGTGAAGGAAATGTTGCATTCCATCCAAAAATTCAATAGCGAGATTTCACCTGCAAAATACGTTTTGAGGCCCCCTGAAAAAACATTTTTAGAAAAAGTCCATGCATGCGTGTTTGTGTGTCTGTGAACAGTACGAAGCATGCTTTGAAAGTAAGTACTGATAATTTTTTAAAAAATTGCAGAACAATATTTTTCAAATATTTTATTATCATTTATTAGCTTACAGCTTACATATTTCTGCACATAGTCACCGCGGTTATTCAGGCGCTTGTAACTGGAAACAGGTTTTTGTATGCTTTCATCAAAGAATGATGCCACCTGTGATGAAAGCCAAGTCTGCACCTCTTGTTTCAAATCATTTTTGTTGAAATGCTTTCCACCAAGGAATTTCTTCAGATGAAGAAACAGATGAAAATCGCTTGGTGCCAAAGTCTGACTGTAGGGAGGGCGGTAGAATTGTTTCAACCAAATAAGGCGATCACATCTTGAGTTTGTTGGGCTGTGTGTGCCCGGGCATTGTCACTCATTATTGCTTCCTCATAAACCTCACAAATTGGCGATGAATGTTAACTGGTGTAACATTATTCGCATTCAAAAAAAGTATTACTGATCTGATTTCACAGTCGGCGAGTCGTTCGATTGTTTTGAACACTTCGAAACGCTCCAACAAGTGACGATCGCTCACAGCTGCGGCTGGCTTCCGAATGAATGGAGGAAGTGATCGCGCATGCTCAAAATCGCGACTGCAGCGTTAGTGGCAAAATACTAAAATGGTACTTACTTAAAAAATTCGCCTCGTATTACTCATTAACGAAGAGTCCGATAAATACCAAACTATTTTGTCTTCCAAAGATGCGACACGAAGATTTTGCAGAAAATCCCCCAGCCCAAATTACTCTTTACATGGAACATTTTTCCTTATTTTTTATTTTCTGAAAAAATGTCTAATGACTTTGATTAAAATACCACATGTTTTAGATATCTTAATGACAAATAATATGTACAAGCAGACTTTTCTGTGAATAGCCTTTGAGGTCCTCTACATTCTGCATGCTTTTTGTACAGTAATTTGATACACCGTATGAAATAGACATCTTATTACATAAAAACGTAGATCTCGTTCAAGCATACACTTTATGGCAAATGAAACTTACTTGGCATTAACCATTTTCTAGGTACTCTTTGTAATTGGTTTGAATTTTCAAATACTTGTACTTTTCTTAAGCGGAAAATTGCTATTCGGTTGTTTCTCGTGGTCATGTGAAGAGCATGGCATTTCAAAGCCATCACATAGCGAAGGAATTCACTGACGCTTAAGCCTATTGTATTCTCCTTGTATCTGAAGCGAAATATTTAGGCACAAGCAGAGAAAGTCATGTGAATGCTACAACATATCATTTTTATATTTACATCTACATCCTATTTCTATAATGTTAATTTCTTTATCTGTCTGTACCTATACAAAATGATATATCTGATGGTGAAAATGTGCTAGCCACCGAGGAATTATTTTGGTATTTTTAGTTTCCATATATCGTTTTGTATATACAAACATACAGTGAATTCAGAAGGTATTCATTTCTATTTAAAATTCTAGAAGATAAGAGAGATAAAATACTAATTTTTAATATGCAGACAATTAATGTTATAGTTTTTGTGTTCTGGCGTTAATAACAAAGTTCAGTTTACTAGCTTCATACTTTTTTGAAAATTTCACCGATTTTTCAACTTTTATCTGTTGGATATTTACCCAATCATTTTAGATGTATTTAGGTTAGGAGGGGATGAAATGAAGGAACCACGCAGGAGGCTACATGTCACAGGCGCGCGGAAGTCTCTAACACTTCCAGTTCGAAGACCTGTACCACTGTTGAGCTGGCTAGAGAGGGAGATGAACCATCTGGCGACCATGCAGCCCTTTAGTGTCCAGGCGGACTACTCTCCTTTGTCTAAGCATCCGCGCATCTGTTCCCACACCGCCATACGTCAGAAACCTAAACGTCCACCTGAAATATGATAATATAGCGGAATGAAAGGAAAATTATGGGAAAAAATAGTGGCAAATTAATAACCACCCCAGCATTCGCCTACCGACCAGGGAAAACCACAAAACCCGAAGGTCAGAGTGGGTATCGACAGGAATCGAACCCGGGCTTAGATGCAAATTATTTGGTATAATAGTTGAAATTTTCGGTAAAATGGTGTCAAAACAGGAGTTATCAACGTTTTACTGAATACCCATTAACACTTCAGATTTTCAGATTTTACAACTTCACAATTTTATGCTTCCGTCAGTTTACTCATCTGTCCGTAACAGTGGCAGGTATTATGTAAATATATTTTCTCTACTAAATGCATATCAAATTATTTTGCAAACACTACACACGAAAAAGTTATAAAACTAATAAAATTAAAAGCCTGGAAAACCTCCGAACACTAAACTATAATATAACCTGTTATTTCTGCATATTCAAACTGTGACCTTTCTCCCCTTTAATTTGTGTGCTAGATTTTTTTTAATTGGAGCAAATACTTAATGGATTACTTTTTATTAAATATTCGAGGTTAGTTTTGTCAATAAAACATTCCAAGATAATTTAGGAACATAAAGCATTCCAAAAACAATTAGAAACTCAAAATATTCAAGGAAACTATTGGTAAACTATTAGGAATGTAAAACATTCCAGAAAAAGTAAGGCCTGTAAGGCATCCAAAGAAAACGTTGGAATGAAATTTAAAACTTCTAAACTTTGAACTTTTAGCTTCCATTACAAACTTTTTGCTTTTGCTCTCAGATCCATTTAAATCTAAAACACGTGCCCTTGTACTAAAATACTGGCATGTAGTTTTTGCTGCACTACTAGGTTGCTCAACACATGGTTTAATTAATCGACCTCGGAGAACAAATTACTATAAAACTTACATTTAAAGATTTAGCAATTTTTTCTGAAAGAACCAGAAGAGTGCAAAAAAACTAGAATTCTTTTCGTATTATTTTATTGTTTAGATTATATGGTAGTATTTCTATTTTTTCAAAATTACGATTCTGCATAGTGTGGGACACCTGAATAAGTACCATAATAAAAGTAAAATACTTTTTTTTTTTATAAAAATGCATAAAAGATATCTGCATGAAATTTAAAACACGCTTGTGGTAGAGTAGTATGTGACAAAATATTGAAAACAGATAAATACAAGATTTAGAAATTCAACCTATGGGTACCTACCCTGAAGAGATCGCGTGAATTCGCGTATTGGTCACGTGCAGCGTGACGTCGTCGCAAGTTCCCTCTCCAATACTATCAGCAGAAACTCAAGCCAAAAAAAGCAGAAAACTCGTTTCAGTATGAACTGGATGGCCTGTGCAGCTAGGTAAACATTGTTTTCACCGGTCTCGGCAGATCCATTCTCGGGGCTGAGAGACACGGTCTTCTCATGTGTCTGCAGCTTCTTAAGTTGATGGTCATATTAGAAAAGTTGTTCAAAAAGTACATTAAGGACAATGGTATACGAGGAAAGAAAAAGCGACTTCTATTATTACGCCCTCGTGTTGTTGTTAGCGACGGTGTTTTGTTTGACGGTGAGTTCCACTAGCGGCGCTGTTATCACGCATAAACAGAATGCTTTCAATATACGTAAGTATTGTTAAAAATCTTATGTCTTGCATTTACATCACTTTCTCTACTCACTCTTCCACAAACTATTCATACAAAACCTCATTCTTCTATTAACTTCTTGTGAAGAGAGTTAAATCTGCATCACATATTTACCTACACATTTCGCTGTAGATATAAGAAGGATATAGTAAACAAACGTAGTCAAATCTTTAAAAGTAGATCGCTATGTGATCGCTAACTTAAAGTTTATTTAAACCAATAACAAAGAATATCTACGAAATGGTTAAGGTCAGAAAACAATTTATTTGACATAAATTGTGTGATTTAACGAGCTGTACACTCCTTTTGTGTAGAGGATTTTGTTATCAGTTATACAAAACATTCAGAATAAAGAGAGCTTTGCAGGCTATTGCCAGTAATTCAAGATATACGTTTTATTTGTGATAAAAATCTCTTAAACGTATGACGTTATAATCAAAATCGTTAGAGCCATTTTAATAAAGTAAACATGAATTAGATTTTTTCATGCAAAGGGTAGTTTAGGGTTGGGGGATTTTGTTTAAAATCTTCGTGTCGTGTCCTTAGAGGACGCTGAACTTAAATATCAAGTTTGGTATTTAACCGACCTTTCGTTTTTTAGTTATACTGTTTACACTCACTCACACACACACACACACACACACACACACACACACCTTTTTCTAAAACCCCTTTTTTTTCAAAACGTTTATTTCCGGTGAAATCTCGGTATCGAATTGAATGTAATACTTCCTCTACTTACTATTGGTATTAGCAGAGAAAGTAAGCACTGATGATGATGATGACAATGATAAAATAATAATAATAATAATAATAATAATAATAATAACAATAACATAATCATATTTAACTTCAAGGATAGACTTTAAAGTCT
Organism: Deroplatys truncata; assembly: GCA_030765065.1. NCBI lineage: Eukaryota > Metazoa > Arthropoda > Insecta > Mantodea > Mantidae > Deroplatys > Deroplatys truncata. Next base: position 67,522,066 of record CM060976.1, on the reverse strand, counting down.
GTTCCGTCTCAAAGACTATCTTCCCATTATAATTTCAGTCTTCCTATTGATCTTTTACCTCAAGAAACTCTTGTTTTGTTATTCTATTGAGATCCATCTTTCAATATGTCTGTGCCATTTTTGTTTCGAAATGTTAATTTTTGCTTATAAGCTATAGATTTGTAATTGTTCTCTTATATCTGTATTGTGCACATGATCCCTTAAAGTATATCCTAGCATTCGTCTTAAAAATCTCATCTCTATGGAACTCGATTCATCGTTTCCTTTGTTCTATTTAGGGCCCTATGTTAAAAGTGGAACAGCAAGAACTTTATAGAATCTTAAAACTTCTGTACTCTTGTTTTGCTCCTCAATGTACTGTAGATAGTACCACACACATATTGAAATGTAGCTACTCTTTGTTATAAATCATGCTTTTCATTATTTGAAATTAATAATCCTAAATAATTAAATTTATTTACTTGCTCAATTACACTTCATTTGATTCTATTTTCGTTCTAATTGGGTTATTTTCTCTGAAACTCTTTGAATTTAGCTGTGGATATTTTACAACTATAGTTTATTATTACTTATTGTAATTTTAGCTTTTTGTAAACCTTATCTGAGGGGATAATCTGGTTGTCAGAAAATATGATAATGTCTAAATTAAAATAACCTAATATAAATTGTGTAACTAGCTGTCTTTGTCATTGATCTGAATAATATCGAATAAAGTCGACGACAGAGGCATCCTTGTCTATCACATTGATTTACAACAATAATATTAATAATAACAATAATTGCAGTAAAGGGCCATTAACTCATATAGCATGCAACTCCGTTTGTGATGACACGACTAGGGAAACAATATTTCTTCTCTAAACTTGATCAAACTTTCATGAAATATTATACACTAAATACCCTTGCATGTACTAACTCTTTTCACGCAAAGGATTTTTGCAATGGATATGGATAAACAGAGTTTTAAATATTGCTTATAGGTTTGTTATTTGTATACTTATTTAAACTATTAAAGACAGCTCTTGTGCACGTACATTATTTAGATTTTCCATAGTTTGCAGGGCTTGTTTACAGGTTGTGTCGAAAACCACACCTTTCCCAACAATTCATAATACTTATTAAACTCTAAACAAATGTGTTCTTAAATTCTGATAGATGTGGATAGCTTATTTTTTGTACTTATTGTTTGTTTACTTTACTTTTATTTTTAATTCTGTCTACCAATTGCTGCGCAAAAGGTGTTTTACTATTTACTTCTCATGACGATTTGGTTACTGTTAGATGATCACTTGTACATTTTAATATAAATAAGAACAACGAGATAGGAATGTTTAAAATACTAAATCGCCTTTCATAGAACTGAGAGTGCAGCAGTAAATTTAAAAATAACTATGGTTTACATTTCAAGAAAAATGTGTCTTCTGATACATCCCAAAATGTATCTTAAGATGTGGATTTTCCATGGAGATGTAGATTTGCACTATTACGTACAAAATCAGTAATGGACGTCAAAAATGCACCTTTAAAATTTTTAAGAAATATTCAAATTAGAAATTTATGAGCAACACACATACTTTTTGCTTGCATATGCTCTCTTAATAAGAATATTTTAATGCATCATAGTGTATTTATGTTACACTATTGATCGATGCCTACGATTTAAAGTTATTAGAAATTATACAGAATGGTCGTAACACAAAATTGTATAGTTTTAAATAGAATACTTCATATTTCCTTTTCTAAACTTATGGTGCTCTTCATCCTGATTCAAAATATGCAGGTAGGTAAGCGTGAATTAATAATTTTATATTTAGGTTATTTACAAGAATAAACAATTTAAACATCGGGTGTAGAGTTTTAGCTGTTATCCCATTTTCATGAAATCTGGTTTTATCTGTTCTTAGTTGAAAACCTGGGATAATTATTTTAAACATTACTTCAAAACTAAAATTCCAGTGTCTCTTATATTATTTACTTTATGATATATTGTCTAAATCTGAATGAAGAATGCAACTAATTTATAGAATGAATTATAGAATGCTCACTATTATGTACCACCATTCAAAATCGATCTTAGACTTCGGTCTGCACTATATCTGAATAATTATCTGATCAAAAACATGTTCAGATATTCTAAAATATACTAGCTATGGAAATGTCTCAAAGATTACGGATCAATCTTATATGACAATTCATGAATAACTGAATAGATCGTTATGCGACTAAGTATGTAATATGCGTTAAGCATAATTTAAATACAAGGGTATATGACATATTAACTGCACCCACCTCGAGTGTTAGCTGGGATTACCTGCGTGGACTAGGCTTTTCTCCAGAGTTTTTCCTTGTCCTAACAAACCCTGAGCTCAATGAACTCCAGGCTCATTTGAACATCATCCTCTCATTTTATTTTCATTCACCGTCAGATACGGTTTGCTAAAAGGACGTAAAATACTTAACATATCTTTAACTCCAAAGGGTGGGGAAGTAATCGGAATATGTTACATATTTTTGAATGCTTAAAACGCTTTGAGAGCATATATTTTCCAACAACGTTAACTCTAAACAAATTGTTAAACTTAAACATTACAATATAATGACAAAAATTTCTTTAGTTTGAACATATAACTGAATGTTTTAGACGGGGTAATTTTGTTTCCTGGTTATTGTGGGAAGCAGTGTCCCCCCACCCACTTCCTTTGGTAAGGTGAATTTTGGTGAAGCAGGGAGCTAGGGTTCCAATCCCGCCTCGAGCATGGGTAGCTATGTCTATACACGTGTGGGTGTGTCTGCATAAGGTAAAATAGAAAAACAACCTGCAAAAACGAAAGCGATCGTTAAAAGGTCAGCTGAAAAAACCAGGAGACAGATGGAAAAATACTTAAATCACATAAGAATCTTGTCTATCATGCTGTAAAAATGCTGTACTAAGTGCATATAACATTCTTAAGCACCACACACGAAAAAGTTGAAAACTCCGTGAAATAAAAAAAAATTGTTGCATTCACATAACTTTCTGTACTCATTCCACACAACCTATTCTTCCAAATGATTATTCTTCCGTCTACTTTTGTTAATAGAGATGAACTTTCATTAACATTCGTTATATGTATAAGAAGAATATAGTAGGCTATAGCGGTATTTATATTTTTAAAAAACGGATCGCTATGTAACGAGAAACTCTATTCCCCATGGCCACGAGAAAAAATCAATAGTGACTTACCACTGGTAAAAAGTATAAGCATGTGAAAATTCTGATCAATATTAACGAATATATCGAAAAATGATTAATGCCAAAAAAACAAAAATGTATTTGAGACATTGGATGTTTTAATGGGATCTACCTACATAACGATGACAGCTCCGCGGTAAGGTGTGCGGTTCGCATTCGGGAGATCCCGGATTCGATTCCCGGTGATCGCCAACTGTACCATGGGTTTGTCGTGTTTACTCTGGTTGACAAAGGCGAATGCTGGAGTAAAGTATTTTACTACGGCTCTCCTCTCTCCTCCATTTCCTTTCTCTTCCATGTTTCAGGTTGACTCCAGGCCTCCGTGGCCGGGTGGTCCGCCTGGAACTGTTAGGGAACTCTGCGCGTCTCTGTCCATTTGCGTCGACTTAGTCTCCTCTGGTTCCCTCACCCCATTCGTTCCTCCCGGATGAGGATAGATCTCTTATGGATCGCAGTGCTTGGTATCCCCTCCGCCCACTTGTCCAATCCACCTACATACTTTGTGTAGTAAATTTTGTCTATCTTTTATGGTTTATAACAGATCATCCTCAGGCAATTCCAGATATGCATTTTAATTAAAATCGTTAGTCATTTTCTGAAAAATTAAAAATAATGTACATTTTTTCATGTAGAATGTAGTTTGATGTGGGGAATTTTCTTTAAATCTGTTCTTGAAAATCCTTGGAAGACACCGAATTCAATACCAAGTCTGGTAATTAACCGACCGACCAGTGCTGTTCACAGACAGACACACAGACAGACAGAAACGCGCGCGCGTTGTTTTTCTACACATACTGTTTTTGAATTCGGAGTGAAACATCTGTACCGAATTGTTGGGTAGTAACAATACTTCCTCTACTTTAATATAACCGAGCGGGATGGCTCAGGCAGTAACGTCTGTGGCCCGTATTTGGGAGGTTCCGGGTTCATCCCGGCGATCGCCCACTGCGACCCATGTGTTTTTAGTGGTTTTCCGGGTCAATGTTTCACATTCCAGCACGACTTCACTTCCCCTCATTTGCTGTACCAACCATCTTCCTTATCACGTGTTTCAGGGTTGTAGGAGCAGGCGACGTGTTCGACAGGTGCGGCTGGACGGTGGCTTGCGCTCTGTAGACGTTTCTTCCCTGGCGTCGCCGCGGGGACTACTCAATTAGGTCTCTCTCCCCTCGAGTGGGTTATACACGGTTAGGGATTGCCTGGGGCTCGGTGTCTTGTGGGTAGGACCGGACGGCGCCGGGTGCATTCAATCTGGAAACGTTAAGGACCCCGCCCATATTTGCGCCCGACGGCATCCGTACCTGGTTGCCCTTCGGACTGTAATTCTTAAAATACTGGATTTCCGCGGTAATGTTGCTCTCATAGCATACGATATTAAAAGGTCCTTTTATCACAGAAAGAAATCGAATCACTTCTAATTATCTACATACCTGCGTGACGGCTATCTCTGCTGATGTGTAGGGCCCGGGGCATGCCGAAGGTTGTCGCCGTAGAATGAGTAACTGATAATTGGTTGGCTCAATATTTGCCCATACATTTGGTTACCTTCATGTTCTGCAATGCAGAATTTTAAGTGTATGCGCAGCGGGCTTAGTTTTTAGTGGCGAATTCCTTCCCATTTCTGGAAGCTGGGATATATGACAGGCTTAATCATGTGTATTGTCGTAAGTATCTGATGTGTTATAATCAGATGGCTACCTGAACCTACTATTATTTGTTTTCTAGGTACTCTACAAATCTATAATATTGCAAATAGAGAAAATTTGTATTATTATATATGTGTTGTGACTGTCCAGTTTTTCACCTGTCTTTTCTCTCAGTTCTCACTGTCACTTTTCCGTGTTTACATAGTTCACCTTCACGGGGAGTTCACTTCACTACTGTCACTTCATTAAGTGAACTATTTCAATTCTCCGTCCCTTCACTTCCTTCGTGACGCAGCCTCTTCAGGACGGAAGGTTCACTTCGCTCGGGAGTCGAATACAAGACCTCCACAACCGTCGCTCCGCAGTAGGATTCGCTGCACGTCACAACAGCCGTCACCAACTCGCTCTGAGAATCGCACGGGAACGTCAACCGGCAACTCGCTCACTCACTGAGTGACCGACGCGACTTATTCTACTGTCGCCTCTCTACTCGCATTGACTAACGCGACGCCTGTCACTACTCGACGCTCACTGACTCACTGCCCCCGAGAGCGCTCGCTTATATAGGCAGTGGAGTCTTCCACAGTAGGTTCTCGAGCATTATAGAACCATTTCGATACACTTTCTGGACGAAGGGGAGATAAAACTTCCAGAAAATTCTAGTTATCTCCCGAAAGCGTGTCCGGTGTTTACGCTGGCAAGCGGCGGTTATCTTGTTTACTCCGATCGCTCGGCGCCGACCTCCGATAACCTTGGGCCATAGCCACAGTATATGCATGTATGTATGTGTATGAAAGGTAATCTTAAAACCCACTCGACCTATTTTTATAATTCTTCCACTATTGAAACGCCCTATTCTTTCTGACGGATACGGGCTATAAAACACCTTCTAATTTTAATTAGTATATTACTAGAGCACTAAAAAGATTTGAAAAGCTATGTACTAGAATACTAACACATTAGATTCATAAAAGAACATACTTCCGAAGAAGGCTTTGACTTTTAATTGAGAATGCCATGCAGTAGAAAATAATTGCTTTTACTTCACAGAAAATGCTTTATAAATGAGACAAATGCCGCCGATATTTCATTCCAAACAATATATATGTAGATGATCACGATTTAGCTACTAAGAGAACAGAAGACGCCGCAAAACAAAAGAGAATCGAATCTCCTTATGACGCTACGATACGTATGCGATATCAATGTCAACATAGTTGATTAAATCTCATATAAGACAATTTTGCCTTATTTCCTTCATATTTATGATGTGATCAAGTTCGTTAGCAGGGCATGCTAAACAATTCTATAAATGGAGAAAATTCGTAACATTAGAAATCAGTGAACATATATCTTATAATTAACGATTGAGAAGATTAATTTTCTCGATGGTCGCAGACTATATGTCAGACTCATTCCCTAAGAAGTTAACTTAGTGGCCTCAGAGTGCCAAATCTTCATATTCACGAGCTTCTCCTCTTATGTTGTATATGCTGAGGGTTTCTGCATTATGTGAAAAGTATGTAGCTTTTGTGTTATTAAATAACTACGGATCAAAAACAAGGTTTTAAAACCTCACCCACTGTGATAATTATCTAGAAATTACTTGACCATTACAACCGATTATTGTTCCACAGCCTGTATAGGCTATGCATCATTTCTAGCACTTGAAAGTGGTCGTGTGCAGTTTAAAGAAGTCGGGCGTTCCGCTGGTGTTTCACGTCCGTTTGCTTGAATATCAGGGGACTTTTCATCATTATTAGGAATAGTTGGAAATATAAGGAGTAAAGGATTGCGATTATAAGGAGTAATGGGGAGGATTCTCCGTAAAATGCTCCAGACCATCCAGCAATAATTTCATAAAGCACGGGGGGAGATAAATCAAAATTAAGGAATTCGTCATTCGAATTAAACGAGTTACCCGAGAAACATAGGTAAGCTAGCAAGTGCATTATGTTTCATATTCGCCAAAGCACTTCGTAATAATAATTGATAACTACTGGTTAAATAACCGATAGCCTCAAGACTGCTACAAGCAGACGTTTTTTAAAATAATTTTAATAACCGGGGATTTTGAACCGAAATTTATAGTAGAACTGTTTCAAATAGTCAAAGAGCTTTAAAATCAAAAGGTTAATATGTGTTTTCATATGCATGCATTGGAATTAATAGCCAAAATTCCGTTTTCGAACTCCAAGAAAACATTACGTTGAAACATTGTAAACAGTATAATTAGTGTATTCGTCATAGGAACTAAAGCCAACGAAAGCGCCACGGAATAACATGCTAATTGTCGATTCGGTTCACAGTGATAATAATATTACTTTTGTTGTAATGCCGCGGTGGTTCCAACCTCCTTTTACTAATGATTGGTTACAGAAGCTCGGAAATTTGTGAAAATGCGTAGACACAAGTATAATTTAAGCTCTTAATTACCTGTTTTAATTGCTTTTTTGTGTTTCCGGTGTACACACTAATGTTTATGTTGATGTACCCCGACTCGTGTTAGAGGCCTGGAGCTGCCAGACAAGTTTACCCTGAGCGTTTACCCTGAGCCAGTTTACAAGTTTACGAAAGCTTGTAGAATGTGTTTACCGAGGGGCGGGCACACATTGCCACAGCGACCAACTTGATGTTTTGTAGCTACACCCCCCCAGAGAGAGTGATGAGATAAAGGAACCGTAAGAGGTTGCAGGTCCGCAGTCAGGCAGAGACGTGCAGAGGTTCCTAATATTTTCAGTTTAAACACCCACGTATGAGTAGAGATGAAGAAACCCGAGAGAGGGCGACGAAGCGACTCTAACGGGTGGGACAACGCACCCTGGCGGTCACGGGAGAAATCTTTTCAATGCGCAAGCAATTACGCCATTAGCCCAAAATCGCCGGCACCGCACGACCCGAAAGCACACCTCAAACGTGAAAGGGAGAAATGAAATGAGAGGAAATGGGGGAAAGGAGATTTTCGTGGCAGAACACTACTACGGCATTCGTCTAGGCGACCAGGAAAAAACCAAGCAAAATCCCATGATTAGAGTGGGCAGTCACCGGGAATCGAACCCGGAACCTTCCGAATACACGCCAAAGACGTTGCCGCGTGAGCTATTCGGCTCGGTTCGCCACCGCTGTTCTAATTACACTAGATAGCGCAGAATAAGCGTCGTCTGAGGTTATGCGAAAACAAAATCTGTGTTGCATTCACATGACTTTCTCTATTCTTACAAAATCTTAATATAATATATACCTACTTCTTGTGAATACAGATAAACATTCATTATACGTTTGCTCATTTTATTCTAGGTATAAGAGGAATACAGTAAACTAAAGCGATAAAATATTTTTTTATTTATGGACGCTCTTTAACTGTTATGGTTCTTAGCGTCCCATTCTATATTGGGAGTGAAAGACCGGAATTTGGCACAGAGACCTTTTTATCAGGCTTGAGGTTCTTTTACGTGCCGTAAATATACGACGTAGAACAATCGGCTTTACTTCCCTTTTGATGGACCATGCTAAGGATTTTTTGCGGTCCCCCCCAAAAAAAAGAAAAAAGAAAAGAATCCATCGCCCTCCGCCGGATTTGAACTCGCGGCCTCGGGAACACCAGGACAACGACAAGCTAAAACAATAGTCAAATATTTTCAGCCGATCGCTATGTGATGGCTTTGAAATTCTATTCTCTTTGCAGGATTAGAAAACGAAAGGGAACAAGAAAAGAATAGCGATTTGTAGTTAAGAAACGTACGAGGGGTGATCAGAAACTAAGGTTACAAAGCCTGAAACGTGTACATTTTATTTCATACAACCAATACAGCCAACTGATAGTATGTACATTGATTTTTTTGACATAGTCTCCATATCGGTTTAGGCACTTGTCGCTTCGTGGAATGAGTTGGAATATTCCCTCCTGGTAAAAATTCTGTCCTTGCGTGTTCAGCCACCTTGTCGCGAAGTGTCTGAAGCGAATTGTCGGCCTCCTAGATGCTCCTTCAAGTGAGGAAAAAGATGAAAGTCTCTTGGAGCGAGGTCCGAGTTGTAGGGAGGGCGATCGATGATGTCCCAGTGAAACTGTTACTACAGCGTGGTGGTCTTCTGAGCTGTATGAGGTCGCGCGTTGTCGTGAAGGAAGATGATGCCCTCGGTGAGAAGTGTCTTTCCAAAAACTTCACGAGAATGACACCCGCGCTGATTCAAAACACTGTGGCCATCTTCCCGGCAAATGGTGCCACCTTAAACTTCTTTGTCTTTGGAGAGGAGGGGTGTTCTCACTCCACTGTCGACCGCTTACTGCTGGGGGTGTAGTGATGGAGCCATGTTTCGTCACCCGTGACAACGTGGTAAAGAAAGCTGTTCCCTTCCGTGGAGAACCGTGAAGAAACATTGCAACTGTTCCGTGGAGAATCGTTGCAAAAGCTTCAGACTTGCCCCTATGAGCTTCTCCTTGTGTGGTTGGACAAATTTCGTAGAACCCATCAAACAAACTTTCCGGTACTGCAGAATATTCTAAACAATGTGACGAACGCTCCCGAATGACATTCCCAATTCTATGTCATATGCCGTAACGTGATCCTCCTATTGTTTTGAATCAGTTCCTCCAAGCGAACTGTGTTCATATCTGTTGATGCCGTCTGGGTTGGTCACTGCGAACCTCGTCGGTGACGTTTTCTCTACCGTAAACCTTCGACACTATTCTGCGACATGCTGACGAGACATTATAGTCTACATCTACCAGCTGCCCTTGAATTTCAGCCGCGGTTACTTGTTTCGCCCACAGAAATCGAATAACGAAGCGAATTTCTTCACGAGACTAGTTTTCCAAATGAGTCACCATTTGTGTTTAGCTACAACTAGCAGTGGCGGTGGCGAGTGGCTGAAACCCTGTACAGTTGCCAACCGATGTATTAGAATTGCCATACACTACTAATTTCTCTATAATGGACGAAACTCCAGGAATATCGACCTTTAATCTTAGTTTCTGATCACCTCTCGTATAAAGTATTTGAAAACTCAAGCCAATAACAAAGATTATCTTAGCAATAGTTAACACCACCAAATACACCCGAATATGAGTCGCAAGCGTTATCGTGGTGCAACCTCGCTCTGTAACTTTTGGGTGTAGTGCAATACTTCCTATATTTACTATAGGTAAGTGGTGGAGAAATTAAAAATCCCTGTCCCATACTGGTAGTAGGTGCAGCCTACCATATAACATTTCATATTTTACAACCGTCACTACTGGCTGTAGATAACAAGGTTTATATATCCCTTGTCTAAGTACAATTTATTACTGATCGTTAAATAACTCATCAATGATGTTTTGAAAAATCAGAACCGAGTGTTACTGATGGTAGTTACAACATGTTTTTCCTATTAATAAGAGTTCAAGGTTACATCATGTCTTCATTTGCTCTTTCATACGTATGATGAAATACGTTTGAGTGCATGCATCAGAATATAAATGATCGCATAAAACTATTTTTTTGTGATACATGCACAGTGATAAAGTAATAATCTATTGTGACACAACTACATAGACTATCCTTTGTTAGTTGAGCAATTATGTTAATAATACCTCTTTAATACAATAAACTGTAGAGTTGTACAATAAACACATTTAATTGCGACAATGTTAACTTCTATTATGCACTCCTCGCTTGTCAGCTAATACGTAGATAAAGTGGAATATCTAAATCACTTGCATATCTCGGACATCTGAGAGGAAATTATTCTGTCTAAGTAACAACACAAACCTATTCGTGTTTTATAAAGATTAATACACAAGCTACATTCAGAAATTTTAGAATGAACACTATGAATTAGTTGCCATAAAAACGAACAGTGACATTACAGTATTGAACACTAACAACAAAGAAGTAAATAAAGAAGAAATTAAACCTAAATCATTAAGCTAGAAGAAAACTATATGACACCCACAACTTTTGTATCTGTAATAACTTCATATGATTCCTTATACAGGGTTATTTATGAAGAACCGACACATTTGCTTCTTTAATTATTCTGTTCGAAATTCACCCAGTGCCCCAATTTTAGCACCAAATTAAGCAGAATGTTCTGGAGTTTCGACTGCCTGTCATTAGATGCGTAGATGCCCATGTTTTATTCCTAATTGTTAGTTTTATTGTCGGCAACTATTTTTGAGATTTTGTTCTAGTCAACGTGAAAATGGAGTACGTATTAAATGAACGACTCTTCCTTGTAAAGCAATACTGGATTACCAATTCAATTACGGCTACTCAAAGGCCATACCAGAGAGAAATCGGTGTTCGGAATCCTCCCCAAAGAAACACAATACTGGGACTGGTAAACAAACTGGAAGCAACCGGATCTCTGGTGAGTGAAAAAGGCAAAACTCGTTCATCTAGGCTTCCCACGGTTGTTGACGTAAGAGCACGACTGTATCAGTCACCCAAAAAATCATTAAGACGCTTGTCGCAGTAGACAGGCTACAGCTACTCAATGTGTCAGAGAGCTGTGAAAAGTGCAGGCCTAAAGCCATATAGGTTTACGGTTGTCCATCAGTTACAAGAACAAGATAAGGATAGACGACTGAATTATTTTCGTTGGTTTCAGGCGTTCATTGTGCAAAATACTGCCATATTACCCATCAAATGTTTCACAGATGAAGCATGGTTACATTTATCCGGCTATGTGAACTCACATACGCACCCGGTTAAAATAGGAGTTTGGTGCGCAATATCCGCACAGAGAATAGTGGGACCATTTTATTTTTAAACAATGTGAACACTGCAGAGTACCTGCGGATTTTCATGGAGTTTGCTGAGAAAATAGACGATGTAGAGCTGAGTCAAGGATATTTTCAGCAGGACGGCGCTACATGCCATACATCAAATAAATCCATGGCACTAACTGCAAGTTTCTTTGACGACCGGAATTTCCAAGAACATATGGCCACCGAGATCTCCGGATTTAAAATCGCCGGACTTCTTTCTATGGGGTTACTTAAAAGACAGTGTTTATGCCACACATCCCCAGACATTGGACGATCTAAAGCACAACATTACATAGCATTACACAGAAGATTCAAGCTATTTACAACAGAGTCCTTCAACGAGTGGCCAGTAACATGGAACGACGTGTTGACTTGTGCCGTATGCAGGATGGAGGACATTTTCAACGTTTGGTATAGAGGTAAATAATCTCCCAAAATTCCTCTGCATTACAGGTATAATAAGTAGCCGCTAGCTTAATTCGTTTTGAAACAATTAAAGAAATAAATGTGTCAGTTCTTCATGAATCACCCTGTACAAGGTCTTTCATAAGTAAGGAATATTGGTAATAAAACTAAGATTAATTCATTATTTAAAAATGTTCGAATACATCAAATTTAACGTTTTGAAACGAAAATTTAACATAAAAGGAACAAAATTTTCAGCCAGATGTGACTCATCGACAAAAGTTTAAATTGCAAACATTATTTTTGCATTTTTTGCTGCATGGGCAATTTCATTCTCATACAAAAGGTTTGGTTGCCATAGGAAGAGATCTCTCTCCATTTGATTGCTTTTTTGGGGGATATTTGAAATGTATAGTCTTTGTTACGAGGCCTGCTAATATGGTATAGTTAAAAATGAGATCCAGGAAAGAATGCAGAGATATACCACCAGCAATGATTGAAAATGCTGAACAAGAATTCAGCTTCGGATAGCCACTGCCAGATTGTAAATAAGAAGCATTTTGCACACCCTATGAAATAATTAGAATTTAATTTGTTACAGTAGTGTAAATTGTGGAGATAATTGTTACACAAGCCAACAATTATACTGTTTACATAGCAACCAAGCCTTTTGTTGAAACAAATGAAATTGTCCATGCAACTAAACAATTAATATTTCAAAATAATGAAAAAAAAATGTTGCCAATAAGATTTTTATCGATGACGTCACCCTGTACAATAATGTCTAAAATTTTGTTTCTTTTTTTTTTAAATTCTACTTTCAAATTATTAAATTTGAGTGTCCTAGCAGTTAAAAATGAGTTAACTTCAGCTTTTTTTCATTATTCCTTACCTATGAAAGACCCTTTGCGTTATCTTATCTTCCATTACGGAGATGACAAGGCACCGATCGTGGGGGGATATTGTATCTACGTCCCACGAGGGGACGTCCCCGGGAGGAAGAATGAAGTAAGAGGAGACAACGTGTAGTCGGATCCAGGAGCAATTATAGGGTCCTAAGTTTCCAGAAGTGTGCATCCCGGCAGACGGACAGGCACACCAGAGACCCTGCCCCAAACATAGGGGGTCCAACGCTCCTCAAGAGGGATCGGAAACCCTGGCAGCTAACCAGCCAAAGGCCGAGGGACGGGGAGAGTTCAAGATAACATCCGTTTCCCCTGTTACGCTGCACCGAAACACCATCGCAGACATTCCATTCCCTGAAAGAGACCAACGGGATGAAGTACGAATGGAACAAAATGGAGGGACAGGAAATTTGGGGACGGAAAGAAACCGCTCTAGCATTCGTGACGACCCAGGAACCGCCCCCCAAATCCATGGATAAGAGGGGGCGGTCACCGGTGATCTAACCAGAGACATTCCGAATCCGGGCCACAGACCTTGCGCTTGAACCACCTCGCTCGCTGCGTGTGTTATATTATTCATATAACAAAATGACTATTATGTTATAATTACGTTACTGGCGTAGTTTAATGTTATAAATAATCTCAAATTAATAAATATGGGTGTGGTGGAAATACATGGTACGACTCGAATTTAGTAGAAACGACTTTTGAAAATGCCCCTTGAACCTCAACCGGTTCTTTCCTCAGATCTTTACATACTGCATGGACTTTCCTAAGAAGCTTCCTAGCTACTGTATCTGGAAATCCCGGTTCATTGTTAAAGGAAATACTAACAAAGGAAGCAAAAATTCTGAAAATAAAATATGAAAATTAAATGCGTTCTTTATAAAGCCAAAAAACATAAAGTAATTATTTCATGGGATATGAAATATTATCAAAGTCAAATGATATGAAATGCGAACATCTTCAACATGGAAACTGAATTCTACACATTGCAAATCGTTAAAATCTTTGTTCTAGTAAAGGTAGAAATCCTATTTCAGAATATGATAATTCATAAATCTTGCCTGTTTCTACTAATCAGGTAGGCCAAAATCTAAAATCGCTACCAGGAGTTTAGTGATATAACACACAATAATCTAACCTCAATTTTTCGTATTTTCAGCACCGTTCTTGCAGATATGCCATAAAAAGGATCCAGACTTTGACAGATGTGTTAAAGAATCGCTGAGTAAACTTCTAAGGAATCTTCAAAATGGTGAGTGCAACAAATTTATAAAGCTGTCTAACATAATACATATTTTATCCGATGAATAAAGTAATCTCTTATTGGCCAAAAGTGAAATACCTATATGTACAATTGCAACTTCCTTTTCATTTGCAATTATGTACGGGTTCTTCAGATTTATTCTGCCGTTGCCACCAGCCGGTTGTCTGCGCATGATGTCACTACTTTGAAGCGAGTTTATATCTTGCAGATGACTAGAAAGATGAGTGGAAGGGGTGGATGTCAACTGATACGACAGACTTGTATCGTACCTTTCCAGTATTTATATTTGGAACTTCCTTCGCTTGCGTTTCGTAAACTCGCAATCTCAGCATGTATGCTGATAGGTATTTCAAATAATTGCAAAGTTTTTGTAGCATAGGGTGTCTCAACTTTAATGGCACATCTTTAACATTTGTAATAAAAAGCAGCTGAAGTAATCTTTATAGATATTTTAAATATTTTAATTGTTTTCCCTTTTTGTTAATAAAAACAACTATCTATGTTTTTTATCATGCTTTGTCTCAAGAATTGATGGAATTCTGGGAAAAAACGGAGAAAATCATTCACACAGCGGCCAATATCGTAAGAACAGACTCTCCTCGTATCCTTCCATTCGGAAGTAGCACTCAACCATGCAAATTCTGTGATTGGTGGTCACTTCCCTCTCACCTACAGAGAACGCACAAAATGTCTTAGTGAAAAACAGGTCTGCACCACCGCAGTACATCAACCTATTTACGAAGTCGGAAACGCAGTCTGAGGTTCAATTCCGCATCTCCCTTTTGAGACAAGCGGCTGGCTGAACTAATAATGACATCATTCTTTTAACCGATCGGCGGTAAGGCCGAATACATATGCAGACCCGTTATAAGTAAATAGTGTAATTAAATTAGAAATAATCAGTCACATTTTGTGTCTTGCTCTACTATAAATTTATATTTCAAGCCTTATTTTACATTGAGCACAAGCGCAACACATTTGCTTCTCAAATAAATACAGCTTTTCTTCTGTGGAATCATTTGGTTCAAACGACGACTCTATGCACAAAGGACAATGTAACTTAGACCTAAGCATAAGTAGGCGTAGAAGCTTTTTTCATGTTAGCTTAATGCACGCGTACACATTGGCTGACATTAATATAAACATGACCATAAATTATGAACATAAACATAGAAGTTTGCAAACTCCAAGCTTTCATGTTTATGCCTACGCCAAACTTAGAAAACCATTCAATCAGAGGACGATTCTCTATACAACTCATCAGGTAACCATTCTGCCAACTCATATAAGATTTTCTGTCGAAGATTATCTGCTGACTCGCTAATTGACAGGAATCGCGGAGATATCTATAAATATCACGGCAAAACATATTGTTGTGCTAGGTGACGTTTTTGTGCGTTTAAAGTCCTTTAAACGGGTGGGTAGCTCTTGTTCACTTTGATACTGTACATCAGAGGTGGCGAAAACGTGACTCGCGAGTTATTTTGACTCGCAGGCGCCGTTCCCTCTCTGCAACCGTCCGTTTGTTTTTTACATGCTGCTGAGTGATGCAGTGCGTGTTGCATATTTGGTGACTCGCGGAAGGAAGTCGTTTTTGCCACCCTTGCTGTACATAATCTCGGTGGTTGCTTTGCAATCGCAGCTGTTTCATGCTGTCCTGCACTTGGCTGCTCTTTATGTTTCCGTTTGTCGTTGCTACAGACAACATATCTCTTTAAGCTTATGCTTAAGTTTCATGTCGTTATGTTAATGTTTAATTTTCATTACAAATGCCACCAAGCGTCCTATATGACGCTAAAGTGGACTTCACCTGATATTGAAGATAGGTAGCTACGATCAGAGATTGTAAAATAACAGAAGGTACCGTAAGGGCTGAATTCTTGAGACGGTACTCATGACATGGCAGTGTTTATTACTCGTAGTTCATTGTAATTTAGGTTTAGTATGCACGTGTTTTTCGCTGCCATTCGGAAATATAGATAAACCAGCAATTAGGATTATAATATTGTTTACTCGCGACGAATTGTAATAAATTACCGAAAACTGGAGATAATCTTATGTATCCTTTGTTATGGACACTAAATTCGCCTTTTAAAACTACCAAGCGGGATGGCTCAGTCAGCAGCGTCTGTGGTCCGCGTTCGGGAGATCCCAGATTCGGTCCTCGGCGCCGTCCACTCTGGGCTATGGGGTTTTCTTGGTTTCCCCGAGTCGACAGGCGAATGCTGGGGCATTTCATTTTCTAACATGATTTTCTTGGCCCCCATTTCCGGTATCCACATCTTCCTTATCATCTGCTTCAGGGATGTAAGGCCAAGCGATGGTATTCGACGGGTTGCAACCAGTGGCTTGCGGTTTCTTCCTGACATCGCTGTAGGGACTACTCAGGTAGGTGTCTCCCCCGAGTGGGCTCCACCCGATAGGAGACTGCAGGTTTCAGTGACTTGTGGGTAGGACCGGGCGGCGCCAGATGTGTTCAATCTGGGAACGTTAGGCACCCCGCCCGTGCTTGCGCGGCATCCGGAGATGGACTCTCTTCGTGTCTCTCCCCTCATCCCTCCCTCCCAAGGGTCACATTGGTAGCAAAAAGGGGCGTTACGGCCTACTTAGGTGCTCTGCCGCGGTTGTGGGGACCCCTCCGTTGTAGTAGTAGTAGTAGTAGTAGTAGTAGTAGTAGTAGTAGTAGTAGTAGTAGTAGTAGTAGTAGTAGTAGTAGTAGTAGTAGTAGTAGTAGCGGTATTTATTAAGTACTTAGTGTTACATTAATTGCATAACACAATCGTTTGAGTCATAAGACCGTACGTGCTCTCTAGGAAATTACCTGGTCTGTAAATTGACTTGCAGAATCGACCAGAAAACTACTTTATAATCACAACACTATATACGTACATATAAAATGAAAAGTACTCTGAATCATACACATACAAACACACACACATACACTCACGCACACAAGTGCTCAAGTACCACATATATTTAAAGAAAATCTGCATAAACTGCTTATCTCTTAGTACACCTCCTTCCATTAAGTATGTACATAAGCTTGGCCACTTTTGTGACATGCATCTTTACCTTTACTCCTTTTAAAACTAATGTAGCTTTCAAAAACTGTACGTATACAGAGTGTATCTTTATTTGTGTCATATATTTGGGGGACGTATTCCTGACATCAAAAGAGTAAAAACAGTTCATATGAACATGAGTCCGAAAATCATTTATTTCAGAGTTACAACGCAAAATCGAAAGTTATAAAAATTGTTCGAAGTGGCTTCCTCTTGCTTCGATGCATGAAGTAAGCCTGCGTTCAAGCTCTGACGTACTCTGTTGAAAATTTCTGGTGTGTTTCGTATTTGGTCAAATCCAGTTTGGATACGTCCTCTCAAAATGTCAACATCAGGTACAGGAGTCGTAGAAACCAAGGACTTCAAATGTCCCCAGACGAACAAACCCATTAGATTCAAACCAGGCGATCGAGCAGGCCATGCAATGGGTCCCCCTCGACCAATCCATCCTTGCGGAAATCGATCATTCAAAAACTTACGATCTATCATACTGAAATGAGCTGGAGCACCATCGTGTAAACACCACATTCGTTGGATGATGTCCAGTGGCAAATTATCAGTTAAGTGATGCAACTCATTTCTGAGAAACTGGAGATAGGTTTGTCCATTCAGTCGCGGAGGGAAGAAGTAGGGACAAATAAGGTGATCATGAATGTTTCCACTCCAAATGTTGAGAGAGAACCTCTGTTGATGGTTGTCCTGTCGTACTTCATTAAGATTTTCAAATGCCCAGTTATGAGTGTTATGAAAATTGAAGATGCCATCGCGAGTAAAACCAGCCACATCCGTGAATAAGATACAGACTAGGAAATTGATAAACACAGGTACTGCTGTAACATGCGTTGACAGAAACGTCTTCTTGGCTCAATGTCCGCCTCATTTAATCCTTGAACATGTTGGAGATTTTCATGCAGAATTCTCCAGATAGTCATATGACTTACTCTTTCCCTTACAGCCATACGTCTTGTGCTTTGTGATGGGTCTGCATCCACAGCACGAAGAACTCGTTCTTCAAGGTCAATGCGTTGTACCGCTCTTGGTCTCCCAATATCCGTAGTACTCCTCTCAAATGCGCCATTCTCTCTCAAGCGTTGGTGAATGTTCTTGCACACGGTAACGGTCTGTCAGGGTACCTTTCTGCATAAAGTTCATGTGCTCGTCTGCATTGCCGTCTGCACGGCCATACGTGTAGTGCATATCCGTCTGCTCACTCATGGAATACTTCTTCTTTGACCTATAACAACGAAACGGTTGATTTTCAGACCCATGTACATATGAACTTTTTCTGCTATTTTGATGCCAGGAACATGTACCCCAAATATGATACCAATAAAGATACAGCCGGTATTATTGTGCGCCTAATGAAGACGTATGCACATATTTCGTCGTGTTCACCACTTTCCGTCAATTTCTTCTATCCATACACATTATTTTTATTTTAAGCATTGTTTTTCCTCGCTTTTGTGTTGTTCTTTCTATTGTGTTTTACCATTTAATTTTTCGTCTTTATCTTCCTATTTTTCCTTCTACTCTCATCTCTATTGCCTGCTTAACTTTCGTTTCCTCCGTGTTTTTGTAGACATGCCCAAAGTAGTTCAATCGTTTCTGTTCTATAACTTCAGTTATTTACTTCTTTAATTTTACCTTTTCTCTTATTCTTTCATTTCTGATCCTATCGCTTCTAGTTTTTCCCTTCTTCTTAAGTATTTCATCTCTAATGCTGTTACTTTGCTTTTGTGTTTGTCTAATAGTATCGTTCCATATTGTAATATTGGTTTTATTAATGACTTATATATATCTGTATTTTAGACTTTATACTAATTTCTTTTACCCCAACTACTGTGTTGTTTATTGGTAGTATGCTGACTTTGTATACGCCTTTTACCTATAGATACTGTAGATGCTGAGAAGTATTACTAAAATTGAGTATAATACAGCATCTCAGGTTGATGAAGAAAGTATAACCTATAAATTCTTCTTCATTACTAACTGAATAGTACATTTTTACATGAAGAAACAAATGCATGTCCGCCAATTAATTACGGACTCTAAAATAAATAAACTGCTTCATACGTATGCGTTAAAACTAATGTGTTTTCTCCTGTAGCTATCAGTGCTGTACCATCCAAGCAACAATAACATTGTTAAAAACTAATAACCTACCTGAAGATATGCAAGTATGCATTTTCTGGGGCGTGCGATATAGATATTCCACTTACAAATTTGTTACTTTGCGTAAAATCCAGTACTTTTGTTTCTCACTGCTTTAAAAGCCACGTCTCTACTTTGAATCAGAAGGAATCCTAGTTCGTTCCAGTGAAACGATGTCAAAGCACCAAAAGAAGATGAATGAAGCTTTAAAGAATGCTATCTATTACTGGCTGAATTTCACTTTAAAATAATAGAGGTGCGGAATGTAAGGAAATACAAAAAAGTTATAAACCAACGACTTCGAGACTTACTACGTCAGATAAAGAATATCAAGTGGCGAACTCTTTAATTCCTACAACCATTAAAACTAACTCAAGGTTCCAAACATATATAAGCAACGACCACAAAAAGTATGCTGTTGAGATTTACACCTCTTTTCAGCCTTGAAGGTCAATGCTAAGAGGACAATGTCATCAGAGGCCAGGTTCGTGTTTATGCAAACGTTATGAGTTCATACTTGCGTTTCAACATAGATTGCACCTCTCTTTATATTCTTGAAAAATTACGTGTTGCATTCACATGACTTTCTCTACCTACTATCGTTTATTTTTATATAGGTTTTACAAAGTATTCTTACGGGAGCTTATGTTTATATTTCACGTTAATCGAGATAAACCTTTGTAGAAATATATTCATTACACATTTCGTTGAACGTATATGGGAGATAGAGGAAACCGAATCGATAGTCAGATGTTTAAAAACCCGAGTGGCTATAACTGACCTGGAAAATTCATAGATTCCATGACATCGCGAGAAACAACTGAATGGCGTAGCACTTTAAAAATGAGAAAGTATTGAAGCAATAATCACGGAATTGAAAATTCAAACCAATAATAACGGCTGATGTCGCACAAAATATTTTGAAATAAATCGTGTGTTTTAATATATACTTTTTTGTGTAGTACTTGTTTTGTCAATCTCTTAACTTTTATCAGTTATATAAAATTTCCTATGACTGAAGAGAGCTCCTCAGACTATTCCAGAAAATTTAAGATATAATTTTATATGTAATTAAAATGCTATACTTTTAAGGTATTTTCATCAAAATTGCTAAAGCCATTTTTGAGAAAATAAAACATTTCGAAAAAAATGTCCATATAAAGGGTCGTTTCGGATGGGGAAATTTTCTTGAAAATGTTCTTGTCGCATCTTTGGAAGATACTGAACTTCAATATCAAGTGTGGGTGTAATCCGAGTTTTCGTTTTCGAGTTATACTATTCGCACACGCGCGCGCACACACACACACACACACACACACACACACACACGGACCTTTTCCTAAATGCTTCTGTTTATTCAGGGGTCTTCAAAACATGATTTCCGGTTAAATCTCGACATCAAATTTTTGGGTGGAATACAATACGTCTTATCTACTATAGGTAGGTGGCAAAAAATGCAAAAATTTAGTTTTAAATTTTTGAAGTTGGATTTAACGATCAATTTCTATTTGGCAGCCCTGATTTTAAATTTTCAGATATTTATTAATGCATTTACATATTTAAAAAAGTTTGGAGTTTGATCATTTCTAGATATACTCAATTGTCCAATGAGGTTAATGTTACAATTATAATCAATTGTGATGATCACCTGGAAAGCACCTCAGTGGACAGTATCCTCAACGATACTGTCCACCATGAAAAAGTTTCTGTGTTTATACCATTGAAAATAAAAAAAATAAGTCTCTAGCACTACAACCCTTGTGGCCTACCGACCCGATAGCCTACTTCAGGCCCACATACGTAAGGTAGAGTTGATCCATCATTCAGCCGATACAGGGAGATGATGTGGTTAGCACCATGTTTCCTCACTTCTATGACTATCGTGGTTTACAGACCGTTACCTATCGTAGCTCCTCAAATGCATCGCGGTGCTTAGTGGGCACTGGTG
Source organism: Deroplatys truncata (assembly GCA_030765065.1). NCBI lineage: Eukaryota > Metazoa > Arthropoda > Insecta > Mantodea > Mantidae > Deroplatys > Deroplatys truncata. The sequence goes on along the minus strand of CM060976.1, from coordinate 67,500,699 downwards.
CTATACTTGGGCCGAAAAATCTGCACACGATGGGTAGGCTCGAACTCATGCCCATTCCTTGTTGGGAATCGGAGGCACCACGGTTAAAGAATGCATCATAAAAATGCATCATGCTTAGTGTAATAAATAAAAATTTAAAGTAATACTGTTACAAGTATTCTCAAAATAGTTACTAGTGTATACTCCAATATATCAAGATCGAAATAGCGTTATTTGACATACTAAGTGGCTATTTTTTAACGCATCGTACAATTAATTTCACCACGCATAAATTGATTAGAACATCTCCAATAGAATAGTTATACCGTTCTTTTAGTACTTCGTCTATATTTCAAATATGTTTATATATTTATATAATCCTGACGATAAAGGACATCCCTGTTTCTGTTTAATCTCTTGAATTGTTTTTTCTGTTTAGTTTAAATATTAATATATTTTTCCAAGATTTTGAAAAGAAATTGACCTGCCTCAAATATTTAATACGCTTTCTTTCAACGTGGTGGAATTTTTCATGCAGTCATTTACCGTGATTAATACGATCTGGATAGAAACATGCGTTTTTATGTAAACAGACGATAAAAGCTCCATATAAATGTAATGAGTTGACAGTGTCGTGTGATAGTTAACATTCAGGTCAGGCTTGAATTTACTAAATATGGTATAAAGTGGTTCTTCACTATCAAGTTTATAGTCGCATTATATTTGAAAATTAGGCAGTGTAACTACGTAGATCCGCAGGAAAATGTGTAGGTAAAGAATAAAGCTCACGTTTTAGTCGGAGGTAGGAAACAAAGACATTACAAAAGTAAAGGAACTCCGTGTTTTGAAAACCAGTTTATCGGGGTAGTTACATAATTATACAACCGCATGTCCTTGATTTAATATAAAAATGTTATTTGTGATTTAGAAGTGGAAACCAGTTTAGCAACTCGTAAACTGGCTTCACATTTTCTGGTTTTTTAGCATTGACCTTCTAGTGCTATTGTGGATATGTAAAATTACACTTAAAGTTACTATTTTCATTGCAGCAGTTTCAAAATGTCGGTGTTAGAAGCGTTTCCGGTGCTGTTTTTCTCCGAAATATTCTACATATGATCGATGAAAGTGAACAATATTTTTTGCCTTGAAGGGTTTTCAGTGCAATGCAAATGTTGAAACTTAATGTATTACCTATGAAAGTAAACAAAAGAGGCCATTTTTTGTATATATATATATTATCAAAGCACATATTATATTTAATATATTTTATCGATTATACAGCATGTGAATATTTTCTAAGATGCTGCTTTCCAGAACGTATTGAATGCTGTTTTCAAATATTATATGGAATATTTTTAAAAATACCTCGAGGATACAACTTTAAATACTAATGTGTTGTTGTTCTTCAACATTTTAACACAAGAAAGTTATGTGTTAAAGCGGAGTGAAATTTGAAGTTTTAAGCATTTTCAATCTTCGACTATTAGTTTTTAGCTAAGTGACGCGAAAGAAAATTAATAATTATAACAATAATAATAATAAAAATAATAAATCCTTGGCACTACAGCCCACGAACGATCTGCCAACCCGACTGCCGGCCTCACGCCCACGTGCGCACGGCAGAGGTGGACGTTCATCCAACCGATATGAGGTAGTGATGTGGCTAGCATAACGATCCCCTAGTCGGAAAGTTGGCTCACGAGGCCAGGATCGCTGCCTATCGCAGCTCCTCACTTCCTCACGTAGCTGATTGGACACTGGTCCTATACCCAGGACCTAAAATCCATACCTCCAGGGTGGTATCGAACCCGGGCGCATTCCGGGGCTGGGAACCAGAGCATCACACTCCAGCTCACTGCGTCACGGCGCCGGACAACAACAACAACAACAACAACAACAATAATAATAATAATAATAATAATAATAATAATAATATCTTTGTGTTGTCAGACACCAGTCACTGTTAGAATTAGGACATCTATAATTTACATGCCTATTGCAGTATACAGGAAGGAAGAAACTGCTAATACCTGAGCGTAAATGCGTTTAAGAGGCCTGCATTTACAATATATCTGAAGATTCAACGAGCGGAAAGGCGGTGAATTTATCCTCTTTGGAGATTTTAACGAGTGGTAAGACCGCGAACTTTCTTCATTCACCATCGCATTTAAATGCATCAGAAATAACTGATTAAATACTGAGTGTGTTACCAAGGTAACTTAATGCAACTCTTCGTTTTCTTAATAATTGGTAAAATTCGAATCTCAAATTCAGAAAACAAGCTGGGAAGATGTATAACTTCATCTGCATGATTCCAAAACAAAATTAACTAATTGGTGTGATTGGATACCAGAGAAAAATTTTGTTTCCCTTATCTTAACCAATCTATGAGTTTTATAAAATTCATTTCACATTTCAGCAAAACTAAATCAAACTACTAAGATATGAAGCAAAATAAAATCAATGAAGAAAACCCAATAAATTAGTCATTATATAACTACTTCTTGTCCTTATTTATTATCAGTTTAACGTCTTACGTTTCATTAGGATATCATTTTTATGTGTTTGTATGTATCTGTAGTGTGCTGATCTTGCACAACTGGCCTTAGTCGTACTCCTTTTAAC